>CAMQGK010000634.1:24695000-26155000 GCA_947000775.1 Pterois miles | reverse complement strand
AACGCGCTCAAAACAGGATGCCTGAATGCAGCCCACCCTGACTCCTATGGACACTACAGGGAAGCCTTCATCACTCAGACCAAACACCACTGGTGGTGGAAGTTGCACTTCGTGTGGGAGCGGGTGCAGGCGATGCAGGGCTACAGCGGATTCGTGATCTTCCTGGAGGAAGACAACTATATCTTGCCTGACTTTTTCCATTATTATAAATCAATGATTGAGTTCAGGAAGAACAGCTGCGCCGACTGCGACATGTTAGCTTTGGGGAACCACAATGGTTTAACAGATTTTACCAGACTGTCCAATAAGGTGTTGACCACTGGGTGGATGTCCACTAAACACAACATAGGTATGGCCATGTCCAGGGAGGTGTACTACAAGTTAATGGGCTGCAACGTGGAGTTCTGCACCTACGACGACTACAACTGGGACTGGACTCTGCAGCACCTCTCGGGAACCTGCATATCGAAGCCCATCAAGGTGCTGGTGGCGCAGGGCTCCAGGGTGCTCCACACGGGAGACTGCGGCCTTCACCAGAAGGAGAACTGCAGGCCTGAATGGGCCTCGCAGAAGGTGGAGGAGGACCTTCAGAAGGCCAAGGACGACCTCTTCCCTCCATCTCTTGTCCTTAGTGGTGCAGAGGCAGTGGAGCACAAGGCGCACATGAAGAACGGAGGATGGGGGGACGTCCGAGACCATATCCTATGCAATAACTACGCCAAACGTCTGTGAACTGTAACTTTGGGTACAATGTCTATTAATATTCTGCAGATGTGCCATTCACGGGTGTTGCTGCAACTACGGCCACTGTTGACCCTCCCAAATAAAAAAAAAAAAAAAAACAACGAATTAATTTAAATTTTAACTACCAGAGTATGTAATACATACAAACACGCTAAAACAATTAGACAATATTGTACAATATTGTAATTCTAATGTCTTTACTGGACATGTTGCACAAATGACATTTTTGCAAATATTGCAGCTAAATGGAGGTCTGATCTTCACCCTCTTGATCTTGAGGGTGTAGGGATGCACCAATCCAACTTTTTCAGTCCTGATACTGATACCGAGCACTGACCCGATATAGTGTTTAATTAATCAGCTGTATGCCTCACGGTGTGGAAGTGACTGGGATCATCCTTTTATCTGTAAGGCAACGCCAGGCTGGACTTAAACATTACTTTCCCAGTTTTGTAAAACTAAATGTAAAATAAATACATAGATAGAAATTTAGTGAATTGTTATTTATTATTAAATTAATAAATTGTACACCAGCAACTTGGAAAAAAAATCTTTAAAATTAACAGGAATTACAATTTTACATGTGTAAACCTTTTTAATGCAGCAACAAACTGGTCAAAACGTAAAGAGGAATTTCTAGTATATAATGTATATAGTATAGAAACATAGAACTGAATTGAATGTATCGGCCCCCACTGTCACTGATATCCAGTTGAGCTATTTGCATCAGTATCGGCCTGATATCCATTCCGGTATCTGTGTATCCCTGTGAAGGTCACTAATGTGGGCGGCCCAACCTGTCATCCATGTGCTCACTTAGTTATTAATACTGTAACACTGTGTATATATTTATCAAGCATTGCACTGCAAATTTTGACCAAAGTCCAGACTGTTATTGCTGGGACCTCAAAATGCCGTAGTTGCAGAAACTTCCTCATACGTAACATTTCAGGGTTTCGGAGGCTGCAGTTATGCTTTTCCAGCAAGTTCTTCCATGAAGCAGGACACGTTCAAGTCCACAAATGCGGCATGTACACAGCTACACTTGTTTTTAAGTCTTTTATTTTGAATCACCAAAGCTGCACAGTTGCCAAAGACTTTCTTGATATTTGTGTTGTGTATACTGCAGTCTCCTCATGCTGTTCAGTTTCATGTCACCAGTTTGTTTATCTCTGGGTGTCATACAAGCCAAAACATAAGATTAGATTTGTGATGGGGAAAAATAAGGGTAAACTATATCTGAACGTACACACACACACACACTAATATGCAATTTTATTTCCTTGGCTGAGAACATTGCACAGGATTGGGTTTATTCACAAGGATTTCAGCATATTAGTGTGTCTTGCATTGCTTTTATGAACCAATTTAGCTGCAATGCTTTTTACATGTGCTTTTTATGGTACGGTTTTAAGTGCAACAACAAAAAGGCACATGTAATTTACTGTACAGGCTTACAGTTTTATCAAAAATGTGCACGACAATCTTAAATATAATGGAAAAGTTGTAGTTCAAGCAACAGCAACTGTCTTTGACTTTAATGTCAAAGCGACTTCATGGCACGTAACAGAATTTGTGTTACTGAACGTAACGTCAGTGTAACCAGGGGTCTTTTGTTTTAAAGTGACAGTAGGCAGAATATGTTTGGCGTCGTTGGGCAAAAGTTCCATAATAAATTTTCTGCATATTGTAATTCAGGTGTTGAGGGGAGACTTTGGCCAATCACAGGTCATTTCTGAGAGAGAGCGTTCCTATTGGCTGTTCATTCAGCGGAGACAGCTGTCAATCACTCAACTCCGAACAAACAGACAGATTTTCTGTTACTGTAATAACAGATAACTGAATATTGATTCATATTTGATCAGCGCTGCCTAGTTTGATCTTTTGATTAGAGTTTGTGAGTGAGTGACGGCAAGCCTCCAGCTTGCCTCTGATTGGTTGTTTTCCTTCGGTCTGTGAAATCTGGCAGATACAGTTAGGAACACCAGAGGAGCATGTTTTTTTTTTTTTCATATTACCTGTCTCTTGCGCTACTGTCTGGATATAGGGACCATCTTGTAAAAATAGCTTTGTTTTAATCACATTTGCTCCAATCTGCCTACTGCTGCTTTAAGGTGAGGTCACCACTTACATAATCAATCTCTGACTGCCGCTGTATTGACCCTCGGTCGCACCAACAGAGCTTATTGATTTTTTTTTTTTTTTTTTTTGAGTGTGACTCTATCTGCTTTCTGATAGGTGAAAAGTGACCTTTTGGAGTCTTGGTCAAGATCTTTCGTTGTGCAAACATCGGGGTCATCTAGGATACTGTATTTCTATATTTGCACCTTCGTTGTTAGAGTTTAACTTTGGGATATAAAGTCTCAGTGAGGGATTTTATAAAATGGCTTCCTTTTCTGACATTCATTCAATCCCACTATAGCTGAAGTAGTTTTTACAGTGTAAAACAAGAGAAAATGAAGACATGTATTGATGCCGTTATTGCCTTAAAGCTGACCAAAAGTGCCTTTTATATTTGTGCCTAAACTTAAAAAGAGATTTTTTTTTTAAAGGTGCACTGATGACATTGTTATTGACCAAGTACTTAGCCCTCTATATTTGCATTTGTCAGTGCTGGGGAACTTGTAGTTCACCTAATATATATTTGTGGTGGGGTTTTTCTCTATGAAATGTGAGAGAAAATGAAATGTGGAAGTTAATTTCACAGAAATCTTTGTTGTACAATTAAGTAAAATAATTCCACCTCAGTGTGCCTTATGGAGATTCCTGGTAAAGAAATATGAATTGAATGTGATAATGAAATAAATATTCTTCTATTTTTATGTTGAAAAGCACAATCCGTTCTTAAGGAACGTGGCAACAATGGCCTGAAACGCAAAGAGGGACTTTGTACAAATAACTTTCTCTGACGTGTGTATGTACCGTATGTGGGTTGTTTGATGATTCCTTAGTGGGTTGAGAATGAGACAACTTTTTTTTTCTTTTGCTTGTTTTCTTTACTTTCTGATAATCACTTGAAATAGCTGTTCATTGTTCACATGATGTTTGCCAAATGGGGAAAAAAATAAAAGGTTGAATTTTCATTGTTTGTTCCATCATGGATGAAAGACACTTTTATTTTGCAGCTTAAAAAACAACTTTTGTTTGATGAATTAATTTGAAACTACATTTTTACTATATATACTGATTAAAACATTTAATTGCAAATTAAGCACTTTTATCTGTTTAAAATATACCTTTGAGGGTATCAAGTATTTAATATTATCAGCATATGCTGCTTAATGCAAATGTATGTATATATTTGCTATTGGAAATCAATTAACAACATAAAACAATGACAGATATTGTCCAGAAACCCTCACAGGTACTACGTTTAGCATAAATTATGCTCAGATCATAACATGACAAACTGACTTGACTATGACTTGATCCAAACTGACTGTGATTATCATAAAGTGGGCATGTCTGTAAAGGGGAGACTGGTGGGGACCCAGAGAACCCATTTACATTCACACATCTGGAGGTCAGAGGTCAAGGGACCCCTTTGAAATTGGCCATGAGAGCTTTTTCTCTCCAAATTTAGGTCATTACAGAGCAGGCTTACTGTAAATACTAGAATGTAACATCTGTGGATCTCGTCAATTTTTCCATTCAGCTGTTTAGTGTATCTGTCAAATTATTCAAAAAGTCAGCACCTGCATATGAACGCAACAGCCTAAACTTTTCTCTTTGAGACAATAATTAAGAAATTAAAAGTTGACTATTTAGACAAAAACGCTTATTCCAGACAGAACATCAGTGACTGATCTGACAGCAGTTCTAAGTAGTCATATCATTATGTGTTCACGGTCTTTTGGCTACAGAACCAAAGTAAAGCTGATCGGAGATCTGAGGCATTTTCCGGACACACGTCACATGACTGAACCCTGTGCTCTCATTGGTCATCTTTTACTCCGTGTTTATTTCCGGAAGTAAGTTGTCAGTGGCAGACTTTCCACCGCTTCCCACAAGGACTACCAAACCTCAAATCTACAGCTCCGGAACGACAGGTAAACAGTAAAACATACACTTTATTTACACTAGCATTCCATGTATCTAGCTGTATAATGAGTCAGTTGTCACATCCACTCACCTAGCTAATCATATTTATGTTTCCAGAATGATGTAGCCAGTGTTAGCCGTTAGCTAGCTGTTGCTCTCCCCAGCTTACGTAACGGACGCTTGTTTACAACAGATAGACAAATAATTATTAATAACACCATTCATAGCAACCCAAAGTAACGTTAGAGGCTCTGTATATTTATTTCAGCAAGGTAACTTTAGGAAGGGGCAACTTGTGCCTTTGGCGAGAGCTAACACGGACGCTAGCGAGTTGTAGCGACGTATCGGTAAAATGACGTTAGCCAAGATGACACACAAGCTAGCTAATGCTGCCTATCTAATAAATACTTATAATTAACCATTTTGGAGGCCATCCATTCCACTGTACCCAAGATGTGTTAGTAGCAGAAATAAATCTCTTCATTAACTGCTTGTCATCCTGTATTTTTTAATGTGTGTCCTCATCCACAGAATGGCACACTGGTTTCACAGAAACCCACTGAAGGCAACAGCGCCCGTGTCCTTTAATTTCTATGGAGTGGCAGGGAGCCCCGCTGCCAATAAGATATGCAAGTATGTCTTATCTCCATTACCGATAGCAGTGATATCAAATTGGACGGTGACCATGATCTAGAAATAATGTAGTACATTGTGTTTTTTCTTCTTACCCTCTCTAATGATGATGTAATGTCCTCTGATGTGTTATTGTTCCTGGAACTTGATCACAGTCACCTCTTTTTCTTACAAGATGGCCATGCCCTGTTAGATGTACTCACTCTGAATACTGTAATGCTATTTTAGTGCATTAGTTGACTGCTATTTCCCTGACACATTCAGTGACCTGAGGACAAACAGGGCGAGACTGTTGGAGATGTTCACTGATGTCACCTGCAACCCTGAGATCATGAAAAATGCCACAGATGCGTACTTCTCCCTCCTCCAAGGTATGTTCCCACTCCCACTACTTAGTGCAACTATCCTTCTCTCCATCTTGTCTGTAAATACAAACAATACAAAACAAACATTGTTGAAATCGGCATAAGTTTATTTTAAGTCTGGGAGAGATCCAGCATTTCCAAAGATACCAAAGGGGAGTGGGACCGGCTGAATTTGAAAGAAATGTGTATATAATGACATGCAATACATATGTATAAAGTCCATGTCATTGAATGGTACAGCCATAAAAACACAATGTCAGTGGAAACATCACATTGCTTCAATAAAGAGTTGGAACAAGCAGATAGAGCATATGCAGCCCATGGTGCTGTCAGATGAGTGGAATAAGATTATTTCCAACCTTTAAGATACTTAATCCTCTGAGACCTACAGTAGACCCATCTTTGTCCTTGTTAGGGGGTCTAGGGCTCTTTAGGGGGAGATAGCAGGTTAACAGTAAATGTCACATAGAAATGGTGTACATCATCTGAAAGCTGGGAACCTGAAGATTAATTTGATGAAATGTCTCATGCACTGTGAAAGTGTTTAAGGATTTAGAACATTATGATGCAAATATATGATGTCCATTCCCATGCTCTATAATATATCAGCAGCAATTGTTGCAGCAATTTTTGGGTTGACACCATTTGTTTCACAGATTTGGTGCTAAATCTAACTATTTTTACCACTTGAGAATTGATAAATCTTATCAAAAATCCCTCTAAAGTCCCATATTAAGGAACCAAGACATTGAGGAACATCGTAGAAAAAGACATGCTGTGATTTGGTTTTAACAACTTTTGACATATGGAGATTTCTGCAAGAATTGCATTTTTCAGGGATTGGATGATGAGCACTTCTGTTGTGTAAACTGCTCATAAACCCCCTTATTTTCAATATACCTAGGGAAGCCATCCTCTGAATGCTCTAAGTCTCTAGTTTGTGGCTGTAAAGTTTCATGATTATCCTAGAGGTCACTACAGGTCATTTTATACAGTGAGGTCAAGTTTGAAAAAAATGGTGTCCATACAATGAAATGGCTACTATGGGGACTAACATCATCACACATGAACACAGCTGGATGGGCTGATTGGATTCACAAGAGTCTCAGCTTTACAGTGATATCCAGTTTATGTAATTCAAGACCGTTTAGGGACCCCGGTGTGCAGAAATATTCAAATATACTATTTTAGAATAAACAAAAAGAACACATTGATACTGCATGAAAATAACTGCATGTGATTATCATAAAGTGGGCATGTCTGTAAAGGGGAGACTCGTGGGTACCTGTAGAACCCATTTTCATTGACATATCTTGAGGTCAGAGGTCAATGAACCTCTTTGAAAATGGCCATGAGAGTTTTTCTCAGTAAAATGTAGCCTAGCTTTGGAGCATTGTTTAGCACCCTTCCTGACAAGCTAGCATAACATGGTTGGCACTAGTGGGTTCCTTAGTTTCCTATGAAAGCACTATATAGTACTAAAATGAACCTGGTACAGCCTCTGAGACAGTGAAGACGGTTGGCATCCCCTGCGGGAAATTAAAGAGGAAAACTACATGTTAAATTGTTTAAAGTCTGTTAAGTGTGTTAGCACTTAATGAGGTCGTTGCCTAAAAACACTGTGGTTGAAAAAAGTAATTTCATACTTGCAGTATATTGTGTTGTTAATTATTGTAAATTGTGTTTCTGTGTTTACCTTCTAACATTGCATTTGTTATTTTGCTTTTGCTTTGCATCTAACCATCAGCTTTTCTTTTTTTTTTTATTTATATGTACTGTATATTGGTTTATGATACAATAGGCTTCATCTCATCCTTGGATGGAACTACACAGGAAAACAAGATGAGGTTCATCCAGAACTTCAAGTGGACTGACACCTTACAAGGAAACTCTCCAAGGTAAAACCAGCCTGAACACTTCAGTCTCATTGGAAGCATTTGATTCATGGTTGCACGGCACTGTTACGTGGATGGGTAGCAATTTTAATGAGGGGCAAAGTAAACAGTGGCCATTAACCACCTATTTGAAACGATGTTTAAATCATATTTGAATTACAGCCTGGTGTAATGCATTAAGGAATTCTGAATGACGACTTCTGGGCAGAAATGATTACTGAAAACATTCAAAACCATGGAAAAAAGTCAATTATTGCTACTCTTACTCATGACTTGAATGGCCATCTAGTGAACACACAGCTATCTCACTGGGTCTTATCCTGTGTGACAGTCCTTGAAACAATGAAGACCACACATAACCCAGCCCTGTCTAAGTCATTACATTTTTTACCACAAAGCCTTATAGGACATACACAGACTTTCTGATCAGAGTCGCTACTAGGGCTCTCCAAGTAACCCTGACATTGCAATACCACGCTATTGACAAGACAACTGCAGGGGATGACAAGAAACCACCACAACTGTTATGTTTGTGTTTTTTCTTTTTTGAATTGTTTACAATCAAAGTGGCACATATTTACACTATGCTATAAATGGCAGCAGCAAGGTGTTTTTTTTTGTCACAGAGAGTTGAAACTTTGCCTAAAAAGCTGCACTTGTCACTGTCACTTTTGTACCCAGCCGTCCAATCACAGTGAAGGAGGGGTGGGACAAATACCACAAAGACCAACTATCACATCCTACATGTAGGCTACAAGAAGAAGAAGAAGAAGAAGAAGATCTACCTTTATTAGTCCCACAATGGGGAAATTCAATTTACACTCTGTTTAACTCATACATGGTACATGCACACCTGAAACACACATACATGCATTAATGGAGAGATGTCAGAGTGATGGGGCTGCTCCTGACAAGCGCCCAGAGCAGTTGGGGGTTTGGTGCCTTGCTCAGGGGCACCTCGGCAGTGCCCAAGAGGTAAACTGGCACCTCTCCAGCTACCAGTTCACACTCAGTTTTTGGTCCATGTCGGGACTTGAACCGGTGACCCTCCGGTTCCCAAGCCAACTCCCTACAGACTGAGCTACTGCCGCCCCAAGTGCTGAACAACAAAAACTGAACATGCTTCAGCAATCCCTTCATCCAGAACAAGTACTCTAACTTGTGCTGACAATTTTACTAATTTTACCAAAGCTGAAAAAAACTGCTGCACTTCATTGCCCTTCTGCATTTAACAATAAACAAGTATTTATTAAGTTATAAAACTGTTATCTTTGTCCATTAAAAAGCAACAAAATAAAAATAAAGTAATTGTAGTAATTTGCACAAAAACTGCAACAGCCCTAGTTGTTACCCTCCAAAACCAGCAGTGTAGTGAAACTGGTCTGTGTAACCCACCGTCTCTCCATGCTCTCCTCCCAGTGCCCAGCAGGATGCAGTCTTTGAACTGGTCTCCATGGCCTTCAATGTAGCCCTCTGGTACACCAAGTTTGCCTCGAGACTAGCAGGCAAAGAAAAGTAAGTGGGTTTTTTTGTCTGTATTGTTGTAGTCATTCAGTTGTGTATTGATTAATCCTATATTTTTCAAATTGCGCATTGCTTTATTACTCAATATATGCTACTGTCATGTTTTCCTATTCTATAGTGTAACGGAGGCCGAAGCAAAAGATGTTCACCGAAGCCTGAAAGTTGCTGCTGGTATATTCAAAACCCTCAAGGTGAGGTACATCTACAGACAAGTCAAGTCTTCCTAAAGCGACTCCCAACTTTGAAAACCTCTTTTCTGAAATGTAAAAAGCTAAAATATGAAGTTTTCTCCAAAGCCCCTGGAACTAGAGATGTTCAATACAATTTACAATACATTAATAAGTTAAAAGCTGATTTTAAGACAGCATATACTCTGGCATGTTTGCTACAGGAGGTCCACATCCCACGTCTCATCACCCCAGCTGAAAAGGGCCGAGACCTGGAGCCCAGAGCCATTGATGCATATATCATCCAGTGCCAAGCAGAGGCGCAAGAAGGTAAAGGCGCTTCGGGCTTGAACTCTGCACTAGAGCTATATACACTTTTGGGAAGCCAAAAAACTGTTTCATCTTCTTAATTTATAGGCCTACTGTCTGAGCTGCACATTGCTTGGCTACAGAGGTGCATTTTTCTGTACTTGCTGTGCATCCATCATGAGAGGGAGCAGTAAAACTGAGCTTACTATAGTGGTGATATCTGTACTCTAATGCTCGACGTAACAACATAATTTTTAAGTTGAGTAATCTTGTGTTATATAGGAACCATAACCTATAACCAGCAGGTATTTATATATAGATTTAAGGGGATTTCAGAGTCCAATGACAACAGATACTCAGATTATCAATAATCATTCCTAATCATTCCTTGTAATGTATCCATATTCTAGTTCTTTACCATCTGTCTTTCCTTTTCACAGTGACAATTGCCAGAGCGATTGAACTGAAGCACAATGCCACGCTCATCGCAGCGTTGGCGTTTGAGACGGCAAACTTCTATCAGAAAGCTGGTCAGTATTTTGGCACTTGTGTTTTTGAAAATGTCTGTAATCTGTAATCATTCTGTAACAGGCTATTAAAGGCCAGTATTTCTGTCTAAAGACCACACATTGAACACCTTGGAGCCAGAGTGCAGTAGCAAATGGAGGAAGTACCTTCAGCTGAAGCAGCACTTTTACATGGCCTATGTAAGTTCATGCATGTCCTAATGCAGTTTTCACAGTACTTTTGTTTATGCAACTAAACCTTACAAAGCATTAGAGACAAATGATCAAATCAGGCTTCGGATTATACCCTAATATTTCATTTGCAGGCATACTGCTATCATGGACAGACACTGCTGGCGAGTGACAAGTGTGGTGAGGCTATAAGATCTCTCCAGGAGGCAGAAAAGTGTACGTACATCGATGTCTTGGATTTAGCATTGTTTCATCTATTGTATTTTTTTAACCACATGTATTAAAGGGATAGTTTTGGTGTTTTTAAGTGGGGTTGTATGAGGTACATATCCATAGTCAGTGTATTACTCACAGTAGATGACGGTCAGTACACCACCAGTTTGGAGAAACAGACACGAGTTAGTGCACAGAAGCAAAGCAATGTACAGCTGTGGACTAGAGTCAGTTTAAGTGAACACTATATGTAGAAGAATTTCACGGGTTTACCTTGCCATCATACAGCCTGTTTGCGATAGTTGTATCCATCTAAGCTTCTGTCAAGGCCACCAAACTGTAATTTTACCTCGCAGAGCACATGGGCTGATGGTCTACTGCTGCCTCTGTTTGTTTTATTGTGCTATGTTTTTTTTTTTTTTTTTTTTGATTCATTTGGATTCATCCATTTTTTGCAATGGAGTCTGGTTGTTTTTTGCGGAAGCACAGATAACAGCTTCAGTTCCCCGTCGGAAAGATAGACTTTATAGCTGTCATATGACAAAGTGGTGAAAATACTAAATAAATATAGCATTCACTTAAAAAACTGATATAGAGTTTTTTTTAAGTTATGTAAATATGTTTTGCTGCCCTCCCCGTCCACAACAGTACATAACTTGTCTCCCGTGAGGTAACTAAATGCCTGTTTCTCCACACTGTGGACTTGCTGACCACCACGTAATACACTGACTATGGATAAGTACCTGATACAACCCCACTTCAAAAGTATGTATTTTTACATGTTTTTAATGTATTCAGCTTCAGGTTTATGTTTTGTTTTTGTTTTTTTTTTTTCATTTTTGCGCATCTTTCCACATGAAATACTTTACTTTGGGTTGATTTTAATACACCGTGTTTAGTCACTGAAAGCACATGCCAGTCAGATAAAGTTCATGTGACTGTGTTGTTACATTATGTGCATTATGTTATTATGAATGCATGAAATGTTTAGTTAAGTCCATTATGCAAAATCGAGACTTATACAGCAGGTTAGAGTTTACAGTATGCAGTAGTGTCACTGTTAGTACTTTCAAGATATATCATACGCACACTTGGGTTCAGTAACATGCAGTTGAAGCGTAATGAATTCTATGCATATGCGTCATTACCCAGGTGCTTCCTGTGTGTTTGCTTCCTGTGTGCTGCTGCAGTATTTTTGGACCCATCGTGAAATGAAGAGTCACATTTTTTTTCCCCTCGCTTCCTTTGCTTTACTGCCTGGATTTCTTGTGTATTAACACAAAGACCTCTCTGTTTAGGTTACTCCCATGCTGAAGCGCTGTGTAAAGAGTATCGTCAGACCAAAGGCCCGGGCACCACGGCCAAACCGTCCGAGCAGCTGTTCTTCCTCAAACTGGGCGGCCTCATTAAAAACACACTGGAGAAGTGCCAGAGAGAAAATGGCTTCATGTGAGTTAGTCACTACAGACGCATACGTGCATGCGTGCAGACTGGTACTGTACATACAGCACATTGTTGTTCTTACTGTATGAGGAAACATCAACAGTAGATCTCAGACAAAGGGAAAACAGTCATATTTGAGTGGAAGTCGAATTATGCGTAGTGATCTCTTCCCCTCCAAAACAAATGGACACGGTGATTAAAACTGGTAAAAACACTGAACAAAGCAGTGATCAGCGTTTCTCTGGTGCTGTTCAGCAGACACAGGATGGAGAGGCTAGGAGTTTAGCTGCCGCTAACATTTGCTCAGTTTGTTTCTCTGATAACCTGAGATCCAGATGTCCGATGTCTAAAATACAGAAATAAAAACGACCAAGATTTAAAAAGTGTATTGTAAAAATGTCTTAAAGTAGATAAAAAGTCAATTAATGACAGCTTCTGACAGACAACCTAAACACTACACTTTCATTAAGACGTCCCTTCTTAAATTGTAACTTTGGACTTCTTTCCTCAGATATTTCCACAAGGTCCCAGCTGAGGCGCCCCTGCTGGAGTTGAAGGCGAGTTACGGCCTGGCTGAGCCAATCCCCTTCGAGCTGCCGCCTCTCAGTGAGCAGTGCACTCCTGAAGTCTATGCCACCTTTGACCTGACCAAGGGAGCCAAAAATGACAAGGTAATGTGCTGCGACTCACACTTTTGTTAATGCCAGAATCAATATAATGTATTTGCATCATTTGGGTCAATGCAGAGGTAGAAGGCAGTTATGGCTTATGTTGTTATATTGAGGCTCCACATGGATTCGACCTGAATCCTCACATGTTAAATCCAGCAATGTAAACACTACACATCCAGTAAAGGATGGAAACACACTCACGGCTAAAGCTGCATGCTAACTCTGTCATGGACAGGAAACGTTATCGTATTACGGTAACGTGCAGTCAAGCCAGCTGTCCCTGTCATCTCTGTGGTCAAATGGGCCGACGCTACAACTGTACAACGCCCCATATACTGACATTTATGTTAAATGCATTCAAATGCAATGTAGCTGACCATGGATGGATAAAGAGACCAGAGCTGATGGGAGAGCTAGAGATGGGCTGATTTTCAAAATAAGGTGTTAACAAAGGGAATTGTAGATACAAAGCACTTATAAATTAAAAAGAAAATAACACTAATTTGTGAGGGAAATGTCTTCATTGTTTGGTTTTTTTGGTTGCTGGAAAAAAACTGTAATAAATAATGCCTGGTATCCTTGTCTTGATATAATGACTTCCTCTCTGACAGCATACATGCTGAAAATCAAACATTTTTACTCTTTTAATTTGGATATTTTCTAAAGTAAAAGTGGTCTAGTATAAATATACAGTACATATCGAATTGGCACTCAAGTATCTTGTTACTATTGAACTGGGAGATAGGTGTATCGTCCCAGCCTTAGATAACAGTACACACACCTAATGAAGTCTTTATTGGGAAAAGAACCATATTAACATCAGACATCTATTTTTGTGTTACTGTTACTTTCACCCCAGGCCAAACCCAAGGAGGAGGACGTGAAACCGGTGAAGGAGCCAGATCTGAAGCCTCAGAAGGACACAGGCTGTGTCATCTCCTAAACTTTCCACAGTTTCATTTTCAGCTTCATGCTTCTGTACCATCTATTGTAATGATGGCATCCATACTTCCTTTCATGTAAACCTCCATAGGAAAAATGTATTCTTTTTGTAATATTAATCCATGGTGTTTTACATTTATGCTGTATTGTATTTGAGTATGACAGCCATGATCCTTGCATCTAAGCCAGAGCAGCTACTCATAAAGTAAACCTAAAACATTTTAAAAGATGGAAAGTTCTTTAGTTATTACCAGGGCTGTCATGGGACACAACATGGGAGTGGACAAAGTGTCTGCGTTATGCAGATTTATGTATATATTTAATGGAAATCAATGAACAACACAAAACAAACACAAATATTGTCCAGAAACCCTCACAGATACTGCATTTAGCATAAAAAATATGCATTAAAAAATGCTCAAATCATAACATGGCAAACTGCAGCCCAACAGGCAACAACAGCTGTCAGTGTGTTGACTTGACTATAACTTGATCCAAACTGCATGTGATTATCATAAAGTGGGCATGTCTGTAAAGGGGAGACTCGTGGGTACCCAGAGAACCCATTTACATTCACATATGTAGAGGTCAGAGGTCATGAGACCCCTTTGAAAATGGCCATGAGAGTTTTTTCCTCGCCATTGCGTATATTTGGAGCATTATTTAGCCTCCATCACAACAAGCTAGTATGACCTGGTTGGTAGCGATGAATTCTTCAGGTGTGCTCGTTTCACATGATGTCAGTATGGTCACTCTGGATTTAAAACTGATTCTGCTACAACCTAAAATTTGCAGGTTGCTTTAATGTCTTAAAGAAATTAGTGGCGTTAAAAAGAATTTGCGAGAACGCGTTAACTTTGACAGCCCTGGTAATGTCAGCTGAAATGTTCACTTTGAATTAGGTCTTTACATGAGGTGATTACAAGTATTATAAATAAGCCTTATTGGTGAAGCAGTCCTATTAATGGTGCCTTTGGCTGCAATGTTAACCTGCTCACTGTGGCCTCTTACAAACAGATGTGTCTGGTTTTTAATGTTTTTGGCAGGAGAGTGATTACAGATGACTCGAATAATGGAAGCGAGCCTATGAAACATGCTGAAAATGGCCTCAGGAAACCGATCTAAACAGGAGATGCAGTAGCAGCATCTGTAAAGAATATTTCCCACTACATAGAATATGATGAATGAGTAAATGTAGGAAATTGCATTCCCACAATCTGCCTATATGATGTGTATGTATTTCATCAGCTGTCTGGCGGACAGACATGACTGCGTGTCATTACTGAGTGCATTTGGCTTGTTTTAGCTGTAGCAGTTTACAATCAATACTTTATTTAGATCACAACATATGTACTGTAGTTCTTTTTGTACATGACATTTAAGTAGCTGTTTCTTTTTTTTTTTTACTTCTACTGCTCCTTTAGGAAAATGATGAGGCTGAATCATGCGAAGGGATTCTGTGATACATCCCTGATAATAGCAGCTCTATTTATTTCTGTTGTGTAATGATATTTTAGTTAAACATACTTATGACAGCATATACAATCCTACTGTATGTAACTCAAATCATGTTTTTGGTGATTTTTATGTTTAGTGGATGCACCAGAATACCCATTGATACATAGAGTAAAATGCTTAAAGTCTGTGGTCAGTAGTTGACACGGTGTACATACTGTACATCAGCTGAGTGTTATCCCTTCCTTAAAGGGTCCGTATGTAAGAATCAGAAATTGCTTGCTAACAGTGACACCTGCGGCCGTTAAGTCAACGACAATCCTGTTACAACTGACACTCACAAGACTGAACGTGATTGACAAGCATCACGTTGATGAAGCTACATTAGCCAGCTACAGTATCGCTATATATTTCACATGCTTGGCAGTAATGTTCGCTTACAAAACGAAGGTCTTTATGAATCAAAGGCCTGACTGACGTTGATCCTAATGTTAACTTCTCCTGCTTCAGCCTCCCGACTGTGGTCATTTGTTGGCGTTGGCAGATTCCATTTCTAACCAAACGTTAGCTGTCATTGCACACTGTTAGCCCTGTAGTGGCGCTGAAGAGAGTAAAGGCAATTGCGTGCGCTAGTGTTAACGTTTCCTGCGTCAGCCTCCCAACTGTGGTCAGAAGGCACATGGGGGACACTGTAGTTGGCTTTAGCGGACTCTATTTGTAACCGAACGTTAGCCATCATTACACACTGTTAGCCCTGTGGTAGAGCTGAAGAGAGGAAAGGGAATTGCAAGCGCTAGTTTTAACTTTTCCTGCTTCAGCCTCCCAACCGTGGCCAGAAGGCACACAGACGGGACACCGTAGTTTTGGTTGTTTGTTGGCGTTAGCGGGCTCCATTTCTAACCAAACGTTAGCTGTCATTGCACACTGTTAGCCCTGAAGAGGAGCTGAAGAGAGTAAAGGCAATTGCGAGCGCTAGAGTTAATTTCTCCTGCTTTAGCCTGCTGACTGTGGTTAGAAGGCCCAGGTTTTTCACATTAAAAGCATTCTACAGGCTGACAGAGGAAACCCAGAAAGTCACAGGTGTCGTCTTTTAGGTTGTTCACATTGGCAAGTAAAAAACATTTACAAAACGTTTATACCTGTAAAAACTTACATACAGTCCCTTTTAAAGGTAAAGTTTGGGGGCACGAGCGTTATCAGATCTGAGGTTGGGAGGGCACACAATCATTTGTGTTAAAAGTTATTTTACATACTGCTGCTTCACAGAAGGTGTCTCCCACAGTTAAAGCATAACTAGGAAATGCTGAAAAACTTGTATAAACTGTAATATACCGCTTACATGTACTCATTTATGCACCTACATGTGTATAAGCTTACCTGAACTAGACTCCAACAGTAGTGAAAGCAGACAAGCTAACTGTCACTAAATCTCATTATAGCACATTTAACACCTTTGCACTTTATATTCAGTTGTATGGGGATTTCAGCGAGGATCTGATGGGATTACAAGCAGACCAGTGTCAGTCCTTTATTTTTTTTCAAGGCAACTGTATCAGCTCACCATTGTGATGTCCACTCCTGTATCTCATTAGTCCTCCTCTAATAGTGTCCATCATGTAAAATGTATTTCTATCGGTATTAAATCATCCTCAAAAGTCCATTCTTCCAAGTCTTGTGCTTATATACAGTATGTCAACATTATTTAAGCATCATCATAGTGTAGACATTTTTTGACTGAAGGATTTATTGAAGGAACAAAACCTACAGAAATGTTGGTTGTGCATTTCTGCTATATTGTCCAACTAGAAATAATATACTAGCAGTACCATACAATATACTAGTATATGAAACAATGAGGAAAAAGTTGCATTGTATAGTTCATAAGAGGACCTATTATGCTAGTTTTCAGATGCATACTTGTATAACTGGAACATGTCTACATGCTTTATTGTTCAAAAAACACTTTATTATTTTCATACTGGCTGTGCTGCAGCACCTTTTTTCAACCTCTGTCTGTTTCAACACTCTGTTGTGATTGGTCAACTGAGAAAAAAAAAAAAAAACTCTTCGGACTCCGCTCCAGCTCCGCTCTGACTATCTTTGTCTGAAGGCGTGTTAAACTAGGCAGGTATTGTGCAAATGTCTTCGTTGGTGAAATCACCATGTTACAGAAGAAAAGGCGGGACTTACAGCAAGGTGTTTCAGGCAGTTCAGGGACAGTGTGCCTGCTGGGGAGTTACTTTCTTTGGTCTGGACTTAAGGCTTTGTAACTTTACAGACCTTTTACGTACACAAAAAATCTATGTAATACACTAAAAGAAGGGGGGGGGGGTGCATAATAGGTACTCTTTAATTTAATGCTAATATTATATGATTATATTAACTATACTTTTTTGTTTAATCTTATAATATTATACTAATTTGAGCTAATTGCTAAGACATGCTATAGTGCATTTGCATTGGACAGATGTAGACTGAGCCAGAGCTAGGATGCCACTGCCACCCCAGTTTCGGATTATTTGAAGAGGCTGAAGTCAGAAGACCTAGATATGTTTTTTCAAGCCCCCAGGAAGAGCGCTGGTTGATCCCAACATGGTCGTAGTGGCCAGTGGTGGTCCTGCAACTTCTGTGTCCGTCAAGTGATGCCATTGGGCCCAAAAAGACTTGTTTCTCATAGACTTACACTGAGAAACAGATGTCTGTAACTCAGTGGTTAATTATGTTTAGGTGACTCAACTCCCCAGTAAGAACACACTAATAGCCCTTATTTAACTCATTAGGTCCTAAAAGTTGTAAAACGCACTAATAGCCAAATCCAGTTATTTCCTTCCTCTGTTTATGTCTATGGAGACCCAGACAGTGACGACAGTGACGCTGGGACTTCGTGTCCGAGTCATGTGACCGAGCGGATGCTACGGCGTATATTGGATATGCGCACTAGGGCCCAAGAAGACCCGGAATATCTGGGCCCTTTTCCAGACCCAGAAGTCTACTCACTGACTTCATGCGCCACTGAGCAGCTTTCACAGGAATGAACAGGGTCCCCGCCTGCAATGCCGAATCCAGTTTTCTTTATACAGCCATGTTTTTTTGAGTTTCCAACCCCTACAAAATTATTTAAAGTTAGTAGTTACTTAAGTCAAGCTCTCACAACACCAAATGTCAGTCTGAGTTCAAAGGATGCATCCAAATAAAAGTGGTTTCCTGGATTTGAATATTGCTGCAACCAGCAGATATACAGCGTGTAGACATGAATGAATGGAATCTGATTTCAAACCATCTCAGGGCCAAATTTAAGGGGGATATTGGAAACATAAACATTGGCAACAAACCTTGACATCCTACACAGCGCTACAAGCCCAACCCCTCAAGCCCAACATTGAAACTGATTGCATTACAGTGACTCTCTGTCCTCTTGCCTGTGATAAGGTGTGCGCTGCTGTATTTGGCGTCTCAGGTTTCAGGAGTGATCCTGCATCCTGTAGTTGTTTTTCTTCACAAAGCGGAGTCAGCGTGGATGGACATACAGCACATCTGTGACACCAGAGAACCGACGGCGTTGCATTTCGGAGAGTCGAAGAAAGACTTATGAAGAATGAACAACAGCCACCAGGAAGTAAGTGTTGTAATAGTGAAGCAAGACAAACAGAGAGGTGTTAGCTCAGTAGGCTGTATTCAGTAAGCAGAGTTAACTTTTAACAGCTGTGTGTGACTTGAAGATCTCTGTCTGAACATAAAAAGGCCTATAAAGTGACAACTTGCTGCACACAGTTAATGTGACAACGTGTCAGTACAAACAAAAGCTTCTGTAAAGCCCTGTCCAATCTGTCAGACGTCATCAGACACACAGGAAACCCAGTTTGGGAGTCCTGCCCTGTCCAAACAGAGGAGGATCATCCACTTCTCCAGCGGCGAAACTCTGGATGAGGAGGACAGCGAGGAGGAAGAGGAGCAGTCATCAAACGGGCCTCCCTTCAGAGAACCTGCAGAGAGGGTGGGACACTGTTCTAGGGGAGACATTTCATGTTATGATATCATTAAGTAGGAGATGTCATTGTCTCGTCTTTCTCAGACTAGGTTTTCCTTCAAGACTGTGGCCATTCTCGTTGGGAGGATTTCACTGCTGAGTGCGTAATGTGACATTCAGTCAACAATAAGCATGATTATAGCTGTAAAGAAAGTCTCACTGAGTTATGTCTTTGTTGCCAACATCAGCTTGCGATTTCCTTGGTGAGAGACTAGCTGGTGCACTGGGACTGAACGCTGCCAAATACCAGTATGCCATAGATCAGCATCATCGGGACCACAAGGTAATATCAACTGCAACAAAGCAAGCATACTGTGAAAAACTAATACAGTAGTGTAGTTTGGTGGTGATTGTTTCCTACTTTCCCGTTTCTGGCTCGTAGACAACAAGCAGCCGAGCCACAGACGGCCTCACGGGAGGACGGGCAGAGACGGTCCACCTCTCTCCTGGACCGGATGGGAGTCATTACGGAGCCACAGGAGGAGCACGATGCCCTGCCGACCCCAAGGAGATCTGTAACGACAAACATATGGACACAAGTGAAGGACGTTATAACAGAGCCTATCAGGCAGATGAGGAGTATTTTAAATAAAAGGGGGGGAAAGAGCAGAAAAGCAAAGGAATGAGGGTTGTGCTTTCATAGGACAGCCTTTGTTTAAAGAGAACAGTGTAAAACAGAATGCTGTAATGCTCGCTTAACCCTCCTGCAACTTTTGTCTACCCAGGTCAAGAATACATGAATAAAAACAGAAATAAATACATGGAAGCATGAATTAATAAAAATAAATGCTGAAATATATATGGGAATAAATTAAAAATATTGAGATAATTAAATAAAAGTTCACAATTATTCAGGACTTATAACATGTAATGTTAACTTATTTGTTAATAGTTGTTATTGTTCACCTACATTTTAAATAAATACATATTAAATATTATATTAAACATTATTATACATTTTAAATAAATAAATGCATTTAGAAGAAAAGAAAATTGCATGAATAAATGTATAAATTAATAAATACAGAAATAAATATATGGAAAAATAAATGAATAAATAAAGTATCAAAAAATAAATTAAAGTTATGAAGTTGGTAAGTAGACAGGACAGTGAAATTTAATACGTTATTTGTTTGTATTTGTTATTTTTGGCTGTTTTTACCTTGATTTGACAGAGGGAGCGACAGTTGTGGGTGAGAGACAGGACGACATGGTCCAGCTGGGATTCAAACCCCCGACCACTGTGACAAGTCTTGATACATAAGATTAAAAAAAAAGAAGAAAATTACATGATTAAATGTATAAATAAATACAAGAGAAAGTGAATAAAATAATATAAAAAAAGTTAAGGCTTTCAAACATCCGGTCGGTCCTGGATCAACCCTGATCGAACCTGCCGTGTGAAAGGGGTATTAACGCAGTAAAGCAAGGTTTTATGCACCAGATAACCAAAATAAATACAAAATCGATATTATGAATGCACAAACAGCTGCTCTATGAATGAGAGCTGTTTACTGTCAACATATCAAATTGAGATGGTTAAACATAGGCATACATGAAATATAGAAAAACACTATGCGTACTGTTTTAACAGGATAAATATTGATTACTTAAGAACAACGTCAAAATGTATCGACGAGGATGGGATTCGAACCCACGCGTGCAGAGCACAATGGATTAGCAGTCCATCGCCTTAACCACTCGGCCACCTCGTCCTGTACGCTAACACGGTGATAGTAGATGAATATAAACACTGTTATCCTGTCTATCAATGTGATTGTTCTTTACAGACTAACATTCAGTTAAACTATTATAGTACATATGCCAAAAACTGGGGAACGCGACGTTACCATGCTAACGTTAGCTAGCATGCTACGTCTAATATGTAAATGTTGTGGATGACTCCCTCTGTCATACCTGACCCAGAGCAGGACTTGGCTCGGTTACATGTGCGTAAAACGGCGCCATGAACAGGTAACACGTTGAGGTCCATTTCTTCAACAGAACTAGCTAGCTAACGTTAAATGCAGGCTAATCACTGAATAGCTTGTGGCGTTAGCGTTACACCGTTACATTTTTGATTTTAGCAGAGTTGTAGGCAACTAATATTAGAGACCCTCAACACAAGAAGTGCTCATTTGATAGTGCTCTGAATGTTTTAAGAGATTTAATGTTGTCAAAACTTAGTTAAAGTGACAAAACCTTTAACATTAATGTCACAATTAAATATTTCCCCCCAGTCAAAATATGAATCAACCATAAAAGCTGCCTGCTGGTCTAAACTTGGGGTCTAATTTACCTCTTTGCAGCCTTTAAAATCCAGACTACCTGCTCCTATTTGGGAATAAAATGGATTTAAACAGAACAGTGCTGGCCTGGATATTTGCGGCCATCTAGTGGTTGAAATTGATCATAAGTGACTGACTCTTTTATCTTCACTTCACTCATTACAAAATAAGCATCAGAACCAGTAAAGCCATCCAGACAGGTACTTTCAAATCTATCTAGTCTCCAGTCTAACTGCATCATTTTGCACGATTGGAGAAACCTGAAGCCAACAATGTGTAGACCTCAGTGGTGGATGAAGTACCTGAAAGCCACACGAGTAAAACTACAGATATCTAATCAGTAAAAGACTTCAGCAGAAGTTAAAGTCACCTGTTAGAATTGAGTAAAAGTCTTAAAAATATCTGATACTTTTACTTTAATCTACTTTAATTATCAAAAGTAATTTTCTGGTAGTAAATGTACAATGTAAGTATTGAAAGTACAAGTACGTTGGTCGCCCTCTATTTAAAAAAAAAAATGCTGATGGGTGCCCTTCAGGGGGCCACTGGTCGCCCTAAAAACAAACAAACAAACAACTAACTAACTAACTAACTAAATAAATAAAAATAATACTAGAGGATGCCCTTCCTCATTTTCTGCATTGAGGTAACAAATAAATAAATGAATGCACTTTTCACCCCTGTAACTTTAATTGTTGTGAAACTGACTAAACAGGTTTAAGCCAACAATATCAGGCACCAGCTGTTAATTTATACTATACCGTCATTTATGAAAATAATATTTTTTTTGTCGTAAAACCATTGTGATGTCTCATGTGTTGCAGTTTATGGGGCTACAGTTCTGGGCTGTTGAAGCCTAACCCTAAAGCGACGTCTCCGGCGGTGGTGGCCGGGGGGCTCCAAAGAGCCGGCACTGTGCTTC
Organism: Pterois miles; assembly: GCA_947000775.1. Lineage (NCBI taxonomy): Eukaryota > Metazoa > Chordata > Actinopteri > Perciformes > Scorpaenidae > Pterois > Pterois miles. The sequence continues at coordinate 26,132,663 of CAMQGK010000634.1, read as the reverse complement.
GGAGTAGAAGTATACATTTTATTTAGGAAATCTAGAGGAGTAAAAGTGAAAATTGACAGAAATATAAAAGCTCAAGTTAAGTACAGATACTTAAACAAAGGTAAGTAGTAGTAAAGTAGTAAGTATTATTACTCTGTTACGTTACAGCTCTGGTAGAACTTACCAACATCTCAACTACACCTTCAAGCTTTTGGTGTTATGTCATATAACCTATGTACTTGTATATGAACTTGGAAAAAGAGTTTTGAAATTTGAGTTTGGTGGATTATTTCTCTGTTGTTACAATTGTCATTGTATTTTACAGACAATAAGCCACATAACAGACACAGGTAGTGTAAAAAAAGCATGCTGCTGCAGCCATTCACACATGTCCAGCCGCTTCATAAATCAGCTCACCAATCAGTAACACTGTTGAGTCAAAGTCCTTTGGTTACTTATAACCATCATAAACTTCATCAAGGGCTAAAGGTCATAGCTTGTCAATGTGCACATTTACAGCAAAGCAGTGACATTTACTCTGTGACACAGCGCGATGATGGAGCGAGTCCTGTTGTTGTTTGGTCTGCTGGCCCTGGCCACTTCATATACTGTAAGTATTTATTAATGAATGCTTAGCATGACGTGATATGACCATTAACTGGGTGATGACTTACACTGGTTTGGCTTTATTCAGATACCGGTCTCCCCTGAGGTACATGGTATGTCAAAACCTTATATTTAAAGAAATATATAAAGAAATAACCTAACAAAAAGGCTGTGAAAAGAGTCTGAGTTGTGTCTGTGTTTGTGTTACAGAGGTGTATGAGAATGGCGAGGATGAGAACCCCATCCTAAACCTGGGTGAACTACAACATTTCAGTTGCCCCTGATCCTGTATTCACTGGAGTAATATGTACAGTGTTGGGTTAAACTGTGTGTTTATTGCTGATTTAAACATCATGTTTGTTCCTGTGTTGCAGGATCAGACGCCAACCTGCTCGAAGGAGACATTTTAATTCCAGTAAGTTGTATTTTGATGTGAATGTCTTCTTATTTTTGCAAAAAAAATGCTTTTGATTAATTGACTAATCATCCCTTGACTGTTTTATTGGCAGCTTTGTTTATGTGCAATCACATGTCTGGCTGCTGTAATGCTCAGTCCTCTTGCTCTTGAACTTTAGTGCTATATCTATTTCAGATAACAATATTCGCTTTATTGTGTATTTTTATTAGCTTTGATTACATTTATGGTCACAATTTCTTTTTAAACACCTCTCTCATGCAACAGGAAGGAAGGAATGCCTTGGTTGACAAAAGATACAGATGGAAATTTCCAATTCCTTACATTCTGGGTGATGATTTGGGTGAGTTTTTTCATTGACTCTAAATACTCACTGTCATATACATATGGCCCAGTTAGCCCCAGTCTGGAATTAATGGAGAGATTACTGCAGTAAGGAGTAAACAGTAACATCATCAGATGGGTAGAGCCCTTTCTGACCTACCGATTGCAGTGTGTCAGAGTAAATAACGCTGTCCTCACCTATTATTACTAATGTAGTGCCTCCACAAGGGAGCACTATTTCCCCATTTTTATTTACACTACAAATGAATGTAGAAGCACAACACATCTGATCATGTTACTGTTAAAGCAGCAGTGGGCAGATTGGAGTAAATATGATTATAAACACTGTATATCCTGACAGTAGTGCTTGAGGCAGATAATCTGAAAAAAAAAAATCATGTGCCTCTCATGTGGCATCTACAAGATTTCACCAACCGGAGGAAAACAACCAATCAGAGCTGAGCTGGAACCTTGCCATCTCTGAGCAGCTGTCAGTCACTCACAACTGATCAAATATGAATTCGATTCAGCAATTGAATCGAAGGCAACTGGACTTAGATTTGTCTCTGAAGACGTTTCGCCCCTTAACCAAGTGGCTTCATCAGTTTGAACGCTACAGTCTGACTAGTCCCCACTAGTCTGACAAACAGTGGAGTTAGACCCAAGTTTTAACCTCTGTGAAAGTGTCAGCCCACTATTCTCCTAAGACAATAGTTCATTAGTGGAGTTTCACCTGTCTATTGTTGGGGGCGTGTGAGTCCCACTAGTGAACGACAGTCATTTAGGGTTCAATGGGGCTACAGGTGGACAACAGTCGTTAGGCATGATGTGCGTTACCAGTGGACGACAGTTGTTGTGTTCGTTAGGGACACTTGAGGTTAGTTTCGGGCTGCCTGTGATATTGAGTCCTTTAGGTATAGCTGAAAGTGCAGCATTGTAGATGGGGGATAGGTGGTGTCTCAGACCCCCTCCTCTGTTTAAGGATGGTTTTTCCAATTTAACATAGATGGCTTCTTTTACTCCTCTTTCAAACCATCTGTCCTTTAAGATTTTAACATTGCTGACCTCAAAGGAGTGTGCCTTTTCCTTAAGGTGTAAATAGACAGCTGAATCTGGACCTGAGGAGTTGGCCCTTCTATGTTGGGCCATGCGTTTATTTAAGGGTTGTTTGGTTTCACTAATGTATAGGTTGTTGCATTCCTCACTGCATTGGACTGCATATACCAGGTTGCTTTTCTGTGTGTGACAGAAAAGCAACCTGCTCATTTATCTGATGTTTGCTGTATGGCACGTGATAAATTTATGAAAGGACTAATAAATATCTATCTGTGAAGTCTGTGACCATCTGGATGAAAAAAATATTCTGTCCTCTGTTGTGACTGCGTCTTTCACTTCTCAGATCTGAACGCCAAGGGCTGCGTCCACCAGGCTTTCGAAATGTATCGGCTGAAGTCTTGTATCGACTTCAAGCCTTACGAAGGAGAAAAAACATTCATCAAGTTTGAAAAGAGAGGAGGGTATGGCTGCATCTGCAAATTTACTGTTGATAGCTGCTGCAGAATAGATACCAGTTTACTGAGTTGAAAATTCAAATGTCCTTATAACTCTCCGTTGAAATCAGCTTCAATCATGGGTTAAGCTAACTTTCTTCAACTGCCCTACCATTATAGGTGTTTCTCCAGCGTTGGTGACCAGCAGACTGGCCAGATTTTGTCGTTGGGGTCAGGCTGTGATCACAAGGCGGTGATTGAACATGAGCTACTCCACGCTCTGGGATTTTACCACGAACAGTCCCGCACAGACAGAGATGACTATGTCGACATCTGGCTGAATCAGGTCATACCAGGTACGTCGAGGAACTTAATGCCCCTTCATTTTCTTTCTTTCGCCATTCATGTGCTGTGAAAACGACATAACATTCAACATTGGGCAAGTAGATGAGATGTGTTTCTTGCCTGATAGACAAACTTACTAATTTAGGCCTATTAAAAATAAATAAAATAAACCGGGATTTAAGGTATTGTTAGAATTGATTAACATACAAAACATACAGGACTCCACGGTGATGCAGTGGTTAACACTGTTACCTCAGAGCAAGAGGATCGAAGGTTCAAATCTGGCATGGATTGCATGGATTTTCTCCAGGTTCTCCGGCTTCCTCCCAAAGTCCAAACTGATCACTCCAAATTGCCCATAGGTGTGAATGTGAGCGTGAATGGTTGTCCGTCCCCTAACGGGAAAAGCGGTTGAAGATGGATGGACAAAACATACATTAAATATACTATCTTCAAAGCCACCAGACTCCATTGACAGAAACAGTATTTTTACCTCGCTGATCATTATAAAGCACACTTCATTCAAACCTCAACAGAAAATTAATGAAACTCGTCAAAACTGTCTTTCTCTGGTTGCTTTCTACAGAAGTTTAGTTATGTTTAAACAGGTAATAATTCCCTCTCTACTATCTATTTCATATTGCTGTGAAAACATCTTTTATTAACCATATTCATTCAAGTTTGTCTCCATTTTACAAGATCACATTTGAACACATCACGATAACATTAGAATTTACCTTCACTCAATACTCATATTTACTGAAACAGAGATTGAACACACCATAATGTAACCCAGTGGAGCATCCATATCTTCAAACCCCCAAACTGGGACCTTTAAGTGTATTGCATGTTTTTGCACGCACCACAGGCGTTTTCATCAGGATGACTTATGTGGTACACCTGTGGCGTATTTGAGCACAGAGTGGGATCACAAAGAAGGTGTTATTATAGGGGGTCTGCATTAGAGGCTGTGACAATAATGACTTCTCACATTCACTACTTTCACCCTCTGTAATCACAAGGCTATCCCTGTCATGGCGCACTGACAGTTTGGGAGTCCTGTAGAGAATTTCCCTCAGAGGAAATGTATTGTTTTCTGGGCCTATGTACATTATTTTCAACTTGTTTTGTCTCAGGCTACTATAATTAAAATTGTGGAGCTCAAACAAAATTTTGGCCACGACGGAGACAAGATGAAAGATCAAACGGACAGTCCCGAGGGAGTAATAAGTGGAGCGAAATGCTTGCCAAAGGAACTGTATAGAATAACTGATTAAAATATTTAATGTGGTCCGGGACAGTCCCGGACAAACTGGGACGTCTGGTTCAGATGCCTTACTTACATGGGAGAATTTGCTTTCAGGGATTTCTGACAGAGAGCCCCGTCTGACAGGTTGGAAAAGATCATGGTTTGGGTTAAAATAAACCTGTTCTGGCAGAAAGTAATGAAGGCGAAGTGTCCACTGGCTGCCCACAACTAACAGCTAACGTTAGCTAGTTCTCCCTCTAGCAATTTCAAAACAGATTTGTTGTTGGTAGTGTAGCTTCACACTAGGGGTGCATTCATAAATAGTCACTTGAGCACCAGAGTGCACTCTGGCACAAACTAGACTGATCTTGTCATTAGAATATAACGTTAGTCTTGGTGTGGCGGTGCATACTCTGGGCACTCGAAATTAAGCATTAATGCTGATCTCCCAATTGCATATTTTAACAGAATATGGGGGGAACCTTTAATAAAGATCACATTTATTTTTCACTTGCCTGAGCAGACAGCTGCATGAGGCAATCCACTTGCCAGAACACAGACTTTACTTGACCCAGGCAAGCAGAGAAGCATTAATGTTGAGACCTGACATTATTGAGAGTAATGCTATGAAATGTATAATTGAAACCCAGATAAGACAACATACAGCATGCCTTTAACCCTTACTATGGGGGCGGCAGTAGCTCAGTCTGTAGGGAGATGGCTTGGGAACCGGAGGGTCACCGGTTCAAGTCCCGCCATGGACCAAGAACTGAGTGTGAACTGGTAGCTGGAGAGGTGCCAGTTTACCTCTTGGGCACTGCCGAGGTGCCCCTGAGCGAGGCACCAAACCCCCAACTGCTCGGGGCGCTTGTCAGGAGCAGCCCCATCACTCTGACATCTCTCCATTGTTGCATGTGTGTGTTCGGGTCTGCATGTACCGTGTATAAGTTAACAACAGAGTGAAAAAAATTGAATTTCCCCTCGTGGGACTAATAAAGGACTATCCTCTTCTTCTTCTTCTTTTGTGTGCTAGGAATGACTAAACTGACTTGAAATTTCCCACAGGACTTGAACATAACTTCAACAAGTACAACGAGGACTACATCACCGACCAAAACACGGCGTACGACTATGAGTCCGTCATGCATTACAGGCCCTTTTCCTTCAATAAGAACGAGTCCATCCCCACCATCACCACCAAAATCACAGAGTTCTACAACATTATTGGCCAGTACCTTGACTTTAGCGAGATGGACACCCTCAGGCTCAACCGGATGTACAACTGCTGTACGTATATATTGCATGAGTAAATTTCCTATGTTGATATGTTGTTTTTCTTAAAGGAAAGAAATGGACAGAATGCAGTATTACTGGACAGAAATGATCAGGTTCAGTGTGTACAAAAACCTCCTAAGAAAACAAAAATGCACCAAACATTTCAAATGACTCTTACCGCCTTCCCTCTCCAGCTGGTCCTCTCACCTTGCTGGACCAGTGTGCCTTTGAGTACGCCAGTATCTGTGGCATGATCCAGGCCTCCTCTGATGATGCTGACTGGGTCCATACCAGGAGCAGTGTGGGTGCAGAGGATCACACACTCCTGGGACAATGCAGAGGTCAGAGTCAATAATGTTTCTTGTAAAATGCCAATTACCGGTTATTCTCAGCTCAGAGAGCATGAAAGAAATGAGCAAAAATGAAGTTGTATGCTACAATCAGAATAATAATATTAATAATAATCACTTTATTTATAAAACACTTTTTTTTACTTTTTCACACAAATTACAAAGTGCTTTCCATGACATAAAAACCAAGACAAATTAACAGGTAGTAATAAGTAAAATTAGAGTTGATACAGTAAAAATGACAAGCAAAACACAGTAAAAAGAAGTAAAATAATCGCATAAGAATAACCAATTCAGAGAAAACAATTCTGAAAAAGTGTATTTTTAAAAGAGATTTGAAAGACTAAACAGAGCTAGCCTCTGCTGGTTTTTAGCCTTGACCTTGGAATAGCTAAAATACCTCTGCTGGAGGATCTGTGATGGGTGAGACAGGAATACAGTGAGTTACAGTTGTCTAAGACTTAATTTTTGAGATATTGCAAAGTTGCAGCTAGCACGATTGAATGGAGGACTTCATCTGTTGGTTGTTTGTTGTCAAAGATAACACCAACATTTCTGTACTGGGTTTTGATGCAGCAGGACAGAGAACCTCAGTGAGAAAAGAAGTGCTCGCTAGAGGAGTCTGGACCTATGATACTGGCTTCAGATTTTACCTGAAAAAGGTTTTCAATATCTGTAAGACAAGACTGTATTTTGACCAGATGTGTTGTGTCAGTGAAGAAATAGATCTGTGAGTCATCTGCATATATATTGAAACTAATGTGCTTATGAAAGATTCAACCTAACGGTAGCATATAAATGGAGAATAATAAAGGGCCAGGGACTAAGCCTTGACGTACGCCTTAGGATAATTGGGAGGTGGAGGATTTAAAGTCATCAATGGCCAAACAGAATTTCTAAAAACAGAAATAAATCTATCTAAAACTGAATGGAAAAAAAACGGAAATACCAAACCGATGCTTAAGATGCTCAATAAAAATCACAAGGTCAACTGTACGAAAAGAACTCTAAGGCTGCATTCTCAGTGCTATGACCCCTCCTAAAACCTAAATGAAAATAGTCTTCCCTCTCTAGATGCTGGCTACTTCATGCACTTCAGCACCATGACTGGGAAGCCTCAGGAGTCGGCACTGCTGGAATCACGAACCCTCTACCCCAAGAGGAAGCTTCAGTGTCTGCAGTTCTTCTACAAGATGACTGGAAGCACCAAGGACAGGCTGGTGATCTGGGTCAAGATGGATGATGGCACAGGCACCATTCGTAGAATGAAGAAAATACACACCTTTTATGGTATTTATGAAGTGGGCATGTTTATGACAGGAGGACACATGTCAGAGCAGCTGTGTGGAGCTATAGCTACACAGCTTTGCATCAATGCAAATATTCATGTGAACATTTGATTAGCTTTACAGTAGTTTCAAAATGATATTCAAATCAAATTATTTCAAGACATCAGAAAACATAAAACAAGTTAGACAGTTATTAACTGCCGACATAGTTAAAGGTCTTATTGATAACATTTTTACATAGATGAATAATTTTTAAAAATACATTCACAGAGCTTTTAGAAAGCTGCAGATTAAAAATTTTCCTAAAAAAAATATTTATTAAAAAAATCTTGGCAGGTCCAAAATGAATGTGGAGGCTATTTGACATTTGTTCCCATTTCTAATCCATCCAACGGAGGGTGGATGGCTTTCCAAGGTAGACTGTCAATAACGGGGTCTCTGAGCAGATTCCAAAAGTGCTCACCATACAATCACCAAAAAATTAAATTCTTCCAGAAATCTCCAAATGTCAAAAGTCTTCGATACCAAACCACAGCATGGCTTTTTCTGTGGTGTTCCCCAAGGTCTTGGTGTCTAAATATGATATTTTGGAGGGATTATTGATCATTTTTGTCAATTGTGGATTGGGAAAAATTGTTCAATTTAGCACCAAATCTGTGTAACAAATGGTCTCAAGCCCAAAATTGCTGCAACACTTTATAAGACATGCGAGAATAAGAATGGGCATCATATACTGTACATCATATTGTGGGTTTCAGAGAGTTAGTGGACAGATATGAGAGTGGTATGAATTATTTCCTCCAACTCTTGGCAGGAAAGTGAATATTTTCCAAAATGTCAAACTGGTCCTTTACAGTAAACCCTGGATAAGGGCTAATGTTAAGTGAAACCTCACTACTTCACTATCCCATGCTACTATCCCACGTACAAACAATACTTCCACACATACTAACATTTGCCATGTTGTCCCTATGACTTAGGGGATTCCGACCACACATGGAAGATCGCTCACGTCCCAATGGAGGTAGGGGTAAAGTTCCGCTATGCTTTCCAAGCCGTGCGTGATGATCCGTCTGCATCTACCGGTGGCATCTACATCGACGACATCAGCCTGACTGAGACGCGCTGCCCCAACGCCGTGTGGAGGATCCAGAACTTCTCAAAGATCATGGAAACGGCCGACAACGACACCGTTATTGACAGCCCTCGTTTCTACAGCCCTGAAGGCTACGGTTTTGGTGTCCGTGTCATACCATTGTCGGGTTACACTGATTACACAGGGAACTACACTGGGCTGTACTTCCATCTGCTCAGCGGGGAGAATGATGTGGTGATGCAGTGGCCAGCCATAAACAGACAGGCCACCTTGGTGGTGATGGACCAAGACCCAGACATCAAGCTGAGGATGTCCTCCGCTCGCAGCCTCACCACTAATCTCAAACTGAGTAAGTGCTCCTTAACTATTATCTTCAGAGGGATTAAGACAGTACAATGAATATAACATAATTTCAACACATTCAATTGGACTGTGAAACAAGCTGTTAATTGCAAATGAATCCCAAATTTTTTTTATCTGTTCAAAATGTTCCTTAATGGGAGGTTGTGAAGTAATACTCTTATCAACATGGGAGAGGGCAAATATACTTGCTTTATGCAAATATATGTATATACAGTATTTATTATTAAAAATCAATTAACAGCACAAAACAATGACAAATATTGTCCAGAAACCCTCACAGGGGACTGCATTTAGCACAAAAATATCATTCAACAGCTGTTGTTTGGAGCATTATTTTGCCTTCTTTCCAAGAAGATGATGATTGGTACCAATAGAGTCTTTAGGTTTTCTAGTGTCATGTGATGCCAATATTTTCACTCTAGCTTTAAGACTGAGCCCACTACAGGGTCAATTTAAAAGGTAGCAATATGAACATTTTTCACTCAGATCCACTGTGAGGCTGTACAACAAACCGCTGAAGACAACAGTTCAAACTGTTTTAATCTAGATTTCATAAACACTTCATAACGCCACAGAGCTAAGTGAGAATTGTCACTCAAGTTAAAACACTTTCAACGCACACTGACACGTCTTCGCCTCAGTTCATGCAGGTGAAGTTGTGCCTAATGGCGTCCATTTGTGCCTTTCCATTGAGTTTGTATCCAATCGCACCACCTTAAAATCCATTTCATGATCTGTCTGAATGCACCTTTAGATGCTAGAGCCATGCTATACAGTCTTCTGGCCATGTTCAGAGCTGGCACTAACGTGATTGTGATCAGATCACAAGTGGACAGCTCTAAGTACAGGTGTGAATGCACTCAAGGTGAGCGGGTTGGTATCAGCTCTGTGCAAAGCAGCAAAAGAAAAACATTGACACATCTCTGATGATAATTATGCACTTCGTGTGCCCAGTCTGATAGTCTGTAGATATGTAGCCTATAGATAAGATATATTGTAATAAAACAGAGTTGTAAAGACAAGCGCGGCCTGTCTATTCACATGAGGACTTGAGTAGGCAGTCCTTAATGTGTCCCAGGATATGTTCACCTACACACTGATAAAGGAATGTGACCACATGTGGCCCAGTCCACCTCTGAATGTGGTCTGGGTGATCAGATCTCAGCGCATCCTCAATGCGTCTTGAGTGCGTTCACACCTGTTCTTAGAGCTATCAACTTGTGATCGGATTACTGAGGACACGTGTTAATACCAGGTCTGAACAGGGCCAGAGGTGGTCTGGGCCACATTGTGTGTACATGAATGTGTCCTGGGCCACATAAAGCTATTACCACTTACATGCATGTACCGTATATTTTGCACTATAAGGCGCACTGGATTATAAGGCGCACTATCAATGAACGTGTCTATTTTCATACATAAGGCGCTCTCGTCTCGTGATAGTGGACTAACTCGCCCGGCGTTGCCTCCCTGTCTTGGTGAATGTGTGTTCGCCTTCTGTCATCCAACGCCACGCAGCTCGCAATTTAACTTTGAACGACCCGTTGACACCAATAACTAGCGGTTGGAGTTCTTTAGTTGATCCACCCAGAATGATGGCAAACTCCCAATTAGTTTTCTTCACTTGGGTTTTGACAGTGTCTGTCAGTGCTGTAATGCCCCGACACTCCATCCAGTGGTGCAGCTTCGTAGCTTACCAAAGTCGTAATAAAACATTTTGACAGATTTTTGAGCGCCCTGTACCACATAAAATTGGTTCGAGGTCAGTAAGCACCAGAACTGATACATAAGGCGCGCCGGATTATAAGGCGCACTGTCGATTTTTTAGATAATTAAAAGATTTTAAGTGCACCTTATAGTACAAAAAATTACGTCACGTCGTCTGCTGTATTAGCCGTGTGTTTACTATGTGTTTATTTGAATATAAAGCAGAGAAGAATCAGCTCACGTGGTCACTCAAGACGCATGTGGAGGTGCACTCTAATGCCAGGTGTGAAGAAACCTACTTAAAGCTGTATTTGCATCACTCTGGGTGCATTTTAATACCAGGTCTGAACAGGGCCTATGAAGCTGTGACTGCTAAGGTCAACATGCTCACAAAGGCAATCGTGACTTTATGATGTTTAGCAGATCATTTGTATGCAAACATTTTCTGGTAAAGACAAAGTACAGCTGAGACTGATGGGTGAGTCATTTTTCTCTTAGCTGTAATACGACCGAGCACTCAACCGTTACACATGCCAGCGTTCAACAATAAGAAGTCACAGGTTGTTCTTCGATGACGACAGTATTGCTGAATACATGGCGGCTGTTTTTTTTTTTTTTTTTTTTTGTGTCCTCTAGCGGCAGATGGAAAGTTTCTTTGGGACAATCCCTCCAAGGTGGGGACATTTGACCCTTCTGCTGGCTACTACAGAGGTACATCATGGGGCTGGAGGAACTTCATCAAGCACTTTGACCTCAGGCGGCGCAATTACCTCAAGAACGATGACCTTATCATCTTCATTGACTTCGAGGGTGAGCGGTCTTCTGGTTCTGTGCTGTTTGTGCTGTGTGCCAGGCTGACGGCATGACAAGTAATTATTTCTCTGTCCACAGATATAACATCACTGATCAAAACAGAAGTTCCCATTGAGCCCAAGGAATAAGGTCACACAGGATTTTCTCTCATGATTAACTGGAGGTAAGACATCAGACCCTTTTTTAATTCACACATTACATCACACTTGTATGTGAAGTTACTTTTTTTTTTATTTAAAATAATCAGATGCAACATATGCAGCTGGGATGAGAAGAACCACCTATGAAGATAAACAAAGGATGGAAGATTACTGCTGTGACAGTCTCAGATTTATAATAAAAAAGTCTTAAAAGCTAAAGTTATATTTAGTACATAATCTATAATTAAACGTTAAAATACTGTATATACATAATACAGTTGTGAAGAGCATTATCACTTTGAACCACAAAGTTCTTTCACATTGAACTGTTGCCCTAATAAAAGCTATTAAATGACGCCAGTAAAGAAAAAGCCTGTGGTATGTTTCTTTTGTTTGGTGACGTTTAAGTGGCTGCCATGTGAGTGACCATTAGGGATCATGAATAAATGAATGCTTTAAGCTTTAAATTGATAAACTAGAATTTACGGTATATAAGATAAGATAAGATATTCCTTTATTTGTCCCACAGTGGAGAAATTTACGATATATATGTATGTATATGTTTTTTTTATTGTTACAAAATGATGCAATAAATTAATATAATGCAACCAATATCATTACAATGTCAAAAAAATCAAGTATGTCAAGAAAGGCATAAAGTCATAGTATAATATGTCAAAAAAGTCAGAAAAAAGGCATACTACAGTATGTCATTAAATGTAAAAAAAAAAGACACAATATGCCAAGAAAATCATAGTATAGTGTCAAAAAAAAGTCAAAAAGTAAATAAATAAAAACAAGTCATGGTATAGTATGTAAAAAAAAATATTTTGTATGTCAAAAAGTCATAAAGACATCATAGCAAAATATGTCAAGAAAGTCATGAAGTCATAGTATAGTAAAAAAATTGTGGTTTTATTTTTTTATTTGAATAAAAAAGTAAAAAGAAAAAAAAATATATAATTAAAAATATATAAAAGTTAGTTTAGTTTTTATAAAAGTCAAAAAGTCAAAGTGTAGTGTGTCAAGAAAGTCATAAGTCACAGTATAGGTCAAAAAATCCCAAAAGTCATAAGGAGCCATGGTGTAGTACAGTCACTCCCTTTACCACAACAGAGGTCATGAGGGCTCGAAAAGACCTCAACTCTAGAAAACCAGCTGGCCCAGACAACTTCGAACCTCTCTTTTTAAAATTAGTATCTGAAATTATAGCTGGACCTCTGTGTCACATTTTGAATCTTACCTTATGTCGTCAAATGAAATAATTATGGAGTGGAAATCTGCTTTTGTTATTCCCATCCTTAAAGGAGGGACCCAAGTATTTTAAATAACTACAGACCTATCTCTAAATGTTCTGTTCTGTTTAGAATAGCATGTCAGAAAAGTCATAAAAAGTCATAGTATAGTATATTGAAAAAAAGTCATAAATAAGTCATAGTATGTCATAAAAAAGACAGTACAGACAGTATATGGATCAAAAGTTATAAAAAGTCATAGTATATGTGAAAAAAAAAGCCATAGTATATTATGTCAAAAAGAAGTCATACAATGCCAATGTATATGTCATAAAAAAGTCATAACAAAGTCACAGTATAGTATGATAAATAAGTCATAAAAAGCCATATATTAAGTAAAAAAAAAAATCAGAAATAAGTCATGTACTATGTAAAAAAAATATAAAAAGTCAGTATACTATGAGAAAAGAAAGTCATAATCAAGCCATTGTATAATTTGTCAAGAAAATGAATTAAATGGCACAGTATAGTATGTCAAAAAGTAATGAATAACTTATAGCATGTCAAAAAGTCACAAAAGTCATAGTATAGTAAGTCATACAAAGTAATAAAAAAGTGAAAAAAAGGCATAGCATAGTATGTCAACAACAGTTGTAACTGTCATAACAGTGTGGCAATAAAAGTCATAGATAGCCATACTATAGTAAATCAGGAAAATTATTCAAAAAATATATTGTATAGTATGTCAAAATATAAAAAGCAAATGTACATTATGTTAAAAAGTACTTAAAAGTCACAGTATAATATGTCAAAAAGTCCTAGTAGTCATAGTTTTATAATTGTCATATTTTCGTATTTAAAAAAGCCATAAAAAGCCATAGAATAGTATGTCAAAAGTCATAAATATATATATGTATATAAATCTATTTTTGTTTGTACTGAATAACCAAGCTCTTTGTTAATAAATACATTTCATTTACCAAGCACATCTGGTTTTATGTTGCTATTATACTTTGCCATAATAAGTGCTAAAAAAACAAATTGCCCTTTCCTGATAATTCTGTCATGTCATCTGATGTATTTTATTTGTCTATTTTTTGTCTTGTCAAATATCATCTTTCTTGACTTCATCATTTTACAGTATGTCATTTAAAAAGTCAGAAAAAAATCACAATGTCAATAAGATTAAAAAGCCAGAGCGTAGTATATCATAAAGAGTCATAGAGAAGCCACTCTACAGTACGTAAATCAAAAAGCTCATACTATAGTATGTAAAAAAAAAAAAAACATTAAAAGTCAGAATGACGTACGTCATAAAAGACCAAAAAGTACAGTTTAATGAAAGTCATAAAAAAGTCATAGTATAGTATGTAAAAAACAAAACATAAGTCATAGTATAATATGAAAAAAGTCACATCAAAAATATATTAAAAAACACAGTAAAGCATAAAATAAAAAGCTATAAAAATCATATTATGTGAAATAGTTATAAAAAATAATAGTATACGAAGACAAAGAAGTCATGATAGATGTATATCATCATATCACATACTACAGTATATAGTACTATGGTGTTTAGTGGCCTTTTCTGATATACTATATCGTGACTTTTTATGACTTATTATGACATACAACATTGTCTTTTTTCAACATACTATACTACGACTTTTTTATCACTTTTTCCACATACTATACTATGACTTTTTATAAATACTTACAACATACTTTTTAGCACTTTCGTCAACTTACTGTACTATGAATTTATTGACTTATTTCGACATAAAGTACCATGACTTTTTATCACATTATTTAACATATTACACTGACTGACTTTTTTTCCAACAAACTATACTATAACTTTTTATCACTTTTTTCAAATTAGTATACTATAGATTTTCATCACGTACGTGTGTTGACATACTATACTATGACTTTTTTCACAAAATAAGTGATAAAAAGTCATAGTACAGTATGTCAAAATAAGACATACTATGCTATGACCTTTTTATTACTTCTTTTGAAATACTATGCTATGACTTTTTTCAACATACTATACTATGTCTTATTATCACTTTTTTTTTTTACATAAAATACTGTAACTATTTGTCACTTTTTTAAACATACTTGTATTGTACTATAACGTTTTTGACATGCTATACTATGTCTTTTTGTTATGTCTTGTCAAGTCTGTTAAGTCTAGTCATGTTATTATTCAGTGTTTCATGTTTCTTTTCATGCTTTAGTTTGCTCATGTTTTGTCCGTGGTTTGTGTTTAGTCATTTTATGTTTAAAGTCACCCTTGTCTAGTCTTGTCATGCACTTCCTGTTTTATTTTGTAATCATCTTTTCCCTCCTGTTTCAGACCCTGACTTCCTCCCTTTGTGTGATTTTCCCACCAGTGTGATTGTCTTATTCAAGTCTTGTGTCATGTCAAGCATTTCAAGCCAGGTTTGCTTGTCCTTCATGTTTTGATCCGTGTTTCAAGTTGTATTTTTGAACCTTAGTAAGATTATTTTGTGCTGTACTTTTATCCTCCTTGTGTGTATTTTAGGTCGACCACTGTAATCCTCAAGAGAGCGTTTTTTGTTAATCAGTGATTGGATTATTAAAACACTTTTTGTTAAATCATCCTTTTCTGGGTCCTGCTCTAGTTCTTGTGTCAAAGGTCGTTACACTTTTTTATCATTTTTTTCAACATACTATACTAGGAAATTTTTCAACATACTATACCACTAATTTTTTAAATATTATTTTCAACTGTTTTTCACCTTTTTCAACATAATATACAATTACTTTTTTGACCTAGCATACTATGTCTTCTATATCACTTTTTTCAACATACTATGCTACAATTTTTTATCACGTTTTTAGACAAACTATGACTTTTTGTTCAACATACTTTACTGTGACTTTTTATCAGCTGCCTCCATTGAATGAACAGCCAACAGCACCACATTTTTTAAATCCTAAGATCAGAGCCATGCAGAGGTGAAGAAGTCAAATTTTGTCTCGGGAAACACTTGAATTACAAAATACTGAAAGGTTATTATGGACTTTTTGCCCAATGATGCCAAAAACATTCATCCTCCTGTAGATTTAACTTTTTGACCTTTTTCTTTTTAATCTTGTCTATTTTAAGTCCTTGAACTTTATTGAGGTGCAATAAATAAGAACTCAATCAAGCGCTCCTTTAATATCAACTAAATCAGCTGCATTGACATTTGATACATGTCGGCACAGACATTATAAGATAAAGAAAATGAAATATAGCACATTATCAGGTATTAGTGGTGATATGGCTCGGCAGATTGAAGTGTCAGCACTTGTGCTCTTATAAATCACTACATTAGGTTTGAATGGAGGCATGACATGGCTTTGTACAATCCTGTCCCAAGCCACAGAGAGGTCAGAGGTCATACCCATTAACAACATAATCGCCCGTTTTATTAGACGTAAGATCAGCGTTCTTATCAGTCTATTGTTGATTCTGTTGCTTCAGTACAGGGTCAACAGCTTATTGTGCTGTAAGAAGCGGCAGTGAGGA
This sequence comes from Pterois miles, assembly GCA_947000775.1. NCBI lineage: Eukaryota > Metazoa > Chordata > Actinopteri > Perciformes > Scorpaenidae > Pterois > Pterois miles. The sequence goes on along the minus strand of CAMQGK010000634.1, from coordinate 26,116,443 downwards.
CACGTGTGAAATGCCTGTTACTCATTAAACACTACAATCCAGATCAAAGTTCCCCTCCAGCTGCTGTCTTTATGGACATGTTTACACTGGCATCAGAGAAACACGTTTGTGTCTGGATCACGACATGGGCTCCGGAGACGGTTTGAGGAAAATTGCTGCGCTGATTGGAGTCTTTGTGGTATTGAAGGTAGGGAATTTTTTGAAGCATTTCCAATTGAATCACATTGAGAAAAGTGTCTCTCTAGAAGGCTTTAAATTTATTTATTTTTGTGCGCTAGGTGCAAGCCGTTCCGACACATACCGGTTGGTTCCTATTAACTTTATTGATCATATGCACACAAAACAAGCTTGCTTTTTTTACTCTTTCATGGTAAAGATGAATTTATCTTCCAGGTGATAATGCGGATGCTGGTGAACTGAGGGACGACATACTTGAAATCAACAGAGGTATGCTTTTTAATCCGTCTCCTGTTGATTCATGCTATCAGAGGCCAAGTCCCGCCCCTTCCGGTGGACCAACATGGGAGTTTATTTAGGAATAAATATGAACGGTAGACAAATAATTTTCATCCTGTTTCAGTTATGAATCACACATTTGATGTTTGTCAATTTTAAAACATAATTTGTCGGTCAACAAAGTTGCAGGTTGTTGTAAAACCATTGAAGTCAACTGTGGTTGTTTTTAAACGTGCTCTACAAATAAAGTTTGACTTCACTTGACTTGAAGTAAGTAGACTGTGAAAATACATAATTAGAAGGACTGCACACCCAAAAGTCACATAGGCCTAAGTGGCATCTCTCTCGCTGCAGCCTCGATGCCTCTGTCGTGTCTAGAAGGTAACCTGCAAATAGCAAAAACATGCAAAACTCGCTGTTCAATGACGTATCCTAACCTTAAATATTCAAGGTCAATGCCAAACCATGACCATCTTGCAAGAGCATTCTTAACTTCTAGCCTTGATCTGATGCCTACGTGGATAATTTCACACAAGTAACGGGTCGATTATTTTTTCACCACACCAGAAGACGCTGGATGAAACACAACAGGTAATTGTGTGGAGCATAGCTAAGCTAGCTAACCAGCTAGTGTTGGTGACGTACAGTATATTGTGTGAGATGAGAGATGATGCAGCAGTTTCACTCAAAACTAAATGATACTACGACAAACCTACGACAAACTGAGACTTTCTTGACTTACAAAACTGTTTTTTAAATTGACAAACAGCATAACTGTAATTCAGGCCACAATTCAAATGGCATCAAAAAATATTTCTCTTGTCATACATGTTTTTTTGTGAAATAAAGGAAGAGCACCAAACTTTGAAACCAATTTCATATAGTGGCCAAACGGGGGTACTACAACTTCCATGTCCGTCACATGATGCCATTGGGCTTCAAAAGACTTTTTCCTATAGACTTATATTGGGAAAATAATTGGGAAAATTGAGAAATCAGTACAAACGCTTGAATAGCTTATTTAAATCGTTAGGTCCTAAAAGTTGTAACATGCATTAATAGCCCAATCTAGAGTTATTTCTCCATTCATGTGAATGAGACTCAGTCCGAGGCTGGAGTGCCTGCTTTATGGGCTCCATAGATACAGAAGACCCGGATAATATTATAGTCAGAAGTCAAGCTTTTTCTGCTTCATGCGCCACTGAGCAACTTCCATAGAAATGATCAGGGAAACGGCTCAAATGCTGTATCCAGTTCAGGGGAAGCTGGGAACTCTGGGAAAGGAGGGACTTTGCCTCCTTACACATATACTGTGTTGACTGATATTCATATGTGCTAAACGTGTTTTTAGGGTTAACACACCTGTTTCAGGGAGACATCGCTGGTGATGTAAGTATACAGTCTTCATAGAAATGATGTTTGCCAAGAACTTAAAAGCATACTCTCAATGTCTGAATGTGTCTTGCAGCCCAGCAGGAATGCAATCCTTGATCAAACAAGAAGATGGAAGTTTCCCATTCCCTACATCTTAACGGATTCTTTAGGTACACCATGCACAAAGGAATATATATTAGCTAACACATAATTGGATGAGTAGGCAAGTACACATGTCCTGATTTTGAATTTCCATTACTCTAGAACTGAATGCTAAAGGTGTGATCCTGCAGGCTTTTGAGGAATACCGCTTGAGATCCTGTGTGGACTTCAAGCCCTATGAGGGCGAGAGCAGCTACATCTCCTTCACCAAGCTGTCCGGGTGAGCTGCAGTTTTCCACACTGACTCAGGAATGAGCCTGGCTGTTGCACAACTTTATGGGCCATGCTGTCAGGTCATCAAAAGCATTAAGATTAGGAAATGTTGATGTGGCGAATTTAGAGTTCAGTAAGAGCACCTCAGGTTGATTGCGTGTTGATTTTCCATTTTATAAATTCAGATGCTGGTCATATGTTGGAGATGATAGAACAGGCCAGAATGTGTCCATTGGGGCCAGATGTGACACTAAGTCCATTGTGCAGCATGAGCTCCTCCACGCTCTGGGCTTTTACCATGAACAGTCTCGCTCAGATAGAGATGACTATGTCAAAATCTGGTGGGACCAGATTGAAGAAGGTGGGTCACAATATTTAATTTTTTTTTTTTGTTTTATTTGGGATTTTAGAAATACTCCAAATTTTGCCAGAAACCTACCCACCACAAAATGTAGAATAATAACATTTAATAATTCAGGTATTCATTGAATGTTAGGGTTTTCAGAGTCTCCGTGAAAAATAATGCGTTAATGCAAATTCATTTTAATTTAATTTTAATGCAGAAATGCAGTTTGTGATTTTTAAGCTGTAGCAGGGCTCAGTTTTAAATCAAGAGTGAGGATACTGGCATAATATGAAACTATAAAACTTAAGGAATCCATTGGTACCAACCATGTCATACTTACCTGTCACAATGGAGGTTAAGTAACACTCCATATTTACATTACATATATTATATATTAGTCAGACTATTGAAAACATTTCATAATCGCTGAATTGAAATTATTGGCCCTTGTTATTGCAATGTTATCAAAGTAGGTTGGAGTCTTCTAATCTGTCTTGCATTACTAAGTTTGTTATGCCAAAGGAAATTTACATTATTTGTACACATAAAAAAGGATAGGAGGTTTTATAACTTCTACATATGCATGTTACATGGTAGCATTGCTTGAAAGAGCTGATATACTGTCAATTGACTATCCACATGACAATGTTACTGCCTCCTCACAGGGATGGAGCACAATTTCAACAAATACGAGGATGACTTCATCACTGATCTGAACACGCCATATGATTATGAATCCATCATGCACTACAGGCCGCTGTCCTTCAACAAAAATGAAAGTATCCCCACGATCACCACCACCATACCATATTTTAATGAGGTCATTGGTCAGCGGCTGGACTTCAGTGCCGTAGATATCACCAGACTCAACCGCATGTACGACTGTGGTGAGTGTCTCCTTTCACACCTAGAGAAAGGCAACTAGTTCACATCCTATATCCTTGCAGCAAAAGTGGTTAACATTAAGTAAATTACTGATTTTATTGTATTTGATTATTTATTGTCACACTAGACCTGAAATACATGTGTTTTCATCCTAAAGCTGCACTAAAAGAACTCTGTTTTCCTCCTCAGCTTTCTAAAACTTTAGTCTATTCTGAGCTTGTTCTGCTGCCCCATAATCCCCAACAACTCCATAAGTGCAGCATTCGACTTACAAGCCAAACAAGAGAGATTTTTATGTAGAAATCCCACTAGTAGTTTGTAGATCCTCCATATTGCCCCAATCAAATTTGAACATGTACTCCTCTCTGCCATCTCTGTAGTGCTTTAAGCTTTGTAGGTTGATTGTTGCAAACTTTCCTGTTCCAGCCAACACACACACTCTCTTGGACCAGTGCTCTTTTGAGCTGATCAACATCTGTGGAATGATCCAGAACGAGCAGGACAACGCAGATTGGGTCCAGACACTGAGCAGTCCAGCTGATACCGACCACACCTTGTCAGGGCGCTGCAGAGGTACTGAGCTAATTCTCTAGATCATATAGCCTCAATGCCCAGCTGTAGCGTCTCCTATATGATGTGAAAGAAGGTCAGGTAATTCAATCAAATTTGACAGACTTACATAAATGAATATCTGTTCAATACTAGCTATTTATAGCATTTATTTATGCTTCTTCTGTACTTGTAAATGCTAAAATGGTGCATGCTCAGGAAGTGACCATACATAATAAAAGTAAGGGTGCTCACGTATGGCGTAAGGCACCAAAAGTGGGAGAGATTTGCCCTGAGATGCTGAAAGCTCTGGACATTGTTGCACTTCTTCATCTTCTTCATCTTGGCTGACATGCCTCTTCAGTGTTGCATGGAGATTGGGGACAGTGCCTGTGGAATGGAAGACCGGAGTGGTGGTTTCCATTTTTAAAAAGGGGGAATTGAGGGTGTGCTCCAATAATAGGGGTATCACACTGCTCAGCCTCCCTGGGAAAGTTTAATCTTGTGTGCTGGAAAGCAGGCTCTGACTGAAACCTCAGATCCAGGAAGAACAATGCAGATTCCATCCGGCCATGGAACAGTGGACCAGCTCTTTACCCTTGCAGAGCTTTTGGAGGGGGTGTGGGTGTTTGCCCATCCAGCCTACATGCGTTTTGTGGACTTGAAACAGGCTTACAGCTGAGTCCTGTGAGGATTACTATGGGAACATGAGGTTGCTGCTGGGAGCCATCCAGACATTGTATAACCAAAGAGAGAGCTGTGTCTGTATATAGTGCAAACTCAAACTCAGTGTTTCCAGTGGGAGTTGGTCTCCACCAGGGTTGGTCCCTTGTCACCGGTCCTGTTTATGATTTTCAAAACTCTTGATATACCAGTCTATCTATTGTCTAACTCTCACCTATGGTCATGAGCTTTGGGTAGTGACTGAAAGAATGAGACTGCAGATACATGTGACCAAAATAAGTTTCCTTCATAGGGTGGCTAGGCTCAGCCTTAGAGATGGCGCTCAGACATCCAGAGGGTGATCGGAGTAGAGCTGCTGCTCCTTCGCGTCAAAAAGGGCCAGTTGAGGTGGTTCGGGCATCTGATCAAGATGCCTCCTGGAAACCTCCATTTGGGGGTTTTCCGGGCATGTCCAACTGGTAAGAGGCTCCAGGGTAGACCCAGAAAATGCTGGAGATTATTTATCTTGTCTGGCCTGGAAATGCCTTGGGCTCCCCCTGGAAGAATTGGAAAATGTTGCTGAGCAGAGGGACATCTGGTATTCCCTGCTAAGCCTACTGCCCCATGACCTGGCCTCGGATAAGCAGAGGTAAAAGGATGCGGACAAAAATAAGAAGTGGTAGTACTCAAAATTGGCGAGTACTGGCCCATTTCAGGCACTTACCCTAACCAAGCAGTTTTGTTGCCTAAACTTAACTGCGACCATTTCACAACATTAACGATGCCTTAAAACGTTGATCATGTGAGAACATTAACCACACGCAAACTTTCTGCATTAAAATACTACGCAAAAAGCTTATGCTTTTTTGCCCAAGCAGCAAAATAAGACAAGTTGGGGTGAGATGACTTTTTTTTGGATGAACAGGACATGAATAATATCCCAGTCATCACTATAAATCACTTAACACAATATGTACCAATGGGTTTCCCTTTCTAGATTCTGGCTACTTCATGAAGTTTGACACATCTTCCGGTGCAGCTGGAAGCAGCGCCTTGTTAGAGTCACGTATCCTCTACCCCAAGAGGGACGAGCAGTGCCTGCAGTTTTTCTACAAGATGACTGGAGAAGCTGGGGACAAACTGGTAATATGGATCAGGACTGATGATGGGACAGGGACTGTACGCAGTGTCAGAAAGATCCACACTATTACAGGTATTTCATTTTATCCTTCCTGTGCCGGCATGTCATACACTGCCTACTGCTCAGTGCATTCTAAATATCACTTTAAAGTCTTTAATGAAAAGCACTTTCTGTCCATGTAGTGTTTATTGCATTGTAAGACATTGTAATTTAAACAAATTTAAATAAGTCACTTGCTTTCAGGTAACGGAGATGCTGTCTGGAAAATATCCCATGTGACTCTCAAGGTGACCGAGAAGTTCCGCTATTTCTTCCAAGGCATCAGAGGATCATCCAACTCCTCAGGTGCCATCTTGATCGATGACATCACTCTTACTGAGACCACATGCCCCAGTGCTGTCTGGCAAATCCACAACTTCACCAGCGCTTTTGCCACCACTCCTCTTGGCAGTCCAGTTAAAAGCAACTGCTTCTACAACTCAGAGGGCTACTCATTCGGTATCAGTGTTTATCCAAATGGAAAAGACGCTGCCTATCCAGACTATGTTGGCATGGCATTGCACCTCTGCAGTGGGGAAAATGATGCAGTGATGCAGTGGCCAGCCAAAAACAGGCAGGCGACTATTGTTGCCATGGACCAGGACCCGGATGTAAAACAGAGAATGTCCTCTACAAGAAGCTTCACCACAGGTAGGCCCAGGTCACTGGCATTAAGCAAAAGAGAGATTTATAGCCAGATGAAAGAGTTGGCGTAGCTGAATTACATTTAATAGTATATAGCTACACAGATAGCTTAGTATTTATTTGCTCAGGTTTTTGAGATTTCTGCTTCACCCAAATACAGCGATGGTGAACCAAATTTTATTTGTGGAAACATTGAACAAGACTCAGAACCGAGTATGTGGCTGGACTGTATATGGTCAGTCTGTGAATGTGTGACTAAACTGTTACACAGATAGTCAGTAATCATGTCTATAAAGTTAAATGCAGCGGTAAATTCCACCAGGTCCAGAGCACAGGAAGGGACAAGCTGCTCCACTCAACTGGCTGTTCAAGCAGTGACGTACCTGATTGTGGAATGCACCTGATTGGTTCCTGGTTTTCTACTTTCAAACAGAAAACAACATGAAGCTCTGTAGATATTTTGTGTGATTCACCCTCTGAAAGCTCTCAATTGTATACTGAGGGTGTAGTATACTATGAAGCAAGTTTGTGTGTATTGAGTGGAGCCTAAAGCCAGTATTTTCAGCGTCACAAAGGTGGATCTCATTTATCCTGGCTGGATCGGCATGGCAACTTATGCTGCAGACCTAACCGGAGTCGTCTTCTCATATTAGCTCTGGATAATAACATAAGACATTGTTATAAGACATTGTCCAAAGTTGCTCTTTCACACATGTAGCACACAACAGGAGATTAACCATGTCAGGCATGTTCTCTTTGGTTCAGGTGAGGAGTGGTGCCTGGGTAGAGCGTGCAGGCTATGGCACAGCTACCGACTACTTGACCATGGTGTAATCCATGTCACGTGAAGGACATGAGGCAGATAACGCCATGGCCATGTAGCTGGTTCATAATTTGGTCATATGCAACCAAATTTCTTGCCATTTCTTGAATTTGTCTCTCTCATGCATAGGATCTATTGGATATTACACAAACTGTGTACTAGGGCTGGCAGAACAACTCAATCTAAATGATTTGGGTATTTGTGTTCTCACATACAGCTGCTGTGGGTCATGTCTAGATAATTTCAGGGTTGCAGTGCATTTGTAAAAGGTGCTCTGGTCTGGAGTTCACAGCTTCAGGTTGTAATTGGCCATAAACAGCAAAAAAGTACTGGTTTTTGCTATGCACTTTCTATTTCATTTTTAAAATACCTTTTAAGCTTTATTTAGCCAGCTAAGGCAAAACCAGTCTGGCTCTGTCACCACTCAGGTGTCTAGAAATCTTGGCATTATCTACCACTCTGCTATTGTGTTTTAACCAAAAATATGTAGAATTCAGACATGCAAAACCTATTTTTTTGTACTATCTTCCCCCTCAGATACCGATCCCCGTTGGAACAAACCAACAGCTACTTCAGGTGCAGTGTGGGATGGTGACTGCCCATGCTACCGTGGTAAAGACTTTGGCTGGAGCACATTCATTTCTCACAACCACTTGCACAGGAGGAGCTTCCTCAAGAACGATGACCTCATCATCACTGCTGACTTCAGTGGTGAGACTCAGAAATATCAGCTCTTCATCTCAGCTATACAAGACTATTCCTACATCAAAAAGTCTGCCAAACAACAGATAATTTTCTACAGTTTTCAAGAACATTTCGAGCAAATGCCTGTTTGGTTCATAGGATTCTTTTCAGATTTCCTGCTCCATTAAATCTTGTCTCACTTTTCTCATACATACTTTGATTGAATCTTACCATACTGAATGAGCTAACACTTTATTTAACATTTTCATTAACTTGCTGTTTCGTTAGATTTGACCCACTTGATCAAGACCGAGGTGCCTGTCAAACCGGCTGCACCTAGAAATGACATCACAGATGAGAAGCCAATCAGCGAGCTGGAAATGAGAGCGGAAGCTCCAAAACACAGGGAAGCGCGTGCTGCCAACCCCTGTCATCCCAACCCTTGTTTTAATGGAGGCGTGTGTGTGGAGAGTGAAGGGAAAGCCTCATGCAGGTGTGTGTGTGCAGGGTCGATATACAGCACATGAAAAATTGTGGCACTGGATATTTTGGCCAGTCTTCTCTTCCAAAAGATATAAATTTAAATTCAATGTCAATTAGGTGCAGGCTAATGCACTTACATAAGCTATACACCCATAGGTGTTTAAAGAGTTATGTGTGGAAGTCACTACCGCCATGTGTTAGAGGGAGTTTGGATTGTTTGAAGTGGGGTTGTATGAGGCGCTTCTCCATAGTCAGTATGACCTACAGTAGATAGCGATGCCTCCAGTTTGGAGAGACAGGAGGATCAGCACTGGAAAAAACTAATATATACTGATGTGGACAGGGGCTGCAGCAAAACATATTTTAACTATCTAAAAACCTAAAAAAGTACAGTTTAAGTGTACACTATATATAGAATATTTTTACCACTATAATGCTAGCCCTTTCCAACAGGGGAAGAGAAGCCTTTATATCCATCTAAACTCTCTTCAAACCCACCAGACTCCATTGACAAAAACAGACGGAGTTGGAGCCAGGAGGCAATTTGTTTAGCTTAGCATGAAGACTGGAATCAAGGGGATAGCTAGCCTGGCTCTCTCCAAAGTAAAAAAAAGAAGCAGTATACAAACAGAAATGTAAAAATGGGAGTTTGTGGTTTTATGAGCAATTATGTGCTATTTCTTGGTTAACAAAATCTAGAAGTAGTGACTTCTTGGAGCTTTATCGTCACCATGATGTTGCTGCATTGATGAAGTGGGTGGATATATAAACTCTTGTGTGTCAAGATACACCTTGTAATTCCCTCTGAAAAATCACTTTGACATTTTGGATTTTGTACCAATTAAGCAAACGAGATGCTACTTGGTGCATTTTTAAACTCTGGAGCCTGTTTTCCCCTACTTCTAGGCTTTATACCATGCTATGCTAATGCTTTACCAGCTTTAGTTTTATAGCTTACTTAATGCACAAACATAGAAGAAAAAGAAAGAAAAGAAAGCAAATTTTCCAAAATGTCAAACAATTTCTTTAAGTTTGAGGCAAGGTTCATGTGTTGGGGTATAGACAAATCTCTGCCCTCTGCTGAGGTTACTCTTGCTGGTCAAACTCACCAGACTCAGCAAATTCAGTATGTGGCCAAAAATAATCTGTTTAGCATGTGCACTTGTGTGGACACTATAGTTCAAAGCAATGACTTGTGCTTCAGGAAATTATTTTTCATAATAAAAAAAAGCTTTGTCCGCTGATTCTCAGGTGTGCATCAAGCCAGACGACCTTCTACGCTGGTAAAAGGTGTGAGGATCTGAATATTGACAGAGGCATTCTGGGAGCTCTGATTGGCGGCACAGCAGGGACCGTGGTTCTGACACTGGCCATCTTCACCGTCATCAGGAGAGCTCAGTGAGTCAGAGGAATAATACAAAATGCCAATGCTGGAGAGATGAGTATTGGTATCAGTTTATATAGGCTCATTATTTTTGGACAATAAATGCATCTCGGACCTACATGGTATGTCTCCACATGATTTTTTTGTCTTAGACTAAGCCTAGAAATCAATACCCAACAACCACAGGGGAAACTGTCAAATTTGTAGTTCTCCCAAACAAATAACATTTTGCAGGAGAGCCTGAGTTTTATGTGTCTTAAGATTGTTTAATTTGTATGATAGAAAAAAATCATATGTAGTCCACTAAATAAATTCTGTTCATGATTAATTAATAGTTTGAATTGTAACAATAAAAAGTTATTTTCATTGTCTTTATTTCAATACATATTTTTAGATACATACACGGTTTGACACACATAGTATACAGGTTATAGTTCAAGTCACATAGTGTAAATTTACAGACATTCCCTTTAAACAAAACTATCAAACCAAGCCAAAGTTGTGCTATGCACAGTCAACTCAGTCTGGGCGTAGAGTGCATGACATCCAATTAAGTGGTTTAAGTGTCTACTTAATGTTATACAGTAGCTCAGCATTTGGTTTTACTTCATTGGCACTTATAATGCAAATGGAAATTAATCTGTATTTGCTTTACCCTTGAGGAACAAAATGGTGTCCAATTACATGCATTAACTAGATCTACATATTAATTCGTCAGCCTCAGCTGATGATGATGACCATCAGCGCTGGTGCTGCTACAACTAATAATAATGGTCAATTTGATAAAATCCTTTAATATTATCAAAACCTTAGTGTTCTATTCAGTAACCTTTAGATGACAATTAATCTAGTTCTAGGCCATTCATCTACACATTTGTAGCTGTCTAGGAGCTCTAATCTAACACAAAGCAGACTGAGTTCGGAGCTGCATACATGTCAGTTGCTGTTTTTCCGTCTCCACAATCTGAAATATAGAGATGACGAAGTATTTAGATCATTTATAGACTAGATTCACAAAATATCAAAATCTGCTTACATGCGGCACAAAAGTGATTTGTTGAACTGATAACCCAAATAACCTTGGTGATCTCTTACCTCAAGCGTCATCAAATGTTAGGATACTAACAAACTGTACTAAGATGGTGGATATGGTAAACATAATACCTGCTCAACAGCATAATATCGTCATTGTGAGCATGTTAGCATGCTGATTTTAGCATTCAGCTCAGAGCGCCGCTGTGCCCAAGTACAACCTTACAGTTTGGCAATGCAAAGCATCAGTGGCTTCTTACTTCTGTGGACGCTGCAGTGTGCAATTGGGAGACTTCAAAGTAACTACTTTAGTTAACGTCTACTTTATGTAAGTTACTGATACGTCTGTTTTTGTTCTGTTTTGATCAAAGCACAGCAAGCCATTGTTGCTCGGTAAAAATGCTGATGCAGCAACCCAAGCAGGATCAACACCTTTGCAGGCTAAATGCATCTACAGTCCTGAAATGCAATGGTTATTGAAAATGTGTGACTAAAGATGCAGCAATGGATACAAGTTAAAAGGAGAGTATTAAAGGCATAATATAACACTGACCTCTTCATTTGTCTTTTGTGTATGTGGTTGAAGTCAAATTCGTCCTGCTCTCACTTTTTCCCTTTGATTTTGCCTGAGGGTAGAATGAAACTTGAGTTATTATCCATCTTTTACTTCATGGCGTTATTCTAGATAGAGCTCATTGGTAAACTTACTGTTATGAACCTTAACATTTCCTCTCGAACCTGTTAATAAAAACACAGATAGCTTAATCGATAGAGCAGAAGGTAATTTCTAAACATGATTATTGACAACATTTTCAGGCCCCAGGCATCTAACCCATGGCTCCCATGGCAAGAAAGAAAGAAAGAATTTCCTACCTATGACCACCAGACATTTGAGAGATTTCCAATAAATAATAATAATAATCAAGCATACTGGCACTGATAAAGCATAGCAAAGATATCTTTCTATTGATAAAATGGCAAACCTACCTTCTGCTCTGTAAAACACCCTGTTATCAAAATGAAAAGACCCTGCAAGAAAAGAAATTACGTGCAAAGGGGTTTTATTTTCATGCAGATTTTTATTCGGAAAGAAATCAGAAGCTTAAAAACAATTGATAGGCAGGATATATTAAGAATGAAGATGCAGTCTCCGGACTTCAGACTGCATCACAGACTAATTGTCATCATCAGGGTTTCCGCCAGTGTACTGCACCTAAGTTGACTCCCTGACAGGCCTATGAACTGGGTTACAGGTTAAATTTGGGGAAAAAGAGAGCACTGGTAGGAGGTTGAGAATCTGTATCTGTACATGAGTTGATATTGGTATTGGGAGAGGAAAAAGTGTGGATCAGTGTGTGTGTGTGTGTGTGTGTGTGTGTGTGTGCTTTCAAATTACCTGGAAGGAGTTGAGGATGGTGTAACTGTAGCTGGCAACCTTATACATGGGATTGTTCTTGTCCAATATGAACAGAGCGTAGCCAATAATCCATGTTACTCCAAAAACAGGCGTTAGAAAGACCACCACTTTAAGGATGCTTTTGGCTGTTTCCTTGTCATCTGTCTTGCTGCCTTCAGGGGCAGAGGACTTCACTAGAGTAAGAATAACAACCACCATGGAAAAGAGATTTGTCAAAATAACAGTTCCGATGGGGAGGAGGAAAGCATGCATGGAACCCACCAAGAGTCTTTCATAAACTAGCCAGCATGTGTCCTTATTGTAGTAGGGTTTGTTGGTGTATTTAGAATAAACATAGCTGGATCCAACTATTAAGATCGGGCAAACATAGCCTATGATGCTGGAGAAGAACATGAAGACTCTTTTCCTCAGCGGGTTGAAGACGAAGATGAGCTGATGGACGAGCATGACGCTCATACACAGCATCCAGCTGAACATGGCTAAGAAAAACAAGTGTTTGCATACTGTCAAAGCCAGGCACCAGGTGTCGCCAAGACCCTGAGGGTTGCTGGAAGCCAGGAAACTGCAGTCAGCGAGCAAGAGGAACACGGCAATGTTCACTATGGCTGTGTGACGGAAATGTGAAAGGTTGCTCTTGACCACAGCCGACCACACTAGAGACTCAATGATGAGGAAGATCAGCAATGAGCAGATGGAAACACCCAGGCCCACATTGGTAATGATATCTAGGACTTTATCAGGTACATTATCCTTGGACATGAGGACAGAGAATGAAGTCAGGTGGCTGCATTCACAGACCGTGCGGTTACCGTCACTAGTTTTGGCAATGCATCCCACTTCTGACCATTCCCTCCCTGTGGTGTTCCAAAACACGCACATAGGTTTAGTGAGCTCCAGCTGCTCCAGGGGGAACTGCATTGTAATTCTAAAAGACGAATCATGGTTGTCCTCCAGCGTCGTCGATACTAAGAGGCTGGACGACTCCGTGTTGTGGAAGTTATTTTTTAGTTTATCCATTAGATTTTTCACAGCAACAGTCTTCATTATGCCAGTGGTCTTGTTCAGATTCACGTCGATGCCAAACACGGACACGTTACAGTCATGACTTGTGCAGAATTTGAGGTCTAAATTTTGGGAGTTGAGTCCATTGCTGTTGTTGACTTTGATATTCTTTACTAATCCCTCCACAGACTGAAGGTAATTTGACGACATCTGCTGAACTATGGACTCGTTGACCCCACCCCAGGTTTTGTTCAACATGTTGCTTGCTGCGTTAACAAAATCCTGAAACAGAAGAATACAAAGAAATCAGCGCAGAGGCACATTTTACCTTGGGATGTCCTGAGCCGATCCTATGGATAGGTATCCAGCCATTATTTAATGGACCAGTATCAGCTAAAGTAAAGCCGATTAAAATCCAATCCTTTCGTTACTATGATGTGTTTCGTTCACCTCAACCTCCTTGTGTTGCAGCTGCTCTCCTTCGCGATAATGAAAATTAGAGTGTGTGAATGTGAAAAAGTATTTGGGAGAACTGAGGCTGCAAAATACACAGAATTGCTAAGCCCCAATAATAGTTATCATTTGTAAAGAGCATAGTACAAGTATTCAACCAGCAGATTTCTCATTTTTAACGAGCATCAATTGCTTTCACCGGTTACGATGACGTCTCCGGCAGCAATTATCTAACACCACCTTGTTTTAACCAATAATGTGGCATATTTAATTGTATTGTGGAGGCGTTTCAATGGCTCAAACAACACAACCAAAATGGTTTTGCTCCTATGCTTCCTGTCATCAGTTAGAATGGTGTTCACACCAGAAACGAATCGCTCTAGAGTTCACTTGATAGAGTACCGAGACCACCCTTTCGAGGTGGACCAGGAAGCGGTTGTTTGATCTGCGCCAGGGTTTAATTCCTGCCTTCACACCAACTCAAACAAACTGCACCAAGGAGGTACACGCTCCAGGGTTCGGTTCAACCAGACTAAACAAGGCTGATATGAATGTGCCCGTAATTGCCTCATGCCATGGCTGAGATTCACCTCCAGGGTGGTAGATTTCTGAAAAGCTAGCTTGAGCTAAAAGATTCACATCTGAAGAAAAAACTCACCCCTCATCAAGACAAATCTTGCAGCCTTACATGGCCCAAAAGCAGATCAAGTTTTATCCTCTAGTGTAAGGCTGTGCCAAATACCATTTCAGCTTCAAAGCTTCAGGACACTCCCGCTGTAACACTACGTTACACAAACACACACCTCTGCACATAACAAACAGACATCCATCTGAAAAGATGTGTGTGTATATATATATATATATATATATATATATATATATATATATATATATATATATATATACTGTATATGGTCATGTGGTAACAACTAAACCATCTCCTTGACAACTAAGCAGCTTAAACAGTTGAGGAAGGTTACGAAATATGGTTAAAAGCTTTGGAAGAAACAAGTAGCCTACACGGTCTTTCCAAGGTCAAGCATGAACAAAAGTAACAATAATCAACAGGGGCTTACAGGAAAGACGTCCTCTTTCAGTTCAATATTTTCTGATGCGCTGGCCATCACACTGAGAACACTGATGGAGGCGGTAATGTCAGCAGTAGAGTCACGGGAGTCACTGGAATCATACGAAGCGGATATAGAGCTGTTCTTAAGTCCTGCAAATATGTCCATGGCCACCTCCTGGGTAGCCCCGAGTCCCTTATAGAAGTTCTAGAAACAAACAAAACCAAAAACACAGTATCTCCATGTAATAATGTACAAAATCACACAAAATACATCCTCACAACATGTTGATGGGGTACAGCTATGACCTTGGATTTATACAGTTACATCTGCTGTCTGAGTGGTTTTAAAATACCAAGAGTCAACATTTTCATTTCCCAAGGATTTTTACAAGATATATGAGTAAAAATACAACCTTATAATTCAGAGAACTAATTTTCCTCTTGGATTTTTAAGGGTCTTTCTTCTACAGCTTTACACAAAGCAATGATTTTATTGGAAAAAGTAGAGTTAGCATCAGATCATTACAAAATTCAGAAATTAGCCAGCTAGAGACAGGAATCTATCTCACAATCCTACATATTAAAATGTTGGCATACATTGCAGTTATGTCTGAAGTAACTTGAGTTACTATAATATTAAATCTTGATAACATGGTTTGTATACCTTAGCAAGCAAGCTATCTGACATGGCATCTAATGGTAAAAATCTTGTTATTCTCCAAGTGTTTGTTACAGCCCTGGATTTTGAGTAATAGTTTGATGAGCAGTGAGGTGACACTGTAAAATTTTGACTGACCACTTTCTGAGCCCTGTGGTCTGCAGGTACAATGTTATATAGCCAAGAGAATGACTTTTCTCTTGTCAAGTTTTAGGGCCATTAATGCACATAAAGTCTAAATAAACTTAGAGTATTATCATATAGATAAACCATTTTTGACCAAGAAAAGATAGATATAACTTCTAAGGTCATGAACTGTAATGCCACACTCACGTCTGCAGCCTTCAAAACTTTGTTCAACTCTTCACTGACGCAGTGGGAGTACATCGACTGCCAGGCAGTGCCATCACAGGTACGTGTCTTATAGCCAACTCTGCCCTCTGGACATGTTTTATTAATCACTGTGTCTCCAGCTGGAGCTTTTGGCCAAAGATCTCCATTTATATAATCCTCAGTGCAAAATGTTGCACCCCCTTGGAGAAAAATACAGGGAATCAGTTGAAGCAAGAAACATTGCAAATATATCTAACTAGAAAGAAAGTAATACAGTATTCAGAGAATGTGTGAAGATATCTGTATATACAGTATATTTCACTCCCAACTCTTCGAATACCCTCAGCATCAGATAACGACACATGGAGGCACCCTTTAGCAACTGTATGCAACACACCAGGCTTTCAACTAACTCCAATGTAAACCCACCCAGCATTATTCAACGGTCGGAGCAAGTGATGTAGTATAAAGAGCAAAAGTCTGTAAGGGTGGGTGGGATGGATCAAACAAACACAGGACTTTCAAGATGGAGGCTGCTGTTTGTGACCCTAGTGAAACTAAAAGTAAACCTTTACCGTGCTGTGAAAAAGTATTTGCCCCCTTCCTGATTTCTTATATTTTTGCATATTTGTCTCACTTAAATGTTTCAGATCATCAAAAAATTTTTAATATCCAACAAACAACCCGAGTAAATGGAAAACACAGTTTTTAAATGATTTCATTTATTAAGGGAAAAAAAGCTATCCAAACCTACCTGGCCCTATGTGAAAAAGTAATTCCCTCCAAACCCTCCACTGCAGCTGAATTAAAACTACTGTGTAAAGAAGAGTGGGCCAAAATTCCTCCACAGCGATGTAAAAGACTCATCGCCAGTTATCACAAATGCTTGATTGCAGTTGTTGCTACCAATGGTGGCACAACCAGTTATTAGGTTTGGATAGCTTTTTTCCCTTAATAAATGAAATCATCATTTAAAAACTGTATTTTCTATTCATTCAAGTTATCTTTGTCAAATGCTAAAATTTGTTTGATCTTAAACATTTAAGTGTGATAAATGTGCAATAATATAAGAAGTCAGGAAGCGCTCTTTTTTTCATTAGTTAGTCACGTGACTTGTTCCTATCGTTAGTCCTGTGAGTCGTGACTTGCTAGACAAGCGAGTTGTAAGGCCCTTGCTAGTCTCGCTAACTGTTCAGCACCAGCTAGTCATGTCAAGTAAATGGTTGTGTTGCCTAAGTTGCTTTCCTGTGAAAACAAGGAATTTATTTTGAAAGGACACTATGCATGTAACAAGTGTACATTGTCACAACGTCCTTTTCACATCCAAAACTAATACTAGAGGGGTACCTAGTAGCACTGACCAAGCGGTGATATTTGACCAGTTGGGAGTGCAGAGAATGGTTTACATACAAATCAGATTAAATGGAATTAAAATTATTTACAAATTTTTTTATTATTATTTTTAAAGAATCAGTTACCGTAAATTACTGGGATATCCGCTCGTGCACTTTCTATTTGGTTCTTCGTGTTCTTAAACGTGATGTTAACATATTGTGCATTGGAGGTTTTCTGACAAGTGACGTAAGTGTCGAAATTATAGACCAGGTCATCTCCATCAGCTGTAAAGAAAGATTAGTTTAAGGGTTAACTTTGTGGTTGTGGAAATTTATGCATTTTGCAGAATTGTTTTGAATTTAAATTTGCATTGATGCTAATGATTAAAGTAGCACTTTCGGCTGCCGCTAACTAACAGAAGGAAGGAAATAATGAAATAATAATGTAGGTTTGTCTTACCCGTGTGATGTAGATTACTTTTCCTTTCACCCATGTAGCTCCACCAAACCTCAAAGCTCTCAGTGGTGTTTGGGATGGTGGCAGTGACCTTTATAGTAACACTTTCAGTGCTCAGCTTTTCCGAACAGTCTGCAGTAAGAGGTTCGATCTTCATGTCGATCACATCAGGCAGGAGAGCCACAGTCAGTTCTGTCTTGGCTGTGTGCCTGACTGACCCACTAGTGAATCCACACTCATATGTGCCTGCAGGGAACAAGTGTGCAAATTCACACTACAGCTGCAATAGACTGAATATGATTTTTGTCTCACAGATGACTCAGATCAGAAGTGTCTCCAGCAGATTTGTATCAAAATAAAAGTAGTGATTCTACAGAAAAATGCCCTCTGTAACGGACATATTATTATGTATAACATTATAAGAAAGTTATCACTAATGCATCAATCTGGAAGCAGCATTTTACTGTTGTGGCTGGTGGAGGTGGAGCTAGTTTTAACTAGCCTACTTTATATACAGTTCAGTATATAGGTTGGGACCCTTGGGGTATATATGTGTATATATATGGGGTAGGAAAGAGGAAGAAGAAGAAAAAGAACCTGGGAGAGCACATACGTAGAACTGAGGAACATAGGACCCTGGGATCACAAGACCCTTTGTCATGTTCCCATTATGTGCCATATAAATCTGGGAAATATGGGACCCTGGGAACATAGGGCCCTTTATCATCTTCTCAATACGTGCCATAAAAAATCTGGGGACTATAGGACCCTGGAACATCTGGGCCTTTGTCATGTTCCCACTATGTGTCACATAAATTGGAGGAACTTTGGACCCTGGGAACATATTGGTCTTTGTCATGGTCCCATTATGTGCCATGTAAATTTGGGGAAATGGGACCCTGGGAATACAGGACCCTGGGAACATAGGGCCCTTTGTCATGTTCCCATTATGTGCCATATAAACTCTGGAAACTTTAGACCCTTTGAACTTAGGAACCTGGGAACTTAGGACCCTGGGAACATAGGACCCTGGGAACATAAGACTCTGGGAACTTAGGACCCTGGGAACATAGGACCCTGGGAACAAAGGACCCTGGGAACATAAGACCCTGGGAACTTAGGACCCTGGGAACTTAGGACCCTGGGAACATAGGACCCTGGGAACATAAGACCCTGGGAACTTAGGACCCTGGGAACTTAGGACCCTGGGAACATAGGACCCTGGGAACAAAAGACCCTGAGAACTTAGGACCCTGGGAACTGAGGACCCTGGGAACATAGCAACCTGGGAGATTAGGACCCTGGGAACAAAAGACCCTGAGAACTTAGGACCCTGGGAACTGAGGACCCTGGGAACTTAGCAACCTGGGAACATAGGACCCTGGGAACTTAGGAACCTGGGAACATAGGACCCTTTGTTATGTTTCCAATACATGACCATATAAATCTGGGGAACTTCAGGTGGGAATGGAGGAATGACCTTGCTCTGGCACACAAGGCAACAGTGTTGTGTTTGTTAGCAGTACAGAAAGGAGAGAGGTCTTGCTAGCATTAGCTGTCCCTCTTTCAAGGGTTATCGAAACATACAGCAATGTGCCTACCATACACATTCCACCCATTACTCAGTAATTTGAAGTGCAACATAGAGTAACTAACGTACATGCAGTAACATAGGGAGTATTCAATTCACAGATGGGGCTAAAAGGACTTAAATTTTTAGTACAGCCCACAGAAAGAAACCAAATAAGTACACAAGTCAAAACAAACTGAGCTTTGTACTCGCCTGCCCAGATGCCCGTCACCTTCTGGAGCGTAACTTTAATGCAAGACTTGTATTCCTGTGTGGCACAGTTATAGTCCAGCTTCACCACGCTGCCATTGTTGAGCTCAAAGCGCTCATACTTCTTGCTCATGTTCCAGCCAGCACTGCCTGTTGCCTCCTCAAATATGCATTTTAGTTCTGGATCAGACTTGTAGCACACTGCGGTGTTTGGGGACTCAATGGTGACCATTCCTGTGTGAAGAAGGCAATATAAATACACAGTAATACAGTAATTGTAATAAAGTGTTTATGTTAATAAAGTTTAATGTCAGTCCATTGGTTTGTGAGTCCCTACAGTTACCAGTCTATCCAAGACTTTGGTTTGGACCAAGATACCTCTATGTCTTCTGGTTCAATCTCTATGATGCACATTCAATGGAGTACTGGCAATGATTTTACTGTTTGGTGACTATTTTGACCAGTGGCAACTGATGTTAAAAACTGGAAAAAGAATGCGTTTTTAAGAAATCTGCTGTGGATATCCATGGGTGCCAGAGGACGAACACTGTTGTAACAAGCCTTTACCGCATCTCCATCAGCATGAGGATGAACTCTTTCTTTTGTCAAATTTGTACAGAATATTATCTCTTAATTATCTCTTAATTTACTATGCAGAACATTCATGCTCCCAGGTGGATAAACATAATGGCCTTACATTTTTTTAACCCCAACCTTTGCCCAAATGTTTGAGAACAAATTCATGCTTTTTTATCTTCCTCAAATTTATAACTTGTGTGTCCTTGTGATGGATGAACAGTTTGTGGACTGTCAAGATGTTGAGTTATTATCTTGGTAAGAGTGCTCGCGACCACTTTTAAAAGAAGAGCAAAACTAAGATAACATTGGTGTATCCCAGAAATCAGTGGGTACTAACAAAATAAATGTGGATACGAAGAAAAATTTAAGAACATTTGTTCGTATATCGCTTCCTGCATGAAGCCCAATATAATATGAAAAATTATATTCATACAAAAAAACCAAACATAGATTCCTGGGTTAAAAAAATAACATAAAAACCAAAGATAATGAGTCCTAATTTTGATGCATCCTGGCCACGTAAGTGCAAAACTCAAAATACACAGCAGAGTCATGTATTGAGAGCATGCACTATGATAGCTAAGAAACAGTTTCACAGTCACCGTGATCTAAATGAATGACAATAAACAGCAACATTTATATACTGACCTGCAGTGTCGACCAAAAATACAGCTTCAAGACTGGTTTCCAGCTTAGTCACAATGCCTTGAAGTTTAGAAGTGTGAAATCTGACGCTGACAATTGCCTCAAAGTCAGTAACTTTGTTGCCTAACCTTTAAGGTTTAAAAAAAAATCAATGAAAGATTATTGGTTAGTGAGAAATTGTTTGTATGTTGAATTTGCACAATGTTTTACTTTCACACTACAATTTAATTTGATTAAAAACAATGCAACACATTAACACACTTTGCTAATGTGTGTATTATATTATTCTGTGTTTATATTTCATATGTTAGTTGTAGTAATTTGGCATATTTATTCTAATACAGTCTTTATATTGTGTATTCTATAGATATACCGTATATATCCAGTGTTGATGTGTATCTTTATTGTTCCTGGATAACCTGCTGCTGTAACACAATCATTTTCCAATTTGGGATCAATGCAGTACATCCATCCATCCATCCATCTATTCAAATGATTGCACCCAAAGGTGTGACGGCTGACAAATCTTAGCTTCCTGATGCTATGTTGAAATTATACGCAGCAGCCCATGCTCATTATTAAGGTGTGTTCAGACCAAGAATGCCATAATTATATACCAAATACTTGTCATTGTTTTGAGTTGTTAATTGATTTCCAATAATAAATATTTACATACATTTACATAAAGCAGCATATTTTGCTTACTCCTATGTTAATAAGAGTATTAAATACTTGACAAATCTCCCTTTAAGGTACATTTAGAACAGATAAAAAGTGTGAAAGTTAAAGATAGACAATCATGATTAATCACAAATAAATATTTTAATGGGTTGACAGCCCGCTCTACCTCTGAGCCACAGCTGCCCAATTTTTCTGACAAAACCTGGTCTTGTTTTTACAGGATTTGAGAAGAGGTGTGGAAATTTAAAGTCACTATCTTTTGGTCACTTTTCAAATAGAACAATAGAGTAAAGGGTAAATACACCGATTAAATAGAGACAAACACACTCTTTTTGCTTTAACCTGCACAAAATCAGTACATCCCTTTATAGTACATACTACCCCCCAAAAACTCTATAAAACTCTTTAGGTCACAAAAATTTAAAGGTGCCGTCGCATCATTCATTTCAGGTTTTCTTAGATAAAAAAATAAATGACAAAAAGTCCACATCTTTGCAAAGTACAATACCTGTGACCGGTTACATTCAGGGACTCTAAGCCATTCAGTCCTTCGAAGTTAGTTTCAAGCTTTGAAAAGAAAGAAATAATTAAATAATTTATATTTTACTTTTGTATTACTGTGGCAAACATCTTCAACAATGTATAAGCAGACATTTGTGATGAGAGTGAGATGTACCTCGGTAGTTTGGGCGGGACCCCAGGTGCCTGTATTCATTATAATTGATCCATTGATACGAACTGTGTTGATTGCAAACATCATCATTAGTTTCAATATTATGCAGGAATACTTTCATAGTACAGTGACACTTATTCCACGTATGTTTGTGTTATGTCACATAAATTTACAAAAAAATAGGAGCACAAATAGGTGACGCTAAAATGTACTGTAAATGTAAATGTACTGCTGTAATTGCTAAATGTTTATTTTGGTTCTAATTATGTGCATTTACCTTTGGAATCATTGGATATGTATTCATTAAATGTAATAATACACACGTCTGTGTAAATTTAAATTAATAAAAAGTTGAATTCAATAAACAAATAATAGTATACTACAAATACTACAAAAAATGAGGGAAATTCGTCATGCATCAGGACTGTTACCTTTGACTTTGGCAACGCAGAGAGGTGCAATGTGGGAAACATTTTGTTTGCAAGTCATTTCACGGCAGCAGCTGTAATTGTAGCACACTTCGTTGCTCCAAATGTACCCGGGAAAGCACTTGCAACTGGTTTCGTCTCCAACAATCAAGCATTCTGGAAAGAAAAGCAATGTCGTCAAATCTATGAAGTCCATGAAAACTTGTCAAATGTTAAGTATTTCTCGACAACATTAAAAACAAGAGTGAGACTATCAGAACAGTCAAAAACTGTAATCTGCTTTATCAGGACTGTGTGAAACTGGTTTGATCACATTTCATAGACAGATACCTGCCTGAACAACAAGCCCACAGTCCAGTTTGAGTATAAGAAAATATTGTGGGGCAGGCAGGTGACAAATTGACAAAGCAACGTTCTGAGTAAGTTATAAATAACCTATAGACACATTGCATGCAATAGTCCACCTTTTCTTGCTTGTCGTAGCTGGCGGTTTGCAGGTTTGGTCGGGTCGGGTTCGGGTGGCTGATTAACGCATGTTTTTCAGTGGTGGTGCAGCTTGGCTCTCATAACGGGTTGGATGGGTGCGGGTTATAAAAAAATGCAATAGCAACAGTGTTTTCTACAATGTTACCATAAAACTCTGTACACTTCTATCTGAATATAATTAATTTTTTGCTCAAGTCCTCATATTTTAAATTTTTATTTTATTGAGTCAACTTTCTTCACAAAGGATATTATTTATATAGGCTAGTATACTAATATTTTGGTTTGGACAGGAGTCCTTGCTTGAATTGTACAGCACTGAGTTTGTCACTGTACTTTTTTATCTGTGATATGAATAAAGTGCTTTAAAAAACTCTCTAAGTTGAGTTACTGTAGGTTTTCTACTTTTTGAGCAAAAATGAATATTACAGCCTTTTTCTCTGCTTTTTTTTTTTTTTTTTCAAACAGTCTACTTTTATCAAAAGACCATCTTTCCAATGGTGAAATACTTATTCAAGTAAAAGTACAGTACAGAAGTAGTATCAGCAAAATGTATATAATTTATCAAAAGTAGAAATACTCAGTATGTAGAATGGCTCCTTTCAGTGCTAATACATTACTAAAGAAAACATATAAGAGCATTTTAATGAAGTTAAATATGGAGTCAATATGAGAAAATTGGGTATTATATTACTACTACTGCATCGTATCATGTATGCATATCATGTAAAAAGTTATTAGTAGTGGACTAGAAGGTACAATAGTTACCTCTGAGATGTAGTGGAGCAGAAGTATAAAGGTGCATACGATGGAAATACTCAATTAAAGTACAAGTATGTCAAAACTGTACTTCAGCATAGTGCTTGAGGAAATGTACTTAGTTGTTACATCACTAACACATTGTATTAAATGTAAGTGCAGTGAGCTACATTATTTATTAACAATTAGCACAATAGAATAAGACGCTGCGCAATATAATACAGTGGCATATAAACATTAATTGATGAAGCGTGATAAACGTTATTTCCCACCATGTGTCCCAACGATGGAGATGGGTTCCAGTTTTTCAGCAACTGGTGCTGATTTTGGTTGTAAACAGTTGTTGTACCTGCCTGTATCTACCGCCATCCATTTCCCACTCACTGTATTAAAGAAGAGCTGTTCAGAATAATAACCAAAGAAAGAAGAAAGTGCTTCAGCACGATACCTGCCACCACCTCACTCTGTGAGAGGGTCACTGTGTGGCGAACGTCGTCCTTATCGGTCACTTCGAGGTTAGTTGTACTGTTCAGAACTGACAGGATGGTCTGAGCCTCCAGTGTGACGTTACTTTCCACCACCAGCTCAGCAATGTAGACATCTTCAACAGCAACATGAGATGGTTTTGAATCTTTTTGTAATTTTAGCAGCTCAGTTGAGTTAAAAAGGGATTTTAATGCGTACAAGAGCGTCTTGACTGAAGTTGTTGAGAGTACCGCTATAAACTAAGCATAGCTACAATACTGTACACTTAACTACATGGTACATTTCAGTATTTCAGTTTGAAATCACATGAATGCATGGTTTAAATATAAATTCATAAGCGGTGGCTTTATGCTGCAGTCAACTATTAGGACTGATGCTCAACAATAAGAACAAAAGATGTAATAAAACTAGAAATTCAGACATTACAAGAAACGAAAAGTTGATGCACGGCTGGAAAGATTGGCAGAGGACAAAGTTATTCATACTGTATGGGCAAAGGGCCGCCATACAGGCTAATGACTCTGTAAGACTGAAAAATACATCAAAATCACCACAAAATAAAGAAAACAACCACAAAGGCTGTGTACTCTCAGACATCTCACATTGGCTACATAACATACATAATCATAAACCAAGCTTAAATGCTGCAACACAGCTAATAGGCTACAACAGCTAACTACATTTAGGACTCTCTGGAACCTCAAAGGTCTGCGCTATAAGATATTCCTAAGATAAGATAAGATAAGATATTCCTTTATTTGTCCCACAGTGGAGAAATTTACAAGATGGTGGTGAGACTAGGCCTATAATCCTGGCCCAATTTGGGTATGTTTTCAATATTTTCCTGAAGTATCTTATAGTAAATGACAATGTAGCCAAGCGACTCACCTGTGGCAAGGACCTGCAATGGCAAGGACACAATTAGTCTTTCTGTGGTGGGTGTCATTCAGTCTTAAGTCAGTTAGAACTGGACCTTTTTAGTGTACCGAATAAACATGGATTAACATACAGAGTCATTACAACACACATGCAACACTCAACTGATGTATGCTGAAATAGAATATCAGAATATAAAAGTCGAAATTTAAACAAAACTTCACTTATAGTCCTGTCTAAAAATATATACATTAGACTGAGACGCGTCTTTACCTGATAGTAGATGTGCACAGCTCCAATCAGAAACACAAACACTCTGGAACACATTGTTACTCTGGTGTAAAAAAACAGAAAAGAAAGGTGAATTGACATGAGCAGTAATTAAGGAACAAGGTAACTGAAAATGCATACACTCAAATGCACATATATGCAGTATACAGTATAGGTACTGTACTGTACTGTAGTACTGTAGATGCACTTCTAAACAAAGAGCTTATAAACTCATGAACATTTTTCAGGACTTTGCAAGTCATCTGCATGTTGCACAATGTCCTCACCCTGCAGTCTAATTATCAATTATTGATGATGATTGTTGATAATTAATGAGTCTTAATCTTAGTCTTAGTCTTAGGGGGCGGCAGTAGCTCAGTCTGTAAGGACTTGGGTTAGGACGCGGACGTCACGGGTTCAAGACCCCCAACTGGTTGCTGGAGAGGTGCCAGTTTACCTCTTGGGCACTGCCGAGGTGCCCCTGAGCAAGGCACCGAACCCCCAACTGCTCTGGGCGCTTGTCTGGAGCAGCCCCTCACTCTGACATCTCTCCATTGACGCATGTATATGTACTGTGTGAACAACAGAGTGTAAAACTGAATTTCCCCACTGTGGGACTAATAAAGGAATATCTTTCTTTCTTTCTTTCTTTAATTTAGAACAACTGTCACAAAACTACACCACCTATGCAAGTCAGCACATGTATGATTTTACTATAGCAGCAATTTCATGATTGGTCTGTATGTCTTTTAGAAGCTCACATTTCTGGTCGGAAGGAGAAACCTTCTACTATTAAACATTATGAAAGACTTGTAGACATAGTGTTTCTATCTCCATGTTTGTCTTCATGTGTGTTGGGTGCTTGTGCCGGCCAGGACATTTTATATTTTCCATCATGATCAGTTGGGAAATACCAACATATTCTTACTCCAACCTGTCAAATACTACCACCTGGCATCAGTGACCAATGCATGAGTACCCCTCTTGTGTTACTTTTGGACGGACCGGGGACAGTGGGTCAATATATACTTGTTACATGCATAGTGTCCTTTCAAAAAAACTTCTGTTTTCACAGGATGTTGGGTTTAGGCAACACAACCATTTAGTTAGGGTTAGGAAATGGTTGTGGTTGATGTTAACTTCACTGACTAGCGACTCACAGGACTAGTCAAGTGACTGGTGTTCGTTGACCTGTTTTGTCACATCAGTCATTAGTCACCTGGTTGAAAGTCTTGTATTTGTTTCATCACAAACTGTCACTAACTGTGCGTCTGTGCATTAGTTTCCAGTGCCGAGGGGCGCTGCCCAATCTTTGCCCAATTTTCAAAATAACTGCCCAATCAATCAATTCTTTGACAAGCTGGGAGTGGGACAGAGTTAAAAATACATATAATACTCCTAGGTCAAATCCATAAGTCATAATGTGTGTGAATACACCTGTAACAGTGAAATGTAAAGACATACTAACAGTGCCTTCAAAAAGCCATGAAAATCAAATGTAGCTTAAACAGTCTAACTTGAAAACCTTTGCATTGCAAGCCATAAAGTACTGTGTGTTCACACAGTACTTCATTTTAAATAATCAAATGTGCACTTGTGTTTGACTTGTGCGTGACCTGTTTAATCATCAGCCAGTTTATATTTGTCTATGACTGTGACAATGGTGCATCTACACGTTTATCCTAAAACTTTCATGACACTCTTATCAGCAGCTATCTCTTTATCCTTCCAAAGTATGAGAAGCTCCTATTCTAGCTTATCAAACTTGTTTGCATCACTTTGAATTAGGACTAGGTATACAAACAGTGAGTCGTTTCACTGGTGTAACAGTGCACTGATCATATCAATGGCGGTATGTACAGTACCCAGTGTGGTCAGAGGGCTGTTGATGTGGTGCAGGTCATGCCACCTAATTTTCTTGTTGGGTTAGGCATGACTTCCTTTTCTTTTTATGGTGATTTATTTGACCTAGACAGAGCATAAGAGGTTTCCACTGTATTATTATTATATGTCCTTGTTTTTGATTCGTACAATGACCATTTTTGTTGAGATTGTTGTGATGATATGGTGTTTTTGTAAAGTTTTTTAAATGTTACTTTGAATTGTTATTTTTGTAAAGTTTTTTAAATGTTATTTTGAATTGCACATCGACCATAAATACAGTTTCAACATAAAGTAAACATTACAAGCGTCATAAACTTCACAAAAGTAGAGGTCAGATCTCAGAATTTTAGTATTTCTGTTGAAATCCGCAGAGCAGTCACCATTCAATACATTACCTCAATATTTGAAGACAGACACAGTAAATCAACTTTTTGAGAGAGAAAAAAACATTCACACCCCATGCAGAACCATTTCTAAGATTAAAATAAGAGAAAATCACCCATTAACTTACTCGGATTCTTTGCAGCAGTCACTTATTCATGTAAGTAGAGAAATCTCCATGCAGTCCATCTTGATGATATTAAAAACATACGTAAATATATGTATAAGCTTTATGTGCTTTGGCCTGTGAAAAAGTATACTTCCTTTTAACAAATTACAGGTTGGGCTGTTCCTTATTGTTATTATCATTATTATTATTATTATTATTATTATTATTATTCATGTTTACATTGAATGGTCAAGCATTTCATCTTGACTTTGAAAGGCCGATGGGTTCTATTGGAAAAACAAGGAAAGCTCTCAGATTTAAGCAAGACGACTCACTTCAGTGCTGCTATTTAAACCTTCA
Organism: Pterois miles; assembly: GCA_947000775.1. Lineage (NCBI taxonomy): Eukaryota > Metazoa > Chordata > Actinopteri > Perciformes > Scorpaenidae > Pterois > Pterois miles. The sequence continues at coordinate 26,088,447 of CAMQGK010000634.1, read as the reverse complement.
TATTAGAAATAATAGGAAAGGTCAGAAAGTGTTACGTGGTAAGAGCTAGCTCTGTAAAGATCTCACCTTTCCCACAAAGATAAAAATCTAATAATAAAAAGCTCTTACCTTGGCTTTACACTTAGCATCATGCAAAAAAGAGATGATTAACCCACCAATTGAGCTGCAATTAGCAAACAGAAATCCGACTTTACTCCATATCTATCAGCCACACATCGGATATTAGAGTCAAAGAAAGTGAGCGCATCTGTGAGAAAGACAGGGTTAGGCTGGACAGGGTGTGTGTGTGTGTGTGTGTGTGTGTGTGTGTGTGTGTGTGTGTTGGGGAGGTGGGGGGGGTGTCACAGGACACACTTATGTCATGACTTTGTGTTGGAAGACCATTTGCATGGATGGCATGTCTCCATGCCTACTGGATTGGACAACATACACACAAAGCCTTTCAGCTTTCCATGGATATTTGTCTACCAAATCAAGCCTTCTCCTTCAGGAGGTCACAGTGCAGCTGCCTGTCTCATAGATCCAGATGAGTTTGTGCTCTCTTTGAATCGTCCGGTCATTTCCTCTTTTAAAGGGACTCAATGTAAGAATCAGAAAATGCTTGTTAACAGTGACACCTGTGGTTGTTAGGTCAGTCAGCGTCCTGTTGCGTCGCTACATAGACACAAATGAGCATCAATCAAAGCACTGAGGCCACACACGTGGTTGACAGCTAAAACCACAATATGACTATGTATTTCACCTGCTTTGCAGAAATGTTAGCTGACCAAACAACGGTCCCTCCATGTATCAGTGCTGATACTAATGTGAACTCCTGCCTCCCGACCGCGGTCAGAAGTAACGGGACACACCGGGTTTTGAGGAGCTGCAGCATTTATTTCTGCACAAACTTCCACTGTACATTCACTTGTTATTATAGCAGAGTCAGTGTGTATTTCCCTCCGGGGATTAATAAAGGTTCATCTTATCTTATCTTATCTTATCTTATCTTATGAATGAAGGCAAGCTGGCAGCTGAGCAGAAGAAAGGTGTTTTTAGCTTTGTAAATATTAAGTGAATGTTCAGAAATAAATGCTCCAGCTCCTCAAGACCAACAGAGGTTTGCCGTGTCTTGTTTCCTGCTGCTGAGTGAAGTGATGGGGGTTAACTCCGGGGTGAGTACAGTATCGACTCCGGCCCTGGAGACCAAAGCTATGGCCTCCCCTGCTGAAGCAGGAAGAATTAACAGTGTTTTGCAATAACTTTGTGGTTTTGCTGCTTCAGTGTAGTTTGTGTTGGAGTCTGAAGAGCGTGGCCACACATGAGCAATGATTTATACGTGTAAGAAGTTACAAACAGTATCTTTAACTAAAGTTTATCCAATCCAGCAAACACCACCATCAAATAACCAATCACATGCTACATACACTGATCCAGATCAGATTTATGAGCAGTGGCGGAAAGCAATTAGCTTCTCAAATACTGTACTTGTGTTAACAAAAAAAAAACAGTAAATAAAATTAGTAAAATATGCCTAAGAAGAAGCTATAGCTATAGCTTCTTTAGGTTAGGCAACAAAACCACAACTTCTTTAGGTTTAGGTAATACAACTACAGCTTATTTATGTTTAGGCAATAAAACTACCACTTTTTTGGGTTAGGCAACAAAACAAACTACCAGTTCTTTAGGTTCAGGCAATAAAACTACAGCTTATTTAGGTTTAGGCAATAGAAATACCTCTTATTTAGGTTTAGGCAACAACCCGTCCACCTGACCTCCCTCCCACCCTCAGCAGACTTTCTTATTCTTTATACTACATATTGTGACTAGATGATAATACTTACTGCTGGGTCTAGTAGGCCCCTATTGGCCCACCATTGTTACTGACCCAGACTGCTAAATAGTGCTTTGTTTGAGAGAGAATAAAAATAATTTTTAACATGTATCTTTATTTACAGGAGTGGTTTAAGTATCAAGCTGTGCTGTGTTTAAGCTCCTACATAAGTCTATTTGACATGCAGAATATTCATGTGAGCATTGTAATTTACTATATTTACTTTTCACTATCCATTGTTACATGATACCAGGTTTCAACATTAATATACGGATACACCTTCAGTTATTTATTAATGTGGCCTCTGAAGCATTTCACCTTCTGATTATATCCTAAAACCCCAAGCTGTAACTCTCCTAAGATTTAAAGGCATAGTGCACCTGTTACAGGAAGATAAAGCTTTTTGTAGGATGGTTGCAAAAGAATGTGCCATATTAACAGTAAACGAGACATACAAGAGTAGATGGGTTTTGAAAGGGTTTAATTTTAATCACCAACACATTTTCATTCATCACCAACATATCATTTATAGACCTGATACATATGCGGTTTTACAAATTCAAGACTTCGCCAAATACAGAATAAACAGCAGATCAAAACAAAGACATGTTATAAACTAGAGACCGCAAATGTATAAAGTGCAGAAAACTAAATAATTATTATTTTTTAAAAAACTACAATGAATAACGGCAGTCTGTTTGATATTTACTGGAGCCTGCAGCCTGGAAGGACTGACTATAATATGCGTGTGCCAGTAGATTGTGAAGACTGTTTTGCATAAGTGTACTGAATGCCAGTGATGGTATTTGCCACTATCACTGTGCTGCTTTGTTTTTCACTCCCAAGCTACAAAACTATCTATGGTAGCTAAATAACTTCGACAAAAGATACAGCACATTACTTTTTCCCAAAGGAATGTATGAACGAAATGTTATGAAACCTGTCACACTATCATGCCACAAAGGAGATTATGCAACGCTCCAAACATGCAAATGCTAAATGCTACTTTTTTGTGAAGAAAAAACTACCATGGCCATTTTCAAAGGGGTCTGTTGACCTCTGACCTCCAGATATGTGACTGTAAATGGGTTCTCTGGGTTCCCACCAGTCTCCCCTTTACAGACATGCCCACTTTATGATAATCACAGTCAGTCTGGATCAAGTTATAGTCAGGTCAGCACACTGACAGCTGTTGTTGCCTGCAGTTTGCCTTGTTAGGATTTCAGCATATTTTTTCAATGCTAAATGCAGTACTTTTGAGACTTTCTGGACAATATGTGCCACTGTTTTGTGTTGTTCATTGATTTCCAATAATACATTGATACATATATTTGCATAAAGCAGCATATTTATCCACTCCCATGTTGATAAGAGTATTAAATACTTGAGAAATGTCCCTTTATGGTACATTTTGAACAGATAAAAAAACGTGATTAATTGTGATTAACTAAGGACAATCATGCAATTAAATATGTTAACAGACAGCCCTTATTTTAACAGTTCATCAAACTGGTAGTAAATTTGTGAACCGTAGAAGCAAATGGCCTTTCCTCTGAATTTCCAGCATTAAGAATTCAGCTCTTTCTATAACATGAATATAATGCATGAAGGAGCTTTAATATTTGCCCACACACACACACACACACACACACACACACACACACACACACACACACACACACACACACATTTTGACGTCTGTCATATTATGGATATGCACAAACAATACTGTCAAAGCAGCTGATGATGTTAAACTGGGTTGAGGATCTCTTCAGTATACTTTACTGTACATGCAGTGGCCGTCTGTGTGTTTATTTCTTCCTGTTGTTAAGCTAGAGCTAAATTATCAGCAGAGGCTCCATGTTTTTGAAACAAATAAAATATTTTCTCTAGGTAATTGCTGGCACTCCCTTTACTTGCTTGTAACTATATTTGACTGATAGTCTTGTCCAAGTCAATTTGTCATTGTGATGCCACACCTTGAGCAAACAAGTTCACTGATCTGTGTAAGACAGCCTTGCCTGGTCTAACTGATTTGATTGGCAAAGTAAATCAAAACCAAAACCACCACCAGTCATTTTGCATCTTATGGACATGTTGTTGGAAAACATTGCAATGAAAACTTTTAAATGCCAGAATTTTTTGTTTTATTTTATGCAAGTGCCTGCAATCTGTCATTATACTGCTCAAACACACACACACACACACATACACACACACACACACACAAACACAAAGTGCAAATGTATTCACTTTTACAAGACATCTAATATAAAATCTGTCCTCTCTATGTGCTCTTTGTGCATACCTCTCTTTTGTCAGACAAATCTGATCTGATACCACTACAATGCAATTAATACTATACATCAAGCATTCAATAAATAAAACACTAATACACTTTTTTTTTCTTTCTGCAATTAAGAAAGAAAGGAAAAAACTTTGTGAAAGAGCTGGTTTGCTTGGTTGGTTGTCATTCTGACTGGCCAGAGCTGTTTGCAAAGATCATCAAGAGTTGGCGAAGGACTGAGATGAATCAGAGGCACTAGATGACGCATTATAACCATCTGCAAAAATGACAACAAGTGATTAAGAACAAAACAATATGACTGATAGCGAAACAAAACTAATGGGCAAATTCACAAAGAATGGCTTGTGACATGAATTGTACATCGCTTGCAAATTCTGTCTGCAGCTGAGTGCAATTTGCCATTTTTTGCATCTTATTCATGTGGCAAAGTATAAATGTTGAAGTAGACAGAAAAAAAAAATGAAATTTTCAGATTGCGAGCTACAGGTCCTGACCAACAAGGTGCCGAGCCATTGCTAAAAACTTCAGGCAAGGAAATTAAACATGACAGAGAGAATGGGATTTAACCTCTTCCACTCGTTGAGGGCATCTACGCCCTAGAAAACCGTAGGAATCCATTGGTACCAACCATGCCATGCTAGCATGTTGGGAAGAAATGAAAAGGCACCACTTTAAAATTCTGTAAAAGCATAAGAATACTCTGGGAAACATGAATGTCGCTACCACAATATTGTCCCAGTCCACCTAACAAATGTTGGGATATTTTACTGCAAAAGTGACAACTTTGACCTGCTTAGTGGAAAAGAGGAAAATTCAGGGGGATTACCAAAGTCATTAGGATTCATCCTCTATGAAGCACAAATGCCTGCACAAAATTTCCTGCCCATTCATCCAGTAATTACGCAACAAAATTGCAACGCTAGCATTAAGAAATTTAGTGATCTGTAGGTTCTGTCTTTTCTTAAGTGCTGCTATACCTCTTCTCCAGTTGCGGAGAAATCCCAGTCCACTTGATGATGAGATTCCCGTGCTGAAGGTCTAAAAAGAGTAATAAAAACAAGAACATGAATTACCACAATATGCGAGTCTGCTAACAAAAAAGAGAGACATGATTAAGTAAAGTGTTCTTACCCCTGTCCTGTTTGTGGAACTTTGTGACTTAATCGTTATTTCTGACCTCACCTGAAAAGTTAATACTCAAAAATTAGACACACGTATGTTTCAATAAGAACATTTTTAAAGTCAACAAGTAAGACTTCATATAGATGTCAGATAGACCTTTAAAACTCAGCAGCATTGATGATTCAAGCTCGTCACTCTGAATCATATTTCACTTTCCTGCAACACATTCCTCGTAGCATGTTTTTTTAATGGTGATACCAGCAAACTCTGAGAGTTTTTGCTTAAGATATTAAATTAAGAAAATATCTCTATATCTCTGTAAAATCACAGTACTTTCTGTAACAGTGTTCCCTTTCTGTCTACTGCGCAACAGCTTTAAAATTCATATATTAGCAGTAATGGGATATGATATTCATAACTATGTTTTCATTAGTTGATACTAAGAGTGTTGTTTTTTGGTTAGCTTAGAATGAGCCCTTCATATTTACATAGGGAGTGGGTCCTCATCACAGAGTCCACCATGTTGATCCGCCATGTTTCTACTGTAGCCCAGAATGGACAAACCAAACACTGAATCTAGTAAAAGCCTTTTGCGTTTTCACATGACCTAAAGGTTACTGTAGTTCGCCAACACACTTAGGAAACTGCAGTAACTCGAGCCGCTGAGCGCATAATCGCTCTGAGTTCCATTGTCCCTGAAACAGTGCTATTATCTTAAGGATGGCCTCTGAGCGAGGCACCTGCTGCTACCACGGGTTTGCACTCTGTGGCTCACATTACCCCAGTCTTGGAAAGGGAATAGAGAGCTGAGGGATACTCATTTGGTTGCAATCTGCAACCACACCACTAGATGCTGCCAAATCCAACACACTGTACCTTTAAACATTAGCAACTGCAATATTAGAGAAATACCAAATGTGGCAAATGTAGCTGTGCGTGGATGTTCCCATTAATTGAGTAGCTGATGAGACATACGTACCTTTTTGTCCAACAGGGTTCCAAACACCAATATGAAGAAACCCTTTAAATAAAGATGTGTAGAGTAGCATCAGCTAAGAGAGCTTGAATGTCAAAAGGTGAACTTGCTATTCAGAATCCATAGAGTAATTTTAGGTACCACAGTATATAGTAATACATCAGAGATAGATTAGTAGTACTACTATTCTGTTTGTACCTGCAATGAATTGAAGAATGCGAATGAAATGTGGATTCCTCTATTTCTTGGGTCAGTCATGACTCCAACTCCCAGACCCCAAGTTAATCCAAAAAATGGTGTGAGGACAGCCAAACTCCTGATAATGACCAGCAGAACGTGCCTCTCAGCAGCTTGTGCAGCGTTCCCCACTGCCCTTCTCCTCAACATTTTATACATCACCACCCCCAAGATCAGAAAGTTAATCACCACTATTAACAGTGCAGGAATCACAAAGGCCAGTAGAGCTTTGGACTCATCCCAGTTGAGCCAGCAGCCAGTTTCTCTGATGTATGCTTCTTTGGGTGCAGTTACAGCTATAGTTATGATCACTATGATGAGAGGTGCCCCGTAGCCTAGACAAAATCCAATAGCCAGCAGAGATTTTTTGGACAATCCCCCATCAAAGACACTGACTGTACGGTAGAGCAACAGCAGAGCTGAGGCTAACATCCAGAAGAACAGGGCTAGGTAGAAAAAATGGCTAAAAAATGTAGTCGCAGTGCATGCTGGTGGGTTTCTCTCATCTGGATCTGAAATGGCCGCCCCAATAATAAACCATATGTTTGCAATCAGGAGAGACACAGCGATGTTCACGATGGAAACATGACGTAAGTAAGATGTGTTGTTCTTCCTTATTTTTCTCCATATGGCAGCTTCAATTATGAGGCATAGGACCAAGGAACCCATAGATATGCCAACTCCAATGTAGGTTATGTAATCCAACACAGGGTCATCTGGACTGTAGGGTGACATGAGGATAGAGAACGAAGTCAGGTGGTTGCAGTTGCAGGTGACGGTTTTGTTTGTGTCACGTACCAACTTGCAGCCCTCATCGTCCCATCCCCCAAGACCATCTAAGAGGCTGAAGTTCCAGAAAACACACTGCGGGTTCCCAAGAGTATCATTAATAACATCAAATGTGAATGACACATTACTGATGGTGCCATTGGACTGAACAAGTACAACCCTCCCATTGATGACATTAGAGGATGAATTGTCTTGATCTCTTGCAGGGAGTACGTTATCCATGGAGGCAAATGTTATCACAGTGATGGACTTATTTCGTCCATCAGACTCGGGTATGGTCGTCTCCACTGAGGAATTAAACTCAGCGTTGAAAGTGTCCGTGAATGTAGTTTTGTTCAGGAGAATCAAAGGTGTGTCAATGTTAAACGAGTCCTCAGTAAGACTACTTGTTATAGTCTCAAGAGACAGCAAGAATGTTGAGCTGACGCTTTCAGCTGTGGCTCTTGTTACTAAGATGTTTCTGGTGTTATTGGTGTTTAGAAAGTTCCATGATGCCTTTGCTTCATCTGTGGTGAGGACACCTGTAGTTAAAAGGATATCCTAAATTGAAAGGAAGGAAAATATTAGATCATGTTAAATGTAGTATACACCCATTTTCTGCTAGTAAACATGATGATATATTTTGTGGACATTAGGTGGAGGCAGAAAAATTTTCTGAAAAAGTCAGTTAACACTGGCTAGCAAGTATTGGTGGCTTGTTTTTACAACAGCTGAATAAATGATTTTATCTCAATATGTACTGTCTCTCACTCTCCAGAATCATGAGTGTTAGTTGAGAAACAATGAGGTGTAAATGACTGCTTAGCGTTAAGCTTTCTAGATTGTCTGTCTCCAGAACTGGCTAGTTAGCTTGCTACGTTTTCCAGAGACTGACAAGCTAGCTAGCTAACTAACTAGCCAGTTTGCTTGCTCTCCTCCTGGTGAAATAGGTGTGAAGCAGACGGACCGTGACCCAGCGCTGTCCAAAATTGGGCTCATTTTCTGTAGCATGGTGGAATTAGCAAGGTAGCTAGCTAACTAGCCAGTCGCTAAATGAGTAAAATTTAACAACTTAAATGCTTCATCAGTAAACAAAGTAGGGAAGCACAGTTCTGTCGCCAGATGAGTGACAACTTTGTTAATTTTCTGTGTTACGTGACAGCATGGCGGAATTAGCAAGCTAAGTTAGCTAAATAGTCAGCGGTCCGACCAGTGGGCTGGCCAGTGGCAGCGCTGATAAACTGAGGGCATATAAATCTTGTTGGTTGCCTAAAGTTAACTAACCTTCAGTGAAGTCAGTCAGAGAGTTGTACAATATCGGCGTTTCAGAGATGGAGAGAAAGGGCAGCTAATAGTTAGCCTTGGCCAATGGCTCATAGCTGTGGTTAGCAGAAGGATAAATATTATTGCATTTATTCCATCTCTGAAACATTTTGCTGATATTGTTTTTTATATTGAGGTTCGCTTGAGCCTCAAATTATCTCAAATGTATGTGATATCTCCATTCTGGCTCCAAACAACACAACTAAATGACATTTTCAAGGTGCAGCCCATTGCTATTGTTAGCCTCCAGTCTTTCATTCGTTTGGCCTCCGGCTAACACTGTGACGTAATCATGACGTCAACATAAAATGGGTCTATATGGTTTAAGACCTGCGTAAACTTAAGTAGGCACATACCTTCATTGACGTCCTAGTTATTGGGATACTCAAGTTGGCTAGAGCGCTGAGAATGTCAACAATGGCATTAATGGTTGCAGGAGATTCAACCACCTCCTCGCTGGAGTTGAGGGTGACATTGCTGAGTTGACTCAAGAAATTTGGCAGTGAGTTGTTATTCAAGAACTGTGAGATTTGAGAGAAAAAAAGTGTTAGCATTTCATGGTACATCAAATTAAAGTTACAATATGTAGACTTTTATTTACTTATTGTATATTTGAGATTATTCTGATTGGATTTGAGGTTTTGTTTATAGAAAAATCCAACAATCCTGATCAAACAAGGTACAATCTTTCATCCATAAAACTATGCTCAGTTGCAAAAGCAAACTATTGCATGTTGATTTGGCCATTTTTTTGCATATTTTACTGACAATTTGCCGTTGGACAGTAAAGCTCTGGGTAGTCCTGCACTAAAATGGTTAACTTCTCTCCTATATATGTACCATACCATGTTTTAATGAAGAAAGAAAAGATACCTTCTGGCTGTGAATGATTGTTCGTTGTCACATGACAGCATTCCAATAAAAATGGGAAAAATAAAAAATAAATAAAAAATTGGGAATGCTTGCATTTCGCGTGGCTCCTATGTTTGAGTGAGCCCTCCACGCATCTACATTGACAACAGTGGATTTGAGTGTGCTAAAAACATGGTATGTGAATGGCCTGTTAGTGCTTCTTTTATCATTGTCAATGTGAAATGTGCCTTCCAGTTTATGCAACTCTATACTATTTATCCACCCCAACTAGCAGGGATTCAGTGCCCTCTATTTAAGAGGAAACACAGTACCATTTTGAATGTGGTATTTTAACTTTTACAGTGTGGTATTACTGTAATAGTTTTACCTGCATAAAGTAACTGAGTACTTCTATCCTATGCCCTATGCCTGAGTTTGCTTAAACCTAAAGTGAATCTCACTGAATCAGCCCGTCCATGTCATTTGGTGTCAGAAACAGCTAGAGAAGTAGGTCACCTCAGCCTGGTCGAGCAGCTGCTGAACCACTTCTAGGACGCAGTCGTCTCTCTTTTCTCTCCATTTACCATCTCCCTCACAAACTACTGTCTTTTCTCCCACCTTGTTCGCTTCGCAGGGAGCTACAGCCTCATCACCTTCATTTCCAACACCAAAGACAGGATCCTCACATCGAAATGAATCTAGAGAGAAAGAAACAGGTTGAGACTTTAGTACTTCTAATAACAGGAAAACATATCTTGACCTGATTTGTAATCAATGCTTTGCAATGTCTGGATCAATACTTACTCTGTGTGGATAACACCAGGGTTATATCTTTACTAAAATCTCTAAAGTTTTTCACTTGACAAGTGATAATCTCTTCTGTCTTTGCACAGTCGATTGGATATTGATGGGTGATCTCACCTGTGCCTTAACATATAAAAACAACACTCAACTTAGAAAAAGATGAGTGGCAATCATTAATGGAAAACCACGATTAACCACGATTAATTGCATGATTGTCCACTGTTTACTGCGATTAATCACAAATTAATCAAATTTTTATCTGTTCAAAATGTACCTTAAAGGGAGATATGACATGTATTTACTACTCTTATCAACATGGGAGTGGACAAACAAGGCTGCTATATGCAAATGTATGTATAAATTTATTATTGGAAATTATTTAACACAAAATGACAAATATTGACTAGAAACCCTCACACATACTGCACTTAGTATAAAAATATACTCAAATCATAACATGGCAAACTGCTGTCAGTGTGTCAGTGTGCTGACTTGACTATGACTTGCCCCAAACTGCATGTGATTATCATAAAATGGGCATGTCTGTAAAGGGGAGACTGGTGGGTACTCATTATGCATTAATGCATTATTCTTGTGTTAACTTTGACAGCCCTAACAATAATGTATGTGTATAAACTTTATCTAAAAGACTTGCCAGACAGCAACATTAATATATAAACGATTTCCCAATAGCTGATTTGTCTTCAGGTGCTCTTTTGTTTCAGGTTTACCTGCAGTGGATGTGCCTTTAAACTCAACCTCATAGGGGCTGTTGACAGAGCACTTCAGTAGCACTTCCTTTCCATTTTCACACTGAACAATATTTCTGACCGGTGACACTTGGATCAAAGGTCCCTCTTTGAGTTTGAATTCTCCGATGGATCGCTGTCTGAAAACTGATTTGTTTTCTCTTTTCAGCTTACATTCATACCCTCCTGAAATTAAAAGTTGATCATCAATTAATGACAAATTGCCAAACAAACATAAAAATGTATGGGATGACACCATCACCAGGTTACAACACACCCTTAATTAGCATTAGTTGGTTTCAAATGAAACTCGTGGGAAGTCATGCACAAAATATGCTTGACGTTCAAGTGGTTAAGTCAGGAGAACATTGCTTTAAATTAATGAAGAAAAACCCAACTTACATAACTAAGATAACAATTTATGAACTTATTACACGCCACAAAATTAGCTTCCTTGGCCTCCACTATTTCTGACAACATAAACAAACACATCACAACTTGTGAACTCTGAGTAGGAACTTTCCATTCATGAGGTTGTGAATACCACAAGAGAGGGGTGTTCATACGTGTTCATACATGAACTCATCTTGTGAACATGGTAAACACGACCCCATTCGAAGGCACCATCCATCCATCTACAACCACGTATCCCATTAGGGGTCGCGGGGGGCGCTGCAGCCGATCCCAGCGGGCATTGGGCGAAGGCGGGGTTCACCCTGGACAGGTCGCCAGTCCATCGCAGGGCACATAAAGACAGACAACCATTCACACTCACATTCACTCCTACGGGACATTTAGAGTCATTTAGAGCCCGGAGAAAACCCACACTAATATGGGGAAAACATGCAAACACCACACAGAAGGGCCCAAAGCCGGATTCAAACCTGCGACCCTTGTGCTGTGAGGTGACAGTGCTAACCACTACACCCCTGTGCAGCCCATTTGAATGCATTATATGTATAAAAATATAGATTTAGCTATAGTGGAAGCAAAAGTCTTCTACCATTTCCAAATATTTTGTACTGTAAGCACTAATTTAGGAGACCTGAATGGTATCCATGGAAGCTGCTTAGTGACTTTTATGAAAATAAGTTTTTATCATAGTTGCTCAAACTGATAGTAGTACATGAGATATCTGAGATAATCTGTGAAAACGATCAGGTTCCTCTGCCTCCAACCAATCAGAGCCGAGGAGTGTCTAATGTCTATCACTGCTCGTGAACTGATCAAACTATCAAACTAGGTAAGATTCTGTTACCGTAACAAGTATTCCTCGCCTCAGATGTTTTCAGAAACATCTTGTAGTTACTGTTCAGCTGTAAAATGTTTGCTCCAGTCAGTGTGTGGGGCTTGGTTTTGGCTTGACTGTTTTCAACATAGTGGCCAGGTCACAGACTTTAAAATATGTTTCTGGAAACACTGAGGTGAAAAAAGGCATAACAGTAATGGCATCTTGTTTCTTGAGCAGTGGGTGACACTGTGTAAGAGACTCCTCAGCTCTGCTTGGTTGATTTTTTTTCCCACATCTGTCTCAATGCAACTATCAGGATACAGAGACAGTCTGAGCAAATACGATGAAAAGTTATTTTTTATAAAGGTACCAACTGCAGCTTTAAAACCAAATTGTGTGCTCTCCTTTGGGGGGAAGAAAAAAAAAACCAAAATGGTGAAAATCCTGTTTCATAATTTTCTGTTTCATGATGGCACCTCCATACGCATAAAGCAGTAAAGTCAGGAAACAGCCTGCTACACAACACAAGAGCAAAAGTTTTTAACCTATCTACATCCACATCACTGTCCGCTTCGCTAAAGTCTCCATTTCATCTAACTTACAAACATGAACACAGATCTTGTCTAGTTCATTCAGTGACCAACCAGACAAACATTAGCTGCTCAGTTAAAGCATTTCACTACAGCATGCCACTCCAGTACTTCTAATAACACACCATCTGCCTACGGCTTCAGCTATGGCTACAGCGCAGCTTTGTTTACGGTATCTCTTGTCTCTCTTATCTCCCCTGCTGGAGCTCAGCCTGCAGGCTGCTGTCAATCAAACACAGACATGAATGTGTCTTTGTCTCATCTACCTTTAGGTGTTTCCAAAAACACAGTAGAAGGAGTCTGAGTGTGAATATGTGGTTACATAACAGCCAGATATTTAATGAATAGAGGGGTGTGTCTGTAAATGGATGTTAAGCATTATCCAGAATGGAATGTCGACAGGCTGCATATTGAGGCGCCAGTCAGTAGGAAATGATTTTCTTTTTCTTTTCTAATTTTACCCTTAACTTGCAGTTTCTATTTAAAGATGAAAAAAGACTGATGTGGAAACTAATGGCTACTACTTCAGGTATATGAAGCCATTTTATATATATATCACTTCAGCTGTGTGGAGTAAAACCATTTCTTTTTGGTCAGATTACTTGACCATAACCACGTAAATGTTTTTGGCATTGATGGGTCAACAGAGTAGGTGTTGGTTTTGCACTGTGATACAGATATCATCATCAAAGTACAAGGTCAGAGGAGTACAAGGTCAAAAATACTCAACAGCACCTGCATTGTAAATGTGTATGATTTGGAAATGTCACCAGAGACAAAGCATTTCATTGAATGCACCATGCTAGATCAATTTCATACCATTGTCGGTGCTAAAGAATTTTAACACGGTTAGCGTTGCTCCTCCATTTGAAAACTCGTGTTGATCATCTTGGCGAATTAAGTTATTGCCACGTCTCCACTCTGCAATCCAGTTGGTACCAAAATTGAGATTGGCTGGTGGTGGGCCACAGTTTACAGTTAGTTTACTCCCAAAAAGTACTTGAGGTGGGTCAAACTCTAAGGGCTCTGGGCCTTTAAGAAAACAGACACACAGGTCAGACAGTTATTATAAAACCATCTACACAAAATGGACCAATTTAAACAATCACAGAATGCTTCTAAAATACATAATTTCCAAAAATGTGTAAAACTGTCTTACTGTCATATATCATTGGGTATTTTTCTGACAGGTCTGTAAATATCCCTGCTTTTACCGCTTTTATTTCCGTTTCTTGAAAAGAAGTTGCAATTATAGCATAGTTACAGATGGTGCTCCCGCTCCTGTAATGTAGAGTTGAATCCCAGTGAAAATCTGATCACAAGCAGGTAAAGTGTTCATTTAGGACCATATCATATCAGCTCTATCAGAGACCGCCATTAACCATCTACAAAAACATCTTAAACACTGTATGATTATAGTACTAGGCCAAAGTGAACTGCAAACATTTGTATATGGTGCCTTATTGACTGATTGTCTGTATCAACACTGGGTCAGTGCCTTGCTCAAGGGCAACTAAGCAGTGCCCAGGAGGAGATCTGGCACCTCTCCAGCTACTAGTCTGCACTCGTACTTGGTCCGTGAGGGGACTTGAACCGGTGACCCTGTAATACCCAAGCAAAGTTCCCACAGAATGAACTACGGCTGCCCTCCCATTTAATACCAGACTAAGGGCCCTATCTTAGACTTGGCACGAAGCGGCAAACAGCACAGCACAACTGCTATTGCTATTTTCATACCGACGCAGTTGTCATTTTCATACCAGTGCCCACGTTGTGCAACACCCAGACCACACAGGGAACATCAGCAGTGCGTAGCGGCTGCCTCGCTGAACTGTTTGCTTGTCCAGCTTTTCTGCTGCTGCTGGGATGCTACTGTCAGCCCTTTCTTTCTACATAGAGTTTGTCTTTCATAATTGCCATTTCATTTCATTATTAATGTCATCTATATTTATTTTAGACAGAAAAGGGTAAAGAAGCATGTGCCAGTTTGTAAATAATAGTAATAATCCACGATTAAAACCCCATACTTCATTCATGAAGTCGGCCAAGTCACTGCATTTTGTACAATATTTGTCCTGCAAATATTCAAAAATAAAAGCCTTATGATAACAAATGAAGGAATACTGTCCACAGAGAAAAACAAACTTTATGGCTTTTATCTTGAAATAAAAGAGGGAAGTGTTGATTTAATAATAAATCTTTTTTCAAGTCTGCGATATATTGTACACATACAGACACTGAAACTGCAGTAATGTTGCTGGGATAATGTTGATGGGATTGTTTTCACTGTCTGTTGTTGCAGTGAGCCATGCGCGGTGTCATCGAAAAAACAGACGAGACCTCAAATCTCCAGAAAACACACAGCTGATATGCAGCCACGCGTGAGCAGCATGACTACGGCTGCTCTAAACTTTAACATGGACGGCAAATTAAATAAAACAACAGGATCGGCACCATGCGATGCTGACGTTCCCTCTGTGGTCCAGGCTTTTAGTTAAATGCGCTGTTGAAGCATTGCTATCTTGAGGCAGCAGAAAGCAACTGACCAACAAAAATCTTCAGTCTAAAGTCTGGCTCACTATTTTACTGCTATTTGAAAGACGTATTATTCAGAGAGTAAAACGCGCCCAAGTAGGCAGGTTCACAATGCGCACACACTGCTTGTTACACACAATTAAATAGTGTCTGTATTGCTCAATCTCAAGTCACTGTGTCACAATGAGTCCATTAATGCGTTTACATGGACACAAATAATCAGAATAAAGGCCCAATCAGATTAAAAATGCTCCATGGAAACACGTCAATCGGAAGATTCTGATACGATACGGCCCAATCGGAAAGAAATTTCATTCCGAATGAGAGAGGTGGTTTATGCCGATCGTTCCGATCGGCGTCCATGTACAAACCCATTCGGATCACAGGCAGAAGTACAGCTTCTTCTTCTACTATTTCCAGAAAATTAGACAACTCTTCTGGTTAAACGTTGCATGTATACACACGTCATGATTGGATCATTTTATTTAGTGTCCATGTAAACTGTGGATTAGGAATTTCTGATCAATGAAGGTTCAGATCAGATTGGAGGAATTTGGCTCATGTAAACGTGGCTCATGAGTGCTGTTTTTACACCCTTGTATGGACGCTGCACACACTCCTCTGTCTGTACTCTCCTCATCCCTGCGTATGTGCGAGTGAATTCATAGGTTACTGTGCTTCAACGTTTGCAGGCCTTCTCCCTCTAAACGGTGGCATCTGAGGCGCATGTCTCCGCACATTATGCACCACCTCATGCGTCATGCAGCCTCCATAGGCTGACGCTCAGCCCTTATGGTCCAAGCCCCCCATTGTTTGCATTAGAAAGCAATACAGTTTTCATTATTTATCAATAAATGTTTGTCATTTTTAATGTTAATGATAATATAATGACTTTTGGGGGGGGGTACAGAAGCTTATTCGACCACCTGATGGATGTTGCCGTTCCTAGAGTCATGCTGATATATCAGAATAATAATCTGATTTCCAATCTAACAACCCTTAAAATATCCTGCTGAGGTGTACAGACTTATTTGCTACCACTCTCTTGTGTAAATATTAAATACAAATACCCTGGCACTATGCTTATATAGTAATCTACAAACCTGAAAACAACCAAAGTGTCAACAGAAAAGTACAACAGATTTAAGGAGGAGAGTAAAATCAAAACAATACATTTTACTTACCAGAACTTAATTAACTCTACTGCTTTTAAAGTTGAGATGTGCGTATTACTTTGTCTTTCAATCTGTTTTGAGACAGTGACATAGGCTGCTTGTTACAGTTAAATCAAGATCAAATATCACAAACATTCATTGCATCAACATTGTGACAGAACTGAAGGATAGAGACAGAAGACTTACAGCGTTAAAAGTGTCTTGGTACACGGTGTTGTTTGGGTTATTGTATGAAGGATCAAAAATCATGTCCATGGTAAACGACAAGCTCCTCGCTACAACAGAAACTGCTGTTATCACAAAGAAGCTGTTTTATGAGACACGTCATTCTCTACATTTTATAAATCATACCCTGTGTTATCACTGTTGTTGAGTTTGGGGCTGTTGTCTTCACTGGGGGTATTGTTGTCATCGTTGGCATTGTTGTTATTGGCATTGTTGTTGTCATTGGCGTTGTCATTGGTGTTGTGTCTGTCGTTGTTGTTGTGTTTGTTGTCAGTGCTGTCGTTGGTGTTGTTGTGTTTGTCGATGTTGTTGGTGTTGTTGTTGTGTTTGTTGTTGGTGGTGTTCTCATTAGTATTGTTGTGTTTATCGATGTTGTTGTGTTTGTTGTCGTTGGTGTTGTTGTGTTTCTTGTCGTTGGTGTTGTTGTGTTTGTCGATGTTAGTGTTGTGTTTGTTGTCGTTGGTGTTGTTGTGTTTGTCGATGTTGCTGGTGTTGTTGTGTTTGTTGTTGTGTTTATTGTCGTTGGTGTTGTTGTGTTTGTCGATGTTGTTAGTGTTGTTGTGTTTGTTGTCGTTGGTGTTGTTGTGTTTGTCGATGTTGTTGGTGTTGTTGTGTTTGTTGTTGTGTTTGTTCTTGTGTTTGTCGATGCTGGTGTTGTTGTGTTTGTTGTGTTTGTTGTTGGTGGTGGTGTTGTGTTTGTTGATGTTGTTGGTGTTGTGTTTGTTGATGTTGTGTTTGTTGATGTTGTTGGTGTCGTCATTGGGGTTGTCATCCCTGTAAAAAAAAAAAAATGCAACAGTAACTGCTATTTTATTTTCCATCAACTGACTTCAACTACTACAGACTGGTGAACTTAAGCCATGCAACACGGAGGAATAAATGTTCCCATACCAGGAGTCGGGGCTGGACACTGACTGACATCTGTGGAGCAATATTGAAGATAAAATTATTACACCACATTTTTCTGCTCGGGGAAAACGTCATATCTTCAATCCATAAACATCAGATCACATTAAAAGTGACTCCAGATTTAAAGCCCCCCTCTAGTGTATTTTGATATTTCTATGATATTCCATATGCATTTGAGTCATTTCCTGACAAAGTTGATTGTCCACAGTTTGCCATTTTTTTGACAGATAAAGTAATTTTGTGCTCAGAGTTCAACAAAGAAGGTTGTTGCTAAAATGTGAATATGACATCTGACTATAGCAGAAGCTGCAGGTCAGACGTCATCCTCCAAGCTGCTCATTAATCACACAAGTAGTACAGTCGATACATGTTTGTGGCCTTTTGTTGCAGATATCATCACCTTTATTGCCACAACCACAAATAAACAATGCTTACTTGTGAGTGGTTGACAGAAGTCTCCATCAGAAGGAAGTCCATTAATGCATCCACAGGTTTGACTGGTGGCGTTACGGCACGCGCCGTAGATGACACACTTGTCACATGACCAAGCAAACTGCTCCTCGCACTCGCACTGCAGTCCTCCAGTGGAGTTTGGTAAGCACCCTTTTAAAGAAATAAAATGAAAAAACCTCCAGCCATAGTATGCAAATCAGACACTATTTGACAAAACAGCGTTAAATTAAATACACAAATTACGTAAGGAAACAAACAAGCAGCAAAAGTTCTTACCTGTGGTGAAATTTAAGCCTATCACCTGTAAAGACTGAGTGATTGTGTAGGGTAACAGCACATTTCTCACAGTATCTCTGAACAGATGAATAAAATTTGATGGCACACTGGAGCCCGGGATGCGCATGTCCAGGACTATATCAATGTTCACCGTGTCTGTGGAGGAAAACACCAGAAAATCCATCAGAGACACACCCATCATACACATCAACATGTGCAGTCACCATGAAAAGAAATGCAAGTGTTGCCCACATGCACAATTTATGATTTTTTCAGCAATACAATACAATTAATCTTTATTGTCCACCTGGATGGAAATTTGTCTTTGGTTCACCAAACACAAGAAACAACATAAAAACAACAACACAAACAAGAAAACAACCAGAAAGGAGTTAGTGAAAAACAAACAGATACATAAACAGGTTATATTACACATTAAAACAGTTCATATCAGTGTCTGTGGTTTAGATCTTGGCTCAAATAGTTTTGCTTGAATTGAGCTTTACATGGTCTGTGCAAGTTTTAATGAGCCTAGAAGCAGAAATGTGTATTTCCAAACTACTGAAATAGCAACAGTATATAGCTAAAACAGATACAAGAGTGACGCAGTACTCTTGATTCTACAGTATCAGAGCCAAACTTCAACAGCACATATAGACAGTCTCACCATTTCGTGGTGTAGTTGATGCTGTTGGTGATGTTGTTAGCTCTGCAGAAATGAAAAATGAAAAAAAAAAGTTAATATATTATAGTACAACTGCAGAATTTCTTTCATTGCACATGATTTTTCCTCATACTGTATGTAGAGATGGCTTTGAGGACATGAAGGAAAACAGTTGTAATCTTTTCAATCAACACTTTTCACCATGTGCAGTCGTCAGTGTTGCCCACAAGCAGGATTTTACACAAGACAAGATAAGATTCACTTTTTATGTCCCTGCAGGGCAGTTTGATCAGGACTGCGTCCCGTAGTTCAACAGAAGTTAAAATTATACATGCGACACAGTAAAACATCCCAACAACACATAATGTAGATGTATGACAACACATAACATAGAGCTTCATAACAACAACTAACAACGCACAGCTTCATAACAACATGACAACAAAGAGCTTCATAACAAACCTAACACATAACTTCATAGCAACAGTCGGACACTAAGTCCCCTTCTTTTGGTCGATTAGTCGTTGTTTTCTCTAATTGACTGAGTTGATTTTTATGCTTTTTTAAATGCCAAATAACACAAGATTTAAAGCGGTGCTTTTGTGTGATTCTTTGTGGAGAAGTTCTGTTTCCCAGATCTGTGAATTAAATCAACTAATCAATTAGTCAAGAGTGGGGGTGTCAAACTCAAACTCAGTATAGGGGCCACATACAGTCCAGTTTGCTGCTGTTGTAAATCCACTGCATAGCAACCTAGAAATACACCTACAAAAGTACATTCTGAAAATTATCACAATTAATGAAAAGTCAGCCCAAAATAGAAATAAAATTGCATTAAATTGCAAAATTAAAGTAATTAAAAAGTCATAAATTCAACTTATAACTTTGGTTTACTATGTCAAAATTTGGACATTATTGACTTAAAATCTGGACAGAATTCCCATAAAAAGTCATAAATATCACAAAATATTTAAAAAAAAAAAAACAACAACCCAGTTTTCACATAAAACATACATAGCTGTGGGTCATGTCTTTTAAGTTTGACTCCCCGAGTTTAAGTCAAATGTTTAACTTAACTTCTAGATTAGACCCTTTGGCGGGCCAGTTCTGGCACCCGGGCCGTATGTTTGACACCCTTGGTCAAGAGTGTATATAACTAAGGATTTGTTTTTGCCCAATTGGACTCTATTTTCTGTGTATTTTTTAGCAGTCAGTGCCAGACAAGCGATCTGTGGTTTCAACTGAACAGACAAATTCGTGTGGGGGGCCCGTCCCCCCCCCCGCCCCAACCCCCTTGGGGGGCCCTTTCCCCCCTGCCCCCCCGGCCCCCCGGCACCCCCCCCCCCCCCCCCCCCTCGCCCCCTCGGGGCCCCCCCCCCCCCCCCCCCTCCCCTCTTTATTTTTTTTTTTTTTTTTGTAACAAAAAAATAAAATAATTTTTCCCCCCCCCGGAGGATTAAAAAAAGATTTTCTTCTTCTTCTAAATTACTACACCACGCTGCTATCCTATATCTTATAATACTCTTCTAAAACAGCATGGTAAAATAGTAATATGACCTATTGCTCAACTCCATAGAACCTAAGTCTATGTAAAATGTACATTTACATTACAGTCTAGAGCAGAGGCTTTTCACATGGACCTGCCAGCTGAGAGAGCCATCAACATACCACCTCAGATACATATAGCAGACCTGAGTGATGGGTTCATTGTGGATAGTCACTAGCGGAAGATTCACCACTGCTCTAGGGTCAAACACCACCGCTTCAGTCTTCCTCACATTCAACACAAGATGGTTAGTTATCATTACACAAATCTCTGCATTTCAGAGTGGTAAACCAAGGAAATGCGGTATCCGTGCAATAGGCCAAGCACGACTATATCATCCGACAACTTGATAATATAGTTTTCAGGATGGATTCTAGTACGGTCTTTAGTGTACGATGTGAAGAGGACCACTGGTGCTTATAGGTCACAGTCAGTTTTTTCCATGCGAAGCAGAAACACATTTTTGCCACACGAGGACACAACGCAGAACACTTGTAATCTTTTCAATCAAACCTGTGTTATCACCTTGATAAGGAAGCCTGGTAGAGGTTTAACTGTTATAACCTTAACAAGGAAACCTGGTAGATTTCTTTGTATCTGTCTGCATGCAACAGATTATTTTCTTCAGGAATTTGAAAACAAATGTGTGATTAAAGTTCATTAAGCCCATGCAAAAGAACATTAGCCTTTACTTATAACAGGTGTTTCCTTGTTGCATGATTCAAGAAAGTAAAAAAAAAAATGTCTAACACTTCTCAATAAAATAGAAGCACTTTTAAAAACAATGAAGTATTTTTATTTATGCAGTAAAATTACTCCAGACCTAGGTTGAGGATTTGATGTATACAGAGCACCATCTACTGGCCACAAGGGGTAACTGCCCTAAAAACACAAATGTTCCTGAATAATGGTTTTCCACATTTTTGATGAGTGGTGAGATTAAGTCTTTCAACAGTATTCAGAACAATATACCACTAACAAATGTATAATCAATAGTTCTTCAGCTCACTTACAAGAGCAAGGATTAAAGTAGGAAGCACGTAGTTTGGCCTCTTTAGACCTCAGTGCAGCAGGATTACAAACAATGAATGAAGACCACCAGGGGAAGAATAAAACTACCAATACTGGACTGTACATATACTCAATTACAAATAAAAGTCCAGCATTTAAAATCCAACTAAATAAATAATTCTGTACTTTTACTTATGCATTAAGTAGCTTGGCCATTTTCACAGTTTTTTATCATCAGACTGTTATTGCTATTAGTGGGTTAAAGCAGCAGTAGGTAAGATTGGAGCAAATATGATTTTAAGAAGATATTTTTATAAAACGGTCACCGGATCCTGACAGTAGTGCATGAGACTGGTATTCCTAATGGCATCTGCAAGATTTAACAGACCAGAGGACAACCAATCCGAGTCTACCATCTCTTAGCTGCTGTCAATCACTCACAACCTCCAATCAAACTAGTCAGTGCTGATCAAATAAAGCTTTAAAACAGAAAGTTTGTGGTTAAATTTTAAATTTTTAAAAGTATAGAAGATTTTTTTTTTTTTTTCCCTTTTTTTTTTTTTTTTTTGTGTATTTTTTTTTTTTTAAAAAAAAAAGGGGGGGGAAAAAATTTTTTCTATTTATATATTAAAAAAATTTTTTGTTTTTTTTTTTATGAAGAAAAAAATTTTTTTCCCCCCCTTTTTTTTTCTCTCTCCCCCCCCTTTTTTTTCTTCCAATTAGTGGAGTTAGTGTTTTTTCTCTAACTTTAGGTGGCATCAGTGATGAATGTATTAGTTCATAACGGAGGAGCGCCACAGGGCCCAGATGTAACTAGATGAGGGCTGTCGAAGAGGGCCTCTGTCCTCTCAGAACACTTGAATTACAATATGCTGAAAGGTTATTATATATTTTTTGCCAAATGATGCCAAAAACATTCTGCTTACTGCCACTTTAATGTGTGAGTCTCACTACAACAAGGCACCAGAGTCTATAAACATCCATCCATCCATCTGCAACCGCTTATCCCGTTAGCTGTCGCCGGGGGGCTGGAGCCAATCCCAGCTGGCATTGGGTGAAGGCGGGGTTCACCCTGGACAGGTCACCAGTCCATCACAGTGCACATAGAGGCTGACAACCATTCATGCCCACATTCACACCTATGGGCAATTTAGAGTCATCGGTTAACCTGCATGTCTTTAGACTGTGGGAGGAAACCGGAGCACCCGGAGAAAACCTACACTTACTTGGCGAGAACATGCAAACTCCACAAGGAAGGGCCTCAAGTCTGGTTTGAACCTGCAACCCTGTTGCTGTGAGGCAACAGCGCTAACCACTTCATATATTTTCTATCTTAAATTCGAACCTGCAAGTATCTATGTACTAGCTGTAGAATGAATGTAGTGGAGTAAAACGTACAGTTCCATGGAGTAGAAGTACTAAGTATGATAAAATAGTACTACCTTTAAACTGTACAGACTCTGACTGATTGAGTGATCAATCTATTGTTGTGGTTGAATGAAAACGCTACTATACCTGTTTGACTGGTGTTTAGCTGACAGTACTGGTCGTCAGCTGGTAGGGCATTAACACATCCACATGTGTCACCAATGATGGCATCGCAGGGCCCAAGATTAATGCAGCTGTTATATGACCAAGCATAGCTCTCCTCACATCTGCACTGGTATCCAGACATGTTTGATGAGCACACTATGCAAAGAAACAGCAGCACATGACATCAAGGTTTACTGACATGTTTACTGGTAGAAAATTTAAATATATTTTCATTCGGCAATGGATGGATGGATGTTATACATGTTGTGGTGTTAATGCTGGTAAGTAAAGAAGTGCTGTTGATCATTAAAGGAAGACTGAGCTCGCTCAGAAGTGTCCGGAGACTCTCCAGGTCAGAGATGTTGATGGCAGCTTGGAGTACGTAAGAAGAGGAACTTAAGGAAGCTGGAAAGACAAGAAACAGACAATCAGATCAGATACTGAATTGATAGCGCAGACTTCAGAGACTCAAGAAGGTTAAATTCTGTTTGTATCATGAAAATGTGACTCACCCTCTCTTTTTTGTCTGACATAAGTGTGTCCCTGGGAAAATCAATGTCCGTCTGATTAGTTCAGTTGTACTTGTGTTTGTCTATATAAAACAAGAGCTGTAACTATGTGCTGATTATACAAACAACCACATACCACATTGATAGATTTCACCTTTTCAGTGTGTAGCCAGATCACACAGGTTGCAGTATCTCATGGTACAGCACTACCACCGTGAGTGTTAGTCCTTATTAATTCTTACCTCAGCGAACACATTCAGAGACACTCTGTATCCCTGATTCTCCAGACTGTAGTATATAACCAGAAGAACAACCATGTATCCTACTGCCTTCGGCAATGCCATCGCAACTAGAAAGAGAATACAACAAAGTAATGTTTCATTACTAAATCAGTCGGGGGACATGTACTGTATACATGTGTTCCTCGTGGTATAAACTCATAGCTGATCTAACTACAAGTTGTTATGTGAGGTTGTGCTTTTTTTTCAAAATGCTACCAGGTGGCCAGCAATGTAAAAAAAAAAAAGTAGTTCCTGATAACATGTGGTTGCCAGTCAAGTTTGAAGGCATGTTGCCATCTCATTTGCATCACCTCAGAAGAAGAAATCATTTCCTTAAAGCAGCAGGAGGTAGAAGGAAATATGATTATGATTATTATAAAAAGACAAAACAGTCACTATATCCTGACAGGTGATAAAATTAATCATGTTCCTCTGTGTCCTCCGGTGCTCCCTCCAATGGCATCTGCAAGATTTCACAGACCGGAGGGAAGCAACCAATCTGGGTAGAGCTTCTCTGAGCGGCTGTCAATCTCTCACAAACTCTGATCAAACAGTCAAACTAGGCAGCGCTTTCTGTTACTGTAATACCTATTTCCAGCATAAAAAGCTGTCAGAAACATCTTATAGTTACTGTTTAGCTGTAAAATGAAAACCAACCACTTATTTGGGGTCGGGTCGCAGGGGCAACAGCTCCAGCAGGGGACTCCAAACTTCCCCTTACCGGGCCACATTAACCAGCTCTGACTGGGGGATCCCGAGGCCTTCCCAGGCCAGTGTGGAGATATAATCTCTCCACATAGTCCTGGGTTTTCTCCGGGGTCTCCTCCCAGCTGGTCGTGCCTGGAACACCTCCCTAGGGAGGCGCCCAGGAGGCATCCTTACCAGATGTCCGAACCACCTCAACTGGCTCCTTTCAACGCAAAGGAGCAGCATCTCTACCTGAGCCCCTCCTTCAGTAACGGAATATTGATTTATATTTGATCAGCTCTGACTAATTTGATCAGACTTCGTTAGTGATTGACAGCTGCTCAGAGACGGCACGGCACCAGCTCGGCTCTGACTGGTTGTTTTCCTCCGGTTTGTGAAATCTTGCAGATGCCATTAGGGGCACTGGAGGACACCGAGGAACATGATTTTTTTCAGATTATCTGTCTTATGCACTACTGTCAGGATATAGTGACCATTTTATCATATCCCATATGCTCAATTTCTACCCACTACTACTTCAAATGTCAACAAATATGAGATATTAATCACTGCTTCTACTCTAAAAGTCAAAACTGTTCATATCTATGTGGTTTTCCTTATCTAGCCATGTAATGGACATTTGTATGTGTGTATTCTGTTTCACAAAGTTTTAGTCACGTCACAAAATTTGCTTCCTTTTACATTGTGATACTGACAGAGTAATCTATGCCTTGTTAACTTCCCTGGTAGAAGCTGTGTTATATATATCACGATGAATAAAATACATAAATTACAAAGTGTAAATGACGCCAAGACATGTTTCATACTTGGAATTGTTCGGTATAAAAATATAGCATACAATCAACAGTCTACATATTACAGCCTTCTTCTGGGTGGACATTACTATTGTGGCTCACATTAAACCTAAAATTAAGAAGTGGCAGCTCCTATAAATTTCATGATTTCATGATTTGATTTCATCATTCATGTATTAGACCAATGTGATCTCATGGGAAGGCATATAAATAATGTGCCACTTTTAGGACATTTTGTGTGTCATGTCACGCATTTTAAGCTCTTTGCATTTAATGCCATACTCATTCCCAACTCACATACGGATGCACGTTTGCAGTTTTAAACTTGTGGTTAATGTTATGAATTCAAATACAACTACTTGGTTATGTTTTGGAAAATATCATCATTTGGGTGAAAATAAGTTATGTCATCCATCCATCCATCCATCTGCAACTGCTCATCCTGTTAGGGGTCGCAGGGGGGATGGAGCCGATCCCAGCTGGCGTTGGGTAGAGGCGGGATTCACCCGGGACATGTCAGCAGTCCATCGCAGGGCACATAGAGACAGACAACCATTCACGCTCACATTCACACCTACAGGCGATTTAGAGTCATTAATCAACCTGCATGTCTTTGGATTGTGGGATAAAACCCACGCTAACACAGGGAGAACATGCAAACGCCACAGAAGGGTCCCAAGCTGGTTGTGAATGACCTAAAATAAGTCATGTATGTTGCGTAAATTAAGTTACGTACATGAGTTAAGTAGTCAGTGTAAATAATCACACAGGACACAAGCAGCGGTTTTCTAGATGAAAGGCATGTGTTTGTTTGACCCACTCATCCACTCCAACCAGCTTCTCACTCTGTGTACTACGTCACCTGAAATGACTTAAGAAACTGGCATGTTATTCATATGCCATTTGTTGAGACCAGGCTGATTAGACTGTTGTGTGAGCATGTAACAAACACCATACGACCATAACTAGCAAGACAAAAACCAAGAACTATGTCTTGACCATGCGTGGTCAGTCTGTGAATCTGAGGCCAGATTGTCACACAAATAGTCAGTGGTCATGTCTGTAATGTTAAATCCAGCGGTACATGTCCAACAGGTCCAGTGGGGACACTAGCAGATCCGCTGCTCCACTCAACTGGCCATTCAAGCGCTGACGTACCCGATTGTAGAAAGCACATGATTGGTTCCTGATTTTCTGCTTGCTATTTTAAATAGGAAACAATATGGTGGTCTGCTCATAAACTTTCTGTTACTCCATCCAAACAATCCACCAAAATCTACTTCTGAAAACATTTTAAGGGAGATATAGGCAATGCCAGGGCTGGCCTGGGACAAAATAAATCTGTATTTAAACCTGTTATTTTGGTCCAGACCGGCTCACAGATACCACCCATCTTCACATTAATAAATCAGCAGTTCCACTCCCAAGAAACACTAAAGCTGTGTTATGAGCAAGAAGGAATTAAGGAAGGTTTAAGAGAGGAAACATGATCAATAGATGCCTTCAACAAGGGGCGTTGCAAAATTGTATACTCCACTGTGATGAACAGGGCTTTCCACAAAACAGGCTAGTCTTCCATCACATACACTGATCTTAATTACTGCGTCCTTTAATAAGTTTCCTGGTTTTAGACATGTAGTGAATTATTGTAAAGGACAATCAGGCTTCTAGTGTGTTTTAGCCCACACAGTCTGTAAATAGCAATTAACACTTAAAACCACACTACTACTGATTGATCAGAGCTTTAGAATGGAAATAAAAATCATTAGGTGATTTTTGGCTCAAAACTATGCAACATCTTTTGGGACCATTAGGCTAATTATATTATTATTGACACTAGGGCTGTCAAAATGAATTAACGCAACAATTTTTTAACACATTCAACCCGCGCCGCGTTCAGTCGTCGTCGCGTGAACAGCATGGCTGACCCGAACGAGACGGAGGAGACCGAGTCAGATAAAGAGGCGCAACCCGACAGACATGCAGAGGTACAGAGCTGAGCCAGGCATCAGTATGGAGGACTGGCCCAGCAGCGTGGGCTGCTCATTCGAGCCCGTGACAAGCTGCCCTCCTCCCACAAATATCTGCGCTCCCATCCACGTTCCATCAACACTCTTCTCAGTCACACCTTTTTCAGAAGAAACAGCAGCTCACATTCATAAAATCTTAGTTTCCTTACAACTGCTAAAAGAGTGGAGTTCAAATCAATCAAACTTCCATTCATCTATCCTTATTTCTTAAAAATAAAAGCAATGTAACTCCAAATTATTTAAATTAAAGCAGTAGTTTATTTTAAAAAATATTAGCCTTATTTTTCAGTCTCAATAACATAATTTATTTTTCATAATAAAAAACAATTTATAGCCCTCTTCCATTTATCCTCTTATTAACATACACAAATATTTTCTCTATTTAATGTTATAATCCTAATTAATTCACACTACCCTTATAATTAATTAAAAATTCTTTCTCCCTAATTTACACTAACACACCTCATCTAACATATAACTCTTCTAATATTCCTACACAATCAAAATCTTTTAAATAATATCATTAATTATAATTTCAAAAATTAAAAAAAAAGACAGTGACAGCTTGTCTAATTATTTTACAAATGTCAACATTTCAGTCCATCTCCACTTTTTTATTTCATACGTATCATATATGCTCATTTATGTTTATTCATCCATATTGCATTTACTTTATAACTCTCCCAAACTATAGCCAAAAAGGGCGACTTTAGACTCCGCTATCAAAAAAACACGGTACGCTAAGGAGAAAATGTTGAGCGTACTGGGGAGTACCGTCCCACTCAGCAACCCACACACCAATTTCCCTTTTTATGGCTATTAGATAAAATAAAAACAGTTTCATTGCCCTAAAGGCATGTCGGCCCACCGAAGGTGCCAAGGCTGTCCAGCCCTGGCTCGCTACTACTAATCTCTTTCATTTTAACAACCCCTAGTTTCACAGCTTGCCAAATTCGTACTACGTACATCTACATCAACCCCAAAACTCTATACTCCTACTAACGTAACATGCTTTTCACCAAAACTTATTATTTAGGCAAGTAAAAAAGAGACAGGAAACTAAAGACAATACACAAATGTTCAGTCTTAAGAAAGAAAGAAAAAACTAATATATTAATTAATATATACTATTAATTAATATATACTATTTGCGTGTTTGTAATTTGGTTATTTTCATCAATTCAAATGTAACATCATCATTTACATCAAATCACTAACCAACA
This sequence comes from Pterois miles, assembly GCA_947000775.1. NCBI lineage: Eukaryota > Metazoa > Chordata > Actinopteri > Perciformes > Scorpaenidae > Pterois > Pterois miles. The sequence continues at coordinate 26,059,802 of CAMQGK010000634.1, read as the reverse complement.
CAGTGCTTATAAACGATAGACTTAGAAATGAACAAGAAATATGCTTTTTTTGGTTCTGGATGCTCTTAACCTCCTATGAGTGGGTAGGAGTTGTATGATAGATTTTATGATCATCTTAGCCTTAATGTTTTTTTGAGTGGTGGCGTCCTGAAGTGTCAAAACCAGACTATAGTTCACGATGTCAGTGGTTATCAAAACAGTGGCTGTAACTATCCCTCTGACTAGTTATTAAGTGAAATTAAAAGCTAGACTTTCACACAGCTTACCATATCATGCATTTTGTGTTTATATATCTTGTATAGTTTGCACTTTTTGTCCAAACAATACTTATTATTCTTGTCTTGTCTATTTCAATACAACACACAACGTTTATTTGTTTATCTGTTTATTTTATTACTATTTGATGACAGTTTTTTACTGTGTACCTTCCTATCGGTCTTCCTGGTTCTGTTTGGCACTTTGTAAACCTCTTTTATTGAAGTGCCCTATAAATAAATATCATTATGTTGTTGTTTTCAGTTAAAAACACACTGCTGGAAATTACTGTTTCAGATTTGCGTATGAACATGATTGTTACATATTATGACTTTATTAATTAATTTATTTTTATTGCTATTTCTGCATTCAAGCAAGTAATGTTTTATTTGTGAACCTTGTTTAAGTCATCTTTTTTGAGCAGCCTCGTGCAAGTATTCTGTGTTTATGCTCTTAATTGTCAAGGAGCAAATAATGAAAGAAACATGGCGGACTCCATGAAGAGGACCTGCTCTCTATGTAGATATGAAGGACTCACTCTAAGCTAACAAAAACACAACAATTCTTGGTTTCGGGTGATTATACACTAATTAAAATATACTTCTGAATATTATATTTCATTTCTGTTTACATTCCCCAAAAAGTTGCACACTGTTCTTTTTAAACAGGACTGACTTTTAAGAACTGAGGCTACTTATTATTATTATTATTTTTTTTTAAATAATTTAAACCCTGTCTGGCCCAGGAATAACTTTACTATATGCATTTGTCACTAAACGTCTGACTCTGTTAAACCAAGTTGGGATGTCTGGGACAGATGATTTTCCAGTTACTGAACATACGTACATGCATTGATATTAGGACGCTGAATTTACCTGGAAAAATAGAAGCTTAAGCTTGAAAAGCACATTTTTAAATCCATTTTTAAATTTTTAAATCCTAGTGGGCTTTACATTTTTCAAGCCACTCTTTGGATTCAGGGTTTCTTTCACCGGTCTACCTATAAAGCTAAAACATGCTACTGGGGTTTTCCTTTCATTTTATACATTCAATGAAAATTTAAAGCATAATATAATCTGAAAGCACCTCAATATTGTAACCGGCATAAAAGACAATTACTTTGTTTTTAACAGTTATCAGCTACAGCTCCCAGGAGATTTTGACACCACTATTGCAAATACAGTAGCAAGAAAATAGAAAAGTTGTTGCTGCATTTTTAAGTAAACTGTGCTCAAGCCCCTCTCATAAAATCTATGCAAAGGGAAGACATCTATTCGTCTATCCATTTATCCATATGTAGCTACAGTTTGCCCGATAACATAATAAATAATAACCATCAATATAAGATAAAAGTGAAGTTTTAAAATGTAATTGTATTTATTTACCTCTCATTGTCCTCCAGTTTCCAATAAGGGCTCTTTGTCAGGAGGGAACAATCATATTAGTGTACGTTTCCAGATACACAGACCATTCATGAGATAACGCGCTAGAAAGGCCATCAGTCAACTTCCTGGAGTACTTTGAGTCACACATCTGTCTGGCAAGTTAAGTGAGCTAATCCTTGGAACGAGTCCAGATACACACTTGGACAGTAGAGGACTGTTATATGATGATTTTCTTTTGTGCAATTAGTTTACATGTCAGAGCATCTAAAAGTGACTGACAGGTGGTTGTTGTGAGGCAGGAGGCCGTTTCAAATGGGGATCTGTATTCAAATAAAGACCACATCCTATATGTACCACTGTGGGCTTCATTCATTTATGACATATACTCCCATAAACAAGTCGGACACTTGGTCAAAGTGCTATATCTTTCAGTGTTATATGAATGTAAATAAACTACAGTACAACGGTGTTGGTTCAAATTATTTGTTATTTCTTCACAGGCTGTCAAAAGTCATCCTTCTCATGCAAACTGTTTCCGTGATAGCATGACGGAGGTTTTTGCCCGTCTTGTTCCTCTTACTTTAGGGTAAGTCCCAAAGCATTTGAGGGAGGAACAGCTACCATTTGAGGCATGGTGGTTGGAAATCAGCCAAATTAAAGGGAGGGAAAGTATTTGGACTTGGCTGAATCATGAAGCAAAACCAAGCATTTTTCTTTCATTCATTCATACCAGAGCGTCAGTGAGCCTCTTGTGGCTTGTTAGCCTGTATTACTGTAGATTCAGAGGTGCATCTAAATGATAACTCAAAATGCAAATTCAGACTCATGTTACATGTATCATAAAGAGTGATGTTATGATTATTCTTATAACCTCGCAGTTACACTTATCAACAGGTTACCTCGTGTCGCAGTACGCCTACAGGAAACTGTTTTCACCGGAAAGTGACAATGTTGGTCATTTTTTTCCAAGAGCTATCAGCATCCTCTTGTGGTCTTACATATAATATCCTCTCCAGAAACAGCACAGCATCGTATGGCAGTCAAAAGGACATACCGTACATTTGTGCTCAGTTGCAAAGTAGGAAGTAGGGTAATGTTCAATATGATTTATGATGAGGGAGCAAACTGCAATTGTGCTGACAAGGGGATGCTTGCGTAAAAGGGGTGTGGTATATAACAATGAGTGTATGTTGGTCTACCTAAGACAGTGGTTTGCACGCTTTCTGTCATTCTCCCCTTTTATATATGTGGCTGGGATGTAATGTTTCGTAAAGTGTCTTCTTACTTTCAGAGTTTTCTGACATGATGTTCGGATCTTCTGAACGGAGTTTGCATGTTCTCCCCGTGTTAACGGGGGTTTTCTCCAGGTTCTCCAGCTTCCTCCCACAGTCCAAAGACATGCAGGTTCATTGATGACTCTAAATTTCCCATGAATGTGAGCATGAATGGTAGTCTGTCTCTATGTGCTCTGTGATGGACTGGCGACCTGTCCAGGGTGAACCCTGCCTTCGCTCATTGTCAGCTGGGATCGGCTCCAACCCCCCACAACCCTTAATGAGATAAGCAGTTGCAGGTGGATGGATAGATGGATATTGTGGTTGTCTAACTATAAAGTGAGGAATCTCTGTTTGTCTGTATGTTATTCACATGTCTTGAGAACCACTCATCCGATCTACGTCATACCTAGGGGGGTGCAGTATTGAATGTGGTGCAATTTGGGTAGGTTTACAGTTTGGATGGTGGCACTACAGTTACAGTTGTACAGCCTGTAACTTTTGAAGCGTAAGTCCATTCATCCGTCTTCAACCGATTATCCTGTTTGAGGTCGCAGGGGGGCCAGCACAAAATGTAATATCTCCTGAACACTCTGTGCTATTACAACCACATTGAGTGGAGCTGTGTAGATATGATGTCTGAGTGACCATGACGAAATTGATACCATCTGGCCAATAGTTAGCATCATCATCATTTAGCATAACTAAAGGAAGGACTCGCTGCCTATGTGTCTGTATGTACTGTATGACTGGCCTTCTCACATCTCCAGAGCCGTTCATCTAATCAGCTTCACACTGGGTGGGTACAAGCAACCATACTGCAGTTCTTGGTAACGCTGCAGGTAGCGCTTCAGCAGCAGGTTGGGCGGGAGTGGTAGCGGATAGGCCAAGAAACAAGGCTTTCACGTTACATCAGCTGTTCGTTCATGTCCTGTTTTCAGAACATTACGTCTCATTTTCACCTCCCATAGTCTTTTAAGCTGAACCATGTTGTTTTTTCCTAAATCTAACAAGTTGTTTCGTTTAATTCACAATATTCAGCACGTCTTTGCTGTGAACGTGCTGAATGTGCTGAAATATCTCAAAAGAAAAATGCTTGGCTCAATGGAAACAGGCTTACTGGATAAATCCTGACGTACATGAAGCATGCGTCTTAAATGTCCACTGAAACATCAGCTCCACTGACGAGACAAACCTGGAACCTTTAAAACAATCTGGATGGGAATGTGACTAACGTTGATTTCTTTGAAACATGAAGGCAATCTTTCTCCAACCTTCATCAAGCAGTTTTGGTTTTCTTAACTTAAGAGCGGAGGTGTAGTGCGGCCTGTGATGAGCTGTCATGCAGTGTCTATGGAAAGCTGTGGCAGCTGCTCCAAGATCAGCGAGCTGTGGCGGTTTGATGCTGTGTGATGTGCAGCCAAACTAAAAATTGATGATAGTTTAACATTTGGCAGCAAATTGCAGCCAGAGAATACCTGCAGCTAATCAGTAAACACAGTCTTGTGACTCCTGTGACATGTTGACCTACTGTACAGTATGTTCAAAAGAACTGAAGATGCCTCCCAACCTCGGACCAAATGTAATTATTACCATGAGCCCCATTTGCCTCTGCCTAGTGTTTCCAGCAGTATAGATGCTCTATACAGGAGGCTCTAAAGTTAGAGGTTCATTTGTTTTGCCAAGCATCCTTTACATCAGCACCCCCCACTGTCAGCTGGTCAGTAAAAGATGGCACTTTGAGTGTGACCTGCATCATTTTAGCTGAAATATTCAAAATGATTGTGCATTTTGCGGTTAATATGTTATGAAAAGATATTGATATTAAGATATAGCTAAAAAGTGAAATGCATCGATGGAAACCTGAAGATGGTTGTCATTTTATCATGACGGCAAGGGGTGAAAAGACCCCCAAGAGTGCCCCTTTTTTGGTTTTCCTTTTTCCCGTTTAAAGAAAGAAAGGGAAACGTCATCATCATCAATCATCATCAAATCATCAAGAAACCGGAAATCATCAAGGGTCAAAAATTTTTTTAAAATTAAGAAAAATTAACTTCTTTTTTTTTGCCTTTTTTAAAAATGGTTTCCCTCCCCCTGGGGGGCCAAATTTTCAACACCCCGATATCTATATCTCTTCATAACTATAAACCTACATGTGTGTCAAATGTGCTGCTTTTACCACAAAATGCACAACTGTTATGCACAACTATAGTTTACTTTCCTGTGTTCAACACCATAAACAATTTGAGAACTGTTAATTTGGCTGTTTTCTGTTTGTTTGTACTCAGTCACATAAAACCATAATGCATGATGCATTTTCTATAGACTGAATCATGAATTTTACAACTAAGAAAACTTCTGGCTTGATGTTCGGTGAGGAAGCAGAATGTATTCCCTAGACTATAAACAGGGCTAACTTTTTGTTTGTTGTTCATCATTAAATTGGACTCTGCAGGTGTGTTATGTCATTATTCACATCATTAAGTGGCCATAAATTTGTTATGTGCCATTTGTTTTTTTTTGTTACTAGAAAACAATACGGCCCCAAGATGAGGAGGTGAGATGATGCAGGCAGGTGTGTGTGTGTGTGTGTGTGTGTGTGTGTGTGGCCCAGGGACCAACAACAACATCATACATTCACACCTCTAATTGAAGGCTGTTGCATCACATCAGCTAACTGGAGACATAATTATGGAGACACACAGCTGAGCATTTGGATAAACATACATTAAACTTTTGATACGTTTTTGAATTAAAAGAAGTTATTGTAAAAACTGCACTTTAAGAGGGAATTTATTTGAGCCACCACAGCTCCTCAGGCCTGATGGATGCAGAAATCACAAATCCTGTTGCTGATGATTGTTTTGTTCAGTTCAAAAGAGTCATTGTCAGATTTGAGTCTGAGCTAGCTGCCATCATCATTCAGACACACATCAATAAGCACATCAAGTGTTTGCAATACCATTCATAGTGTTATAGCACTCTTTCTGAGTGTCTTTAGTCTTTTGCTGGTTCAAACTGTTTGTTTAGTTCATTACAAAACAAGGCTAAAGTAGGACAGCAGAATTTGGGGATTCATTTCAGCAAATACCACAAATGACACATGTTCACATTGGCTGTAGTCATTATGACGAGAGTGAAGCAGGAAGTCGCGAGCCTATACCTGAGAGCCTTAATTATATTCTCAATTGTCACTGATTTTTGTTTTCTTTAACAATAAATAAAAACATTATTCTAAATAATGCACCCTTTAAATAGTAGGAAAATACTTGACTTGACCAGACTTGAGACCAGGTTTTTGTTGGTCAATGGGGCAATCGTTTTCTGCTGCCTCAAGATACCAATGCACCAACAATGCGCCTGACCACACCTCATTTTAAGACCAACACACACAGATAGGCACTATTAACTTAGCTACTTACACAACATGGGTGCTGGGTAGGACAATGACAACTGTGTTCATATGAAACTAGCAATGACAGTTGTGCAGTGCGCCATTTTGTGCAAGGTGTAAGATTCTCAAGAAGATCTCGCCCTCTAAAGCATTACCGACAATGTGCCCTCAGTGCTGACTGATAGCACCGTAGTCATCTTGGCTATATTATAGTATGTTACTTCCTGGGTTAAAGCTCACTGTAAATATGGAAAAGCCAGTGAAACACTCCTTGTATGGGCCTAGTGTTGCACATGATGTCATCCAAAATACACCCAATGACAAAATATGTCTATACACATGACTTCCTGCTTCACTCTCGTCATAATGACTACAGCCTATGTGAACATGTGTCATTTGTGGTATTTGCTGAAATGAATCCCCAAATTCTGCTGTCCTACTTTAGCCTTGTTTTGTAATGAACTAAACAAACAGTTTGAACCAGCAAAAGACTAAAGACACTCAGAAAGAGTGCTATAACACTATGAATGGTATTGCAAACACTTGATGTGCTTATTGATGTGTGTCTGAATGATGATGGCAGCTAGCTCAGACTCAAATCTGACAATGACTCTTTTGAACTGAACAAAACAATCATCAGCAACAGGATTTGTGATTTCTGCATCCATCAGGCCTGAGGAGCTGTGGTGGCTCAAATAAATTCCCTCTTAAAGTGCAGTTTTTACAATAACTTCTTTTAATTCAAAAAAGTATCAAAAGTTTAATGTATGTTTATCCAAATGCTCAGCTGTGTGTCTCCATAATTATGTCTCCAGTTAGCTGATGTGATGCAACAGCCTTCAATTAGAGGTGTGAATGTATGATGTTGTTGTTGGTCCCTGGGCCACACACACACACACACACACACACACACACACACACACACACACACACCTGCCTGCATCATCTCACCTCCTCATCTTGGGGCCGTATTGTTTTCTAGTAACAAAAAAAAAACAAATGGCACATAACAAATTTATGGCCACTTAATGATGTGAATAATGACATAACACACCCGCAGAGTCCAATTTAATGATGAACAACAAACAAAAAGTTAGCCCTGTTTATAGTCTAGGGAATACATTCTGCTTCCTCACCGAACATCAAGCCAGAAGTTTTCTTAGTTGTAAAATTCATGATTCAGTCTATAGAAAATGCATCATGCATTATGGTTTTATGTGACTGAGTACAAACAAACAGAAAACAGTCAAATTAACAGTTCCCAAATTGTTTATGGTGTTGAACACAGGAAAGTAAACTATAGTTGTGCATAACAGTTGTGCATTTTGTGGTAAACGCAGCACATTTGGCACAGATGTAGGTTTATACGTTATGAAGAGATATAGATATCGGGGTGCTGCAAATTTGGCCCCCCAGGGCCAGGGCAGCCATTTTTCAAAATGGCCACAAAATAGGAGCTTAATGTTCCGGAATGTTGCAGAAAACTGATTTCATGACCCTTAATGATTTCCAAGGTGTGTTCAGGCTGATTAGATCAGATGCCAGAAGATCATAAACGTGTTCCCAGTTTTTTAAGGGTGCTTTTAAAACCTGAGAAAAACGTGAAAACCAAATAAAGGAGCACAGTCACTTCAGGGTGGTCATTTCACCCCCTTGCCTTCATGATAAAATGACAACCATCTTCAGCTTTCCATCGATGCATTTCACTTTTTAGCTATATCTTAATCTCTATATCTTTTCATAACATATTATTCGCAAAATGCACAATCATTTTGAATATTTCAGCTAAAATGATGCAGGTCACCCTCAAAGTGCCATCTTTTACTGACCAGCTGACAGTGGGGGGTGCTGACGTAAAGGATGCTTGGCAAAACAAATGAAACCCTAACTTTAGAGCCTCCTGTATAGAGCATCTATACTGCTGGAAACACTAGGCAGAGGCAAATGGGGCTCATGGTAATAATTACATTTGGTCCGAGGTTGGGAGGCACATTCAGTTCTTTTGAACATACTGTACAGTAGGTCAACATGTCACAGGAGTCACAAGACTGTGTTTACTGATTAGCTGCAGGTATTCTCTGGCTGCAATTTGCTGCCAAATGTCATGATAAAATGACAACCATCTTCAGCTTTCCATCGATGCATTTCACTTTTTAGCTATATCTTAATATCTATATCTTTTCATAACATATTAACCGCAAAATGTACAATCTTTTCGAATATTTCAGCTTGGCGGGCCCACTAAAATGATGCAGGTCACACTCAAAGTGCATGGGGCAAGTGCATCTAGGGCAGGGGTGGGTAATAATTTTTCCTGGGGGGCCACATGAGAAATCCAGATTGAGGCCAAGCAAATACTACCAGTCTAACCTCTATTTTATCACTATAGAAAACATACTGGGCACTTATTTTTTAGCATTTATTATACTTAAAATCATTCCAAATAGTCTACTATTAAGAAAATGACATTATATACAGGAGTCTTTGAACCATACCAGACCACAACTATAGTGATTTTGATGTTAAAAATACAGTGATACCAAGGGGTTTAACAAATCGGCGGTATATGATGAGTGGGTTCATGAAATTTGGACTCTGATTAGTAAGGAACTCTATCTCAAAATGGTAGTATTACCATCTGATGGAGGCAGGCCTGTGACAAAATCCACAGCAATGTGACACCAGGGCCGGTGTGAAATTGGGGGCGGCAGTAGCTCAGTCTGTTAGGACTTGGGTTAGGACGCGGACGTCACGGGTTCAAGACCCCCATGGACCAAGACCAACTGGTTGCTGGAGAGGTGCCAGTTTACCTCTTGGGCACTGCCGAGGTGCCCCTGAGCAAGGCACCGAACCCCCAACTGCTCTGGGCGCTTGTCAGGAGCAGCCCCATCACTCTGACATCTCTCCATTGACGCATGTATATGTACTGTACTGTGTACTGTGTGTGAAAAACAGAGTGTAAAACTGAATTTCCCCACTGTGGGACTAATAAAGGAATATCTTTCTTTCTTTCTTTCTTAAATAGGGAGGGTGCAAAGAAGGCCAGCGGGGGCATGGGGAGATGCCTTGCTATGGGCGCAGATGGAGCAGGTGGAGACATATTCTTTAGTGTCAGCAGACATGGAGGGCCACCAAAAGCGCTATTACAGAAAGATCAGGGTGCAGTGAAAACCATCTTGGAATCATGTCCCCACTGAAGCACTGGAGATCTGAGAGGTGGAGACATGTACTGCCGGTCTGGTGGGCAATCCTCAGGAGCAGGAAGGTTTTCTTGGGCCTCCTGGACCTGGCAAAATGGTCTTCAACTGGAGGAGATAACTGACATGACAGGGCATTGGGTTTGTCATTCCTGGGGCCTGGCCAGGAGGTTAAGGTAAAGTTGAAGCGACCCAGGAACAGGGCCCACCGAGCCTGGTGCGAGTTGAGCCTGTGGGCAGAATGGAGGTACAATGATGTAACTTCTGGTCAGTAGGTGAATGCTGAGAAAGGACTGCCCCAATGCCAGAGTCCAAGGCATCCACCTCTACTATAAACTGGGCTGTAGTTTCAGGATGAGTTTGCACAGGCGCAGAAGAAAACAAGTGCTTTAACTTATCAAAAGAGGCTTCAGCTGCAGATGACCGCATAAAAGGGGTCTTAACACAAGTAATTTTTGGTGAGTGGTGTAGCAACTTGGTTACAGTCACTGATAAACTTACGATAAAAGTTGGCAAACCTCATAAACCTTTGAAGTTGCTTTCTTGTAGTAGGAGTGGGCCATTCGCCCACTTCCTGCCTGTCTACCGGAAGGTAAGGTGGCACCTGGGAGCAGATCAGTGCCGCAATTTTAGGGTTTGTGAGGTGGTAGGGACGAAGTCTGATCCTTGCTAAAACCTCCTGGAGGTCATGGTACTCTGTGGGAAAGCGGCAGATGACGGCCATACACTAGAGGAAGTGGTTGAGGAGGTGCACCTGGTGCTGGCTGACAAGTGGACTTTCAGTTGTGAAAGACGGTTTACTTTTAGCCACGGCCACAGTCCAAGCTGATGCTGTGTAATTTTAGATCTGTTGGAGGATAAGCTAAATGCTGTTGATTGAACTGACCGCATTACTCTAAAACTCCTGCATATCTCAAGGAAGCAGGAATGAGGGGTTCCTGGGGATGATTGAGCTGCATGGTGGAAAGACCTAGATCTGGAACATGGACCAGAGCCACCAACGAGTGAAGACCTGATCTATGCAGCCACTGAGCTGAGTCACGCTGGCAGTGAGGCTGTTCAGATTGGCCATTATTTCCTGAAGGGTCCCTGAGAGGACAAAATCTGTCTGATCTTCTCTGAGGGGTCCATTCTTGAGGACAGATAATTCTGTTAAGGTTTTGGTATTGTTGGTCTGGACCCCAAAAACAGAGACTGGCTCAGGTAAGCTAAAATAAACACAAAAATGAGCTGATAGTGGAAGCAGTGAGGTCCATTGGTCAACTGTGACATCTCATGCAAACAGGATGCAGTTGTTCCTGATTGGGCAACAATTATTTTGATGAGACAGATGCTGATAAATATCACGGTTCTCCACACATGTGACCAAGAGCACCCATCTGCACTTGTGCATGCACAGTCTTGAGGGTTTAACAGGTATGATATGACAAATTAACAGACTTGTTTTGTAACTGATGGCATTGTTGACTGACTAAATGTATGTACACATACTGCACATTTCTGCTTATTGCTAATAATATTAATTGCGTTGAATTGTAGGAACCCTAAAACATGGAACCAGAAGTCACTTTCAACAGGACTAATGTTGTGACAACCATACATCCCTGTTACGAAATAGATAATTTCAATTTCATTCTGACAAAGACGCCCTCCATTATATGTGTGCTATTATACATTTTCCTAATGCTATTGTCTGTTATCACAATATGCGGAAACCTTCTTGTTATAATCTCCGTCTTTTATTTCCAACAGCTCCACACTCCTACTAACTATCTTATTCTCTCTCTGGCTGTGGCGGACCTGCTTGTTGGGATCATAGTTTTTCCTTTCAGCATGGTATTCTCTCTGAGCTCATGTCTGTATCATGAGGGTTTATTTTGCAAAGTACGAGGTAGTTTTGATGTATCACTAAGCACAGCTTCTATTCTGAACCTATGCTGTATTTCTATTGACAGATATTACGCCGTGTGTCAGCCTCTGACTTACAGAACAAAAATAAATCACTGTGTTATTGTGGTCATGATCCTGGTGAGCTGGGGGGTTTCTGCTCTAATTGGAGTTAGCATCATAATTGCTGGATTAAACAATGAAAAATGTAAGGAAAGGTGTTTAATTGATGTTCTCATAGAAAACACTATTGGACCTATTTTATCATTTTATCTCCCAGTGATCATAATGCTCTGTATCTACCTAAAGATCTTCCTCGTTGCCCAGAGACAGGTACGCAGCATCCACAACACAATCTGTCAGAGCACAAAGTCTGGAGCTGCTGTCAGTAAGATGGAGAGAAAGGCCACCAAAACTCTGGCTATTGTTATGGGAGTTTTTCTTTTATGCTGGACTCCTTTCTTTCTCTGTATCACCTTTCTGCCTTTCAGTAATGACTCAGTACCTGTTCCGGTGATTGAAACTCTTAACTGGCTGACACTGTCAAATTCAATGTTGAATCCATTTATCTATGCTTTCTTTTACAGCTGGTTCAGATCAGCTTTCAGATTGATCATTTCTGGAAAAATATTTCAGGGTGATTATACTACTTCAAAACTGTCTTGACTTGTATGAATTACTGAAATAGCCTACGAGAATGTATGGCACAATGAAGATGATTATCACACTCTGTGTATCATATAATACACCCTCAAGGTTCTTGCCCAGAAACATCCCTAAATGTCCCAAACACAGCAATATAAGAAGTAAAGAGACAATACAGGCCGAGGGCAGGGTTGCTGCAGATACAGACACTACCACACACTTCTTGTGGGTTATAAGGCATGATAGGAGGGATTATTTTTGAATCAGTTCATACATTGCTTTTTAAGAAAATGCTACATATTAAACCTTTAATGTTGACTCTTAATTTCTGTTTGGTCATGCTGGGCATCTAAACAAGCCTGTTTGTCCTGGTGGAGTGGCACAAATCAGGTGGCTTTAATGCAGAAGCAATAGCATGTTGCAATTTCTGTAAGCTCAGTCAACTGTTATTGATTTGCTGTATCAATTACAAATAGCAGCAAAAACAAAATTAGGATCCACCAAGGAACAAGTATATTGGAGGCCTTATGACAGGATCAGCCTATATGTCTTCCTGATAATGGCCCAAACTGATGCATGGTATCAAGAATGGAAACTATAGCAATAAGTGGTCATTTTAATCTATGTACTGTAGTGTGTCATGGTTGAGGACAGCAAATGCTGTGTGGGAAGCCACACAAGGCTCAGACTGAAAGTCAGGCATGCATGATGTTGTTATTGTGTTGCCGTGATGACTTCATTGATACAGATATTGATTAAATTGTAAACGTGGGTGAGGTCCATTCTGACTTTTTAACTATTACAAAAGGTGTTTTGCAATGGTCAGTTTTAAGTCCAATATTGTTGTCAACTTCCATAAAATGATATTGTCCCCTCGTTTGGATCCTGTAAGTTTCATTGTTATGCAGATGACACAGTTTTATATTGTTCTGCAACGACTACACAATCGGCTAATGTCTGCAACCTTTATTTGATTCACTCCAACTCCAACTACGTAACCATAAGTTAGTGCTAAACTCAATCAAGCTTTTAACATTCATTCTGCAAATGGCATATCCTTAGAGAGAGTGCCACAGTATAAATACCTTGGTATCTGGCTGGACAATCATCTCAGCTTCAAGTATAATATTAGGTATAATACGAAGCATTGTCAGTTGCAGTTTGGATTGAGGGATGTTAAAATACTGCTGCCACCATGAAATCATTGGATGTTGTCTACCATGCAACCGTTTCATAAGTGGTGAACATTAAGTTCGATTTTGCTACTAAATGGTAAAAATATACAGTATGTTTATGAATAGTTATGTATAGACTTGGGCATAAATGATCCAGTAACTGTGTTATTCAAATTTCAGCTATACATGATCAATCCTAATTTTGACAGCCTCAGAGTAGGCAAATCCTGGTTCACCTCCTGGAATTTTTTTGCGCCTCCCTAATTGGACCCAGACGCCAGGTTGGGAACCAGGAGATTAAATGAACAAAATTCAAAGCAATAATTAGTTCACTTCAGAGATGTAGGTACTGTAGGGGGATTTTGTTACCTTTGGACCGAGCCAGGCTAATTTTGTGCACCTACTTTCAGTCTTTATGCAAAGTTATGCTAACTAGCTTCTGCCTGTAACCTCATATTTAAACGACAGACATGAGGACATCCATCTTCAACCGCTTATCCTGTTAGGGGTTGCGGGGCTGGAGCTGATTCCAGCTGGCATTGGGCGATGGACAGGTCGCCAGTCCATCGCAGGGCACATAGAGACAGACAACATATAGACACACAACCATTCACGCCCACATCCACACCTACGGGCAATTTAGAGTCATCAATTAAGCTAACCTGCATGTCTTTGGACGGTGGGAGGAAGCTGGAGAAAACCCACGCTAACACAGAGAGAACACGCAAACTCCACACAGCTTGCTGTGAGGTGAAAGTGCTAACCACTGCACCACCATGCAGCCCACATAAGGACATGAGATGTAGAAAAATTTTTTTTTAAATTCGATAGATAAGTAACAATGACCTCTTCTGGAATTGAAAGGTCCAAACCAAAGTTGCCTCTCCACAACAAAATATGTAATCCCGTGCCAAAGCAAGAAAAAGTGCTCAAAATTACATCCAGGCAGGAATGGATAGTTAACGGTTTCTAAGCAACCATGTGTGGTGTCTCAGACCGCATTGAAAATAAGTGGCAGCACCAACTCAGTAATATTACTCTGAGAAAAGGTGTGATTTTTTTAAATCTCTAAATGACAAATTAAGTTTTTCAGAAAATATAGGCTATTCGCTTAGCTGTTTCTGAAACTAATGATTCATACTAATATTAAAGAGAACATATGATGCTTTTGTGATTTTTCCCTTTCCTTTAGTGTGTTATATATTGCATTTTTTGGGCATGTAAAGGGTCTGCAACGTTACAAAGCTCAAGTTCACTCCAAAGAGAGAAATGCTGCTCCTGAACTGCCTGAAATGCCTTGCTTCAAGTCCTACCTTTTCTTCCAAAACATGATGATGTCACCAAGTAACCTGCCTAGTAGCTACTTTGGCATAAAATGGATAACTTCAAAAATGCGTGGTCACATGACCAACTTTGTCTATGACTGCCTAAAAACAAGGGGTGGCTCATCTTCCCCACAGGCTCAAATAACCCCTCTCTCTCCACCTGAAAATAAGCTTAACAGGTCCTCTATAAGAATGAAATTGATCTGTCTTGACCCTGGTTGAGATTTTTTACGAACAGGATAAGCTCTGCTAGACACTCCACCCTTTTATGAAAGCCCTACTATTAGACACAAGAGCAGCAATTGGTACATACTGGTATTCAACACAGGCCTTAGTGCAAATACGAGGCCCTTGCTTGTTGCATGTTGCTGTGTTTACCACCCCAGGTGTCTGTGGGAGCTGTGTGAGGCTCAACAAGCTCCAAATCCAAACTCACACAAGAAGACTACTCAAGGAAGAACCATAGCAGGTAGTGGGTGTTGTGTCTGCTGACAAGCAGATCCACTTCCACTCAAGAACCTGCACCGAACTGCTTCACCACCTCCAGGTGAACACTCCATTTATGACATGATATAACATAAGGTTGACTGTTCTTCAGTCCTGGAATGTGGAGAGCCTTCAGAGATGACAGGTGCCCTGAGGCCCACAACCACAGGTTGTCCACTGTCCCCACCAGAGCAGTGGACTATACTCCGCCCTGTCTGTTGATGTATGCCATTGTGGTGCAGTTGTTGGTCCTCACCAACATGTTTCCCCTGCACCAGGTACTTGAAGTCTCCCTGCTGAACCATTTCTAGTATCTGTGTGATGGTCAGCATATAGAATAGTTGCGGGAAGTATGTGGATTTAAGCTGCAGAGATCCAAATGGGACTGAAGTCTCCCATTTTCTTGGGGACAAGGAAGTATGTGGAGTAAACCCCTTTTATCTGTCATGTATAAGGACAAAAGACATAGCCTGTTTCTCTAACAAGGCCTGGATTTCTTCTGAGAAAAAAAAATTACCTCCTTGACCACCATGAATGTAAGAGGAATGCTGCAAAACTGGAGCGAATATCCTAGTCTCAGCATCCCATCCATCCACTCTGTGAAACATATGCATCCTCTCTCTTAGTAAAACTGTGTGAAAGGGTGAGCCACCATCTGTGATGCAGCTGTCAGAAAGCTGTGATATCCAGTCTCAGGCCTCTTCACTTCCAGGCTTCCCATAAACTGAAGACTGACCCAAGGGGGTCTGACAAGGAAAGGGCTGAGCCGGTACTGGATCCTTTGAACGCACCTCCGGTTTGCCCATGATGATGGATGTTACATCACCATGTTCCGTGCAAGATGCCTCCATGTGGCCGTGCAACCTGAGGAAATCTACCATACCTTCTACGGGGGCATTTGTTTTCAATGAATGGGGCCAGCACACCTTGACACATTGCCAGATATCTAGAAATGAAGGTGAGACAAAGGCTGCCTGAGCTGGATGAGCCAGACTGTATAAAGCCATTGCAAAGATGGCAGCTATACTCCAATGCATCCTGCCACAACAGTCATCACCAGCAAACTGAAGCAGGCGGTAGCCTTATGTGGACCGTGGAACCACCAAACACTGAGGAAACATCATCGCCTTCATCAACAGATGAAATCGGTGTCTGGGCAGGAATGAGTGGAGGCAGCAGCAGAGCAACGGAGGCCGGAGTGGGGATCAAAGTCTACAGATTTTTGCTAGTGGTGTCACCGTGTTGGCCTCAACGCAAGCTTAACTCAGACTTTTTCTCAGCAGCTGTGTGGGGGAAGCTCTGTGCGCATGGACCCAGGTTCTGTTCATCTGCATGTAGGCCACTGTTGATGCTGTGATGTAGGGTTAACATTAGCCTACACCACCACTGCACGATGGTGTAGTGGTTAGCGCTGTCATCTCACAGCAAGAGTCACAGGTCACAGGTCAAATCTGGCTTGGGGCCCTTCTGTGTGGAGTTTGCATGCTTTCTCCGGCTTCCTCCCACAGTCCAAAGACGTACACGTTAGGTTAATTGACTCAAAATTGCCAGTGGATGTGAGTGTGAATGGTTGTCTGTCTCTATGTTGTCTGTCTCTATGTGCCCTGCAATAGACTGGCGACCTGTCCAGGGTGTACCCCGCCTTCATCCAATGCCAGCTGCGATCGGCTCCAGCCCCCCTGCGACCCCTAACGGGATGTTAAATGGATGGACATTAGCCCACTACACAGAGTAGCATGTAGCCTGTTTTCCATGATATAGCCTAGCTTCTTAGTCAAGTCAATTTATTTTTGTATATTTGCAAGGCTGATAGATGTGTGTCTGCCGAGCATACTCTGCCATGGTTTCCACCAGTGTATTGAATGCCCAACATAACATGAGAAAGTGACCAGTTGAGACAGAGAGAGTGAGACTTTGTGATGGTGAGTATGAATCAGTTCCTGTATCCAAATGTAAGTATGCGTACTCTGTCTAAATGTAAGTGGTATCAGTGCATCCCTAAAAATAATGAATTTTTTTGCCTCATGACATCATCATGACATTACTGCATTAGTACTACCTTGACATAAAATATCTATTTTTTATTTTTATTTTAGGCTAGATTTAGGTTTCATGTCGTTGGGAAAAGACTCTAGTCGAACAACTTAAATGGTGAATCATATATAGCAATTCTGGTAAGATGAAATCAAAAAGGATGGAAAAAGCGAATCTCATCTACACTGTTGGTTTGGCACCTAATGACATCACAATGACAAGTCCCACATCTGATTTGACGATTATTGCATGTATTCATTATGGTAATGAGATACAAGCTGATAAAAAGATTGTGCACAGTGGCACAGGAAGGAAGACAACACGCATCAACACTCGTGTGAACGAGCATTTTAAAGGTAAGACATGAACTGAAGATCTTTTTAATCTTATAGGGAGCTATTATTGTAGTTTTACAGTCTTTTCATTTACACATATTTTATATTTTAAATATTGTTAATCACTAATAGAAAACTGATTTGCAGGAACCCAGAAACATGGCGTCAGAAGTCACTGTCAACCATACTAATGATAATGACATACATCCCTGTTATGAAATAGATAATGGCTCTTACATACTGAAAGGCACCCCTTCTACAATATGTGTTGTATTATTTATTTTCCTTGGCTCATTATCTGTTATCACAATATGTGGAAACCTTCTTGTAATAATCTCCATCATTTACTTCAAACAGCTCCACATCCCTACTAACTACCTTATTTTCTCTCTGGCTGTGGCGGACCTGCTTGTTGGTGTGGTAGTTTTTCCTTTCAGCATGGCTTTCTCTCTGAGCTCATGTTTGTATAATGAAGATTTATTCTGTAAAGTACGAGGCAGCTTTGATATGACACTGAGCACAGCTTCCATTCTGAACTTATGTTGTATTTCTATTGACAGATATTATGCTGTGTGTCAGCCTCTGAACTACAGGAGTAAGATAAATGTAAATGTTGTTGTGGTCATGATCCTGGTCAGCTGGAGTGTTTCAGTTCTAGTTGCCATTGGCCGTGCAATTCCTGGTTTAAACAATGAAAAATGTGAAGAAAACTGTTTCATTAATTCTCTACTTTCAAGACTTTTGGCACAGATTTTCTCATTTTATCTCCCAGTGGTCATAATGCTCTGTATCTACCTAAAGATCTTCCTTGTTGCCCAGAGACAGGTACGCAGCATCCAGAGCACAAAGTCTGGAGCTGCTGTCAGTAAGATGGAGAGAAAAGCCAGCAAAACTCTGGCTATTGTGATGGGAGTGTTTCTGATGTGCTGGACTCCTTTCTTTCTCTATGTTAGCTTTCAGCTTTTGAATCATGTGTCCATGTTTGTTCCACTGTTTGAAACTCTTAACTGGCTTACACTGTCAAACTCAATGCTCAATCCTTTCATTTATGCTTTCTTTTACAGCTGGTTCAGATCAGCTTTCAGATTGATCATTTCAGGAAAAATATTTCAAGGTGATTTTACTGACTCAAAGCTGATGTGACGTTTTCTTTGTGGTGCTGAAAATGTTAAAGAATGTTTCATGCAACTTTGTAACCTATAACACAGCATCATGTTATGCATGTTTTTTATCTTATGCAAAAAAAAGTTGACACACTATGCTCACATGTACTTTATATGTATATCCTGTATGTGCTTGTTCCAACACATTAGAAATAAATATATAACTTCCTGTTGAGAGTTGGACTTTTTGACAGCTGGACTCTGAGTGTAATTGTTTGCCTCATTCTGAGCCTCTTTATGTCATGAACTCTTTCATTATATGTCACTGTAATTGGCACAACTACATAGAAAGATATGAGACAAGTAATAAGAATAAAATATGAACATAACCTAAGCTATAAAGCTGAGAGTTTGTCATCATTTCTACATTAATGAGTGTAACAGATGTTAGAGGAGGCCAAGCTCTGTTTCACCATTCAAACATGTTCTTAATGAAACATGACTGAACCATTATGGATGGAGCCAGTGGTGGAAGAAGTACTCAGATCTTTTACTGAAGTAAGAGTAGAAATACCACACTGTAGAAATACTCAGTTACAAGTAAAAGCCATACATCAAAGTGTTACTTGAGTAAAAGTACAGAAGTATTAGAAACAAAATATAGTATAACAAAATATACTAAGTAAATAATTAAAAGTACTGAAAATTTCTACAGAAATGTTTAATGAAAACATTTACATGCTTGTCTTCTCTGTATTGACTGTAGAAGTATCATATAACGGGTGGGACGAGGACGACATCTGTTCTTTCACAGAACAAAATAAATAATACAGTAAATCTGTAGATACTGTAAATAACATGTCAATCCTCTCCTGAACTGAAGGACTTCTATCTGACTGTGAAAGAGAAAAAGAAAATATCAAACAGAGATAAATGTGAAAGAGAGGTGAAAACACCACTTTATATAAACAATGCTGTCTTATTTAGTTCTGTAGAATTAAAGGGGGCATACGCACATTTTCAGGTTCATGCTTGTATTTAGGTTTCAACTAGAACATACTTACATATTTTAATAATGATCAAAACAGACATTATTTTTCTCATACTGGCGCCTTCACTAAAAAGTCCAGTCTGCTCTGATTGGCTGATAGCTCTCCAGCTGTGGGTGGTATGTTGTAATGAGCCTGAATGTGACGTAGGAAGGGAGTCACATCTGAGGAGCTGGTTGGATCACGTTTTCTGATCCTGGCAGCCCACAAAAAACTGAGTGGGTTTTCTTATTTTACAATTTGTGGGTTTGTATATGTGTACAAGAACTGAAAAAGACCTTGAAAAAAACCAGGGCAACGCAAGGGTCACAGCGAACCAGGGTAACGTGAGGGTCTCTGCGGACCAATGCATGAATGGATTATACCACACCAAATAGATGATCGAGGTCACATAGACCTGTATAATACATGGGGCACCCAATGAGATGAATGAGATCACATTGACCAGTGCAATGAGCGAGGTCACGATAGACCAGTGCAATAGTGCGATTAAACTGGACCAGTGCTACAGCTTGGGTCATGTGATGGTCATGTAAAAGTGGGTAATGTGAGACCAAAGTAATTGTAGGTCCAGTGACATAAGTGCAATAATTAAAGCTATAGGCTATTTTTTGAATAAAAGGCATGAATAAAGTAAGTACCACCACCAGTTATATGCATGACTTACCAGAGAGTCAGGGTTTTAAAGACCTTTGATTTGCGAGGATGGTGTTGACGTCAGGGTGTACGTAACACGTGAAAGCAGACGAAGACCATTACCCCATTTTTTGCAGAGCTGTCAAAGAAATGTCTTGGTTTGCGGCAGTTGTAGCTGCCCCTATTCTAAAAGAATGGCCTGAATAATACTGAGGAGATAACTTGATTTTTGGTGAGGATTAGCTCAAAGTGATAAATGAACCAAGATTTAGACAGAGGGATAAAGGAAAATTCAAATTTGTAATTTTTATTCAAATTTGCACATTGATGATGCATTCACTTCATGAATTGAGCCATTGCCATCCCCTACACGAAAGTAGCTAAGCTGGTTTTCGAAGGAAAAAGTATCTGTATCTGCAATACTGGCCTTGTATTTACTTGGTAACGGATCGATACCAAATTTTGGAGTATCACCCACCCCTAGTGTCTGCAAGGCATCGGCGAGTCTCTTGGTGAGCCTCTCGACTCATGTCTTGGACCAGTTCATAAATGACACTTGAATACCGAGTTGGCGAGTCAACGCCGATTTGCCTCTGACGTTGTGTAGTGTGAACTGGCTATCAGTGGTTTAGTTGCCTGAACCAAAGTGAGCGGTTTTGTTGCCCCCTGCTGGTACTGCACCTTCATAAACGAGTGTAATATATTAAAATGTCACACTGACACACTATCCTCTGGTGGACAGGTGGGTCTATTACCCACTATGCTGTGATACAGAGTTGGC
This sequence comes from Pterois miles, assembly GCA_947000775.1. Taxonomy (NCBI): domain Eukaryota; kingdom Metazoa; phylum Chordata; class Actinopteri; order Perciformes; family Scorpaenidae; genus Pterois; species Pterois miles. The sequence goes on along the minus strand of CAMQGK010000634.1, from coordinate 26,038,841 downwards.
CACTGATAATGTACCTTCTGTTATTTCTGCTTTAATTGCTATCATGACTTTATTGCATTAGGACTAATAAGAAATGAACTTTTCAGAGTGGACAACTTCTAACATCTCAAAGAAACACAGCTTGGGTTTTTTCTGTGAGAGTTTTGGTTTCATGTTGTTGGGAAAAGACCCTTGTAGGACTACTTAAATTGTGAATCATATATTATCGATTCTGGTAAAATAAAACAATTCAAAAAGGATTTAAAATGTGAATCTCATCTGCACTACAGTATGTTACTCTGGCATCTACTGTCATCATGAGGAAAAGTCTCACGTCTGATTGGACCATCATATAATGTATTCATTATGGTAATGAGATACAGGTTGATAAAAGATTGATCACAGTGGCACAGTAAGGAAGAACACCCATCAACACAGAGACAATTATTGTAGTTTTGCATTCATGCAGGTCAAATATTTTAAATGAACATCATTTTTTATCATTTTAAATATTGTTAATTGCTAATAGAAAGCTCATTTGCAGGAACTCAGAAACATGGCATCAGAAGTCACTGTCAGCCCTATTAATGATAATGACATACATCCCTGTTATGAAATAGATAATGGCTCTTACATACTGAAAGGCACCCCTTCTACAATATGTGTTGTATTATTTATTTTCCTTGGCTCATTATCTGTTATCACAATATGTGGAAACCTTCTTGTAATAATCTCCATCATTTACTTCAAACAGCTCCACATCCCTACTAACTACCTTATTTTCTCTCTGGCTGTGGCTGACCTGCTTGTTGGTGTTGTAGTTTTTCCTTTCAGCATGGCTTTCTCTCTTACCTCATGTTTGTATTATGAAGATTTATTTTGTAAAGTACGAGACAGCTTTGATATAACACTGAGCACAGCTTCAGTTTTGAACTTATGTTGTATTTCCGTTGACAGATATTATGCTGTGTGTCAGCCTCTGAACTACAGGAGTCAGATAAATGTAAATGTTGTTGTGGTCATGATCCTGGTCAGCTGGAGTGTTTCTGTTCTAGTTGCCATTGGCTGTGCAATTCCTGGTTTAAACAATGAAAACTGTCAAGAAAACTGTCTTATTGATGTTTTACTTGCAAACATTTTGGGACTTATGGCATTTTTTCTCCCAGTGGTCATAATGCTCTGTATCTACCTAAAGATCTTCCTCGTTGCCCAGAGACAGGTACGCAGCATCCACAACACAATCTGTCAGAGCACAAAGTCTGGAGCTGCTGTCAGTAAGATGGAGAGAAAAGCCACCAAAACTCTGGCTATTGTGATGGGAGTGTTTCTGATGTGCTGGACTCCTTTCTTTCTCTGTTTAAACTTTCAGCTATTGAATCAAATGTCCTTGTTTCTGCCATTGTTTGAAAGTCTAAACTGGCTTACACTGTCAAACTCAATGCTCAATCCTTTCATTTATGCTTTCTTTTACAGCTGGTTCAGATCAGCTTTCAGAATGATCATTTCAGGAAAAATATTTCAAGGTTACTTTACGAACACAAAACTACTGTGACGTATTCTTTGGGGTGCTGAAAAGGCCAATGGGCAAGTTAGTTCTGATCAAATAAGCATGTTTGTTTATGCAATTATGCAGTAAAAACTACATACCAAGGTGAAATGCTGACTGAGGCCCAGAGGAGCATTATAGTGAGCTGTCAGGTTATACAATCATGAAAACAGTTTAAACACACTATGCTCACATGTACTGTACATGTATATCCTGTATGTGCTTGTTCCACTTACTGGCACTATATGATACTTTCATTAAGTAAAATATTAAACATGGTATTATTCTGTTTGAGTTCATACTGTAGCAAAAATAAATGTTTAACATCCTTTTGACAGCTGGACTCTGAGTGTAATTGTTTGCCTCATTCTGAGCCTCTTTATGTCATGAACTCTTTCATTATGTGTCACTGTAATTGGTACAACTACATAGAAAGGTATGAGACAAGTAATATGAATAAATTATGAACATACCCTAAACTGTAAGGCTGAGAGTTTGTCATCATCTCTACATTAATGAGTGTAACAGATGTTAGAGGAGGCCAAGCTCTCTTTCACCATTCAAACATGTTCTTAATGAAACATGACTGAACCATTATGGATGGAGCCAGTGGTGGAAGAAGTACTCAGATCTTTTACTGAAGTAAGAGTAGAAATACCACACTGTAGAAATACTCAGTTACAAGTAAAAGCCATACCATCAAAGTGTTACTTGGGTAAAAGTACAGAAGTATTAGAAACAAAATATACTAAGTAAATAATTAAAAGTACTGAAAATTTCTACAGAAATGTTTAATGAAAACATTTACATGCTTGTCTTCTCTGTATTGACTGTAGAAGTATCATATAACGGGTGGGACGAGGACGACATCTGTTCTTTCACAGAACAAAATAAATGATACAGTAAATCTGTAGATACTGTGAATAACATGTCAATCCTCTCCTGAACTGAAGGACTTCTATCTGACTGTGAACGAGAAAAAGAAAATATAAAATAGAGATAAATGTGAAAGAGAGGTGAAAACACCACTTTATATAAACAATACATCTCTTGTTTAGTTCTGTAGCCTTAAAGGGGGCATACGCTTATTTTAATGCTTGTATTTTGGTTTTCTACTAGAACATGCTTACATACTTTAATAATGATCAAAAAACATTATTTTTCTCATACTGGCCCCTTTACTAAAAAGTCCAGTCTGCTCTGATTGGCTGATAGCTCTCCAGCTGTGGGTGGTGTGTTGTAATGAGCCTGAATGTGACGTAGGACGGGAGTCACATCTGAGGAGCTGGTTGGATCACGTTTTCTGATCCTGGCAGCCCACAAAAAAAACTGACTGGGATTTCTTATTTCACAATTTGTGGGTTGGTGGGCACTCCAGATACCCAAATATATGTGCACAAGGATTCAAGACTCAAGATCTCTTTATTGTTACTTTTCAGTTTACAAGTACACAAGAGTAAAAATCTTTGGCTTTGGCTCCTTGCCGAAGCAGCAGTCATAATAATAAAACTAATAGTACATTAAAATGGTGTTTAAAACTGCAATAAAATAGACGTTTAGTAATATACATCATAAAAAATAAGAATAGAAACAGAAATTAAAATGAAAAAAAAAAAAAAACTCCCAGTCAGGGATTCAGGAGATGTCCAGGTGTCCATTGTTCATAAGCCTGGTTGCCTGATGAAAAAAGCTGTTCTGGAGTCTGCTTGTTTGGGTCTTGAGGTTGTGGAACCGCTTGCCAGATGGCAGCAGCTGAAACAGTCCGTGGTTGGGGTGGTTGGGGTGGTTGGGGTCTCTGATTATCCTGAGGGCTCTACTGACTGTTTGTTGTAAAGATCATGGATGGAGGGAAACTCACATCCACTGATGTTGTGGATGGTTCTCATGATCCTCTTCAGCACCTTCCAGTTGAAGGCAGTGCAGTTCCCAAAACAGGCAGTGATGCCGCCGGTCAGGATGCTCTCAGTAGAGCCTCTGTAGAAGGCTCACAGGATCTTGAGCCCTAAGCCAAGCTTCTTCAGCTGCCTGAGGTGAAAGAGGTGTTGCTGTACCTTTTTCGCTATGTGACCGGTGTGCTCGTCCCAGGTGAGGTCCTCAGTGATGTGGACACCAAGGAGCTTAAAACTGCTCACTCTCTCCACAGCAGACCCACAGATGGCGAGGAGGTCCAGCCACTCTCTCTTCCTTCTGTAGTCCACAATCAGCTCCTTGGTCCTGTCAATGCTGAAAGTCAAGTTGTTCTTCTAGCACTACTTTGTCAGGTTGTGGACATCTCTTCTGTAGGCCGTCTCGTTGTCATCAGTGATCAGGCCGATCACTGTCGTGTCGTCGGCGAACTTGTCCAACAAGTTAGAGCTGTTTGTGATGGTGCAGTCGTGGGTGTACAGGGAGTAGAGGAGTGGGCTCAGGACACAGCTTTGGGGGGCCACTGTGTTGAGAGTGAGAAGGGCAGAGGTGTTGAAGTAAAAAGTATTTCTCTTCTCCAGGTGGGTGGGGGCAGTATGGAGAGTTGTGGCTATGGGTTCATCTGTGGATCTGTTTTGCCTGTAGGCGAATGGGTGGGGGTCCAGGGTGGTTGGTAATATGCTGCAGATCAGTCCTTTGACATGTTTCTCAAAGCATTTGCTGACTATGGGAGTGAGGGCAACAGGACGCCAGTCACTTAAGCATGTTACCTTGCTTTTTTTCAGCACCGGTACAATGATGCATCACTTGAAGCAGGAGGGGACCACACACATGGAGAGAGAGGTTGACTATATCTGCAAACATGCCAGCCAGCTGCGCTGCACACTCTGATCACCCAGCCTGGGAAATATAGAGAGGCCAGTTTGCTGTGTTTTACGGACACATGGCTAAACGGGATGACACCGAACTGCTTAGTGGAGCCGACCGGCTTCACTTTAGTGAGAGCGGACAGGGACAAGCGGAGCGGTAAGAGGAAAGGAGGGGGGCTCGCTGTCCTTGTTAACTCTCGATGGTGTAATCCCAATCACGTCTCCGTTAAACACCGCATCTGTACTCCCAACACTGAGCTGCTGGCTGTGAGTCTGAGGCCTTATTATCTGCCGCAGGAGTTCTCACACGCCATCACAGTCATTGTGTATATTCCCCCGGGCGCCGTGGCTGTGCAGGCGAGTGACGTCATCAGCTCCACCGTCGCCGGATTATAAACCAAACACCCAGACTCATTCATAATCATCAAAACACTAACCAGCTTCACCCAGTATGTAACCTGTAACACTAGAGACAACAGGACCCTGGACTTGCTGTATGCCAACACTAAGGAGGCATACAGCTCTACTGCCCTGCCTCCCCTCGGAGGATCAGACCACAACCTCATCAGGCTGGTCCCCAAATACCAGCCTGTTGTTAGGAGACAGTCTGCCACCATCAGGACTGTACAACAGTGGTCTGCAGACATTGAGGAGGAGCTGAGGGAGTGTTACAGGACTACAGACTGGGGGATGTTTGAGAGGGCCCACGGTGAGGACATAGAGGGACTCTCTCACAACATAACAGATTACAGCCGCTTCTGTGAGGAGAGCATCATAACCACCAAAAAGGTACGCTGCTTTCCCAATAACAAGCCCTGGATCACAGGACACATTAAAACCCTGTTGAACAGGAAGAAGAGGGCTTTCATGGCCAGGGACACAGAGGGGACCAAGGCTGTCCAGAAGGAGCTGAAGAAGGAGTTTCAGCTGGCTAAGGACGCCTACAAGGACAAGCTGGAGGGGAAATTACAAGCCAGCAGCTCCAGGGAGGTGTGGGGAGGCTTCAGGAGGATAACGGGCTACAAACAGCCCTGCAGTGGAGGGGACGCTGGAACAGGCCAACCAGTTAAACCTGTTCTTCAACAGGTTTGACCATCCGGCCCCCAACAGCCCAGCAGGACATCCTGATCCTCCACCCACCAACTCTGGTGCCCCCCTCCCCCTCTTCTCCCTCTCCCTCCCATCCTAACCTCTCCATCCCCTCCTCCCACAACACCCTCCCTGCCCCCTCCTGTCCCTTCAACCCCAGCTCCCCTCCCCACTCCCACCCTCATCTCCTCACTTCCCCACTCTCCCGCCCTCACCTCTCCCACCCCTCATCTCCCTCCCCCTTCCCCCTCAGCCCATCAACACCAGCACCATCACTGATCATCACATCCAGCCAAGTGATGAAACAGCTCTCCAGGGTGAACACCAACAAGGCCAGGGGCCCTGACAACATCAACCCCAGGGTGCTCAAGGCGTGTGCTGGGCAGCTGGCAGGAGCGTTCCAGCACCTCTTCAACCTCTCTCTCAGGCTGAAGAAGGTTCCACAACTCTGGAAGACCTCCTGCATCGTCCCAGTGCCCAAGAAAGGACTCCCTAGCACCCCCAATGACTACAGGCCAGTCACTCTGACATCACACGTCATGAAGATCCTGGAGAGACTGGTCCTGCAGCACCTCAGGCCCTGGTGAGCAACTCCCTGGACCCCCTACAGTTTGCATACCAGGCAAACATTGGCGTGGACGACGCCATCATCTACATGCTCCACAGAGCCTACACGCACCTGGAGAAGCCGCAGAGCACAGTGAGAATCATGTTCTTCGACTTTTCCAGTGCATTCAATACAGTCCAACTGCACCGGCTAGCTGAGAAGCTCTCAGCTATGCAGGTAGACCACGACCTAGTGGACTGGATTACGGACTACCTCACCAGCAGACCACAGTATGTCAGACTGCAGGGCAGCCTGTCTGACGTGCTGGTGAGCAACACCGGTGCTCCCCAGGGAACTGTGCTGTCACCGTTCCTGTTCACCACCTACACCTCCGACTTCTGCTTCAACTCCGGAACAATCCCACCTGCAGAAGTTCTCCGATGACTCCTCCATTGTTGGCTGCACAGATGACAACGAGGAGGAGTACAGGACCCTTGTGGAGAACTTGGTGAGGTGGTGTGACATCAACCACCTACAGCTCAATATTGGTAAGACCAAAGAGCTGGTGGCAGATTTCCGGAGGAGGAGGAAGAGCTCCCCAACTCCCATCACCATCCGTGGGGAGGAAGTGGAGGTGGTGGAAAACTACAAGTTCTTGGGAGTTCACTTAAACAGTAAAGTGGACTGGTCCAACAACTCCGAGGCCTCTACAGGAAGGGACAGAGCAAACTATTCTTCCTGAGAAGGCTGAGGACCTTCAATGTGTGCAACAGGCTACTTCAGATGTTCAGGAGGATAATGGGCTACAAACAGCCACGCCCTGCAGTGGGGGGGGGGGGGGGGTCCAGATGAGGAGCAGCTGGTCCAGATGAGGAGTACATTCAGCCAGAGACTGATCCCCCCTCGGCACACTACAAACCGTCTGGGTCAGTCCTTTCTTTTGGTGGCCATCAGGCTCCATAACCAAGGTCTGACCCCCATGTGACTCTGATCATCTGCTCCGTATTTATTCCTGGACCAAATGTATATAATTACATATAATTATATAATTACAATACCCACCACCTGCTGCACTTTACTTAGTACTGTTACTTATTTATTTTATTGTCAATTTTCTTCATTGCACCTTCTTTTCCTTCATTGCACCTTCTCTTTTACTTTTTACTGTACTGTATTCATCTGTACAGTTGTTGATCCTGGTATGACACCCGAATTTCCCTCCGGGGATTAATAAAGGTTCATCTTATCTTATCTTATCTTTGTGGCTGCTAACTTGGTGAAACTGCTTGTGCACGTCAGCCTTGGCGATGTTCAGAGCATAAGTCATGTTAGCTGTGGTGGGAGCTTCCTCCAGGAGGTCCATGATGTTGACCTCAAATCGGGCGTAAAAGCTGGTCAGCTGGTCTTGGAGGGAGGCGGCGATGTTAGCTGTGCAGCTGGGTCTCCCCTTAAAATCTGATATTGCATGCAGTCCCTGCTACATACTGCGTGAATCGTTGCCAGTTAGCTGCGTCTCAATCTTGTCTCTGTATTCCTGTTTGGCTGCTCTGATCACTCTGTGGAGGTCATAGCAGGCTTGTTTTTCCTCCGCTTTGTCTCCGGAGGCAAAGGCGGTGTCTCATGTAGTGAGACCAGCTTGTACATTGCCGTTGAGCCATGGTTTCTGGTTAGGATACACCTGGACTCTTTTTGTGGGAACTACGTCCTCGATGCACTTCCGGATGAGTCCTGGGACTGCTTCCGTGTCTTCATCAATGTTGCCGTCTGACGAATCAGGGAACATCCCCCAGTCCTGGTAATCAAAACAATCTTGTAATACAGCGTCCAATTGGTCAGACCAGCAGTGAATAGTCCTCACGGTTGGCACTGCTTCTTTCAGCTTCTGTGTGTAGGCGGGCAGAAGCAGGATGGAGGAGTGATCAGATTTGCCAAACGGTGGGCAGAGGAGAGGTTTGAAGGTATTGTGGATGGGAGAGCAGTGGTCAAGTAAACTATCTTCCCGTGTGTTTACATTGATCTGTTGAAAGTATTTTGGTAATACTTACCTCAGAGAGGCTTTGTTGAAGTCCCCAACAATGATGAAAGTACAATGGCGTGGTCTGGTATCTTTTCTGACAACCAACTCCTTGTAAGGCAGATGATATTACAATCCCTTGTTTCCCGCTGGAAGCAGTTCCCTGCTCTTAACTCGCACAGCTTGTTATCCAGGGATTGCACATTGGTTAGCACAATGCAGGGAAGTGGGAGGTGACCGGCACACCGTCTGAGCCTCACCAGTACCCTGGCTCTTTTCCCCGCTTACGTGGTAGCGCCATTGTGGTGTTTTGCTCTTCAGTGTTACGAGTGAGCAGGCTATCCCAGTAGGAAAACTCTGGGTTTGTGTCAGTGATCGTCGAATCTCTTGTATAGTGTCTCTTTGTCATATCTAATGTAGCTGGCTACTTTAGAGGCAAAATTAGTGCAGAAAAAAAGTAAAACAAACGATGAGCTGCAAGTTTAACGAAGAGCACAAAATCGGCCAGCTGTACTTGGCGCCGTCTTCCATGTTGGACTGAAAAAAGCTAAAAACTACCTTGAAATTGATTGAAGGGCTGATAGAGTGAATTCACCCTGTCAAGAAAACACTGTAACCTCACCTTTCAGCTAATCTCACGTGTCACATGAAAAATGTGACACTGACACACTATCCTCTGGTGGACAGGTGGGTCTATTACACACTTTGGTGTGATACAGACTTGGCCACGATAATGTACCTTCTGTTATTACTGCTTTAACGGCTATCATGACATTATCACATTAGAACTAATATGATATTAACTTTTCAGAGTCGACTACTTCCAAAAACTTAAAGAAACACAGTTAGGGTTTTTTTGTGGTCTGGCCTTCATGATGGTTCTGTCCGGCCCGGGAGGTCTCAGACAAACCACACAATTTTACCAGAGAAAAAAAAAACAAAACAAAAAAAATCAGTAAAGAAGCTTGTTTTGAAATGCTCATGTATTGTTAGCATGCTTCTTCCTGTCATGATTGACATTGATGTAAAATGACGTGAGTGTTTGAAGTAGCATCACCTGCTGAGGCTGCAGTGTTGCCGACTTAGCGACTTTGCCGCATAATTTAGCAAGTTTTCAGACCCCTCTAGCAACTCTGTCAAAAAAGCAATTAGCGACAAATCTAATGACTTTTTCTGGTGTTTTTGGAGACTTTTGGAGACTCTGACGTGAAACCATGTATCATTGTTACTCTTCTCAACAAGCAGTGGGTATTGCCGTGGGCCCCTCACCGTCCCAAAGTACAGATAGGTGGCCGAGTCCTAGCACACAGGTGCAGCAGTCCCTCCAGTGACATGTCTATAACAAGTCTTGCAGTATTTTTTCGTGGAGGTTGGCGGTAAAGCTGTGTGCTTAGTTTGCAACAAACATTTGGCTGTATTCAAAGAATACAACAGGAACCATCACGTTGAGACAAAACATGCAGAAAAATCCAGAAACCTGTCTGGAGATGAGAAGGAGAGGACAGCTGAGGGTCTGCTAGCTAAGATATTAAAACAGCAAAGACGTTTTACAAAGCTGCATGCAACCAAAGAAGGAAATGTAAGTGTTGATAAGTTAAATACTAAATTAAGTGTTACTGTTAAGTTAAATGTTGTTTTGTTAATGGAAACATTATGACCTAAACCAGTCAGTCCTGCAAGGCTCAAAGACTCCTGTAAATAATGTCATTTTCTTAATAATATGCTGTTGCTGTTTCTCATGTGGCCCATCAGGAAAAATAATTGGACATCCCTGCTCTAGTCGAACTACATAAATGGTAAATCAGATATCAGCATTTCTCGTAAAATGAAATAATTCAAAATGTATTTAAAAAGTGAATCTCATCTGCACTACAGTATGTTACTCTGGCCTCTACTGTCATCATGAGGAAAAGTCTCACATCTGATTGGACCATCATATAATGTATTCATTATGGTAATGAGATACAGGTTGATAAAAGATTGAGCACAGCGGCACAGTGAGGAAGAACACCCATCAACACAGAGACCTATTCATTTAGTTTTGCATTCATGCAGGTCAAATATTTTAAATGAACATCATTTTTTATCATTTTAAATATTGTTAATTGCTAATAGAAAGCTCATTTGCAGGAACTCAGAAACATGGCGTCAGAAGTCACTGTCAGCCCTATTAATGATAATGACATACATCCCTGTTATGAAATAGATAATGGCTCTTACATACTGAAAGGCACCCCTTCTACAATATGTGTTGTATTATTTATTTTCCTTGGCTCATTATCTGTTATCACAATATGTGGAAACCTTCTTGTAATAATCTCCATCATTTACTTCAAACAGCTCCACATCCCTACTAACTACCTTATTTTCTCTCTGGCTGTGGCGGACCTGCTTGTTGGTGTTGTAGTTTTTCCTTTCAGCATGGCTTTCTCTCTGAGCTCATGTTTGTACTATGAAGATTTATTTTGTAAAGTACGAAGCAGCTTTGATGTAACACTGAGCACAGCTTCCATTTTGAACTTATGTTGTATTTCCATTGACAGATATTATGCTGTGTGTCAGCCTCTGAACTACAGAAGTAAGATAAATGTAAATGTTGTTGTGGTCATGATCCTGGTCAGCTGGAGTGTTTCAGTTCTAGTTGCCATCGGCTGTACAATTCCTGGTTTAAACAATGAAAACTGTCAAGAAAACTGTTTTATTGATGTTTTACTTGCAAACATTTTGGGACTTATTTTCTCATTTTATCTTCCAGTGATCATAATGCTCTGTATCTACCTAAAGATCTTCCTTGTTGCCCAGAGACAGGTACGTAGCATCCAGAACACAATCTGTCAGAGCACAAAGTCTGGAGCTGCTGTCAGTAAGATGGAGAGAAAAGCCACCAAAACTCTGGCTATTGTGATGGGAGTGTTTCTGATGTGCTGGACTCCTTTCTTTCTCTGTTTCACCTTTCAGCTTTCGAATCATGTGTCTGTGTTTGTTCCACTGTTTGAAACTCTCAACTGGCTTACACTGTCAAACTCAATGCTCAATCCTTTCATTTATGCTTTCTTTTACAGCTGGTTCAGATCAGCTTTCAGATTGATCATTTCGGGAAAAATATTTCAAGGTGATTTTACGAACACAAAACTACTGTGACGTTTTCTTTGGGGTGCTGAAAAGGCCAATGGGCAAGTTAGTTCTGATCAAATGCATAGTGTAAATTATGCAGTAAAAACTACATACCAAGGTGAAATACTGACTGAGGCCCAGAGGAGCATTATAGTGAGCTGTCAGGTTATACTATCGTGAAAACAGTTTAAACACACTATGCTCACATGTACTGTACATGTATATCCTGTATGTGCTTGTTCCAACTCTTACTGGCGCTATATAACACTTTCATTAAGTAAAATATTAAACGTGGTATTAATTCTGTTTGAGTTCATACTGTAGTAAAAATAAATGTTTAACATCCTTTTGACAGCTGGACTCTGAGTGTAATTGTTTGCTTCATTCTGAGCCTCTTTATGTCATGAACTCTTTCATTATGTGTCACTGTAATTGGTACAACTACATAGAAAGATATGAGACAAGTAATAAGAATAAAATATGAACATACCCTAAACTGTAAGGCTGAGAGTTTGTCATCATCTCTACATTAATGAGTGTAACAGATGTTAGAGGAGGCCAAGCTCTGTTTCACCATTCAAACATGTTCTTAATGAAACATGACTGAACCATTATGGATGGAGCCAGTGGTGGAAGAAGTACTCAGATCTTTTACTGAAGTAAGAGTAGAAATACCACACTGTAGAAATACTCAGTTACAAGTAAAAGCCATACATCAAAGTGTTACTTGAGTAAAAGTACAGAAGTATTAGAAATAAAATAGAAGTATCATACAACGGGTGGGACGAGGACGACATCTGTTCTTTCACAGGAAAAAAATAAATGATACAGTAAATCTGTAGATACTGTAAATAACATGTCAATCCTCTCCTGAACTGAAGGACTTCTATCTGACTGTGAAAGAGAAAAAGAAAAGAGAGATAAATGTGAAAGAGAGGTGAAAACACCACTTTATAGAAACAATGCTGTCTTGTTTAGTTCTGTAGCCTTAAAGGGGGCAAATGCTCATTTTCAGGTTCATGCTTGTATTTGGGGTTTCTACTAAAACATGCTTACATATTTTAATAATGATCAAAAAACACATTATTTTTCTCATACTGGCCCCTTTACTAAAAAGTCCAGTCTGCTCTGATTGGCTGGAGAGAAAAATATGGTGCACCTATGGAAAGATAGCTCTCCAGCTGTGGGTGGTATGTTGTAATGAGCCTGAATGTGACGTAGGAAGGGAGTCACATCTGAGGAGCTGGTTGGATCACGTTTTCTGATCCTGGCAGCCCACCAAAAAAACTGACTGGGTTGTCTTATTTTGCAATCTCTGGGTTTGCATGTATGTATCTCATGTGTCAATACCAACGTAATTGTTAATCAGGGACTGCTGCTACAGCCTTGGGCCTTTTAATATTGAGTATCTGCCAACCAACTCTAATCTGAAATTTGTCTTAATTTTACAGCTGTACAAAATACTGATTGTATGGTAATATTTCATTCAAATACAGTTACTAACGCTGTTTAAACCAGAACAGTAGCCTATAGCTCTGCTTCAAGAAAATAAAACCTGCATCTCTGATCTGCTTCCTGTGATTGTTTTATATACTGTATTTTGCACACACCATCACAGTGTGACTGGTGGCAGCAGACTTATAGTCTGGTTTGCAAATACTCCACTAAGCTATTTGTATTTCAATCAGGAGAGACTTGTATTGAATAAATGATAATTTATAACAGGGAGCACAAAGTTATGAATAGTTAAAAGTCTTTGGCAATTTAGAACCAATGTGACGAAGTAAGAGGGAAATGATGCCGTAGTTGGACTAGGAATATTACGCCCAAAGAAAATTGGATGAATAAATAAATATAATAAAATATGCCATTAATACATTGCATACCTCCTTACCTTACTGCATCTGTGAATTCTCGTGAGAAATTAAAATTAGTTGTAGGAAAATAAAATAAAACATCTTTTAAATCGTATAATATGAAGTAAAGTTAGAACCCAAGCATCAAATGTGGTCACCAGACCAATGAGATTATTGTGGTAACCTAAGAAAAGTGCATGAGTGGGATCAAAATAGACCAGTGCAATAGGTCTGTGATGGACCAGTGCAATGAATGGGACCCTTTAGATAATGACGGCACATAGCTGAACCAACAACTGAGGTCAAATCAGACCAGTATAATGCCAGAGTCGTGTTGGAACAGGGTAATACAAGGATCTCAGCAAACCAGCGTGATGTGAGGGTCTCAGTGGACCAATGCATGAATGGATTATACCAAACCAAATAGATGAGCGAGGTCACTTAGCCCTGTATAATACATGGGGCACCCAATGAGATGAATGAGATCACATGGACCAGTGCAATAACTTGGGTCATGTGGTGCCAGTGGTTAATGTGAGACCAATGTAATTGTGGGATTTGTGAGATCAGTGTAATAATTATAGCTGTCAGCTAGTTTTTAATTGAAAGAAAGCAGAACATGAATAAAGTGAGCACCACCAGTTATATGCATGACTTACCAGAGAGTCAGGGTTTTAAAGACCTTTGATTTGCGAGGATTGTGTTGACGTCAGCTCGTACGTAACACATGAAAGCAGACGAAGACCATCGCCCCTTTTTTAGCAGAGCTGTCAAAGAATTGCCATGGTTTGCGGCAGTTGTAACTGGCCTTTTCTGAAAGAATGGCCTGAATAATGCTGATGATAAATGATAAATGAACCAAGATTTAGTCACAGGGAGATTATCGGGGGTAAGAAATAATGGAGAGTTTGAACTAGTACTGGGTCTAAGTTGCATGGAATTAAAGTCTAGGCGAGCCACAATTACAGAACATGCGCCTCCACATTTGGAGTGCTTAAGATGGGCTATAATGACTAGGATGAAAGGCCAGATCTGAAAATGTTATATCTCTATCAAATGCATAAAAGGCTAGATTTGAATTTACGAACATCAATGCAGTACCAAATGAAGGCACAAAGAGAGACGCAAAACAAGGCAAATGTATTCAGGCAAAGTCAAAAGTTTGTAAAGTGGAAACAGCTAAACCCTTCCTCACGTATGTTTAAACAGACACCATATATGTGGGCATGGCTGTGATTTAGAAGAGAGCTGATTTAGGGCTGGTGTCTGGACATTCGCTCTGGAAAATCTGGAATTTGAAACAGGATAGCGAATCTGTGAGTAAATTCAACCACACATGTGACGGGTTGTGATGATTAAGTTGAGAATGCCAGGTGACCATGTGATTCTTATGAAAGGCGTGATATCTTTAGAAGCGGAGTGACCTCTGTTGATGATGCCAACCACTGCTTGATTGTCACACAGGACCGTGATGCATTTGTGTTTCCAGTGCTGGCCCCAGACATGGCAAGCTACAGTGACAGGATAAACCTCATAGAGAACTGAGGACAAATCAACCTGGGAGAAGGTGGGAGGCCAGTGACTTGCGAACCACTGACTTTGATAGAACCCCCCAAACCCTACAGATGGCGATGTATACGTGAAGAAGTTTAGTGCATCGGATCAGTGAACCAGGTCATCATAAAAGAACGTCACACCATTCCATTAATCTAGCAGCGGAGACCAAAAATGTCCAGGCAGATGAGATATGTGCGCATCATGCCTAAAAGTCTGGAGATGAAAGAGCGCTCTTGCGGGATGACGTACATATCGAAGTTGATGTGATCAAGGCGGGGGAGTAACTGCTGCATAGTTATGTTTTTGAACGCACAAAAGGATGCTGCGATATCTTGGATGCACTGCAGTTATTCGACTAGGAACTAGATGTGTGTCTGGACCGGTGGTGTTGTCTGACAGGGGAATGCCGAGGGAGCTAAAACATTGTCTCAGTGTAGGCAGAGAAGAGCCAGATTTGTAATGTGGGGGATCTATCAAAAGAAAATAATCTTGCAAATGCTGGAGGGAGGACACTTTGATTCTATTTAGTAGGATCCAGCAAAGCTGTTAATGCTTGAAAATGGGCTGGAGTGGGGTGTGGACAGATCATTCCCTGAATATTTCCTGGTGGCTATTCCTTTTTTGCCATGTAGGTGGTAGTTGGAGCTGTAAGAACGCTGACACAAAAAAATTGGATGAATGGAGTTAGCCAGGGACTGCGGGGTAGAGATCAAAGTGTTGTCTGTATTAGAGGGGCCTGGAATGGCATCTGGAGAAGGTTTGCCAGCTGATGTCTTCCTTCTCTTTGGCTGTACAGCCTGGGAAGGGCCTGATTTCTTGTCCCTTAAATGCCCGGGAGCAGGCGCTGTGGGAGGGTTAGCTGGAGCCGATGAGTTTCAACCTAAAGATGGGAAATGCTTGGCCGGATTGCAGCTGACTCCATGTGTCACCAGCTCGCGGAGCTCAGAAACAGGCAGACTTGGAGCTGGAACAATGCCGTTAACATGAAGCAGACTCATAAGAGCTTCTGGATCGTTACAGGGAGACCCGGATCACTGAGCCAGGCGAGTGCTCCTGCGGGCTCTGGCCGAACACTTGCACTGAGGTCTAGCTCTTCCAGAAAAGGATCAAGGTCGACATCGACTTCAAAACCAGCAACAGAGAGTAAAAACAAATAAGGATAATTTAGGTTAGATATCTGGAATGTGTCTGCTAGTGGTGGGCGGATTGATCTAAAATATCGATGTATCGATACCAACGTTGGTATCGATATTGATCACTCCATGAGTGATAAGATCGATACTTAAGTTTCTGTTTCTCTTGTCTCCGTTCAGTATACAACTCTCGTTACATCATAGTGGTTGCGCATATGCAAATATCGCCCCTCACTCTTCCTCTGCTATACTGTGAACGTTGTCGGCATGCAGTCACGTCACTCAGCAGCGCACTGCTGGCGGCGTGATGGCAGAGAAGAAGAGGAGCGCCGTTTGCAGACCAAAGTACTGCAAGCTGCAATGTTTGCACAATGTTGTCACGCCTTGAGATACTTAAGTTTTGTTTTTTGGTCTTGTCGTTTGAATGTTGTGCATTTGCTGTTTTATTTTGAAGGCTAACTCTCCCTCTTGTTTCAGTGCACTTCACTTCCTGCCCTCCTGTTCTTCCGCATCTTGAATGAATGAGATTCTAACCCTGCATCTGATCGTCTCCCCGCCCCTGATTGTGTTCACCTGTCCATAATTAGTCACTCCCCTCCTTAGTATTTAAGCTGTGCTTCCCCTTCCTTCTGTCTCCTCATGTTTTTGATACTCTGCCTGTTTTTTGACCACGTCTCTGCCTAGCGTTACTTTGGATTTGTTAGCCTGCCTGTGATTGATCAACTCTGTACCGACCATTTTTCTGCCTGATTAAAGATTTTGTCAACTTTTACCTGCCTGCTCTCCGTGTCGTGCGTTTGAGTCCAACCCTGTTTAACCAGTACCTCACAGTATTGTGGCGACAAAATTTATACAAACATGTAAAAACACACCCGAAAGAGAACTCCGAGCTGCAAAGGAAACGGAGGGAGGAGGAGGCGAAACAACAAACCACAACCAGGCCCCCGGCATCGAGACCGAAGTCACTGGCAAAGGTCTTTCAGCATGGCCAACAATATCCAGGTAGCTGATTTATAGAAGTGAAAGTAAGATTTAGTCATCTCCAGCATTAATTCATATTAAGTGTAATCACAGTTGTAATTTTAGCAGACTGATTAAATATGGACTGTTCAGACAGTCATATAATATACCGTTAGCCTCAAAGCATAATTACCTAAGTCATATATTAAGGTTTTCAGAAAAAAAAAGAAAAAACATTTTTTTGGCAAACACTTAAGATTTTTTATTTATATGAGTCTAATTGCAGAATGTGACTTAGGCAATTATGCTATGAGGCTAACGATATTCAGCCAGTTGAAATAGATCTAAACGAATTATTTCACTGGAACTGAAAAATATATACCTATATAAAAATATGTATCTCAAGCCATAAATATGAATGTAGCTGAATATAATAAACCATTTGTGTTAACTGTAAAAGGAACAGTACCTTTTCCTATATTTAGGCTACACAGATTTATAGAGTTATAGAGTTAATTATTTTGTTATTTCACCTCGGTGACTCCCCAAGAGCTATGGATATCACCAGGAGCCGTGCAGAAATGGTTGGAAAGGACCTAAAAGGGAAAGTACCAGCACAGTATGAAGAGTGGCGTTCAAAAGTGAAAAAAATCTCTGGATGTTGCAAAAACTGCTGTGCTCATAATGGAAAATTAAAATTTTTAATTTTCATTCAAATTAACACATTGATGATAAATTCACTTCATAAATTATGAGGATCTGCTGCCCCCTACATGAAAGTAGATAATCTGCTTTTCTAAGTAAAAAGTATCGGTATCTGTTTTACTGGCCCTGTATTTACTCTGTAACGGACCAACACCAAAATTTGCAGCCCACCCCTAGTGTCTGCATCGGTGAACTTCTTGGCGAGCTTCTCGATTTGCGTCTTGGACCAGTAATAAATGACACTCGAATACCGATGTGCAAGCGGCGAGCAAACGCTAATTTGCCTCTGATCTGGGGCTGTTGTCGGGGAACCTCCAAAAACAGTCTGGCAGCAGAAAATCAGGAAAAAAAAATGTGTAGTGTGACCTGGCTGTAAGTGGTTTAGGTGCCTGAACTGAAGTGTGTAGTTATGTTGCTCCCTGCTGGTACTGCACATGTACAGTATTCATACATCGTTGAGGAAAAACGTGACACTGACACACTATCCTCTGGTGGACAGGTGGGTCCATTACCCACTATGGTGTGATACAGAGTTGGCCGCTGATAATGTACCTTCTGTTATTACTGCTTTAACTGCTATCATGACATGATTGCATTAGGACTACTATGAAATGAACTTTTTAGAGTGGACCACTTCTAAAATCTCAAGGAAATAGATTTAGGGCTTTTTCTGGTGAGACTTATGGTTTTATGTTCATGGGAAAAGACTCTAGTCAGACGGCCTAAATGGTAAATCAGATATTATCATTTCTGGTAAAATAAAATAATTCAAAAAAGATTTAAAAAGTGAATCTCATCTGCACTACAGTATGTTACTCTGGCATCTGCTGTCATCATGAGGAAAAGTCTCACGTCTGATTGGACCATCATATAATGTATTCATTATGGTAATGAGATACAGGTTGATAAAAGATTGATCACAGTGGCACAGTAAGGAAGAACACCCATCAACAGAGAGACCGATTGTTATAGTTTTGCATCCATGCAGGTAAAAATATTTTGAATGAACATAATTTTTTATATTATAAATATTGTTAATCATCAATAGAAAAGTGATTTGCAGGAACTCAGAAACATGGCGTCAGAAGTCACTGTCAGCCCTATTAATGATAATGACATACATCCCTGTTATGAAATAGATAATGGCTCTTACATACTGAAAGGCACCCCTTCTACAATATGTGTTGTATTATTTATTTTCCTTGGCTCATTATCTGTTATCACAATATGTGGAAACCTTCTTGTAATAATCTCCATCATTTACTTCAAGCAGCTCCACATCCCTACTAACTACCTTATTTTCTCTCTGGCTGTGGCGGACCTGCTTGTTGGTGTGGTAGTTTTTCCTTTCAGCATGGCATTCTCTCTTACCTCATGTTTGTACTATGAAGATTTATTTTGTAAAGTACGAAGCAGCTTTGATGTAACACTGAGCGCAGCTTCCGTTTTGAATTTATGTTGTATTTCCATTGACAGATATTATGCTGTGTGTGAGCCTCTGAACTACAGGAGTCAGATAAATGTAAATGTTGTTGTGGTCATGATCCTGGTCAGCTGGAGTGTTTCTGTTCTAGTTGCCATTGGCTGTGCAATTCCTGGTTTAAACAATGAAAAATGTGAAGAAAACTGTTTTATTGATGTTCTACTTGCAAACATTTTGGGAGTTACTACCTACTTTTTTTTTTCCCAGCGATCATAATGCTCTGTATCTACCTAAAGATCTTCCTCGTTGCCCAGAGACAGGTACGCAGCATCCACAACACAATCTGTCAGAGCACAAAGTCTGGAGCTGCTGTCAGTAAGATGGAGAGAAAGGCCACCAAAACTCTGGCTATTGTGATGGGAGTGTTTCTGATGTGCTGGACTCCTTTCTTTCTCTATGTTACCTGTCAGCTGTTGAATCATGTGTCCGTGTTTCTTCCACTGTTGGAGACTCTCAACTGGCTTGCACTGTCAAACTCAATGCTCAATCCTTTCATTTATGCTTTCTTTTACAGCTGGTTCAGATCAGCTTTCAGATTGATCATTTCAGGAAAAATATTTCAAGGTGATTTTACGAACACAAAACTACTGTGACGTTTTCTTTGTGGAGCTGAAATCATGAAACCAGTTCCGATCAGATTTGCATGATTTTGTAAATTATGCAGTAAAAACTACATACCAAGGTGAAATACTGACTGAGGCCCAGAGGAGCATTATAGTGAGCTGTCAGGTTATACTATCATGAAAACAGTTTAAACACACTATGCTCACATGTACTGTACATGTATATCCTGTATGTGCTTGTTCCAACACTTACTGGCACTATATGATACTTTCATTAAGTAAAATATTAAACATGGTATTAATTCTATTTGAGTTTATAGTGTTTTGATAAAAAGAAAATGTAAAACATGTTGCATAGCAAAAATAAATGTTTAACATCCTTTTGACAGCTGGACTCTGAGTGTAATTGTTTGCCTCATTCTGAGCCTCTTTATGTCATGAACTCTTTCATTATGTGTCACTGTACTTGGCACAACTACAGAGAAAGATATGAGACAAGTAATATGAATAAATTATGAACATACCCTAAACTGTAAGGCTGAGAGTTTGTCATCATTTCTACATTAATGAGTCTAACAGATGTTAGAGGAGGCCAAGCTCTGTTTCACCATTCAAACATGTTCTTAATGAAACATGACTGAACCATTATGGATGGAGCCAGTGGTGGAAGAAGTACTCAGATCTTTTACTGAAGTAAGAGTAGAAATACCACACTGTAGAAATACTCAGTTACAAGTAAAAGCCATACCATCAAAGTGTTACTTGAGTAAAAGTACAGAAGTATTAGAAACAAAATATACAGTAAACAATTAAAAGTACTGAAAATTTCTACAGAAATGTTTAATGAAAACATTTACATGCTTGTCTTCTCTGTATTGACTATGTAGAAGTATCATATAACGGGTGGGACGAGGACAACATCTGTTCATCCACAGAAAAAAATAAATAATACAGTAAATCTGTAGATACTGTAAATAACATGTCAATCCTCTCCTGAACTGAAGGACTTCTATCTGACTGTGAAAGAGAAAAAGAAAATATCAAACAGAGATAAATGTGAAAGAGAGGTGAAAACACCACTTTATATAAACAATGCTGTCTTGTTTAGTTCTGTAGCCTTAAAGGGGGCATACACTTATTTTAATGCTTGTATTTTGGTTTTCTACTAGAACATGCTTACATACTTTAATAATGATCAAAAAGCACATTAGTCTGCTCCGATTGGCGAGAAAAATTTGATGCACCTATGGAAAGATAGCTCTCCAGCTGTGGGTGGTGTGTTGTAATGAGCCTGAATGTGACGTAGGAAGGGAGTCAAATCTGTAGAGCTGGTTGAAACATGTTTTCTGATCCTGGCAGCCCACAAAAAAACTGACTGGGTTTTTTATTTCACAATGTTTGGGTTGACAGGCACTTCAGATACCCAAAGATACGTGCATAAGGATTCAAGACTCAAGATTTCTTTATTGTTACTTCTCAATATGCAAGTACAGAAGAATAAAAATCTTGGGCTTTGGCTCCTTGCTTTTGCAGCAGCAGTCGTAATAATTAACCTAACAGTACATTAAAATGGTGTTTAAAAGTACAATAAAATGGAAGTACAGGAATATACATAAGAAAAATAAGAATACCAAAAAAAATTTTAAAAAATAATGTAAAATGAAAATATCCACATGTGTAGGTCATTGTCTTATACACAGACAGGCAACAGGAATTGTGTACATGACACCAAGTGACCGCCCCTGACTAGGGATTCAGGAGATGTCCAGGTGTCCATTGTTCATAAGCCTGGTTGCCTGATGAAAAAAGCTGTTCTGGAGTCTGCTTGTTTGGGTCTTGAGGTTGCGGACCTGAAAGAGTCCGTGGTTGGGGTGGTTGGGGTCTCTGATTATCCTGAGGGCTCTACTGACTGTTGTAAAGATCCTGGATGGAGGGAAACTCACATCCACTGATGTTGTGGATGGTTCTCATGATCCTCTTCAGCACCTTCTAGTTGAAGGCAGTGCAGTTCCCAAACCAGGCAGTGATGCCGCCGGTCAGGATGCTCTCAGTAGAGCCTCTGTAGAAGGCTCACAGGATCTTGAGCCCCAAGCCGAATTTCTTCAGCTGCCTGAGGTGAAAGAGGTGTTGTTGTACCTTTTTCGTGTACGTGTGCTCGTCCTGTACTGAGGTCCTCAGTGATGTGGACACCAAGGAGCTTTAAACTGCTCACTCTGTCCACAGCAGATCCAGGGATGGTGAGGGGGTCCAGCCACTCTCTCTTCCTCCTGTAGTCCACGATCAGCTCCTTGGTCTTGTCAATGCTGAGAGTCAAGTTGTTCTCCTGGCACTACTGTGTCAGGTTGTGGACATCTCTTCTGTAGGCCGTCTCATTGTCGTCAGCGATCAGGCCGATCACTGGAGGGGACTATGGTACTATGGTTGAACTGTCGTCCACAAACAGCATTTTCACGTAAGTATTCCTCTTCTCCAAGTCGGTGACGGCAGTATGGAGAGTTGTGGCTATGGTGTCATCTGTGGATCTGTTTTGCCTGTAGGCGAATGGGTGGGGGTCCAGGGTGGGCGGTAACATGCTACAGATCTGTCCTTTGACATGTTTCTCAAAGCATTTGCTCACTATGGGAGTGAGGGCAACAGGACGCCAGTCATTTAAGTATGATACCTTGCTTTTTTTCAGCATCAGTAAAATGATGGATGATTTGAAGCAAGTGATGACCACACACATGGAGAGAGAGAGAGGTTGAATATGTCTGCAAACACGCCAGCCAGCTGCGCCGCCCACTCTGATCACCCGGCCTGGGATGCCGTCTGGTCCGGCTGCTTTGCGGGTGTTAACGCACTAGAACAGCTTGCGCATGTCGGCCTCGGCGATGGTCAGAGCACTGGTCGTGTTAGCGGAGGCAGGAGCTTCCTCCTGGAGGTCGGTGTTGCTGACCTCAAAGCTGGCGTATCAGCTCATCTGGGAGGGAGGCGGCGATGTTAGCAGTGCAGCTGGGTCTCCCCTTAAAGTCCGATATTGCGTCTCAATCTTGTCTCTGTATTCCTGTTTGGCTGCTCTGATCACTCTGTGGAGGTCATGTTTTTCCTATCTCCTGGGCCTGCTTTTCCTCCGCTTTGTCTCTGGAGGTGAAAGCGGTGTCTCATGCGGTTGATCTATAGTTTCTGGTTTGGATACACCCGGACTGTTTTTGTGGGGACGACGTCCTCAATGCGCTTCCGGATGAGTCCTGTGACTGATTCCGTCTATTCGTTGATTTCGCCATCTGACAATTCACAAAACATCCCCCAGTCCATGTGATCAAAACAATCTTGTAATACAGTACCCGATTGGTCGGACCAGCAGTGAATAGTCCTCACGGTTGGCGCTACTTGTTTCAGCTTCTGTGTGGCGGGCAGAAGCAGGATGGAGGAGTGATCAGGTTTGCAGAACAGGAGCGTGAGATATTCCAGGTCTGGGGAGCAGAAAGACTTGAAGGAATGAATGCTGGTGGGGTCACACCAAGCATTGTTGACCATAAAACATACACCACCTCCCTTGCCTTTCCCAGAGAACTCTTTTGACCTGTCCATGTGAAACACGGAAAACCCTGGAGGTACAATGGTGTGGTCTAATATCTCTTCTGACAACCAAGTCTCTGTAAGGCAGATGATATTACAATCCCTTGTTTACCATTGAAGGAGATCTTTGCTCTTAACTCGCACAGCTTGTTATCCAGGGATTGCACAGTTTTGCAGAATGCAGGTAAGTGGGAGGTGGTCAGCATGTCTCCTGAGCCTCACCAGTACCCCGGATCTTGTCCCCGCTTAAATGGTCACGGCGCTGTGGTGCTTCGGTCTTCATTGGAACGAATGAACAGGAGGTCCCAGAAGAAAATCTCTGATTTTGTGTCAGTGAACGTTGAATCTCTTATGTGAAGTAGTGTCTCTCGGTCATCTCTGAAATAGCTGGCAACCTTAGAGGCAAGATTAGTGCAGAAAAACAGTAAAATGAACAAGGAGCTGCAAGTTTAGTGAGGAACAGAAAATAGACCAACTGTACTGGGCGCCATCTTCCATGTAGGACTCAGAAAGGCTTTTAAAAAAAAAAAAAATCAAATTTCAAGGTAACAACTACCTTGAAATTGACTGAAGGGCTGATAAAATGAATTCACCCTGTCAAGACTGTAACAACACTGTAACCTCACCTTTCTGTCAATCGCATATATCAGTTAGGGAGCTGACAATCAGGAAAAAAGTTGTGTAGTGTGAATTGGCTATACGGATTTAGTTGCCTAAACCTAAGTGAGCGGTTTTGTTGCCCCTGGCTGGTACTGCACCTTCATAAACATGTGTAATATTCAGGCATCGCAAGGAAAAATGTGACACTGACACATTATCCTCTGGTGGACAGGTGGGTCTACTACACACTATGGTGTGATACAGAGTTGGCCACTGATAATGTACCTTCTGTTATTACTGCTTGAACTGCTTATTATTATTATTGCATTAGGACTACTATGAAATGAACTTTTTAGAGTGGGCCATTTCTAACATCTTAAAGAAACATAGTTAGGGTTTTCCTGTGAAACTTTTGGTTTCATGTGTTGATGTTCATACATTTCTGGTCAAATTAAATAATTAAGAAAGGATTTTCACAGTGAATCTCATCTGCACTACAGTATGTTACTCTGGCATCTACTGTCATCATGAGGAAAAGTCTCACATCTGATTGGACCATCATATAATGTATTCATTATGGTAATGAGATACAGGTTGATAAAAGATTGATCACAGTGGCACAGTGAGGAAGAACACCCATCAACAGAGAGACTGATTATTGTAGTTTTGCATTCATACAGGTAAAATATTTAAAATGACATTATTTTTTATATTGTAAACATTGTTTATTATTAATAGAAAGCTCATTTGCAGGAACTCAGAAACATGGCATCAGAAGTCACTGTCAGCCCTATTAATGATAATGACATACATCCCTGTTATGAAATAGATAATGGCTCTTACATACTGAAAGGCACCCCTTCTACAATATGTGTTGTATTATTTATTTTCCTTGGCTCATTATCTGTTATCACAATATGTGGAAACCTTCTTGTAATAATCTCCATCATTTACTTTAAACAGCTCCACATCCCTACTAACTACCTTATTTTCTCTCTGGCTGTGGCGGACCTGCTTGTTGGTGTGGTAGTTTTTCCTTTCAGCATGGTATTCTCTGTTACCTCATGTTTGTATTATGAAGATTTATTTTGTAAAGTACGAGACAGCTTTGATGTAACACTAAGTGCAGCTTCCATTCTGAATTTATGCTGTATTTCCATTGACAGATATTATGCTGTGTGTCAGCCTCTGAACTACAGAAGTAAGATAAATGTAAATGTTGTTGTGGTCATGATCCTGGTCAGCTGGAGTGTTTCTATTGTAGTTACCATTGGCTATACAATTCCTGGTTTAAACAATGAAAAATGTGAAGAAAACTGTTTTATTGATGTTCTAATTCCAAACATTTTGGGACTTGTTTTCTCATTTTCTCTCCCAACGCTGATAATGCTCTGTATCTACCTAAAGATCTTCCTCGTTGCCCAGAGACAGGTACGCAGCATCCACAACACAATCTGTCAGAGCACAAAGTCTGGAGCTGCTGTCAGTAAGATGGAGAGAAAGGCCACCAAAACTCTGGCTATTGTGATGGGAGTGTTTCTGATGTGCTGGACTCCTTTCTTTCTCTGTTTAAACTTTCAGCTTTTGAATCAAATGTCCTTGTTTCTGCCATTGTTTGAAAGTCTAAACTGGCTTACACTGTCAAACTCAATGCTCAATCCATTTATTTATGCTTTCTTTTACAGCTGGTTCAGATCAGCTTTCAGATTGATCATTTCAGGGAAAATATTTCAAGGTAACTTTACGAACACAAAACTACTGTGACGTTTTCTTTGTGGTGCTGAAAAGGCCAATGGGCAAGTTAGTTCTGATGTTGTAAATCATGCATTGAAAAACTACATACCAAGGTGAAATACTGAGGCCCAGAGGAGCATTATAGTGAGCTGCCAGTTTATGTGATCATGAAAACAGTTTAAATACACTATGCTCACATGTACTGTACATGTATATCCTGTATGTGCTTGTTCCAACAATTACTGGCACTATATAACACTTTCATTAGGTAAAATATTAAACATGGTATTAATTCTGTTTGAGTTTATAGTGTTTTGATAAAAAAAATTTAACACATATCGCATAGCAAAAGTAAATGTTTAACATCTTTTTGACAGCTGGAGTGTAAATGTTTGCTCCATTCTGAGCCTCTTTATGTCATGAATCTTTCATTATGTGCAACTTTAATTGGCACAACTACATAGAAAGATATGAGACAAGTAATAAGAATAAAATATGGACTTAACCTAAACTTGAAACCTGCCCATTACTATTCTTCTAGTTTATACATTTCTGTTTTATCTACGGTTTTGCTTTGTGGTTATGCTATATGCATAATAGAAAATCAGTGCAAAAAATGTATCACTGGGTTGTTGTCATGGCTAAAATTAAATCTGTCTTTATTGGAAGAGTCAGTGTTAGCAGCATGGGTCTGTGAATGGGAATGTTGGGCTCCTCGGTTTATTCTGCTGAGGAAAATAACTCTGGATTTGGCTATTAGTCAATTTTACATCTTTATAGAGCATAACAATTTAAATGAAGGCTATTTAAGTGTTCGCACTGGGAAGTTGATTTACATCTGGAAGAATTATCCCGATTTACAGACATCTCTTTATACATTCATGGCTGCATTGCCTTTTTCATTCCAAAATGGCAGCAGCACTACTGCAGTGCCATATAGAAGCTATAGTCAAAAGACATCAGAGTTTTAACAGCAGGGATACGTTGTAAATTGTCACTACTATAAATATTACTCCTCTCCCTGAAGCCTAGTCACACAAAAAGGCCTATGAATAACACAATAATGTGCAAGGCAAAAACATGCGATAAGGATGGCATTTTTTTTTAACCAATATCTTTATTAACTCTTAATATAACAAAAGGATTACATTTACATAATAGTCAAACAAATTTGTGCAACATAAACACAAACAAAAACCTAAACATAAACAAGGTGGTCAGAGGTTTTGTCCATTTGGTGGTTAGTCCATGAGTCCATTCCATGTGAGATCATGAGAGTTCAGCAAGTGAATATGTTTGCGCAGAGTTCATTATTCTGTTCTACCATCGTCCATTAGCTGTGATAGATCGTTATTCTCAACATACTGTGTAAATCGGCCCCATACTTTCTGAAACACCTCTTGATTATTCTTGAGGATATATGTGATCCTTTCTAAAGGAAGAACGAGAGCTAATTCCTTAAGCCACTGAGACATACTGGGTTTACCTAAACTCTTCCAAGTTAAAGCAATCACTCTCTTGGCCTGAAACAGACATATATTAATGAAAAGTCGTTCATATGGTTTTATGTGTGCCCCTCCAGGTAAAGACCAAGTAAAAAAAGTTTAGGCTCTCGGCCTAGATTAATCAAGAGAATTTCTTGCATAACTGCGTTGGATTTTCTTGGATAACTGCGTTGAATAACTGCGTTGAATAACTGCGTTATCTGTTATGGGCGGCAGTAGCTCAGTCTGTAGGGAGTTGGCTTGGGAATCGGAGGGTCACCGGTTCAAGTCCCGACATGGACCAAGAACTGAGTGTGAACTGGTAGCTGGAGAGGTGCCAGTTTACCTCTTGGGCACTGCCGAGGTGCCCCTGAGCAAGGCACCAAACCCCCAACTGCTCGGGGCGCTTGTGAGGAGCAGCCCCCTCACTCTGACATCTCTCCATTGTTGCATGTATATGTTCCTGTATATGCATGTGTATGTTACAACAACTGAGTGTAAATTGAATTTCCCCTAGTGGGACTAATAAAGGTTGTTCTTCTTCTTCTTCTTCTTCTTCTTCTTCTTCTTAACCTCTTCCCAAAACTCTCCTACCTTGGGGCACGACCATAAGCAGTGGAAGAGCATGCCTTTATCTTTACCACACCTATTGCACGAGTCACGCATATTACTGTTAAATTTGTTTAATTTTACTGGAGTTATATATACTCTCATTAACCAATTGAATTGAAGCATTTTTTGGCGTGTGTTACCTGTCTGGGTGTTTTACACACCCTGCTCCACTCCTACACTGTTATGTCCTTGCGCAAGTCTGATATCCAGGCTTTAAGTTTAGAATCTGAAGAGTCTTGGGAGTACTCTGACAACATGTTATAAAACTCAGAAATTATACCCCTTCCAAAGGTATTTTTAGTGAGTATATTTCCATTATCGCCAAAAATATCTTTAAATTGTTGAATCCCTTTCTCAGCCCAAATTTTAAAGCCAGAATCCTCTCTGCCCGGCTTGAACTTATTATTACCCCAAATTGGTGTGAAGTAAGAAAGAGGATTTGTATCTTCTCAGTACTTCTTCACTGTTTGCCATACTTTTACCATATTTTAACAATGGGATTCTGTGAATTTTTTTGAGTTTTGAGGGTTCATCTGAATACAAATAAGCTGGGGGTGGGAATCTAAGGTGGCATAGTTTGATGTTTCTCCACGCCAAGGAGCCATTTGTAGAGTAATAAACACAATTGTTCTCAGTTGGGTATCCCAATAATACCACAGTATATTAGGACACTGTAGCCCCCCCCCCCCCATCATAAGGTAAATATAAAAGAGACAAACGGAGCCTGGATGTCTGTTCTTCCATAGAAACTCACTAAATATTTTGTTGATACTGGGAAAGAAATCTGGTGGCAAGGGGATATTGTGAAATAAGCATAGGAGCTTGGGAAGAATGAGTATGTTGTTTTGAGTATGTTGTTCCTGCCAATCAAGGAGAGCGGGAGATTTTACCATCTCTCAGTTGCTTCAGAGATAGATGCCATCATAGGTCTGTAGTTAACCTTTACGACTTCTTCCAATTTTGGGACAGTTTGAATACCTAAGTATGTAAAACTGTCTACCGTTCTAAAGTGCCGTACAGGAGGGTTTATCCTCTCCGAAGGGTTAAGTAACATTAAGGAGGATTTTCAGTTGTTAACTTTATAACCGGATATATTGCTGATTGAGTAACTCGAGAAGAATATACACGGATTTCGCCAAATTACAAAGGAAAAGAATGACATCATCCGCAAAAAGAGAGATGCGATGTTCAAACCCTCCCATGCTTATACCAGATAGTGACACATACTCCCTCACAGCAATAGCAAGTGGCTCAATAGAGAGAATAAATAGTAGGGGCGAGAGAGGGCACCCTTGTCTACAACCTCGGCTAATCTTAATCAGTTTGGATATGTTGTTATTAGTTATTATCTCTGCGTAAGGATCCCTGTATAAGAGTTTGACCCAATTACAAAAAACCTCCCCTAGGCCGAAACGTCCCAGAACTTGAAACAAATACGCCCACTCCACCTGATCAAAGGCTTTCTCAGCATCTAACACCAAGAAGGCTGTATTGTTGCGCCCCTCTTTTCGTACAGAACATTTAAAACCCTTTAACATTATGGAAACCCTTCCTGCCAGATATAAACCCATTTTGGTCTTCCCCAATAATGCCCGGTAATAAAATTTCCAATCTTTTAGCCAGAACCTTACACAGTATTTTCAAATCTGAATTTAAAAGACTAATCAGCCTCATGTTTTCGCATTTATTGTTTGACTTGCCAGGTTTACCTCAGAGAAGGTGAGAGCTTCCCTCTCCATAGGGATTCAGAATACATTTCAAGAAGGGGAATCCTTAATTTTGATTCAAATTTCTTGTAAATGTTGATTGACAAACCATCAGGACCTGCAGCTTTACCTGCAGCTATCGCCTTGGAAATTTCCTCTGAGGTAATCTCCGCCTCCAACATCACACTCTCTTCTTCCTCTATATTGTTTGCACTACACAACTTATAGTCCTGTAATTGGGAGTCTTGAAGTTGTGGTTTTCACACGACATGACTGTCCGGCAACAGGGAGCCACACACTACAAGATGTTTAACCGGGGGGAATCCCCAATGAGGTCTCCAACTTTTTGGTTTTGGACTGGAAACACGCATGAATACACAGTAAATGATGTGATCCAGCAGGTTTCCCGGCAACCTGTGCCTTGACCTCTCATTGGCTACAGCTTATGGCCGGAGCCAAACATCGCTCTTCTCACTCACTTCGCTCATGCTCACTCTGCCCTTCCTCTGCTATACTGTGAGTGTTGCCGCTGTGCAGTCACGTCACTCAGCAGCACAATGCCGGCGGTGTGATGGCAGAGAAGAAGAGGAGCGCCGTTTGGTGTTATTTTACAGCTGCAGACCAAAGTACTGCAAGCTGCAATGTTTGCAGAAAACAAATAAAGTACTGTGGCAACACCACATATTCATACAAATATGTAAAAACACATTATCCAGGTAGCTGATTTACAGAAGTGAAAGTAAGATTTAGTCATCTCCAGCATTAATTGGTGTTATTTTTCAAAGTGTAATTGGCCATCATAGTTGTAATTTTAGCAGATTGATTTAATATAGACTTCAGACGGTCACATAATATAGTCAGCCAGCTGAAATAGATCTAAATGAATTATTTTACTGGAATTGAAAAATATATACCACCATAAATATATATACGTCAAACCTGAAATATGAATATGGCTGATTCAATAACCCTTTTGTATTAATGTCAAAGGAACAGTACTGTTCCTATATTTGGGGCTACACGGATAGGTTATAGAGTTAATTATTTTGTTATTTCACCTTGGTGACTCCCCAAAACCTACGGATATCACAAGGAGCCTTGCTGAAATGGTTGTGAAGGACCTAAAACCTCTCTCTATGGCTGAAGATAAGGGTTTTAGGAATTTTGTAAGGACAATTGATCATAATTAAAAGATTCCAAGTAGGAAAAAAATTAATGGGAGGGGCAGTACCAGCACAGTATGAAGAGTGTCGTTGAAAAATAAAAAAAAACTGTGCATACAACGGATAACGAAAAAATTTAAAATTTGAATTTGCATTCAAATTTGCTCATTGATTCACCCCATAAATCATGAGGCATTGCTTTCCCCTACATAAAAGTAAATAAGCTGCTTTTTAAAGTAAAAAGTATTGATATCGGTATCTGCAATACTGGCCTTGTATTTACTTGAGAACTGCTTTAACTGCTATCATGACATTATTGCATTAGGGACAAAAATAACCTTTAAGAGTGGGTTCATTTTAAAATTTCTAAGAAACAGATTTAGGTTTTTATCTGGTGAGACTTATGGTTTTATGTTCTTGGGAAAAGACTCTAGTCAGACTACCTAAATGGTAAATCAGATATTATCATTTCTCGTAAAATGAAATAATTCAAAATGTATTTAAAAAGTGAATCTCATCTGCACTACAGTATGTTACTCTGGCATCTGCTGTCATCATGAGGAAAAGTCTCACATCTGATTGGACCATCATATAATGTATTCATTATGGTAATGAGATACAGGTTGATAAAAGATTGATCATAGTGGCACAGTGAGGAAGAACACCCATCAACAGAGAGACTGATTATTATAGTTTTGCATTCATGCAGGTCAAATATTTTGAATGAACATCATTTTTTATAATTTTAAATATTGTTAATTGCTAATAGAAAGCTCATTTGCAGGAACTCAGAAACATGGCGTCAGAAGTCACTGTCAGCCCTATTAATGATAATGACATACATCCCTGTTATGAAATAGATAATGGCTCTTACATACTGAAAGGCACCCCTTCTACAATATGTGTTGTATTATTTATTTTCCTTGGCTCATTATCTGTTATCACAATATGTGGAAACCTTCTTGTAATAATCTCCATCATTTACTTCAAACAGCTCCACACTGCTACAAACTCTCTCATTCTCTCTCTGGCTGTGGCGGACCTGCTTGTTGGTGTGGTAGTTTTTCCTTTCAGCATGGCTTTCTCTCTGAGCTCATGTTTGTACAATGAAGATTTATTTTGTAAAGTACGAAGCAGCTTTGATGTAACACTGAGCACAGCTTCCATTTTGAATTTATGTTGTATTTCCATTGACAGATATTATGCTGTGTGTCAGCCTCTGAACTACAGAAGTAAGATAAATGTAAATGTTGTTGTGGTCATGATCCTGGTCAGCTGGAGTGTTTCTGTTCTAGTTGCCATTGGGTGTACAATTCCTGGTTTAAACAATGAAAAATGTGAAGAAAACTGTTTTATTGATGCTCTACTTTCAAGAATTTTGGGACTTATTTTCTCATATTATGTCCCAGCGATCATAATGCTCTGTATCTACCTAAAGATCTTCCTCGTTGCCCAGAGACAGGTACGCAGCATCCACAACACAATCTGTCAGAGCACAAAGTCTGGAGCTGCTGTCAGTAAGATGGAGAGAAAAGCCACCAAAACTCTGGCTATTGTGATGGGAGTGTTTCTGATGTGCTGGACTCCTTTCTTTCTCTATGTTACCTGTCAGCTGTTGAATCATGTGTCTGTGTTTGTTCCACTGATTGAAACTCTCAACTGGCTTACACTGTCAAACTCAATGCTCAATCCTTTCATTTATGCTTTCTTTTACAGCTGGTTCAGATCAGCTTTCAGATTGATCATTTCAGGAAAAATATTTCAAGGTGATTTTATAAACACAAAACTACTGTGACGTTTTCTTTGTGGTGCTGAAAAGGCCAATGGGCAAGTTAGTTCTGATCAAATGCATGATTTTGTAAATTATGCAGTCAAAAACTACATACCAAGGTGAAATACTGACTGAGGCCCAGAGGAGCATTATGAGCTGTCAGTTTATGTGATCATGAAAATAGTTTAAACACACTATGCTCACATGTACTGTACATGTATATCCTGTATGTGTTTGTTCCACTTACTGGCACTATATGATACTTTCATTAGGTAAAATATTAAACATGGTATTAATTCTGTTTGAGTTTATACTGTAGTAAAAATCAATGTTTAACATCCTTTTGACAGCTGGACTCTGAGTGTAATTGTTTGCCTCATTCTGAGCCTCTTTATGTCATGAACTCTTTCATTATGTGTCACTGTAATTGGTACAACTACAGAGAAAGATATGAGACAAGTAATAAGAATAAAATATGAACATACCCTAAACTATAAGGCTGAGAGTTTGTCATCATCTCTACATTAATGAGTGTAACAGATGTTAGAGGAGGCCAAGCTCTGTTTCACCATTCAAACATGTTCTTAATGAAACATGACTGAACCATTATGGATGGAGCCAGTGGTGGAAGAAGTACTCAGATCTTTTACTGAAGTAAGAGTAGAAATACCACACTGTAGAAATACTCAGTTACAAGTAAAAGCCATACATCAAAGTGTTACTTGAGTAAAAGTACAGAAGTATTAGAAACAAAATATACTAAATAAATTATTCAAAATACTCATTATGCAGATTGGCCCATTTC
This sequence comes from Pterois miles, assembly GCA_947000775.1. Lineage (NCBI taxonomy): Eukaryota > Metazoa > Chordata > Actinopteri > Perciformes > Scorpaenidae > Pterois > Pterois miles. Next base: position 26,006,088 of record CAMQGK010000634.1, on the reverse strand, counting down.
CTAATAATTTATTAATGGATTATAATTATTGATGCATTAATGTGGACAGTTGGTAAAGCTAGGTTTTTTATCCATTGTTGATTTATGTTGAAAGTTTATCTCTATGGCTCAATTAGTAACCATCATGCTAATGGGGCCCAGCCCAGTTAACCCAGTTGGGTTAATTGGTTGGTTAACTGCTATGTGTTGTATTCGTCTGTCAACTGAAATAAACTAAATTGAATAAACACTCCAGAACTTCTCCACCTAATAACTTATATATAGTGTGATATTACTACTTTTACTATTAATACAGCAGTATCTTGGTAGTTCTTCGCCAATTATCTGCTATGTCTGTGAGAAAATAAAAGTAGAAATGAAAAAAAATAAATGCAGGTTGATTCTTTGATACATTAATTTATTTTAAATTTCTATAGACACGTTTAATGAAAACACAGTTAACATGCTTTTCTTACAGCTGATTGAATGATGACGCAACTCATGTATTGACTATGTAGAAGTATCATACAACGGGTGGGACGAAGACGACATCTGTTCATCCACAGAAAAAAATAAATGATACAGTAAATCTGTAGATACTGTGAATAACATGTCAATCCTCTCCTGAACTGAAGGACTTCTATCTGACTGTGAAAGAGAAAAAGAAAATATAAAACAGAGATAAATGTGAAAGAGAGGTGAAAACACCACTTTATATAAACATCCATCCATCCATCCATCGTCAACCGCTTATCCCGTTAGGGGTCGCGGGGAGGCTGGAGCCGATCCCAGCTGGCATTGGGCGAAGGCGGGGTTCACCCTGGACAGGTCACCAGTCCATCGCAGGGCACATAGAGACAGACAACATATAGACAGACAACCATTCACACTCACATTCACACCTACGGGCAATTTAGAGTCATCAATTAACCTAAACAGTATGTCTTTGGACTGTGGGAGGAAGCCGGAATACCCGGAGTACCCGGAGTACCACGGGGAGAACCACGGGGAGAACATGCAAACTCCACACAGAAGAGCCGCAAGCTGGAATCGAACCTGCGACCCTCTTGCTGTGAGGCGACAGCGCTAACCACTACACCACCGTGCAGCCCACTTTATATAAACAATGCTGTCTTATTTAGTTCTGTAGAATTAAAGGGGGCATACGCTCACTTTCAGGTTCATGCTTGTATTTGGGGTTTCAACTAGAACATACTTTGATAATGATCAAAAGACACATTACTTTTCCCATACTGGCGCCTTCACTAAAAAGTCCAGTCTGCTCTGATTGGCTGATAGCTCTCCAGCTGTGGGTGGTATGTTGTAATGAGCCTGAATGTGACGTAGGAAGGGAGTCACATCTGGGGAGCTGGTTGAAACATGTTTTCTGATCCTGGCAGCCCACAAAAAACTGAGTGGATTGTCATTTTAAAATTTGTGAGTTGGTAGGCAATCCAGATATGCGTTGGTATATATGCACAGGGACTGAAAAAGCCTTGAAAAAAAATCAACTTCAATAACAACTACCTTGAAATTAATTAAAGATCTGAGTGAATCCACCCTGTCAAGAAAACACTGTAACCTCACCTCCAATCCTATCTGAAATTTGTCTTAATATTACAGCTGCACAAAATACTGAAGTTATACTAATATTTCATTCAAATACAGTTACTAAAGCTGTTTAAATCAGAACAGTAGCCTGTAGCTCTGCTTCAAGGAAATAAAACCTGCATCTCTGATCTGCTTCCTTTGATTGTTTTATATATTTTGTACAGTGGGCTGCAATATTTAGTATATCCATCTTCAGTAGTTATTACATTTTGATGCGTTTATAAAGAAGGGAGTTAGGTGTTGGTTGTTTCTGTGAATGTGGCACGCTGTCTTTGTTGGCTAACTGACTAAATTTATGAACAGATAAATCAGATAAATCTCAAACCAAATAAGAATTACCCACACTGACAAAAAGAAATGTAGTTTCCTGTGTGAAACTTTCCTAACTCTATTTGTTTGTAGGACATGTTTAAAGTAGTGTAAAACAAATAATACAGAGGGAATTATGACCTGTTTGACTTCCTAATAAAAGCCAAACAGTAATAAAGGAGTATTGATTTCTATCGAGAATCGTGTATTTCCACTGGTATTGGTATCAATCACAAAATTTCTTGTTTCATGACATTCCTGGTGAAGGCCTATTGGAAGTGACAAAACACTTAAAATGTAGACTCATTGCAAAAGGTCCAGTGAAAAATTTTGGGTGCAAGTAAATGAAAATGTTGAGCTGTTCAACCAACGTAGAAAGTTAGTCTAGAGCCCTACACGGGCTATTTCAGCACCTCAAAGAAGTTTAGAGTCAGTAAAATCACCTTGAAATATTTTTCCTGAAATGATCATTCTGACGGCCGATCTGAACCAGCTGTAAAAAAAAGCATAAATAAATGGATTGAGCAATGAGTTAGACAGTGGAAGCCAGGTGAGTGTTTCAGACAATGTAACTGACACTGATGCATGATTCAAAAGCTGAAAGCTTAAACAGAGAAAGAAAGGAGTCCAGCACATCAGAAACACTCCCATCACAATAGCCAGAGTTTTGGTGGCCTTTCTCTCCATCTTACTGACAGCAGCTCCAGACTTTGTGCTCTGACAGATTGTGTTGTGGATGCTGCGTACCTGTCTCTGGGCAACGAGGAAGATCTTTAGGTAGATACAGAGCATTATCAGCGTTGGGAGATAAAATGAGAAAAGCAATCCTATAACATTTGCTAGTATGACACCAATGAAACATTTTTCTTCACATTTCTCTTGGTTTAATACTGCTATTAAGAGGCCAATTGCAACAACAGCAGAAGCACTCCAGCTTAGCAGGATCATGATCACAACAACACGAGTATTTATCTTAGTCGTATATATCAGAGGCTGACACACAGCATAATATCTGTCAATAGAAATACAACATAAATTCAAAATGGAAGATGTGCACAGTGTTATATCAAAGCTGCTTCGCAAGTTGCAAAATAAACCCTCATGATACCAACATGAGGTTACAGTGATTGCCATGCTGAAAGGAAAAACTAAAACTCCAACAAGCAGGTCAGCCACAGCCAGAGACAGGATGAGGTAGTTAGTAGGGATGTGGAGCTGTTTGAAGTAAATGATGGAGATTATTACAAGAAGGTTTCCACATATTGTCAAAACAGACAATGAGCCAAGGAAAATATATAATAATACACATTTTACAGAAGGGTTGCTTGTAAATACATAACTTGTATTATCTGATTCATAGCAGGGATGTATGTCATTAACAGTGTAAGTCCTGTTGACAGTCACTTCTGGTTCCATGCTTCTAGAATCCTGCAATTCAGTTTTCCAATAACAACCAATTACATTTATAAACACTTGAACTTCAGCCTGTGTAACGACGACATCAGTGCTCTAAGAAACAAGAGTTATCAGGTTAAAATAGCAAAAGTTGATCAAGTTTCATACCACAGTCCTCCAGCCAGAGCATCAGTGTTGATGTGTGTCCTGACTGACTGTGCCACCGTGCAGAACCTTTGGACTTGATATTAAAATAACCAACCGTCACCTAATTACCATAATTAATACCAGATTCTCCTGTACAATCTGATAGGATACACTATGTTCTGTTTGCATGTGATATGCTGATAATTTTCATCTGTTTTCCTGTCATGCGAGGCAAAGTATCGAGGGAATAAAGTAAAATGTAAGCAGACTACCTGATTACTATAAGCAAATTATTCAACCAGTATCTGTGTAGCAATGACTCTGTGCCAGTCTTATTAATCCATCTCTAAAATGGACACACCCTGTCTTAAATTCAGCCTACAATGCCGTTAGGTCTTGTTTGGGTCTCAGGCACTACAAGTCCACAGGAAGTGCACCGGTCATTGATCCCAACTTGGCGTAGTGGCACATAGAGGTACGATACTGCAAATTCTGAGTCTATAATGTAACGTCATTGATTTTACAAGTTGCATAACATACTAATAGATGAATCCAGAGTTATTTTCCTCACCATTATCAATTGCATCAGACCCACGAGAATCCGCCGCCCTGCGCGCTCATGTGACATATCCAGGTTCTGCCTGCTTCCTGCTAGCTGTAATAATGGATAAATTGTCCGTAATTTATCACTTTTATTATGTTACAATACACCCATGGGCTGTATGATATAAAGCCTGGTCAATGTGTTCATGCATTCTGTTAATGTAATGTTCTTACCTGTTACCTTTATACACAATCAATAATGTGTAGCTGGTAAATTGAATCATTGAATCATTGAAAAATTGCAGCTCATTTTTATACTTTGCGAAATCATCTCACGGGCCGGATTAAACCCATTCAGGCCCGCGGGCCATACGTTTGACACCCCTGCTCTAAGTGATCTGGCTGAGGGAAGACATATAAACTGAAAATAGCATGGACCTTGAGGAATCCTACAATTAAAATGTGCAACAGAAGACCTGGCATTTTTCTAAGACAACAGAGAAAGATCTCTTAGAGAGGTAAGAGAGTAGTAGCTGAAGAGCTGTTCCCTGAAGACCAGCCGAGGTTTCTAGACAGTGCAGGAGAGCAGAGTGATCACTGGTGTCAAAAGCAGCACTTAGCTAAGACGTTTACTGGAGCTTCGAGCTAGGCAGGCCCGAGAGGAGTGCTTTTTTTTCCCGTAGTACGAAGGCAAGAAAACTGGTCTGAACAACGATATGCGTTATCATTAAATTCACATCTGGGAATTTTGAGGCGATAAATCAACTGTGTAGATTTTGAATATTGGCAGGTTTAGGAAAATTGTTGGAAAATCAAAAAATTGTGCCAATATTTCCAGAGTTTAAAAGCTCCACAAGACTGTAAACGGACCAAACCCGCCAACCTCCCTCTGGTTCTCTCTCGAGGCTGCTTAGAGGCTGTGGGATAGAGCCAGAAAGCTGAGGGCAAGTGAGGGCCCACAGAGCATGTTGGAGAACTAGAGGGAGTGCAGAAGGACTGGGGGGTCTGTGTTTGATGACTGAAGACCGGCTAAATGCTGTCCTCCAGTGTCCAGGCACCCCTGGATGTGGAGCCTCCAACAAGCTTTGTGGGCCTTGCCTCTCCTCAACCACCCGTTTCATTTATAAGTTTATAGTTGACTGAAGTGAAAGTGAGCGAATTCATAACCAAATGATGACGATAAGGAGAGAAAGAGATGTATTTTTAATTATGGCTTTTTGTGGAGCAATAGCTGCTAAATCTGTAAGGAGATATGTCAGTGTCAATGCAGAGACAGAGCCAGGACGTGACGTGTCGTGACGTGTCGTGTCGTGTCGTGTCGTGACGTGACGTGACATGTCGTGACGTGACGAAGAAGTTGTGTTGAGTTGGCTGAGCTCCATGCAGACAGACATCATGTTGCATGAATCCGACTGTTCCTCTCTATCTCTCTGTGTGCGGTGGAGACAGAGATGAGGTGTTGGGTCTCGCTGCCTGTCTCTCCCCTCGAAACGCTCCACATTAAGAGGGTGAGAGTGACCTCTGTTTAGGCTCCTACCACATCCATGTCCTCCACACATGTAACACATAAAAGCTGCTCAAGTGGAAGTATTTCTGACTATACTGGTTTATGACAGGCTCGAAATTTGAGTCAGATTCATAGTTTTGTATTGATACATCCATATCTAAGACTATTTTATCGATTTCCCATATTTATCGATAAATCTCTGCACTTCTATTACATATTCTTTAAACCTTTAGTGAACACCTCAAAAATAGGTAATGAGATGCTAGTAGCTCACATGCTACTTGTTCAAAACCTCTTGTGGTATAAACCTGCTTGGAGAACTCTCATGAACTATTTTTATTTGTAATCTTTAAAAGGTAATGCTTATATTGTGCTGTACTGGAGAAATAAAAACTTCTTACCAACGTTTGCCAGTACTATTAATCACTAATGACCATCTTATTTTAGTGACCTGTAGGAGCATGGAGCTGAAATCTATGAATTATTTATCACATGCATCCAAGCCAGTGTTTTTCCTATATTCAGTCAACAGTTGCGCAGCGCTGCTGCTAAATGATAAGCACCGTTGCTATGTATACATCTCCCAAATGCAATAACTCATTATCTCTACGTAGTACTTCATTAATCACTTTATTATCATATCACATGCAAACAGAACGTAGTTTATCCTATCAGATTGTACAGGAGAATCTGGTATTAATTACGGTAATTAGGTGACGGATGGTTATTTTAATATCAAGTCCAAAGGTTCTGCACGGTGGCACAGTCAGTCAGGACACACATCAACACTGATGCTCTGGCTTGAGGACTGTGGTATGAAACTTGATCAACTTTTGCTATTTTAACCTGATAACTCTTGTTTCTTAGAGCACTGATGTCGTCGTTACACAGGCTGAAGTTCAAGTGTTTATAAATGTAATTGGTTGTTATTGGAAAACTGAATTGCAGGATTCTAGAAGCATGGAACCAGAAGTGACTGTCAACAGGACTTACACTGTTAATGACATACATCCCTGCTATGAATCAGATAATACAAGTTATGTATTTACAAGCAACCCTTCTGTAAAATGTGTATTATTATATATTTTCCTTGGCTCATTGTCTGTTTTGACAACATGTGGAAACCTTCTTGTAATAATCTCCATCATTTACTTCAAACAGCTCCACATCCCTACTAACTACCTCATCCTGTCTCTGGCTGTGGCTGACCTGCTTGTTGGAGTTTTAGTTTTTCCTTCCAGCATGGCAATCACTGTAACCTCATGTTGGTATCATGCAGCTTTATTTTGCAAAGTACGAAGCAGCTTTGATATAACACTGAGCACATCTTCCATTTTGAATTTATGTTGTATTTCTATTGACAGATATTATGCTGTGTGTCAGCCTCTGATATATACGACTAAGATAAATACTTGTGTTGCTGTGATCATGATCCTGGTGAGCTGGAGTGCTTCTGCTGTTGTTGCAATTGGCGTCATAATAGCAGAATTAAACCAAGAGAAATGTAAAGAAAAGTGTTTTATTGAAGCTCTACTAGTAAATACTTTAGGAATGATTTTCTCATTTTATCTCCCAGTGGTCATAATGCTCTGTATCTACCTAAAGATCTTCCTCGTTGCCCAGAGACAGGTACGCAGCATCCAGAACACAATCTGTCAGAGCACAAAGTCTGGAGCTGCTGTCAGTAAGATGGAGAGAAAGGCCACCAAAACTCTGGCTATTGTGATGGGAGTGTTTCTGATGTGCTGGACTCCTTATTTTCTCTATTTCACCTTTCAGCTTTTGAATCACATGTCAGTGTCAGTTACAGTGTTTGAAACACTCAATTGGCTTGCACTGTCAAACTCGTTGCTCAATCCATTTATTTATGCTTTCTTTTACAGCTGGTTCAGATCAGCTTTCAGATTGATCATTTCTGGAAAAATATTTCATGGTGATTTTACTGACTCTAAACTTCGTTGATGCTCTCTGGAGTGCTGAAATAGCCTGAGCAGGGCTCCAGACTAACTTTTTACATTTGGTTGCTTCAGTGCCTAATAAATCCCATGTACTGAAACACTGACTCCTTTATATCCTTTTGTTATTGTTAGGGAGTTCAACAGGTCATTATTCCCTCTCTGTTATCTATTTTATACTGCTGTGAAAACATGTTCTTCAAACAACTGTACTTATTCAATTTTCTCACCAAAAACTGCATTTCTTTTTTTGTCAGGGTGTGGATGAGTCTTTTCAATGAACAGATTTATCCAGTGCAGGTTATATTTCCTTGAAGCAGAATTATAGGCCTCTGATCTGCTTTACAGCTGCAGTGACAGATTGGCTGAAAGCTGAGGCGACAGTGTTTCCTTCTCACCAAACATTACATTTCTTTTCAGGGATGGGATTTATCCAGTTCACCTGTAACTGTGCTTGATGATAAGTTAACTGTCAAATAACTAACAATGACAGTATGCCACCATCTCATTGTGATGTTTTGATTTGTATGAGATTTAATGGACTGGACATACAGATTTCAGGCATGGCAGCAACAAACTTGTAAAAAAAAAAAAAAAAAAAAAAAAAGTCATCCTTATCGGTTTGCTATGTGTAACATAATGAACTGTACATCATCACTGCAATCGAGTCCCACTCAGTTCATGATATGACAGCGGTGAACATTAATTGGCTAGAAGATCAACAGGTATATTTTGTTTTCATTAAACATTTGTAGGAAAAAAAAAATAATGGTTGAAAGGAAAAACCTGAATTTAAAAATGTTTATTTTTACCTTTATTTTTGCACAAAATTCCCAGATAAGTTATGAGGAACTACCCAGATACCATTAATAGTAACAGTAGAAATATCATACTACAAGTAAAATTCCTACATTGAAATTTTTGCATCATTAAAACAATATTATAAGTATAATAATATGCTAACTGTCAGAGTACTGTCCATAGCAACCAGCGTTTTAGCAACTGCCTTGGTATGTCCAAGCAGCCAGCTCAGGAGGGCCTGTTTTATTACGAACATTATTATTTATCAAACCCCTGAGACCTGAGGGATCACTGGCTATCCTGACTGACTGTACTGTCTTTCAGCAGCTGTAGCAGCCTCTAGTTTAGAGCTAAAGTGAAGATACTGGGGTCATATAAAAGTAGAAAACCTAAGGAATACTTGTTGGGAAGGAGGTTAAGTACCACTCCAAAGAGGAAATAGTAGCGTGGTCATTTTCACAGGGGTCTCTTGACCTCTGACCTCAAGATATCTGAATGAAAATGGGTACCCACAAATCTCTCCTTTACAGACATGCCAATTTTATGCCAATTCAATGCAGTTTTTACAATTTTTTTCCAATATTTATGCATCCTGGGGTCCCTAAACAAAATGTAGTCGTCGTCAATACCATTACTGGTGAAATTCCATGATTCTTGACACCACTTCAATATAATAATAATAATAATAATAATAATAATAATAATAAGTAACATAACACAAGGAACAAGTGCCACTGTGTTATTTAAAAATAATGAATAAATAAATAGACAAATTATAGGCTCAGGCCCGTCTGTACTAAGAGCTACATGGTCTGTGTTGGACAGTTCTTTATAATACCTCGTTGTGTCTGTTCATACGGTTCGGGAAATACTGTGTAGCTTATCTGTCTGCAAGACGGCATATTGTAGCGCAGCTCAACTACCCTAATCATATGCTGAAATCCAGCATCCTCCGAACGAGCTGAGGCGCTGCAATGCTAATTGCATAATCAATCGTTATGTACTAGCATGATTGGTGATTGTTTTTGTGTTCTGAGAACATTACTCTTCTAGTTACTATAAATGTTCACTTGTTGTGATTTCACTGTTAATAATTCTAATTTTAATTAATTTAATTTTAATAATTTTATTTATTTTTTAATTTAAGAAGAAAATGTACAATATATGGCAAGTGACATATCATGAATAGCAGTAGGTTCTTTAGAAGACAGAGCACACAGTGTAAACCAAATTACAGTATATCCTCATAAAAGGCAAAAAAGTAAAGTAATAAGTACCCTAAGGGCTTCTAATAAAGGCATCAATAATGTTCTGAAGTTTTTTTTGCTGCTTTCTTTTTTTGTTCGTTTTTGCCGGCATTTATCTGTCTGTCTGTGTTCAAGATAACTCAAAAACTTATGGACGGATTTTGATGAAATTTTCAGGGTGTGTCGAAAATGTGAAAAGGAAGAACTGATTTAGAAGAAATCCTGGATTCTGGATCACCTAAAAATTTTCGTTAACATTGGGGTCAATTGGACCCAAAAATTGTTTCTCAATATCTCTGGTAATTGTTGCCCAAAGCTCATGAAATTTGACTCAGGGATTTACAATGTGTACTTCTATCAAATCCCAAAGGCTGATCCAGATCTGATCCAGATGGCGGAGGTCTGCGCTCTCCGAGTGCTTTTCTAGTTCAATTCAGTTTTCTTATCCTCCACTATTACACAAATGTAATGTAATTTATGGTAAAATGAGAGAGAGAAAAATGTTTGTTTCTAGCCAGTCATTCATCACAGCAAGAAACATAGCTGATATTTCTTTATCATAGAATATACAGCAATTGTGATCAAAGTTGAACCAGCTCCCTTCAAACAGCGCTAGGTCCCGTCACAACATTAGTCTGAGGGGTTCTCCTGAAGGATGGAGCTATGTTATTAAATATTTTGAAGCAAACCTCTTTTGCTTTTGGATGTAAAGAGTTTGAGAAATTAATATGTAATTTCTTCAATTCAGGGTGACAAAGGGTATGAGAAGCTCAGTTCGTGCTTAACTGCATTGGTTATAATTGGTTACAATAATAATAATAATAGTCTACAGCCACGTTAAAGTCCGTTTGTGTTGTGCTACTCTACTACCTACTAGCGCTAGCTACTAGCAGGTTGTTTGGGAGATGTTAATTAATGTACATTACATTAACAGAATGCATTCACGGCCCAGGCTTTACAGCATGTATTATAAGATAATAGAAGTGATGAATTATAGCCAGTTTATCCATTATTACAGCTGCATACAGCTAGCACGAAGCTGGCTGGCAGAACCTGGATATGCACATTATTTATGCTTTCTTTTACAGCTGGTTTAGATCAGCCGTCACAATGATCATTTCAGGAAAAATATTTCAAGGTGATTTCACTAACTCAAAACTTCTTTGAGATGTTGAAATAGCCTGTGCAATGCTCCAGATTAATTTTCTACCTTGGCTGAACTGCTGTGCCCAACATTTTCATTTAGGTGCACCTGCACAATTTTCACTGCGCCTTTTACAATGATAGTCTACATTTTAAGTGTTTTGTTACTTCCAATAGGCCTACGTCAGGAATGTCATGAAACAACAAATTTTGTGGTCGATACCAATACCAGTGGAATTACTCACCCAAATATATGTGCACAGGGACTGAAAAACTCACTTTTTCAGTCCCTGTGCACATATATTTGGGTATCTGGAGTGCCTACCAACCCACAAACTGTAAAATAAGACAGCCCTGTGGTTTTTTGTGGGCTACCGGGATCAGAAATTCCCATGTTATTTACAGTATCTACAGATTTACTGTATTATTTATTTTACATTCATTAGTCCTTGTCCCACCCATTAAATGATTCTTCACACAGAGTTGATACATAACTTACTTTATCATTCGTTCAGCTAAGCATGTAAGCAAGTAATAAGCATGTAAATTGTGTTTTCATCAAACATGTAGAAATGTTAAAAAATCAATGTTTCAATGGATCAACCTGCTTTTAAAAGTGTTTTATTTCTACCTAGACTACCTAGATACTACTGTATTAATAGTAACTGTAGTAATATCACACTATAAAAAGTAGTACATTTAAAATTTATTTTTAAAATTAAATTTATGCCCTCCTAATGGGTAGTCTCACCTCTGAAACCTTAATAAATATATATCAATATAATATAATGTAATATTATATTATAGGGTTGCAGGTTTGAATCCTGCTTAGGGCCCCTCTGTATGGAGTTTGCATGTTAGCATGGGGTTTCTCCGGGTTCTGCAACTTCCTCCCACAGTCCAAAGACATACAGGTTAACTGAAGTCTGTAAATTGCCTGTAGCGTGTCTCTATGTGCCTTGCAATGGACTGGCGACCTATCCAGGGAGTACTCAACATCCGGCCACATTTGTCCAACCCGAATGACATCCCTATGTCATCGCTGTAGATCCTGGTGTGGTGGATCAGTGAGTCGATTTCTCACTCATTCCTGGCGTACAGCTTGATGTCATCCATGTAAAGCAGGTGGCTGATTGTTGCCCCACTATGGAATCGGTACCCGTAGCCTCTCTTTGTGATGATCTCACTGAGGGGTTTCAGGCCTATGCAGAACAGCAGTGATGATAACGCATCTCCTTGGTATATGCCGCACTTGATGTTGACTTGGGTAATTGGCTTTGAGTCAGCCTCTAGGATTGTCTTCCACATTCCCATCGAGTTCTGGATGAAAGCCATTAGGTTCCTGTTGATCTTATACAGTGCCAGACATTCCAGTATCCATGTGTGTGGCATTGAGTTATAGGCTTTCTGGTAGTGCACAGGTTGGTCTGTCTGTTCTTACAGTCTCAAGCGACTGCTCTATCGATCAGTAGCTGGTGCTTGGCTCCTCTGGTGTTACTGTCAATTCCTTTCTAAGCCTTGCTCATGCATTGAGCGACATGCTTACTCATCTTAGATGCAATGATGCCAGACAGGGCGTTCCATGTTGTGCAGAGATAAGTTATTGGTCAGTAGTTGGTTGGGATGGGTCCCTTCTGGGGGTCCGTCATGATTAGGACAGTCCTGCCCTGAGTTAACCACTCTGGGTGAGTTCCATCCCTCAGCAGTTGGTTCATCTGTGCTTCTAGGCGTTCATGGAGTACAGATAGCTTCTTCACCCAGTATGTATGTATGTGTCATATCGGGGCCCGGTGCTGTCCAGCGCTTCATTTTTGACACTCTTTTTATACATCTGCCTTTGAGATGGTTACTGGTTCTTGTTCTGGGAGGCTGCTGTGGTCAGCTCTCAAGTCTAATCAGAATTGGGCATCGGTGTTGTGTGATGCCTCCCTTTCCCATATGTCCTTCCAGTACCTTTCCATCTCAGCTCTCGGTGGGTCTGACCAATTGTTGTTTCCTTGCCACTAAGAGTACACTTTGGCTGGTTCAGTGGAGAACATCTGGTTTATTTTCCTTGCTTCTACCTCCTTGGTGTATCTCTTCAACCGTATGGCCTGAGCTGTTAGTCTTTGTTTGGCAGTTTTGAGTGCCTCAGATATGGAGAGTTTGTTGTACTTCCTGGGTGCCCCTTTATTCACCATGTTCCCCTTCTGCAGGCTGGCTGGCTATCTTCTCCCTGTGTTGCCCTTATCTTAGTCTCTTCCATGGTGAGTACTGCTTGTTATGTTGCGAGCCCATCTTGTGCCCAAGTATCTCAAGGCTCACTGTTGCTGTCAGCTTATTGGTGTCAGTGATGGTTCCTGTAGGGATTGTCATTAGAGCAGCATTCACTTCCACTAGCAGATCTTATGAAGGTACTTGGCAACTCAGCTTCTGTATTTGTCGGGGGCCCCAGGTTCCTAGTTGGGTCACGATCTTCCTTCTAAGGTCACCAGCTCTTGTACTGAGGCCGTTGTTGTCTGTTGGGGCTTGGTACCCAATCTCGAATTGTGGGGGTGATGATGGCATCCCCCGCTGACCTGTCGTCCTGGCTCCCCCTTGCCGTAGCATTGTTGTAGCATTTCATCAATCTCTAGTTGTGAGAGTAGTTTTTACTTACGGATGTTCGCTGAAATACTCCAACGAAGCTATGGCAAGGGGAGCCAGGACGACAGGTCAGCAGGGAGATGCTACAATCCATACATACTGGTAAAGAAGCTAACAGCACTCCATAATCCTAGCACACAGATGAACCAGCTGCAAAGGGATGGAACCCACCCAGAGTGGTTGACTGAAGGCAGGACTGTCCTAATCATGAAGGACCCTCAGAAGGGACCCATCCCATCCGACTACCTGTCTCTGTACAACATGGAAGCTCCTGTCAGGCATCATGGCAGCTAAGATGAGTAGGCATATGGTTCAATACATGAGCAAAGCACAGAAAGCAATTGACAGTAACACCAGAGGAGCCAAGCAGCAGCTACTGGTCGATAGAGCAGTCCACAGAGACTGTAAGAACAGGCAGACCAACCTGTGCACTGCCTGGATTGATCGGAAAGCCTACGACTCAATGCCACACACATGGATACTGGAATGTCTGGAACTGTACAAGATCAACAGGACACTAAGAGCCTTCATCAAGAGCTTGATGGGAATGTGGAAGATAACCCTAGAGGCCAACTCCAAGCCAATCGCCCAAGTTAACATCAAGTGCTGCATATACCAAGGGGATGCACTATCACCACTGCTGTTCTATATAGGCCTGAACCCCCTCAGCCAGATCATATACAAAGAGTGGTTACGGATAGCATTTCCCAAGTGGGGCAACAATCTTTATGTTTTTTTTAGTTTATATGACACCAGTATCTTAATTTTAGCTCTAAAATAGAGGCTGCTACAGCTGCTGAAAGACAGTACCGTCAGTCAGGATAGCCAGCGATCCCTCAGGTCTCAGGGGGTTAATAAATAATAATGTTCATAATAAAACAGGCCCTCCTGGGCTGGCTGCTTGGACATACTAAGGCAGTTGCTAGAACGGTTGTTACTATGGACCGTACTCTGGCAGTTAGCATATTTTTTTCATCACAGATTAGTGTTATAATGATTTCATTATTTGGCTTTTTATTGACATTATTGTATTTTGCCATTTACTCTGTAACCACTGAAAACTGCCCAGTGTCAGAAAGATAACTTTGATAATTGCTTATACTAGGCTTTCTTTTTATTTGTTAGGTGGAGGTGTGATGCTTAATGTGGCAGGGATGCTTTTCAGTCTCCAATCCACTTACAGCCATACTCGCTCACATGTGAAAACGCACATCAGAACAGTTTCTGAATTGTGGTGCTGTGGAGGCAGTGGTTTGTGTATAACCAACAGTCTCTTTAAGACCCCCTCCTGAAAAGAGTCCAGTCTGCTCTGATCGGATTGAGGGAAATACATGGTTACCTCTGGAAAGATAGTTGTCAAACTGTGGTGGTATTTTCTAATGAGCCTGCAAATCTGAATGGCTTGTTGAATCATATTTTCTGATCCAAGCAGCCCACAAAAAGCTGACTGTTGTCTTGACGAGTGGTAGACAATTCAGATATCTAAAAGTATGTGCATTCAGTTTTTTACAATATCTTCCCTTTAACAACTACCTTGAAGTCAATTAAAGGGCAGATTGATTGAACCCACCCTGTCAAGGAAACACTGTCACCTCAGCTTTCAGCCAATCTGTCACTGCAGCTGTAAAGCAGATCAGAGGTCTATAATTCTGCTTCAAGGAAATATAACCTGCATCTCTACTTCCTTTGATGGTTTCCTATAATATTCTGTTTGTTGCTGCCATGCATAAAATTTGTATGTCCAGTCCATTAAGTCCCATACAAATCAAAAGACGGTGGCACACTGTAGTTGTTAGTTGACAGTTAATTTTTCATCAACCAGTTACAGTTGAGCTGGATAAATCTCTTCCCTGAAAGGAATTGCTCACACACAGAAAAGAAATGCAGTTTTTGCTGAGAAAATGGAATCAGTACAGTTGTTTAAAGGACATGATTTCACAGCAGTATAAAATAGATAACAGAGAGGGAATAATGACCTGTTTAACTCCCTAACAATAACAAAAGGATATAAAGGAGTCAGTGTTTCAGTACATGGGATTTATGAGGCACTGAAGCAACCAAATGTAAAAAGTTAGTCTGGAGCCCTGCTCAGGCTATTTCAGCGCTCCAGAGAGCATCAACGAAGTTTAGAGTCAGTAAAATCACCTTGAAATATTTTCCCTGAAATGATCAATCTGAAAGCTGATCTGAACCAGCTGTAAAAGAAAGCATAAATAAATGGATTGAGCATTGAGTTTGACAGTGCAAGCCAGTTCAGTGTTTCAGACACTGTAACTGACACTGACATGCGCTTCAAAAGCTGAAAGGTGAAACAGAGAAATAAAGGACTCCAGCACATCAGAAACACTCCCATAACAATAGCCAGAGTTTTGGTGGCCTTTCTCTCCATCTTACTGACAGCAGCTCCAGACTTTGTGCTCTGACAGATTGTGTTGTGGATGCTGCGTACCTGTCTCTGGGCAACGAGGAAGATCTTTAGGTAGATACAGAGCATTATGATCACTGGGAGATAAAATGAGAAAAATATTCCCATAGTATTTGCCAGTATAAAATGAATTAAACACTTTTCTTTACATTTCTCTTGGTTTAATACTGCTATTAAGAGGCCAATTGCAACAACAGCAGAAGCACTCCAGCTCACCAGGATCATGATCACAACAACACGAGTATTTATCTTAGTCGTATATATCAGAGGCTGACACACAGCATAATATCTGTCAATAGAAATACAACATAAATTCAGAATAGAAGATGTGCACAGTGTTACATCAAAGCTGCCTTGCAATTTGCAATATAAAGCTGCATGATTCCAACATGAGGTTACAGTAAATACCATACTGGAAGGAAAAACTAAAACCCCAACAAGCAGGTCAGCCACAGCCAGAGACAGGATGAGGTAGTTAGTAGGGATGTGGAGCTGTTTGAAGTAAATGATGGAGATTATTACAAGAAGGTTTCCACATGTTGTCAAAACAGACAATGAGCCAAGGAAAATATATAATAATACACATTTTACAGAAGGGTTGCTTGTAAATACATAACTTGTATTATCTGATTCATAGCAGGGATGTATGTCATTAACAGTGTAAGTCCTGTTGACAGTCACTTCTGGTTCCATGCTTCTAGAATCCTGCAATTCAATTTTCCAATAACAACCAATTACATTTATAAACACTTGAACTTCAGCCTGTGTAACGACGACATCAGTGCTCTAAGAAACAAGAGTTATCAGGTTAAAATAGCAAAAGTTGATCAAGTTTCATACCATAGTCCTCAAGCCAGAGCATCAGTGTCGATGTGTGTCCTGACTGACTGTGCCACCGTGCAGAACCGTTGGACTTGGTATTAAAATAACCAACCGTCACCTAATTACCATAATTAATACCAGTGTCTCCTGTACAATCTGATAGGATACACTACGTTCTGTTTGCATGTGATATGATAATAAAATGATGAATGAAGTACTACGTAGAGATAATGAGTTATTGCATTGGGGAGATGTATACATAGCAACGGTTCTAATTTTTTAGCAACAGCGTTGCCCCAGTGTTGACTGAATATAGGGTAAACACTGGCAGGGAGCATGTGACAAATAATACACTCTCAAAAAAGAACAGGAGCACTTAACCATCACAGTAAACACCAAGTCAGGAAATTTCAGGGATACAATCTATCCGTAGGAAGCACAAGATTGTGAACCACTTTCACCTCTTTGTGCAAATGAAAGTGACAACAGAACAAGGAGAGGCAACAGAAAGACAACCCCAAAAAGGGAACGGCTTTACGGGTGATGACCACAGACAGTTGCTCTCTCCTCATCCTTCCTCACTGATTCTTCTCTAGTTTTATGTTCTGCTAGTGTCCTTGTCACTACTTGTAGCAGAGGTGGTACCTGCAGCACAGCGGTGCACAGGAGCCAGCCCTCAAAAGCACCCAACGTGCGCGCAAAATTTTTTGTCTCCCACACACCAGAAGCAGGGAGACACCAGGAGACCGGCCGATATGACAGACGGACAGGCCAAGGGCACAGGCAGCGGGACCGATACGGCTCCTTTTGTGAGGAGGAACAGGAGGAGCACTGCCAGAGCCCACAAAATATCTCCAGCACACCGGGGCATTATGACCAAACTTCAGAACAGACCAGGGGCGGGGGCCCAACCTCCTCTAGGGGACCTGCGCCTTAGCCCAGCACTTGCACCGATGCATCACCAGGACAGCAGACTGGCGCTGCCACTATCCTTTCTCTTCACAGAAAGCAAGTCACACTAGCCCATACAAGAGAAAAGCTGACACCAGAACGTTCTCTCCTAACATCACCAGCAACCAGTGGGGGGCAGGAGGCTGGGGGCATACCTTGGGGCAACAGACCACCACAGACTGTCCAGGAGCCACTGATCCCGAACACATAGGGGGAGAGCAGACCATCAAAGCACCCAATTCTTTATTTACCAAAGCCAGACCCATTCGGACGACGAGCAACAATCATTACAACAGCGCTCGCAACTTGACTGAAAAGAAAAACACTCTGACATGAAAAAACATTCACCCACCCACACACAAGAAAAGCAAGAAAAACGCAAAAAGTTATTTTTCTCACTCACAAAAAACAACTTTTTAAATAAAAAAAAAAATCCCAACAACCAAAGGGCTGAACAAGAGCAGAGCAAAACACCATACCCATTTCCAACATTCACAAGCAACACAACCAGTTTATTCATTTAAAAAAAACAACGAGGGAAAACACGAGAGAACATGATTTGGAATTTGCGAACACCCATCTCCCACAATTTTCATAAATTTCTCTCTTACAGTCGGCACAGACCATATAACAGAAGGAACAACACAAAACCACAGAAAAGACAAAAGTTCAGAGGAACACTCTCGCATGTATTCAACCATTTATTCACAAAGCACATTTTCTGCATTAGCCCAATCTCAAATTCCCTGATACCAAGCAGCATCTAAGCCAAGACACGGAGCGCAAACAGGAACCTCAAAAAACAACAGAACCCAACACCAAGTCTATACTCCCATCTAATCCTCAGCCAACGAGAAAAGACTATATAGACAGCCCCATTCTAGCACACTCAACTACGAAGCAAACACACCGCAACCAGCTAGGGCGGGAACCGAGCACCGGTCAAGTCCCGACATGACCAAAAAACGAGGGAACTGGAGCGGAGGCCAGTACCTCTT
Source organism: Pterois miles (assembly GCA_947000775.1). NCBI lineage: Eukaryota > Metazoa > Chordata > Actinopteri > Perciformes > Scorpaenidae > Pterois > Pterois miles. The sequence goes on along the minus strand of CAMQGK010000634.1, from coordinate 25,987,630 downwards.
GCACTCCAGTGCCCCTGACAAGCACCAAACCCCCAACTCTCGCGCTTGTCAGGAGCAGCCCCCTCACTCTACATCTCTCCATAATCAATTTCGCCACCAAAGTTAACAGGGAAATTATTTCCCCATTGGCAAAAAGGACTTCTTCTTCTTCTTCTCTTCCACGTGCCCACCAGCCACCAGACCCTACGCCCTCTACTAGCCGCTCCGCCCCGCTTCCTCCCCCTCTCCTCCTCTACTTTGCAGCACGCCTTAACCATTCTAGCCAATTTCTAACCCAAACCAACAACACAGCCCCGCTACAGACACACAATTATTATGGGCAGCAGAGCCAGCTAGGGAGTGGCTTGGGAATCGGAGGCACGGTTCAAGTCCCGACATGACCAAGAACTGAAGAACTGGAACTGGACGGAAGGCCAGTACCTCTTGCTCTCCATGCCTCTAGAAGCACCAAACCCCCAACTCTCGGCGCTTGTCAGGAGCAGCCCCCTCACTCTACATCTCTCCATAATCAAAGCCTTTATCATTATTATTTCGCCAACTTGAAAAACAACAGAGAAAAATATTCCCCCGACAAAAATTCTTCTTCTTCTTCAAACCACAAACGGGGCCCAAAGAACCCAATCAAACGACCCCTTGCACATTTTTTATATTTTTAGGGGGAGAACTCTTTATCAGTAGCAAGAACAAACAAGAAAATTCAATTTCACTTATTCATTTAAACACCACCCAATTGGGACCATATCCCACAACAGCCTACACTTCCTCCTCAACGCACCAACCTGCACATTTACTTGAGCACTCCATTCCTCAACCAGAATTCTTCGCACCGTTTGCACGAGAATCGCCCAACAATTTTCAAAAAAAATTTTTCAAGGAACCTTTAAATGCCACTGATCAAACATTCTAAAGCAACAAAACTTTCTCATACTTCACGCCCCACCCTTTCATTCTCCACACTACATACAGACACAAAACAAAAAGCCCAATCAGATAAAAACTCATAAACACTCAATTAATCACTAACGCCCATCCGAAATTTCATTCCGAGATCTACTTTCTGATTCGCCATACACACCCATTTGACCTCTTCCTGTTGGAAAAATTACCCACTCACCTCTACGCACCCATTTCCCCTTTCCACGCACGGCAACACGGAGTTTTACAACACAGCGGAAGACACTTCTTCTTCTTCACACTTCCAAAAACAACAACTCTCACCCCAATTTATTCTATAAACCCGCACAACCCACAACAACATTTTATTTACCAACATGCCCAACACCAAGCAGACAACGGACTCCAGGACTGCACACAGATAACAGCAACTCAATACCATTTACCCCTTCGACGCTCCACTCTTTCTAAACCGCCCAACACCACAAACGCAAAAAAAAACGGCTATTCAGGAGTTACAACGCTTCATTTTGTGAACAGGCTCAATTTTTCTCCCATTCACCGTATCCTCTATCTCTCTAATTTCATCATTCACACTTATTTTCTACAATATGACCACACACTCAACCCTCCTAACAGTTTCTACCTCATTTCTGTTTAACCAAAATCAATTTAACCAAGTTTATTTTCTCAATCCCAAGCTCTTAACTTACCTTTTAATCACTACCAAGTCTAACTTCCAGCCTACTTTTTCTTACATTCACCAATATTTTCCTCAAATTTCCACTAATTTATTTTTCTATTTTTATTGCGTTTCAGCTTTACTATTTTGACCAAACCATTTTTCCGGTCCACCACTTGAAATTTCCTCCATTGCCCCTACAAATAGCAACACCCCTCTTTAAACTTTTATACTTATAACTTTTACTAAATTTCATTTTACTTATTTTTAGTGTCTATTTCTACTTCACTATTATGTATCGGAGTTCTTCATAAATTATCATATCAAAAGAGAAAAACATTTTAAAATCATTTCCTTTCAACATTTATTTTTATTTCACAACTTAATAAACTAAATTTACTTTCTTATAGTCCAGGCTGCACCCGGCTCCTCCCACCATCCAACATCTTTAGAATATCTCTAAATCCCGAGCGTGTAGCGTATGTTGTCTGTCCATATTTGTCTGTCTCTATTCCCTTTACTAGCGCCTTCCAGTGTACCCTCCTTCGCCCATCCAGCTCAGCCCACCCCCCCACCCCTACAAGCGTAAGGGACTTATAGCCTTTAATTTCACCATTATCATAACTATCATCAAGCACTTTTTTCCAAAATAACTCTAAACTGAACTGCATCCTCTCCTCACTAGCTTCAACAATAAAACCAACACTAAAGGGAAAACACAGTTCTTATTACAGCACTTTTTTTAGTTCTGTAGCGCTATCCAATTTCAGCATCTTATTTTGGTTTCTATTAGCACTATTTACGTCTAATTCACTTATTTTCCCCTCTTCTAACCTTATTCATCCTCTTTTAACCTCCATTTTACCCTGCTCTTTAACCCCCCCTACCAGCTCTCTCCAAAAACAACCTCTAAGCAACTGGGTTCTAATAGCCTCAACTATGCTTTTACATTTCTATCCACCCCCAAACTGCTTTGTCTTACAGGCAATCAATTTAAAAGATGTGCTTCAGTTACATACTTCCCTTAACAACACCTTACAAGCATATTAACCCACCCTTCAAGACACTGTCACCTCAGCTTTCACCATCTTCCTCACTAACACAACCTATAATTCTCTTCAAAAAAAACCTCACTGGAAAATCTGTTCTTTAAACACTTATCCACACTACAAGAAATGCAGTTTTTGGAAAATTGAAAGACAGTGTTTAACTGTTTCACAGCAGAAAAAACAAGAATGACCTGTTTAACTCCCTAACAAAACAAAAAGCAGTGTTCTGTACTATTTATACCTACACCAATTATCTCATTCAAAAGTTAAGCAGAAATCATCTCAAAATTTTCCTAATACAATCTACACCCACTAAAGCAAAAATAGCATAGTTACACAACCAGCAGTGTTCATTCACTACTCCTCTACCAACTAACAAACAAAAAAAAGCCAGCACATCAAAACACTCCCACCAACCATTGCCTTTCTCTCCATCTACTCACACCCACTTCTCTCATTTTCTTCCTGTCTCTCACCTAGAACACATACCTTCAACATCCAAATCACCCCTTTCTTACTTTCCTTGACTCCTCCCCACACCCCCACACCACCACCCCACACCCCCCCAACTCACAACAACTGCCCAGAATCAACCCACCACCCCAACACACCACTAAACCCCAACAACAGCACCCACCAACAAGAGGAGAGAGGGGGGAGCTTAAGAAATATGAGAATTACAAGAAGTTTCCACATATTTCAAAACAACAATAGCCAAGGAAAATATATAATAATACACATATTACAGAAGGGTTGCTTGTAAATACATAACTTGTAATATCTGATTCATAGCAGGGATGTATGTCATTAACAGTGTAAGTCCTGTTGACAGTCACTTCTGGTTCCATGCTTCTAGAATCCTGCAATTCAGTTTTCCAATAACAACCAATTACATTTATAAACACTTGAACTTCAGCCTGTGTAACGACGACATCAGTGCTCTAAGAAACAAGAGTTATCAGGTTAAAATAGCAAAAGTTGATCAAGTTTCATACCATAGTCCTCAAGCCAGAGCATCAGTGTTGATGTGTGTCCTGACTGACTGTGCCACCGTGCAGAACCGTTGGACTTGGTATTAAAATAACCAACCGTCACCTAATTACCATAATTAATACCAGTGTCTCCTGTACAATCTGATAGGATACATTATGTTCTGTTTGCATGTGATATGATAATAAAATGATGAATGAAGTACTACGTAGAGATAATGAGTTATTGCATTGGGGAGATGTATACATAGCAACGGTTCTAATTTTTTAGCAACAGCGTTGCCCCACTGTTGACTGAATATAGGGTAAACACTGGTAGGGATGCATGTGACAAATAATACACTGCTCAAAAAAGAATCAGGGAGCACTTAACCATCACAGTATAACACCAAGTCAGGTAAATTTCAGGGATATCAATCTATCCGTTTAGGAAGCACAAGTGATTGTGAACCACTTTCACCTGCTTTGGTGCAAATGAAAGTGACAACAGATACAATGGAGAGGCAACAGAAAGACAACCCCAAAAAAGGGAACGGCTTTACGGGTGATGACCACAGACAGTTGCTCTCTCCTCATCCTTCCTCACTGATTCTTCTCTAGTTTTATGTTCTGCTAGTGTCCTTGTCACTACTTGTAGCATGAGGTGGTACCTGCAGCACAGTCAGGTTGCACAGGTAGTCCAGCTCCTCAAGAATGGCACGTCCATACGTGCGGCTGCTAGAAGATTTGTTGCGTCTCCCAGCACAGTCTCAGAAGCATGGAGGAGACACCAGGAGACCGGCCGTTATATGACGAGAGCTGGACAGGGCCATAGAGGGGCATCAGTGCAGCGGGACCGATATCGGCTCCTTTGTGTGAGGAGGAACAGGAGGAGCACTGCCAGAGCCCGACAAAATGATCTCCAGCAGGCTACCGGTGTGCATGTTTATGACCAAACTGTCAGAAACAGACCACGAGGGTGGCGTGAGGGCCCCAACGTCCTCTAGTGGGACCTGCGCTCTTAGCCCAGCACTGTGCAGCTTGATTGGCATTCACCAGAGAACAGCAGAACTGGCAGGTCTGCCACTAGTGCCTGTTCTCTTCACAGATGAGAGCAAGTTCACACTGAGCCCATGTGACAAGGATGAAAGAGTCTGGAGACACCGTAGTGAACGTTCTGCTTCCTGTAACATCATCCAGCATGACCAGTTTGGTGGTGGGTCAGTGATGGTCTGGGGAGGCATATCCTTGGAGGGTCATACAGACCTCCATGTCGTAGCCAGCAGTAACCTGACTGCTGTTAGGAACTGGAATGAGATCTTCAGAGTGATGGTCAGACCTTACACTGGTGCAGTGGGTCCTGGGTTCCTCCTGGTGCAGGACAGTGCCGGGCCTCTTGTGGCCAGAGTGTGTAGGCAGCTCCTGGATGATGAACGCATTGATGCCATTGACTGGCCCTCATGTCCCCCTAAGCTAAAGCCAAATGAGCACCTATGGGACGTTGTGTATTGGTGCATGCAACGCCACCAAGTACCACCACAGACTGTCCAGGAGCTCACTGATGCCCTGATCCACATCTGGAGGGGAGATGCTGACTCATCAGGAGCATGCCCAGATGTTGTTGGGAGTGCATACAGGCACGTGGGGGCCAAACACACTACTGAGTCACATTATGAGTTGCCCTGATGAAATTCACACAAGTTGGATCAGCCTGTGATTTCATTATTTTACTTAATCAGTGTTATTTTGAATCCAGCCATCAGTGGGTTGATGATTTTGTTTCCACTGACTGTTGTTACATCATTTAGTTCTCTACAAATTATACAGTGAACATCAGTGAAGATTTTCAATAATATGTTCATCAACATCTGATGTGTAATTTAAGTGTTCTCTTCATTTTTGTGAGCAGTGTACATATATTTCAGCTCCATGCTTCTACAGGTCATTAAAATAAGATGGTCATTAGTGATCAATAGTATTGGCAAAATTAGAAAAGAAGCCTTTATTTGTCCAGTATAGCTTAACATAAACATTACTTTTTTAAGATTAAAAATAAAAAATAGTTCATGAGAGTTCTCCAAGCAGGTTTATACCACAAGGGGTCTTGAAAAAGTAGCATGCGAGCTACTAGTAGCTCATTTACTATTTCTGAGCTTGAGCTTAGAGCCACAGTGTCTCCCACCATAGTTATGCTGATGACACACAGCTATATGTCCCTCTCCAGCCCAGTAACTCCTCTAGCATAGACAGCCTTTTATTCATGCCTCAGTTACATTAAATGATGGATGTCGCAATTTCTTACAAAACATTCAATGATGATTAAACTTGCCATCATTGGTCCAACAATCTTGACCAGTCTGCTTCACGTCAAGCTTGGTTACCTCAGTAAAAACATGAAACAGACTGCTAGAAATACTGCCGTAATATTTGATGCAGATCTTTTTTTCGATGCTCAAGTAAAGGAAATTGTTCAGTCATGCTTCTTCCAGCACAAAAAGATCTCTAAAGTCAGATCTTTTTTTTTTTTTTTTTATCTCATTCCCATTTACACAAGGTGATACATGGTTTTATTTTTTTCTCACCTAGACAACTGTAATACACTTTATGTTGGTATCAGCCAGAGCTCCAGTCACTGACTCCAACAGGCACTAACAACTACGAACACATCACTCCACCAGTTTACACTGGCTACCCGTTATGTTCAGAAATGCTTTAAAAATTTAAATGATCACTTTTAAAGCATTAAATGGCTGGATTTATTGACCTCATATATGAGCCTGGGTGTTTCCTTAGATTAGTGGATGCAGCTCTGCTGGTTGCTCTCAAATCTCTGTTTGTGACAAAAGGTAACCTGATCTTTGTAGTTAGAGAAGTAATCCGCAAAGGCAATAGGTAGAGTAAACTCTACCTATTGAAATCAGACACCATTTCATTTATTTTTGTTTTATAGTTCAGTTCATGATATTACGCATAGCAATCCGATAAGGATGACTTTTTTTTTTTTTTTTTTTACAAGTTTGTTGTTGCCATGCCTGAAATCTGTATGTCCAGTCCATTAAATCTCATACAAATCAAAACATCACAATGAGATGGTGGCATAATGTCTTTATTAGTTATTTGACAGTTAACTTATCATCAAGCACAGTTACAGGTGAACTAGATAAATCTCATCCCTGAAAAGAAATGTAATGTTTGGTGAGAAAATTGAATAAGTACAGTTGTTTGAAGGACATGATTTCACAGCAGCATAAAATAGATTACAGAGAGGGAATAATGACCTGTTTAACTCCCTAACAATAACAAAGATATAAAGGAGTCAGTGTTTCAGTACATGGGATTTATTAGGCACTGAAGCAACCAAATGTAAAAAGTTAGTCTGGAGCCCTGCTCAGGCTATTTCAGCACTCCAGAGAGCGTCAACGAAGTTTAGAGTCAGTAAAATCACCATGAAATATTTTTCCTGAAATGATCAATCTGAAAGCTGATCTGAACCAGCTGTAAAAGAAAGCATAAATAAATGGATTGAGCATTGAGTTTGATAGTGCAAGCCAATTGAGTGTTTCAAACACTGTAACTGACACTGACATGTGATTCAAAAGCTGAAAGGTGAAATAGAGAAAATAAGGAGTCCAGCACATCAGAAACACTCCCATAACAATAGCCAGAGTTTTGGTGGCCTTTCTCTCCATCTTACTAACAGCAGCTCCAGACTTTGTGCTCTGACAGATTGTGTTGTGGATGCTGCGTACCTGTCTCTGGGCAACAAGGAAGATCTTTAGGTAGATACAGAGCATTATGATCGCTGGGAGAAAAAAATGAGAAAATCATTCCTAATGTATTTGCTAGTATAACAACAATCAAACACTTTTCTTTACATTTCTCTTGGTTTAATTCTGCTATTATGACGCCAATTGCAACAACAGCAGAAGCACTCCAGCTTAACAGGATCATGATCACAGCAACACGAGTACTTATCTTAGTCATATATATCAGAGGCTGACACACAGCATAATATCTGTCAATAGAAATACAACATAAATTCAAAATGGAAGATGTGCACAGTGTTACATCAAAGATGCTTCGCAATTTGCAAAATAAAGCTGCATGATACCAACATGAGGTTACAGTGAATGCCATGCTGAAAGGAAAAACTAAAACTCCAACAAGCAGGTCAGCCACAGCCAGAGACAGGATGAGGTAGTTAGTAGGGATGTGGAGCTGTTTGAAGTAAATGATGGAGATTATTACAAGAAGGTTTCCACATATTGTCAAAACAGACAATGAGCCAAGGAAAATATATAATAATACACATATTACAGAAGGGTTGCTTGTAAATACATAACTTGTATTATCTGATTCATAGCAGGGATGTATGTCATTAACAGTGTAAGTCCTGTTGACAGTCACTTCTGGTTCCATGCTTCTAGAATCCTGCAGTTCAGTTTTCCAATAACAACCAATTATATTTATAAACACTTGAACTTCAGCCTGTGTAACGACGACATCAGTGCTCTAAGAAACAAGAGTTATCAGGTTAAAATAGCAAAAGTTGATCAAGTTTCATACCATAGTCCTCAAGCCAGAGCATCAGTGTCGATGTGTGTCCTGACTGACTGTGCCACCGTGCAGAACCTTTGGACTTGATATTAAAATAACCAACCGTCACCTAATTACCATAATTAATACCAGTGTCTCCTGTACAATCTGATAGGATACATTATGTTCTGTTTGCATGTGATATGATAATAAAATGATGAATGAAGTACTACGTAGAGATAATGAGTTATTGCATTGGGGAGATGTATACATAGCAACGGTGCTAATTATTTAGCAACAGCGTTGCCCCAGTGTTGACTGAATATAGGAAAAACACTGGCAGGGATGCATGTGACAAATAATACACTGCTCAAAAAAAAATCAGGGAGCACTTAACCATCACAGTATAACACCAAGTCAGGTAAATTTCAGGGATATCAATCTATCCGTTTAGGAAGCACCAGTGATTGTGAACCACTTTCACCTGCTTTGGTGCAAATGAAAGTGACAACAGATGCAATGGAGAGGCAACAGAAAGACAACCCCAAAAAAGGGAACGGCGTTACGTGTGATGACCACAGACAGTTGCTCTCTCCTCATCCTTCCTCGCTGATTCTTCTCTAGTTTTGTGTTCTGCTAGTGTCCTTGTCACTACTTGTAGCATGAGGTGGTACCTGCAGCACAGTCAGGTTGCACAGGTAGTCCAGCTCCTCAAGAATGGCACGTCCATACGTGCGGTCGCTAGAAGATTTGTTGTGTCTCCCAGCACAGTCTCAGAAGCATGGAGGAGACACCAGGAGACCGGCCGTTACATGACGAGAGCTGGACAGGGCCATAGAGGGGCATCAGTGCAGCGGGACCGATATCGGCTCCTTTGTGTGAGGAGGAACAGGAGGAGCACTGCCAGAGCCCTACAAAATGATCTCCAGCAGGCTACCGGTGTGCATGTTTATGACCAAACTTTCAGAAACAGACCATGAGGGTGGCATGAGGGCCCAACGTCCTCTAGTGTGACCTGTGCTCTTAGCCCAGCACTGTGCAGCTTGATTGGCATTCACCAGAGAACAGCAGAACTGGCAGGTCTGCCACTAGTGCCTGTTCTCTTCACAGATGAGAGCAAGTTCACACTGAGCACATGTGACAAGGATGAAAGAGTCTGGAGACACCGTAGTGAACGTTATGCTTCCTGTAACATCATCCAGCATGACCAGTTTGGTAGTGGGTCAGTGATGGTCTGGGGAGGCATATCCTTGGAGGGTCATACAGACCTCCATCTCGTAGCCAGCAGTAACCTGACTGCTGTTAGGAACTGGAATGAGATCTTCAGAGTGATGGTCAGACCTTACACTGGTGCAGTGGGTCCTGGGTTCCTCCTGGTGCAGGACAGTGCCGGGCCTCTTGTGGCCAGAGTGTGTAGGCAGCTCCTGGATGATGAACGCATTGATGCCATTGACTGACCCTCATGTCCCCCTAAGCTAAAGCCAAATGAGCACCTATGGGACGTTGTGTATCGGTGCATGCGACGCCACCAAGTACCACCACAGACTGTCCAGGAGCTCACTGATGCCCTGATCCACATATGGGGGGGAGATGCTGACTCATCAAGAGCATGCACAGATGTTGTTCTTTATTTTAGCTCTAAAATAGGTCCAGATGCTCCATTCGTGATCGTCCTCTCCACCGGATGGAAAACGTAGAAGTAGTCGCTTAGTTCAGCGCGCCAGCTCCCTTCCGACGAAACAGGAGCTTTGACCAAGAATCTTCTTGATAACGGCATCGCTCCAGCTCCAGGCCTGCTGTTCTCTCAGCTTCGCGAGCTCATGGCGCAGTTGGCAAGTGACAATTCTGCTGAGCACCCTCCTTCTCCCGCGCTCCACCCTTCAGCACCGCTCACAAATCCTCCCAAAGCTCCGGCCCTCGGGTGCAAACGAAAAAAGAAGGGAGCTCCACCTCAAGCCCCCCAGCCAAAAAGATCTAGGTTAAATCAGAATCTCAATTCATCTCCTTCCCCCAACCCAGGTCCCTCCAGCACAGACAGCACTCTCATATCCACCCTGCAGTCCCTTGCTAACTCCATCCGCAGCATTGATTCTCGCCTCCAGTCTCTCGAGACTGCTTCAGCTCCTTCACCACAACCAGCAGTCTTTGCCGCCATTCAAGCCTCCACGCTGCAGCCCGCACTGCCATCAAGTCAGTCCTCCACTTTCGCAGCTGCAGAGGCAGTTCAACACTCACTGGCCTCTGCCATTCCAGCTCCGCCGCTAGGTAGGCAGTACATTTCTCTGGCAGCAAATATCTCCCCTCACCTCAGGTCCAAAATCCTGCAAGGTAAGGACATCAATCTGATCTCCATTCTGCTACTGTCTCCGGAGCATGATAAATCCTTAGCCTCCGGAACCGACATTAGGGCCATATTTAAATCTTTAGACCCCGACTAAACAGAGACCTGTCTATCGGAGTGTTTATCGTTGCATTTAGCGTTTACCGTGATGTTATCTGCTCGGCCTATCCCAAGAGGAGACCTGAACTGAACATTTATATGATCATCATCGCGATCTCCAAAAATATTTTTTTATCAGTATCACAAAGCCTCCGCCACCAAAGCTGCTCTTTACATTACCCTGTCAAATTTACGCCTGGACTGGTCCGTGATCAACACCGAGATTCTGCTCCTGATAGCCGGTGGTGCCCAAGCACTCTCATGCTCTACATGCGGGAATTCAGGTCACACTGCCTCACTATACCAATCTGCGTCTTTCCAAATCTCAAAACCTGGGGCTTTTACACACGACGTGCAGCAGTCCCATCCTCAGAGTGAACACACTTTTTTTGACACCGCCGGGCGGAAGGTGCATTTTTCAAACAACATTCAAATATGCAATAACTTCAATGAAAGTGTCTGTACACACGCTTTTTGTCATTTCCTCCACATCTGCAGCAGTTGCAGGGACGCACACCGCTGCTCGGTCTGCCCACGGCGCATCCGGTCCAAACTGCCTCCTCAACAGAGGAACCAACGTGGTTCAAAAACATTTTGAACGAGCATCCCTCTACTCCAATAAACTTACAATCACTAGCATACGAGCTGTCTTCTCACCCTGATTCCGTGTTTGTTGACCATTTTCTCACAGGCTAGTCCCAAGGTTTTCGGGCCGGGGTCTTCTCTCTTCCCACTACAACTTACGTAGCAAAAAATCTCCAGTCTGCCTTAAACGATCCACAAACAGTCTCAGCTCCTGGAGAAGGAGGTAAATAAAAAATACATAATTGGCCCCTTCAAGTCCTCTCCATTTCAGGTGTTCCGAGTAAATCCCATAGGCATTGCTGCTAGAAAATATTCAGGCAAAAAGAGACTAATGTTCGATCTCTCCGCACCGCGCCATAGGTTAAACTGGCCGGGCAAGGCGCCTGGCTATCCAAAGCCGACATAACAGACGCGTTCAAGATAGTCCCAATCCATCCGTCTCAGTGGCACTTGTTCGGAGTCAGGTGGGACTCAAAATATTATTTCAAGGTATGCTTGTCATTCGGGTGCAGGAGCAGCCCCTCAGTCTTCAACCAAATATCAGAAGCACTCTGCTGGATCCTACTCAATCGAGTAAAAATCCCCTCCGTTTTGCAAACACGGCTCATCTCTGCAAAAATTAAAACATTATTTTAGCTCTCTCGGTATTCCCGTCATAGGAAAAAACATCAGGTCCAGGTACACGTCTGGAATTCTTGGGCATCACGTTTGACTCTGTCGTTATGAAAGCGTCACTCCCGATTGAGAAACTGCAGCACATGCAGGAAATTAGTAAGTCGCGCGTCCGAAACAATAACCAAGCAGCAGATGCTCTCGCTCCTCGGGCATCTCAATTTCGCCATGCGCGTAATCCCTCAAGGGCGCTCATTTATATCCAGGCTTCTAGACATGGTGCATTCAGTGCCCCACCTGCACGACCGCATTTCACTAGATGAAGGGTGCCGCTCGGATTTAAAATTCTGGTCCCTCATCCTCGACAACTGGAACGGCGTCACTTTCTTTTACGACAAACTCGTCCATTCCTCCGACGCATTACATTTATTCATCGACGCAGCACCGTCAGTGGGTTTTAGGGGGGTTCTATGAAGGCGAGTGGTTTGCAAGCCGCCCTCTTTTTATCACCTCTCTCCCTCCTCAGCACTGGAGGCGCAAGCGCATCACGGTTCTGTGCGACAATCAGGCAGTCATCAGCATCATTAACAGAGGGCGTGCCGCATCTAAAGATATCGTGGTCCTCAGTCTGGTACAACTTCATAATTAAAGCCTGTCACGTGCCCGGCCACGCTAATCTAATAGCTGACTTGCTCTCTCGTTTTAAATTTCAGATCTTTCAGAGCATCTACCCCAATGCCAGCCCAGTACCAGTTACTGTTACTCCTCTCCAAACCACAGGGCTTTACTGAGTCAGAGCCCAGTATCCCAATACCTTGCATCATCCCGCTGTTATATGAGAAATGGTCTAGCTGCATCCACTCTTAATCTCTTGGGGGCGGCAGTAGCTCAGTCCGTAAGGACTTGGGTTAGGATGTCGAGGACCTGGGTTCAAATCCCCCATGGACCAAGACCAACTGGTTGCTGGAGAGGTGCCAGTTTACCTCTTGGGCACTGCCGAGGTGCCCCTGAGCAAGGCACCAAACCCCCAACTGCTCTGGGCGCTTGTCAGGAGCAGCCCCATCACTCTGACATCTCTCCATTGACATGTATATGTACTGTGTGAACTGTACTGTGTGAACAACAGAGTGTAAAACTGAATTTCCCCACTGTGGGGCTAATAATGGAATATCTTTCTTTCTTTCTAAAAGTTAAGATTTTGCATGGAGTACTTTTGCCATCTTTTGTATGTCTATTGGGGTCCCTCTAAAACCTGTGTTAATTAATACATCATGTGCTTTCATCTGCTACTGCACTGATGTTCGTCTCCTTAAACTACAATATATCCGCGGGTTACTGGCAGGTATCCAATTTAGTATCAGATGCCATGATTCCTCATTCCCTAGTTTGTTCTCCAATCCAGCCTCAAAGGCATCTCTTAGGTTTCTCTACCAGTCCCTGACCGCAGACAGTCAATCACTCTTTCTATTCTTCAGAAAATGTTGACAAAACTCAGAGCTGGCATGTTCTCCCCCTATATTGATGCCCTGCTTGAGTCTGTTTTCCTCCTCGCTTTTTATGCTTTCCTCAGATGCAGAGAATTCCCAACATCCTCAAAGTCTTTCAACCCAAACAGAGACATCACTTATTCTGATCTAGTTCTCCATCCGAGACACGACTGCCTATGCCTTAAGCACTCTAAACACAGGGGTGCTTGTTCAGTAATAGTAGCTCGCCTGAATGTCACATTCTGCCCCTTTAAGTTTATGATCAAATATCTGAGACCCCATACCTTTCCTTCATCTCCCCTATTTCTCACTCCTGATAATTCTTATCTTTTTTTCTGATTAAGGTTTTGTGTGGGGTTTTCCTCATTCGATGCAAGGGTTGTAATGTAAGGACAGAGGGATGTAGTTCACGTTCACTGTAAAGCTCATAGAGGCTACTTCCTGATGTTCAAACTGACTCGACTCACCTGTTTTCACCAAACCACTTCACCACCACCATCACCAGTGTTTAGACCCACGGGGGGATTAAAGAACATTCTGCTATGGCGTGATCATTCTCCATTAAACTATGCTGGGTCTATTGTGCCAAAAAGATGTTTTATATCATAATGCTGTCTTGTTCTTTAATAAACAGCCATTCACTCATTGAGTCTCTCCTGATTGAATTTAAAAAATGCAGTTTTTGGTGAGATCTACAGTGGTTTGAAGGACATGTTTTGACAGCAGTATAAAATAAATAACAGAGAGGGAATAATGACCTGTTTAACTCCCTATCAATAACAAAGATATAAAGGAGTCAGTGTTTCAGTACATGGGATTTATTAGGCACTGGTGCAACCAAATGTAAAAAGTTAGTCTGGAGCCCTGCTCAGGCTATTTCAGCGCTCCAGAGAGCATCAACGAAGTTTAGAGTCAGTAAAATCACCATGAAATATTTTTCCTGAAATGATCAATCTGAAAGCTGATCTGAACCAGCTGTAAAAGAAAGCATAAATGAATGGATTGAGCATTGAGTTTGACAGTGTAAGCCAGCTGAGTGTTTCAATCACTGTAGCTGAAACTGACATGTGAGCCAAAAGCTGAAAGCTTAAACAGAGAAAATAAGGACTCCAGCACATCAGAAACACTCCCATCACAATAGCCAGAGTTTTGGTGGCCTTTCTCTCCATCTTACTGACAGCAGCTCCAGACTTTGTGCTCTGACAGATTGTGTTGTGGATGCTGCGTACCTGTCTCTGGGCAACGAGGAAGATCTTTAGGTAGATACAGAGCATTATGATCACTGGGAGATAAAATGAGAAAATCATTCCTAAAGTATTTGCTAGTATAACACCAATCAAACACTTTTCTTTACATTTCTCTTGGTTTAATTCTGCTATTAAGAGACCAATTGCAACAACAGCAGAAGCACTCCAGGTGACCAGGATCATGATAACAACAACACGAGTATTTATCTTAGTCGTATATATCAGAGGCTGACACACAGCATAATATCTGTCAATAGAAATACAACATAAATTCAAAATGGAAGATGTGCACAGCGTTATATCAAAGCCGTTTCGCAATTTGCAAAATAAAGCTGCATGATACCAACATGAGGTTACAGTGATTGCCATGCTGAAAGGAAAAACTAAAACTCCAACAAGCAGGTCAGCCACAGCCAGAGACAGGATGAGGTAGTTAGTAGGGATGTGGAGCTGTTTGAAGTAAATGATGGAGATTATTACAAGAAGGTTTCCACATATTGTCAAAACAGACAATGAGCCAAGGAAAATATATAATAATACACATTTTACAGAAGGGTTGCTTGTAAATACATAACTTGTATTATCTGATTCATAGCAGGGATGTATGTCATTAACAGTGTAAGTCCTGTTGACAGTCACTTCTGGTTCCATGCTTCTAGAATCCTGCAATTCAGTTTTCCAATAACAACCAATTACATTTATAAACACTTGAACTTCAGCCTGTGTAACGACGACATCAGTGCTCTAAGAAACAAGAGTTATCAGGTTAAAATAGCAAAAGTTGATCAAGTTTCATACCATAGTCCTCCAGCCAGAGCATCAGTGTCGATGTGTGTCCTGACTGACTGTGCCACCATGCAGAACCTTTGGACTTGATATTAAAATAACCAACCGTCACCTAATTACCATAATTAATACCAGTTTCTTCTACAATCTGATAGGATACATTATGTTCTGTTTGCATGTGATATGATAATAAAATGATGAATGAAGTACTACGTAGAGATAATGAGTTATTGCATTGGGGAGATGTATACATAGCAACGGTGCTAATTATTTAGCAACAGCATTGCCCCAGTGTTGACTGAATATAGGAAAAACACTGGCTTGGATGCATGTGACAAATAATACACTGCTCAAAAAAATATCAGGGAGCACTTAACCATCACAGTATAACACCAAGTCAGTTAAATTTCAGGGATATCAATCTATCCGTTTAGGAAGCACAAGTGATTGTGAACCACTTTCACCTGCTTTGGTGCAAATGAAAGTGACAACAGATACAATGGAGAGGCAACAGAAAGACAACCCCAAAAAAGGGAACGGCGTTACGTGTGATGACCACAGACAGTTGCTCTCTCCTCATCCTTCCTCACTGATTCTTCTCTAGTTTTATGTTCTGCTAGTGTCCTTGTCACTACTTGTAGCATGAGGTGGTACCTGCAGCACAGTCAGGTTGCACAGGTAGTTCAGCTCCTCAAGAATGGCACGTCCATACGTGCGGCTGCTAGAAGATTTGTTGCGTCTCCCAGCACAGTCTCAGAAGCATGGAGGAGACACCAGGAGACCGGCCGTTATATGACGAGAGCTGGACAGGGCCATAGAGGGGCATCAGTGCAGCGGGACCGATATCGGCTCCTTTGTGTGAGGAGGAACAGGAGGAGCACTGCCAGAGCCCTACAAAATGATCTCCAGCAGGCTACCGGTGTGCATGTTTATGACCAAACTGTCAGAAACAGACCATGAGGGTGGCGTGAGGGCCCAACGTCCTCTAGTGGGACCTGTGCTCTTAGCCCAGCACTGTGCAGCTCGATTGGCATTCACCAGAGAACAGCAGAACTGGCAGGTCTGCCACTAGTGCCTGTTCTCTTCACAGATGAGAGCAAGTTCACACTGAGCACATGTGACAAGGATGAAAGAGTCTGGAGACACCGTAGTGAACGTTCTGCTTCCTGTAACATCATCCAGCATGACCGGTTTGGTGGTGGGTCAGTGATGGTCTGGGGAGGCATATCCTTGGAGGGTCATACAGACCTCCATGTCGTAGCCAGCAGTAACCTGACTGCTGTTAGGAACTGGAATGAGATCTTCAGAGTGATGGTCAGACCTTACACTGGTGCAGTGGGTCCTGGGTTCCTCCTGGTGCAGGACAGTGCCGGGCCTCTTGTGGCCAGAGTGTGTAGGCAGTTCCTGGATGATGAACGCATTGATGCCATTGACTGGCCCTCATGTCCCCCTAAGCTAAAGCCAAATGAGCACCTATGGGACGTTGTGTATCGGTGCATGCGACGCCACCAAGTACCACCACAGACTGTCCAGGAGCTCACTGATGCCCTGATCCACATCTGGAGGGGAGATGCTGACTCATCAAGAGCATGCCCAGATGTTGTTCTTTATTTTAGCTCTAAAATAGGTCCAGATGCTCCATTCGTGATCGTCCTCTCCACCGGATGGAAAACGTAGAAGTAGTCGCTTAATTCAGCGCGCCAGCTCCCTTCCCGATGAAACAGGAGCTTTGACCAAGAATCTTCTTGATAACGGCATCGCTCCAGCTCCAGGCCTGCTGTTCTCTCAGCTTCGCGAGCTCATGGCGCAGTTGGCAAGTGACAATTCTGCTGAGCACCCTCCTTCTCCCGCGCTCCACCCTTCAGCACCGCTCACAAATCCTCCCAAAGCTCCGGCCCTCGGGTGCAAACAAAAAAAGAAGGGAGCTCCACCATAAGCCCCCCATCCAAAAAGATCTAGGTTAAATCAGAATCTCAATTCATCTCCTTCCCCCAACCCAGGTCCCTCCAGCACAGACAGCACTCTCATATCCACCCTGCAGTCCCTTGCTAACTCCATCCACAGCATTGATTCTCGCCTCCAGTCTCTCGAGACTGCTTCAGCTCCTTCACCACAACCAGCAGTCTTTGCCGCCATTCAAGCCTCCACGCTGCAGCCCGCACTGCCATCAAGTCAGTCCTCCACTTTCGCAGCTGCAGAGGCAGTTCAACACTCCCTGGCCTCTGCCGTTCCAGCTCCGCCGCTAGGTAGGCAGTACATTTCTCTGGCAGCTATCTCTGGATAAATCCTTAGCCTCCGGTACCGACATTAGGGCCATATTTAAATCTTCAGACCCCCGACTAAACAGAGACCTGTCTATCGGAGTGTTTATCGTTGCATTTAGCGTTTACCGTGATGTTATCTGCTCGGCCTATCCCAAGAGGAGACCTGAACTGAACATTTATATGATCATCATCGCGATCTCCAGAAATGATCAATCTGAAAGCTGATCTGAACCAGCTGTAAAAGAAAGCATAAATGAATGGATTGAGCATTGAGTTTGACAGTGCAATCCAGCTGAGTGTTTCAGACACTGTAACTGACACTGACATGAGATTCAAAAGCTGAAAGCTTAAACAGAGAAAGAAAGGAGTCCAGCACATCAGAAACACTCCCATCACAATAGCCAGAGTTTTGGTGGCCTTTCTCTCCATCTTACTGACAGCAGCTCCAGACTTTGTGCTCTGACAGATTGTGTTGTGGATGCTGCGTACCTGTCTCTGGGCAACGAGGAAGATCTTTAGGTAGATACAGAGCATTATGACCACTGGGAGAAAAAATGCGAAAATCATTCAAGAGAGTGAATGATGTGTCTCCTGTACAATCTGATAGGATACACTACGTTCTGTTTGCATGATCACTTTTAAAGCATTAAATGGCTGGATTTATTGACCTTATATGTGCCTGGGTGTTTCCTTAGATTAGTGGATGCAGCTCTGCTGGTTGTTCCCAGATGTCTGTTTGTGACAAAAGGTAACCTGGTCTTTGTGGTTAGAGCCCCCTTGTTACGACTCAGGTCAGACAGAGACAGGACTCAGAAGCACGACTCAAGATCACTGGGGTAAAGTGAGAACAGTCTTTACTTATCAAAAATGGTCGGTACACAGGTAGGCAAAAATAGAAGGCAAACTGATCCAAAAGACGTGAGGAAGAGTGAGGTCCAAAACAGGCAGCGTTTCAAAAGCACGAGGAACCCAACGCTAGGAAATAAAACAGGTACGCTTTCTCACGGAGGAACAAAGACGAGCTGGTAACATGAGGAAGGGAGAGCACACATTATATACTAGAGGAGGAGTGATCAATGAGACACAGGTGGACACAATCAGGGGCGGGGAAGACAATCAGACACCCGCGGCGCAATGGAAAGTAGGTCAGGGGGGCGTGGCGACACACGAGGGCAGGAAGTGCACTGATCTGAAATGAGAGGGATGTTAGTACTGACAAAATAAAACAGGAAGTGAATATATGAAAGGCATGCAGAAACAGGAAAACAAACATGACCTAAGATCTGGATGTGGTGACACCCCTGACTGTGGATCACTCCAACTATTGAAATCAGACACTGTGTCATTACCATCTTCTTCTTTTCCCTTCTTAAAACTTTCTTTTTATAGGAAAGTGTTTCTGAATATTTAACATGATGCCGGCTTTTATCATCCCTCTCTGGCTATTTTATTTTGCTATTAAAATGTATTTTATCCCCAGGTGGTTCTTGTTTTATTATGCCTTCCTTGTTTGTATTATTATTTTTTTTTTGCTAATTTATAGTTTTTTGTTTTGTTTTTCTGTAAAGCACTTTGTAACCTTTTTTTAATAGTGTTTTATAAATAAAGCTTATTATTATTATATATTATATTGAATTGGTGTCAAGAATCATGGAATTTCACTGGTGATGGTATTGACTACTAAATTTCTGGTATGGCGAACCCTTTATGTAGACCTATGACAAAACACTGAAACCCCCTGATTGTCAATATACATAGTAAAGCCATACATCTTGTGAGTGCCTCAGGTCTCTAGTTTATAGATGTAAAGTTCAGTGAGGCTGTGATTATCCTAGAAGTCACAACAGTGAAATCAAGTTTATATAAATATATTTTAAAAAATGGTCTCACTATATGTATAAAATGGCTACTATGGGGACACACTTAAATACAGATGGGCTCATTGGATCCATAAGAGTCTCAGCTTTCCAGTCATACCCAATTTATGTAATTCCAAGACTGTTTAGGGACCCCAGGACGCAGAAATATTCAAACATCATTTATACTGCATGTAAAAACTGCATTGAATTAGCATAAGATAAGATAAGATAAGATATTCCTTTATTAGTCCCACAGTGGAGAAATTTACATGTTACAGCAGCAAAGTGGATAGTGCAATAAACAAGGAGCATAGATTTTAAAAGAGTATTAATACAAATAAATGAAACAATATATACATAATAGAAAAGTAAAGCTAAAATATGTCCAGCATATTGAAAAATATAATTTTCCAGTTGCTATAGTTGAGCAGATGATATAATTGCACATATGAGTTGTTATTGCACTTGTGTCTGGTCAGTTTGTTGTGAATGTGACTGTGATTGTGGTTTACTGGGAGCAGTGCTGGTTGTGGAGTCTAACAGCTGCAGGCAGGAAGGACCGTCTGTAACGCTCCTTCGTACACTTAGGGTGTAGCAGCCTGTCACTGAAGGAGCTCTCCAGAGCTCTGATGGTGTCTCTCATGGGGTGGGAGTCCTTCTCCATCATGGATGACGGCTTAGCCGTCGTCCTCCTCTCTCCCACCACCTGCACTGTGTCCAGAGAGCATCCCAGGACAGAGCTGGTCCTTTTAATGATCTTATCCAGCCTCTTCCTGTCTGCAGCTGTGATGCTGCTGCCCCAGCAGACCACTCCATTAAATATGGCTGAAAGTTGGCATGTCAGTAAAGGAGAGATTTGTTGGTGTTCATTTTAATTCAGATATTTTGAGGTCAGAGGTCAAGGGACCCCTGTGAAAATGGCCACACCAATATTTCATCTTTGGAGTGGTACTTAACCTCCTTCTGAACAAGTATTCTTTAGGTTTTCTACTTTTATATGATACCAGTGTCTTCATTTTAGCTCTAAAATAGAGGCTGCTACAGCTGCTGAAAGACAGTACCGTCAGTCAGGATAGCCAGCGATCCCTCAGGTCTCAGGGGGTTAATAAATAATAATGTTCATAATAAAACAGGCCCTCCTGAGCTGGCTGCTTGGACATACTAAGGCAGTTGCTAAATCGCTGGTTGCTATGGACAGTACTCTGGTAGTTTTTTTTTCATCACAGATTAGTGTTATAATGTTTTTATATGGCTTTTTATTGACATTATTGTATTTTGCCATTTACTCTGTAACCACTGAAAACTGCCCAGTGTCAGAAAGATAACTTTGATAATTGCTTATACTAGGCTTTCTTTTTATTTGTTAGGTGGAGGTGTGATGCTTAATGTGGCAGGGATGTTTTTCAGTTTCCAATCCACTTACAGTGCATACTTACCACTTACTTGCAGTGGTTTGTGTATCAGCACCTGTCTCTTTAAGACCCCTCCTGAAAAAGAGGACTCTGGAAAGGTCGTTCTCAAACTGTGGTGGTATTTTCTAATGAGCCTCCAAATCTGAATGGCTTGTTGAATCATATTTTCTGATCCAAGCAGCCCACAAAAAGCTGACTGTGGTCTTGTGGAGTGGTAGACAATTCAGATATCTAAAAGTATGTGCATTCAGTTTTTCATAATATCTTCCCTTTAACAACTACTCTACCTTGAAGATGATTGAAGGGCTGACTGAGTGAACCCACCCTGTCAAGGAAACACTGTCACCTCAGCTTTCAGCCAATCTGTCACTGCAGCTGTAAAGCAGATCAGAGGCCTATAATTCTGCTTCAAGGAAACAGAACCTGCATCTCTACTTCCTTTGATGGTTTCCTATAATATTCTGTATAATGAGCTGCAATATTAGTGTTTGTACATAAGAGTGTCACACTGCAGCACTCTGCTACAATATTTGACATTTGTGCAGAGGAGTGTTGCAGTGTGAACACAGAACTGACGTTCAGTTCAGTTTACTAGGCATAGCAATCCCATAAGGATGATTTTTCTTTTTACAAGTTTGCTGCTGCCATGCCTGAAATCTGTATGTCCAGTCTATTAAGTTGCATACAAGTCAAATAAGGTGAACTGGATTAATCTGTTCCCTGAAAAGAAATGCCCACACACTGATAAAAAAGAAATGTAGTTTTTAGTGAGAAAATTGAATTGAAAGTACAGTTGTTTGAAGGACATGTTTTCACAGCAGTATAAAACAGATAACAGAGAGGGAATAATGACCTGTTGAACTCCTAACAATAACAAGGATATAAAGGAGTCAGTGTTTCAGTACATGGGATTTATTAGGCACTGAAGCAACCAAATGTAAAAAGTTAGTCTGGAGCCCTGCTCAGGCTATTTCAGCGCTCCAGAGAGCATCAACGAAGTTTAGAGTCAGTAAAATCACCATGAAATATTTTTCCTGAAATGATCAATCTGAAAGCTGATCTGAACCAGCTGTAAAAGAAAGCATAAATAAATGGATTGAGCATTGAGTTTGACAGTGTAAGCCAGATGAGTGTTTCAGACACTGTAACTGAAACTGACATGTGAGCCAAAAGCTGAAAGATCATACAAAGAAATAAAGGACTCCAGCACATCAGAAACACTCCCATCACAATAGCCAGAGTTTTGGTGGCCTTTCTCTCCATCTTACTGACAGCAGCTCCAGACTTTGTGCTCTGACAGATTGTGTTGTGGATGCTGCGTACCTGTCTCTGGGCAACGAGGAAGATCTTTAGGTAGATACACAGCATTATGATCACTGGGAGATAAAATGCGAAAATCATTCCTAAAGTATTTGCTAGTATAACACCAATCAAACACTTTTCTTTACATTTCTCTTGGTTTAATTCTGCCATTGTGTGGCCAGTTGCAACAACAGCAGAAGCACTCCAGCTTAGCAGGATCATGATCACAGCAACACGAGTATTTATCTTAGTCGTATATATCAGAGGCTGACACACAGCATAATATCTGTCAATAGAAATACAACATAAATTCAAAATAGAAGACATGCTCAGTGTTATATCAAAGCTGCTTCGCAATTTGCAAAATAAAGCTGCATGATACCAACATGAGGTTACAGTGATTGCCATGCTGAAAGGAAAAACTAAAACTCCAACAAGCAGGTCAGCCACAGCCAGAGACAGGATGAGGTAGTTAGTAGGGATGTGGAGCTGTTTGAAGTAAATGATGGAGATTATTACAAGAAGGTTTCCACATATTGTCAAAACAGACAATGAGCCAAGGAAAATATATAATAATACACATTTTACAGAAGGGTTGCTTGTAAATACATAACTTGTATTATCTGATTCATAGCAGGGATGTATGTCATTAACAGTGTAAGTCCTGTTGACAGTCACTTCTGGTTCCATGCTTCTAGAATCCTGCAATTCAGTTTTCCAATAACAACCAATTACATTTATAAACACTTGAACTTCAGCCTGTGTAACGACGACATCAGTGCTCTAAGAAACAAGAGTTATCAGGTTAAAATAGCAAAAGTTGATCAAGTTTCATACCACAGTCCTCAAGCCAGAGCATCAGTGTTGATGTGTGTCCTGACTGACTGTGCCACCATGCAGAACCTTTGGACTTGATATTAAGATAACCAACCGTCACCTAATTACCATAATTAATACCAGATTCTCCTGTACAATCTGATAGGATACATTATGTTCTGTTTGCATGTGATATGATAATAAAGTGATTAATGAGGTACTACGTAGAGATAATGAGTTATTGTATTGGGGAGATGTATACATAGCAACGATTATTATCATTTAGCAGCAGCGTCCCAGCTCCATGCTCCTACAGGTCACTAAAATGAAATGGGCATTAGTTATTAATAGTACTAGCAAATTAGATAAGAATTTTTTATTTCGCCAGTACTCCACAATATAAACATAACTTTTTTTAAGATTAAATATATAAATACTTCATGAGAGTTCTCCAGGCAGATCTCCCACAAATTGATACAGTAGTCTTAGATATGGATGTATTGATACAAAACTAGTAATCTGACTCAAATTTCGAGGGGAGTCTGTCCAAAATCGATACGCCTGTCATAAACCAGTATAGTCAGAAATAACTCCTCACTCTCACCCTCTTAGTGTGGAACGTTTCGAGGGGAGAGGCAGCGAGACCCAACATAAATGGAATGACGTTCACATGTGTCGGTTCAACAGTTTATATATAGATTTAAATACACTTTTAAATACATGTACAGTATTTGTGGGTTTCTATTGCATGTATGTATTGCATGCACGATTGTCCCTTCCCTGTTCCATTGCTCTCCACAAAAAATGGACTGTAATGACTCAGACAGTTTCAGCTGAGAGATCAGCTGTTTCAGCATGTAGCATGGTACAACATGCTTGATAGCAGGTAGCAGCAAGGAAGGAGATGGGCTCCGGTCTGCATGTGCTGTTGGCACTGCGGTGCTGGTCAGCAAAATTTCACTTTGGGGGTATTACGTGACCAGATATTATCAATCCACTTTACAGCTTCAATTACAAGTGATTTTCTTATGCATATTAACTTTTCATCTGTTTTCCTGTCATGATATCAATGCACAAGTAGCACAGGTATCTAGGACAGTCCATGAGGCAAAGTATCAACAGAGTAAAGTAAAAACTAAAGCAAAAATTCAACTAACATCAATCTAACATTGTTAACATATACACACTAAGAAAAGTATGTAAAATACAGGCAAATGTACTGTGTTAATACTAAGGAATTTTATGTATCAATTTTTACAGGCATTTTTCCCGTATCTTTAAGTGATGCATTGCATTGTGGGAACAAGAACCTCCACTACTCCACTATTAATGGCTGACTAAAACAATTTATGTTAACTGACTTCACGTTAGCTAAGTTTTGCTACAGCTGGAAAGAGTTTGTATACGATACATAATGTCTACTGTTACCGTTACCTGATCCGCCGGGAATAATTGCCGACTCGTTAGGGGACTCTAGGTCCAGCTTGGTATTGTAATTTAAGCTTTACCAATGCTTATATTTTAGACTTAAATGGATGTCTGATCGAGTTAGCCTCAGTTTTAGCCCCAGGTGGCCCATTAAGACCAGTAGGTAACGTACTGCTAACCTACCACAATGATAGCGTTAGCATCTGTTTTCCCCCCAAAATGGAGAGGTTTGGCCTGCTATTTGACTAAACAGCCTGTTAGTGAGTTAACACGCTACCGCAAATTCTTTACATTTTACCATTAACGTTACTGAGACGTTAGTGGACGCCAGACATAGTTTGTCTATCAGTGCTAGCCAGCTTTAGCCTCAGCTATAATGTTTTTATCCCTCTATGCTTTGGCCCTGCTAGTTTGCTAACCGGCAGTTATGATTGGATCTTTCAACAGGACAACGCTGTAGTTCACAACGCCCACCTGACGAAAGACTTCTTCCAGGGGAATAACGTTGCTCTTTTGGACCATCCTGCCTGTTCCCTGATCTAAATCCTATTGAGGACGTTTGTGGATGGATGGCAAGGGAAGTGAAGCCATCGTGAAGCCATCTCCACCACGTGGAGTTCACATCAAGCATGCCTAAACAAATTTTGGGGTGATCAACAACAACAGTGGGGCTACTCACTACTGAGTCCTTTTTTGACACTTTTAGTTCTGCTTTGGGGCTTTTTAGGGCTATGGTCTTAAACTTCTGATTAGCTGATGAAGAATGACCACAGTTTTCAATAATTTGCATACTCTATTTTTTGTCTTTGACTGATGTTTCTTCTGTTTGCATTTTGAAGCTCAAATTAAAACCTGGTTATGATCCACTGGTGTGAAATGTGATTTCTTGTCATTTTTCCCCCGGATTTTGTTCAGGAGTGTATCTTCTGGGCTAATCCATGGGTTACCATCCCTATAGGTTTCTAATAAATATTACTCTGCTCAAAATGTAATGCAGTAAAGTGAAGATATAGTTTCAGTATGTTTGATTTTAATTATGGTGATGTATGTCATCCATAGATCATAAGCTGAACTTGGCTCCGCTTCAACTTCTCTGACACAGAATGTCCATCTGCCCCAAACACAACTTCCGACACTGGTCCCATGGAGTATTCCTCATCCTGTGAGGCATATGTTGTACCATTGCACAAAATGCCTCCAAACATCATGCTTGCCTTGAGTGAAAACAAAAGACCAAAGCCAGAAGAAAGAAGAGAGATAGTTCGTATCGTCATTGATGATGTACTCAGTACAGAGCATGGAAGGCCTGGAAGAGCAAACCAGATTGTAGAGCAGATTGTAGAGCGATATCCCTCCTCTTTTCAAGACAGAGAGCTCAATGGGACTAAAGTCACTGGAACAGGATATGATGTTGTCTTTATACAGCTAGAAAACAGACTCAAAGATGTTCGGAGGCCATTGACAATCAGCTTAGCAAAGAGGCCAGCAGAGGATGACGGTACAGTGAGGTAAAAGTCCATGTATTCAGATTGTTACGGGTGTGTAGAGTGGCAGCCTGCAATTGAGGGCACAGCAGAACTAAGTCCTTTCAAAACCTATCATCTTCAGGAGTCGGGTGTTCAACAATTGATGACTGAAACAAATTGCATCCAACACAGTAATGGAAGAATGGCCCTTCCTTTTTGAAGGAGTTCACCTGTTTAATCACACATGTACCCTCCTTGGGTATGAAGCTGACAGACAGATTGTCAAAAAACAAAAAGAGCATCGCAGACTTCCTTGACTCAAAATGGATGGTGACCATCCAGTTCAGGGAAAATCTTAATCACCTTTTCTGCCAAAGTGAGACAGGTTTAGAGAGAGAGAAAGACCAAGTTTCACATGAAACTCTATGAAATTAGAGTTGATTTCAACCAAAGCACACTACGTGATTGCTGGAACAAGTCTGAAGTGTTTTACGATGCTCTGCTACTGTATGTACAGCTGATCTCAACATAAACCAAAATACACATGGATGATGGCACAAGCTCAGTGGAGAGGGGGGGCAATCGTTCTTAGGCACCATGGTGGAGGTCTGCACTCTCAGAAGGGTCTAGTTATTAATCACAATCAGGATTTGGGCTTCCCACAATTAAATGAACATGATCACCACAATATTGATGTTTAAATTGCATTTCCAATGGAAGCTGTACCATTTTCAGCAGTCTCCTATGCTCATATATCCTTTTTGCCGGTGAAACACACGCAGCTGCCACATGATGGTTTTACGTCAACACACAGCGGTAAAGTCAGTAAGGTCTCACGCACAGCTGGGTAAGGGTCAAATCAGCAAACTGGACTTGGTTTAGGTTCTTCAAGGTGTTTCACTTCTCATCCAAGAAGCTTCTTCAGTTCTGACTAAATGTCAGTAGAACCCAGGAATTAAACCTCTGTGGGGTCATTGGGAGGATAATAGAAACCATTCATTACAGTGGTGCTCCTTTGTGTCCTCCTTGAGTCAGCTGATGCCTTGTGTGAATGACTGCCACATGGGCCGTTGGAGTCATTAGATGTCAGCTGATGCCAGGTGTGAATGACTATCCAGTGAGGTAAGGTGTGAATGGTGGTTTAACTGGGAAGGGATGCCAGGACAGCGTTGTAGGTGGAAGACAATTGGTGCCTTAGGCCTCCACCTCTGTTAAGCTTCTCTACTTTGACACTGATGGCCTCTTTCACGCCTCTTTGAAACCACCTGTTCTCCTTGTTCAAAATGTGCATGTTTTTTTTTCCTCAAAAGAGTGTCGCTTATCCTTCAAATGTCGATAGATTGCTGAGTCCAAGCCTGAGGAGTTGACTCATCTCTGCTGAGCCATCCGTCTGTTTAATGGTTGTTTGGTTTGGTTATGGTTCTTTCACCAAAGTATAAATTCATGCACTCCTGACTGCATTGGACTGCATATACATATAGATTGCTTGTGTTTGTGTGTGCGATCCTTTGGGCCGATCAGTTTCTGTTTGAGGGACTGTGAAGGTTCTCATTCATCCAGGTCATATTCATTCTGGCAAAAGTTGAATCGAAGGCAACTGGACTTAGATTTGTCCCTGAAGACGTTTCGCCCCTTATCCAAGTGGCTTCATCAGTTCGAACGCTGCAGTCTGACTAGTCCCCACTAGTCTGACAAACAGTGGAGTAATACCCAGGTTTTTAAGCTCTGTGGAAGTGTCCACCCCTTATTCTCCTAAGTCAGACTGCAGCGTTTGAACTGATGAAGCCACTTGGATAAGGGGCGAAACGTCTTCAGGGACAAATCTAAGTCCAGTTGCCTTCGATTCAACTTTTGCCAGAATCTGTTTGAGGGAGTTTCTAGATTTGAAAAACACAGGGATGCAGTGTTTGTTCAAAATCCTCCTGAGTTTTTCAGACTCTCCAGATATGTAAGGGATGACAATGGTTTTGTGTCTGTCCTCCTTTTCTTCACCACCTGTGGTAATGGTGCTCTTTCTGGACTTCGTAGCTGTTTTCCCAAAGGCTCCAATGACCCACGTGGCGGTCGTTCACACTAGGCATTAGCTGACTCTAATGACCCATAACTACAGTGGTCACACTCGTAGTGAGTAGTTTCTACTATCCTGATAACGATCCCACAGAGGTTAAATATCTGGGTTCACCTGCCATTTTGTCAGAACAGAAGACGCTTCTTGGATAAGAAGTTAAATGTCCTCAAGAATCTAAACCAAGTCCAGCTGCTGCTGGTTTAACCCTTTAATCCAGATACTACCTTTGACCTGGATGAAAATATGAAGGCAACACTTTAGTTTTTGCTCCTATTTTTCATGTGCTGGTCAAAGATCTAAGACCTTTTCTATATACACAAAAGCTGGGAATCTGAAGATTAATTTGAGATGCTGCTCAGCGCTGTGTGTCAAGTTATTCTCGTCATAAATCAGAAATAAACATGAATGAATGAATTGAAATGTCCATGCTCACTTATGTCTCACAAGTTGTTGTCACAATTTTTGGGTTGATACCATTTGTTACACAGATTTGGTGCTAAATGTTGATAAAAATGATCAATTAACCTTCCAATATACCACATTAAGACACAAAGACCTAGAGGAACGCCATAGAAAAAGCCAAACTTCTGAGATTTGGAGATTTTTTGCAAGAATTGCATTTTTCAGCGATTACTGAGGTCAAGTATAACTTTCTAGCAAACATTAAATTATTAATTAAACAATGAAATTGTTAAAACAAACTCTAGGACACACTGTATTACTTCTCATATCACATGCAAACATAATGTAGTGTATCTCATCTGATTGGACAAGAGACCGTTGTATTAATTATGATAATTAGGTAGGTATGGACCATTTTAATATCAAGTAAAAAGGTTCTGCACTGTGGCACAGTGAAAAAAGACCAACATCAACACTGATACATCGCCTAACTTGATGTGTATGGTATGAATGTATGTTTTATTATTTTAACTTAATGTCTTTGTTTCTTATGAACATTGATGTTGTTGTGGTTACACATGTTAAAGTAAATATTCAAGTATTTCAAAACTTTCCTCAATGTAATTACTTGATATTTGAAAATTGAATTTCAGAAATCTATGTAGAAGCATGGAACCAGAAGTGACTGTCAACAGGACTTACACTGTTAATGACATACATCCCTGCTATGAATCAGATAATACAAGTTATGTATTTACAAGCAACCCTTCTGTAAAATGTGTATTATTATATATTTTCCTTGGCTCATTGTCTGTTTTGACAATATGTGGAAACCTTCTTGTAATAATCTCCATCATTTACTTCAAACAGCTCCACATCCCTACTAACTACCTCATCCTGTCTCTGGCTGTGGCTGACCTGCTTGTTGGAGTTTTAGTTTTTCCTTTCAGCATGGCAATCACTGTAACCTCATGTTGGTATCATGAGGGTTTATTTTGTAAGGTACGAGGAAGCTTTGATGTTACACTGAGCACAGCTTCTATTTTGAACTTATGCTGTATTTCTATTGACCGATATTACGCTGTATGTCAGCCTCTTGCTTATAAAAGTAAAATAAATGATCGTGTTATTGGGATTATGATCACGGTGAGCTGGGGCGTTGCAGCTCTAATTGGCATTGGTATCATAGTTGCAGGTTTTAATCAAGGAAAATGTGAAGAAAGTTGTGTAATTGACGCTCTAATATCAACCACTCTGGCATGTATTTTTTCCTTTTATATCCCAGTGGTCATAATGCTTAGTATCTACCTGAAGATTTTCCTCGTTGCCCAGAGACAAGCAGTCAGCATCCACAACACAATCTGTCAGAGCACAAAGTCTGGAGCTGCTGTCAGTAAGATGGAGAAAAAGGCCACCAAAACTCTGGCTATTGTGATGGGAGTGTTTCTGATGTGCTGGACTCCTTATTTTCTTTGTATGATCTTTCAGCCTTTAACATACGATGTTACACCAATCGCTGTGATTGAAACACTGAACTGGCTTACACTGTCAAACTCAATGCTCAATCCATTTATTTATGCTTTCTTTTACAGCTGGTTCAGATCAGCTTTTAGAATAATACTTTCTGGGAAAATATTTCATGGTGATTTTGCAAACTCAAAGCTCTTTTGATTGTTTTGAATGTTCAGATACCATTTTAATAAGAGAGAAAAATCCTCTGCATATACGCAGGCATTTTGTAACCGAAACACTGTAAAAATGTAATACTTTAAAGTAAAATAGGAATAGTTTGGCAATATTTTCAACACACTTGCAGATAACAGCTAAGACTGAAATCTACAATAGATATTGTCTGTAAAAAAAAAATGTGATGTATGCTGTTTCACAAAAGCTACTGATTTCACCAACTGAGGCAGGTCGTTCTATAGCTCAGCACTGTGTCAAGTTGCTCGAATCATTAATCAGAAATAAACTAATTAATTAATTACTTCATTAAAATTGTCAGTGTATAAAAGCTTTGTAATGGAAGTATATGATGGCCACTCCCTCATAAGGTTTTGCAGCAATGCTTGCGTTGAGCTGAGTTGTTTCATGAGGCTTTGTTACTTTTGATCTGTATCCTCTGACATGTTGGCGGAAGTGATCGCCCTGTCAACCCTGATCTCACAGGAAGTTGGATAAATATCATGACATTTGAAGGATATGCCATATGTCATGAGGATGCATTTTACGCTCTTTGCATGTCATTGTATGCTGCTCTGCCCATGTCATTTGTACACAAAACCATAGTACAAAACTACACTAATCCACAGTTAGGTTATGGGCAATAAAACCACTCACTTAGGTTTAGGCAACAAGACCACTTTTAGCAAATGGTTGGACTTCAAATAAGTACATAAACTAAGTAAAATTCATATAGAAATAATGCAACACATGTATGGAAATCATGTCACAAAGGTCACTAAAAAACAAGATACAAACGTCATTAACATAACTAAACAAAACACCAGTCTCAAACACTAGTCTTCAGGTTGTAAGACCCAAAACGTGACAAATGTTACTACCATAACTTACAAAACAAAACAGCTGGTTGAAAGTCTGGTTTTTATTGGACCCATCCACCTCCCCTCCCGTCCACCTTAAGTGGGCTTCTCACTTTTTATCACTAACTCTTGGCATTTTTATGCAGATTCATTTAAGTTGCTGTCAGTCCAGGCACAGATACAGGTACATAGGTACATGGTACACAGATACATGGCACAAATGATACATCAAAAACAAGAAAGATGTGCTTATGCCTTGCACATTATCATGCAATTCATACGCATTTTTGGGCAAATGGGCTGCTCCATTGCTAAGCAACCATGACAACACCTTTTTCTCAAGACACGTTTGATATAGTCATGGGTCAAAGTGTCATAATAGTTGTATGTGGGTATCATATCACGGCTATGAACCAATCAGATTGCTTGATTTGAGCTACCCATATTATAAATGCTGCTGCTGAAGCGATCGTGCTTGACTTTGTTCTGGCCAACAGAAAAACCCTTGCACACAGGCTCATTATTCCCAAACCTCAATACTCTGGAAAATGACCCACTGAACCGAAAACCCATTTTACCCCAACCTGGTATCCCAAAAACACCCACCAAAAATACAAACTCTCCCTGAAACTAACAGAAGGACATGGCAAATTATTATGCAAAATGACATCAGACAGTCCCGGTCATGACATTGTTTTTTCTACCATGGCAAAGGCGTGACCTGCCCTACTCTGCCTCTGATTGGCTTACCCTGATATTCTTACCCTAAACCTAACTAATCTCACTCCTCATGCCTAAACCTAACCAGCCCAACCAACAAAAGCAATGAACAATATGAGGACTGGCGAGTTATGCCTTCACTAGTAGAAGAGAAAAAATTGGGAAGGTCTGATGACCTAAGAGCCAAACATGGTGTCAGAATGATCAGAAATGTGATCGTTATTACCTCCGCCAAGGAGGTTATGTTTTTGCCGGCGTTTATCTGTCTGTTTGTTTGTTTGTCTGTTTGTTTGTCTGTGTTCAAGATAACTCAAAAACTTATGGACGGATTTTGATGAAATTTTCACAGTGTGTCGAAAATGTGAAAAGGAAGAACTGATTTAATTTTGGGGGTGATCCGGAAGAAATCCTGGATTCTGGATCACTTTGAAATTTTCGTTAACATTGGGGTGAATGGGACCCAAAAAATTGTTTCTCAATATCTCTGGTAATTGTTGCCCAAAGCTCATGAAATTTGACTCAGGGATTTACAATGTGTACTTCTATCAAATCCCAAAGGCTGATCCAGATCTGATCCAGATGGGTGGATTTTATAGCAATTTATATAAAAAATGGGGGTACTCTTGCATTTTGGCCTAATGTATTGTGAGTTTTATGTTGTGTCTTGTATATATGTTTTATGTTTGCCACTGATATAAAATTCTGTTTAAAATTTAATTTAATTTAAAATGTAGGATTTTTGTTTTGCAGTGAATTACAATATGGGGGGAAACTATGGTGCTTGGCGGAGGTCTGCACTCTCCGAGTGCTTTTCTAGTTTTCTTTGTGTACACTGGGTGTCGCTTTTGTTATTCTGGCATCAGGTATATACTGTAGGTAAGGGATGTCACTGATGCCGTCAGGTGTTTGATCCTGGAAGGGCAAAGGATTTTTGACTGCTGCAGCGCAAACACTTGTTTGTCATGCTCCAAGTGTTTTATCTTTTTGGTCATTGGATCGAAATGGACTTTGTTCATGTGTATGCATGTCATAGCCAATAATGCACAGCAAATGGTAGTGTGTGGTAGGCTAACAACTAGCGAAGGGTGTCAACCAGGTCACACCTGGGTTCTCAGTTGCATACAGTAATAGACTGAGCTCCTACAGACATCATGCTGCATAAAAATTAGTCATGTGTTTCTGTTTGTTGCACGGAGTGTGTATTTTTAGAGTAGCCTTCAGAACAATGGGTAGGATTTGGGGATAATGGGCTTTAGGACAAATGGGACATTGGTACAATGGGAAGTCCCCTCCACACACATACAGTATGTTTTAGAGGTGGGGGAGAAAAGATTCATCAATGTATCGCAATTTTTTTTTTTTTTGATTTTGAAATTGATTTTTTTAATGCCACAATTTCTATATTTCCTTCATTAGAGTCTATGCAGAGATAAAAGGATGTTTCTGCTCTTATTGTGTAATTGTAGCCTGAATAACATGAGGCCATATCCGCTCCCATTCCATCACCAAGACGAAGAGCACAAAAAAATTCCCATGCTTATTCACACAAATGTCTCATAGGATTTGATGAAGTGATGACATGTTGGCAGAGGCATACATTCATGAGGCAGAAATTTTAGTTTTAATTTCTTTTTAACTGATTGTTTTTTGCATTGTGCGTAAAATAGTTCCCTCATTCTTTGCATGGTATTTTTGAATTGAGCCATAAGTTTATTATGCCTTTGTACAGTAGTTTAGTGCTTTTAAATGAATCTACATACAGTGCAGTTGTTATAATAACCTTCTAGTAAACATTAAATTATTATTTTAAAAATCTAAACTGAAATTGTTAAAACAGACTCAAGGACACATACACAGTGTATTATTACTCATATCACATGCAAACATAATGTAGTGTATCCCATCTGATTGGACAAGAGACCGTTGTATTAATTATGATAATTAGGTAGGTATGGACCATTTTAATATCAAGTAAAAAGGTTCTGCACGGTGGCACAGTGAAAAAGGACCAACATCAACACTGATATATCGGCTGACATGATGGGTAGGGAATGAAATTAACTATAGTGTTTTGTTATTTTAACTTAATCGCTTTGTTTCTTATGAACATTTATGTTGTTGTGGTTATACGTGTTAAAGTAAATATTCAAGTATTTCAAAACTTTCCTCAATGTAATTGCATAATATTGGCAAATTAAATTTCAGAAATCTATGTAGAAACATGGAACAAGAAGTGACTGTCAACAGGACTTACACTGTTAATGACATACATCCCTGCTATGAATCAGATAATACAAGTTATGTATTTACAAGCAACCCTTCTGTAAAATGTGTATTATTATATAATTTCCTTGGCTCATTGTCTGTTTTGACAATATGTGGAAACCTTCTTGTAATAATCTCCATCATTTACTTCAAACAGCTCCACATCCCTACTAACTACCTCATCCTGTCTCTGGCTGTGGCTGACCTGCTTGTTGGAGTTTTAGTTTTTCCTTTCAGCATGGCAATCACTGTAACCTCATGTTGGTATCATGAGGGTTTATTTTGTCAGGTACGAGGAAGCTTTGATGTTACACTGAGCACAGCTTCTATTTTGAACTTATGCTGTATTTCTATTGACCGATATTACGCTGTATGTCAGCCTCTTGCTTATAGAAGTAAAATAAATGATCGTGTCATTGGGATTATGATCACGGTGAGCTGGGGCGTTGCTGCTCTGATTGGCATTGGTATCATAGTTGCAGGTTTTAATCAAGGAAAATGTGAAGAAAGTTGTGAAATTGATGCTCTAATATCAACCACTCTGGCATGTATTTTTTCCTTTTATATCCCAGTGGTCATAATGCTCTGTATCTACCTGAAGATTTTCCTCGTTGCCCAGAGACAAGCAGTCAGCATCCACAACACAATCTGTCAGAGCACAAAGTCTGGAGCTGCTGTCAGTAAGATGGAGAGAAAGGCCACCAAAACTCTGGCTATTGTGATGGGAGTGTTTCTG
The DNA here is from genome assembly GCA_947000775.1 of Pterois miles. NCBI lineage: Eukaryota > Metazoa > Chordata > Actinopteri > Perciformes > Scorpaenidae > Pterois > Pterois miles. The sequence continues at coordinate 25,953,063 of CAMQGK010000634.1, read as the reverse complement.
ATGTGCTGGACTCCTTTCTTTCTTTGTATCATCTTTCAGCCTTTAACATACGATGTTACACCAATCGCTGTGATTGAAACACTGAACTGGCTTGCACTGTCAAACTCAATGCTCAATCCATTTATTTATGCTTTCTTTTACAGCTGGTTCAGATCGGCTTTCAGATTGATCATTTCTGGGAAAATATTTCGTGGTGATTTTGCAAACTCAAAGCTCTTTTGACTTGTTTTGAATATTCAGATACCATTTTAATAAGAGAGTAATAGTGAAGGTGGAAAAAAAAAACATCCATTTTGTTTGTAACAAAACTGCGACGTCACGAGGAATCATCAGCTAACTAATAGATTTCAGAAATGTTTCTTACTTATTGGCCTTATACTATTCCATAATTTGTCCCTTTATGATTTATGGTAATATTGTTTGGGCAAATACATACCCCTATAATCTCCATAAACACACTGTGTGGAGGGTTTTTCCTTTCATTGACAGCAGTGACGTAGGGAGACGGGGGGGCAACACACAACACAGGTCTCTGGGCAGGATTCGAACCCAGGGCCACTGCAGCAAGGACTTCAGCCTCGGCACATGAGGCTCTACCAAGTGAGCTAAACAGCGACCCAATCTTCATAAACTTTATTTGTTGCAAAAAGGATTTGTAAGACTGGCAACTTTGTTGAACTCTAAGGAGGCCTCTGTTTGGGAAACTGAACATTCTTGCAGTTTATGACATAAATCCTAAAATTTCCCTCCGGGGATTAATAAAGGTTCATCTTATCTTATCTTAAATATTCATCAGATATTTGTTTACATATAAATATATGTTTTTGCCTTCTTCTCTCCATCATCATTTTGCACCTTCTTTAACTCTAACTCTAAAATTCATTCACATAATACTAGATAGGTTAATCATTTTCCTTATTGCAAAGCAAAACATGGCCAGTATTCCCTCAGATATCATGGTGTACAAATATGTAGCACCAAAATATGTTATCAAGAGCTGCTATCCTTAGAAAACTTTAAAAGGAAATTATCATCATATTTCATTTATGATGTCGAATTATCTCTTGATATCTTAAGTTATATTTTCTTTTTTTTCTTTTCTACCCTTTCTACATAAACTAACTACAATTAGTGTGGAAATAATGCAACACATGTATGGAAATCATGTCACAAAGGTCACTAAAAAACAAGATACAAACGTCATTAACATAACTAAACAAAACACCAGTCTCAAACACTAGTCTCCAGGTTATAAGACCCAAAACATGTGACAAATGTTACTACCATAACTTACAAAACAAAACAGATGGTTGAAAGTCTGGTGTTTATTGGACCCATCCACCTCCCCTCCCGTCCACCTTAAGTGGCCTACATGGCATACAAATGACACGCAAGAAAGCAAGAAAGATGTGCTTATGCCTTGCACATTATCATGCAATTAATACGCGTTTTCGGGCAAGCAGGCTGCTCCGTTGCTAAGCAACCATGACAACACGTTACTTTTCTCAAGAGACGGTTTGATATAGTCATGGGTCAAAGTGTCATAATAGTTGTATGTGGGTATCATATCACGGCTATGAACCAATCAGATTGCTTGATTTGAGCTACCCATATTATAAATACTGCTGCTGAAGCGATCGTGCTTGACTTTGTTCTGGCCAACAGAAAAACCCTTGCACACAGGCTCATTATTCCCAAACCTCAATACTCTGGAAAATGACCCACTGAACTGAAAACCAATTTGTCCAACAACCCGTTATCCTGAAAACACCCACCAAAAATACAAACTCTCCCTGAAAAGAAGTACATGGGAAATTATTATGCAAAATGACATCAGACATTCCCGGTCGTGACATTGTTTTTTCTACCATGGCAAAGGCGTGACCTGCCCTACTCTGCCTCTGATTGGCTTAACCTGATATTCTTACCCTAAACCTAACTAATCTCACTCCTCATGCCTAAACCTAACCAGCCCAACCAACAAAATCAATGAACAATATGAGGAGGAGTGGTGGGTTATGCCTTCACTAGTAGAAAAGAAAAAATTGGGAAGGTCTGATGACCTAAGAGCCAAACATGGTGTCAGAATGATCAGAAACGTGATCGTTATTTTCTTTGTGTGCACTGGGTGTCACTTTTGATATTCTGGCAACAACTAGCGAAGGGTGTCAACCAGGTCACTCCTGGGTTCTCAGTAGCATACAGGAATAGACTGAGCTCCTACAGACATCATGCTGCATAAAAATTAGTCATGTGCTTCTGTTTGTTTCTTCTGTTTAGTGGAAGTATACACATACTAAATAAGGTGTTAACTAAGGGAACTGTTCAAAATACATGTATAGAAATAAGATTGATTGAACTATATTCACCAGAAGTATAAAACATTACATGTCCTTAATAAATCAAAAAGAAAATACCACTAATTTGTGAGGGAAAGTTCTTTTTTCTTTTATTCTTCTTCTTTGATTATTTAACTTTAAAAAAAAAACTTCCTCACAATGACTGATATATTTGATTTCACACAAAAATCACACTAAATTATTATATCAAATAGGACTTGTGATACCTCAAGATTGCAATACATATCGAATCGCCACCCAAGTATCGTGAAAATATCAAATTGGGAGATAGGTGAATCATCCCAGCCCTAGTTTGTTCATTTGTCAAGTCTGTCTTAAGATAAAAATCGATGGCCATATTTATTGGCTGCTGTAATCACTACTCCTCTCTATACTGGCTGGGAAGAGGTTTCACTGTAAAACAACTACACTGAGTGACGGGCATCAAAATCAGTTCAGCCAAAGTAGACGTGTCTGATTTAGTCAAATCAAGTTGGTATCCTCTACAGTGGTATGTCAGCATTAAAATACAGAGAGGCCTCAAGCTGCGTTTAACACCCTCCACAACCACTTGTCCAGTTCCACTGTTTTGAAAATGCTACTCAGCAAACATAGGAACACAACACACACACACACACACACACACACACACACACACACACACACACACACACACATATTATGTAAAAGATAAATAATAATAATACATTTTATTTAAAGGTGCCTTTCATGGCAGTCAAGGTCAACGTACAGCACATACAATCAGTAATAAAAACATACAAGTTCATCAATAAAATCAACATGTAACATATATAGAGATATAGATATAGATAACATTACAGTATAAAGTATGTACAAAATATTTGTTCATATTTGGATGTGGACTTGCAAGTTTGTCCATGTACCTGTGTGTACGTGGCTCCATATTTAATATTTCTCATTATATATTCATCATATTACTTATTTTTACATTTATTATTACATTATATTTAAATAAACATATACAGTATATGGTATATTACAGCACACATGTAGTATATTTGTCATATTTTAACATTCCATACATATTATATATAATATGTATAATATACATGCATTCTTTTCTACATGGGCTTCTAGGTCTATCTACTGTACTGCTTGTGGTCATCCATGAGCATGTGACATGCACATGGCCACGTGCACATGTATGTGTAAAGATATGTGTAGGCTATATTATGTAATGTCCAAAAATATTGTTATATGAAAACATTCATAGCTTTGTATTTCAAATGTACAAAGTGTCTCTTATTTCAGTCATTTCAAAAACCTGCGAGCACATGCACACGCACATGCACACATGCACGCATAACTAGTGAGGTAAGGGTTTATAAATGCTGAACCAAGTCCAAAACCTCTGTGCAGAGGCTCACCGTCTAAGAAACCCGTCCTGGCTTGGATTATATTGAGGTGTTACTAGGAAAGGGCCAAGATTTGAATTCAAAATCATCAGTGTCTTGTTGTCTTTACAAGATTGTTGTAGCTGTAGTTATACATACTCTATATACTGAACAGTGTTTACATGTCACTGTCAACATGACTTACGCTGTTAGTGACATACATCCCTGCTATGAATATGATAATACAAGTTATGTATTTACCAGCAACCCATCTGCAATATGTGTATTATTATATATTTTTCTTGGCTTATTATCTGTTGCCACAATATGTGGAAACCTTCTTGTAATAATCTCCATCATTTACTTCAAACAGCTCCACATCCCCACTACCTTATTTTCTCTCTAGCTGTGGCTGACCTGCTTGTTGGAGTGTTAGTTTGTCCTGTCAGCATGGCATTCACTGTAACCTCATGTTGGTATCATGAACATATAATATGTACAATAAGAGCCAGTTTTGATGTGACACTGTGCACATCTTCTATTCTGAATTTATGTTGTATTTCCATAGACAGATATTATGCTGTGTGTCAGCCTCTGACCTATAGAGCTAAAATAAATGTTAATGCTACGATGATCATGATCCTGGTCAGTTGGGGGATTTCTGTTTTAATAGGAATTTGTGTTATAATTGATGGATTCAGCCAAAAATCATGTGAAGAAATGTGTTCAGTTGATGTTATAATGGCAAACACTATGGGACCTGTTCTCTCATTTTACCTCCCAGCGATCATAATGCTCTGTATCTACCTGAAGATTTTCCTTGTTGCTAAGAAACAGATGAACAGCATCCAGAGCACAAAGTCTGGAGCAGCTGTCAGTAAGATGGAGAGAAAAGCCACCAAAACTCTGGCTATTGTGATGGGAGTTTTTCTTTTATGTTTGACTCCTTACTTTCTGTGCAGCATCTTTCAGCCTTTATTGTATAATCCCCCACCAGTTTTGGTGATTGAAACACTCATCTGGCTTGTAATGTCAAATTCAACGTTGAATCCATTTATTTATGCTTTCTTTTACAGCTGGTTCAGATCAGCTTTCAGATTGATCATTTCAGGAAAAATATTTCAAGGTAACTTTGCGAACTCAAAATTGTTTTGATGATTGTATGGCTCACTAAAATATATACATGGTCTTTGAGGTGGAACAACAGTTTAACATTTTCCCTCTGAAATGTAGTCTTAAGCATCACAATACCATGCACTGATAACACAATAAAAATGTAAAATTGTCACTGTACATTGTTACTGTGTGTTGATAAATCAAAGGTCCATATGCAGATAGCTTCAGTAAGAAGAAATGGGTTTAAGGTCAGAGTGTCACAGACAGAGAAGGTCATGTAGTTGGAAAGGTTTTGTTAACAAATTGAAAAAACAGAATAACCTTAGTCTTTAAAGCTACAGCTGGTAACTGTCATATTAGCTCAAACTGTCTCTATATCCCAGCAGTAGTCGCCTTCTTCCTCCTAGTGATCCTAATGCATTTGCAAGGTTCCACCGTACCCAAAGAAAAACAACCAACAGAGCTGAGGAGCCTCTAACAGTGTCCATTACTGCTGGTGAAGTGTTAACTAAGCAGCGCTGAGAAATAGGCCATACAGTAACAGAATATTGATTCATATTGAATGAGCTCTGCTTATTTTGACAGTTTGATCAGAATTCACAGGCAGTTATTGACACTGCGTTGGAGACTCCTCGGCTCTGATTTGTTGTTTTCCTTCATTCGAACAATAGAAGCATGTAAATGCCATTAGCAGCACTAAAAGGAGGCAGAGGAACCTGATTTTTCTTACAGATTATGTTTCATGTACTACTGTCAGGATATAGTGACAGTACATATTGTGAGGTTTTAGTTTACGAGGTGGACCCAAATGCAGAGAGACCAGAAAGACGGAAAGCAACCTTTAATTGTAAAGCTGGTGGCAAAACAAATTTAACAGGAAACCCAAAAACAGTGGGCACAGGCTGAAATAAAAAAAAGTACAACAGAAAAAAACACCAACAGACTAAACTGAGACCAAAAACTATACTGGGTACAAACCAGAAGCAGGTCTCCAGAGTGCCACCATTTTAGTGGCATATGGGACCAAAAATCAGCCAAGTGTGACTAAATATTTTCACTAGGTGCTTCTGACAGGTTTTTCTGTCTATATATGTGTGAAACCACATGAAACCCTGCAGACTACTCCTCCTTGAGCTACATCACAACCATAAAACATGACAGTAGTTCAAAATGGAGAAGACGAGTGATTGTTTTTCATCCAGAAAAATGCTGCTGTGTCTCCCTGGTCACTTCTCATTTCTTAAGTAGCGCAGAGTGTGTGTGACACTATTGTATATTTAATACCACAAGGCAACTTTAGCGCTTATTTCTTCTCTGCTCTGATGATCACCGACCACCTGATCTGCTCGTAGGGCATCTCTCTCTCTGTCAGTCAACCAACCACTCACTTGCTGCACGTTACATCAGTCGGGTTCAGACGGCCTAAAGTCTTTGAGATGACTTGAGTTTTCACTCTATGCTTTATGTCATTTTGTTCTTAAGCAATATCTTTATTGAATTTTAGTATAACAAAAGGATGACATTTGCACAGTAGCCATACAAATTTTGTGCAACATTGACATAAACACAAACAAAAACCTAAACATAAACAAGGTGGTCAGAGGTTTTGTCCATTTGGTGGCTCGTCCATGAGTCCACTCCATGTGAGATCAAGAGAGTTTCTGAAACAGCTCTTGATTATTCTTGAGGATATATCTGATCCTTTCTAGCGGAAGAACAAATGCTAATTCCTTAAGCCACTGATACATACTGGGTTTACCTAAACTCTTCCAAGTTAAAGCAATCACTCTCTTTGCCTGCAACCGACAAATATTAATGAAAAGTTGTGTTATTTTGTAGATGAAAAACATCTGGTTATTCTTGGGAAGATCAGCTCCCATATGACTCTTTCAAAGTACCCAGTGAGCTCCAAGAGAAGCCAGCAGAAAGAGCACAAGCAACACATTTCATTTAGTTGGTTTAGGTGTTATTGGAGACTTTTGGGGACGTGAAAGCATGTTTCTAAGTAGTTTTTCGCAGAGGTTGGTGGTAAAGATGTGTGTTGAGTTTGCAAAAATCATGGCTGTATTCAAAGAATCCAGCTTGAACCGCCACTTTGAGACAAAACATGCAGAAAAATACAGAAACTGGAGATGAGAAGGAGAGGACAGCCGAGGGGCTGCTAGCTAAGATACTAATATTGTTAGATATTGTTAGATGCTAACATGGCGAGCTAATAACTGTGGTAATGTAAACATAATGGTGATGGTTGAGAGACATGCACAGTAAATTCTGCTTGGCTCCCGACCAAAATCGAGCCAATCACAACGCATGACCGCAACTTCAGTTACACTGAGCATGTGTTATACTCCATATTCCTGTCCGCCCGTGTCCCAGCCTCTTTCCATGGGCCTTGATTTCTAATATGACAATAAACATGATGAAAAAAATACACAATCGGCCTCAAAACCTACTAAATGTGTTTTAATCCATGTGAAAAATCTTTGGAAGAGCATATCTCAGAATATTTGGTGTAGAAAGATAATCTTGGTATTGCCATAAAGGTGAGACTGTCCTCTTTAGAGACATAGAGAAAACTCAAAATGTGTTTCTGAGTCAATGTGACTCTAAATGATGGAGCAGGTAACATATAGAGGCAGAACCATTCACGCTCACATTCACACCTACGGGCAACTTAGAGTGGTCAATGAACCTAATATGCCTTGCTTGTCTTTGGACTGTGGGAGGAACCTGGAGAACCTGAAGAAAATCTACGCTTACATGAGGGAACATGCAAACTCCACATAAAGGGCCCCAAGTCAGATTTGAACTTGTGACCCTATTGCTGTACAGTACTAACCACTGCACTGCTGTGCAGCCCTAGTAGGTAGGCGACATGTAGCCAACACTTATAATGTCTAATACAGCCACAACCCTGCAACACACCAAACCTTTATGGAGGTTGTCATGTTCATTTTTTGTGAAGAAGTGTTTCAAATATTTTCTCTACTCGGTTAATATCAATAAGCATGGACTGATTGTGCTTTTGAAGGAGGATCTCTAGGCTAGGGTCTTTTTGGTTTATTGCCAAGGACAACATTTATAGTTGAAAACATTCTTAGCTTTGTATTTCAAATGTACACAATGACTTTTCATTTCAGGCTCTCATTTCAAAAATGTGTACGCACACACATGCACATGCGCACACACACATGCACATGCACGCACAACTAGTGGGGTAAGGGTTTATAAATGCTGAACCAAGTCCAAAACCTCTGTGCAGAGGCTCACCGTCTAAGAAACCCGTCCTGCCTTGGATTATATTGAGGTGTTACTAGGAAAGGGCCAAGACTTGAATTCAAACTCATCACTGTCTTGTTGTCTTTAGAAGATTGTTGTAGCTGTAGTTATATATACTCTATATACTGAACAGTGTTTACATGTGAAATAAATACCACAGATTAGATATGTTGACAGTGACCAGAAGTCACTGTCAACATGACTTATGCAGTTAGTGACATACATCCCTGCTATGAATATGATAATACAAGTTATGTATTTCCCAGCAACCCATCTGCAATATGTGTATTATTATATATTTTTCTTGGCTTATTATCTGTTGCCACAATATGTGGAAACCTTCTTGTAATAATCTCCATCATTTACTTCAAACAGCTCCACATCCCTACTAACTACCTTATTTTCTCTCTAGCTGTGGCTGACCTGCTTGTTGGAGTGTTAGTTTATCCTGTCAGCATGGCATTCACTGTAACCTCATGTTGGTATCATGAACATATAATATGTAAAATAAGAGATGGCTTTGATGTGACACTGTGCACATCTTCTATACTGAATTTATGTTGTATTTCCATAGACAGATATTATGCTGTGTGTCAACCTCTGACCTATAGAGCTAAAATAAATGTTAATGTTACTGTGATCATGATCCTGGTCAGTTGGGGGATTTCTGTTTCAATTGGAATTTGCATTGTAATTGCAGGATTCATCCAAGGAGCGTGTGAAGACATGTGTTCAGTTGATGTTATAATGGCAAACACTATGGGGCCTGTTCTTGCATTTTACCTCCCAGCGATCATAATGCTCTGTATCTACCTGAAGATTTTCCTTGTTGCTAAGAAACAGATGAACAGCATCCAGAGCACAAAGTCTGGAGCTGCTGTCAGTAAGATGGAGAGGAAAGCCAGCAAAACTCTGGCTATTGTGATGGGAGTTTTTCTTTTATGTTTGACTCCTTACTTTCTTTGCAATGTGTTTCAGCCTTTATTTTATAATCCCCCACCAGTTTCAGTGATTGAAACTCTCAACTGGCTTGTACTGTCAAATTCAATGCTGAATCCATTAATTTATGCTTTCTTTTACAGCTGGTTCAGATCAGCTTTCAGATTGATCATTTCAAGAAAAATATTTCAAGGTAACTTTGCTAACTCAAAATTGTTTTGATGATTGTATGGCTCACTAAAATATATACATGCTTTTTAAGCTGGAACAACAGAGTCTTAACCATCAGAATACCATGCAATGATAACACAATAAAAAATGAAAAATGATCACTGTACATTGTTACTGTGTGTTGATAAATCAAAGGTTCTTATGGATATAGCTTCAGTAAGAGCAAATGGGTTTAGGGTCAGAGTGCTACAGACAGAGAAGGGCCAATGATCACCACACAGCTGATCAGCTCGTAGGGCATCTCTCTCTCTGTCAGGCAAACATCAAGGCAAACTAAGACATATTCTGGTACTGTAGCTATTACAGAAGACTATCCTCTGCCACCAAGTGCGAGAGCCTGGGAGAATTTACTGCTGCTGATGATGATGATATTCATTTCCTGGTTCAGCGCACATATTGATAAGATCTCACATCAACATCTACATCATCAAAACTCTGTCCGTCCTCACAGCAAATTCCTCGTATTCCCATGGCTGAAGCTGTGTGACTAGAAGACATGTTTTCACCTAGACTGCTTGTCCAACACTAGACCTATATGGGAAATAAGGGAGGTGAGGTCAGACAACAGAAGAGGAATAGTGCTGTCTGGTAGCAAGACACCTGAGCAATGGAGCAAGCGGAGCAGCTGCACCGTCACTCTTCGACTTGGGGGACCAAACATGTTTTTGCATTCGTATCCACACTTTTTGATCATATAACTTTGCTAATTTAAAATTAAAATGTGCTAGTTTGGTTATATCTGGCCATTTGATATATATAATAGGAATTAAAGGTTTCATATGTGAACACAACCCTGCTTGGCCCTTTCATTTTCCGTGGTGGTGTGCTGCGACCGGCTCTAGGTTGGCTTGATTTTATTTTGGGTATAAATAAAGACAGTAGACATAAAAACACCTGTGGATGTCCAGACCCAGAGGTTGGCACATAACAGGTGGACCACTGTTAAAACAATACATACACACATCAAATACATCATATCGTTACAGTACAATAGTTACATTAAAATTAGGATTTGAATGTTTTGCCCTGCTTAATTATATAAAATGCTATCAAGCTACCAGACAAGTCGGCATGAGCTCACACATCCTATAACTAAACTCCAGACTGCTGATTAATCCTGTTTGGACCATGTTTACTCCAATATTAAACATGCTTACAAAGTCACTCCCCTCCCCCATCTTGCTGGATCTGAACATCTCTGTCTATCCCTCACCCCCACCTACAACCCCCTGCTTCAGAAGACAAAGCCACTACCAAAGACAGTAAAAACTTGGCCTGAGGGAGCCCTCTCTCAGCTACAGGACTGCTTCTCAAGGACCATTGTGGCCTTCATTTTGAGCCATTCTCTGATGACAAAAAGTTCATTTTTACCATCCTAACATAATTTACCTTGACAACATACTCTCACTCACACTCTCTGTCCCTCTCTTGGTGACCTAATCCTTTCCTTTAGTTCTCTTATGGTAACTATGTCTTATTGCAGCTCAAAGAAACATGCCTGTGTTGAGCACAAGAAGCTGTGTGCCTCAGCATGGTGATGGTGGACTTCTGCAGACAGGCTGCTCAGGTGTGTGAGTGTGTCACGCAGGAAACCACAGAAAACTACAACAGCCTTCCTGGCAGTACTGTAGTATTTCCTGCCTTTGCCTGCTTAACACCTTGGACATTTTGGGCATCAGGAAATTAAATCAGATATAAATTTACAAAGATATTCAAATAGGATATTAATTGCTCACAACTGTACCATAAAAACTCTGTGAGATACTGTATATGAAATATTTCACCAATGCATAAAATATTAAAATGTGATATTACCAGTTGTAACCATGTTTGTTTTTACATATTGATGATCGCCTTTGGAGTACTTCTTGCAATCTAGAGCCACTACCTGTTCCAGGTGCATGAAAAACCTCTGGTAACCTTGCAGGTAGTTGTCCAGGGCATGCAACAGGTGTCTTGCCAACTGGGTCCCAGCCATTCTGCTTGGCACCAGTGGTGAAGGCCCATGAGCCTGAAAACTGTGTATCAGGCTTGCCCTGTTCAGTGGACTGGTGTGATTGAAGCGAAAGACTGGTGTGGTAGAAGGTGTAGAGCTCACTGAGGAGGTTTTCTACTTTCCAGAAAATCACATTGGACTGAATGGTGTCAGAAAAGGTCAGTTCAAGGAGGTGTGCCACACAGTGGATGCCGATGATGTAGGCCCTATCCCCCTTCAGCCAGCTGATCACACCATTCTTGGCTCCGGTTAGCACTGCAGCTCCATCTGTTTCCCTCCATAATGGCACTGATGCTGTTGTTCAAGTGTGCTGCGCCTGCCGTCTCCACCAACTTGAGGACAACTCAGTCTTGCCTTTGTCACACAATCTGACATAACTAACTCCACCTTTTTCACACAACTGTCTGTGGAGCCGTCTGACATGACTGAGAGAAATTTGGTGTTTTTCACATTCCCTCTGGTGTTGTTTCTCTCCACCTCTGCAACATGCTGCATCAACTCTTTGGTCTGCTTCTCATTTCTATATGTTGAGCCTACAGCAGTTCCTTTTTCTTTCCATCCAAACTGCAAAAAACATAGAAAACTTCAAACTTATTCAGTAATTATTCAATATACAGTCATGATATCCAATATAGCTGGCACGTGTCTAATTTTAAGAATAACATTAATGTATAATGTAGAGGTAACAAAGTCATAGCAGATAAACGAGAATCACTGAAGAAAATAACTAAAAGGTGGTCATTGATTAATTAATTTTCATTCTGATCCAAATGATGTGCACCTATTTGAATTAAACATACAGTGTACTCAGAAGGCAATATGCTAATTTTAAAGAAAGCAAGTAACTGTAAGAAACTGTATGTTTTATAATAGTGTTAATGTACCTGCAGAGCATTCAAATTTTGATTTAGCACTATTACGAATGAAGCTTTGAATAATTTGGGACTGTGACGCTTGGAGAGGCCCAGGGTGAAGGTGACTCTGTCACAGGTTTGTGTTGTTATTGGCTGACAGCCATCAAGAAATTAGCAGGTTCTCCCCAATATAAGCTGGTCAAAGGGCAAACAACAGATTGATTCATGAGAATGGGCAAAAAAAGAAAAATACTAATACTAATACACACACCTACACACAGCTAGTTTAACACTACACATCATTTTGTGTCCTTGTATCTCATGCAAACAGGATGTAGGTACCCACATCTGATTGGATGACCACATTTCATGTTCAGTTAGGTAATGACATAGAGGTTATAAATACTGAACCAAGTCCAAAACCTCTGTGCAGTGGCACACTGACTACTAACATGTAACACTGTCTTTCCATGGATTATATTGAGACGTTAATAGGTAAAGGATAAAAACTCAAATGAACCAAAAATCATCAATGTCTTCCTGTCTGTAGAAGATTGTTGTTGCTGTAGTTACATAAATGCTGTTCTAACAAATGTTTAAAAATTAAATATCACAGATTATTATTGCAGAAATTGAGAAACATGGAACCAGAAGTGACTGTCAACAGGACTTTCACTGTTAATGACATACATCCCTGCTATGAATCAGATAGTTATGTATTTACCAGCAACCCGTCTGCAATATGTGTATTATTGTATATTTTTCTTGGCTTATTATCTGTTGCCACAATATGTGGAAACCTTCTTGTAATAATCTCCATCATTTACTTCAAACAGCTCCACATCCCCACTAACTACCTTATTTTCTCTCTAGCTGTGGCTGACCTGCTTGTTGGAGTGTTAGTTTGTCCTTTCAGCATGGCATTCACTTTAACCTCATGTCTACATCTTGAACATGTAATATGTAAAATAAGAGACAGCTTTGATGTAACACTGTGCACATCTTCTATTCTGAATTTATGTTGTATTTCCATAGACAGATATTATGCTGTGTGTCAACCTCTGACCTATAGAGCTACAATAAATGTTAATGTTACTGTGATCATGATCCTGGTGAGTTGGGGGATTTCTGTTTTAATAGGAATTTGCATTGTAATTACAGGATTCAGCCAAGAATCATATGAAGAAATGTGTTCAGTTGATGTTATAATGGCAAACACTATGGGACCTGTTCTCTCATTTTACCTCCCAGCGATCATAATGCTCTGTATCTACCTGAAGATTTTCCTTGTTGCTAAGAAACAGATGAACAACATCCAGAGCACAAAGTCTGGAGCTGCTGTCAGTAAGATGGAGAGAAAAGCCACCAAAACTCTGGCTATTGTGATGGGAGTTTTTCTTTTATGTTTGACTCCTTGCTTTCTCTGCATTGTCTTTCAGCCTTTATTTTATAATCCCCCACCAGTGTCAGTGATTGAAACTCTCAACTGGCTTGCACTTTCAAATTCAATGTTGAATCCATTTATTTATGCTTTCTTTTACAGCTGGTTCAGATCAGCTTTCAGATTGATCATTTCAGGAAAAATATTTCAAGGTAACTTTGCGAACTCAAAATTGTTTTGATGATTGTATGGCTCAATAAAATATATACATGCTCTTTGAGGTGGAACAACAGCTTAACATTTTCCCTCTGAAATGTAGTCTTAAGCATTAAATGCCATGCACTGATAACACAATAAAAATGTAAAATCATCACTGTACATTGTTACTGTGTATTGATAAATCAAAGCTTCATATGGATATAGCTTCAGTAAGAACAAATGGGTTTAGGGTTAGAGTGTATATCAGAGTGTGTGTATATATATATATTATATATATATTTGTACACACCAAAAGTTTGGACACACCTTCTCATTCAATGACTTTCCTTTCTTTTCATGACTATTGACATTGTAGATTCACACTGAAGGCATCAAAACTATGAATTAACACATGTGGAATTATATACTTAACAAAAAAGTGTAAAACAACTTAGCAGTGTTTTCCTAGCAGCTATTCTACCATGAAGGCCTGATTCTCACAGTCTCCTCTTAACAGTTGTTCTAGAGATGTGTCTGCTGCTAGAACTCTGTGTGGCATTGACCTGGTCTCTAATCTGAGCTGTTGTTAACCTGCCATTTCTGAGGCTGGTGACTCAGATGAACTTATCCTCTGCAGCAGAGTAAAGAAAAACAAGTGGCCATCATTACTTTAAGAAATGAAGGTCAGTCAGTTCGAAAAATTGGGAAAACTTTTAAAGTGTCCCCAAGTGCAATCGCAAAAACCATCAAGCGCTACAAAGAAACTGGCTCATATGAGGATCGCCCCAGGAAAGGAAGACCAAGAGTCACCTCTGCTGCGGAGGATAAGTTCATCCAACTCACCGGCCTCAGAAATGGCAGGTTAACAGCAGCTCAGATTAGAGACCAGGTCAATGCCACACAGAGTTCTAGCAGCAGACACATCTCTAGAACAACTGTTAAGAGGAGACTGTGTGAATCAGGCCTTCATGGTAGAATAGCTGCTAGGAAACCACTGCTAAGGACAGGCAACAAGCAGAAGAGACTTGTTTGGGCTAAAGAACACAAGGAATGGACATTAGACCAGTGGAAATCTGGGCTTTGGTCTGATGAGTACAGATCTGAGATCTTTGGTTCCAACCACTGTGTCTTTGTGTGATGCACAAAAGGTGAACGGATGGACTCTACATGCCTGGTTCCCACCGTGAAGCATGGAGGAGGAGGTGTGATGGTGTGGGGGTGCTTTGCTGGTGACACTGTTGGGGATTTATTCAAAATTGAAGGCATACTGAACCAGCATGGCTACCACAGCATCTTGCAGCAGCATGCTATTCCATCCAGTTTGCGTTTAGTTGGACCATCATTTATTTTTCAATAGGACAATGACCCCAAACACACCTCCAGGCTGTGTGAGGGCTATTTGACCAAGAAGGAGAGTGATGGGGTGCTGCGCCAGATGACCTGGCCTCCACAGTCACTGGACCTGAACCCAATCCAGATGGTTTGGAGTGGGCTGGACCGCAGAGTGAAGGCAAAAGGGCCAACAAGTGCTAAGCATCTCTGGGAAGTGGGAAGTGTGTGAAGCAGTAATCAGAGCAAAAGGTGGCTACTTTGAAGAAACTAGAATATAAAGCATATTTTCAGTTGTTTCACACTTTTTTGTTAAGTATATAATTCCACATGTGTTAATTCATAGTTTTGATGCCTTCAGTGTGAATCTACAATTTTCATAGTCATGAAAATAAAGAAAACTCTTTGAATGAGAAGGTGTGTCTAAATTTTTGGTCTGTACTGTATATATATATATATATATATATATATATATATATATATATATATATATATATATATAGACAGATATATATGGATAGATATTGGCTGCACGGTGGTGCAGTGGTCAGCACTCTCGCCTGGTGTAAGCGTGGGTTTTCTCCGGGTACTCCGGCTTCCTCCCACAGTCCAAAGACATGCAATTTAGGCTAATTGATGACTAATTAATGACTCTAAATTGCCCGTAGGTGTGGATGCGAGCGTGAATGGTTGTCTGTCTATATGTTATCTGTCTCTATGTACCCTGCGATGGACTGGCGACCTGTCCAGGGTGTACCGTGCTTTCGCCCAATGCCAGCTGGGATCGGGCCCAGCCCCCCCGCGACCCCTAATGGGATAAGCGGTTGACGATGGATGGATAGATAGATATAGATATATATTAGATGTGGTTAAGGCTACTGACTTGAATGCAGGAGACCTGCGGGGGACCTGAGTCATACCGGTTTGGACGTCGCTCGGGTCAACAAGGTCATCGTCAGATGCTAGGTTACCTGGGCAGTCTGATGAAAAATGGACTACTGGAACAAGACACACATGGACAAGGGCGGAGAAAACGGAATTGTTGGAATGCAACTACGGCGAATGTGTGAACTATAGATGCTTCGAAATCAAGGCTACCAAAGAAGCCCAGTGTTCCAACATCCGTAACCAAAAACTGCTATCACAACTAGAGATCGATGAAATACTACAACGAAGCTACGGCAAGGGGGAGCCAGGACAACAGGTCAGCGTGGAGATTCCACCATCTCCCCAAGCCCCAAGAGATACTAACAGCCTCAATAGAAGAGCTGCTGACCTGAGAAGGAAGATCGTGAACCAACTGGAAACCTGGAGCCTCCGACAAATACCAAAGCTGAGTTGTCAAGTACCTTCAGAAGATCTGCTAGAAGATGTAAATGCTGCGATAAAAACCATCCCTACAGGGACCATCACTGACATCAACAAGCTGATTCACAGTACAGCAACAGTAAGAAGCAATACCCTCCATGGAAGAGACGGTTAGAAGCCAAGATAAAGCCGACAAGGAGACAAGTCAGTCAACTAGCTGAGCTGCAGAAGCGTAACATAGTGAATAAAGGGATACCCAGGAAATACAACAAGCTCTCCATACCTGACGGGCTCGAAACTGCCAAACAGAGACTAACAGCTCTGGCCACCCAGCTGAAGAGATACACCAAGGAGGTAGAGGCCAAGAGAATAAACAAGATGTTCTCCACTCAACCAGCCAAGGTGTACTCTCAGTGGCAGGGAAGCAACACCAGCCAGTCAGACCCACCAAGAGCTGAGATAAAAAGATACTGGAAGGGTATATGGGAAACACAAGCATCACACAACACCGATGTCCAGTGGCTAGTGGACTTAAGAACTGACCACGACTGCCTCCCAGAACAAGAACCATGAACCATCTCAATGGCAGACATCCAAAAAAGAGTGTCAAAGATGAAGAGCTGGACAGCACCGGGCAGCACAGATGAACCAGCTGCTAAGGGATGGAACCCATCCAGAGTGGCTGACTGAAGGCAGGACAGTCCTAATCATGAAGGACCCTCAAAAAGGGACCCATCCCATCCAACTACCAGCCGATAACCTGTCTCTGTACAACATGGAAGCTCCTGTCAGGCATCATGGCAGCTAAGATGAGTAGGCATATGGTTCAATAAGATAAGATAAGATGAACCTTTATTAATCCCCGTAGGGAAATTCAGTTTTACACTCTGTTGTTAATTTCACACAGTACATATACATGCGTCAATGGAGAGATGTCAGAGTGAGGGTACTGCTCCTGACAAGCACCCAGAGCACTTGGGGGTTTGGTGCCTTGCTCAGGGGCACCTCGGCAGTGTCCAAGAGGTAAACTGGCACCTCTCCAGCAACCAGTTGGTCTTGGTCCATGGGGGACTTGAACCGGTGACCTCCGCCGCCTAACCCATGTCCTTACGGACTGAGCTACTGCCGCCCAAGACATAACTTGGAGGATGCCGGGCAATACATGAGCAAAGCACAGCAAGGAATTGGCAGTAACACTAGAGGAGCCAAGCACCAGCTACTGGTCAACAGAGCAGTCCACAGAGACTGTAAGAACAGGCAGACCAACGTGTGCACTGCCTGGATTGACTACCGGAAAGCCTACGACTCAATGCCACACACGGATACTGGAATGTCTGGAACTGTACAAGATCAACAGGACACTAAGAGCCTTCATCAAGAACTCCATAGAAATGTGGAAGATAACCCTAGAGGCCAACTCCAAGCCAATCGCCCAAGTTAACATCAATTGCGGCATATACCAAGGGGATGCACTATCACCAATGCTAAGAGTGACAGACAGTAGTAGCCTTCTTCCTCCTAGTGCTGCTAATGGTATTAGCAAGGTTGCACTGTACCCAAAAAAAAAAACAACAAATGAGAGCTGAGGAGTCTCTAACAATGTCAATCACTGCTGGTGAAGTGTTTGAACTCCGATCAAACTGTAAACTAAGCAGTACTGATCAAATATGAATCAAGATTCTGGTACTGTCATCTCTATTTTTCGCGTTGAATATTTTCATAACCATATTTTAGTCCACTGTAACCTTCCTCTTGTGTTAGGGTCAGCACCGACCCGTTTTTGTTTTTAAATGCATAAAAGAATCACTTAAAATTTGTTTATTGCATCAAGACTTTTTGACTTTGTCAGGAACCTTGATTTTAACAAAATTAAACAAAAACATTTTTTTTCACTACATTATAAAATGCTCTGGTTGAAATTATGTCATTTGTGGTGTTAGGGTCGGTTTCGACCTGGTCATAAAAATAAGATTTTAAAGCAATATTTAGAGTCAAAATTGAAATCATAAGTGCACTGTCAGTCAACACACTGACAGCCACCTCCTCTCCCAATCATGTGAGCTTCAGGGGATGCTCATTTGTCCAGTATAGCTGTAAAAAACAAAACAAACAAAGACGGGCATGTCCAGAAATGTTCGGTCACTTCACTCATTTTACATGCAGAGGGCACATCTCTAATTTGCAGCATGCAAAAATGAAAAAAAAGATTTACTGTGAGCCAAGTTCTAGATCACATTTTTAGAGAAAATGAGGGAGAAGACTCAGATCAGCATAGCGATGCAGAGGAGCAAGTTTCTGAGGAAGAGGACAATATGGAGTACGAGCCAGAAGACAGACATATCTGAATCTAATGAGGAGGTCACTGGTGCTGAGGCTGCTCCTGCTGAAGGAGTCACATCAAAAAATGGAAGAATCTTTTGAGTTTAGTACCTCAACATGCACATGGCAGGGCAGCTGCTGAAAATGTCATCAAAATGACCCCTGGTGTGACAAGGTTTGCTGTGACCAGAGTCATTGGCATATAAAATGTTTTGAGCTATTTATACCATTGTCAATAAAGAAAGTCATCATTGCTATGACAAACCTGGAGGGAAAAAAGTCCATGGCAACATCTGGAAAGACATTGATGAGGAATACGTTGATGCTTTCATTGGTGGTCTTCTTCTTGCTGGAGTGTACAGATCCTGCCATGAGGCCACCGATAGTCTCTGGGACGCATCGACAGGCAGAAATATTTTCTGGGCAACAAAGTCACTTCAGACCTTTCAAATGATATCAAGAGTCCTCAGATTTGACAACAGAGAGACCAGAGCAAGATCTAACAAGCTTGCTCCCATCCGGGATGTCTGGGAGAGATGGGTGAAGGTCCTCCTGCTGATGTTCAGCCCAGGTCCAGAGGTGACAGTGAATGAACATCTTGTCCCTTTCCGGGGAAAATGCCCCTTCTGTAGGGCGATCTGTTAATACACATAACTTACTCTGTAAGTTGATGGACATCCAGGGCTGCCGAGAATGAGGACAAAATCATCTTCTAGCAGAAGAACATGAGAATCAAATGAACAGAACAGTTCTGTGTGTGTTTGGTTTATGCTGCACTTTATATTGATGGCCTCTGTGTTTTTTGTATTATTTTTTAAAAATCAGGGAATAGAGAGACATATGTCACTGTTGTTTAAAAAAGAGTCTAGTGCTGGCTACCCTGATGCACTTTTTGTTGACGGCCTGAGCCTATGATTTGTTTTTTTTTTCATTAATTATTTTTAAATAACACAGTGGCACTTGTTCCTTTGGTTAGTCTAGTCTACTGTTGTTCAGGCAAACACTTGTCTTATTTTGGCAAATAAATGAAAAGTTGTTCAAATAAAGATTGAAATTGGCCTCCTTGCTCTGCCATCAATACCGACTCCAATCCGTGAACCGAACCAAAACATGAATTTTACGAACCATCCCACCCCTACTGATCGTAGAGGTATAAACTCCACCTAACACTAAACCACAGACAGCTAGTGTAACATAACTCATCATTCTGTATCTCATACAAACAGGATGTAGGTATCCACATCTGATTGGATGACCACATTTCATGTTCAGTTAGGTAATGACATAGAGGTTATAAATAGTGAGACAAGTCCAAAACCTCTGTGCAGTGGCACACTGACTACGAACATGTAACACTGTCTTTCCATGGATGATATTGAGTTGTTACTAGGTAAAAGACAAAAACTTGGAAAGCACAA
This sequence comes from Pterois miles, assembly GCA_947000775.1. Classification (NCBI taxonomy): domain Eukaryota; kingdom Metazoa; phylum Chordata; class Actinopteri; order Perciformes; family Scorpaenidae; genus Pterois; species Pterois miles. The sequence continues at coordinate 25,932,980 of CAMQGK010000634.1, read as the reverse complement.
ACGAACTAATAATCATCAATGTCTTGTTGTCTTTAGAAGATTGTTGTTGTAGTTACATAAATGTTGTACTAACAAATGTTTAAATATTAAATAAATGCTGATTATTATTGCAGAAATCGAGAAGCATGGAACCAGAAGTGACTGTCAACAGGACTTTCACTGTTAGTGACATACATCCCTGCTATGAATCAGATAGTTATGAATTTACCAGCAACCCGTCTGCAATATGTGTATTATTATATACATTTCTTGGCTTATTATCTGTTGCCACAATATGTGGAAACCTTCTTGTAATAATCTCCATCATTTACTTCAAACAGCTCCACATCCCCACTAACTACCTTATTTTCTCTCTAGCTGTGGCTGACCTGCTTGTTGGAGTGTTGGTTTGTCCTTTCAGCATGGCATTCACTGTAACCTCATGTCTACATCTTGAACATGTAATATGTCAAATAAAAAACAGCTTTGATGTGACACTGTGCACATCTTCTATTCTGAATTTATGTTGTATTTCCATAGACAGATATTATGCTGTGTGTCAGCCTCTGACCTATAGAGCTAAAATAAATGTTAATGTTACTGTGATCATGATCCTGGTGAGTTGGGGGATTTCTGTTTTAATAGGAATTTGCATTGTAATTGCAGGATTCAGCCAAGAATCATGTGAAGAAATGTGTTCAGTTGATGTTATAATGGCAAACACTATGGGACCTGTTCTCTCATTTTACCTCCCAGCGATCATAATGCTCTGTATCTACCTGAAGATTTTCCTTGTTGCTAAGAAACAGATGAACAGCATCCAGAGCACAAAGTCTGGAGCAACTGTCAGTAAGATGGAGAGAAAAGCCACCAAAACTCTGGCTATTGTGATGGGAGTTTTTCTTTTATGTTTGACTCCTTACTTTCTCTGCATTGTCTTTCAGCCTTTATTTTATAATCCCCCACCAGTGTCAGTGATTGAAACACTCAACTGGCTGACATTGTCAAATTCAATGCTGAATCCATTAATTTATGCTTTCTTTTACAGCTGGTTCAGATCAGCTTTCAGATTGATCATTTCGGGAAAAATATTTCAAGGTAACTTTGCTAACTCAAAATTGTTTTGATGATTGTATGGCTCACTAAAATATATACATGCTCATTAAACTGGAACAACAGATTAATATTTTCCCTCTGAAATGTAGTCTTAAGCATCACAATGCCATACACTGATAACACAATAAAAATGTAAAATCATCACTGTACATTGTTACTGTGTGTTGATAAATCAAAGGTCCATATGGATATAGCTTCATTAAGAACAAATATATAAGCTACATTTGTAACTTTAAAAAAAGCTAAATAAAAAAATAAAAATAAGTTCCTGTCATATTTGGTCAAACTGCCACTAAATCCTGACAGTAGTAGCCTTCTTCCTCCTAGTGCTGCTAATGGTATTAGCAAGGTTCCACAATGACTGAAGAAAAAACAACAAATGAGAGCTGAGGAGTCTCTAACAATGTCAATCACTGCTGGTGAAGTGTTTGAACTCCGATCAAACTGTAAACTAAGCAGTACTGATCAAATATCAATCAAGTTTCTGGTACTGTCATGCCTATTCATCACCTTGAATGTTTTCAAGGTGTTATATTTGTGGATATTTCAGTCCACTGTAAAGTGAGAGTTTGTGACCCGGCCACCATGTTGAAAAGAGTCAAAACAAGCACCACCCTGAGCAGATCTCATTTTACAGATCCTGGTACCTGTAATATAACATAATATTAATACTGCCTATTCCTCACCTTATCACAAACATACTTTAGTGTACTGCTTAGCTATAAAATGAGAAAGTTGGTGAGCAGTGCTTAGTTTTGGCTCGACTGTTTTCAACATGGTGGCCTGGTCACAACCTCTTTTGCTGCTGATGATGCTCATTTCCTGGTTCAGTGCACATATTAGTGTGGACCGAAGAGTCGGATTTCATTTTCTTTGCAGTAAGACCGTGCACAGTAAACACATCGCAAAAGAATGCATAGACATGTGTAGGTAATTTCAAGCACAGTATATGAATTAAATATCACATTTCTCGTCCATAAGCTGTTTTCTTATATGAACTCCAGACACAGCGCTGGCTGGCCCTCGATGGGTTTATTATTCTTGGCAGTGTGCTGGGACCAGCTCTAGGTTGACCTACCTCTCAAACCCAAAAAATTATCAGTCTCTGTATTCAAATACAGGACCGGATGTGGCCGTGGTTTATACTGGAAGTCACGTAAAATCAGGCAAATGTTTTTTCTGACGTAATATTTATTGGCAATGATATTTACTGGATGAATGAATTATCAAATATATTTTCACATCCCAATACTGTACTTTTGAACTCTTTCTCTCCTGTCTTTACAGAATTTTGTCCACTTTATACTGCAGCAAACATGAGTAACCTGCACACTATAGCAACAGTAATCGCACAGGAATAAACTCTTGATCAATTTGTGATCTTAGCAGCCAATGTACTTTACATAACCTAAGCTGATTATTCGCATTAACAAAAGAATAAGAAACTGAGGAAATTTGCCAATAATATTACATATCTATTTCACTAACTGTATAGTTTTGATCAATAACTTTTATAGGTATATGATGAAAGCACTGACACTCAGGTCCATTACTTGGCAACTTTACTCAATCACAATTGTTACACTTGAAATTTATACCTCTTATATGTTGTATTTTATTACTATTTTGATCCAAATTTATGGCTTAAAGCCCAGGCTACAGCGGCTACATGAGCAGTGTGTGACGGCTACCTCGCTGAACTGCTGCAATCCACACCTGTAATGTTGAATCTCAGCTCACAAACAGCCAAGCAGCACCTGAGCCACGCTGGCTGTGTGGCTGCTCTAACCTGTAACCTAACATGGACGCCAAAATCATAAGCACGCGATTACACAACACACACACGCTGCCCATGCCGACAGTGTGGTCCGGTCGTTTTCTTAATTTCATTATATAAAATCAAGATTTTCATTCATGTGCAAACATGGCAATAAAAGACCTTGATACGACCTGATTCCACAAAGAGCGGTGCAAAGGCAAGATAGCTCGCTAATGAGTAACCTAGCTAGCTGATTATCTTCACAACCATGTAGGTTAACCTCCACCACGTCGGCTACACAGTCAGTGTGTTAGGCATAGCCTGTAGAGGCAGATCATGTATCAGTTTATATTAAAGGTGAAAGATAAGGTTATTTAGGCAAGGTTTAGAAGGCAGCTGGTCAAATATCAGATTTGACAGCGACCACAGTCATGGTGACCTGACATGGAACGGGTGGGTCATGTCTGTCAGTGTTTACTGAAGTTGAGCATTGTTCTTACAAGCCATAATTAATTTTTTTTTTTTTTTTTTTATTTTTTTTTACAATACATAAAAATAAAAAATAAATTATTATTATAATATATTTAATATAAAATATAAAAAATAATAAATAAAATATTTATATCATTTTTATTATAATTTTATATATATTTTTTTTTTCTTTTTTCTTTTTTTTTTTTTTTTTTTTTTATTTTTTTTTTTTTTTTAACTTTCACCTCCAGGACCATCTTCTTCTTTTCCCCCCCCCCCTCTTCCTTTACTACCATCCCCCTATCACTCCCCCCCCCCCCTATACTATCCTCCTTTTTTGGTCCTCCTCCTCCTTCTTCTTCTTCTTCTCCTCCCCCCCCCCCCCCCCCTCCCCCCCCCCCCTCCCCTCACACCACCCCACACCCCACCCCCCCCCCCTCTTATTATTTTCTTCCCCCCCCCCTTCTCCTCTCCTGCTCTTCCCCCCCCACCCCACCCCACCACATAATATAATTACTCCAACACAACAACAATATAATTTTTTTTTTTTATTCCCCCCCCCCCCCAAAACCTCCCCCTTCCCCCAAACTACATTCTTCCTCCCCCTTCTTTTTTTTTTAATTAGAAATTATTTTTTTATCCACTTTTTTTTTTTTTTTAAAAACACACCCATTTTTTTTATATCACCCCCCCATTTTATTTTCCCTCCATGTTCTCCCCTCTTTTAGGGGGATGAGTTTTCCCCCAAACCCACCCCCTGTTAATTACAACTCACAGTTGTAATACTCAAGTGTTGAAAAGACTGAAGTTGCATATATCATTATGTTAAGTGGAAGTAAATAAAAATAAAGAAGTCGCTATGTAATTTGGAAGTAATTCCAAAGAAATTTCAAATAGATTACTTGCTAATTATCACCTAATTACCATGAAATTCACATACCTGTAAATTGAAGTGTTAGCGTTGTTTACAATATTTCACTTTCCATCCCCACCTGATCAAAAAGGTAAATGAGCCAGGCATCAGTAGAATGGGGCTTTCTGAACCCAGACTGAAGTTCATTAATAGTCAATGTTCAAAGGGTAATACTTCACTAGGCTGGTTGAAAAATAATCTCTCAAATATCTTGGAAATACTGTAGATCCAAGGATAGACACGGGGCGCTAGTTTCCAACATCAGTTTTACTGTCATTATAAAGTGGAACTACTCTGGCCATTTTCAGATCATTTGGAAACTTACAATTTAAGCTGAAGAAGGTGACTCTGTCACAGGTTTGTGTTGTTATTGGCTGCCAGCCATCCAGAAATCAGCAGGTTCTCCCCAATATAAGCTGGTCAAAGGGCAAACAGGAGAGAGAGTAGAGATACAAACACATGAGAATGGTTATTAAAATAATCATTAACACCCAAACACAGACACACACACACACACACACACACACACACACACACACACACACACACAGTTTGTATAACATTATTCATCATTTTGTATCTCATGCAAACAGGATGGAGGTACCGACATCTGATTGGATGACCACATTTCATGTTCAGTTAGGTAATGACATAGAGGTTATAAATACTTAACCAAGTCCAAAACCTCTGTGCAGTGGCACACTGACTACTAACATGTAACACTGTCTTTCCATATATTATATTGAGACGTTAATAGGTAAAGGATAAAAACTTGGAAAGCTCAAATGAACTAATAATCATCAATGTCTAGAAGACTGTTGTAGCTGTAGTTACATAAATGCTGCGCTAACAAATGTTTAAATATTAAATAAATACAGACTATTATTGCAGAAAACATGGAACCAGAAGTGACTGTCAACAGGACTTTCACTGTTAGTGACATACATCCCTGCTATGAATCAGATAGTTATGTATTTACCAGCAACCCGTCTGCAAGATGTGTATTATTATATACATTTCTTGGCTTATTATCTGTTGCCACAATATGTGGAAACCTTCTTGTAATAATCTCCATCATTTACTTCAAACAGCTCCACATCCCCACTAACTACCTTATTTTCTCTCTAGCTGTGGCTGACCTGCTTGTTGGAGTGTTGGTTTGTCCTTTCAGCATGGCATTCACTTTAACCTCATGTCTACATCATGAACATGTAATATGTAAAATAAGAGACAGCTTTGATGTAACACTGTGCACATCTTCTATTCTGAATTTATGTTGTATTTCCATAGACAGATATTATGCTGTGTGTCAGCCTCTGACCTATAGAGCGAAAATAAATGTTAATGTTACTGTGATCATGATCCTGGTGAGTTGGGGGATTTCTGTTTTAATAGGAATTTGCATTGTAATTGCAGGATTCAGCCAAGAATCATGTGAAGACATGTGTTCAGTTGATGTTATAATGGCAAACACTATGGGACCTGTTCTCTCATTTTACCTCCCAGCGATCATAATGCTCTGTATCTACCTGAAGATTTTCCTTGTTGCTAAGAAACAGATGAACAGCATCCAGAGCACAAAGTCTGGAGCAGCTGTCAGTAAGATGGAGAGAAAAGCCACCAAAACTCTGGCTATTGTGATGGGAGTTTTTCTTTTATGTTTGACTCCTTACTTTCTCTGCATTGTCTTTCAGCCTTTATTTTATAATCCCCCACCAGTGTCAGTGATTGAAACTCTCAACTGGCTTACACTGTCAAATTCAATGTTGAATCCATTTATTTATGCTTTCTTTTACAGCTGGTTCAGATCAGCTTTCAGATTGATCATTTCGGGAAAAATACTTCAAGGTAACTTTGCTAACTCAAAATTGTTTTGATTATTGTTTGGCTCACTAAAATATATACATGCAATATGACCGTGCACAGTAAACACATCGCAAAAAATACGCAGACGTGTAGGCCATTTCAAGTACAGTACATGAATTAAATATGACATTTCTCGTTCTTAAGCTGTTTTCTTATATGAACTCAAGACACAGCGCTGGCTGGCCCTCAATGGGTTTATTATTCATGGCAGTGTGCTGGGACCAGCTCTAGGTTGACCTACCTCTCAAACCCAAAAAATGATCAGTCTCTGTATTCAAATACAGGACCGGATGTGGCCATGGTTTATACTAGAAGTCACGTAAAATCAGGCAAAAGGTTTTTTTTTGGCCTAATATTTATTGGCAATACAACATATGTTGGGTAAATACAGCTCAAACTCAATTTTATTGGACTTTATTAGTTGTAAGCCACATGGGACAATTCACAAATGTGCACCATGATTGCTAAATATTTCACGATTCACACACTCATATTTTTAACACTCCAAAAATAGAGTGCTTTGCAAATATGCATAACTCATTGTAAATATGTATTTTAAGATTTACATGTATAATGATATATAAGCATTTGTGCAGCAATTTTTACAGGTGTAATGATATCTGCGCATTTGCAGATCACATCCTGTGAATTTATGGGCCACGTGACATTTGTAACTTTCCTCCTGTTTGGTTGCAGAATTTTGTCCATTTTATACTGCAGCAAATTTGTAGATAATAGTTGTAATCCAAATTAGACAATTCAAAAATATGTACCATGATCTACAAATATTTCACCATCTGTATATGTATTTTTTGTGTTGTGTAAAATCACATCCACAAAAATGCAGGGCGATCTGTTAATACACATAACTTACTCTGTAAGTTGATGGACATCCAGGGCTGCCGAGAATGAGGACAAAATCATCTTCTAGCAGAAGAACATGAGAATCAAATGAACAGAGCAGTTCTGTCTTGAAACAGTGTGTGTTTGGTTTATGCTGCACTTTATATTGATGGCCTCTGTGTTTTTTGTATTATTTTTTAAAAATCAGGGAATAGAGAGACATATGTCACTGTTGTTTAAAAAAGAGTCTAGTGCTGGCTACCCTGATGCACTTTTTGTTGACGGCCTGAGCCTATGATTTGTTTTTTTTTTCATTAATTACTTTTAAATAACACAGTGGCACTTGTTCCTTTGGTTAGTCTAGTCTACTGTTGTTCAGGCAAACGTGTCTTATTTTGGCAAATAAATGAAAAGCTGTTCAAATAAAGATTGAAATTGGCCTCCTTGCTCTGCCATCAATACCGTTTACCCCTGTACCGATCCGAACTGAAAACCGTGACTCCAATCCGTGAACCGAACCAAAACATGAATTTTACGAACTGTCCCACCCCTGCTAATCATACAGGTATAAACTCCATCTACCACTAAACCACAAACAGTTAATGTAGCATTACTCATCATTTTGTATGTCTCATGCAAATAGTATGTAGGTTATTTCATTGTGCATCAACCTGCTGATGAACTGGTTGACTGCCTCTTCAGCCTTACACTTGTGTCCTGTTTGAACCGAGGCCTTTGAGTTTTTTACAAACAGGTCAGTTGAGTCTCTCAGATCTAACACAAGTCTCGCCTTCTCCTGTCTGTAACCCAGGTTGATGGACTTCAGTGGCACCTGGAGTGTGTTTTTTCCGAAAAGGCCTATGTTGGAAAGGCTCTGAGGAAGGCCAAGCCACTAGCGGAGGAAACTGTTGGCCTTGGCATCTATCCTAAGTGCTGCACAAAGGGGTCACATCAGGCACTGGTAGAGGGTGAACTGATAGCACCAGACCTGAAGACTCCCTGAAAGGCGGCTTTTGTCATTCCTCTCCAGGCCTTCAGAAAGCTGTTTCATGACAGTGGCAGTCATATGGTTATCAGACAGATCGGCCGTATACAGTCTTCCCCAAGCTTCAGACAGGTCTTTCTGCCAACAGTGGAATCCTTTCTCCATCCACTGTGAAGGAGATGAGGCCATTCCTGGCTTCCTTCCAGATGGAGAGACTGCGAGACTTAGGTGGTTTTATTCTCATTCTGGCCCATCCGAGGAGTTCTTCAGACCTCTTTAGGAGCCGGGCAGTACAAGCTGCTGTTTGGAGAAGGCTTGTTACATTGTCCATCTAACTCCTCAAGGCTGGCAGTCATTGGCCTGACTGCAATCTCACTTTGACCATCTGTCTCCTGCCAATCACAATAACTCTGAAGGCTGCTCTGAAAAGGATGGGAGAGACTGAGCAATTCGTTCCATTGACTTTCTCAAGCTGATGCCAGCTAGTAGTAGTTTCTTGCATGGTGTAGCAGAATTGGAAACTGCTAACTGCTACCTGTGGACTCATATCCCTCTTGACCACAATGGTCCATTACAGCGCCCACATAACTGCTGATGCCACACCGAACCACCTGTTCATTTCCCATTCCATTTTATCCTCACTTGAGAACAATACTTGAGATATTTAAACTCATTTGCTTAGGGAAATGACCCACTCCCTACCCAGAGGGCGCAATCCACCATTTTCTGGCAGAGAACCATGGCCTCAGACTTAGAGGTCCTGACTCTCATCCCGACCACTTCACACTCAGCTGCAAACTGCCCCAGTGCATGCTGAAGGTCAGGGTCTGATGAAGCCAACAAAACCACATCATCTACAAAGAGCACAGACACAATTTTGAGGCCGTCAAACCAGACACTCTCCTCCCTCAAGCTATGTCTTGAGATCCTGTCCATGAAAATCACATCCAGGATCGATGACAAGGGACAACCCTGGCGGAGGCCAGCACCCACTTGAAATGTGTTTGACTTTGTACTCAGTATACAGACACAACTCTCACTTGTGTTAAGTATGTTCCGGTGTTTCCAAAGATCTTTTGGCCAACTGAAAACGGGTCACATTTGAACATTTTTCCAGCATTTTTGGGATCAAAGAACAGTTGAAATAGTACATCTTTCTAAAACTTTATTGATCAATATCTTCCAAATATATCACAGTGAAATTGAAATCACAATTAACCGTTGCAAACTTTTCAGGCCCAAGCAAAATTGGTGGAATTGAACAAAAGGATAAATGGCTTTTTTTTTTTCAATTTTTCAACCAAGGTCAATTTAAGAGAAAACACATATTTGAGGGAATTTCATAAGAATGTCCAATATTACTCTATCAAATGTCACTCAGTCACTATTATTGAGTGTGTCCACCCCTGACATGGACCAGTGTGTTAAGATGTTGTGGCATACTGTACACAAGGTTGTTGATGTTGATGGGCAGGGCATCCCAGTCACATACTGGCTAATTCCTGTAGTCTTTGAGGAATATTGTCCATCTCATTAAGGGCTTGGCCTAAACCATCCCAGGCATGCTCAACAAGGTTCATATCAGGGGAGCAAGCGGGCCATAATATCTGCTGCACTCCTTCTGCATCAAGAAATTCTCTCAGTGCAGCTGCTTTATGTGGTCTTATGTTGTCATCTTGCAGCCTAAAGTTGTTCCCATAGACCCTTCTTGTGTGTGGGAGGCAATGGTTCTCCAGGATGTCCCAATACACAACGGCACCGACGTTTCCATCCAGCACCACAAATGGCGTTTTTCGTCCATAATGAATACCGGCCCATACCATCACTGAGCCACCATCTCCTTGACATGTTCCCTAGATGAAGTGATTGCGGAGGTTTTCACCACATAATCACAGCACCCTTTGTCTTCCATCTATACAATGAAGGATATAACAGTTCTCATCCACAAAGGCAACACGTGAACAGTGACAGCTCACTGGCATTTTCCAATTTATACGGCACAGTTAATAGCAGTTGCCAGTCATCTTGTCTGGTAGTTAGTCGTGGTCATCCTGAATATTTTTAAGGCCTCAAATGACTCTCGTCTCAATGACGTTTGAGGAGTTAACAGACTCTGCAATATTCCAAGGAAATCAGCAATAATGGCTTGTTTGTGTCCGTCCTGTCAGAGTGCAAGCACTCTTTGGCATATTGCAAGTTGCGTCAGACAAGGTACAGTCTTGTGAACTTCTGCTTCAAATTTGGTTGGAAATTAAAACATCAACTTACTGCATACAGACTTTAAGCAGGAAAAGGACAACACAGCAAATGTCTTGCATTTTATAGCACCAAAAAATTGTTAAGCATGCATTTGTTTCACCTGGGTAACTTGAGTCATACTACTGCTTGAGCCATTTTCAGATCACTGTGAAACTTCCCATTTAGTTTTGGAGAGGCCCGGGGTGAAAGCGACTCGGTCACAGGTTGTCATTGGTGTTGTTATTGACTTCCAACCATCCAGAAATCAGCAGGTTCTCCCCAATATGAGCTGGTCAAAGGGCAAACAACAGAAAGAGTAGAGAAACACACACACACACACACACACACACACACACAGCTAGTGTAACATTACTCATCATTTTGTATCTCATACAAACAGGATGTAGGTACCCACATCTGATTGGATGACCACATTTCATGTTCAGTTAGGTAATGACATAGAGGTTATAAATGTTGAACCAAGTCCAAAACCTCTGTGCAGTGGCACACTGACTACGAACATGTAACACTGTCTTTCCATGGATTATATTGAGTTTTTACTAGGTAATGCACAAAAACTTGGACAGCTCAAATGACATAAAACTTATCAATGTCTTGTTGTCTTTAGAAGATTGTTCTTGATGTAGCTACGTAAATGCTGCGCTGATAAATGTTTATTAAATAAATGCAGATTATTATTGTGGAAATCATGGAACCAGAAGTGACTGTCAACAGGACTTCCAGTTTTTATGACATATACACCTGCTTTGAATCACATAGTTATCTATTTTCAAGCAACCCATCTGTACGATGTGTATTATTGTATATTTTTCTTAGCATATCATCTGTTGCCACAATATGTGGAAACCTTCTTGTAATAATCTCCATCATTTACTTCAAACAGCTCCACATCCCCACTAACTACCTTATTTTCTCTCTAGCTGTGGCTGACCTGCTTGTTGGAGTGTTAGTTTGTCCTTTCAGCATGGCAGTCACTTTGAACTCATGTCTACATCATGATTATGTAATATGTAAAATAAGAGAAAGCTTTGATTTAATACTGTGCACATCTTCTATTCTGAATTTATGTTGTATTTCCATAGACAGATATTATGCTGTGTGCAGCCTCTGATCTATAGAGCTAAAATAAATGTTAATGTTACTGTGATCATGATCGTGGTGAGTTGGGGGATTTCTGTGATAACTGGAATTTGCATTGTAATTGCAGGATTCATCCAAGAATCATGTGAAGACAATGTGCTCAGTTGATGTTGTAATGACAAACACTATGGGGCCTGTTCTTGCATTTTTCCTCCCAGCGATCATAATGCTCTGTATCTACCTGAAGATTTTCCTTGTTGCTAAGAAACAGATGAAAAGCATCCAGAGCACAAAGTCTGGAGCTGCTGTCAGTAAGATGGAGAGGAAAGCCACCAAAACTCTGGCTATTGTGATGGGAGTTTTTCTTTTATGTTTGACTCCTTCCTTTCTTTTCATTGTCTTTAAGCCTTTATTGTATAGTCCCCCGCCAGGTCCGGTGATTGAAATACTCAGCTTGCTTCTGCTGTCAAATTCAATGCTGAATCCATTTATTTATGCTTTCTTTTACAGCTGGTTCAGATCAGCTTTCAGATTGATCATTTCTGGGGCTATATTTCAAGGTGATTTGGCAAACTCAAAACTGTTTTGATTATGTTTTGGCTTTCTAAAACTAATTCCATGCTCATTAGGGTGGAACAACAGACTTTCTCACCGAAATGCAGATTCGTCATTCCATCTATCCATCTTCAACTGCTAATCCTGTTAGGGGTCACGGGGGGACTGGAGCCGATGCCAACTGGCATTGGGCGTAGGCAGGGTACACCCTGGACAGGTCACCAGTCCATCACAGGGCATGAACATTCATAACCATCACAATACCATGCACTGAAAACATGAAATAAACCATTTTTAAAATCACTGCTAATCAAATTACTGTTACATGTTAATGTAAGGAGAAATTATAAGTTCCATATGGATATATCTTTAGCAGGAACTCGGCCCAGAAATTCATCACTTTAGGGGCATGGCCACCTGGCCTTTGGTATTGTCAGTTTTTTGAGGGCACATAGCCAAATGCAGAGGCAGCATGGCCATCAAATAAAACGATGATTTAAAGTACACAGAAAAAAATTATTTAAATTACTGGTTAAGGATGATTATATTTTTGCTACATAATGTAACTATCAGTGAAATAAGCACATTATTAAGCTGTTTATTTCACAAAATATTTATTGGTATTTACAAATTACCAATATTTTGAAGTTGTTTATTGTTATATCCTACTTTGTTGTGCTGTAGTCAACAAAGTGATACTATTAAGGGTCCAGTTACAGTTACAGCGTGAAAGACATAGATGATTTATGGCTGTGTTTTAGTTCTGAAAGATGACTTATTATTGCTCCTATTCAGGTTCATACTTGTATTTTGGGTTTCTATTAGAACGTGTTTACATGCTTTAACATTGAGCTCTGGGGTGAAGGTGACTTGTGACAGTGAGCTTTACAGCACTCTGTTTCATTTACCATGCTTTGTGTGACCTTAATCCCTGTCATCACCATTCATATCAATACAACCACTGTGTTTATGGTAAAAATGTTTTCTTAAGCACAAAGTTGTTGACAAGAGCACAAGTTCTTTATAGATCTCGCCTCTTAATGTTACCCTCAAAGTGCACCAGATTGATGCATTTAACTTGGCCTTGTTATAGTTATCTATTCATGAAATTTAACTGAATGAATTGAATGAATTATATTCAAATATTTCCCTGTGGCATCAAAATCATATTGAATATTGATATTTTTCAGGTACTGTATCAAAGTTAGAAATGTCAGTAGACTGATATGCTGGATAAAGGTCTAATACAGTATATGGTTTGAATTCTTAAAATATGTCTGTGCAGTGTTTTCAGCAGACCCGCTGGCATGCAGCAGATGATACATTCATTACAACTTATCTCTCCAAACTTATCTCTAAGACTTGACTTGGACTTGTCCCTCACCAACTTGACACATGACTTGGACTCTAGCTCAAAGATTTGAGGTAAACACAGGAAAGGGCTACCTGCAGGGCGTTTCCGCCTGACGCACCTCCGACGGTGTAAATGGGGTAGCTACAGGGTAATCAGCCGGGAGCCACCCTTCATTGATGTTTCCCTCCATTATTCTCAGAACATCTCACAGCGGTGGAGCAACGGCAGGGACGTCTCCATACCGCCCCCTGAAGCGACCTCAAGGACTCTTGTTTTCCCCACAACATGTCCTTCCTTCTCAGCCACAGCCAGGAGTTCACACTTTCTGACTCCTATGCCATGTCCTTGGATGCCTTCTTCAGCTTTGACCAAGTCATTTCCACGTTCCTCAGAAGGCGCTGGATAGATGTTCCACTGAACCCTCTGCAGCCAACCTCTACAGGGCAGATGACAGTCGACCATCCTACCTTTTGACACTCAGCTCCCTGCTTGGTGTATTTGTCCTTCTTCGTTTTGAAGGCTGCCTCCAATCCTTCCTCCCAAGGGACAATGAGCTCTGTCAGGATCACTGTTCGGACTTAGGGGGACCACAGGATGATGTCTGGTCTCAGAGATGTAGTTGTCTCTGGTGGGAACTTGAGCTGCCGATCAAGGTCCACTCTTTGGGAACAATCACATCCAGGTGTTAGCAGTAATCTTCTCTCCCTCTGGGTGATGTTCTGACACCCTGTTTTTTGTCCAACAAAATGGATCAGCTTCCATGATGTTGACAGATGGTCTTTGGCCGCTTCAATCCTTTGTGCCTCGAGGACTTCAGCCAGCTTCAAAAGGACCTGATCATGGTGCCACCTGTACCGACCCTGAGCCAGAGCTGTCTTGCAACTGGACAGATATGTGTTGTAGCCTTGGGTTTGGGACATTGCAAAGTTGGCAGTTTTCCTCTGAGCCATACCACCGACACAGGACTGGGGACGGTGTCGTAGGTGGCCCCAATGAGGAAGCTTAACCTTGCTTGAGGCATCTTTCACATGTCAGACCACTTGACTGTCCTGTTAACCACACCTTCCCAGGTTCTCCAACATCCTTCCTGCCGCTGGCTGAGTGCTCTGATCTTATACTGTTCCACCTCCGTCCTGACCACCTCTGCAATCACCAGGTCTTTCCTCTCCTTTCTGGTGGGTTTTGACCAAAACTTGGGGACTGTTCCCCACCCCAAGCCAGCTCTCCCTGATTGTTTCCGTCCAACGATTTCATTGTGCATCAACCTGCTGATGGCCTGGTCGACTGCCTCTTCAGCCTTACACTTGTGGTCTGTTTGAACTGGGGCCTTTGTGTTTTTTACAAACAGGTCAGTTGAGTCTCTCAGATCTAACACAAGTCTCGCCTTCTCCTGTCTGTAACCCAGGCTGATGGACTTGAGTGGCACCTGGAGTGTGTTTTTTTCTGAAAAGGACTATGATGGAAAGGCTCTGAGGTAGGCCAAGCCACTAGCGGATGAAACTGTTGGCCTTGGCATCTATCCTAAGTGCTGTGGATGTTTTGATCTTGCACAGTTTCAGGGGCCATATCAGGCACTGGTAGAGGGTGAAGTGATAGCACCAGACCTGAAGACTCCCTGAAAGGTGGCTTTTGTCATTCCTCTCCAGGCCTTCAGAAAGCTGTTTCATGACAGTGGCAGTCATATGGTTATCAGACAGATTGGCCATATACAGTCTTCCCAAGCTTCAGACAGGTTATTCTGCCAGCAGTGGAATCCTTTCTCCATCCACTGTGAAGGAGATGAGGTCATTCCAGATGGAGAGACTGCGAGAATTAGGTGGTTTTATTCTCATTCTGGCCCATCAGAGGAGTTCTTCAAACCTCTTTAGGAGCCGGGCAGTACAAGCTGCTGTTTGGAAAAGGCTTGCTACATTGACCATGTAACTTTGCAAGGCTGGCAGTCATTGGCCTGACTGCGATCTCAGTCCTTGAACCATCTGTCTGCTGCCAATCACAATAACTCTGAAGGCTCCTGTGAAGATGATGGGAGAGACTGAGCAACCCATTGCATTGACTTTCTCAAGCTGATGCCAGCTAGTAGTAGTTTTCTGCATGGTGTAGCAGACTTGGAAACTGCTAAAGTAGCTGGACACCAAGCTCTGGATACTGGTTGGAATGTGGAAACACTCTAGGGCAAAGGCGATGAGCTGGTGGGGGACAGAATGAAAGAAACATGAAACTTGGCTTGGACTTGCAAAAAATTAGAGCATCTCTTCATACAGTGCCAGTTAGCAGAACAAGAATGCTTGCCGTTCTTCTCCTCTATAATACCCAAAGCTCTTGACCATAGGTGAGGGTCGAAACGTAAATGGACTGGTAAAGGGAGCTTTACTTTCTGACTCATATTCCTTTTGAACAGAATGGTCCATTACAGCAAAACTGCTGATGCCACACTGAACAACCTGTTCATTTCCCGCTCCATTTTACCCTCACTTGTGAACAAGACCTGAGTTACTTAAACTCCCTTGCTTGGGGCAGTGACCCACTCCCAACCCGGAGGGCACACTCCACCATTTTCTGGCAGAGAACCATGGCCTCAAACTTAGAGGTACTGACTCTTATTCTGACCACTTCATACTTGGCTGAAAACTGCCCCAGTGCATGCTGAAGGTCATGCTGTGATGAAACCAACAAAACCACATCATCTGCAAAGAGCAGAGATGCAATTTTGAGGTTCTCAACCCAGACACTCTCCTCCTTCAAGCTGTGCATTGAGATCCTGTCCATGAAAATTAAAATCAGTATAGATGAAAAGGGACAACCCTGGCGGTCAGCACCCACTTGAAATGTGTTTGATTTTGTGCCAAGTATACAGACACAGCTCTCACTGGTTATACAAGGACTGATGACTCATAACAACAACCCTGGTACCCCATATTCCTGCAGTACCCTCCACAGGAGTTGCCAGGGGACATGATCATAAGCCTTTTCCATGTCCACAAACATATGTAGCCCCACAAGGCTGAAAAGCTGGTACATTGTTCCATGGCCAGGACAGAATTTGCATTGTTCATCCTGAATCTCTGGTTCAACAACCGGTTGGAGCCTCTCATCCAGGGTGATACCATTGAAGCACACTCTCTGCTCCCATATTTTAAAAATGGGAACCACCAACCCGATCTACCATTCCACAGGCACTGTCTCTGATTTCCATGTGACACTGAAAAGGAATGTATACCAAGACAGCTGAAAAATGTCCAGAGCCTTTCAGGCTGAATGTCCTCTACCCCCTTGCAAACTGTGTATTGAGGCTTAAACAAAATTGGTGGTATTGAACAATAGGTTAAGGGCTTGGTTTCAAATTTTCAACCGAGGTCAATTTAACAGGAAACACACACAGTATTTGTGGGGATTTCATAAGAATGCAAAACAGAAATACAAACACGAGAATGGTTATTAAAATAATCATAGACACCCAAGCACGGACACACACAAATACACACACACACACACAGATTGTGTAACATTACTGATCATGTTGTATCTTTGTATCTCATGCAAACAGGATGTAGGTACCCACATCTGATTGGATGACCACATTTCATGTTCAGTTAGGTAATGACATAGAGGTTATGAATACTGAACCAAGTCCAAAACCTCTGTGCAGTGGCACACTGACTACTAACATGTAACACTGTCTTTCCATATATTACATTAAGTTTTACTTGTAATGAACAAAAACTTGGAAAGCTCAAATGAATTAAAAACCACCAATGTCTTGTTGTCTTTAGAAGAAAGTTGTTGTTGTAGATGCATAAATGCTGCACTAATAAATGTTTAAATATCAAATAAATGCAGATTATTATTGCAGAAAACATGGAACCAGAAGTGACTGTCAACAGGTCTTACACTGTTAGTGACATACATCCCTGCTATGAATCAGATAGTTATGTATTTACCAGCAACCAGTCCGCAATATGTGTATTATTATATGTATTTCTTGGCTTACTGTCTGTTGCCACAATATGTGGAAACCTACTTGTAATAATCTCCATCATTTACTTCAAACAGCTCCACATCCCTACTAACTACCTTATTTTCTCTCTAGCTGTGGCTGACCTGCTTGTTGGAGTGTTAGTTTGTCCTTTCAGCATGGCATTTCACTTTAACCTCATGTCTACATCATGAACATGTAATATGTAAAATAAGAGACGGCTTTCATATAACACTGTGCACATCTTCTATACTGAATTTATGTTGTATTTCCATAGACAGATATTATGCTGTGTGTCAGCCTCTGACCTATAGAGCTAAAATAAATGTTAATGTTACTGTGATCATGATCCTGGTGAGTTGGGGGATTTCTGTTTTAATAGGAATTTGCATTGTAATTGCAGGATTCATCCAAGGAACATGTGAAGAAATGTGTTCAAATATAACTCCTCTTTTACTTCTTCTCTCCTTTCTCCTCCCATCCCTCTTATTATCCTTTATCTTCCTTATTATCTTCCATATATATATAAACACTCTACACAGCACAAAGACCAAAACCTCTAACTAAAATATAGAAAAAAGAAAAAAAAACCACCAAAATAAAGACATCAATATTTTTTTTTTTCTTTTATTTTTTTCTTTTTTCTCTTTCCTTTTTTTCCTTTATTTTATTTTTTTTCCACCCCTCTCATTTATTAATTCTCCCACATCCCACCCTCCTATCACTTATACATTTTTTACTTATTTTTTTTTTCTTTTTTTTCCTTTTTTCTTACATCCTTTTCAATTAACATTATCTCAATCACTATTTAAATATATTATTATATTTCCTTAAAACTCTTATTATTTTATAACATCTTTCTTCTTTAATTATTATCTTCCTTACTACTTTTTAACATCAAAAAACAAACACACTCTTACACAAAAACTTCCATATAATTAAAATCCACTAAAAACAAAAAATAAATAATTTTTAATATTTCTCAATTTTATAATTATCTCATATCTTATTTATAATAAATAATAAATTTAATATGAATATATATTTATCTCTAACTCAGCCCATAAATTCATCACTTTCCCACCATTCCCACCTGGCCCCTGGTCTTCTCAGTTTTTTGATTATTTACACCCATATAAAAACAACATAACCAAACCAAAAAAAAAAAAAATTTAAAATAATTAAAAAAAAATAATTAAATTATTTAATTAATTATATTTATATTTTTTTTTTTTTATTTATTTATTTATATATTTTTCAATTATTTAATTTTTTTTTTTTATTTATTATTTTATTTTTTTTTTTATTTTTTATATATTTTATATTTTTTTTTTTTTTTTTATTATTTTTTTTTATTTTCTCCTCTAAAACAAAATATTATATAATAATATATCCTCCAACACCAAAACAAAAAAAAAAAATTAATTATTTTTTTTATTTTATTAAAATATATTATTTTTTTTTTTTTTCTTTTCCATTTTCATTTTTTTTTTTTTTTTTTTTATTTAATTATATTTTTCTTTTTCATTTTATCCTTAGGAAAAAAACTATTTTATTCCCCACACAAATCTCTACCCCCCTCCTTTCTCTTTCCTTCTCTTTTTTTTACTTTTATCCTTCTTCCCCATTCTTATTAATTCTATCCACTCATTTTATATATATAATATTTTTTTAATATAAAAATTTTTTATATAAAAACAAATTCTTTATTTCTTTCTCCTCCTTTTCTTTTTCCCCTCAATCCCACCAAATTAAATAATTTTATTTTCCTTTTCCTAAATATATTTTTAATTTATTTTTTTTTTCTTTTTTATTTTTTTTTTTCCTTCAAAAAAAATTATTTAATATATTTTTTTTTTTTATTATTCTATATAAAAAAAATAAATTTTAATATTTTTATATTATATAAAAAAGAAAAAAAAAATATAATTTTTATTCTCTAAATATATCTTTTAGTGTTTTAAGCATACCCCATGGCATGCAGCAGATGATACATTCATTACAACCATATAAGTAAGATAAGATAAGATAAGATATTCCTTTATTAGTCCCACAGTGGGGAAATTTACACGTTACAGCAGCAATACAATAAAATAAATTAGTATATACATAATAGAAAATAGAAGAAAAAAGTAAAGACAGAAAAAATGTGTCCATCATATCAATGATATAATTGTACATAAAGTCATTATTGCACTTATGTCCGGTGAGTTTGTTGTGAATGTGACTGTGATTGTGGTTTACTGGGAGCAGTGCTGGTTGTGGAGTCTAACACTGCAGGCAGGAAGGACCTTCTGTAACGCTCCTTCGTACACTTAGGGTGTAGCAGCCTGTCACTGAAGGAGCTCTCCAGAGCTCTGATGGTGTCTCTCATGGGGTGGGAGTCCTTCTCCATCATGGATGACAGCTTAGCCGTCATCCTCCTCTCTCCCACCACCTGCACTGAGTCCAGAGAGCATCCCAGGACAGAGCGGCCCTTTTATAATCTTATCCAGCCTCTTCCTTCTGCAGCTGTGATGCTGCTGCCCCACAAACCACTCCAAAATAGGCTGATGCCACCACGGTGTCATAAAATTTTCAGGAGGTCCCCTGCACTCCAAAAACCTCAGTCTCCTAGCAGATACACCTCTCGCCTTTTTTATGGAGTGCAGAGGAGTTTGTTGTCCAGTCCAGTTTATTGTTCAGGTGAACACCCAGTATTTATAAGATGTCACTATCTCAATGTCTATCCCTGGATGTCACCGGTGTTGGAGGGGGAGAGTTGCCTGCGGAAATCCACCACCCCTTTAGTTTTCCCCGTTGATCTGGAGGTGGTTCCGCAGGCACCAGTCCATGAAGTCCTGGGAAATTCTCTGTACTCCCGTCGTCCCCATCAGTGATGAGGCCGACGAACAAGTCATCAGAGAACTCTGCAGGACAGGGGGAGTTGTAAGGAAGTCTGCAGTGTAGAGCGTGAAGAGGAACGGAGCCAGAACCGTTCCCTGCGGGGCCCCCACACTCAGACCACCGTGTCTGAAATGAAGTCCTGTGTCCTCACAAACTTGGGCGGTTTGTGAGGTAGTCCAGTATCCAGGATGTAGATGGTGATCTACCCCTGCAGTCTCCAGTTTGTCCCCCAGAAGTGTCGGCTGGAGGTGTTGAAAGCACTGGAGAAACAAAGAACAGACCTCACAGTGCTGCCGTTTCTCCAGGGAGACAGAGCTCGGCCACAAGGAAGAGACGGCATCATCCACCCCAATCCAGTGATAGGCAAACTGTAGTGGGCCATGGATGGACTCACCACAGGGCGGAGAGTGGAGGACCAGGCGCTCCAGGGCCTTCATCAGGTGGGATGTTAATGCCACCGGCCTAAGCTGCTGGGGTCCTTGGGGTGTGGGGTCTTGGGCACAGGTACCACGCAGGATGTCTTCCACAGTTGTGGTACCTTCCTCAGCTCGGCTCAGGTTGAATAGGTGTCCAAAATCCCACACAGCTGATCTGCGCAGGACTTCAGGAGCCTGGAGCGATGCCATCTGGACCCGTACCTTCCTCACGTTCATCTTCATGAACTGGTTCTTCACCTGAAGTGTTGTGAAGGACAAACTGGAGCAGGGGGGCTGTGTGCAGAGGCAGAGGAGGGGGTGGTGGGGGGTCAGGGCGAGTAGTGGAGCGAGGGGGGTTGTCTGTGTGACGGGTCTGCTGGAGCCAAGGTAGAGCGTAGGTGTCGATGTCGTGGGGGGGCTATTGTTGTGCTGAAGGTGGTGAAGGAGGAGGAGGAGGGGGGGCACTGTCTTGAAGTGGGAGAGGAGGGGACTGCAGCAGGGGGACTGGGCCGGGGGGGGGAGGTGAGGTGACTCATTGAACCTGTTAAAGTAGTGGTTCAAATCATTCACCCACTTTAGGTCTCCCACACCTTGAGTCTGTTTCTTGTAGCCTGAGATGGTTTTTAGGCCTTTCCAACTCCACTGATATTTTCTGCTGCAGCTGTTCCTCCATCTTCCTCCTGTAGCTGTTCTTCCCCTCCCTGATTTTCCTCCTTAGCTCCCTCTGAACAGCCTTCAGCTCCTCCTATTTCCTGATCTAAAGCCCTCTTCTTCTCCTTAAGGAGGGCCTTTATATCAGGTAATCCAGGTTTGTTATTGGAAAAACACCTTACCGTCCTGTTGGTAAGTGTTTTCCACGCAGAGTTTATTAGTCCTATGCACCCGCAGTCCGTCTATATCCTCCCCATGAGGCCCAGAGTCCTCCCACACTTTTGCTGAAACAGTCCTGCAGAGCTTCCTCAGCTTCTTTGGACCATGTCCTCACTTGCGGGAGACGGCTGGTTCTCTGTGTACCAGGGGTCTGTACACAGGCTGGAGAGAACCAGGTTGTGGTCTGATCTTCCCAGGGGGGAGGGGGAGATGTGTATGCCTCCTTGCAGTTGGCATACAATAAGTCCGGATTTTATTGTCTCGTGTGCAGCATGACACATACTGGGGATGGTAGAGTGGAGGACAGAGAGACAGATTAAAGTCTCCAGAGACCAGGAGGAGGGCCGAGGGTGCTGTGTCTGCAGCCTCTAGTGACTGAATAGAGGACATCACAAGCTGTGTCACCGTAGCAGAGGGGGGAACAACACAGCCATCATAATAACATTGTAAATTCCCGCGGAAAAAACGCCTCATACTAAGGCGAGCAGCTCGATGTCCCTGCTGCAGTGTTGTTCTTTAACAGTGATGTGACCAGGGTTACACCATCTATCATTCACAAACACCGCCATCCTCCTCCTTTCCTCTTACCGCTTTCTCTCGTCCTTCCGCCCGCACCAACTTAAACCCGTCCACTCCTCACCGCGTCCGTGGTCGCCGCCGTCAGCCACGTCTCGGTGAACACCATCATACTGCACTCCCGGTATTCCCTCTATGTCGGGCAGCGCCGCCAGCTCGTCCATCTTTTGGGGAGAGACTCACATTCCCCATCAAAACAGACGGGAGGACGGTTTTATTTCATCCTCCGTGCGCGCGCTAGCCCCAGCCCACATCCTCTTCTTCTCCTCTTTATCTTCGGACACGCTTTCCTCTGGTGCAGGCCTGTGTTGCGAGCGCCAACACTGACCCTGGTGAAACAATGGTCTCTCGTCGGGCCCCGCACACAGACGTAAGTGTGACGACTGGAGAGACAGGCAAGCTTGAACTCAATAGCAAACTCAGGGAGCAGGAGATCAAAAGAACAGGGCTTTAATGACAGAAATGGGTCGGACACAGGTTGGCAACACGAGCAGGCAAACAAATCCAGAACGCAGGCAAAAGGTAGAGTGGAAAAAACAAGCAGAGAATCAGGCATGAATAGTCAAAAACATGAGGAAAGTTGCTTGTACGCTTCTCACTGGGGAACAAGATGAACTGGCACAG
Source organism: Pterois miles (assembly GCA_947000775.1). Taxonomy (NCBI): domain Eukaryota; kingdom Metazoa; phylum Chordata; class Actinopteri; order Perciformes; family Scorpaenidae; genus Pterois; species Pterois miles. Next base: position 25,910,455 of record CAMQGK010000634.1, on the reverse strand, counting down.
AATGAAGGGGGAGAGACATTAAATACTAGTGACGGGAGGACCAATGAGAGACAGGGGACACAATCGGAGCGGGGAAGACGACAGACGCAGGGAAGGAGACGAAAGTGGGCAGTGCCACTCATTCATTCAGGTGGGAAACACGAGGGCAGGAAGTGAAGTGCCTAAACGAGAGGGGAGTAGGATTTCACGATCAAACAGGAAGTGAACACATGAAACATGAAAAGACATGAAAACCCATCACCTAAGACTGCTAAATTACAGTAAGACTTTCCCTCAACGACTTACACATGACTTGACTCTAGCCAAAGACTGAAAGTGGCTTGGAATTGGAAAAAAAATTAGAGCACTCTTCATACAGTCCCAGAGCAGGAGAAGAACACTCGCACTTCTTCGCCTCTATACTACCCAAACTCTTACCATAGGAGTCGGAACTTAGATGTACTGGAGCTTTACCATCCAACAAGGCCCACATAACTGCTGATGCTACACCAAACCACCTTTCATTTCACACTCCAGATTTTCCTAACTTTGAACAAGACAGGAGAACTTAAACTTCCTTGCTTGGGCATGACCCACTCCCTACCTTGAGGGCGCGATCCACCATTTCCTTCAGAGAACCATGGCCTCAGACTTAGAGATACTGACTCTCAACCTCACCACTTCAAACTCGCTCAAACTGCCCCATGCACTAAGGTCATGGTCTGATGAAGCCAACAAAACCACATCATCTGCAAAGAGCAGAGAGCAATAATGAAGTCCTCAAACCAGACACTCTCCTCCCTCATGCTACGCCTTAGATCCTCCATGAAATTCACAAACAGGACAAAGACACCCCAGGCGGAGGCCAGCACCCACTTAAAATTTTTGACTTTTACCAAGTAACAGACACAATCTCACTTTTCTATACAAGACGGAGGCTCATAACAATAACCCAGACCCCATCCTCAACCCCCCCTTCCTCAATTTTTGCCAACCACCTCCCAAGCCACACATTTAATATTTACACCTTACCAGCAAAAATACAACATAATACCCACAACAATTCCAAAATAACCTCAAACCATCCCCCACAAATTCGCTTTTTTTCCCTCAATTAACGCCTATTTGCAAAGCCAATATACTCTTCAAATTCACCATCCTATCCACCCCCACGCCAGCAACCTTTAGCGGGCCCCACCACCTAATTCCTTACTTTGACCACTCCACGCCAAACCACCCACACCCGTCATATCCACGCCAATACCTCCCCTTCTCTCAAGATCCCCTCACCTATTCTTATTTCTCTTCACCTTTCCCGCCCTCTTTTCCCCGCCCCACCCCTTCCACCACACCACAACTTTTTCTCCAAATAACCCCCAACCACCTACCACCCCCTCATCCCAAACTTCACCCAACCCCCCTTTTCTTCCTCACAATGACACCCACCACAACACACAACAGACACCACTCATTTTCTAACACCACCTTTCTACCCCTATATTTTAACCTCAAACCTCCCAACTACGCCTCAATATTCCAAACCAAAACTTTTCCCCTCGATCACCCTTGCCACCGCCCTGCCTCTCAAATTTTAATAAACACACACCACCTAACGAAAGACAACACACAACTCATTTTAACCCAAATTTAACATTTCACCACTATCCACCTCCTTTCAGCCCTCCCTATTCCCCCCCCATTCCCAACCACCCACCCCCCAATACCAAACACAACAGCAAAAAACACACACACACACACACACACACACACACACACACACACACCCAGAATAACATACCTCTTTTTATCTCATCACGAACCCACATCTATGCCCTTTCATTTCGGGAAAAAAAAAATATTACCACCAAACCCTTCACACCCACTAACAACCCTCCATATATTATTACGACACAAACTAACACAGCAAATCCATTTAAAATTAAAAACACATTCACACCACCCACCCTTAATAACCCCCCACAAATACCACCCCCCAGATTATATCTTCTCTTTCCACAAGACCAAACCCATTACTCAAACACCACCCCCACACACCTTATTTTCTCTCTACCCCCTCCTTCCCCCCTACCCCACCACAATATAAACACTAACCCTCTATTCTTATTTTTTCCAGCGATCTTCACCCTACCAAGACAAAAACCCCTTCTGCATTCAGCCCACAGCATTAAATCCCACCTTCTCTCTTTTTCCTCCCACAATCCTTCCAGTCCTTTCAAGGCACCCACCAACACACCAAGAACCACCCCCTTTATTTTCCCTCTTTTTTTATTTCTTCACCTTATTTCCCCCACCACTCCAATAACCCACCTCCTTCAAATTCAATCCCATTACCTTACCCCCTCTGGGCTATCTGTTTTTCCACCCATCACAATATACTCTACACTCCCCACTTATCTCCCCTCCCCACCCTCCACTGCCACCGTTTACCCCCCGCCCCCCCCCCCCCTCAGCCCGGACCCCCCCCAATATCCCCCAACCAAACACCACACGCCCGCGCCCCCGCCCCTCACCTCACCTTTTCCCCACCATCCTTCCTTCCCCCCCCCCTTTCTCTCCCCTGCCTCTCCTCCTCCCTCCTCCCTCCCCCCCCCCCCCCCCCCCCCCTTTCCCCCCCCTCCTCTTCTTGCCCTTTCCCCCTTTCCTTCCCCCCTCCGCCCCCCCACCCCCCCCCCCCACCCCCCCGTCCCCCCCCCCCCCCCCCCCCCCCCCCCCCCCACCCCCCCCCCCCCCCCACCCCCCACCCACACCCAAACCCACCCCCCCCATTCCTCTCCACCTTCAAACTTTCATACATGCACATATTGTTATCAGACAGATTGGCCATATACAATCCTCCCAAGCTTCAGACAGGTTTTCTGCCAGCAGGAACCTTTCTCCATCCACTTAGAAGAGGTCATCCAAAAACCAAAAGTGGTTTATTCTCATTCTGCCCATCAGAGAGTCTTCAACCTCTTTAGGAGCCGCAGTACAAGCTCTTTTGGAAAAGGCTTGCTACATTGACCATTAACTTTGCAAGGCTGGCAGTCATTGGCCTACTCGACTCAGTCCTTAACCATCTGTCTGCTCCAATCACAATAACTCTGAAGGCTGCTTGAAGAGATGGGAGAGACTGAGCAACCCATTGCATTGACTTTCTCAAGCTATGCCAGCTAGAGGTTTTCTGCATGTGTAGCAGACTTGAAACTGCTAAAGTAGCTGGACACCAAGCTCTGATACTGGTTGGAATGTGGAAACACTCTAGGGCAAAGGCGAGAGCTGGTGGGGGACAGAATAAAGAAACAGAAACTTGGCTTGGACTTGCAAAAAATTAGAGCACCTCAACATCCATAGCAAACAAGATGCTGCCGTCTTCTCCTCTAAATACCCAAACCTACCAAGGTGAGGCAAACGTAAATGGACGTAAAGGAGCTACTTTCTACCATATTCCTTTTACAAATGTCCATACAGCAAAACTCTGATGCCACACTAACAACCTTTCATTTCCCGCCCATTTTACCCTCACTTTAACAAGACCTAGTTACTTAAACTCCCTTGCTTGGGGCAGTGACCCACTCCCAACCCGGAGGGCACACTCCACCATTTTCTGCAAAACCATGCCTCAAACTTAGAGGTACTGACTCTTATTCTACCACTTCATACTTGGCTAAAACTGCCCCATGCATCTAAGGTCATCTTAAACCAACAAAACCACATCATCTGCAAAGACAAACAATTTTAGGTTCTCAACCCAACACTCTCCTCCTTCAAGCTTCATTAGACCTCCATAAAATTAAAATCAGATAGAGAAAAGGACAACCCTGCGCAGCACCCACTTAAATTGTTTGATTTTTGCCAAGTATACAGACACAGCTCTCACTGTTATACAAGGACTATGACTCAAACAACAACCCTGTACCCCATATTCCTCTACCCTCCACAGGAGTTCCAACATATCATAAGCCTTTTCCATTCCACAAACATATGTAGCCCCACAAGCTAAAAGCTGTACATTGTTCCATGGCCAACAGAATTTCATTTTCATCCTAATCTCTGTTCAACAACCGGTTGCCTCTCATCCAAACCATAAGCACACCCTCTATCTTTATAGGAACATTAATTCAGATTCATCCAAGGAACATGTGAAGAAATGTGTTCAGTTGATGTTATAATGGCAAACACTATGGGGCCTGTTCTCTCATTTTACCTCCCAGCGAATAATGCCTTACACCTAGACCTTTTGCAGCGAGCACCGGCACGCCCAGGGGGCGGCCCCCCCCCCCGCGCCCCCCCGGCCCCGCGCACCCACCATTTTCCTTGTTGCTAAGAAACAGATGAACAGCATCCAGAGCACAAAGTCTGGAGCTGCTGTCAGTAAGATGGAGAGGAAAGCCACCAAAACTCTGGCTATTGTGATGGGAGTTTTTCTTTTATGTTTGACTCCTTGCTTTCTCTGCATTGTCTTTCAGCCTTTATTTTATAATCCCCCACCAGTGTCAGTGATTGAAACTCTCAACTGGCTTACACTGTCAAATTCAATGCTAAATCCATTTATTTATGCTTTCTTTTACAGCTGGTTCAGATCAGCTTTCAGATTGATCATTTCTGGAGCTATATTTCAAGGTGATTTTGCTAACTCAAAACTGTTTTGATTATATCACGGCTTTCTAAAACAATTATTCTCATGCTCATTAGTGTGAAACAACAGGCAAACACTTTCTCACTGAAATGCAGATTCTTAAGCAATACCATGCACTGAAAACACAAAATAAACCATTTTTAAAATCACTGGTAATCAAATTACTGTTACATGTTATGCTAAGGAGAAATTATAAGTTCCATATGGATATATCTTTAGCAGGAACTCGGCCCAGAAATTCATCACTTTAGGGGCATGGCCACCTGGCCTTTGGTATTGTCAGTTTTTTGAGGGCACATAGCCAAATGCAGAGGCAGCATGGCCATCAAATAAAACGATGATTTAAAGTACACAGAAAAAAATTATTTAAATTACTGGTTAAGGATGATTATATTTTTGCTACATAATATAATTATCTGTGAAATAATCACATTATTAAGCTGTTTATTTCACAAAATATTTTACTGATCTTTACAAATTACCAATATTTTGAAGTTGTTTATTGTTATATCCTACTTTGTTGTGCTGTCGTCAACAAAGTGCTATTATTAAAGGTCCAGTTACAGCTACAGCGTGAACGACATAGATGATTTATGGCTGTGTTTTAGTTCTGAAAGATGACTTATTATTGCTCCTATTCAGGTTCATACTTGTATTTTGGGTTTCTATTAGAACGTGTTTATATGCTTTAACGTTGAGCTCTGGGGTGAAGGTGACTTGTAGCTCCGACAGTGAGCTTTACAGCACTCTGTTTCATTTACCATGCTTTGTGTGACCTTAATCCCTGTCATCACCATTCATATCGATACAACCACTGTGTTTATGGTAAAAATGTTTTCTAAAGTGCAAAGTTGTTTACAAGAGCACAAGTTCTTTATAGATCTCGCCTCTTAATGTTGCCCTCAAAGTGCACCAGATTGATGCATTTAACTTGGCCTTGTTACAGGTAACTTTTAATAAAATCTTAAATTGAATGAACTAGATTTCAATTATTCCTTGTGGCATCGAAAATTATATTGAATATTGACATTTTTCAAGGTACTGTATCAAAGTAAGAAATTTCAGTATACTGATATGCTGGATGAAGGAGTAATACAGTATAAGCTTTGAATTCTGAAAATATGTCGTGCAGTGTTTTAAGCATACCCGATGGCATGCAGCAGATGATACATTCATTACAACCATATAAGTGTGACGACTGAAGAGACAGGCAAGCTTGAACTCAATAGCAATACTCAGGGAGCAGGTAGATTCAAAAGAATCAGGGTCTTTAATGACAGAAATGGGTCGGTACACAGGTTGGCAACACGAGCAGGCAAACAAATCCAGGACGTCAGGCAAAAGGTAGAGTGGAAAAAACAAGCAGAGTAATCAGGCATGAATAGTCAAAAACATGAGGAAAGTTGCTTGTACGCTTCTCACTGGGGAACAAGATGAACTGGCACAGAATGAAGGGGGGAGAGACATTAAATACTAGTGACGGGAGTGACCAATGAGAGACAGGTGGACACAATCGGAGCGGGGAAGACGATCAGACGCAGGTGAATGGAGACGAAAGTGGGCAGTCCACTCATTCATTCAGGTGGGAAACACGAGGGCAGGAAGTGAAGTGCTCTGAAACGAGAGCGGATGTTAGGATTTCACAATCAAACAGGAAGTGAACACATGAAACATGAAAAGACATGAAAACCCATCACCTAAGATCTGCTGGAAATTACAGTAAGACTTGTCCCTCAACGACTTGACACATGACTTGGACTCTAGCTCAAAGACTTGAAAGTTGGCTTGGAATTGGAAAAAAAAAAAATTAGAGCATCTCTTCATACAGTCCCAGTTAGCAGGAGAAGAACACTCGCACTTCTTCGCCTCTATACTACCCAAAGCTCTTGACCATAGGTGAGGTTCGGAACGTAGATGTACTGGAGCTTTACCATCTACCAAGGCCCACATAACTGCTGATGCCACACCAAACCACCTGTTCATTTCACACTCCAGACTTTCCTAACTTGTGAACAAGACAGGAGATACTTAAACTTCCTTGCTTGGGGCACTGACCCACTCCCTACCTTGAGGGCGCGATCCACCATTTCCTTGCAGAGAACCATGGCCTCAGACTTAGAGGTACTGACTCTCAACCTGACCACTTCAAACTCGGCTGCAAACTGCCCCAGTGCATGCTGAAGGTCATGGTCTGATGAAGCCAACAAAACCACATCATCTGCAAAGAGCAGAGATGCAATTTTGAAGTCCTCAAACCAGACACTCTCCTCCCTCATGCTACGCCTTGAGATCCCGTCCATGAAATTCACAAACAGGACAAAGGACACCCCAGGCGGAGGCCAGCACCCACTTAAAATGTGTTTGACTTTGTACCAAGTACACAGACACAAGTCTAACTTTGTCGATACAAGGACTGGATGGCTCATAACAATAACCCTGGTACCCCAGATTCCTGCAGTAACACTGACAGGAATGGCCAGGGGACCTTTTGCCTTACAATTGTTGTGGCCAACCAGAACCTGTCTGATGTTTCCAAAGATCTTTGGGCCAACTGAAAACAGGTCATATTTGAATATTTTACTACCATTTTTCAGCTCGAAGAACAGTTAAAATAGTATATCTTCTCAAAACTTAATTGATCAATATCTTCCAACTATATCACAGTGAAAATTAAACCACAATTAACCTTTGCAAACCGTGTATTCCGGCCTCAACAAAATTGATGGTATTGAACAAAAGGATTAAGGGCTTTGTTTTGATTTTTCAACCTTGGTCAATTTAACAGGAAACACATATTTGAGGGAATTTCATAAGAATGTCCAATATTACTCTGTCAAATGTCACTCAATCACTATTATTGAGTGTGTCCACCCCTGACACGGACCAGTGTGTTAAGATTTTGTGGCATAGTGTACACAAGGTTGTTGATGTTGATGGGCAGGGCGTCCCAGTCACATACTGGCTAATTCCTGTAGTCTTTGAGGAATATTGTCCATCTCATTAAGGGCTTGGCCTAAACCATTACAGGCATGCTCAACAGGGTTCATATCAGGGGAGCAAGCGGGCCATAATATCTGCTGCACTCCTTCTGCATCAAGAAATTCTCTCAGTGCAGCTGCTTTATGTGGTCTTATGTTGTCATCTTGCAGCCTAAATTTGTTCCCATAGACCCTTCTTGTGTGTGGGAGGCAATGGTTCTCCAGGATGTCCCGATACACAACGGCACTGACGTTTCCATCCAGCACCACAAATGGCGTTTTTCGTCCATAATGAATACCAGCCCATACCATCACTGAGCCACCATCTCCTTGACATGTTCCCTAGATGAAGTGATAACGGATTTTTTCACCACATAATCACAGCACCCTTTGTCTTCCATCTATACAATGAAGGATATAGCAGCTCTCATCCACAAAGGCAACATGTCAACAGTGACAGCTCACTGGCATTTTACGATTTATACACCAGTCATCTTGTCTGGTAGTTAGTCGTGGTCATCCTGAATATTTTTAAGGCCTCAAATGACTCTCGTCTCAATGACGTTTGAGGAGTTAACAGACTCTGCAATATTCCAAGGAAATCAGCAATAACGGCTTGTTTGTGTCCGTCCTGTCAGAGTGCAAGCACTCTTTGGCATATTGCAAGTTGCGTCAGACAAGGTAGTCTTGTGAACTTCTGCTTCAAATTTGGTTGGAAATTAAAACATCAACTTACTGCATACAGACTTTAAGCAGGAAAAGGACAACACAGCAAATGTCTTGCATTTTATAGCACCAAAAAAACTTGTTAAGCATGAATTTGTTTCACCTGGGTAACTTGAGTCATACTACTGCTTGAGCCATTTTCAGATCACTGTGAAACTTCCCATTTAGTTTTGGAGAGGCCCGGGGTGAAGGCGACTCGGTCACAGGTTGTCATTGGTGTTGTTATTGACTTCCAACCATCCAGAAATCAGCAGGTTCTCCCCAATATGAGCTGGTCAAAGGGCAAACAACAGAAAGAGTAGAGAAACACACACACACACACACACACACACACACACACACACACACACACACACACAGAGCTAGTGTAACATTACTCATCATTTTGTATCTCATACAAACAGGATGTAGGTACCCACATCTGATTGGATGACCACATTTCATGTTCAGTTAGGTAATGACATAGAGGTTATAAATATTGAACCAAGTCCAAAACCTCTGTGCAGTGGCACACTGACTACGAACATGTAACACTGTCTTTCCATGGATTATATTGAGTTGTTACTAGGTAATGCACAAAAACTTGGAAAGCTTAGAAGATTGTTGCTGTAGTTGCATAAATGCTGTGCTAATGAATGTTTAAATATTAAATAAATACAGACTATTATTGCAGAAAACATGGAACCAGAAGTGACTGTCAACAGGACTTTCACTGTTAATAACATACACACCTGCTATGAATCAGATAGTTATGAATTTACCAGCAACCCGTCTGCAAGATGTGTATTATTATATACATTTCTTGGCTTATTATCTGTTGCCACAATATGTGGAAACCTTCTTGTAATAATCTCCATCATTTACTTCAAACAGCTCCACATCCCCACTAACTACCTTATTTTCTCTCTAGCTGTGGCTGACCTGCTTGTTGGAGTGTTAGTTTGTCCTTTCAGCATGGCACTCACTTTAACCTCATGTCTACATCATGAACATGTAATATGTAAAATAAGAGACAGCTTTGATATAATACTGTGCACATCTTCTATTCTGAATTTATGTTGTATTTCCATAGACAGATATTATGCTGTGTGTCAGCCTCTGACCTATAGAGCTAAAATAAATGTTAATGTTACTGTGATCATGATCCTGGTGAGTTGGGGGATTTCTGTGTTAACTGGAATTTGCATTGTAATTGCAGGATTCAGCCAAGAATCATGTGAAGAAATGTGTTCAGTTGATGTTATAATGGCAAACACTATGGGACCTGTTCTCTCATTTTACCTCCCAGCAATCATAATGCTCTGTATCTACCTGAAGATTTTCCTTGTTGCTAAGAAACAGATGAACAGCATCCAGAGCACAAAGTCTGGAGCTGCTGTCAGTAAGATGGAGAGAAAAGCCACCAAAACTCTGGCTATTGTGATGGGAGTTTTTCTTTTATGTTTGACTCCTTGCTTTCTTTTCATTGTCTTTAAGCCTTTATTGGATAGTCCCCCACCACTTCCAGTGATTGAAACACTCAGCTTGCTTCTGCTGTCAAATTCAATGCTGAATCCATTTATTTATGCTTTCTTTTACAGCTGGTTCAGATCAGCTTTCAGATTGATCATTTCTGGAGCTATATTTCAAGGTGATTTGACGAACTCAAAACTGTTTTGATTATATTACGGCTTTCTAAAATAATTATTCTCACACTCATTAGTGTGGCCTTTGGTATTGTCAGTTTTTTAGGGCACATAGCCAAATGCAGAGGCAGCATGGCCATCAAATAAAACGATGATTTTAAAGTACACAGAAAAAAATTATTTAAATTACTGGTTAAGGATGATTATATTTTTACTACATAATATAACTAGCAGTGAAATAAACAAATTATTAAGATGTTTATTTCACAAACTATTTATTGGTATTTACAAATTACCAATATTTTGAAGTTGTTTATTGTTATATCCTACTTTGTTGTGCTGTAGTCAACAAAGTGATACTATTAAGGGTCCAGTTATAGTAACAGCGTGAACGACATAGATAAGATTTATAGCTGTATTTTAGTTCTTAAAGATGTGTTAATATTTTTCCTATTCAGGTTCATACTTGTATTTTGAGTTTCTATTAGAACGTGTTTACATGCTTTAACGTTGAGCTCTGGGGTGAAGGTGACTTGTGACAGTGAGCTTTACAGCACCCTGTTTCAGTTACCATGCTTTGTGTGACCTTAATCCCTGTCATCACCATTCATATCAATACAACCACTGTGTTGATGATAAAAATGTTTTCTAAAGTACAAAGTTGTTTACAGGAGCACACATTCTTCATAGATCTCGCCTCTTAATTTTGCCCTAACAGTGCACCAGATCGATGCATTTAACTTGGCCTTGTTATAGTTATAGTGTTACATCTTTTAATAAAATCTCAAATTGAATGAACTAGATTTCAATTATTCCCTGTGGCATCGAAAATGATATTGAATATTGATATTTTTCAAAGTACTGTATCAAAATTAGAAATTTCAATATACTGATATGCTGGATAAAAGAGTAATACATATAAAGAGTATATGATTTGAATTCTTTAAATACAAATAAAAGCTAAAACCCAAAGCTCTTGACCATAAGAGAGGGTCAGAACGTTCCGACAAGGCCTGCATAACTGCTGATGCCACACTAAACCACCTGTTTATCTCACATGCCATTTTACACTCACTTGTGAACAAGACCTGAGATACTTAAACTCCCTTGCTAAGGGCAGTGACCCACTCCTACCCCAGAGGACGCAATTCACCATTTTCTGGCAGAGAACCATGGCTTTAGACTTAGAGGTACTGACTCTCATCCTGATTTCTTCACACTCAGCTGCTAACTGCCCCAGTACATGGTGAAGGTCAGGGTCTGATGAAGACAACAAAACCACATCATCTGCAAAGATCAGGGAAGCAATTTTGATGAAAATCACAAACAGGATCGATGACAAGGGACAACCCTGGCAGAGGCCAACACCAACTTGAAATGTGATTGACTTTGTTCTGAGTATACAGACACAGCTCTCACTTTGGCTATACAAGGACTGGATGGCTCATAACAACAACCCTGGTACCCCTATTCTTGCAGTAACCCCCGCTGGGCATGCTGGGGGACATGGTTGTAAGCCTTTTCCATGTCCACAAAACACATGCAGACTGAATGGGCAAACAACCATGACCCCTCCAACAGCCCAAATTGCTAAAAAGCTGGTCCAGGACAGAATTCGCATTGTTCATCCTTGATCTGAGGTTTAACAACTGGTCAGAGCCTCCCTTCCAGCATCCTAGAAGACACTCTCCCCGAGAGGCTGACCAGGGAGATACCTCGATAATTAGAACACAATGTCCGGACCCACTTTTTAAAAATGGGATCCACCACCCTGATCTGCCATGCCACAGGTACTGTCTCTGATCACCGCATGATACTGAAGAGGAATGTAAGACAAAGATGTCCAGACCCTTAGCATCTCAGACTGAATCTCTTCTACCTGTTTTCTGATGTTTCCAAAGACCAGTACCTGTCTGATGTTTCCAAAGATCCTTAGACCAACTAAACATGGGTCATATTTGAACAGTTTTCTACCATTTTTCGGGGTAAAGAACAGTTGCGATAGTATGTCTTCTCAAAACTTTATTGATCAATCTCTTCCAAACATATCACAGTGAAAATTAAACCACAATTAACCTTTGCAAACTGTGTATTCTGGCCTCAACAAAATTGGTGGTATTGAACAAAAGGATTAAGGGCTTTGTTTTGATTTTTCAACCTTGGTCAATTTAACAGGAAACACATATTTGAGGGAATTTCATAAGAATGTCCAATATTACTCTGTCAAATGTCACTCAATCACTATTATTGAGTGTGTCCACCCCTGACATGGACCAGTGTGTTAAGATGTTGTGGCATACTGTACACAAGGTTGTTGATGTCGATGGGCAGGGCGTCCCAGTCACATACTGGCTAATTCCTGTAGTCTTTGAGGAATATTGTCCATCTCATTAAGGGCTTGGCCTAAACCATCCCAGGCATGCTCAACAAGGTTCATATCAGGGGAGCAAGCGGGCCATAACATCTGCTGCACTCCTTCTGCATCAAGAAATTCTCTCAGTGCAGCTGCTTTATGTGGTCTTATGTTGTCATCTTGGAGCCTAAAGTTGTTCCCATAGACCCTTCTTGTGTGTGGGAGGCAATGGTTCTCCAGGATGTCCTGATACACGACAGCATTGACGTTTCTATCCAGCACCACAAATGGCGTTTTTCCTCCATAGTGAATACCAGCCCATACCATCACTGAGCCACCACCTTCTTGACTGGTTTCCTGGATGCCGTGATTAAACAGGTTCTCACCACGTAATAACCGCACCCATTTTCTTCCATCTATATGATTGAGGACATAGCGGCTCTCATCCATGAAGACAACATGTCTCCAGTGCTGGCTCGCTAACATTTTCCGATTTATACGGCACAGATTAGGGCAGTTGCCAGTCATCTCATCTGGTAGTTAGTCATGGTCATGCTGGAGATTTTCGTGGTCTCAAATGACTCCTCTCAATGAAGTTTGAGGATTTTACACACTGCAGTATTCCAAGGAAATCAGCAATAATGGCTTGTTTGTGTCCGTCCTGTCAGAGTGCAAGCACTCTTTGGCATATTGCCAGTTGTGTCACACAAGGTATAGCCTTGTGAACTTCTGTGTCAACTTTGGTTGGAAATTATACCGCCAATTCTGAAAACATGGACTTACTGCATACAGACTTTAAGCAGGAAAAGGACAACACAGTGAATGTCTTGCATTTTACAGTTCCAAACAACTGTTAAGCATTAATTTGTTTCACTTGGGTAACTGGGACTCAGTATGTAATCACTGCACCTGGTCAAAGGTGATTACTTATGTGTATAAATAGGAGTAAAATGAGGAATGTCTGAAACCAAAGTTATTCCAACTTTATGGGCAGCAGTGTACTTGAGCCATTTTCAGATCACTGGGAAACTTACCATCTAGGCTTGGAGAGGCCCGGGGTGAAGGCGACTCAGTCACAGGTCATCATTTGTATTGTTATTGGCTGCCAACCATCAAGAAATCAGGAGATTCCCACAAATAGAAGCTGGTCAAAGGGCAAACAACCGAGAGAGCAGAGATACAAACACATGAGAATAGTTATAAAAATAATCATACACTCACACACACACACACACAGGGCTGCATGGTGGTGCATGGTTAGCACTTAGGGTCCAAGGTTCAAATCCGGCTTGGAACTCTTCTGTGTGGAGTTTGCATGTTCTCCCCGTGTAAGCGTGGGTTCTCCAGCTTCCTCCCACAGTCCAAAGACATGCAGGTTAATTGATGACTCTAAATTGCCCGTAGGTGTGAATGTGAGCGTGAATGGTTGTCTGTCTCTATGTGCTGGCGACCTGTCCAAGGCCAATCGGCTAATGGGATAACGTAACATGTCCTCTAACGGGATAAGTGGTTGAAGATGGATAGATAGACACACACACACACACAGAGTTAATGTAACATTACTCATCATTTTGTATCTCATGCAAACAGGATGTAGGTACCCATATCTGATTGGATGACCACATTTCATGTTCAGTTAGGTAATGACATAGAGGTTATAAATAGTGAGACAAGTCCAAAACCTCTGTGCAGTGGCACACTGACTACGAACATGAAACACTGTCTTTCCATATATTATGTTGAGACGTTAATAGGTAAAGGACAAAAACTCAAATGAACTAAAAATCACCAATGTCTTGTTGTCTTTAGAAGATTGTTGTTGCTGTAGTTACATAAATGCTGCGCTAATAAATCTTTAAATATTAAATAAATGCAGATTATTATTGCAGAAAACATGGAACCAGAAGTGACTGTCAACAGGACTTTCACTGTTAGTGACATACATCCCTGCTATGAATCAGATAGTTATGTATTTACCAGCAACCCGTCTGCAATATGTGTATTATTATATATTTTTCTTGGCTTATTATCTGTTGCCACAATATGTGGAAACCTTCTTGTAATAATCTCCATCATTTACTTCAAACAGCTCCACATCCCTACTAACTACCTTATTTTCTCTCTAGCTGTGGCTGACCTGCTTGTTGGAGTGTTAGTTTGTCCTTTCAGCATGGCTCTCACTTTAACCTCATGTCTACATCATGAACATGTAATATGTAAAATAAGAGACAGCTTTGATGTAACACTGTGCACATCTTCTATTCTGAATTTATGTTGTATTTCCATAGACAGATATTATGCTGTGTGTCAGCCTCTGACCTATAGAGCGAAAATAAATGTTAATGTTACTGTGATCATGATCCTGGTGAGTTGGGGGATTTCTGTGTTAATAGGAATTTGCATTGTAATTGCAGGATTCATCCAAGGAACATGTGAAGAAATGTGTTCAGTTGATGTTATAATGGCAAACACTATGGGACCTGTTCTCTCATTTTACCTCCCAGCGATCATAATGCTCTGTATCTACCTGAAGATTTTCCTTGTTGCTAAGAAACAGATGAACAGCATCCAGAGCACAAAGTCTGGAGCTGCTGTCAGTAAGATGGAGAGAAAAGCCACCAAAACTCTGGCTATTGTGATGGGAGTTTTTCTTTTATGTTTGACTCCTTGCTTTCTCTGCATTGTCTTTCAGCCTTTATTTTATAATCCCCCACCAGTGTCAGTGATTGAAACTCTCAACTGGCTTACACTGTCAAATTCAATGCTAAATCCATTTATTTATGCTTTCTTTTACAGCTGGTTCAGATCAGCTTTCAGATTGATCATTTCTGGAGCTATATTTCAAGGTGATTTTGCGAACTCAAAACTGTTTTGATTATATCACGGCTTTCTAAAATAATTATTAATATATTATTAATTATTCTCATGCTCATTAGTGTGGAACAACAGACAAACACTTTCTCATTGAAATGCAGATTCTAAAGCAATACCATGCACTGAAAACACAAAATAAACCATCTTTTAAAATCACTGCTAATCAAATTACTGTTACATGTTATGCTAAGGAGAAATTATAAGTTCCATATGGATATATCTTTAGCAGGAACTCGGCCCAGAAATTCATCACTTTAGGGGCATGGCCACCTGGCCTTTGGTATTGTCAGTTTTTTGGGGGCACATAGCCAAATGCAGAGGCAGCATGGCCATCAAATAAAACAATAATTTGAAGTCCACAGAAATGATTAATTTAACTTATAGGGTAAGGATGATTATATTTTTGCTACATAATATAACTTTCAGTGAAATAAACAAATTATTAAGCAGTTTATTTCACAAAATAATTTGCTATTTACAAATTACCAATTTAATTGGCATGGTCCAGTTACAATATCAACGAGATAGATAAGATTTATGGCTGTGTTTTAGTTCTTAAAGATGACTTATTATTGCTCATATTCAGGTTCATACTTGTATTTTGGGTTTCTACAAGAACATGTTTACATGCTTCAACGTTGAGCTCTGGGGTGAAGGTGACTTGTGACAGTGAAATTTACGGCACCCTGTTTCATTTACCATGCTTTGTGTGACCTGTTTTTATCCCTGTCATCACCATTCATATCAATACAGCCACTCTGTTGATGATAAAAATGTTTTCTAAAGTACAAAGTTGTTTACAAGAGCACAAGTTTTTCATAGATCTAGCCTCTTAATTTTGCCCTCAAAGTGCACCAGATTGATGCATTTGCATTTGTTATAAGTTGTC
This sequence comes from Pterois miles, assembly GCA_947000775.1. Lineage (NCBI taxonomy): Eukaryota > Metazoa > Chordata > Actinopteri > Perciformes > Scorpaenidae > Pterois > Pterois miles. The sequence goes on along the minus strand of CAMQGK010000634.1, from coordinate 25,894,395 downwards.
TTTTAATAAAATAATTATTGTCTTTTAATAAAATCTAAAATTGAATGAACTAGATTTGAATTATTCCCTGTGGTATTGAAACATGGTATTGAATATTGATATTTTTCAAGGTACTGTATCAAAATTAGAAATTCCAGCACACTGAGATGCTGGATAAAGGAGTAATACAGTATATGCTTTGAATTGTTTCTATCATCTCATATCTATGCAGTGTTATAAGCAGACCAGATGGTATGCAGCAGATGATACATTCATTCTACTCTATACTACCCAAAGCTCTTCATCATAGATGAGGGTTTGATTGTAGATGGACTGGTAAAGAGAGCTTTACCTTCTGACTCATGTCCCTCTTCATTGCAATGGTCCACTACAGCATCCACATAACTGCTGATGCCACACCAAACCACCTGTTCCCACTCCATTTTATCTTCACTTGTAAACAAGACCTGAGATACTTAAACTCCCTTGCTTGGGGCAGTGACCCACTCCCAACCCAGAGGACGCAATCCACCATTGCCTCAGAACCATAGCTTTAGACATAGAGGTACTGACTCTCATCCCGGCCACTTCACACTTGGCTGCAAACTGCCCCATTGCATGCTGAAGGTCAGGGTCTGATGAAGCCAACAAATCCACATCATCTGCAAAGAGCAGAGACACAAATTTGAGGTCCTCAAACCAGACACTCTCCTCTTTGAAGCTGCGCATTGAGATCCTGTCCATGAAAACCACAAACAGGATCAATGACAAGGGACAACCCTGGCGGAGGTCAGCACCCACTTGAAATATGTTTGACTTTCTACCGAGTATACAGACACAGTTCTCACTTTGGCTATACAAAGACTGGATGGCTCATAACAACAACCCTGGTACCCGATATTCCCGCAGTACCCCCCACAGGGGTTGCTGGGAGACATGGTTGTAAGCCTTTTCCATGTCCACAAAACACATGTAGACTGGATAGGCAAACAACTATGAACCCTCCAACAGTCCACAAGGCTAAAAAGCTGGTCCACCATTCCATAGCCAGGAAAGAATTTGCTTTGTTCATCCTGGATCTGAAGTTCAACAACTGGTCGGAGCCTCCCTTCCAGCATCCTAGGGTACTCTTTATGTACAATTATATCATTGATATGATGGACACATTTTTTCTGTCTTTACTTTTTTCTATTTTCTATTATGTATATACTAATTTATTTTTATTTGTATTGCTGCTGTAACGTGTAAATTTCCCCACTGTGGGACTAATAAAGGAATATCTTATCTTATCTTATCTTATCTTTCCCCGCAAGGCTGAGTAGGGTGATACTTTTATAATTGCAGCACACTCTCCGCTCCCACTTTCTAAAAATGGGAACCAGCACCCTGATCTGCCATGCCACAGGCACTGTCTTTGATCTCTGTGTGATACTGTAGAGGAATATAAGCCAAGACAGTCAAAAAATGTCCAGAACCTTTAGCATCTCAGGCTGAATTTCTTCTACCCCTGGTGCCTTATAACCATTCTGGCCAACCGGTACCTGTCTGATATTTCCAAAGACCCTTGGGCCAACCAACTCTGAAAGGCCTCCTTCTCCAGCTTAACAGCCTCCTTTACCACTGTTTTTTTTTTTTTTGGCTGCTGACAAGACAGGCACTGACAAGCACTAACAAGCATGTGCCCAGCATCCCTTGGGATGCATTAAAATTTCTTCCAGAGGTGGGAGAGGAAGATCTTGACAGGGGCCCCAGACACTCCCAGCTCACCCTCACTACACATTTGACAGCCTCTCCCTCCATCTGGTCCAACTCACCACCAGATGGGGATCTGTTGACCGCTCTGCTACTCTTTTCACCTGAGTTTCCAAGACATATGGCCGCAGATCATGGATCATTGGCCGTGGGTGCTCTGGTAACAAGTGCACTTCTGAAACCGGCCTATGCTCGAACATTGTGTTTTTTATGGCCAATCTATGACTAGCACATAAGTTTATCAACAAAGCACCACTCAGGCTTAGATCAGGCAGACCATTCCTCCAAATCGCCCCCCTTCAGCTTCAGGTCATCACCCATATGACCTTTGCCCCCCCCCCCCACCGCAACCCCTAACGGGATAAGCGGTTGACAGATGGATGGATGGATGGATGGACCCATATGAGCATTGAGGTCTCCCTGCAGCAGTATAGTTCCCAGTTGACACCCTTTCCAGGACACCACCCAGAGACTCCAAGGAAGTTGGGTACTCCAAGCTGCTGTTTGACAGATAAGCATAAACAACAGTCAAAGACTTCCTCTCGTAGTCTTGAAAAGGTGACCCTCTTGTTCTCTAGGGAGAACTCAGCCAGGGCCTTCTGAGTATCCCCACACCCACCTGGTGCCTCTCATCCTGGCCAGCTCCAGAAATATATCTAGTTTATACTGCTCCACCTCCCCAACAGCTCCAGTTTCCTCCCCGCCAAAGAGATGACATTCCATGTACCTAGAGCCAGTCTGTGATGCTGGGGATCAGCACACCTAGGTCCCGGCCTTTGCCTGCCAGCTGGCTCGCACAGCACCTGGCCACAGTGCCTATACCTGAACCACTGGGTGGCCGCTCTATGTTGATTTTTTGGGCTGTAGCTGGCCAGGCCACATGTCCCAAGGCCATGCCACCAGACGTTCCCCTCCCAGGTCTGGCACCAGAAGGAGGCCCTGGTCGCCTGTTGCTGGTTGTGGTTCCACAAATCTGTTTTCCTTCTTGGTCTGGCCCCTCCTCAGGAACCACTTTGACTTGGAAGACCCTACCAGGAGCTAATGCCCCCTACTACAAAACTCATACGGTCACTGGAGCAAACAAACCCCTCCACCAGGTTAAGGTGGCAATTCATTGGAAGGGTTAAGCTATATAGATCTTCAAATTTTCTTCCAGTGACACCATCAGGCCAAAATGTTCATGTATCATGTGAAATTTCTCAGCATCTACTAGATTGATGGGTGCAAAATTTGGCACAGATGTTCATGCTTCTCCCTGACTTTCCCTCTAGTACCAACACAAGGTGGTACAATACTGTAGGTAACCAAGCATATTTACTAGGGAAGTGTTGAGGAAGGAGGCTAGGTGGTCTGCATTGTGCATGCAAAGTTTGCCTGCAAAGAAAGGTGAGGCATGAAAGTTATCTCAGAAAACTTTACCCAGCTCCATATAACACATTGCCAGCTATTTAAAAAGGAAAATATGTCATACATCATATTCTTGTATTGACATTTTGATGCATCTTTTGTTGTGATACAGGGTTAGCATTGAAATATTTTACTGTTGAAAATCCAAGCCACAGTTACTCTGCTTCATGAAAGGGAAAGCTAAATATCTTTTTGGAGCCACCTAATAACTTTAAAAGCTACTACTGACATACCCGACTCTTCTACAATATTTTTTTTTGTTGTCACCAGGTCATGTCGTTGTTGTTTCTCATCTTCTCTTGTTTTTTCTAGCTTGTTACCTTGTTGGAAACACAAACATTACATCATTGCCCAGTGACAATTAAGATGCCTGCTTATACAACATACTGTACCTTGGAGAAAAGAGCTCTGTGCATCACCAGAGCAGCTCAGGGACCAAAAACTCAAAAGTCATTCACACCTCTAATGGGAGAGGTGTCAGTTTGCATTGTAGCATTGCATCAGACTTGCATCAAACTGTGAATGGGGAAGACTGATAGCTGATAACCCTATAGTTAACCCTATCATCAAAAGATTTTGATAAATATGATTAATTTACAAAAGGAAATCAGTTTTGAAAGAAACGTATGAAATAAAGTATGAAAATGTACAGAATAAAGCATGCTCCATAGACAATGAATGGTAGATTGATCACAGACGTGCAGAAAGCAAGTTAAACCGACCAGAGATCTTAATCAGATATTTAGGTGCATGCTAACACATCAGTTAATCTATATTTTGATATGTTTTTAATCCACTTAAAGTGTATTACACCTTTTAATGCTGATTGTTAATGTTACATAAAATGACACCTTTTTACTGTGACACATGCTAGAACAACACATAGAATGAAGTTCATGATAATGACTCCCCGAGCTTCATGTCATCTAAGTGTCCTAAACTGTTATGTTGATAACTTTTACCTCATCAAAGTCCACACAATCCAAATGTGAACCCAGAAGAACCCGATCGGGACATTGGCTGCTCGCTGTCTTGAGGACTTGAAGCTCAATACCTCATGATATGGAATGATGATATGAAATTGGCATCCAGCTGACCTAAAAATAAAAACCTGAAGAGGCCTTTTTAACAGGCTCCATATACAGCTAACTGAACTCTGAATCCAACACGCCAGATCATCTCTCTCACCCAAGGAAATGTGCCAGCCGACCAAGTGTTATGTGAGGATGCAAAGATTTGTGGACTTGTCCTCCATAGTTAACATGGTAATCACACACAAAGTGGTCACCAAACTAGATAACCTGGGCCTTGGTTCTTTGCTGTGCTCATGGGTTATGGACTTCCTCACACACCAACCACAGCACGTCAGAGTTGGTAATCGCATTTCGTCTACCCTCATGCTAAACACAGGAACCCCACAGGGCTGTTAGCCCTATGCTCTTCACACTCTTCACCCACAACTGCAGCCCCATGTACACCTTCAACTCCATAATTAAATTCCCAGACAACACCACAGTAGTTGAGCTGATTTTAGACAATAAGTCCTACAGGCTTGAGGTGGATCACCGGGCTGAGTGGCGTAAGGACATCAGCCTGGTCCTTAACACCTTCAAGACTAAGGAGATAGTTATTGACCTCAGGAAAACAAAAGAAAAAGTCCACGTCCTCCTCCACATACATAGAGAGGCAATGGAAAGTATGGAGAACCTAAAATTCCTTGGATTCAAAATGTCAAAACAGCTGACATAAACTTTCAACACCTCACACCTGGCTAAAAAAGGCCCAATAAAGACTCTTCTTCCTCAGGGACCTGAAACAGGCCCAGATCGCACACCTAAGTTTTAACAGGACCACCATTCAAGAGCATCGTGATTACCTGCGACACCGTGTGGACCTACACCAGGTGCTGAAGCCTGGCCATTATATTCTTGGGACAGAGCTCCCAAATCTGCACCATCTATGCCAGTTGACGGAGGAAGAAGGCTGGCAGCATTATCAGAGACCTCACACATCCTCGCCATTCCCTGTTTGAACTGCTGTCATCCAGCAAATGGATCAGGACAATAAGATCGCACACAAACAGACTGAGGACCAGCTTCTTTCCCAGAGCCGTAGTCTCCGTCACAGAGCCGATTACAGGAACTTTAAACATACAGACACACACACACTCACCCCTCCATCCTCACAGACTGCAACAAAAATACTTCAGACTATTACAAATTATTTTTAAACATCTTTAAAATCCACCTCTGTAAATTTGTAATCACTTGGCAAAATATTTTTGGCATCAAAAATTCCAAAATAATCTTTCAGCACATTGTAATTCAAGTGTTCTGAGAGAAAACTAGACCCCAAGGCTTTGTTTTCAGGCCTTAAATGATCTAGACTGTGATTTAATTCCTCAACTGATCTCAACATGGCTGCTGGGTCACAGAAAGGGGGCAGTCATACTCAGGCACCTGTGCCATTCTATTGCCATGCCATTCTAGTTTTTTGAAGTTGCAGTGATTAATTTGTGTGGGAAATTAAACACTCATGCACATACACAAGGAGTTGTATGATTACCCATCATCTTGATCTGCCACTCCCTTCAACCTGATATGCTAATGAGCCCAGAAAACATAAATGTAATCTCAGAGTACTGCTCAGCGGCAGAGAGGCCAGGGACCCCTGTCAGCACAGATACATGAACTAGGATCAACAGGCAGAGTGTGAAACATACTGAGTACTATCAGAATATCTATGCAGAACACTGATACTGTTGTGTTATATTTTCTTGATTTAAGGCATTTTTGTTGCAGATGTCTCAGAATTAATGATCATTTATACATGGAACTTAAATCCTTTATCAACAGGTCTGGTGATATCTGTAATGAATCAGCAAATGTGTCTGGCATTACAGCCGCTACAACTAAATATTTATTATGTATTTTCGTTGGCTGTTTATCAGTTCTTATAATGTGTGGAAACCTTCTTGTAATAATCTCCATCATTTACTTCCAGCAGCTCCACACTCCTACAAACTATCTGATCCTCTCTCTGGCTGTGGCTGACCTGCTTGTTGGGGTTTTAGTTTTACCTTTCAGCGTTACACTGACTGTCTGCTCATGTTGTTTTCTTGACTTACTCTGTAAGGTACGAGGCTGCTTTGACATGTTTCTGTGTGCAGCGTCTATTTTGAACTTGTGTTGTATTTCTGTTGACAGATATTACGCTGTGTGTCAGCCTCTGAGGTACAGAGCTAAAATGAATGTCCGTACTATTGTCATCATGATCCTGGTGAGCTGGACTGTTGCTGCTCTAATAGGAATTGGAAACACAATTCAGGGATTGAACAAAGGGCAATCTAATAAGTGTGGTTTATTTCAACATACAATAAAGCCTACTGCACTTACCGGAGCAATGTTTGCCTTTTACCTCCCAGCTGTCGTGATGTTCTCCATCTACCTAAAGATTTTCATGGTGGCACAGAGACAGGTACGCAGCATCCAGAACACAACCTGTCAAAACACAAAGTCTGGAGCAACTATCAGTAAGATGGAGAGAAAGGCCACCAAAACTCTGGCTATTGTGATGGGGATTTTTCTGATCTGTTGGACTCCTTTCTTTCTTTGTCTCTCATATCACCTTTTCAATAATGACTCAATACCACCTCCTGTGATTGACATGTTCAAGTGGCTCGGATGGTCAAACTCAATGCTCAATCCATTTGTCTATGGTTTCTTTTACACCTGGTTTCGATCAGCTTTCAGAATGATCATTTCTGGGAAAATATTTCAAAGTAATCTCTCTAATTATAAGCTTTTTTGACTCTAACATATTGCACTGACATGTCACTGATGATGTTTGATCCTGAATCTTAGCCTCTCTTTTCCACTGTATGTCATGTATTTACACCAAAATCTCCATTGTACGATACATATAGTTTCTGTTTGTACAACACAGAGCACAGATTAAGGGTCTTAAATAATATGTAATCTAGTCTTTAGTCTTTTAACTTTACTGTATAATTTAAAAGAAGTCCCTTACTATAGCACACAACATCTTAAATTGACCTGGAAGGACTCAACAAATGGTGAAATGTCCTTTCCTTTACAGTAGATTTCAGTCAGTGCCTTCATCATTGTGTTTTGGTTGCAGATGGTAAAGGAATCAAGAAATACTGTAGATGGATGTTTCATCATTATCAAGTATATTAAATTAAACATGGTAACTACTGAATGATTGTATTTACAGTCATATGGAAATCATTCATTTTAGCAGCAAGATGTGCATTTGTCACAACACTGAGGATTACACTTAGAAATGCTAGTATGCTGATATGAGATAGTATGACATGATTGGCACCAATGGTGTGAAGCACAAAGTGTGGACCCAAAAGCACAACCACGGAGACAGGCAGGTTTAGTCAAAAAGTCTTTACTTAAATAAAGCAGGTTCGGTACACGGGAGGTCAGTCAAAAATCAGGCAGACGAATCCAAGACGTTAGGCTGAGGCGAATCGAAAAAACAGGCAGAGTAATCAAAACAGTAGGAGGTAAACACAAAGGACGCGAGGACGCTTTCACTCTAAGTACAAAGACGAACTGGCACAGAAGGATGGGGAAACACAGCTTAAATACTAAAGAGGGGAGTGACTAATTATGGACAGGTGAACACAATCAGGGCTGGGGGACGATGATCAGACGCAGGAGAGGGAGTCGGGAATCTCATTCATTCAAAACCGGAAGCACAGGAGGGCAGGAAGTGACGTGCTCTGAAACAAGAGGAAGAGCAGACTACAAAATAAAACAGGAAATACATACGCAAACGAACAAAAACACACAAGTATACAAACTTAAGAATTGACTGACGTGACAGAACCCCCCTCCTAGGGACGGCACCAGAAGTCCCAAAAGGGTTGGGGTGACGCCGGTGGAAGTTGTGAATCAGTTCAGGGTCTACAATATCCTTAGTGGGTACCCAAGATCTCTCCTCCGGGCCATATCCCTCCCAGTCTACAAGATACTGGACCCCCCTTCCTCGACGGCGGCAGCCAAGAGACGCTTGACTGTAAATACAGGGCCACCGTCGAGGAATCGGGGGGGTGGTGGGGGTCTGGAGGCTGGGACCAGGCTGCTCTCTTTAACAGGCTTGACACGGCTGACATGGAATGGGGGTGCACGCGCATAGATCTGGGGAGTTGTAATTTGATGGCCACCGGGTTAATGATTTTAGAAATGGGGAACGGTCCGACAAATTTAGGAGCGAGTTTACGAGACTCAACTCTTAGTGGGAGATCCTTGGTGGAGAGCCACACACGCTGACCTGAGCGATAGGTGGGGGCAGGTGTTCGGCGCCGATCGGAAGCCCTCTTCCACCTGTTGGTGCTTCGCAGCAACATTTGGCGAGCTCCCCTCCAAACCCGGTGGCAACGGCGGAGAGCGCGTGAGCGGAGGGAACAGCACTTCTTTCTCCACCTCTGGGAAAAGGGGAGGCTGGTAACCGTAGCAACATTGGAATGGGGAGAGACCTGAAGAAGAGCAGGGCAGAGTGTTGTGAGCGATTCGACCCAGATAAGATGTTTACTCCAGGTAGCCGGATTTTGAGAAACGAGGCATCTAAGCCCCGTTTCTAGCTCTTGATTTAAGCGCTCAGATTGTCCGTTAGACTGGGGGTGGTACCCGGAGGAGAGACTTACGGTAGCGCCAATCAGGGAGCAAAACTCCCGCCAGAATCGAGAGACAAACTGCGGACCCCGGTCAGACACCACGTCCCTGGGGAAACCATGGAGACGGAAAACGTTATGCAACAGAACCTCCGCCGTTTTCTTGGCGGAGGGCAGTTTAGACAGGGGAATAAAGTGGACCATCTTAGAAAACCGATCAACAACTGTTAGAATGGTGGTATTACCCTCTGATGGGGGAGTCCAGTAACAAAATCAGGCGATGTCTGACCAGGGTCGGCTTGGCACGGGGAGAGGTTGAAGAAGACCCGGCGGAGCCTGATGTGACGACTTGCTCCTGGCACAGACAGGGCAAGCCGCCACATACTCCCCCACCTCCTTCTCGATGGAGGGCCACCAGAAACGCTGCCTGATGAAGGAGGCGGTTCTCCTGGTGCCCGGGGACAGGTTAGTCGAGATGTGTGAGCCCAGTGAATGACCTGCGGACGGAGGAGACTGGGACAAATAACCGGTTAGGTGGACACCCGCTGGGTGCGGGAGGTCCTTTAAAGCCTCCTTAACCCGATGTTCAATGCTCCATGTGACGGCCCCGATTACGCACGAGGGGGGAACAATATAAGACGGTTCGTCAGGGACTGGGTCTGGATCATGCAACCGGGACAGGGAGTCTGGTTTGAGGTTCTTGGAGCCTGGGCGGTATGACAACGTGAAATTAAAGCGGTTGAAAAAGAGGGACCACCTGGCCTGACGGGAGTTCAACCGCTTGGCCGACCTATGTATTCTAAATTCTTATGGTCGGTCCAAACCACAAACGGTTGATCACTCCCCTCAAGCCAGTGGCGCCACTCCTCCAACGCGGCCTAACCGCTAGTAATTCACGGTTGCCTATGTCGTAGTTTTGTTCCGCTGAAGATAACTTCCTGGACAGAAAAGCACAGGGGTGCAGTTTGTTATCTTCAGCGGAGCGCTGGGACAGAATGGCACCGATACCCGTATTGGAGGCGTCGACCTCCACCACAAACTGACGGTGCTGATCGGGTAGTGCAGGATCGGGGCGGAAGAGAAACTCTCCTTCAACTTATTGAATGCCTTGTCTGCCTGGGGCGTCCACACAAACCTGGTCTGTGGGGATGTTAGTGCATGGAGGGGTGCCGCGACGCTACTAAAGTTGCGAATGAATCTCCGGTAAAAATTGGCGAACCCCAGGAACGCTTACCAGTCTGCGATTAGAGGGGGTTGGCCAATCAGCAACAGCGCTAACCTTAGCAGGGTCCATTTGGATCCGATCAGGACCCACAATGAAACCGAGAAAAGAGAGACTGGGGACGTGAAACTCGCATTTTTCTGCTTTAACATACACTGGTGCACCAAGAGACGCTGCAAAACGCGGCGGACGTGACGCTCATGGGTCTGCTGGTCTGGAGAAAAAATCAAAATATCATCGAGGAGACAAAGACAAATTGATTTAACATATCTCGCAAACATCGTTACAAGGCTGAAAAACGGCAGGTGCATTTGTAAGGCCGAATGGCATGACCAAATATTCGTAGTGCCCGCTAGAGTATTGAAGGCTGTTTTCCACTCGCCCCCTCCCTCACCCACCAGTGGTACGCGTTTCTAAGGTCTAGTTTTGAGAACCCTGGCACCTTTTAACACCTCAAAACGGAAGAAATGAGAGGGAGGGGGTACCTGTTCTTTACGGTTATTTCATTTAGCCCTCTGTAGTCAATGCAAGTCGGAGGGATTTGTCCTTTTTCTCTACAAAGAAAAAGCCCGCTCCAGCAGGAGACGAGGATGGACGGATGATCCCCGCAGCCAGGGAGGACTCGATGTACTCATCCATGGCTCTCCGCTCAGGCGGAGAGAGAGTAGAGACGTCCTTTTGGAGGGGAAGTGCCAGGAAGAAGGTTGATGGCGCAGTCGTAGGGGCGGGGCGAGGTAGTGAGGTGGCTCTTGCCTTATTGAAAACTTCACTGAGGTCATGATAGCAGGCCGGCACGCCGGACAGGTCTGTGTGTTCAGTGGAAGGCACAGGAGAGAGATGCTGGAGTGATGCCGTGATGCCCACCATCACCGCTGGAGGCGCAGGCTGAGAGCAGGAAGCTCCAGAGGGAGACAGATGAGGAGAGGTTAGTGTACATTCCCCTCCCCACCCCAAAATTTACCAAAGCCCAGTCAATATATGTTGGTTCTTAATGAGCCAAGCAAACCTAGAATCAAAGGGTGAAGAGGGGAATTAAACACATGGAAGCTCAATGTTTCAGTGTGATTACCGGCCATGATCAGTTTCACAGGTTGAGTGCGGTGAGTAACTCGACCCAGTGGACGCCCGTCCAATCGTTGGCCTCCAGCACCTCAGGCAGGGGAGTCTTCCGTAGGCCCAACGTGTTCACCAGTCTCCAGTCCATAAAGTTTTCATCGGCCCCGGAATCCACCAGGACCGGATAGTGCAGAGAGAGAGACGGTGAAACCAGATGAACCTGAGTCAAAGGGCGAGAGGAGTACTTGGAAGAAGATGTTTGGCTCACCAGTGCCCTCTCTCTCACTGCAGCCCGACTTTTACCGGACATGAAGACAGAAAGTGACCCAGCTGACCACAATAGATGCATCTCCCCTCTTGAGACGTCGGTGTCGCTCCTCCGGGGTCAGCTTGGCTCGGGCCACCTGCATTGGCTCCTCTGGGGCACTAGGGGGAGATGAGATACCGCTCACCTCAGCAGGAGGAGGAGAACGCCAGGCCAGTCGGAGTCGAGCAGGTGGCCCCGTCGGTTCTGGAGGTTGAGGAGCCGCACCCCTGCGTCTCTCCTTCTCCCTTTCCCATAGGCGTTGTCGATTCGGATCGCCAGAGCGATGACCGAATCGGGATCAGGTGGAAGGTCCAGGGGCGCCAACTGGTCCTTAACTGCGTCGGATAAACCATGAATGAAGGTGTCAAGGAGAGATGCGTCGTTCCACCCGCTATCGGCGGCCAGCGTGCGAAACTCTATGGCGTAGTCTGTCACTCTCCTTCTCCCCTGCCGCAGGCTGACCAGTGCTCTTGCCGCCTCCCGTCCCGGTGTGGTGTGGTCGAAAATTTTTTGCAGAGTCTCTGTGAAAAGTTTCAAAGAAGCACACACCGGCGAATTGCGCGCCCACTCCGCTGTAGCCCACGCCTCGGCTCTGCCTGATAGATGCGTAATCATGAAAGCAATCTTTGATCTCTCAGTGGGGAACTGAGCTGCCTGAAGTTCAAAATGTAAACTGCATTGAATCAAAAATGGACGGCAGTTAGCTGACTCGCCGGAAAAACGCTCAGGTTTAGCGAGGTGAGGAGAAGTGGGAAAAGCGGGTGGGAGCGGTGGCGCTGGAGTGGGAGGAGGCGGCGGCAACCGTTCTCCGGCTAAAGTGTCAATACGGCTCATTAGAGCTTGCATCTGGGCTCCGAGTTGAATTACCTGTTCGCCGACAGTATTACTAAACTTCTCCTGATTGTCCGTAAGAAGTTTAACGCTAGTGCTGACGGCGGACAGTTGTTCCTCGTGGTGGCGAATCCTCACTCCATGAGCATGGAGAGAGGACCGAACCTGGTCCGGGTTGGCTGGGTCCATATTTGCCAGTTCGTACTGTGAAGCACAAAGTGTGGACCCAAAAGCACAACCACGGAGACAGGCAGGTTTAGTCAAAAAGTCTTTACTTAAATAAAGCAGGTTCGGTACACGGGAGGTCAGTCAAAAATCAGGCAGACGAATCCAAGACGTTAGGCTGAGGCGTAATCGAAAAAACAGGCAGAGTAATCAAAACACTAGGAGGTAAACACAAAGGACGCGAGGACGCTTTCACTCTAAGTACAAAGACGAACTGGCACAGAAGGATGGGGAAACACAGCTTAAATACTAAAGAGGGGAGTGACTAATTATGGACAGGTGAACACAATCAGGGCTGGGGGACGATGATCAGACGCAGGAGAGGGAGTCGGGAATCTCATTCATTCAAAACGCGGAAGCACAGGAGGGCAGGAAGTGACGTGCTCTGAAACAAGAGGAAGAGTCAGACTACAAAATAAAACAGGAAATACATACGCAAACGAACAAAAACACACAAGTAACAAACTTAAGAATTGACTGACGTGACAAATGGATTCCAGAGGTTTCATATAATGCCAGTATCTTCACCGTAGCCTTAAAACACTATCAAGCCTGCTCCAACCAAAGAGCATAGAAGCAAAGAGAAAACTAGATGTGCCAGATGGCACTGCAGTAAAATTATCAGTTCAGTATCAACTTCAAGTATCAAGTTTTTGGCTCTCAACTTGCAGGCCTGGTTACAAGATGCTCTGCACATGTGCAATTCAAGATGAGAAAGAAGTTAGTTGGCTCACTAGTGAGCTCCATCATCGGTAAAACTTTTATAAACATCTTCTGGATGCAGTCTGATGAGATATATGATATGAGCATACAATACAACAGGAAATACTGTAAACTGGACAAATTGTGAATGTAAGATTAAAACTGTGAAATGGTCTATACATCTATGTGTATCTCACACATATTGGCTATGTATATGTGATGTACATGTACTGTAAATCACCATATACTGTATTTCATATCATATACTGTATGATACTGTACGGGGCGATGCAAACACACAAGACTTTCAAAATAAAACAGGAAACCACCAAAGACAAGACACCAGGACCAGGACAGTGAGTGAAACACAAACAATACACTAGAACCAGGAACTCAGTATAACAAAACAGAACCAAATAATACACTAATCAAAAGACTAACTAACATAAAAGTCAATAACCGTGACAGTATGATACTGTACGGGGCGATGCAAACACTTCATGTTGGGGTCCTGCATCACCCTGTCTGGGTTTATTTTATTTATTTACTCAGCACATTATGTGGGTTGGGCCAAATACCAGAACTAAAGCAGAATGCAGAGCAAGATATTAATGCAAGCACAGATTAACATATTGTATGCAAGTCTGTGAAGGAGTACAGTCACCCAAGTACACCAATAATACCTATTTGGTACCCCCTGGGGACGTGGAATCTGAGTAGGCCATGTTCAGAGCATCCACTGTGGAAGCAGCTGCAAGGGATGGTGGCCAGAAGGTTGTCGGTGCCTGACGTGGCAGCAACCTAAGCAGCAGTGAAGGAGGCCGTCAAGCTCAAGGAAGAGGCCTCTCAGGCTTGGTTGGCCCGAGGTTTCCCCAGAAACATTCGACAGGTACTGGTTGGCCAGAAGGGCTGCAGCTGCAGTGGTCGTCAAAGCAAAAACCCAGGTGTAGGAGGGCTTGGCACAGGCTGTGTTCAGCATGGCAGTGGCCGTGGAATGGCAGACCGGGGTGGTGGTTCCCATTTTTCAAAAGGGGGCCGGAGGGTGTGCTCCAATTATCGGGGTAGCACAGTGCTCAGCCTCCCTACTCTAGAGTGTTGGAAAGGAGGCTCTGACCGATTGTTAAAACTCTGATCCAGGAGGAACAATGCAGATTCCATCCTGGCTGCGGAACAGTGGACCAGCTCTTTACCTTTGCAGGACTGTTGGAGGGTAAGGGAGTCTATCCAGTCTACATGTTTTGTGGACTTGGGGAAGGCTTACAACCATTCTCCTGGGGAGTCCTGTGAGGGGTACTTTGAGAGTATGGGCTGCCAGGGTCGCTATTATGAGCCATCTGGTTCTTGTATAACCAAACTGAGAGCTATAACCATATACTCAGCATAAAGCCAAACACGTTCCCAGCGGGTGTTGGTCTATGCCAGGGTTGTCCCTTGTCACTGATCCTGTTTGTGACTTTGATGGACAGGATCTCAAGGTGCACCAGTGGGGAGGAGAGTATCCAGTTCAAGGACCTCAGAATTGTGTCTCTTTGCAGATGATGTGGTTCAATTGGCTTCATCGAACCGTGACCTGCAGCATTCACTGGGGTGGTTTGCAGCTGAGTGTGAAGCGGCCAAGATGAGAGTCAGTACCTCCAACTCTGAGGCCATGGCTCTCTGCTGGAAACAGGTAGATTGTAGCCTCCAGGAAGGGAGTGAGTCTTTGCCCCAAGCAAGGGAGATTCAGTATCACAGGGTCCTGTTCACAAGTGAGGGAAAAATGACAGACAATTCAGTGTGGCGTATGCAGTTATGCAGGCACTGTACTGGACCGTTGTGGTGAAAAGGGAGTGGAGTCGGAAGGCAAAGCTCTCAATTTACCAGTCCATCTGCATTCCAACCCTCACTTGGTCATAAGCTTTGGATAGAGACCAAAAGAATGAGATCACAGATATGTGTGGCTGAAGTGAGCTGCCTTCATGGGGTGGCTGGGCTCAGAGCGCAGACATCTGGAGGGAGGACGGATTAGAGCCACTGCTCCTTTGCGTTGAAAGGGGCCAGCTGAGGTGGTTCAGGCATCTGATCAGGATGCCTCCTGGACGCCTCCCTTTGGAAGTTTGGAGCATGTATAACTGGCAGGAGGACCTGGGGTAGACCAAGAACACACTGGAGAGATTATATATCTCATTTGGCCTGAGGGTCCCCAAGAAAGACTTGGGAAACATTTCTGGGGAAAGGGACGTCTAGTATTCCCTGCTTAGCCTGCAGTCCCTGTGACCCTGCACCAAGTAAGGAGATGAAAATGGAGGGATGGAATTTTAAGTTGGTTTCTTCATGACCTCGTCATTTCCTCGTTTTCTCAGTGTAAATCAAATTTCTTTCTGAAACTTATTCATAAAAAGTTAGAAATGACATTGAACAAGCGTGTTTACAATTGCTGAACATTTTTTAGTGTAAATAAATGTTTCTAACATAATACTCAAAGCTAGAAGTGGCTGACTAACTAAAAGTTGCTCACATACTACTGCTAATACCATACTACTTTTTTCTAGGTCTGAGGGATGGCCTTTGTGTCCCAAGCCCACCTCCAGCAGCTGCAGATGGCCTCCATGGTAGCTGGTCTTGTCCACCTCCTGCACTCGTTGTCTGTGGTGGTTGGTCTCTCCTACATCCATCAAATTTCAATGGCCACCTCTTTGGAAACTGTTCCCACCTCCAGCATCTGTTGATGTTTGTGGTAGCTGCTTAGCCCCATGTCCTGATGAGTAGATGTCCACTTGGACAATTCGTATTGTTTTTCCAATAATCCCACATATTGCTCCCTGTTCATTGCTGAAACAGGATATAGAAAAGATTTTACAATTTTATTTACTTTTTTTTCCTGTGGTTACAGCCCTAATATGTAATAACTGTGAAAGGGTTATGTTGTGCTACTCAGGTGCCCAACAGTCTGGTGGGTCTGGGCTCTTTTCTGGTACATGTATGTGGATCAGTCAGTAGCAGGAGTGAACAGCAGAGAGGCAGAGAAGTTGTCACTGCCAGACAGGGCAAGAACTGTCACTGTTTTATTTGGACATATGACTGTGAACTCTGAAACTGGTAGGGAGTAGAGTATGAGACTGTCTGCCTGTACTCATTATACTCATTCACACACTGAGTAAGTGTCTTGCTCACACGTCGACATATAGCTGGGCATTGAACCACCAACATTCCAATTGATTGAAGACCTGTTCTACACTATTGACCAGTGACCGGAGCAGCCAGAATCAGCCTGCCGAACCAGACTGGTAGACAACTTGCTCTACCCTCTGAGCCATAGCTGCCAATTTTTTTAGATTGAAGAGCCATTCGGGTTAAGATTCAGAAAGCCATGTGTAGAAATGGTATACTCTAGGGTAGTGTTAAGTCCTACATTATTCTCAATGATGATAAATGATATATAGTCTCTGCTTGCAAATGATGGGGCGTTATGGAAGTGGGGAAGAAATATGGGCCATATAGTGAAGAAACTACAAGAAGGAATAAAACAAGTGGAAAGCTGGGGAACAGAATGTGGTTTTAAATTTTCAGTGGAAAAAACTAACTAAAACATAGCCCTTAGGTTACCGCCACGAAAGGCACAGATGACCATCTAGCCACAACTCCTAGCAACCACTTCCATAATGTCAGCTTTGTAGATGGCCCATTCAGATTCCATGTCCTCAGCCTCCCTCAGGATGCGTGAACAATCCTTCCGGAGGTGGCAACTGAAGATCTTACAAACAGGGAAATCAGCCAGATGCTCCCAGTTCACTCTCACAACAAGTTTGGGTTTGCCAGGTCTGTCTGGCAGCCTTCCCCACCATCTGATCCAACTCACCACCAGGCAGGGATCAGTTGACAGCTCTGCTCCTCTCTTCACCAAGGTGTCCACGACATAATGGACATCTAATGATAAGACAAAACATTTGATCATCAATTTTTGGCCTCGGCTGTTCTGGTACCAAGTACACTTATGAATGGTGTTTGTTATGGCCAATCCATGACTAGCACATAAGTCCAATCCAACAACAAAACACCACTCAGGTTCAGATCAGGCAGGGTGTTTCACCCACTCACCCTCTCCAGGTTTCTCCAAGTCCATCAGCAGAATTATAGCAGAGTCCTAAGTCAAAGTCCTTTCCAGGACACTTCCCAAATATGAGTCTGTGAATGTTCTCATTCATCCAGGTCATATTCATTCTGGCAACAATTGAGTTGAAGGCAACTGGCCTTAGATTTGTCTCTGAAGACGTTTCGCCCCTTATCCAAGTGGCTTCATCAGTTCGTAACACAACAGTCTGACTAGTCCCCACTAGTCTGACAAACAGTGGAGTTAGACCCAGGTTTTTAACCTCTGTGAAAGTGTCAGCCCACTATTCTCCTAAGACAATAGTTCGTTAGTGGAGTTTCACTTGTCCAATGTTGGGGACATGTGAGTCCCACTAGTGAATGACAGTCATTTAGGATTCAATGGGGCGACAGGTGGACAAGAGTCCTCGATATTTCATGATCTGGGAATAAGAACAGGCTCCCCAAACACATACTACAGCAAAAAGGGAAACTGCACAGCTCTATTTCATATGTGCTACACTCTCGCTATTAGTTTATCCAATCAACGTTCTGCCTCACCGCCCTGATGGTATGTCTACAGGGGTGTTTTTGGATGTGAACCAAAAGCAAAGCAAAAAGCTCCATCTGTAGTTGAGCTGTTTGCAGGCAGCAGGGAGAACCAGCAAAGTTTCTGAGCATTTGTAGGCCCGGCACAGTACATGAGCCAAGCTAGCTCGACTTTCAGGACTCTTTCATGTGACCTTTGCTTTTACTCTGCAGCAAAGTACAATACTAGAGTTAAAAGATACTTAAGTAAAAGTAGTAGAATTACTGATTATTTTAAATACTCAAAGAAACTTTGTTAAGGAGAGTAAATGTAATTTGTTACTTCCAACCCTGATTAAAATTGATAAAATAGTGTCTAAAACTGGCTTCAGTGTCTCGCTCAAGGACACTTCGACGTGTAAACATGAGAAGCCAGGGATCGAGCTGCCAACGTTGTGACTAAAGGACGACCCGCTCTGACCCCTGAGCCAAGACCACCCCAACAAAATAGTTTCTTAAAGTTGCAGTGATTCATTGAAAAGATAACTTAATGTGTGGGAGATTAAACACACACACACACACACACACACACACACACACACACACACACACACACCCCCCCCCCATACACAAGGAGTTGTATGATTATTCATCATCTTGATCTATCACTCCCTTCAACCTGATATGCTAATGAGCCCAGAAAACATAAATGTAATCTCAGAGTACTGCTCAGCGGCAGAGAGGCCAGGGACCCCTGTCAGCACAGATACATGAACTAGGATCAACAGGCAGAGTGTGAAACATACTGAGTACTATCAGAATATCTATGCAGAACACTGATACTGTTGTGTTATATTTTCTTGATTGAAGGCATTTTGTTGCAAATGTTGTCTCAGTATTAATGATTATTAATGCATGGAACTTAAATCCTTTATCAACAGGTCTGGTGATATCTGCAATGAATCAGCAAATGTGTCTGACATGACAGCAGTTACAACTAAATATTTATTATGTATTTTCATTGGCTGTTTATCAGTTCTTATAATGTGTGGAAACCTTCTTGTAATAATCTCCATCATTTACTTCCAGCAGCTCCACACTCCTACAAACTATCTGATCCTCTCTCTGGCTGTGGCTGACCTGCTTGTTGGGGTTTTAGTTTTACCTTTCAGCGTTACACTGGCTGTCTGCTCATGTTGTTACCTTGACTTACTCTGTAAGGTACGAGGCTGCTTTGACATGTTTCTGTGTGCAGCTTCTATTTTGAACTTGTGTTGTATCTCTGTTGACAGATATTACGCTGTGTGTCAGCCTCTGAGGTACAGAGCTAAAATAAATGTCCGTACTATTGTCATCATGATCCTGGTGAGCTGGACTGTTGCTGCTCTAATTGGATTTGGAAACACAATTCAGGGATTGAACAAAGGGCAATCTAGTAGGTGTAGTTTCTTTCAACATACAAGTAAGTCTACTGCACTTATCAGAACAATGTTTGCCTTTTACCTCCCAGCTGTAATAATGTTCTCCATCTACCTAAAGATTTTCATGGTGGCACAGAGACAGGTACGCAGCATCCAGAACACAACCTGTCAAAACACAAAGTCTGGATCAACTATCAGTAAGATGGAGAGAAAGGCCACCAAAACTCTGGCTATTGTGATGGGGATTTTTCTCATCTGTTGGACTCCTTTCTTTCTTTGTCTCTCCTCTTACCTTCTGAATAATAACACAATACCACTTCCTGTGATTGACATGTTCAAGTGGCTCGGATGGTCAAACTCAATGCTCAATCCATTTGTCTATGGTTTCTTTTACACCTGGTTTCGATCAGCTTTCAGAATGATCATTTCTGGGAAAATATTTCAAGGTAATCTCACTAATTATAAGCTTTTTGACTCTTAACATATTGCACTGACATGTTACTGATGATGTAGTTTGATCCTGAAGCTTAGCTTCTCGTTTCCACTGTATGTCATGTATTTACACCAAAATTACCACTGTACTAGACATAAAGTTTCTGTTTGTACAACACAGAGCACAGATTAAAGGCCTTAACCCTTATGCTCTCCTCAAATTTACAACCCTCTCGACACCTTTGTGGCCAAAAATGTACACATACAAAAAACAGCTGTAAAATCATCATACATCAAAACATTTTTTTTTTCATAAATCAGTTAAACACCTTCCGACTAAAATCCTCATACATAAGTAAATATTTTTGTTGTTGCTTGAATCCATTAATCAGTGTCCCTCCTGATCAAAATGATCAAATATTCAATAATTTTCAGGATTTAACCTTTTAAATGCCAGTTTAATGATTAGAGTCTTGAATATGTCAAATATTATCAACAAAATTGATTTGATTGCATCAGTATTTTTTATGGAGTGTCAGATACTCTCTCTAGACAGCTTCGTGGCCAAAAATGCCTCATTGATTTCCATTAAAACCATATTTTTTAATCTCACTGCCATTACAGTATAAAACCATGCATTCTGTAATGTCAGCATGTCATTGTGAAGAAAAGTAGTGATATTTGACATTTTTACTGTATTCCACCATATTCAACTGTTTTCTGATTGTTATATTATGGAGCCGTGTGACTACCAAGTTGTTGCAAATTACATAATAAATGTTCACATTGATAAATCAGATATTGATTTGAAAAAAAAAAAAGAAATTTGCACACACACACACACACACACACATACACACACAAACAAATCACCGTTGGGAGCCCCTGGTGGTCACACGGCTCCAAAGGCAAAATAGTATAAAAAACTGGGAAAATACAGAATTTGGGTGAATATGGTGGAATACAGTAAAAATATCACGTATTACTACTTTTCTTCAAAATGAAATGCTGACATTAAAGAATGCATCATTTTATACTGTCATGGCAGTGAGATTAAAAAATGTGGTTTTAATAGAGGTTAATGAGTCATTTTTGCCCACAAAGGTGTCCAGAGGGAGTATCTGACAGTAATAAAAAATACTGATGCAATCAAATCAATTTTGCTGCTGATCTCTGACATATCTAATTACCACCAATCATTTTACAGCTGTTTTTTGTACGTGTACACTTTTGGTCATGAAAGTGTCCAGAGGGTGCAAAATGCATCAAGAGAGTATAAAAGACATGTAAGAGTAAAACACATCAGATCTCAAAAATTTTACTATAAAGAAAAGTTCTTGGAAAATTTAATGCCACAAGATGTAACAAAGCCAAAACAATCACCAAATCAAAAAAAAAAAAAAGAAAAACATTGAGAAAAATGTACAAAAATGACCGAGGAGGGCATACGGGTTAAATGAGGGATATATAATGTAACACAATACAATGTATACAATGTATAAGCATACAATACATGATATATTACAAAAGGTAGCACCAAGTGCCTATTGTTACTAGAAGACAAACATTACAATATATGAATGACTACCTCTGTTACGACTCTGTACACAGGAGGAGGGAGACTCCAAAGCAAACACAGGAGAAACAGGTCTAGGCAGAAAAGCAGCGTCTTTATTACAGTCCAGGGTTTGGTACACAAAAGTCAAGCAGCGAGGCAAACAGTTCCAAAGGCGATAGGCAAAGGGCTTGGTCAAAAACAGGCAGAGATACGATACACGGAAAGGCAAAAACTCAAGGGAAGTAAATGCTGGAACTCTCAGCATGAAAACACAAGACGATCTGGCACAGAAGGAATGGGGAGCGCACATTAAATACTAGTGAGGGAGTGATTGACTATACACAGGTGGACACAATCAGGGCGGGGGAATCACGATGAGACGCAGGTGAATGGTGCAGAACTAGGTCATAGGGAGGTGCTCAAACGAAGTGGCGGGAATCATGCAGGGAAGGAAGTGACGTGATCTGGAGACGAGAGGAGAGGTTACACATGCCAAAATAAAACAGGAAGTGTGAGACAGACAAGCATGCAACATAAAACATAAAACCGTCTAAGACCTGGGATTCCTGACAACCTCATCATTTTCTAATCAGTGCAAATCAAATTTCATTCTGAAACCTATTCGTAAAATGTTAGAAATTACATTTAACAAGCGAGTTTACAATCGCTGAACATTTTTGAATGTCAATAAATGTCAAAAAACAAAACTCAAAGCTAGAAATGTTAGCAAAAAGTTACTCACATATTACTACTTATACCATACTACTTCATATTTTATACCTGCATTTCTAGGTCTGCAGGATGGCCTTTGTGTCCCAAGCCCTCCTCCAGCAGATGCAGATGGCCTCCATGGTAGCTGGTCTTGTCCACCTGCCTGTACTCATTATACTCACTCACACACTGAGTAATTGTCTTGCTCACACGTTGACATGTAGCCGGGTATTGAACCACCAACTTTCCGATTGATTGACAACCTGCTCTACACTATTGACCAGTGACTGGAGCAGCCGGGGATCGAACCAGATTGGTTGACAACCTGCTCTACCCTCTGAGCCATAGCTGCCAACTTTTTTTTTAGAGAGAGCCATTCGGGTTAAGGTTCAGAAAGCCATGTTGTAGAAATGGTATGCCCCAGGGTAGTGTTATAAGTCCTACATTATTCTCAGTTATGATAATTGATATATAGTCTCTGCTTGCAGATGATGGGGCGTTGTGGAAGTGGGGGAGAAATATGAGACATACAGTTAAGAAACTACAAGAAGGAATAAAACAAGTGGAAAGCTGGGGAACAGAATGTGGTTTCAAATTTTCAGTGGAAAAAAATAACTAAAACATAGCCCTTAGGTTACCACCGTGACAGGCACTGATGACCGTCTGGCCACAACTCCTAGCAACCACTTCCAAACAACAAAACACCACTCAGGTTCAGATCAGGCAGGCTGTTTCACCCAGTCACCCCCTCCAGGTTTCTCCATTGTCACCCATGTGAGTGTTGAAGTCCACCAGCAGAATTCCAAAGTGCTAAGCCAAAGTCCTTTCCAGGACGCTACCCAGAGACTCCAAGAAGGCCTGGTACTCTGAGCTGCTGTTTGGCGCACAAGCACAAATGACAGAGACTTCCTTTTAGCAATTTGCAGCCACAGGGAAGTGACCCCGTCATTCTCTGAGAAGTGCAAGCCAGCAGTGCTCAGCCAGGGGCTCACAAGTAACCTACACACCCGCTCACCACCTTTCATCCTGGGCAGCCTCTCTCCAGACGTTTGGATCCAGATCCAGAGCTATGCATGGAGTTGAGCCCAACTGTATCTAGTTGATATCACTCCACCTCTTGCACCAGCTCAGATTCCAGTCTACGATGCCAGGAATCAGCACACCTAGATCCTCGTCTTCACCTGCTGCCCGGCTCACACTGCACCCGACCCCAATGCCTATCCCTGCAGGTGGTGGTCCCTCAGTGTGGCAGCTCCATGTAGTTCTTTTGGGCTGTGCCCTGACACCAGATACGCAACAGCTAGCTCTCCTCCCAGGTTTGCCTTACAAGAATGAACCAGAAAGAGCAATAAATTCAGATACACTTTGGGATTAGGCAACAAAACCACTATAGTTAGGTTTAGGAAAGAACCTCAATGGTTGGACTTGAAACTACTATGTTTGTGCAGTGAAAATGAAACTGATCGTTGTAACAAGGGACACAAACAAGAAGGTGATTGTAACATGACGCATGGTACACAAACAGCAGTCTCCTCGATGAAAGCCTTGTTTGTTGGACCCATCCACCTCCTGTCCCTTCCACCCTGTGTGTATTTTTACTCTTTAAACTACACCCACCACATATTTTTGTGTTTACAATTGCTGTGGATTTTACATTGTAGTTAATAACATAAGGGGTGGTTTTGAATGTCAATGACTGTGACACACCCTCGATATTTCATGATCTGGGAATAAGAACAGGCTCCCCAAACATACTACAGTGACAACGGGAACTGCACAGCTGTATTTCATATGTGCTACACTCTCGAATAGGCATTGCCATTAGTTTATCCAGTCAACGTTATGCCTCACCGCCCTGACGGTATGACTACAGGGGTGTTTTTGGATGTGAAGCAAAAGGAAAGCAAAAACTCCATCTGTAGTTGACCTGTTTGCAGGCAGCTGGGAGAACCAGAGAAGTTTCTGAGCATTTGTAGGCCCGGCACAGTACATGAGCCAAGCTAGCTCAGGACTCTTTCATGTGACCTTTGCTTTTACTCTGTAACAAAGTGCAATACTAGAGTTAAAAGATACTTGAGTAAAAGTAGTAGAATTACTGATTATTTTAAAAACTCAAAGAAACTTTAAGGAGAGTAAATGTAATGTGTTACTTCCAACCCTGATTAAAATTGATGAAACAGCGTTTCAAACAGGGTTCAGTGTTTTGCTCAAGGACACTTCGACGTGTAGACATGAGAAGCCAGGGATCGAGCTGCCAACGTTATGACTAAAGGACGACCCGCTCTGACCCCTGAGACAAGACCACCCCAACAAAATAGTTTCTTAAAGTTGCAGTGATTCATTGAAAAGATAATTTAATGTGTGGGAGATTAAACACACACACATACACACACACACACACACACACACACACACACATACACAAGGAGTTGTATGATTATTCATCATCTTGATCTATCACTCCCTTCAACCTGATATGCTAATGAGCCCAGAAAACATAAATGTAATCTCAGAGTACTGCTCAGCGGCAGAGAGGCCAGGGACCCCTGTCAGCACAGATACATGAACTAGGATCAACAGGCAGAGTGTGAAACATACTGAGTACTATCAGAATATCTATGCAGAACACTGATACTGTTGTGTTATATTTTCTTGATTGAAGGCATGTTATTGCAAATGTTGTCTCACTATTAATGATCATTTATACATGGAACTTAAATCCTTTATCAACAGGTCTGGTGATATCTGCAATGAATCAGCAAATGTATCTGACATGACAGCAGTTACAACTAAATATGTATTATGTATTTTCGTTGGCTGTTTATCAGTTCTTATAATGTGTGGAAACCTTCTTGTAATAATCTCCATCATTTACTTCCAGCAGCTCCACACTCCTACAAACTATCTGATCCTCTCTCTGGCTGTGGCTGACCTGCTTGTTGGGGTTTTAGTTTTACCTTTCAGCGTTACACTGACTGTCTGCTCATGTTGTTATCTTGACTTAATCTGTAAGGTACGAAGCATCTTGGACATGTTTCTGTGTTCATCTTCTATTTTCAACTTGTGTTGTATCTCTGTTGACAGATATTACGCTGTGTGTCAGCCTCTGAGCTACAGAGCTAAAATAAATGTCCGTACTATTGTCATCATGATCCTGGTGAGCTGGACTGTTTCTGCTCTAATAGGAATTGGAAACACAATTCAGGGACTGAACAAAGGGGAATCTAGTAGGTGTAGTTTCTTTCAACATACAAGTAAGTCTACTGCACTTATCGGAGCAATGTTTGCCTTTTACCTCCCAGCTGTAATAATGTTCTCCATCTACCTAAAGATTTTCATGGTGGCACAGAGACAGGTACGCAGCATCCAGAACACAACCTGTCAAAACACAAAGTCTGGAGCAACTATCAGTAAGATGGAGAGAAAGGCCACCAAAACTCTGGCTATTGTGATGGGGATTTTTCTCATCTGTTGGACTCCTTTCTTTCTTTGTATCTCCTCTTACCTTCTGAATAATAACACAATACCACTTCCTGTGATTGACATGTTCAAGTGGCTCGGATGGTCAAACTCAATGCTCAATCCATTTGTCTATGGTTTCTTTTACACCTGGTTTCGATCAGCTTTCAGAATGATCATTTCTGGGAAAATATTTCAAGGTAATCTCACTAATTATAAGCTTTTTGACTCTAACATATTGCACTGACATGTTATTGATGTAGTTTGATCCTGAAGCTTAGCTTCTCTTTTCCACTGTATGTCATGTATTTACACCAAAATTGCCACTGTACTGTACATAAAGTTTCTGTTTGTTCAACACAGAGCACAGATTAAGGGTCTTAAATAATGTGTAATCTCGTGTTCAGTCTTTTAACTTTACTTTGCAGTTAAAAGGAAGGCCCTTGCTTTAGCACACAACATTTTAAACTGACCTGGAAGGAATTAATGAAATTGGCTTTGCTGTACAGTAGTTTTCAGTCAGCACCTTCCTCATTTTGTTTTAGCTGCAGATGGTAAACAAATCAAGAAATACTGAAGATGAAAGTTTCAT
Organism: Pterois miles; assembly: GCA_947000775.1. Classification (NCBI taxonomy): domain Eukaryota; kingdom Metazoa; phylum Chordata; class Actinopteri; order Perciformes; family Scorpaenidae; genus Pterois; species Pterois miles. The sequence goes on along the minus strand of CAMQGK010000634.1, from coordinate 25,868,498 downwards.
CATTCTAAAGAACATTAAATAAACATGGTAACTACTGAATGACTGCATTTACAGTAAGATGGAAATCAGTCATTTTAGCCTCAAGATGTGCATTTGTCACAACACTGTGAGGATTACACTTTTGTTCAGGGGAATGCAGGGGATGAGCTGCGACCTGGACAGAGCAAGGCAGGTGAGTTTACAGGGGGAAGGAGAGCTGAGTCCAGAGATGTGTGTTAATCCAGGTGAAATCAAGAAGACGCAGGAGTGGAATGGAGGCAGAAGTTGGGCTAAGTACCGCTGTAGGCAGAGGAAAACAGGTATCAGTAAATCATACAAAACAGACAAGAGATTTTTAGAAAACTGACTTTAACTAGACACTTTGTGATCTGGCAGTGTGGTGAAGTTGAAGCTCAGCCTTTGTAGTGAATTACTTTCCTCCTCATAATGAATGCAGGGCAGCACGGTGGTGCAGTGGTTAGTGCGGTTGCAGGTTTGAATCTGGCTTGGGGCTCTTCAGCACCTTCCAGTTGAAGGCAGTGCAGTTCCCAAACCAGGCAGTGATGCCGCCGGTCAGGATGCTCTCAGTAGAGCCTCTGTAGAAGGCTCACAGGATCTTGGGCCCCAAGCCAAGCTTCTTCAGCTGCCTGAGGTGAAAGAGGTGTTGTTGTACCTTTTTCACTTTGTGACCGGTGTGCTCCTCCAAGGTGAGGTCCTCAGTGATGTGGAGACCAAGGAGCTTAAAACTGCTCACTCTCTCCATAGCAGACCCACGGATGGTGAGGGGGTCCAGCCACTCTCTCTTCCTCCTGTAGTCCACGATCAGCTCCTTGGTCTTGTTAACGTCGAAAGTCAAGCTGTTCTTCTAGCACTACTGTGTCAGGTTATGGACATCTCTTCTGTAGGCCGTCTCGTTGTCATCAGTGATCAGGCCGATCAGATCAGTCGTGCCGTCGGCGAACTTGACCAACAAGTGAGAGCTGTGTGTGATGGTGCAGCCGTGGATGTACAGGGAGTAGAGGAGTGGGCTCAGGACACAACCTTGGGGGGCCACTGTGTTGAGAGTGAGAAGGGCAGAAGTGTTGGAGTCCATGCTCACCACCTGTTATCGACCTGACCGGAAGTCCAGGATCCAGCAGCACAGGCTGGGTTTTAATCCCAGTTCCCTGAGCTTTGAGTCAAGTCTGGAGGGGACTATGGTATTGAATGCTGAACTGTAGTCCACAAACAGCATTTTCACATAAGTATTCCTCTTCCTCTTGAGGGCAGTATGGAGAGTTGTGGCTATGGCGTCATCTGTGGATCTGTTTTGCCTGTAGGCGAATGGGTGGGGGTCCAGGGTGGTTGGTAATATGCTGCAGATCAGTCCTTTGACATGTTTCTCAAAGCATTTGCTGACTGTGGGAGTGAGGGCAACAGGATGCCAGTCACTTAAGTATGTTACCTTGCTTTTTTTCAGCATCAGTAAAATGATTGATGACTTGAAGCAGGAGGGGACCACGTACATGGAGAGAGAGAGGTTGACTATGTCGACAAACATGCCAGCCAGCTGCGCCGCCCACTCTGATCACCCGGCCTGGGATGCCGTCTGGCCCGGCCGCTTTGCGGGTGTTAACGCACTAGAACAGCTTGCGTATGTCGGAGGTCAGAGCACTGGTCGTGTTCGTGGTGATGGGAGCTTCCTCTGGGAGGTCAGTGTTACTGACCACCAAGCAGGCTTAAAAGCTGTTCAGCTCGTCAGACACACACACACTCACCCCCCTCCCATCCTCACAGACTGCAACCAAAAGACTTCAGATTATTACAAATTATTATGAACACAGTTTTTTTTAAACATCTTTAAAATCCACCTCTGTATATTTTTAATCAGTAGACAAAATGTTTTTGGCATCAAAAATTCCATAATAATCGTTCAGCGTATTGTAATTCAAGTGTTCTGAGAGAAAACTAGACCCCAAGGCTTTGTTTTCAGGCTTTAAATAATCTAGACTGTGATTTAATTCCTCAACTGATCTCAACATGGCTGCTGGGTCACAGAAGGGGGGCAGTCATACTCAGGCACCTTCGCAGAGGTCTATGCTTTCCGAATGCTATTCTAGTTTGTTGAAGTTGCAGTGATTAATTTGTGTGGGAGATTAAACACTCATGCACTTACACAAGGAGTTGTTTGATTACTCATCATCTTGATGTACCACTCCCTTACACCTGATATGCTAATGAGCCCAGAAAACATAAACGTAATCTCAGAGTACTGCTCAGCGGCAGAGAGGCCAGGGACCCCTGTCAGCACAGATACATGAACTAGGATCAACAGGCAGAGTGTGAAACATACTGAGTACTATCAGAATATCTATGCAGAAAACTGATACTGTTGTGTTATATTTTCTTTCTTTAAGGCATTTTTGTTGCAGATGTCTCAGAATTAATGATCATTTATACATGGAACTTAAATCCTTTATCAACAGGTCTGGTGATATCTGCAATGAATCAGCAAATGTGTCTGACATGACAACAGCTATAACTAAATATTTATTATGTATTTTTGTTGGCTGTTTATCAGTTCTTATAATGTGTGGAAACCTTCTTGTAATAATCTCCATCATTTACTTCCAGCAGCTCCACACTCCTACAAACTATCTGATCCTCTCTCTGGCTGTGGCTGACCTGCTTGTTGGGGTTTTAGTTTTACCTTTCAGCGTTACACTGGCTGTCTGCTCATGTTGTTATCTTGACTTACTCTGTAAGGTACGAGGCTGCTTTGACATGTTTCTGTGTGCATCTTCTATTTTGAACTTGTGTTGTATCTCTGTTGACAGATATTACGCTGTGTGTCAGCCTTTAAGGTACAGAGCTAAAATAAATGTCCGTACTATTGTCATCATGATCCTGGTGAGCTGGACTGTTGCTGCACTGATTGGAATTGGAAGCACAGTTCGGGGATTGAACAAAGGGCAATCTACTAAGTGTCTTTTATTTCAACATACAATAAAGTCTACTGCAGTTATCGGAACAATGTTTGCCTTTTACCTCCCAGCTGTAATAATGTTCTCCATCTACCTAAAGATCTTCATGGTGGCACAGAGACAGGTACGCAGCATCCAGAACACAACCTGTCAAAACACAAAGTCTGGATCAACTATCAGTAAGATGGAGAGAAAGGCCACCAAAACTCTGGCTATTGTGATGGGGATTTTTCTGATCTGTTGGACTCCTTTCTTTCTTTGTATCTCCTCTTACCTTCTGAATAATAACTCAATACCACTTCCTGTGATTGACACGTTCAAGTGGCTCGGATGGTCAAACTCAATGCTCAATCCATTTGTCTATGGTTTCTTTTACACCTGGTTTCAATCAGCTTTCAGAATGATCATTTCTGGGAAAATATTTCAAGGTAATCTCACTAATTATAAGCTTTTTTGACTGTGACATATAGTGCTGACATGTTACTGATGATGGAGTTTGACCCTGAAGCTTAGCTTCTCTTTTCAACTGCATGTCATATATTTACACCAAAATTGCCACTGTACTATACATATAGTGTAGTGTCTGTACAGCACAGTGTAGAGATTAAGGGGCTTAAACAATATGTAATCTCATTGTGACTGTCTGTAAATAAATGTAGGATCCATATATCTCATTGTGCCTCATTGCATTCAGTTATTACTCTTCTGCAGATACTGCCGCCGTATGTTGAAATCAGTGTCATAATTCTGAACAATTTTTGAACTTTGCTTTACAATTAAAAGGAAGGCCCTTGCTACAGCACAAAGCATTTTACACTGGATGGAATTAATGAATGGTGAAATGATCTTTCCTTCACAGAGATTTTCAGAAAAATGGGTAAAGCATAATCCTGGGCAGAAAGAATGCAGGGCAACACGGTGGTGCAGTGGTTAGCACTGTCACAGGAAGGGGGTTGCAGGTTCAAATTCAGCTTGGGACCGTTCTGTTGGGAGTTTGCATGTTCTTCTCGTGTTAGTGTGTGTTTTTTCTGGGTTCTCCAGCCTCCTCCCACAGTCCAAAGACATGAACTCTAAATTACCCGTAGGTGTGAATGTGAATATGAATGGTTGTCTGTCTGTATTACCCCTTTCACACCGGACTTAACCGGGGTTGATTGTGTGTGTTCAAGGGTTAACCTGCATTGATCGCCTCGCCTTTGTGACCCAGGTTGAGAGGTGAGTCGGACCAGGATCTATTTTGATGTGAATGGCATGGGCAAGGGTTGCTAGCAAACGGGGCGGGACGAATCAATTCGGTTGCCAATGAGGGCGCACAGTTGTGACGCCACTGTCAAAGGCCGCTGTGGCTCATAAACAAACAGCGCAACGGCAGCAGGAATGATTTCAGACACACCAGAGGTGAACGACAGACGAGAACAACATGAATGTGTGGTGAGATTTTGAGGTGTGGGAGCTACTGGTCAACCGCAGAGAGGAATAAAAAAGTGTCAGATGACAGGATGGTGACAACATAGTGAAACGTTAAACGAACATAACAAGACTACCGAGTGAGAGTGGCATCTGCCGTAACGTTACATCATTACATTATCAAGCAATTAGTAAACTAAATGAAATATAGTGTCATTTTATGTTTGGACAAGCTCTTATATTAGTTACATTAGTAGGTCTACTATGTGGAATAAATCTGGAATATATATAGAGTGTCTAATCCTTTTGTAAATGTTGCCTATATTATCATATTAGATAGCGCAATGTAGTCAAATATATGATAAATGGATACTGTAGATAGTGGAAAAAAGGTTCATGTTGATGAATAGATCCTGTAAATCAGTATGTTGCATGTATGTTTTTGCATGCATTACAGCTCCATGCATACAACATATTTACACAGTATTCCAAAAGCATAATTCTGTGATATTTTCCATTTTTGCACGCATTGATGATGCCACTATCATCCCCACTCTGTAATCCTCCAGAGGTCCAGAGGTGTAACCCCTCCCCGCCCATTTCTGCATTGCTCCCAGGTTGTGACCCAGGGCGTATGTGAATTGTCCTGACCAGGTTTCAACCCAGGTTGACTGGCTCGGTTTGAGTTGACAAAAGGAAAGTGAACCAGGGTCAGATAAACCTGGTCCAACCCTGGTCACTGACGTGAAAGGGGTATCTGTGTCAGCCCTGTGATAATCTGGTGACCTCTCCAGGGTGTACCCCGCCTTTGCCCAATGTCAGCTAGGATCAGCTCCTGCTCTCCTGCAACCCTGAATAGGATAAGCGGTACAGATAATGAACATGCATCAGACCCACGGGACTGCACCGCCCTGCACAACTTCCTGCTTGCTATGAACAGCAGTAATAATAGATATATTGGCTTTAATTCATCACGTTAATTATCTTATAATACATCTGGGCTGGGCTGTATGCTGTAAGCCTGTACCATGGTGGACGTATTAAAATCTATATTTCCAAACAACCAGTTTTTGGTAGTAGTGCTAGTAGCATAACATAAACATATTTTAATGTAGTTAGAGGCTATTTAAAACTCGCAGGGGAAAACCACAGGACCCAACCTCTCATGCATCCATGGTCTGTGGTTGACAGGACTTCCATTTTGGATCCTTGACATGCAAAAGTTTGAAACTGCTCTCAAAATCTGTTTGCCGATTTTTTTTAAACTTCCATTTATGCCCATCGCTGACTTTATGGTCCTCTGGGAAGCGGCTGGGCAAAAAGTTTAATAAATAAACAAGTAATTAAGTAAATAGTTATAACAGTATGCATATTTATAATATTTTTACTTTTACTCCAGGTTTCTCCATTGTCGCCCACGTGAGTGTTGAAGTCCATCATAAGCACAAATGACAGAGACTTCCTCTCACCAATTCACAGCCACAGGGAAGTGACCCTCTCGTTCTCTGAGGAGAGGTGCAACACAGCAGCGTTCATCTAGGGGCTCGAGAGTAACCCAGACACCCGCTCATCACCTTTCACCCTGGGCAACTCTGCATGCCTAGATCTTCGTCTTCACCTGCCGCCCGGCTCACACTGCACCCGACCCCAATGCCTATCCCTGCAGGTGGTGGGCCCTCAGCGTGGCAGCTCCATGTAGTGCTTCTGGACTGTGCCCTGACACCAGATACTCACCAGCGAGCTCCCCTCCCAGGTTTGCCTTACAAGAATGAACCAGAAAAGAGGAAAACATTTAGATACACTTTAGGATTATGCAACAAAACCACTATAGCTAGATTTTATGAAAGAACAACATGGTTGGGCTTAAAACTATGATGTTTATGCAGTGAAAATGAAACTGATCATTGTGAATTTTTGCTCGTTTAAACTACATCACCACATTGTCGTCAAATTCTTTGTGTTTACAGTTGCCACAGATTTGCATTGTACTTAAGGGTACGTAAGGGGTGGTTTTGATTGTCAAAGACTGTGACACATCCTCGATATTTCATGACCTGGGAATGAGAACAGGCTCCCCAAACATACTTCAGCAAAAAGGGGAACTGCACAGCTTTATTTCGTATGTGCTACACTCTCGAAAAGGCATCGCTGTTGGTAAAGCCTGTTAGAGAGCCTGAGTTGACCTGTTTGCAGGCAGCTGGGAGAACCAGAGAAGTTTCTGAGCATTTGTAGGCCCGGCACAGTACATGAGCCAAGCTAGCTCAGGACTCTTTCATGTGACCTTTGCTTTTGCTCTGTAGCAAAGTGCAATGCTTGAGTTAAAAGATACTTCAATAAAAGTAGTAGAATTACTGATTGTTTTAAAAGAAACTTTGTTAAGGAGAGTAAATGTAATTTGTTACTTCCAACCCTGATTAAAACTGATGAAACAGCGTTTCAAATAGGGTTCAGTGTCTCGCTCAAGGACACTTCGACGTGTAAACATGAGAAGCCAGGGATCGAGCTGCCAACGTTGTGACTAAAGGACGACCCGCTCTGACCCCTGAGACAAGACCACCCCAACAAAATAGCTTCTTAAAGTTGCAGTGATTCATTGAAAAGATAACTTAATGTGTGGGAGATTAAACACACACACATACACACACACACACACACACACACACACACATACACATACACAAGGAGTTGTATGATTATTCATCATCTTGATCTATCACTCCCTTCAACCTGATATGCTAATGAGCCCAGAAAACATAAATGTAATCTCAGAGTACTGCTCAGCGGCAGAGAGGCCAGGGACCCCTGTCAGCACAGATACATGAACTAGGATCAACAGGCAGAGTGTGAAACATACTGAGTACTATCAGAATATCTATGCAGAAAACTGATACTGTTGTGTTATATTTTCTTGATTGAAGGCATGTTATTGCAAATGTTGTCTCACTATTAATGATCATTTATACATGGAACTTAAATCCTTTATCAACAGGTCTGGTGATATCTGTAATGAATCAGCAAATGTATCTGGCATAACAGCAGTTACAACTAAATATGTATTATGTATTTTCGTTGGCTGTTTATCAGTTCTTATAATGTGTGGAAACCTTCTTGTAATAATCTCCATCATTTACTTCCAGCAGCTCCACACTCCTACAAACTATCTGATCCTCTCTCTGGCTGTGGCTGACCTGCTTGTTGGGGTTTTAGTTTTACCTTTCAGCATTGTACTGGCTGTCTGCTCATGTTGTTATCTTGACTTACTCTGTAAGGTACGAGGCTGCTTGGACATGTTTCTGTGTGCAGCTTCTATTTTGAACTTGTGTTGTATCTCTGTTGACAGATATTACGCTGTGTGTCAGCCTCTGAGGTACAGAGCTAAAATAAATGTCCATGTTATTGTCATCATGATCCTGGTGAGCTGGACTGTTGCTGCACTGATTGGAATTGGAAACACAATTCAGGGATTGAACAAAGGGCAATCTACTAAGTGTCTTTTATTTCAACATACAATAAAGTCTACTGCAGTTATCGGAACAATGTTTGCCTTTTACCTCCCAGCTGTAATAATGTTCTCCATCTACCTAAAGATTTTCATGGTGGCACAGAGACAGGTACGCAGCATCCAGAACACAACCTGTCAAAACACAAAGTCTGGAGCAACTATCAGTAAGATGGAGAGAAAGGCCACCAAAACTCTGGCTATTGTGATGGGGATTTTTCTGATCTGTTGGACTCCTTTCTTTCTTTGTCTCTCCTCTTACCTTCTGAATAATAACTCAATACCACTTCCTGTGATTGACACGTTCAAGTGGCTCGGATGGTCAAACTCAATGCTCAATCCATTTGTCTATGGTTTCTTTTACACCTGGTTTCGATCAGCTTTCAGAATGATCATTTCTGGGAAAATATTTCAAGGTAATCTCACTAAGTATAAGCTTTTTTGACTGTGACATATAGTGCTGACATGTTACTGATGATGGAGTTTGACCCTGAAGCTTAGCTTCTCTTTTCAACTGCATGTCATATATTTACACCAAAATTGCCACTGTACTATACATATAGTGTAGTGTCTGTACAGCACAGTGTAGAGATTAAGGGGCTTAAACAATATGTAATCTCATTGTGACTGTCTGTAAATAAATGTAGGATCCATATATCTCATTGTGCCTCATTGCATTCAGTTATTACTCTTCTGCAGATACTGCCGCCGTATGTTGAAATCAGTGTCATAATTCTGAACAATTTTTGAACTTTGCTTTACAAATAAAAGGAAGGCCCTTGCTACAGCACAAAGCATTTTACACTGGATGGAATTAATGAATGGTGAAATGATCTTTCCTTCACAGAGATTTTCAGAAAAATGGGTAAAGCATAATCCTGGGCAGAAAGAATGCAGGGCAACACGGTGGTGCAGTGGTTAGCACTGTCACAGGAAGGGGGTTGCAGGTTCAAATTCAGCTTGGGACCGTTCTGTTGGGAGTTTGCATGTTCTTCTCGTGTTAGTGTGTGTTTTTTCTGGGTTCTCCAGCCTCCTCCCACAGTCCAAAGACATGAACTCTAAATTACCCGTAGGTGTGAATGTGAATATGAATGGTTGTCTGTCTGTATTACCCCTTTCACACCGGACTTAACCGGGGTTGATTGTGTGTGTTCAAGGGTTAACCTGCATTGATCGCCTCGCCTTTGTGACCCAGGTTGAGAGGTGAGTCGGACCAGGATCAATTTTGATGTGAATGGCATGGGCAAGGGTTGCTAGCAAACGGGGCGGGACGAATCAATTCGGTTGCCAATGAGGGCGCACAGTTGTGACGCCACTGTCAAAGGCCGCTGTGGCTCATAAACAAACAGCGCAACGGCAGCAGGAATGATTTCAGACACACCAGAGGTGAACGACAGACGAGAACAACATGAATGTGTGGTGAGATTTTGAGGTGTGGGAGCTACTGGTCAACCGCAGAGAGGAATAAAAAAGTGTCAGATGACAGGACGGTGACAACATAGTGAAACGTTAAACGAACATAACAAGACTACCGAGTGAGAGTGGCATCTGCCGTAACGTTACATCATTACATTATCAAGCAATTAGTAAACTAAATGAAATATAGTGTCATTTTATGTTTGGACAAGCTCTTATATTAGTTACATTAGTAGGTCTACTATGTGGAATAAATCTGGAATATATATAGAGTGTCTAATCCTTTTGTAAATGTTGCCTATATTATCATATTAGATAGCGCAATGTAGTCAAATATATGATAAATGGATACTGTAGATAGTGGAAAAAAGGTTCATGTTGATGAATAGATCCTGTAAATCAGTATGTTGCATGTATGTTTTTGCATGCATTACAGCTCCATGCATACAACATATTTACACAGTATTCCAAAAGCATAATTCTGTGATATTTTCCATTTTTGCACGCATTGATGATGCCACTATCATCCCCACTCTGTAATCCTCCAGAGGTCCAGAGGTGTAACCCCCTCCCCGCCCATTTCTGCATTGCTCCCAGGTTGTGACCCAGGGCGTATGTGAATTGTCCTGACCAGGTTTCAACCCAGGTTGACTGGCTCGGTTTGAGTTGACAAAAGGAAAGTGAACCAGGGTCAGATAAACCTGGTCCAACCCTGGTCACTGACGTGAAAGGGGTATCTGTGTCAGCCCTGTGATAATCTGGTGACCTCTCCAGGGTGTACCCCGCCTTTGCCCAATGTCAGCTAGGATCAGCTCCTGCTCTCCTGCAACCCTGAATAGGATAAGCGGTACAGATAATGAACATGCATCAGACCCACGGGACTGCACCGCCCTGCACAACTTCCTGCTTGCTATGAACAGCAGTAATAATAGATATATTGGCTTTAATTCATCACGTTAATTATCTTATAATACATCTGGGCTGGGCTGTATGCTGTAAGCCTGTACCATGGTGGACGTATTAAAATCTATATTTCCAAACAACCAGTTTTTGGTAGTAGTGCTAGTAGCATAACATAAACATATTTTAATGTAGTTAGAGGCTATTTAAAACTCGCAGGGGGAAAACCACAGGACCCAACCTCTCATGCATCCATGGTCTGTGGTTGACAGGACTTCCATTTTGGATCCTTGACATGCAAAAGTTTGAAACTGCTCTCAAAATCTGTTTGCCGATTTTTTTTAAACTTCCATTTATGCCCATCGCTGACTTTATGGTCCTCTGGGAAGCGGCTGGGCAAAAAGTTTAATAAATAAACAAGTAATTAAGTAAATAGTTATAACAGTATGCATATTTATAATATTTTTACTTTTACTCCAGGTTTCTCCATTGTCGCCCACGTGAGTGTTGAAGTCCATCATAAGCACAAATGACAGAGACTTCCTCTCACCAATTCACAGCCACAGGGAAGTGACCCTCTCGTTCTCTGAGGAGAGGTGCAACACAGCAGCGTTCATCTAGGGGCTCGAGAGTAACCCAGACACCCGCTCATCACCTTTCACCCTGGGCAACTCTGCATGCCTAGATCTTCGTCTTCACCTGCCGCCCGGCTCACACTGCACCCGACCCCAATGCCTATCCCTGCAGGTGGTGGGCCCTCAGCGTGGCAGCTCCATGTAGTGCTTCTGGACTGTGCCCTGACACCAGATACTCACCAGCGAGCTCCCCTCCCAGGTTTGCCTTACAAGAATGAACCAGAAAAGAGGAAAACATTTAGATACACTTTAGGATTATGCAACAAAACCACTATAGCTAGATTTTATGAAAGAACAACATGGTTGGGCTTAAAACTATGATGTTTATGCAGTGAAAATGAAACTGATCATTGTGAATTTTTGCTCGTTTAAACTACATCACCACATTGTCGTCAAATTCTTTGTGTTTACAGTTGCCACAGATTTGCATTGTACTTAAGGGTACGTAAGGGGTGGTTTTGATTGTCAAAGACTGTGACACATCCTCGATATTTCATGACCTGGGAATGAGAACAGGCTCCCCAAACATACTTCAGCAAAAAGGGGAACTGCACAGCTTTATTTCGTATGTGCTACACTCTCGAAAAGGCATCGCTGTTGGTAAAGCCTGTTAGAGAGCCTGAGTTGACCTGTTTGCAGGCAGCTGGGAGAACCAGAGAAGTTTCTGAGCATTTGTAGGCCCGGCACAGTACATGAGCCAAGCTAGCTCAGGACTCTTTCATGTGACCTTTGCTTTTACTCTGTAGCAAAGTGCAATGCTTGAGTTAAAAGATACTTCAATAAAAGTAGTAGAATTACTGATTGTTTTAAAAGAAACTTTGTTAAGGAGAGTAAATGTAATGTGTTACTTCCAACCCTGATTAAAACTGATGAAACAGCGTTTCAAATAGGGTTCAGTGTCTCGCTCAAGGACACTTCGACGTGTAAACATGAGAAGCCAGGGATCGAGCTGCCAACGTTGTGACTAAAGGACGACCCGCTCTGACCCCTGAGACAAGACCACCCCAACAAAATAGTTTCTTAAAGTTGCAGTGATTCATTGAAAAGATAACTTAATGTGTGGGAGATTAAACACACACACATACACACACACACACACACACACACACACACACACATACACAAGGAGTTGTATGATTATTCATCATCTTGATCTATCACTCCCTTCAACCTGATATGCTAATGAGCCCAGAAAACATAAATGTAATCTCAGAGTACTGCTCAGCGGCAGAGAGGCCAGGGACCCCTGTCAGCACAGATACATGAACTAGGATCAACAGGCAGAGTGTGAAACATACTGAGTACTATCAGAATATCTATGCAGAAAACTGATACTGTTGTGTTATATTTTCTTGATTGAAGGCATGTTATTGCAAATGTTGTCTCACTATTAATGATCATTTATACATGGAACTTAAATCCTTTATCAACAGGTCTGGTGATATCTGTAATGAATCAGCAAATGTATCTGGCATAACAGCAGTTACAACTAAATATGTATTATGTATTTTCGTTGGCTGTTTATCAGTTCTTATAATGTGTGGAAACCTTCTTGTAATAATCTCCATCATTTACTTCCAGCAGCTCCACACTCCTACAAACTATCTGATCCTCTCTCTGGCTGTGGCTGACCTGCTTGTTGGGGTTTTAGTTTTACCTTTCAGCATTGTACTTGCTGTCTGCTCATGTTGTTATCTTGACTTACTCTGTAAGGTACGAGGCTGCTTTGACATGTTTCTGTGTGCAGCTTCTATTTTGAACTTGTGTTGTATCTCTGTTGACAGATATTACGCTGTGTGTCAGCCTCTGCGGTACAGAGCTAAAATAAATGTCCGTACTATTGTCATCATGATCCTGGTGAGCTGGACTGTTGCTGCTCTAATTGGATTTGGAAACACAATTCAGGGACTGAACAAAGGGCAATCTAGTAGGTGTAGTTTATTTCAACATACAAGTAAGTCTACTGCACTTACCGGAACAATGTTTGCCTTTTACCTCCCAGCTGTCATAATGTTCTCCATCTACCTAAAGATTTTCATGGTGGCACAGAGACAGGTACGCAGCATCCAGAACACAACCTGTCAAAACACAAAGTCTGGATCAACTATCAGTAAGATGGAAAGAAAGGCCACCAAAACTTTGGCTATTGTGATGGGGATTTTTCTGATCTGTTGGACTCCTTTCTTTCTTTGTCTCTCCTCTTACCTTCTGAATAATAACACAATACCACTTCCTGTGATTGACATGTTCAAGTGGCTCGGATGGTCAAACTCAATGCTCAATCCATTTGTCTATGGTTTCTTTTACACCTGGTTTCAATCAGCTTTCAGAATGATCATTTCTGGGAAAATATTTCAAGGTAATCTCACTAATTATAAGCTTTTTGACTCTTAACATATTGCACTGACATGTTACTGATGATGTAGTTTGATCCTGAAGCTTAGCTTCTCGTTTCCACTGTATGTCATGTATTTACACCAAAATTACCACTGTACTAGACATAAAGTTTCTGTTTGTACAACACAGAGCACAGATTAAAGGCCTTAACCCTTATGCTCTCCTCAAATTTACAACCCTCTCGACACCTTTGTGGCCAAAAATGTACACATACAAAAAACAGCTGTAAAATCATCATACATCAAAACATTTTTTTTTTCATAAATCAGTTAAACACCTTCCGACTAAAATCCTCATACATAAGTAAATATTTTTGTTGTTGCTTGAATCCATTAATCAGTGTCCCTCCTGATCAAAATGATCAAATATTCAATAATTTTAGGATTTAACCTTTTAAATGCCAGTTTAATGATTAGAGTCTTGAATATGTCAAATATTATCAACAAAATTGATTTGATTGCATCAGTATTTTTTATGGAGTGTCAGATACTCTACACATGCATTCTGTAATGTCAGCATGTCATTGTGAAGAAAAGTAGTGATATTTGACATTTTTACTGTATTCCACCATATTCAACTGTTTTCTGATTGTTATATTATGGAGCCGTGTGACTACCAAGTTGTTGCAAATTACATAATAAATGTTCACATTGATAAATCAGATATTGATATGAAAAAAAAAGAAATTTGCACACACACACACACACACACACACACACACAAACAAATCACCGTTGGGAGCCCCTGGTGGTCACACGGCTCCAAAGGCAAAATAGTATAAAAAACTGGGAAAATACAGAATTTGGGTGAATATGGTGGAATACAGTAAAAATATCACGTATTACTACTTTTGTTCAAAATGAAATGCTGACATTAAAGAATGCATCATTTTATACTGTAATGGCAGTGAGATTAAAAAATGTGGTTTTAATAGAGGTTAATGAGTCATTTTTGCCCACAAAGGTGTCCAGAGGGAGTATCTGACAGTATATAAAAAATACTGATGCAATCAAATCAATTTTGCTGCTGATCTCTGACATATCTAATTACCACCAATCATTTTACAGCTGTTTTTTGTACGTGTACACTATTGGTCATGAAAGTGTCCAGAGGGTGCAAAATGCATCAAGAGAGTATAAAAGACATGTAAGAGTAAAACACATCAGATCTCAAAAATTTTACTATAAAGAAAAGTTCTTGGAAAATGTAATGCCACAAGATGTAACAAAGCCAAAACATTCACCAAATCAAAAAAAAGAAAAACATTGAGAAAAATGTACAAAAATGACCCAGGAGGGCATAGGGGTTAAATGAGGGATATATAATGTAACACAATACAATGTATAAGCATGTATGTATGTATAAGCATACAATATTACAGGCAATATTGTAAACTGGACACATTATGAATGTAAGTTTAAAACTGTGAAATGGTCTATATGTCCATGTATATCTCACACATATAGGCTATGTATATGTGATGTACATAAACTGTAAATCACCATATACTGTATTTCATATCATGTACTGTATGATACTGTACGGGGTGACACTTCATGTTGGGGTCCTGCATCACCCTGTCAGGGTTTATTTTATTTATTTACTCAGAACATTATATGGGGCCAAATGCTAGGACTAAAGCAGAATGCAGAGCAAGATATTAATCCAATCACAGATTAACATATGCAAGTCTGTGAGGGAGTACAGTAACCCAAGTAGACCAATAATACCTATTTGGTACCCCCTGGGGACGTGGAATCTGAGTAGGCCATGTTCAGAGCATCCACTGTGGAAGCAGCTGCAAGGGGTGGTGGCCAGAAGGTTGTCGGTGCCTGACGTGGCAGCAACCTAAGCAGCAGTGAAGGAGGCTGTCAAGCTCAAGGAAGAGGCCTCTCAGGCTTGGTTGGCCCGAGGTTTCCCCAGAAACATTCAACTGGTACTGGTTGGCCAGAAGGGCTGCAGCTGCAGTGGTCGTCAAAGCAAAAACCCAGGTGTAGGAGGGCTTGGCACAGGCTGTGTTCAGCATGGCAGTGGCCGTGGAATGGCAGACCGGGGTGGTGGTTCCCATTTTTCAAAAGGGGGCCGGAGGGTGTGCTCCAATTATCGGGGTAGCACAGTGCTCAGCCTCCCTACTCTAGAGTGTTGGAAAGGAGGCTCTGACCGATTGTTGAAACTCTGATCCAGGAGGAACAATGCAGATTCCATCCTGGCTGCGGAACAGTGGACCAGCTCTTTACCTTTGCAGGACTGTTGGAGGGTAAGGGAGTCTATCCAGTCTACATGTTTTGTGGACTTGGGGAAGGCTTACAACCATTCTCCTGGGGAGTCCTGTGAGGGGTACTTTGAGAGTATGGGCTGTCAGGGTCGCTGTTACGAGCCATCTGGTTCTTGTATAACCAAACTGAGAGCTATAACCATATACTCAGCATAAAGCCAAACACGTTCCCAGCGGGTGTTGGTCTATGCCAGGGTTGTCCCTTGTCACTGATCCTGTTTGTGACTTTGATGGACAGGATCTCCAGGTGCACCTGGGGGGAGGAGAGTATCCAGTTCAAGGACCTCAGAATTGTGTCTCTTTGCAGATGATGTGGTTCAATTGGCTTCATCGAAACGTGACCAGCAGCACACACTGGGGTGGTTTGCAGCTGAGTGTGAAGCAGCCAAGATGAGAGTCAGTACCTCCAACTCTGAGGCCATGGCTCTCTGCTGGAAACAGGTAGATTGTAGCCTCCAGGAAGGGAGTGAGTCTTTGCCCCAAGCAAGGGAGATTCAGTATCACAGGGTCCTGTTCACGAGTGAGGGAAAAATGACAGACAATTCAGTGTGGCGTATCGCTTCTCGGCCTTTTGGCTAAGATCAAGTGTAGTATCTGTTCTTATCAGTTTAATATCTGATATGTCCTCTAGAAGGGGACAACTGGGGGCGGCAGTAGCTCAGTCTGTAGGGAGTTGGCTTGGGAACCGGAGGGTCACCGGTTCAAGTCCCGACATGGACCAAGAACTGAGTGTGAACTGGTAGCTGGAGAGGTGCCAGTTTACCTCTTGGGCACTGCCGAGGTGCCCCTGAGCAAGGCACCAAACCCCCAACTGCTCGGGGCGCTTGTCAGGAGCAGCCCCATCACTCTGACACCTCTCCAATTGTTGCATGTATATGGACCTGTTTGTGCATGTGTGTGTATAAGTTAACAGAGTGAAAAAATTGAATTTCCCCTAGCGGGACTAATAAAGGAATATCTTCGTATGCAGTTATGCAGGCACTGTACTGGACCGTTGTGGTGAAAAGGGAGTGGAGTCAGAAGGCAAAGCTCTCAATTTACCAGTCCATCTGCATTCCAACCCTCACTTGGTCATAAGCTTTGGATAGAGACCAAAAGAATCAGATCACAGATATGTGTGGCTGAAGTGAGCTGCCTTCATAGGGTGGCTAGGCTCAGAGCTCAAACATCTGGAGGGAGGTCGGAGTAGAGCCAGCTGAGGTGGTTCAGGCATCTGATCAGGATGCCTCCTGGATGCTTCCCTTTGGAGGTTTGGAGCATGTCCAACTGGCAAGAGGACCTGGGGTAGACCCAGAACAGGCTGGAGATTATATATCTCATTTGGCCTGAGGGTCCCTGAGAAAGACTTGGGAAACATTTCTGGGGAAAGGGGCATCTAGTATTCCCCGCTTAGCCTGCATTCCCTGTGACCCTGCACCAAGTAAGCAGACGAAAATGGATGGAAGGAATTTTAAGGGGGTTTCTTCATCATGGTATGACAGCATGATAAATTACAAAAGGTAGCACCAAATGCCTATTGTTACTCGAAGGCAAACATTACAATATATGAATGACTACCTCATCATTTTGTAATCAGTGGAAATCAAATTTCAATCTGAAACCTATTCGTAAAATGTTAGAAATTACATTTAATAAGCGAGTTTACAATAGCTGAACATTTTTGAATGTAAATAAATGTCTATAAAATAAAACTCAAAGCTAGAAGTGTTAGCAAAAAGTTACTCACATATTACTACTTATACCATACTACTTTATATTTTATACCAGCATTTCTAGGTCTGCAGGATTCAGATCAGGCAGGCTGTTTCACCCAGTCACCCCCTCCAGGTTTCTCCATTGTCACCCATGTGAGTGTTGAAGTCCACCAGCAGAATTCCAAAGTGCTAAGCCAAAGTCCTTTCCAGGACGCTACTCAGAGACTCCAAGAAGGCCTGGTACTCTGAGCTGCTGTTTGGCGCACAAGCACAAATGACAGAGACTTCCTTTTAGCAATTTGCAGCCACAGGGAAGTGACCCTGTCATTCTCTGAGAAGTGCAAGCCAGCAGTGCTCAGCCAGGGGCTCACAAGTAACCTACACACCCGCTCACCACCTTTCATCCTGGGCAGCCTCTCTCCAGACGTTTGGATCCAGATCCAGAGCTATGCATGGAGTTGAGCCCAACTGTATCTAGTTGATATCACTCCACCTCTTGCACCAGCTCAGATTCCAGTCTACGATGCCAGGAATCAGCACACCTAGATCCTCGTCTTCACCTGCTGCCCGGCTCACACTGCACCCGACCCCAATGCCTATCCCTGCAGGTGGTGGTCCCTCAGCGTGGCAGCTCCATGTAGTTCTTTTGGGCTGTGCCCTGACACCAGATACGCAACAGCTAGCTCTCCTCCCAGGTTTGCCTTACAAGAATGAACCAGAAAGAGCAATAAATTCAGATACACTTTGGGATCAGGCAACAAAACCACTATAGTTAGGTTTAGGAAAGAACCTCAATGGTTGGACTTGAAACTACTATGTTTGTGCAGTGAAAATGAAACTGATCGTTGTAACAAGGGACACAAACAAGAAGGTGATTGTAACATGACGCATGGCACACAAACAGCAGTCTCCTCGATGAAAGCCTTGTTTGTTGGACCCATCCACCTCCTGTCCCTTCCACCCTGTGTGTATTTTTACTCTTTAAACTACACCCACCACATATTTTTGTGTTTACAATTGCTGTGGATTTTACATTGTAGTTAATAACATAAGGGGTGGTTTTGAATGTCAATGACTGTGACACACCCTCGATATTTCATGATCTGGGAATAAGAACAGGCTCCCCAAACATACTACAGTGAAAACGGGAACTGCACAGCTGTATTTCATATGTGCTACACTCTCGAATAGGCATTGCCATTAGTTTATCCAGTCAACGTTATGCCTCACCGCCCTGACGGTATGACTACAGGGGTGTTTTTGGATGTGAAGCAAAAGGAAAGCAAAAACTCCATCTGTAGTTGACCTATTTGCAGGCAGCTGGGAGAACCAGAGAAGTTTCTGAGCATTTGTAGGCCCGGCACAGTACATGAGCCAGGCTAGCTCAGGACTCTTTCATGTGACCTTTGCTTTTACTCTGTAACAAAGTGCAATGCTTGAGTTAAAAGATACTTAAGTAAAAGTAGTAGAATTACTGATTATTTTAAAAACTCAAAGAAACTTTGTTAAGGAGAGTAAATGTAATGTGTTACTTCCAACCCTGATTAAAATTGATGAAACAGCGTTTCAAACAGGGTTCAGTGTTTTGCTCAAGGACACTTCGACGTGTAGACATGAGAAGCCAGGGATCGAGCTGCCAACGTTGTGACTAAAGGACGACCCGCTCTGACCCCTGAGACAAGACCACCCCAACAAAATAGTTTCTTAAAGTTGCAGTGATTCATTGAAAAGATAACTTAATGTGTGGGAGATTAAACACACACACACACACACACACACACACACACACACACACACACACAAAGGAGTTGTATGATTATTCATCATCTTGATCTACCATTCCCTTCAACCTGATATGCTAATGAGCCCAGAAAACATAAATGTAATCTCAGAGTACTGCTCAGCGGCAGAGAGGCCAGGGACCCCTGTCAGCACAGATACATGAACTAGGATCAACAGGCAGAGTGTGAAACATACTGAGTACTATCAGAATATCTATGCAGAAAACTGATACTGTTATATTTTCTTAATTGAAGGCATGTTATTGCAAATGTTGTCTCAGTATAAATGATCATTTATACATGGAACTTAAATCCTTTATCAACAGGTCTGGTGATATCTGTAATGAATCAGCAAATGTGTCTGGCATGACAGCAGCTATAACTAAATATTTATTATGTATTTTTGTTGGCTGTTTATCAGTTCTTATAATGTGTGGAAACCTTCTCGTAATAATCTCCATCATTT
This sequence comes from Pterois miles, assembly GCA_947000775.1. Classification (NCBI taxonomy): domain Eukaryota; kingdom Metazoa; phylum Chordata; class Actinopteri; order Perciformes; family Scorpaenidae; genus Pterois; species Pterois miles. Next base: position 25,849,086 of record CAMQGK010000634.1, on the reverse strand, counting down.
ACTTCCAGCAGCTCCACACTCCTACAAACTATCTGATCCTCTCTCTGGCTGTGGCTGACCTGCTTGTTGGGGTTTTAGTTTTACCTTTCAGCATTGTACTGGCTGTCTGCTCATGTTGTTTTCTTGACTTACTCTGTAAGGTACGAGGCTGCTTTGACATGTTTCTGTGTGCAGCTTCTATTTTGAACTTGTGTTGTATTTCTGTTGACAGATATTACGCTGTGTGTCAGCCTCTGAGGTACAGAGCTAAAATAAATGTCCATGTTATTGTCATCATGATCCTGGTGAGCTGGACTGTTGCTGCACTGATTGGAATTGGAAACACAATTCAAGGACTGAACAAAGGGCAATCTACTAAGTGTCTTTTATTTCAACATAGAAGTAAGCCTACTGCACTTATAGGAGCAATGTTTACATTTTACCTCCCAGCTGTCATAATGTTCTCCATCTACCTAAAGATTTTCATGGTGGCACAGAGACAGGTACGCAGCATCCAGAACACAACCTGTCAAAACACAAAGTCTGGAGCAACTATCAGTAAGATGGAAAGAAAGGCCACCAAAACTTTGGCTATTGTGATGGGGATTTTTCTGATCTGTTGGACTCCTTTCTTTCTTTGTATCTCCTCTTACCTTCTGAATAATAACACAATACCACTTCCTGTGATTGACATGTTCAAGTGGCTCGGATGGTCAAACTCAATGCTCAATCCATTTGTCTATGGTTTCTTTTACACCTGGTTTCGATCAGCTTTCAGAATGATCATTTCTGGGAAAATATTTCAAGGTAATCTCACTAATTATAAGCTTTTTTGACTCTAACATATAGCACTGACATGTTACTGATGATGTTGTCTTAATGGTCTTAAACAATATGTAATCTCATTGTGAATGTCTGTAAATAAATACATTTTTTACAATTAAAAGGAAGGCCCTTACTATAGCACACAACATTTTAAACTGACCTGGAAAGACTTAACAAATGGTGAAATGATCTTTCTTTTACAGCAGTTTTCAGTCAGCGCCTTCATCATTTTGTTTTGGTTGCAGATAGTAAAGAAATCAAGAAATACTGTAGATGAAAGTTTCATCATTCTAAATAACGTTGAATAAAGCATGGGAACTACTGAATGACTGTATTTACAGTAAGATGGAAATTAGTAATTTTAGCATCAAGATATGCATTTGTTACAACACTGTGAGGATTACACTTAGGAAGGCTAGTATGCTAATTTCAGATAGTATGACATGGACCAAAGATTTTATACAATGCCAGTATCTTCATTGTAGCCTTAAAACACTCTCAAGCCTGCTCCAACTAAAGAGTATAGAAGCAAAGAGAAAACTGTTAGATGGCACTGCAGTGAAATTATCAAGTTCAGTATCAAGTTCAAGTATCAAGTTTTTGGCTCTCCACTTGCAGGCCTGGTTACAAGATGCACTGCACATGTGTAATTCAAGATGAGAATGAAGTGAGGTGGCTCACGAGTGAGCTCCATCATCAGTGAAACTGAAAAAAAAAAATTAACATCTTCTGGATGCAGTCTGATGAGATATATGATATGAGCATACAATACAACAGGAAATACTGTAAACTGGACACATTATGAATGTAAGTTTAAAACTGTGAAATGGTCTATACGTCCATGTATATCTCACACATATAGGCTATGCATATGTGATGTACATAAACTGTAAATCACCGTATACTGTATTTAATATCATATACTGTATGATACTGTACGGGGCGATGCAAACACTTCATGTTGGGGTCCTGCATCACCCTTTTTGGGGTTTATTTTATTTATTTACTCAGCGCATTATGTGGTTTGGGCCAAATGCTAGGACTAAAGCAGAATGCAGAGCAAGATATTAATCCAATCACAGATTAACATATGCAAGTCTGTGAGGGAGTACAGTAACCCAAGTATACCAATAATACCTATTTGGTACCCCCTGGGGAAGTGGAATCTGAGTAGGCCATGTTCAGAACATCCACTGTGGAAGCAGCTGCAAGGGGTTGTGGCCAGAAGGTTGTCGGTGCCTGACGTGGCAGCAAACTAAGCAGCAGTGAAGGGGGCCGTCAATCTCAAGAAGTAGGCCTTTCGGGCTTGGTTAGCCCAAGGTTTCCCCAGAAACAGCTGACAGGTACTGGTTGGCCAGAAGGGCTGCAGCTACAGTGGTCATCAAAGCAAAAACCCAGATGTGAGAGGGCTTGGCACAGGCTGTCTTCAGATTGGGAGGAGAACTGTGGACCCAGAGTGGGGATATTGATATTGGAGTGGAAAGAGAACTTTGAGGAACTCCTGTATACAATCAATATGTCCTCCATAGAGGAGGCAGAGCTTGAAGACTTGGGGGAAGGCCTGTCCATATCCTTGGTGGAGGTCACTGAGGTAGTCAAAAACCTCCTCAGCTGCAGGAGTGGATGAGATTCCCCCTGAGATGCTGAAGGCTGTGGAGATTATTGGACTGTCTTGGTTGGCTGACACGTTTTTTTTTTTCAATGTCGTGTGGAGGTTGGGGACAGTAACCGTGGAATGGCAGGCCAGGGTGGTAGTTACGATTATTCAAAAGGGGGGCTGGAGGGTGTGCTCCAGTTATCGGGGTATCACACTGCCCAGCCTCCTTATTCTAGGGTGTTGGAATGGAGGCAGTGACCGATGGTCGAGACTTTGATCCAGGAGGAGCAATGCAGATTCTGTCCTGGCTGCGGAACAGTGGACCAACTCTTTACCCTTGCAGGGCTGTTGGAGGGTCATAAGAGTTAGCCTTTCCAGTCTACATGTTTTGTGGACTTGGGGAAGGCTTACAACCATGTCTCCTGGGGAGTCCTGTGAGGGGTACTTTGAGACTATGGGCTGCCAGGGTCGCTGTTACGAGCCATCTGGTTCTTGTATAACCAAACTGAGAGCTGTAACCATATACTCAGCATAAAGCCAAACACGTTCCCAGCGGGTGTTGGCCTATACCAGGGTTGTCCCTTGTTGCTAATCCTGTTTGTGACTTTGATGGACAGGATCTCAAGGTGCAACTGGGGGGAGGAGAGTATCCAGTTCAAGGATCTCAGAATTGCGTCTCTGCTCTTTGCAGATGATGAGCTTCTGTTGGCCTCCTCTAAACGTGCCCTGCAGCACACACTGGGGTGGTTTGCAGCTGAGTGTGAAGCAGCCAAGATGAGAGTTAGTACCTCCAACTCTGAGGCCATGGCTCTCTGCTGGAAACAGGTAAATTACAGCCTCCAGGTAGGGAGTGTCTTTGCCCAAGCAAAGGAAATTAAGTATCAGAAGAAGAAGAAGAAGAAGAAGATCAACCTTTATTAGTCCCACAAGGGGAAATTCAATTTTTACACTCTGTTAACTTATACACAGTACATGCAGACCCGAAACACACACATGCACAAACAGGACCCATATACATGATTAATGGAGAGATGTCAGAGTGAGGGGGCTGATCCTGACAAGCGCCCCGAGCAGTTGGGGGTTTGGTGCCTTGCTCAGGGGCACCTCGGCAGTGTCCAAGCTGGCACCTCTCCAGCTACCAGTTCACATTCAGTTCGGGACTTGAGCCGGTGACCCTCCAGTTCCAAAGCCAACTCCCTACAGACTGAGCTACTGCCGCCCCCATCAAGGGTCCATTCGCAAGTGAGGGAACAATGGAGTGGGAGATGGACAGAAGGTTCGGTGTGGTGTCTGCTGTTAGTCAGTGAACCATTATGATGAAAAGGGAGTGGAGTCGGAAGGCAAAGCTCTCAATTTATCAGTCCATTTACATTCCAACCCTCACTTATGGTCATACGCTTTGGGTAGAGACCAAAAGAATGAGATCGCAGATACGTTTCAATATATGAATGACTACCTCATCATTTTCTAATCAGTGCAAATTCTAAGTCTGTGAATGTTCTCATTCATCCAGGTCATATTCATTCTGGCAACAATTGAATCGAAGGCAACTGGACTTAGATTTGTCTCTGAAGACATTTTGCCCCTTATCCAAGTGGCTTCATCAGTTTGAACGCTACAGTCTGACTAGGGACTGCCTTCGATTCAAATGTTGCCAGAATAATCAGTGCAAATCAAATTTCATTCTGAAACCTATTCATAAAATGATAAAAAATTACATTTAACAAGCGAGTTTACAACAGCTGAACATTTTTGAATGTAAATAAATGTCTACAAAGTAAAACTCAAAGCTAAAAGTGTTAGCTAAAAGTTACTCACATATTACTACTTATACCATACTACTTTATATTTTATACCTGCATTTCTAGGTCTGCAGGATGGCCTTTGTGTCCCAAGCCCTCCTCCAGCAGATGCAGATGGCCTCCATGGTAGTTGGTCTTGTCCACCTCCTGCACTTGTTTTCTGTGGTGGTTGGTCTCTCCCACATCCATCAGATTTCAATGGCCACCTCTTTGGAAACTGTCCCCACCTCCAGCATCTGTTGATGTCTGTGGTGGCTGCTTTGCCCCATATCCTGCTGAGTAGATCTCCACTTGGACAATTCTTAGTGCTTCCTCCAACAATCCCGCAAATTGCTCCCTGTTCATTGCTGAAACAGAATATAGTAAACATTGTACAATTTTATTTACATACTGTTTTTCCTGCAGTGATAACCCTAATATTACTATAACAAAACGTGAAAGGGTTATGTTGTGCTACTCAGGTGCCCAATAGTCTGGTGGGTCTGGGCTCTTTTCTAGTACATGTATGTGGATCAGTCAGTAGCAGGAGTGAACAGCAGCGAGGAAGAGAAGTTGTCATTGCCTGACAAGGCAAGAATTGTCGCTGTTTGATTTGGACATAGGACTGTGGACTCTGAAACTGGTAGGGAGTAGAGTGTGAGAGTGCCTGCCTGTACTCATACTCATTCGCACACAAAGTGTTTTGCTCACATGTCAACATGTAGCCGAGGATTGAACACAGCAGCGCTCAGCCAGGGGCTCACGGGTAATCCACACACCCGCTCAGCACCTTTCATCCTGGGCAACTCTGGAAAAAGTGAGAGTCCAGCCCCTCTCCAGATGTTTGGTTCCAGAACCAAAGCTATGCATGGAGTTGATATCACTCAACCTCTTGCACCAGCTCTGGTTCCTTCCTCACCAGAGAGGTAACGTTGCATGTGCCAAGAGCCAGTCTGCGATGCTAGGGATCAGCACGCCTAGATCCTCATCTTCACCTGCCGCCCTGCTCACACTGCACCGACCCCAATGCCTGTCCTTGCAGGTGGTGGTCCCACAGCGTTTCAGCTCCATGTAGTGCTTTTGGACTGTGCCCTGACACCAGATACTCACCAGCGAGCTCCTCTCCTAGGTTTGCCTTACAAGAAGAAGAAGAAGAAGAAGATCTACCTTTATTAGTCCCACAATGGGGAAATTCAATTTACACTCTGTTAAACTCATACATGGTACATGCAGACCTGAAACACACATACATGCAGTAATGGAGAGATGTCAGAGTGAGGGGGCTGCTCCTGACAAGCGCCCCGAGCAGTTGGGGGTTTGGTGCCTTGCTCAGGGGCACCTCGGCAGTGCCCAAGAGGTAAACTGGCACCTCTCCAGCTACCAGTTCACACTCAGTTTTTGGTCCATGTCGGGACTTGAACCGGTGACCCTCCGGTTCCCAAGCCAACTCCCTACAGACTGAGCTACTGCCGCCCCCACAAGAATGAACCAGAAAAGAGGAAAAAAATTTAGACACACTTTAAGATTAGGCAATAAAACCACCATTTAGGAAAGAACAACATGGTTGGGCTTGAAAATATTCTGTTTGTGCAATGAAAATGAAACTGTGAACAAGGGACACAAATGAAAAGGTGTTTGTAACATGATGCAAAGGACAGAAACAGCAGTCTCCTAGATGGAAGCCTTGTTTGTTGGACCCATCCACCTCCTGTCCTGCCTGCCCTGTGTGTGTTTGTCTCTCTTTCAACTACATCACCAGATTGTCGTCACAATTGCTTGGAGCGTTTACAATTGCACCAGATTTGCATTGTAGTTAATAACGTAAGGGGTGGTATCGAATGGCGATGACTGTGACATATCTTCGGTATTTCATGCCCTGGGAATGAGAACATACTCCCCAAATACATCAGCAAAAAGGGGAACTGCACAGTTCTATTTTGTATGAGCGACACTCTCGAACAGGCATCCCTATTGGTTTATCCAGTCAACGTTCTGCCTCACCGCCCTGACGGTATGACTACAGGGGTGTTATTGGATGTTCAGCAAAGAAAAAAAAAACCCCCTCTCTTTGTTTATTTTTTTTGCGGAGGGGGGGGAGAGAAAGAGTTTTTTGTGTGTATATATCCGCCCCCCACACTATACACGACCCACTCTCGCCTCTCTCTTTTCTTTCTTTTTTTTTCTCTTTTTTAAAAGAAACTTTTAAAATTGTAAAAAAAAAAAATTTTAATTAAAAAAAAATTTAATAAAAATAATAAAATTACTTATTTTTTTAAAAAATCAAAAAAAATTTTTTCAGGAGAGTAAATGTAATTTTTTACTTACAACCCTGATTAAAATTGATAAAACAGTGTCTAAAACAGGGTTCAGTGTTTTGCTCAAGGACACTTCGACAAGTAGACATGAGAAGCCGGGATCAAGCTGCCAACCTTGTGACTAAAGGACGACCCGCTCTGACCCCTGAGACAAGACCACCCCAACAAAATAGTTTCTTAAAGTTGCAGTGATTCATTGAAAAAATAACTTAATGTGTGGGAGATTAAACACACACACATACACATACACAAGGAGTTGTATGATTATTCATCATCTTGATCTATCACTCCCTTCAACCTGATATGCTAATGAGCCCAGAAAACATAAATGTAATCTCAGAGTACTGCTCAGCGGCAGAGAGGCCAGGGACCCCTGTCAGCACAGATACATGAACTAGGATCAACAGGCAGAGTGTGAAACATACTGAGTACTATCAGAATATCTATGCAGAAAACTGATACTGTTGTGTTATATTTTCTTGATTGAAGGCATGTTATTGCAAATGTTGTCTCACTATTAATGATCATTTATACATGGAACTTAAATCCTTTATCAACAGGTCTGGTGATATCTGTAATGAATCAGCAAATGTATCTGACATGACAACAGCTATAACTAAATATTTATTATGTATTTTCGTTGGCTGTTTATCAGTTCTTATAATGTGTGGAAACCTTCTTGTAATAATCTCCATCATTTACTTCCAGCAGCTCCACACTCCTACAAACTATCTGATCCTCTCTCTGGCTGTGGCTGACCTGCTTGTTGGGGTTTTAGTTTTACCTTTTGGCGTTGTACTTGCTGTCTGCTCATGTTGTTACCTTGACTTACTCTGTAAGGTACGAGGCTGCTTTGACATGTTTCTGTGTGCAGCTTCTATTTTGAACTTGTGTTGTATTTCTGTTGACAGATATTACGCTGTGTGTCAGCCTCTGAGGTACAGAGCTAAAATGAATGTCCGTACTATTGTCATCATGATCCTGGTGAGCTGGACTGTTTCTGCTCTAATAGGAATTGGAAACACAATTCAGGGACTGAACAAAGGGCAATCTACTAAGTGTCTTTTATTTCAACATAGAAGTAAACCTACTGCAATTATAGGAGCAATGTTTACATTTTACCTCCCAGCTGTCGTAATGTTCTCCATCTACCTAAAGATTTTCATGGTGGCACAGAGACAGGTACGCAGCATCCAGAACACAACCTGTCAAAACACAAAGTCTGGATCAACTATCAGTAAGATGGAAAGAAAGGCCACCAAAACTCTGGCTATTGTGATGGGGATTTTTCTGATCTGTTGGGCTCCTTTTTTTCTTTGTCTCTCATATCACCTTTTCAATAATGACTCCATACCACTTCCTGTGATTGACACGTTTAAGTGGCTCGGATGGTCAAACTCAATGCTCAATCCATTTGTCTATGGTTTCTTTTACACCTGGTTTCGATCAGCTTTCAGAATGATCATTTCTGGGAAAATATTTCAAGGTAATCTCACTAATTATAAGCTTTTTTGACTGTGACATATAGTGCTGACATGTTACTGATGATGTAGTCTGACCCTGAAGCTTAGCTTCTCTTTTCAACTGCATGTCATATATTTTCACCAAAATTGTCACTGTACCATACATGTAGTATCTTTTTGTACAACATAGGTAGCACAGATTAAGGGGCTTAAAGAACATGTAATCTCATTGTGATTGTCTGTAAATAAATGTAGGCTTTATATATCTCATTGTGTCTCAGTTTGCATTCAGTTATTACCTTTCTGCAGACACCACCGCCGTATGTTGAAATCAGTGTCATAATTGTGAACAATTTTATTCTTTGAACATTACTTCACAAGTACAAGGATGGCCCTTGCAACTGCACACAAAATTTTACACTGACCTGGAAGGAATTCATGAATGGTGAAATTCACCCCTGCCCCCCTAACTGTTGTGTGACATTATTCCTTAACTCTTTAAACTATTCCCAGAAACTGCATGTGACCTCTCAAAGGCACTAAAGGTGAGGAGGAAGGAGGAAACATGACAATACTTAAAACCCATCCTGATCATTTGAGTTGTTTATTGAATTGTGGTTAAATGCTCTGACATCTGTTTATCTTTCCCAAAGACTCAGAGAAGTTTTTGAAGAACGACCAGTGAGACATTATGAACTGATAATAAGAATCCGAACGAAACTAATCATGCCATTAAAATGTACATTAATTAATATGCTATGTTTAACTAATCATCTGAAAATAACTGAGACTGGTTGTACAGGTTGAAATTATCAAGCAGAAGTGGAGAAACAATATAAAGGTTTTATAGCTCTCCACATTCTTGAGTGGCTGACACACAGTCACAAAAATAGAGATACATCTAAACTACATGTCAGTGGTTTATATCACATTATTGTTTGGTACCATTCTGCAGCGGATGAAGTACAGATGTCACATAGGGAAGACTTAATTATGTGAAGGGAATTAGTGTTAGTTCTGAAATAAATTTAAATACAGAATCTAACCTTTACGTTCAGATGGGAGTGATCAGCTGGACACTCCAGTCACTTCAGACCCTGAACAGAGGGCTGTTGGTTGATGTTTAGTATTGTTTGGTTTGTATGTATTCCTGCTTCTTCCATCACCTAGAGGACCAGTACTTGCAAGATCCTGACCGTGAGCTGCAGTTGTTTGTACTGAACTCGTGTCCAGCCATACATTCAGCAGAGCCTTGACCATTGAGTCTCAGTACTGACATGCAGGTGATCTATTTGCACATACGTTTCTTGGTTAATTTGACAAGATGTAGTATGTTGGTGGATTGCATCTCTTGAGATATAGTCCGTGCAATGTATGCAGTTATGTGTAACAAGAGACTGGACCTAGTATATTAATCAAAACTGTGGTAGTTACATTATATTTATTGCACTTTGATGAATACTTGACTCTGATTGGTCGATTACAGCATTTTATGGTCTATTATTTCTTCATAGCAGACCGTTGCTATAGACAGACAAACACTCACTCTCACACAAAAAAATACACAAATACATTTCAAAATAAGGCCAGAGCCGTAACATCTTGGGAGAAGCAAAAGGCTTCATAGTCTGCAGTTGACCTGTTTGCAGGCAGTGGGGAAGGTCGCAGACCGATGATGCCAACAGGACCACATCATCTGCAAAAAGCAGCAATGACATCTCCAGCACACCGATCTGCAAACCCTCCTCCCCCAGACGACGACTCAATATCCTGTCCATCAATATCAACTGGGGATTTGTGAGTATCCCCACACCTTGGGCAACTCCAGAGAACAATAGAGTCCAACCCCTATCCAGGAATTTGATTCCAGAATCAAGGCTGTGCATAGAGGTAAGCCCCACCAGATCTAACTGATAGCGCTCCCCCTGGCTCCTTCCCCCACAGAGAGGTGACGTTCCACATCCCCAGAGTTAGCTTCTGCCGCCCGGGTCTGGACCGTCGAGGTCCCTGGCCTTCACTGACACCTGTGTGGCAGTGCACCTGACCCCAGCGGTTCCTCCTGCAGTTGGTGAGCCCACAGAATGTGGGGTCTCTCCTCCATTACCTCGATCAGTCATACAATCTTCTGAACCATTCTTCGTCTGGCCTTTCACCTGAGACCAATTTGCCATGGGAGACCCGACCAGGAGCACCAGGCTCCAGGCAATACATCCCTCCGAGTCACAGGGACACACAAACCTCTCCACCATATTAAGGTGATGGTCCATGGAGAGGAACTACTGACCATTTAATTACTCAAAAAAGTAGAAATACACACAAAAGCAATGACTTTGTTACAGTAAGGAGAGTACATGTAATCCATTACTTCCAACCCTGATTAAAATTGACAAAACAGCACACAAATAACCTTCATGATATCATCAAGGTAATCTCAGTTTGGGCTTGAGACTTAAAGACACTATTACTGAGTTGCATTCATAGATTGTATAAAATATGGACGTAGTCTGTGTGATATAGACGGGCTAATACAAAAATAGGCAAAGAGGTGGATCATCGTGGAGCTGAGGCGGGCCTGAATGATGCAGCAAAGCAGACAGTTAGTGGCTAGTGACCTGTCACTCAAAGGGCCCACACCCCCAATTATGCCTTTACAACTATAACTTTGAGCCTTAATATACTTTACACGTGGAAAGTTACATGATTGTATGGCAATTACTCCTTGTATTTGACTAAAAACTATAAAAACTCTTTTGCAAGTCAAATACACACAGGCACATACATGAAATCTGACTTTTGCATTTAACCCATCCTTAGTATTTAGGAGCAGTGGGCTGCTGTAAGCACCCAGAGAGCAACTTGGGTTTCAGTGGCTCAAGGACACGTCGTCATGTGGACATGAGAAGCTAGAGATCGAGCTGCCAACACTGTAACTTGTGACACCCCAAAGTTCTTAAAGTTGCAGTGATTCATTTAAGAGATAACTGTAGGACATTAGACACACACACACACACACACACACACACACACACACACACAAGGAGTTGTATGATTATTCATCATCTTGATCTATCACTCCCTTCAACCTGATATGCTAATGAGCCCAGAAAACATAAATGTAATCTCAGAGTACTGCTCAGCGGCAGAGAGGCCAGGGACCCCTGTCAGCACAGATACATGAACTAGGATCAACAGGCAGAGTGTGAAACATACTGACCACTACATTCACTGAAAACTATCTTCATACAGAAAAGTGATACTGTTATATTTTCTTGATTGAAGGCATGTTATTGCAAATATTGTCTCAGTATTGATGATTATTAATGCATGGAACTTAAATCCTTTATCAACAGGTCTGGTGATATCTGTAATGAATCAGCAAATGTATCTGGCATGACAGCAGCTATAACTAAATATTTATTATGTATTATCATTGGCTGTTTATCAGTTCTTATAATGTGTGGAAACCTTCTTGTAATAATCTCCATCATTTACTTCCAGCAGCTCCACACTCCTACAAACTATCTGATCCTCTCTCTGGCTGTGGCTGACCTGCTTGTTGGGGTTTTAGTTTTACCTTTCAGCATTGTACTGGCTGTCTGCTCATGTTGTTATCTTGAAGACTTAATCTGTAAAATACAAGGCACCTTTGACATGTTCCTGTGTGCAGCGTCTATTTTGAACTTGTGTTGTATTTCTGTTGACAGATATTACGCTGTGTGTCAGCCTCTGAGGTACAGAGCTAAAATGAATGTCAGTGTTATTGTCAACATGATCCTGGTGACCTGGACTGTTTCTGCTCTAATAGGAATTGGAAACACAGTTCAGGGACTGAACAAAGGGCAATCGAATAGGTGTCTTTTATTTCAACATACAAGTAAACCTACTGCACTTATCGGAGCAATGTTTGCCTTTTACCTCCCAGCTGTCATAATGTTCTCCATCTACCTAAAGATTTTCATGGTGGCACAGAGACAGGTACGCAGCATCCAGAACACAACCTGTCAAAACACAAAGTCTGGAGCAACTATCAGTAAGATGGAAAGAAAGGCCACCAAAACTCTGGCTATTGTGATGGGGATTTTTCTGATCTGTTGGACTCCTTTCTCTCTTTGTGGCACCTTTAACCTTCTGAGTAATACCACAATACCACTTCCTGTGATTGACACGTTTAAGTGGCTCGGATGGTCAAACTCAATGCTCAATCCATTTGTCTATGGTTTCTTTTACACCTGGTTTCAATCAGCGTTCAAAATGATCATTTCTGGGAAAATATTTCAAGGTAATCTCACTAATTTTAAGCTTTCTGACTGTGACATATAGTGCTGACATGTCACTAATCAAGTAGTCTGACCCTGAAGTTTTTGTACTACATGTCATATATTTATAGCAAAATTGCCACTGTGCTATACATATAGTATCTGTTTGCACAGCACAGTGTAGAGATTAAGGGGATTAAAGAACATGTAATCTCATTGTGAATGTCTGTAAATAAATGTAGGCTTCATATATCTCATTGTGTCTCAGTTTGCAATCAGTTATTACCTTTCTACAGACACCACTGCCGTATGTTGAATACTCCCCCAGGTTAATTGTTTTCAGACTTGTTTTTTTTTAGAAAACTGGTGATTTCTGGAGCCTTTGCACAAAGTAATGTCTAAAGGGGAAAATGCCTCTTCATTGTGATGATGCATGATAGATGCAGATAGTTACGAACATTATCTTACAAATATTGATGTAACCATTGATGATCATAAGATAACAAATAATTAACATGATGGTGAAATTATTCCTAAATTCTTTAAACTTGTTAAAACCATCAGGTCTTAGGTCATGTCATTTTGCATTTTCATTTTCCTTGTGCACTTCCTGTTTTATTTTGGTGTTCTAACGTTCCCTCTCGTTTCAGAGCACTTCACTTCCTGCCCTTGTGTTTCCCGCTTCCTGGGTGACTGACAGCTCACTGACCTACTTTCTGTCTTCACACACCGGTGTCTGATGGTCATCCCCGCCCCTGTCCACCTGTCCCTCGTCAACCACTTCCCTCACCAGTATTTAATGCCAGTTCGTTTTCGTCCGTTGTGTCAAGCGCTCCTGCAGTCTTCCTAGTGTTAGATCCCTCGCGTTTTGAATCTCTGCCTGTTTTTTGACCTTGCTCTGCCTAGCCCTCTGGACTTGTTAGCTCGCTTTTGCCTTTTTATTAGTGCTGTCAGGCGATTAACAAAATTAATCTAATTAATTACAGGATTTGTAATTAATTAATCTAATTAATCGCATTTTAATCTCATACCTGCTAAAGGCCCCCAAATAAAGAATTTGAATTCTAGGACATTACAAAATTGTAGTGCATGACTAATCAATAGAATACACCAAGAAGAGAAGATTTGAAATCCACATTTTTATTGGTTAAGTGTGCTTTATAAATGAAATTCAAAAGAAAAAAGGTCAAGCACATCAGCAAACCAATTAGGCCAGGTGCATTTCTCAAAAATGCAATACAAATACAGTTAAATAAAATAAATAAAATTCAGAAATAAAATAAGGCTGAGTCTCAAATAGGCTCATAAGCAGACTCTCAATCAAAATGAATACTAAAGCTGACTCAATACAGCAATTCAAAATGAATAGTATAACATGCCTCTAAATAAGGCAACATCAATAGCAAGATGCCAACAGCATTTCCTTTAAAAGGGTCAGCTAACGTTACAGGAACTGACAACAGACAACTCTATGTGTCCTTGAGCCAGTTGCTCAGACAAACAAGCTTGTTTACATTGTCTGAGTGTGAGGCTGCTCTCTTCTTTTCAATGATGTTACCTGTGAGTGAAAAGAGTCTCTCACCTGGCCCAGACGTGGCAGCGGTAGCCAGGTAGGAGGAGAGGACAGCTGTTCATCAGCTCCTGGTGAGCTGCCACCACTCCAGTGGACACTCATGCATTCAATGCACGGCTCAGCTTTGTAGCGGGCTAGAGGCCCCTGCTCCTCCTTGTCCGAGTCAGAGTCCGAGTGACAGGTCCGAGTGGGCTTGCCTCGCTCTCCTGTGTCGCGTCCATCCCTGTTATCAGTCATCCTGCTTTTGACTAGTGGCGGAGGTACGAAGTGACGCCACTGCAGCCTACGGGTCACTCAATGGGCCAAATTTAAAATGCGCATTGCGCATTGACTTGCCACTCACGATTAATTGCTTTAATTTTTATAGTGCGTTAATTTGCAGCGTAATTAATTAATCTGACCCAGTTTTGTATTACAGACGCTGATTTATGAAGTACCTGCTTTTGAGTCGTGCGTTTGAGTCCAGACCAGTCTGACCCCAGTCGTGATAAAACTATTCCCAGAAACAACATGTGACCTCTCAAGGGCACTAAGGTGCTAAGTGCTGAAATGCTTACTTTACAACTGCCCCGCTTAAGCTCAAAGAGGAGAAACACGACAATACTTAGACCCCATCCTGATCATTTGAGTTGTTTATTGAATTCAATTGATGTGATGCTGAGCAAATTATGGTTAAATACCCTGACATCTGTTTATCTTCCAAAAAGACTCAGAGAAGCTGTAGAGAAAAAGCAGTGAGATGTTATGAACTGATGATGAGAATCAGAAGAAAACTACTAATGCCATTAAAATGTACATTAATTAACATGCTATGTTTAACTAGTCATCTGAAAAGAGCTGACGTTGGTTGTACAGATGGAAGTTCTCACGCAGAACTAGAGAAACAATATCAAGATACAAAGACGGTTGTAAGAGAGATACATCTAAACTGAAGACTAAATGAAACTGACATTTAATGCAAATTAATGTGTACTTTATTTGATGTGATGCTGAACTAAAGTATGTTTATTAACATGAAAATGTTGACCCCCAGTTCAAACTATGAGGGTTTAAAGTGTGTTATTAAAATGCTTTTTTAAATACTCAACTCTGATTGGTCAATCACAGCATTCTATGGTCTGTTATTTCTTTATAGCAGACCATTGCTATGTACTCTAAAACAACAGAAAGTGGCTATTGGCCCAGTGCTGCTGTCGCACTGATGCTAAATTTCACTTGAGTGCTACACACATAATCAGCTTTGCTGCACATCCCATAAATGCATGATCCTTACAAGTTGGACATCCGTGGACAGGAGCCAGTTTATTTTTAATAATCTATTTTATTTTTCTTTTTTTTATTTTTACCACTCTTTTTCTTTATAATTAAATATTTTCCTTTTTTTATATTTATATTTTTTTTTTTTTTTTTTTTTTTTTTTTTTTTTTTTTTTTTTTTTTTTTTTTTTTTTTCTTTTTTACACTTTTTTTTTTTTTTTTTATTTTTTACTTTTTTTTTTTTTTTTTTTTTTATTTTTTTTTTTTCTTTTTTTTTTTTTCTCTTTTTCCTTTACCTCAATCATTTTCACTCCTTTGTGTTTTTTATTCTTTCAACTTCCTCGGATATTCCTCATATAAGTATTTTTTTTTTTTTTCTCCCCTCTTTTTTTTTTTTTTTTTCTTTTTTCTTATTTTTTTTTATTTATATAAAATATTTTTATTTTTTTTTTTTTTTTTTTTTTTTTTTTTTTTTTATTCATATCTTTCCTTTCTTCTTTTCTTCTTTTTCCTTTTTTTTTTTTATTTTCCCCCTCCCATCTTTCTCTCATTTACTCTCTGTGATAAGATATATCTGAGAGGGGAGAGAATATTTCACCTTTCTTTTTTTCTCTTCTTTTCTTCTTTTTTTTTAATTTTAGTTCTTATTTTCCCCCCCCCTCCTCTTTTCTGGGAATTTTTTTTCTTTCCTCTTTCATTTTCCTCTTCCCACAGAGGGAGACAGAGAACCCTCGACTGAGACCTGAGCTGGGGGACGCCAAGCAGGACACTGAACTGGAGACTGCCTCGTCTGGACGGGACTGCGGCGCGACGTCTCTCCTTCTCCTTCTCCCTTTCCCACAGTCTGTTGTCTATCCTGATGGCTAAGGCGATGACGGCATCGGGATCGGCCGGCAGGTCCAGTGGAGCCAATTGGTCCTTCACTGGATCAGGAAGTCCATGCAAAAAGGTGTCCATTAGGGACGCGTCGTTCCACCCACTGACGCTGCGAGAGTACGGAACTCGATGGCATAATCGGCGACCCTTCTTCTCCCCTGGCGAAGTCCCACGAGTGCACAGGCGGCTTCTCGTCCGGGCGTAGTGTGATCAAAAATCTTACGTAATGTTTCTGTAAAAAGATTCAAAGAAGAACATACTGGGGAGTTACACGCCCACTCTGCAGTTGCCCAAGCTTCTGCCCTACTGGCAAGGTGGGTGATGATAAAGGCCACCTTAGAACGCTCAGTGGGGAACTGGGCTGCCTGCAGTTCGAAATGAAGGCTGCATTGCACCAAGAATGAGCAACAGTTCTGAGAGTCCCCAGAGAAGCGCTCAGGCTTGGCGACGTGTGGTGAGGTGAACGCCACACGGGGGGCGGCATTGGCGTAGGAACCGGTGTCTCTTGGAAAAACGCCGCGGCTGATGATGTGGCGTGGGGCTTGGTGCTGGGTGGCGGTTGAGTCTCCAGCAGACTCTTAAGAGTCTGCATCTGAGCCCCCAGTTGGTTCACCTGTTCGCCGACGGTTGAACGAAACTTTTCTTGGTGTTCGGACAACTGCTTAACGCTGTGGCAGAGCTGTTCCTCGTGCCGGTTAAGCCGCTTTCCTTGGGCGAGGACAGCGGTGCGAACCTGGTCGGAGTCCGCTGAGTCCATCATGGCCAGTTTGTACTGTCAGGGTTCAGTACGGACAGGCAAGACTCAAAAGCAGACTCAGGCAGGGATGGTCAAAAATCAGCGTCTTTAATAACAAAGGTTGGTCGGTACACAGTAGATCAGTATATCAGGCAGAGGAACGAAAAACGGCAGGCTAAGGGCAATATCAAAAAAACGAGCAGAGTTATCAAACAGCACAGGGAATCTAGCACGAGGAAATGAATCGCTGAGTAAGGGGGCTTCTCACAATGGAACAAGACAAACTGGCACAGTGAGGAATGGGGAGCACACATTAAATGCCACCTGAGGGGAGTGAATAACTACACACAGGTGAACACAATCGGGGCAGGCTGGATGATTGGACAATGTCAGACGCCGGTGAATGGTGCAGGAAACTAGGATCAGCAGGAGGTGCTCAACAGTCCAGATGTGGGAAGGCCTATACAGGCAGGAAGATGATGTGCTCTCATCCTCAACATTGATGTCAGCCTGACATGCAAACTGCAGCGGGTCAATGCAGTCTCAAACCAGGAGCTTGAGATGTTGCAAGACCAGCCTTTCAAAGGTTTTTATGATGTGTGACGTTAAAGCCACTGGTCTGTAGTCGTTTGGAGCACTGGGACGTCCCTTCTTAGGTACAGAGACTATACAGGATGTCCTCCACATGGTGGGCACCCTTTTCAGCCTCAGGGAGAGGTCGAAAAGATGCGAGAAGAGTCCTGCCAGCTGCTCTGCACACACCTTGAGAACCCTTGGGTTGATGTTGTCAGGTCATCGGGCCTTGTTGGTCCTGGTTCTGGAGAGCTGCCATCTCATCTGGCTGGTCTTGATGATTGGGGGGGTGGAGGGGGGTTACCTGTCCTCTGTGGTGGTGATGCTGAGGGCAGGGGGGAGGGGGAGAGGGATTGCTCTGCTGGGAGACATGAAGAAGCTGTGAAGAGGGGGATAGCACAGGTTTGGATGGGGTGGGGGCATCACAGTAGTGTAGGTGGACCGGGTCTGTGCCAGCAAGTCAAACCTGTTAAAAAACAGGTTTAACTCATTATTACATTCCCTGGTCCCTTCACGGCCCCTGCTGCTCTTTTCATGCAGTGAGATTTCTCACCCCAGCCCAAACCTCTGTTGTGCTGTCCTGCTGAAGCTTCCCCTCAATCCTGTTTCTGTACTGATCTTTGGCCCTCCTCAGTTCCCTCCTCAGCTTTCTCTGTATCTCTTTCTGGCTACTGATGAAATAAATACTCTATAAATACTCCTACTACTACAGAGTCATAGGGACACACAAACCTCTCCACCATGTTAAGGTGATGGTTCATGGAGAGGAACTACTGACTATTTAATTACTCAAAAAAGTATAAATACACACAAAAACAACAACTTTGTTACAGTAAGGAGAGTACATGTAATTCGTGACTACCAACCCTGATTAAAATTGTCAAAACAGCACACAAATAACCCTCGTGATATCACCAAGATTATCTCAGATTGGGCTTGAGACGTAGAGTACTACTCAGTTGCATTCATGGACTGTATAAAATATGGACGTAGTCTGCATGATGTCACCCGGAGGTTTCTGAAGAGTCATTGTGAGTGTAGGAGCCATCCATGTAAGTCTCTAATTAATATGCATTTTGCTTGGCTGCGGTGTTTGTTGTTATTGGTACTTGGTGGAAGGGGTGTCACTATGGGTGTGTACTCTGCAGTGAGCAAACAGCGGCACTCACCTGATCACTTTCCATCATGGGGTAGGGTGAGCATCGGGGTGAAACTTTCTGTTGACCGCATTTTTCGACTGCATTTGCGATTATTTGTAGCGGTAAGTGTCGATTGTGCAGCATCGTAAACTAATAAATAAAGGAGATCAATCAGAGCTGGGGGTGAAGTGGAATCTTTTAGTGTGCCCGTCACCGATTTCTTCCCCTGTGTTTAGCCTACCGTGGCTGTTCAAAGTGGGCCTCTCTGGCTGTCACCATCTTGGCAGTGACGACACAGCCTAAGTCCTGGGACACACTGCACGCCTGACGAGCGCGTGGCGGCTGCGTTACCTGTTGTTTTTCATTTTGGCGTCAATATTAACAGGTTAGAGTGTTTATGCTGCCCGCGTGAGATGTGCATCTCACATGCGTCTCAGCTGCATGTCTTTCAAAGATTAGAGGTCTCGTCTGTTTTACTAACTAGGATTTCGGTGTCTATATTTGTAGGACAGGAAATGTCACAGACATGACAAATAGTTTAGATGTATTTTTAAATCAAAACTTCCTGATTTCATTTCAAAATAAAACCCCTCAAACATTTTTTTTTTTCCTTTTGGGCAGAACTTCATTTGTTAACACAAGGCTTTTATTCTGCGTGCAGGGCAGTGTTGTAGGACATGCAGTGACTTGCAGGGCTCCATGAATGAATACAAAATGTGATTTTGATTGTGGATTATTACTATTATTTACAAATCAGCACAAATTTCATGACCGTTCTCTATCTAAAATGAATATAAATGACATTTATAATGCCATGATATGGTCATGATTAGGTCTACTAGTGTAGAAAGAACAGCAGTAGGCACGCAGCTGAAACGCAGCCAGTGTGAACAACAGACGCATGAATCGTGCAGTCATGAGGTAACGCAGCCGCCACACGCTCGTCAGGCGTGCAGTGTGTTCCAGGGCTAACAATCCACCTATCAAGGTGGATCATCGTGGAGCTGAGGCGGGCCTGAATGGAGCAGCTGAGAGACAGCTAGTGGCTAGTGACCTGTCACTCAAAGGGCCCACACCCTCAATTATGCCTTTACAACTATAACTTTGAGCCTTAATATACTTTGCACATGTGGAAAGTTACATGATTGTATGGCAATTAACTCCTTGTATTTGCCTAAAAACTATAAAAACTCTTTTGTAAGTCAAATACACAGGCACATACATGAAATCTGACTTTTGCATTTAACCCATCCTTAGTATTTAGGAGCAGTGGGCTGCTGTAAGCACCCAGAGAGCAACTTGGGGTTCAGTGTCTTGCTCAAGGACACGTCGTCATGTGGACATGAGAAGCTAGAGATCAAGCTGCCAACGTTGTGACTTGTGACACCCCAAAGTTCTCAAAGTTGCAGTGATTCATTTAAGAGAAAACTTAATGTGTAGGACATTAAACACACACAAACACAAGGAGTTGTATGATTATTCATCATCTTGATCTAACACTCCCTTCAACCTGATATGCTAATGAGCCCAGAAAACATAAATGTAATCTCAGAGTACTGCTCAGCGGCAGAGAGGCCAGGGACCCCTGTCAGCACAGATACATGAACTAGGATCAACAGGCAGAGTGTGAAACATACTGACCACTACATTCACTGAAAACTATCTTCATACAGAAAAATAATACTGTTATATTTTCGTGATTGAAGGCATGTTATTGCAAATGTTGTCTCAGTATTGATGATTATTAATGCATGGAACTTAAATCCTTTATCAACAGGTCTGGTGATATCTGCAATGAATCAACAAATGTATCTGGCATGACAGCAGCTATAACTAAATATGTATTATGTATTTTCGTTGGCTGTTTATCAGTTCTTATAATGTGTGGAAACCTTCTTGTAATAATCTCCATCATTTACTTCCAGCAGCTCCACACTCCTACAAACTATCTGATCCTCTCTCTGGCTGTGGCTGACCTGCTTGTTGGGGTTTTAGTTTTACCTTTCAGCATTGTACTGGCTGTCTGCTCATGTTGTTATCTTGAAGACGTAATCTGTAAAATACAAGGCACCTTTGACATGTTTCTGTGTGCAGCGTCTATTTTGAACTTGTGTTGTATTTCTGTTGACAGATATTACGCTGTGTGTCAGCCTCTGAGGTACAGAGCTAAAATAAATGTCCATGTTATTGTCATCATGATCCTGGTGAGCTGGACTGTTGCTGCACTGATTGGAATTGGAAACACAGTTCAGGGATTGAACAAAGGGCAATCTAATAAGTGTCTTTTATTTCAACATACAAGTAAACCTACTGCCCTTATCGGGACAATGTTTGCCTTTTACCTCCCAGCTGTCATAATGTTCTCCATCTACCTAAAGATTTTCATGGTGGCACAGAGACAGGTACGCAGCATCCAGAACACAACCTGTCAAAACACAAAGTCTGGATCAACTATCAGTAAGATGGAGAGAAAGGCCACCAAAACTCTGGCTATTGTGATGGGGATTTTTCTGATCTGTTGGACTCCTTTCTCTCTCTGCATCTCCTTTAACCTTTTGAATAATAACACAATACCACTTCCTGTGATTGACACGTTTAAGTGGCTCGGATGGTCAAACTCAATGCTCAATCCATTTGTCTATGGTTTCTTTTACACCTGGTTTCGATCAGCTTTCAGAATGATCATTTCTGGGAAAATATTTCAAGGTGATTTTACTAATTATAAGCTCTTTTGACTCATTATCATATAGTGCTGACATGAATGATGTAGTTTGTCCCTGTATGTGAGCACCTATTTCTTACAGCATGTCAAACAGTATATTTACACCAAATTTGTACAACTCAGTGCATAGATAGCCCCTTAAACAACATGTAACCTCAGTGTGAATATCTGTGAAGAAATGTAGGAAACATATTATGTCACTTTGTCTCATTTACTATTTGTACTCAGGTGTTATCTTTCTGCAGGCACTGCCTCTGTGTTGAAAGCAGGAGTATGTTTCTGTTTTTTTTTCTTTGCAAACAGTATTTATAGTCTTTGAACAATACTTCACATTTAAAAGGAAGGCCCTTGCTACAGCACACAAAGGTTTAAACCTACATGTAAGGAATTAATGAATGGTGAAATGATCTTTCCTGTATCGTAGTTTTAAGTCCTCATTTCATTTTGGTTGTAGATGGTAAATGAATTAAGAAACATATGGATGTTTAACCATCCTGAATTATATTAAATAAAGCATGGTAACTGTTAAGTACTAAATAAGTGCATTTACATTAAGATCTGAATCAGCAATATTTGCAGCAAAATGTGAATTTTGCTTTTATTCTCTAATATTTGTGACTTGATTTGTGACTTTACTGTTTTTTTCATTAAATACTCAAAAATACACAAAAACCTGACTTTGTTACAGTAAAGAGAGTAAATGCAATATGTTTTTACCACCCCTGATTAAAACTGACAAAATAGCACAAGTCTGAAACAATAAACCTCATGATATCATCAGGGTCATCTCAGCGTAGGCTTGAGACTTACAGACACTACTACTGAGTTTCATAAACTGTATAAAATATGAACAGGCTCAAAGAGGGCGGCTCCGGCTGGCACCATCTTGACAATGACGACACAGCCTGACTCCCAGGTTGATCCAAATATGGGCAAAGAGGTATATTGTCTTGTCGTTGTTTAATGATGGAGCAGAGGACACAGGTAGTGGCTAGCAAACTGAAACTGCACCCACCTGTCACTCAAAGCAGTCATGCCCTTAATTATGCATGACTACTGTTATACTGTATAACAATTAACCCCAGTACAGTTGTCATAAACCTAAACTGTTGCACCAGGGTGTAAACATGTTTTTTCTGCTGTACAGTTGAACATTTTATGGGGGTCTATGGCAGGGGTGGACAATTATTTTCCTGGGGGGCCACATGAGAAACCGAGATTATTGCCGGGGGCCAAACAAATAGTCAGACATAACCTCTATTTTATGACATTATATACAAGAGTCTTTGAACTGTAGTCATTTTTCCATTAATAAAACTTAATATTTAACTTAGCATTAACAATTCCATTTAACATTTAACTTAACATTAACACTTACATTTGCTCACTTGTCAGCTGTGATAGATTAAATCCAGTTGTAAACAGTGGGAAGGGAATACTGTTTGTGTTATCTGAAGAGAAAAAAAAACACTCAATTTTGTAAAGCATTTTATTTATAATTAAAAAAAATACACGATTTAAACAAATAAATCTACTGTTCATTCACAACTCGATGAACCGTATAAACAGCAAAGTTCATCTTGACAAACATTTTCTGTGGGACATTGAACAAATATTTCATTGTATTACCAGTTTTTTTTTTTTTTATTGAATTTTAATTATTTTATTTTTACCAACACAATGCACATTAGCCCATGGCCAAACATTGAATAATCCATTAAAATAATAGTAAAACAATGTAAGTACACCACAGCTCTCTATGGGCGAGAGAGGTCATTGAAATTATGCGTGAACTACACAAGATGGCCGAGCCAGAGGAAAGCTATGCCATTGTACTTCTGCTGTTGGCTGCTGCTTAGCCAACATGCATTATTGAGCTACAATGCTACTCAAACTCAACTTACCTTTCCACACCAATGTGCAAATTACATTAAAGGCCTGCAGACTGTGATTTCATTACAGGACCTCAACTTAAAGGAATGGTGTGTAGCATTTAGGAGGATCAATTGGCAGAAGTGGAATATAATATGCACAAGGCAAAAGTGAGCATGGCTCACGTAACCTTGCTCACTGCTTGACCCCTAACCTTGACCTACCAATGTTGGGCCAAAGGTTTTGGCCTTTTGTAACTAATGAAATTGGTCTATAGAGCACAGTGTGGCTAGTTATTAGCTCACCTTCTCAGGGTAAAGTCAGTAAAAGACAACTATGGTCTGCCTTATTGATGCTGTCCTTGTTTAAACCACATCATTACTGGTATTTAAACTCTGGGACTCTGAGTCTGTGGCGGTGGGTGATACTGTCTGATATTTGATTAATTGTACATGATCTGGGAACTTGCCATCCATGTTTGAGTGATGACTTTGATATAAATTTCCAACTGACCACAACTTGCATGTTCATTAACAGTGTTTTAAAATGATCTTTCATTAAAATGATAAAATTTGAGACAAATTTCATTTTCAAATTATCTGAAAAATATTGCCACAACAAATGTAATAGTAAAAGTAATGTGAACTTACATAACTTGCGTCAATAAGTGTTGTAAAACTATTATACTGTAAGTACCTTCAAGTTTACTGAATCAAGACAGTTTTACAGCACACTGGTCATCCTTCAGTATCATCATGCTATACTGAACAAAGTGCTGTAATTATCTCAGTATGAGATGAAAACTCAAGTTCCCAACATACACTCTGGAAATATAAGTATAACTGATAAACAAAATGGAGAAAGTAAATGTCTGTTTCTAAAAGCTAAAGCCACAATGAAGTAAAATTAAATTTTTTTTTGGCCCAAAATTTACTAAAAATCTGTACACACGAGACAATACTATCAACCATCAAGCTAAATAATAAATTCAGAGGTGAAACAGTTTCTGTTCTGCTCTGGAACTGAAAGTGCGACTCACAAACAGGCTGATGGAAGAACGGGCATGCCGAGTGCTATATTCGTAACCCCAGCTTTGTCGTAGCAGGGCAAATAACTTCATTAAAGGAAACAGCATACAAATCGGAAAATTCACCTTTTTTTGGCCAACATTTCTAACATTTGAATCCTCACATCAAAAGGCACAACTATGCAACACTGTCAACCGTCATACACGCTGAAGTACCAAAATCAAATAGCTTTCGAGTTCAGCTCCGGAGATCGAACAGAAGTTGGACATTTTTTGAGATGAATTAAAAATAAACAAAAAACTATAGCACCACCCTTGATTTCTAACCTCAGAAAAGCACAACTAGACCACATCAGTATTTTTCCCTGATCAGTCTTTGGCTGAAATTTCAACAAAAATTGGTGCACCTTGGACTTCTAAACCTCGAAAGGCATCATTTGACCACACTGTCAACAATCGTACCAAATTTGGAGATCCTGAGTCAAGTAGTTTGTGACAGACATGTGGTGTGCTATAGAGTATGTATGTTGTAGCGGGGGTATAAGAGTGTTAAATGAGCCATTTATATCTACATAGGAAGCAGGTCCTCCTCATGGAGCTGGACAAACCAAACACTGACTCTAGATAGGGTCATTCACCTTTTGTGTTTTTGCAACCTGCAACCTCGCCACTAGATGCCGCCAAATCCTACACACTATGACAGATGGCAAACTAAGTGGCTAGCAGTTAGCTGACACTGTTTTCTCAGCAGTATAGGCTACATGTATATAGATTATGGCAAGATAAACCAAATATATCTACAGGGGTACAGTTTTTATTATTAGCCCCCCCCAAAAAAACTAACTAAAATTATCTAAACAAACTAAATAATTTTTGGGAATTAACATAAGTTTAAAGCTTAAATATTTAGTGGTACTTTGTTAAATCCTTAGTACCTGCTTTTTTAGATAAGACGTATGATGCTCTATTTCGTTTAAGGGGACACAGACAGTAGTGGTAAGGTAATCATGAAAAACCCAGAAACTAGTTGGTATGATTCACTACTTGAGTTTATATTAAAAATGCTAACTTATCATTATCATTTATATACTGTGGAGCTATTCAGAGTTGTGAAACATTTATTAATTATATTACTTCTATACTAGTTCCTTCCTCTAACTTCTTGTGCATCTCAACCGTTACCAAACCAAGCAGCAATACACTTCATACTTTGATATCAGCAGCATAGGCCTACTGCTTCAAAAATACCATTTCACAGTTTCATTCACAATGAAATGTCACTGAACCTTACATTTCAGATATGTCATCTATGTTACAGAAATGGGAACAGTAACATTACCCTGCAAACATACTGATTGTAACACAGTGTTTTCTTCTGATTTCAAAACCAGCTTTTACAATATCAGTGAACTTCACACTTTCTAGTTTCCGATCATGCACAATGACTGGTAGATGTTTTGAATCAGTAACGATATAAATTTCACGTGTGATGTGTTGATTCAGATGTTCATGAATGACTCCGATGCACCGTTGCTGCTTGAGTTTGCAGCTTCTGACACACGGTAAACATCTGAAAGACAAATGAAAAATTGTTAATAAAACAGCTTACTCAAGTAAGTGGAAAAACTGCTGAATTTAAAACAAGAACTGACATCGTTTTCGGCGCAGTCGATTTATCCAGTTTAGTCCACTGAGAGAGGAAATGCCACCACTTGTACTCTGTAGTACAAAAACAGAAATGCATGTCAAAATAAAGTCCTTGAAGGAAAGACGTGAGTGTAATAATATCTGTAGAATTTAACAGGTCTGTAGATTAAACTACATACACATTACAAACGAAAAAAAAACTTTTACTTAAAAAGTGCATGCAACAGTTTAGGGATATTAAAAAAAAAATCACTTACTCTTGTTTGATTATTAGAGCCTGTGCTTGATGTAGGCATTTTTCTTGCAAGGATAGAGCGGATCTACAGGCAAAATCAAATTCATGTCACTAATGTGCAATTTGGGAAATATTTAGCAGAATCAACAGTTTAAATTAACAGTGTGATATTTTGGGAAATAATCTTATTTGCTTTTATATAATGTGCCATCTTAGTGAGCTTTAGATATTCTGATATAGGCAGGATTTTTAACTTTGGACAGAGCTTGGCTAGCTGCTCCCAGTCTTTATGCTAAGCTAAGCTAATTGGCTCCTGTCTCGAGATCCACACCAAGGGCACAGACTTGACTTTCTGATGGGAATATTGTATTATTAAACATTTTACTCTTCTGCTTTTATTTGATAGTTACCAGTTACTTTGCAAATTACAAGGAAGACCTATAAAAATACAAAGGATTGGTAAGTAGGACAAATTAGCTCCACCTTGGCCAACTACAACAGTAAAAACCTGCTTACTTTGTTTAAATCTCAGGGGGGTTTCACTGAGAGTAATGCTCTCTTTTTCAGAAACGGCCTGATGACATTCACAGTTACACATTCACAGCTGGAGGCTGTCCAGCAGAACCACAGTCTAATCTGCTGGCCACTGAGCAGCTTCACTTGCGGTCACAAGCTTGCTTCTCTAACCTCCACACATTAAATCTGCCATCAGGAACTTTGAGCCAAAATGTTAAAAAGATATTTTTTTTATAAAACTATCACAATATCTTGACAGTAGCACATATGAGAGATGTCTTTCTTCCTCCTCCTAATGCAGACAAAAACAACTAATCAGAGCCGAAAAGTCTGTGGGCAGCTGTCAATCACTGCTTGCAAAACTTGCATACTCCTTTCAAACTGTCAAACTAGGCAGCGCTGATCAAATACGAATCAAGATTCTGTTGCTGTAATGCTTATTTCTCACCTCAGATGTTTTCAGAAACATTTCTGTGTTCTGTTAAACTGTAAAATGAGAAAGTTTGTGGCTGCCATGTTGACAACAGTCAAACCAAAACCAAGCGCTGCCCACTAGCCATAGCAAACATCATCAATATCATCATCGTTTTACAGCTGAACAGTCCACTAAAAAAATGTTTCTGAGGCGAGAAATAGGCTTTATGGGTCACAGTACGCAGCACTACCGCGCTCTGAAACCCATTATTTTGCATGATGTAAACAGCAGCTTTTTGCTGTGCTGAGTTGTACTTGTTTTGTATTTTTACATTGCGGTACTGCTGTCTTTACTTGAATAAAAGATCTGAATACTTCCTCCACTGCTATTAGAGTGGTATCAATCTCCTCATCTCTCTGTCCCCAAAGCAAATAACTGTATTTCCAAAAATATCTAACTATTTTTTTGAAGTTAACATACCTTTGAATCGAGTAGTGTCCCAAACACTAAAATGAAGAAACCCTGAGGAAAGACAGATGACATACACATTTCTTTATGATCGTAAGGAAAGAATATAAAATGTTTTACTACATAAAATCATTATACGTATGTGAGTATTCAATTATATTAATATTTAATTGTATTTCATTGAAAACAAATACCTGTAGTGAATTGAAGAATGCAAAGGCAACATGGATTCCCCAATTTGTTGACGATATCATGGTTCCCACTCCCAAAGACCAGGTCAGTCCAAATAAAGGAGTCAAAATGACCACACACCTTAAAATGACCACTAACGTGTGCTTTTCATCTGTTTGGGCGGCATCTCCCACACCTCTTCTCAGCATTTTGAATAAGACGACGATAACAATTAAAAGGTTGATGAAAACTATTGTCAAGGCAGGTATCACCATGGCCAGCAGGGCCATTGTCTCAAACCAGTTGAGCCAACAAGCATTGTCTTTCCGGATGTATCCATTTCCTGGTGCTGTGACAGCAACAGTAACAACAGCTATAATCAGAGGGCACCCGTAGCCTAATAGGAAGCCAATGGCCAACATGACTGACTTGGACATGTGTGAGAAGACCATGACCGTCCGGTAAAAGAGCAGAAGGCCTGACACAAGCATCCAAAAGAACAGAGCAAGGTAGAATAAGTGCATAAAAAATGTTGCTGTGCTGCATGGTCCAACTGCAACTTGATGGTCCTCCCCTGGGTTTTCAAGGGGGTTCTTGTCAATATTGGCAGCAATGATGAAACAGATGTCAGCGATCAACAGAGATAGGGCAGTGTTAACGATGGAAACATGACGCATGAAGGCAGTGCTATTTCTGGTTATGGCTTTCCAAACATATCCTTCAATAATGAGACATATTACTAAGCTTGCCAGAGATATCCCAACTCCAATATAAGTGATTATATTCAAGGGTACTGACAGATCTTCAGGGATGTCTGTTGCCATCAGAATTGAAAAGGAGGTGAGATGGTTGCAACTGCAGGTTACTGTGTTGTTTATGTCGGAAACAAACTCACAGCCTTCGTCATCCCAAGCGCCCAGACGATCAAAAAGTGCAAAGTTCCAGAAGACGCATTGCGGGTTTAGCGACAGAGAACTGTTTAGCTTGTCGTAGCTCAGCGTAACATTGTCAATTGTTGCGTTTATTTGGACTAGCACAACCACACCATTGATGGCATTATCACCGACAGTGTCATTGCTGGTGGTGTTGAAGAGGCTGGCACTGGAGTTCCGTACTGGCATAACATTGTTAAGGGTGGAGAAGGTGATGGTGGTGATAAAGACATTGGCAAGGTCGGTGTCTGGAATGTCTATGACGATGCTGTTGTTCACATCTGCTTTGAAGGAGTTACTAAACGTGGTTCTGTTTATCAGGATCAGTTGAGTGGCAAAGGAAAACTCCCCGATCAATCTATCAGAGAGGGACTCCAACGCACCCAATAATTCTGAGCTAGTATTGCGGGTTTCATTTGCATTCAGAACTTCCCAGGACTCTCTTGAATCATCACCAACGATGACATCTACTGTTTCAAGTACATCCTGCGGATGAAGAGACATTTCACTGTGAGGGTACGTACTCATCAAAAACTAAGTATCAAGTGTATTTCTGACATAACACACATAACCTTTAGTAAGAGGCTGCCAAGGGGAAGGCTTAACCTACCTTCATAACAGATTCAGTGACTTCTTCCGTGGAAACATCTGCAATGTTGTTTAGGATGCCAACGACAGCTGATATGGTTTCAGATGAATTTCTAATTGTTGTTTCTTCTTCTTTGACAGTATCACTTAGATTTCCCACAAAGTCTGGCACTTCCTCCGCAACCAAATCCTAAAGGAATGAAACATTAAAAACACACAAAAATGTATGATATCACATTGTATTAGGGCGAGATTGAAAATGCAGAGATCCCTCTTTCTGGCCACTAGAAACTGTTTACAACAATCTTTTAAGTCACAAAAATGCAGGGAGGGCTAAAAGAATGAGCTGGAATCAGTTTGTTTGGCACAAGTCCTTCAGTATTGGGGTATCTGCCATACTGAGTCCAGCTAAATGCAAGATTAGGAGCATATCTATTGCCTCCGTACCTCTCAACATGGCAATGGCTGAACCGGCAGCTCACTGCTAATGGTGCTAATAGAGCTAAAAGTACTGACAGCACTTTAACCAGACAGCAGACAAGTTTCACTTTGGTCAACTTTCTCATTGAATTAACATTAATTAGTGACAGCTGATATGACCTTTTGGTTTGACTGCGTCTTTTATTCATTTGCTCACACTGCTGTGTAATACAGGAGTCCTTTATGTTCCATGCAACACCTTAACATGCTCCGGGACAAGACTCAATCAGGACAAGGATAGCCTACTGTGTATACAGGTGTGTTCTCAATTCAACCAGTTTCAGTTACTTACAAGACAGCAGAGGCAGTGAACACTGTCAGCAATGTGGCCATTGTGTATTTTTTCAGTGATGTGTGAAGTGCTGCTGTTTGTTGAAAACGTAAGTATTTTGTTAATGCTGAGGTTAACAAGTATCTGAATCCTGTCCAGCTCTTCAGTGCAACATACCCCATTGATATCCACTCTGTATAGATATTATAGAAAATACTATAGGACACAATGAAAAATATTGTTGGAAACCAGCCGGTTAGATTCTTGATGCAAAAGTATTCAGATGTAAAGCATTTCCAGTTTGCTTCATTATTTTAATACTCACATAATTTAAATTAATATAATTATTATAATATATAATTAATATAATATAGTGTACTAAATTTTGGTCAGGACATCCACAACTGAAAGTCTGATACCTATGGTAAGCCGTTTATACATTTAACACCTGAGCTTGATTATCTGGAATTAACGTTAGCGATATCCACAATCGGGCTGCAGAGTGGTGCAGTGGTTGCCTCACAGTGAGAGGGTCACAGGTCCAAATCCGGCTTGGGGCCCTTCTGTGTGGAGTTTGCATGTTCTCCCTGTGTTAGCATGGGTTTTCTCCAGGTTCTCCAGCTTCCTCCCACAGTCCAAAGACATGCAGGTTAATTGATGACTCTCTGCAGATATCTTGAATGAATATCCTGTCTGGCTATTAAAAGTTAAAACGGCTTGCCCATTAATAACTGCACTTTGTACAGTCACTGAATAATGAAGGTTTCTTAGTGTATGCTTAATATCATGTCCACAACCTGATCATGTGAGCATGTCAAGGTATTGACTGACAGACTATATCATGTTGGTGATATGTGTGACATATGTTGGTGATATTGGTGATACAAACCAGATGTTGAGTGAAGCTGGACATTTGGTGAAGTGGCCTAAATGATTTTGTGTCATGGTGTTAATAATGAATATTTGCCTGTCTGGTGTACTGTGTGTTTCAGAGATGTATAATGGGGATGATTTGTTATCCCCAGTAGATTACCTACCGTTGAATCAATTAATAATTCCTTGATTTTTATCACAATGCAGGTCTCCCTCAAAAATTTCCACTCTCCTGATATTTGGCACTCCGCAGTCTTGCTCCCCTCTTGACCTGTACCACATGGTATGCTTGATATGTCGCCTTCTCGTCCAGCCCCATACGTACCATCATTGCAAACAATATCTTAAAAGTTAAACAATAAATTCATGTTAGCCAAAAATATGGTGACCACAGGTAAGGAAGAGTATTTTTTTTTTTTTACATTTTAAATATTGCTCTTACCGTCTCTGAAAATGGTTATTGCTGTTGCCTTTTGATAATCTAGATTATCAACCTTACAAGTAAAAACTATTGGCTGTGATTCGCTGCAGCTCCCTAGCAGGTAATCATATGTGATGCAGAAGGTTTCACCATCGTTAGTGGTGCCAGCTGTGAACATGAAACAGTGTTGTTAATGAAATTACAGTTAATTAAGTAATTAAGTAAATCTGAATCCAGCTTTTCGGGATGGTCATTTGAGGACTTTTCAGTATCATTTCATACTTACCTAAGGGTAAAGCAGTTGAGCCTCTAAACCACTTAACCGTATAGGGGGACTGCACACAACACTGCAGTGATTCTTTCTCTCCAGCTGTTCCCTCGCATTTAATGTTAACTTGTTCCTGTAGTTGTATAACGGGAGCAGGTCTGACGTCATTTCTTGTTACATCTCTTTTTTGGGTGAAAGTTATGACTCCGCCCATCAGAGTACATTCGTAACGTCCTGTGATGAAAAGAAGTATTCATGAATGCATTGGTATACTGTAAAATAAAGAAAAAAATGATAATTGTGAAAATGATGACAATGTTTGAGCGTGACTGTTGTTTTTTCACTTTAGCATTTACTGTAAGCCGTGTTTCCATACAATTGTCAAACAAATTTTAACTTTTGAAACGTACCAAAAAAGAAAGAAAGAAAAGAAGTGAATTAGACACATTTCCATCAACTGGTTTGGAGCAAATAAATTTGGCTTTGCAAAGCATAGTTTCATTAGAAGTTGTTGGTATTGGCTACACTTTAAGTGGGGATTGCCCACTATTCCGACAGCCTGTTATTCCATGGCTCATTATTATGCAAAAAGACACCTATGGTGAAGGAAACCTGCCCCACTCTGCCTCTACTCTACACTAATCTGGCTCCTCGTGAATCACTCATGTGCTTCTATTCGTTGCACAGATTGTGCATATTTAGGAACAATGGGCTGTCAGAACAATGGGCGATCCCCGATGGAAACATGGCGAGTGAGTAAGGGGTATGATAGCCAAGCAAACAGAGGAATTAATGTCTTGGTTAGCTTCAATTCAGAGAAATGTAATTTTACTAACACAGGAAAACACAATGTCATTCTTTTTAATAACAATATTCTGATGAAACATGTATAAATTCCCAAACTGTAATATATAAGATGTCATTTCACAGTGTCATCAAAGGTAGAACCCCGCTTTATATTGTGTATACTTGGGTATCCATTACATCATTCCCATCTTATGGTGATTTCATGGCTATTTATTATTTATTAGTGAGCAAATTCACATAGCTTTGACTTACCAATATCAAGCAGTATGACGTTCTTTATCGTAAGAATAGAATTCACGCCAGAATTAGTTATGTCAATTCTTTCACTCTCTTTAATTTCTCTTCCTTTAAATTTCCACATAGCAGAAGAGATAGAAATCCTTCCGACATTAAGGTTTGCAGGAGGCCCACACGCCAACGTCATGCTATTTCCAGTATAAATGGGTGGGCTTGTAATGCTCATTGGAGATGGATCTTTGGAGAAAGTAAAAGAGATCAGTGTGGAGTTCACTCAAGTTCAAGAAAAAGTAATCACCTGCCAGCTGGTATGAACTTACTGTTGTAAAATGCAGTAACAGAGCCAATGACCGGAGCAATATCATTCATTGATTCTGGAAGATTTTCATTTGCTCGGGCTACTTCGGCTGGATTAATTTCTCTTGTCTGAACAACAAAGTCTGTAATTATACTTCCTTTTCTGCAAGAACAAACACAAGTCAACACTGCAGTGTAAAATGTGTA
Source organism: Pterois miles (assembly GCA_947000775.1). Taxonomy (NCBI): domain Eukaryota; kingdom Metazoa; phylum Chordata; class Actinopteri; order Perciformes; family Scorpaenidae; genus Pterois; species Pterois miles. The sequence goes on along the minus strand of CAMQGK010000634.1, from coordinate 25,816,263 downwards.
CAGTTTCCTGCCTCCATGTTTTCAATGCCAGAATTTCAAATACCTGAATCCAGTCACAAAGGCACTGATGAACCCTGTCATCCCTTTATACTCCTCCTCTAACTGTGGGAGTGATATGGTTAATAATATAAACACTGGAACATCATGAACTGAAAATAAATACAAGTTGCAATTGCATATGGTATTATCAATGCGCTTACCAGTGGATTAATGCTTGATTCAAGTTCCTTGTATGCAGGACTTGAAGCATTATTTAATTCGTCAGTGAATGTGTCGTTTAATTCAACAGACATTTCCACATTGAATCCTGTTTATTGAAAAAGAAAAAAAAAGATGAGCAAAGCTGTGGATACATATTTCGTTTTTTTTTTGTGATGTAAAAAAAAACAAACAAAAACTAGAGAAAGGTCAGGTAGACAGGCAGACAATTATAAATTATGGCTCCTTTTACTTTACTTGCTACTTTTAGTTTTCATTACCAGTGCAGGTCAATGGTAAAAGTGCTTTAAAGTGCTCACTATCCTTTATAGTTTTGAGATGTTATGTGGCTGGCAGAATTAGGTAGTATTTGGTGATAAAATTATGTTTTCTTTTTAAATGGAAAACAACATATTTTATATTTTTGTGTAAGAAGACTCACATCTATGGTTACTCTCTATTTTTTTTTCTTTTAGAAAAATCATGAAATCCCCTATTTTTCAAAAAATGTTTTCAGCAGCATTTAATTTTGCATTCAACATTTACAATATTGCACAAAGCTTGATGAAAATGACTTTAAATGTCTTACAAATATTACAGAATTCAAAAAAGGAAAATGTATAAAATGAACATTACTTTAATGTAGTAAGGACATTTAATATATGAACAAGTGATGAAAGTCATACAAAACAATCATGTTACAGATGAAAATCTTAATGACTATATGCAAGTTTTAGTACCTCTTTATGCAGTAACTATTACATACGTGGGTTGTTAAAATTAAACTATACCTATCCTAACGTTAACGATTTAAGACGAATGCCTTACCTTAACGGTTTGAGGTCAATGCCTAACTCGGCATAGTGCTGCCTTACCCAGTGTTAATCAAGAAAACAATACCTGTAGAGGGAGTAGTGGTAGGTGTGGTGGAGCTAATGGTAGTAGCGGTAGTAGCGGTGGTAGCGGGTGGTAGCAGTGGTAGCGGTGGTAACGGTGGTAGCGAGGGTGGTAGCGGTGGTAACAGTGGTAGCAGTGGTAGCGGTGGTAGCGGTGGTACTTGGAGTACCGGTGGTTGGAGTTGGAGAAGAGGTAACTCCTGATGTGGAGGTATCAGTGATAATTGTGTTAGTCACACTAGTAGCTGAAAAAGCAAGTTTAAACATTAGCATAATTAGTTAAAATATCCTCAATTGTAAAGTGCACAGAACTTCTCAAAATTATACTATAATATTACAAGTCACAGCAGTTGGTCTACATATTGCATAACCGTAATTTTAACAATAATTGTTGCAGCTGTTGGAGCAATAGATGTGAAAAGAACACACCAAAATAACAAAAGAAAAGTGAAATCCTTCAAGTTAAAATAAATGAGAAATCTCAACCAGGAGAGGGTTATACCATCACCCCAGTAGGTAAGTCTAAATACATACTGGTAACATTAGGTGTTGGTGTAGTTGTTGGCGTTGTAACATTAGGTGTTGGTGTAGTTGTTGGCGTTGTAACATTTGGTGTTGGTGTAGTTGTTGGCATTGTAACATTTGGTGTTGGTGTAGTTGTTGCCGTAGAATCTGCAAAAAATGTTTTATAACAATGTGTTATTGCTGACAATAAAAAAAACAAAATTATTCAAGTCTTGATTCATTTTTGGCATGTATGTTAAACTGAAAAGTGAAATCAGGTTAAAATAAATTACAAATCTCAACCAGGGGAGGGTTACCCCATCATCCCAGCATGTAAGTTTAAATACCTACTGGTAACATTGGGTGTTGGTGTAGTTGTTGCCGTTGTAACATTTGGTGTTGGTGTAGTTGTTGGCGTTGTAACATTAGGTGTTGGTGTAGTTGTTGGCGTTGTAACATTAGGTGTTGGTGTAGTTGTTGGCGTTGTAACATTTGGTGTTGGTGTAGTTGTTGGCGTTGTAACATTTGGTGTTGGTGTAGTTGTTGCCGTAGAATCTGCAAAAAACGTTTTATAACAATGTGTTATTGCTGACAATAAAAAAAACAAAATGATTCAAGTCTTGATTCATTTTTGGCATGTATGTTAAACTGAAAAGTGAAATCAGGTTAAAATAAATTACAAATCTCAACCAGGGGAGGGTTACCCCATCACCCCAGCATGTAAGTTTAAATACCTACTGGTAACATTGGGTATTGGTGTAGTTGTTGCCGTTGTAACATTTGGTGTTGGTGTAGTTGTTGGCGTTGTAACATTAGGTGTTGGTGTTGTTGTTGGCATTGTAACATTTGGTGTTGGTGTAGTTGTTGGCGTTGTAACATTTGGTGTTGGTGTAGTTGTTGCCGTAGAATCTGCAAAAAACGTTTTATAACAATGTGTTATTGCTGACAATAAAAAAACCAAAATGATTCAAGTCTTGATTCATTTTTGGCATGTATGTTAAACTGAAGAGTGAAATCAGGTTAAAATAAATTACAAATCTCAACCAGGGGAGGGTTACCCCATCACCCCAGCATGTAAGTTTAAATACCTACTGGTAACATTTGGTGTTGGTGTAGTTGTTGGCGTTGTAACATTAGGTGTTGGTGTAGTTGTTGGCGTTGTAACATTTGGTGTTGGTGTAGTTGTTGGTGTTGTAACATTTGGTGTTGGTGTAGTTGTTGCCGTTGAATCTGCAAAAAAACGTGTTATAACAATGTGTTATTGCTGACAATAAAAAAAACTCAAAATGATTCAAGTCTTGATTCATTTTTGGCATGTATGTTAAACTGAAAATTGAAATCAGGTTAAAATAAATTACAAATCTCAACCAGGGGAGGGTTACCCCATCACCCCAGCATGTAAGTTTAAATACCTACTGGTAACATTGGGTGTTGGTGTAGTTGTTGGCGTTGTAACATTTGGCGTTGAATCTGCAAAAAAACATAAAAACCATGTGTTACTGCTGACAATAAAGAAAACAAAATTATTCAAATCTTGATTAGTTTTTGGCGTGTATGTTAAACTGAAAAGTGAAATCCTTCAGGTTAAAATAAATTACAAATCTCAACCAGGGGAGGGTTACCTACTAGTAACATTGGGTGTTGGTGTAGTTGCTGGTGTTGTAACATTAGGTGTTGGTGTAGTTGCTTATGTTGTAACATTAGGTGTTGGTGTAATTGTTGGCATTGTAACATTAGGTGTTGGTGTAATTGTTGGCGTTGTAACATTAGGTGTTGGTGTAATTGTTGGCGTTGAATCTGCAAAAATCATTTTATAACAACGTGTTATTGCTGACAATAAAAAAAACAAAATGATTCAAGTCTTGATTCATTTTTGGCACATATGTTAAACTGAAGAGTGAAATCAGGTTAAAATAAATTACAAATCTCAACCAGGGGAGGGTTACCCCATCACCCCAGTATGTAAGTCTAAATACTTACTGGTAACATTAGGTGTTGGTGTATTTGTTGGCGTTGTAACATTTGGCGTTGGTGTAGTTGTTGGCGTTGTAACATTAGGTGTTGGTGTAGTTGTTGGCGTTGTAACATTAGGTGTTGGTGTAGTTGTTGCCGTTGAATCTGCAAAAAATGTGTTATAACAATGTGTTATTGCTTACAATAAAAAAAACCAAAATGATTCAAGTCTTGCTTCATTTTTGGCACGTATGTTAAATTGAAGAGTAAAATCAGGTTAAAATAAATTACAAATCTCAACCAGGGGAGGGTTACCCCATCACCCCAGCATGTAAGTTTAAATACCTACTGGTAACATTGGGTGTTGGTGTAGTTGTTGGCATTGTAACATTTGGCGTTGAATCTGCAAAAAAACATATAAAAACAATGTGTTACTGCTGACAAGAAAGAAAACAAAATTATTCAAATCTTGATTAGTTTTTGGCATGTATGTTAAACTGAAAAGTGAAATCCTTCAGGTTAAAATAAATTACAAATCTCAACCAGGGGAGGGTTACCCCATCATCCCAGCATGTAAGTCTAAATACTTACTGGTAACATTAGGTGTTGGTGTAGTTGTTGGTGTTGTAACATTAGGTGTTGGTGTAGTTGTTGGCATTGTAACATTTGGTGTTGGTGTAGTTGTTGGCGTTGTAACATTAGGTGTTGGTGTAGTTGTTGGCGTTGTAACATTGGGTGTTGGTGTAGTTGTTGACGTTGTAACATTAGGTGTTGTTAGCGTTGAATCTGCAAAAACATTTTATAACAATCTGTTATTACTGACAGTAAAAACAAAAACAAAACAAAATGATTCAAGTCTTGATGGTTACCCCATCACCCCAGTATGTAAGTCTAAATACCTACTGGTAACATTGGGTGTTGGTGTAGTTGTTGGCATTGTAACATTAGGTGTTGGTGTGGTTGTTGGTGTTGTAACGTTTGGCGTGGAATCTGCAAAAAAAGCATTTAATAACAATGTGTTATTGCTGAGAGTATAAAACCAAATGATTAAAATCTTGATTAGTTATTGGCATTTTTTTTTTTTTTTACATTTCTATGTTGTAACTTTTTTTCCAACACTCACTTGTCGTAGGTGTTGTAGGTGTTGTGGTAACTGTTGTTGTGTTCATGTCTGTTGTTGAATCTGAAAAAAATTATTTTCTAATCACATATGCTGAAACTGAAAAGCGAAATCCGTCAAGTTAAAATAAATTACAGGAATCATGTCACCAAATATCAACCAGGAGCGTGCTATCCTATTGCTTATTTCTAAAGACCCACAGGTAACAGTAGTTGTTGGTGGAGATGTTGGTGTATTAAAGACCATTTTATGACAGTGTACAAAAATGATTCTAGCCCAGATCCTTTACTTTTACTACATTTATAATGCACTGCAATTATGTGCAGTTTTAATACCAAATACCATATACCACTATGTTTTAGGTCATGACGACCATTGTAACTATTCTTGTTGTAGTTGCGGCAGTAAGATGTGTTGTGGCAATAGATGTTAACCTTCCTGTTGTCCTCAGGTCATATTTGATCCATTTTCAAACTTTATTACTTTATTATTTATCAAAAATATGGAGTTCTTTCATCTAATTGCCCCCAAATAACATGGATGGTTCCCTACTATAATCTATAATGGGGCCAAAGAGGTGTAACAGAGAATTGGGTCATAATTGCTGACTATTGACTATGCAAACCAAACCGGGTTTGGAGGATTTTTAAATCAGGATCAACAATATTCTGAGCAATTTGTCAAAAATAATAATAAAAAATATATATATTCAAGCCCACATCAACTGCAATTTTCACTGCATTTTAATGTTGTGACTAGGGCTCAATAATAACACGTTTAATTTAATTAATTTTGATTTTCTTTGATTCATGAACACAATCAACCTCTCGAGGTTGTGATTTTAAAAATGTGATTAAAAAACAAACCGTTCTAGCTCAGATCAGATATCAGATGAAGCAGAGTAAATAAGTGACAGGTTGAGTAAAGAGGTAGTGGGGTCACAAGGCAAAAACGCTGTGGTATTTACATTTAGTGTGGTTTAGAATACTGTAGAAGTCTGAAAAATACAGTGGTATTTCATACCGGTTGGAGGAGTTGGGGACGGGCAAGTGACAAGATCTGTTTGAAAAGAGACAAGAGTCATTTCTGAAAACAAAGCGCTCATATCTTAAACAACACTAAGAAAGAAGGCTTCAGAAGAGGCTTTCAGCTCCTACCGGACGGTGGCTGACAGTGAGCCCCATCAGGAGGGATGGCATTGATGCATCCACATGTGTCATTGGTGATGTTGTCACATGATCCGTGAGTTAAACACTGGTCACATGGCCAGCGATACTGGTCCTCACATCTGCACTGGTATCCACTGCTCCTCTGGTAGCAGACTGCAGATTTTGAGATTTTGATATAATAATAATGCATTAATGTTGTGAAGGAGGTTAAATAACGCTCCAATTTTACACTAAATTTTGGTGAGTAAAAACTGTCATGGCCATTTTCAAAGGGGTCCTTGACCTTTGACCTCCAGATGTGTGAATGTAAATGGGTTCTCTGGTACGAGTCTCCCCTTTACAGACATGCCCACTTTATAATAATCCCAGTCAGTCTGGATCAAGTCATAGTCAAGTCAGCACACTGACACACTGACAGCTGTTGTTTCCTGTTGGGCTGCAGTTTACCATGTTATGATTTGAGTATATTTTCATGCTAAATGCAGAACCTGTGAGGGTTTGTGGACAATATCTGTCATTGTTTTATGTTGTTAAGCATTTCTGTCCACTCCCATGTTGGTAAGAGTATTAAATAATTGACAAGTCTCCCTTTCAGGTACATTTTGAACAGATAAGCATGATTAACAATAGACAATAATGCCATTAATTGCAATTAAATATGTTAATGACAGCCCTAGTATCAACACAATAAGCTGAAAATACATGACACTTTATTGGGAAATACTTTCATTATCAAAGTTATGAATCCCACCTGTAGAAATGTTGGCGTCAGTGACTTGTATGTTGTCGTTGAGGCGGAAGGGGAAAGATAAGTCTGTCAGAGCGGCCCTCAGTTGATTTATGACAGAAACAGATGTGACGTTCAACTCAACAGAAATGAAGTATTCATAAACAAATTGAGGAGCTGCAGAGAGACAATTCAAAAGAGAGACGATAAATGAACACCGGCCGCTGTATCAGCTGTAAACAGTACTGTCAAATGAAATATTGTCTTCTCAGTCTTACTTGTTGGTGATGGAGTTGTTGTAGGAGGACAAGCTGTAAAGTCTGGAAGCAGGAAGAGAAAGAGGAGTAGCTGCTGAATAGTTACAAATGCTGTATAAAGGGTGACACGTCTTTGATAATAACCAACGTACTTATAAGATGCACACTCTAATAGCTTGAACATAACTCAGTGGTTTTCTGGATATCATATTTTAAAAAATAGTCATCTTGTGTAAAAAGACCCATTTGTGCCCAAAACTGATTATTATTATTATTATTATTATTATTATTATTATTATTATTATTATTATTATTATTTTTAAATTTCCATTGGTGGAAGTGTTCTCTCACAGTATATATGTGAGAGAATACTAGTGAATACTAGATATAGTATGATTAGAACAACAAGTATTTGGTATCTATGAACTCATAACACAACAACTATTGATCATGTTTTTTGTATTTTATTTTATCAAATCAAACCATATCCAAATATGGATTCCAGCAGTAATGACTACAAACTGACTTACTGTGCTGATTAGCAGGCTGGCAGAACTGTCCATCAGGAGGGATGGCATTGATGCATCCACATGTGTCATTGGTGATGTTGTCACATGATCCGTGAGTTAAACACTGGTCACATGGCCAGCGATACTGGTCCTCACATCTGCACTGGTATCCACCTGCTCCTCTGGTAGCAGACTGCAGATTTTGACACAGAATGTTTCATTTATCACTTTTAATCTGATATTTGATTTGTTAAAAGACACTTTTGCACAAAAATACATATGCATCAACCTGGGCTGTCAAAGTTAACACATTAATAATGCATTAATGTTGTGAAGGAGGTTAAATAACGCTCCAATTTTCACTAAATTTTGGTGAGTAAAAACTGTCATGGCCATTTTCAAAGGGGTCCTTGACCTCTGACCTCCAGATGTGTGAATGTAAATGGGTTCTCTGGGTACCCACCAGTCTCCCCTTTACAGACATGCCCACTTTATGATAATCACAGTCAGTCTGGATCAAGTCATAGTCAAGTCAGCACTCTGACAACACAGCTGTTGTTTCCTGTTGGGCTGCAGTTTACCATGTTATGATTTGAGCATATTTTTACGCTAAATGCAGAACCTGTGAGGGTTTCTGGACAATATTTGTGATGTTTTGTGTTGTTAAGCATATTTGTCCACTCCCATGTTAGTAAGAGTATTAAATAATAGACAAGTCTCCCTTTCAGGTACATTTTGAACAGATAAGCATGATTAACAATGGACAATAATGCCATTGATTGTAATTAAATATGTTAATGACAGCCCTAGTATCAACACAATAAGCTGAAAATACATTACACTTTATTGGGAAATACTTTCATTATCAAAGTTATGAATCCCACCTGTAGAAATGTTGGCGTCAGTGACTTGTATGTTGTCGTTGAGGCGGAAGGGGAAAGATAACTCTGTCAGAGCGGCCCTCAGTTGATTTATGACAGAAACAGATGTGACGTTCAACTCAACAGAAATGAAGTATTCATAAACAAATTGAGGAGCTGCAGAGAGACAATTCAAAAGAGAGACGATAAATGAACACCGGCCGCTGTATCACCTGTAAACAGTACTGTCAAATGAAATATTATCTTCTCAGTCTTACTTGTTGGTGATGGAGTTGTTGTAGGAGGGCAAGCTGTAAAGTCTGGAAGCAGGAAGAGAAGATAAGATAAGATAAGATATTCCTTTATTAGTCCCACAGTGGGGAAATTTACCCATTACAGCAGCAAGTGGATAGTGCAATAGAAGACAAGCATAGATTTAAAAACAATATTCATAATAGAAAAAGAAAAGAAAAATAAAGAAAAATAAAAATAAAGCCAGAAGTATGTCCATTATATCAATAGAATTATAGGACATAGTTCTGACTCTTGAAAGAAAAGATTAAAAAGTTTTTAAAGAGAAAAGCTCGAGAATGAGCAGGAGCTGCTGTAACAGGCGGCCACTCACGCGGCGCCATGTTAGAAGTGTTATAAGGAGTAGCTGCTGAATAGTTACAAATGCTGTATAAAGGGTGACACGTCTTTGATAATAACCAACGTACTTATAAGATGCACACTCTAATAGCTTGAACACAACTCAGTAGTTTTCTGGATATCATATTTTTTAAAAAGTCATCTCATGTAAGAAGACAGTACAATGTAATTATGCATTCTGAACAACAGATGGAGATGTTTCCAAAGACTTCCCTCTGACTGCAGCAAGCTCCTAAAACCAGGAGTTACTTAGAGACACACAGCAATCCTCATGTAATTAACCCATTTGTGCCCACAACTGATTTTTTTAAAGACATTTCCATTGGTAGAAGTGTTCTCTCACAGTACATATGTGAGAGAATACTAGTGAATACTAGATATAGTATGATTAGAACAACAAGTATTTGGTATCTATGAACTCATAACAACTTGAATAACAATATGTACACACGTGCAGTTAAAAAATGCATATGGAAAACTTAATAATTACAATATTAATGTTTTTCCTAAGTTTTCAAAAAATCTGATTTACACTATTAATAAAAATGTGGTTTTTCATGTGATCTAAAATTTCAAAGTTGTACTGTTTGGTAGCATATTTTCCGGACTATAAGGTGCACTTAAAATCCTTTCATTTTCTCAAAAATTGAACAGTGCGCCTTATAATCCGGTGCGCCTTCTACATGAAAAAAGATCGTGATATTGATAGTTATTGACAGTGCACCTTAAAATCCAGTGTGCGTTATGGTCTGGAAAATACGCTACTTGCCCAAAGTATGTCTATACCAAATTTCAATAGTTTTGAGCAATCAGAAAAAAATGTGGCATTTTGGCTTATCTTAACTTTAATCTTAAATGTGTTTAAAAGTTGCTCAGGAGGAGCCACTTGTGCCATTTTGCCAAAGCTTCAGTGAGTTGTGAAGCAAATTTGTGGTTATCAAAGTGGAAGAATAATCAAATAACTGCCACGCAGGTCAAAAAGCAAAGCCACAGATGATAATGACACAAAAACAACAAACTTCCTATGATCCCAAACTAGACCACCTGCAGTAGTTCGACATGATAATAAAGGAATGGATCTAAAAAAAGTGCAGCTTAAAGCTTTGGAAATCACTTATCAGTGAAGTTTCCCTATTCTGATTGTATTTATAAGACTGATGATCTTGTTTTTATGTTTTATTTTATTTTATCAAACCATATCCAAATATGGATTCCAGCAGTAATGACTACAAACTGACTTACTGTGCTGATTAGCAGGCTGGCAGAACTGTCCATCAGGAGGGATGGCATTGATGCATCCACATGTGTCATTGGTGATGTTGTCACATGATCCGTGAGTTAAACACTGGTCACATGGCCAGCGATACTGGTCCTCACATCTGCACTGGTATCCACTGCTCCTCTGGTAGCAGACTGCAGATTTTGACACAGAATGTTTCATTTATCACTTTTAATTTGATATTTGAGTTGTTAAAAGACACTTTTGCACAAAAAGACATATGCATCAACTTGGGCTGTCAAAGTTAACACATTAATAATGCATTAATGTTGTGAAGGAGGTTAAATAATGCTCCAATTTTGGTGAGTAAAAACTGTCATGGCCATTTTCAAAGGGGTCCCTTGACCTCTGACCTCCAGATGTGTGAATGTAAATGGGTTCTCTGGGTACCCACCAGTCTCCCCTTTACAGACATGCCCACTTTGTGATAATCACAGTCAGTCTGGATCAAGTCATAGTCAAGTCAGCACTCTGACACACTGACAGCTGTTGTTGCCTGTTGGGCTTCAGTTTACCTTGTCATGATTTGAGTATATTTTTTATGCTAAATGCAGAACCTGTGAGGGTTTCTGGACAATATCTGTGATGTTTTGTGTTTGTGAAGGTTCTCATTCATCCAGGTCATATTCATTCTGTCAAAAGTTGAATCGAAGGCAACTGGACTTAGATTTGTCCCTGAAGACGTTTCGCCCCTTATCCAAGTGGCTTCATCAGTTCGAATGCTGCAGTCTGACTAGTCCCCACTAGTCTGACAAACAGTGGAGCAAGACCCAGGTTTTTAACCTCTGTGGAAGTGTCCGCCCACTATTCTCCTAAGACAGAGAGGACAGATGGTTTGAAAGAGGAGTAAAGGAAGCCATCTATGTTAAATTGGAAAAACCATCTTTAAACAGAGGAGGGGGTCTCAGACACCACCTATCCCCCATCTACAATGCTGCACTTTCAGCAGTACCAAGAAAATTCAATATCAAAGACAGTCTGAAACTAACCTCAATTGTCCCTAACGAACACAACTACTGTCGTCCACTGGCAACACACATGATGCCTAAACGACTGTTGTCGTTGGCCCCATTGAATCCTTAACGACTGTCGTTCACTAGTGGGACTCACACTGAAACTCCACTAACGAACTATTGTCTTAGGAGAATAAGGGGCGGACACTTCCACAGAGGTTAAAAACCTGGGTATTACTCCACTGTTTGTCAGACTAGTGGGGACTAGTTCAGACTGCAGCATTCGAACTGATGAAGCCACTTGGATAAGGGGCGAAACGTCTTCAGGGACAAATCTCAGTCCAGTTGCCTTCGATTCAACTTTTGCCAGGATGTTTTGTGTTGTTAAGCATATTTTTCCACTCCCATGTTAGTAAGAGTATTAAATAATTGACAAGTCTCCCTTTCAGGTACATTTTGAACAGATAAGCATGATTAACAATGGACAATAATGCCATTAATTGCAATTAAATATGTTAATGACAGCCCTAGTATCAACACAATAAGCTGAAAATACATTACACTTTATTGGGAAATACTTTCATTATCAAAGTTATGAATCCCACCTGTAGAAATGTTGGCGTCAGTGACTTGTATGTTGTCGTTGAGGCGGAAGGGGAAAGATAAGTCTGTCAGAGCGGCCCTCAGTTGATTTATGACAGAAACAGATGTGACGTTCAACTCAACAGAAATGAAGTATTCATAAACAAATTGAGGAGCTGCAGAGAGACAATTCAAAAGAGAGACGATAAATGAACACCGGCCGCTGTATCAGCTGTAAACAGTACTGTCAAATGAAATATTGTCTTCTCAGTCTTACTTGTTGGTGATGGAGTTGTTGTAGGAGGACAAGCTGTAAAGTCTGGAGGCAGGAAGAGAAAGAGGAGTAGCTGCTGAATAGTTACAAATGCTGTATAAAGGGTGACACGTCTTTGATAATAACCAACGTACTTATAAGATGCCCACTCTAATAGTTTGAACATAACTCAGTGGTTTTCTGGATATCATATTTTAAAAAATAGTAATCTCATGTAAAAAGACCCATTTCTAATTATTATTATTATTTTAAATTTCCATTGGTGGAAGTGTTCTCTCAAAGTATATATGTGAGAGAATACTAGTGAATACTAGATATAGTATGATTAGAACAACAAGTATTTGGTATCTATGAACTCACAACACAACAACTATTGATCATGTTTTTTGTATTTTATTTTATCAAATCAAACCATATCCAAATATGGATTCCAGCAGTAGCTCAGTCTGTAGGGAGTTGGCTTGGGAACCGGAGGGTCACCGGTTCAAGTCCCGACATGGACCAAAAACTGAGTGTGAACTGGTAGCTGGAGAGGTGCCAGTTTACCGCTTGGGCACTGCCGAGGTGCCCCTGAGCAAGGCACCAAACCCCCAACTGCTCGGGGCGCTTGTCAGGAGCAGCCCCCTCACTCTGACATCTCTCCATTAATGCATGTATGTGTGTGTTTCAGGTCTGCATGTACCATGTATAAGTTTAACAGAGTGTAAATTGAATTTCCCCATTGTGGGACTAATAAAGGTAGATCTTCTTCTTCTTCTTCTAATGACTACAAACTGACTTACTGTGCTGATTAGCAGGCTGGCAGAACTGTCCATCAGGAGGGATGGCATTGATGCATCCACATGTGTCATTGGTGATGTTGTCACATGATCCGTGAGTTAAACACTGGTCACATGGCCAGCGATACTGGTCCTCACATCTGCACTGGTATCCACTGCTCCTCTGGTAGCAGACTGCAGATTTTGACACAGAATGTTTCATTTATCACTTTTAATTTGATATTTGAGTTGTTAAAAGACACTTTTGCACAAAAATACATATGCATCAACTTGGGCTGTCAAAGTTAACACATTAATAATGCATTAATGCAACTGGATTTTTAGGTTGTAGGTGGTTTTAGAGCTAGCGTGAAGATAAAAACTAGAAACCCTAAGGAATGAATTGTGAATTTCTCCACTGTGGGACCAATAAAAGAATATCTTATCTGAATCCACTAGTACCAGCCATGTTATGCTAGTTTGCTGTGAGGGAGGTTAAATAACGCTCCAATTTTACACTAAATTTTGATGAGTAAAAACTGTCATGGCCATTTTCAAAGGGGTCCTTGACCTTTGACCTCCAGATGTGTGAATGTAAATGGGTTCTCTGGTACGAGTCTCCCCTTTACAGACATGCCCACTTTATAATAATCCCAGTCAGTCTGGATCAAGTCATAGTCAAGTCAGCACTCTGACACACTGACAGCTGTTGTTGCCTGTTGGGCTGCAGTTTACCATGTTATGATTTCAGCATAATTTATGCTAAATGCAGAACCTGTGAGGGTTTGTGGACAATATCTGTCATTGTTTTATGTTGTTAAGCATTTCTGTCCACTCCCATGTTGGTAAGAGTATTAAATAATTGACAAGTCTCCTTTTCAGGTACATTTTGAACAGATAAGCATGATTAACAATGGACAATAATGCCATTGATTGTAATTAAATATGTTAATGACAGCCCTAGTATCAACACAATACGCTGAAAATACATGACACTTTATTGGGAAATACTTTCATTATCAAAGTTATGAATCCCACCTGTAGAAATGTTGGCGTCAGTGACTTGTATGTTGTCGTTGAGGCGGAAGGGGAAAGATAAGTCTGTCAGAGCGGCCCTCAGTTGATTTATGACAGAAACAGATGTGACGTTCAACTCAACAGAAATGAAGTATTCATAAACAAATTGAGGAGCTGCAGAGAGACAATTCAAAAGAGAGACGATAAATGAACACCGGCCGCTGTATCAGCTGTAAACAGTACTGTCAAATGAAATATTGTCTTCTCAGTCTTACTTGTTGGTGATGGAGTTGTTGTAGGAGGACAAGCTGTAAAGTCTGGAAGCAGGAAGAGAAAGAGGAGTAGCTGCTGAATAGTTACAAATGCTGTATAAAGGGTGACACGTCTTCGATAATAACCAACGTACTTATAAGATGCACACTCTAATAGCTTGAACATAACTCAGTGGTTTTCTGGATATCATATTTTAAAAAATAGTCATCTTGTGTAAAAAGACCCATTTGTGCCCAAAACTAATTATTATTATTATTATTATTATTATTATTATTATTATTATTATTATTTTTTTTAAATTTCCATTGGTGGAAGTGTTCTCTCACAGTATATATGTGAGAGAATACTAGTGAATACTAGATATAGTATGATTAGAACAACAAGTATTTGGTATCTATGAACTCACAACACAACAACTATTGATCATGTTTTTTGTATTTTATTTTATCAAATCAAACTATATCCAAATATAGATTCCAGCAGTAGTGACTACAAACTGACTTACTGTGCTGATTAGCAGGCTGGCAGAACTGTCCATCAGGAGGGATGGCATTGATGCATCCACATGTGTCATTGGTGATGTTGTCACATGATCCGTGAGTTAAACACTGGTCACATGGCCAGCGATACTGGTCCTCACATCTGCACTGGTATCCACTGCTCCTCTGGTAGCAGACTGCAGATTTTGACACAGAATGTTTCATTTATCACTTTTAATCTGATATTTGATTTGTTAAAAGACACTTTTGCACAAAAATACATATGCATCAACTTGGGCTGTCAAAGTTAACACATTAATAATGCATTAATGCAACTGGATTTTTAGGTTGTAGTTGGTTTTAGAGCTAGCATGAAGATAAAAACTAGAAACCGTAAGGAATCCGCTGGTACCAGCCATGTCATACTAGTTTGCTGTGAAGAGGTTAAATAACGCTCCAGTTTTACACTAAATTTTGGTGAGTAAAAACTGTCATGGCCATTTTTAAAGGGGTCCTTGACCTTTGACCTCCAGATGTGTGAATTTAAATGGGTTCTCTGGTACGAGTCTCCCCTTTACAGACATGCCCACTTTATGATAATCACAGTCAGTCTGGATCAAGTCATAGTCAAGTCAGCACTCTGACACACTGACAGCTGTTGTTTCCTGTTGGGCTGCAGTTTACCTTGTTATGATTTGAGTATATTTTCATGCTAAATGCAGAACCTGTGAGGGTTTGTGGACAATATCTGTCATTGTTTTGTGTTGTTAAGCATATTTGTCCACTCCCATGTTAGTAAGAGTATTAAATAATTGACAAGTCTCCCTTTAAGGTACATTTTGAACAGATAAGCATGATTAACAATGGACAATAATACCACTGATTGTAATTAAATATGTTAATGACAGCCCTAGTATCAACACAATAAGCTGAAAATACATGACACTTTATTGGGAAATACTTTCAATATCAAAGTTATGAATCCCACCTGTAGAAATGTTGGCGTCAGTGACTTGTATGTTGTCGTTGAGGCGGAAGGGGAAAGATAAGTCTGTCAGAGCGGCCCTCAGTTGATTCATGACAGAAACAGATGTGACGTTCAACTCAACAGAAATGAAGTATTCATAAACAAATTGAGGAGCTGCAGAGAGACAATTCAAAAGAGAGACGATAAATGAACACCGGCCGCTGTATCAGCTGTAAACAGTACTGTCAAATGAAATATTGTCTCCTCAGTCTTACTTGTTGGTGATGGAGTTGTTGTAGGAGGACAAGCTGTAAAGTCTGGAGGCAGGAAGAGAAAGAGGAGTAGCTGCTGAATAGTTACAAATGCTGTATAAAGGGTGACACGTCTTTGATAATAACCAACATACTTATAAGATGCACACTCTAATAGTTTGAACATAACTCAGTGGTTTTCTGGATATCATATTTAAAAAATTGTCATCTCATGTAAAAAGACCCATTTCTAATTATTATTATTATTTTAAATTTCCATTGGTGGAAGTGTTCTCTCACAGTATATATGTGAGAGAATACTAGTGAATACTAGATATAGTATGATTAGAACAACAAGTATTTGGTATCTATGAACTCATAACACAACAACTATTGATCATGTTTTTTGTATTTTATTTTATCAAATCAAACCATATCCAAATATGGATTCCAGCAGTAATGACTACAAACTGACTTACTGTGCTGACTAGCAGGCTGGCAGAACTGTCCATCAGGAGGGATGGCATTGATGCATCCACATGTGTCATTGGTGATGTTGTCACATGATCCGTGAGTTAAACACTGGTCACATGGCCAGCGATACTGGTCCTCACATCTGCACTGGTATCCACTGCTCCTCTGGTAGCAGACTGCAGATTTTGACACAGAATGTTTCATTTATCACTTTTAATCTGATATTTGAGTTGTTAAAAGACACTTTTGCACAAAAATACATATGCATCAACTTGGGCTGTCAAAGTTAACACATTAATAATGCATTAATGCAACTGGATTTTTAGGTTGTAGGTGGTTTTAGAGCTAGCGTGAAGATAAAAACTAGAAACCCTAAGGAATGAATTGTGAATTTCTCCACTGTGGGACCAATAAAAGAATATCTTATCTGAATCCACTGGTACCAGCCATGTTATGCTAGTTTACTGTGAAGGAGGTTAAATAACGCTCCAATTTTACACTAAATTTTGATGAGTAAAAACTGTCATAGCCTTTTTCAAAGGGGTCCTTGACCTTTGACCTCCAGATGTGTGAATGTAAATGGGTTCTCTGGTACGAGTCTCCCCTTTACAGACATGCCCACTTTATGATAATCACAGTCAGTCTGGATCAAGTCATAGTCAAGTCAGCACTCTGACACACTGACAGCTGTTGTTTCCTGTTGGGCTGCAGTTTACCTTGTTATGATTTGAGTATATTTTCATGCTAAATGCAGAACCTGTGAGGGTTTGTGGACAATATCTGTCATTGTTTTATGTTGTCAAGCATATTTGTCCACTCCCATGTTGGTAAGAGTATTAAATAATTGACAAGTCTCCCTTTCAGGTACATTTTGAACAGATAAGCATGATTAACAATGGACAATAATGCCATTAATTGCAATTAAATATGTTAATGACAGCCCTAGTATCAACACAATAAGCTGAAAATACATGACACTTTATTGGGAAATACTTTCATTATCAAAGTTATGAATCCCACCTGTAGAAATGTTGGCGTCAGTGACTTGTATGTTGTCGTTGAGGCGGAAGGGGAAAGATAAGTCTGTCAGAGCGGCCCTCAGTTGATTTATGACAGAAACAGATGTGACGTTCAACTCAACAGAAATGAAGTATTCATAAACAAATTGAGGAGCTGCAGAGAGACAATTCAAAAGAGAGACGATAAATGAACACCGGCCGCTGTATCAGCTGTAAACAGTACTGTCAAATGAAATATTATCTTCTCAGTCTTACTTGTTGGTGATGGAGTTGTTGTAGGAGGACAAGCTGTAAAGTCTGGAAGCAGGAAGAGAAAGAGGAGTAGCTGCTGAATAGTTACAAATGCTGTATAAAGGGTGACACATCTTTGATAATAACCAACGTACTTAAAACACTCTAATAGCTTGAACATAACTCAGTGGTTTTCTGGATATCATATTTTAAAAAATAGTCATCTTGTGTAAAAAGACCCATTTGTGCCCAAAACTGATTATTATTATTATTATTATTATTATTATTATTATTATTATTATTATTTTTAAATTTCCATTGGTGGAAGTGTTCTCTCACAGTATATATGTGAGAGAATACTAGTGAATACTAGATATAGTATGATTAGAACAACAAGTATTTGGTATCTATGAACTCACAACACAACAACTATTGATCATGTTTTTTGTATTTTATTTTATCAAATCAAACCATATCCAAATATGGATTCCAGCAGTAATGACTACAAACTGACTTACTGTGCTGATTAGCAGGCTGGCAGAACTGTCCATCAGGAGGGATGGCATTGATGCATCCACATGTGTCATTGGTGATGTTGTCACATGATCCGTGAGTTAAACACTGGTCACATGGCCAGCGATACTGGTCCTCACATCTGCACTGGTATCCACTGCTCCTCTGGTAGCAGACTGCAGATTTTGACACAGAATGTTTCATTTATCACTTTTAATTTGATATTTGAGTTGTTAAAAGACACTTTTGCACAAAAATACATATGCATCAACTTGGGCTGTCAAAGTTAACACATTAATAATGCATTAATGCAACTGGATTTTTAGGTTGTAGGTGGTTTTAGAGCTAGCGTGAAGATAAAAACTAGAAACCCTAAGGAATGAATTGTGAATTTCTCCACTGTGGGACCAATAAAAGAATATCTTATCTGAATCCACTGGTACCAGCCATGTTATGCTAGTTTGCTGTGAGGGAGGTTAAATAACGCTCCAATTTTACACTAAATTTTGATGAGTAAAGTCTGTCATGGCCATTTTCAAAGGGGTCCTTGACCTCTGACCTCCAGATGTGTGAATGTAAATGGGTTCTCTGGTACGAGTCTCCCCTTTACAGACATGCCCACTTTATAATAATCCCAGTCAGTCTGGATCAAGTCATAGTCAAGTCAGCACTCTGACACACTGACAGCTGTTGTTGCCTGTTGGGCTGCAGTTTACCATGTTATGATTTGAGCATAATTTATGCTAAATGCAGAACCTGTGAGGGTTTGTGGACAATATCTGTCATTGTTTTATGTTGTTAAGCATTTCTGTCCACTCCCATGTTGGTAAGAGTATTAAATAATTGACAAGTCTCCCTTTCAGGTACATTTTGAACAGATAAGCATGATTAACAATGGACAATAATACCACTGATTGTAATTAAATATGTTAATGACAGCCCTAGTATCAACACAATAAGCTGAAAATACATGACACTTTATTGGGAAATACTTTCATTATCAAAGTTATGAATCCCACCTGTAGAAATGTTGGCGTCAGTGACTTGTATGTTGTCGTTGAGGCGGAAGGGGAAAGATAAGTCTGTCAGAGCGGCCCTCAGTTGATTCATGACAGAAACAGATGTGACGTTCAACTCAACAGAAATGAAGTATTCATAAACAAATTGAGGAGCTGCAGAGAGACAATTCAAAAGAGAGACGATAAATGAACACCGGCCGCTGTATCAGCTGTAAACAGTACTGTCAAATGAAATATTGTCTTCTCAGTCTTACTTGTTGGTGATGGAGTTGTTGTAGGAGGACAAGCTGTAAAGTCTGGAGGCAGGAAGAGAAAGAGGAGTAGCTGCTGAATAGTTACAAATGCTGTATAAAGGGTGACACGTCTTTGATAATAACCAACGTACTTATAAGATGCACACTCTAATAGCTTGAACACAACTCAGTGGTTTTCTGGATATCATATTTTAAAAAATAGTAATCTTGTGTAAAAAGACCCATTTGTGCCCAAAACTGATTATTATTATTATTATTATTATTATTATTATTATTATTTTTAAATTTCCATTGGTGGAAGTGTTCTCTCACAGTATATATGTGAGAGAACACTAGTGAATACTAGATATAGTATGATTAGAACAACAAGTATTTGGTATCTATGAACTCACAACACAACAACTACTGATCATGTTTTTTGTATTTTATTTTATCAAATCAAACCATATCCAAATATGGATTCCAGCAGTAATGACTACAAACTGACTTACTGTGCTGATTAGCAGGCTGGCAGAACTGTCCATCAGGAGGGATGGCATTGATGCATCCACATGTGTCATTGGTGATGTTGTCACATGATCCGTGAGTTAAACACTGGTCACATGGCCAGCGATACTGGTCCTCACATCTGCACTGGTATCCACTGCTCCTCTGGTAGCAGACTGCAGATTTTGACACAGAATGTTTCATTTATCACTTTTAATCTGATATTTGATTTGTTAAAAGACACTTTTGCACAAAAATACATATGCATCAACTTGGGCTGTCAAAGTTAACACATTAATAATGCATTAATGCAACTGGATTTTTAGGTTGTAGGTGGTTTTAGAGCTAGCGTGAAGATAAAAACTAGAAACCCTAAGGAATGAATTGTGAATTTCTCCACTGTGGGACCAATAACAGAATATCTTATCTGAATCCACTGGTACCAGCCATGTTATGCTAGTTTACTGTGAAGGAGGTTAAATAACGCTCCAATTTTACACTAAATTTTGATGAGTAAAAACTGTCATGGCCATTTTCAAAGGGGTCCTTGACCTCTGACCTCCAGATGTGTGAATGTAAATGGGTTCTCTGGTACGAGTCTCCCCTTTACAGACATGCCCACTTTATAATAATCCCAGTCAGTCTGGATCAAGTCATAGTCAAGTCAGCACTCTGACACACTGACAGCTGTTGTTGCCTGTTGGGCTGCAGTTTACCTTGTTATGATTTGAGCATAATTTATGCTAAATGCAGAACCTGTGAGGGTTTGTGGACAATATCTGTCATTGTTTTATGTTGTCAAGCATATTTGTCCACTCCCATGTTGGTAAGAGTATTAAATAATTGACAAGTCTCCCTTTCAGGTACATTTTGAACAGATAAGCATGATTAACAATGGACAATAATGCCATTAATTGCAATTAAATATGTTAATGACAGCCCTAGTATCAACACAATAAGCTGAAAATACATGACACTTTATTGGGAAATACTTTCATTATCAAAGTTATGAATCCCACCTGTAGAAATGTTGGCGTCAGTGACTTGTATGTTGTCGTTGAGGCGGAAGGGGAAAGATAACTCTGTCAGAGCGGCCCTCAGTTGATTTATGACAGAAACAGATGTGACGTTCAACTCAACAGAAATGAAGTATTCATAAACAAATTGAGGAGCTGCAGAGAGACAATTCAAAAGAGAGACGATAAATGAACACCGGCCGCTGTATCAGCTGTAAACAGTACTGTCAAATGAAATATTATCTTCTCAGTCTTACTTGTTGGTGATGGAGTTGTTGTAGGAGGACAAGCTGTAAAGTCTGGAAGCAGGAAGAGAAAGAGGAGTAGCTGCTGAATAGTTACAAATGCTGTATAAAGGGTGACACGTCTTTGATAATAACCAACGTACTTAAAACACTCTAATAGCTTGAACATAACTCAGTGGTTTTCTGGATATCATATTTTAAAAAATAGTCATCTTGTGTAAAAAGACCCATTTGTGCCCAAAACTGATTATTATTATTATTATTATTATTATTATTATTATTATTATTATTTTTAAATTTCCATTGGTGGAAGTGTTCTCTCACAGTATATATGTGAGAGAATACTAGTGAATACTAGATATAGTATGATTAGAACAACAAGTATTTGGTATCTATGAACTCATAACACAACAACTATTGATCATGTTTTTTGTATTTTATTTTATCAAATCAAACTATATTCAAATATGGATTCCAGCAGTAATGACTACAAACTGACTTACTGTGCTGATTAGCAGGCTGGCAGAACTGTCCATCAGGAGGGATGGCATTGATGCATCCACATGTGTCATTGGTGATGTTGTCACATGATCCGTGAGTTAAACACTGGTCACATGGCCAGCGATACTGGTCCTCACATCTGCACTGGTATCCACTGCTCCTCTGGTAGCAGACTGCAGATTTTGACACAGAATGTTTCATTTATCACTTTTAATCTGATATTTGATTTGTTAAAAGACACTTTTGCACAAAAATACATATGCATCAACTTGGGCTGTCAAAGTTAACACATTAATAATGCATTAATGCAACTGGATTTTTAGGTTGTAGTTGGTTTTAGAGCTAGCGTGAAGATAAAAACTAAAAACCGTAAGGAATCCGCTGGTACCAGCCATGTCATACTAGTTTGCTGTGAAGGAGGTTAAATAACACTCCAGTTTTATACTAAATTTTGGTGAGTAAAAACTATCATGGCCATTTTTAAAGGGGTCCTTGACCTTTGACCTCCAGATGTGTGGATTTAAATGGGTTCTATGGTACGAGTCTCCCCTTTACAGACATGCCCACTTTATGATAATCACAGTCAGTCTGGATCAAGTCATAGTCAAGTCAGCACTCTGACACACTGACAGCTGTTGTTGCCTGTTGGGCTGCAGTTTACCATTTTATGATTTGAGTATATTTTCATGCTAAATGCAGAACCTGTGAGGGTTTCTGGACAATATCTGTGATGTTTTGCGTTGTCAAGCATATTTGTCCACTCCTATGTTAGTAAGAGTATTAAATAATTGACAGGTCTCCCTTTAAGGTACATTTTGAACAGATAAGCATGATTAACAATGGACAATAATGCCATTAATTGCAATTAAATATGTTAATGACAGCCCTAGTAGCAACACAATAAGCTGAAAATACATCACACTTTATTGGGAAATACTTTCATTATCAAAGTTATGAATCCCACCTGTAGAAATGTTGGCGTCAGTGACTTGTATGTTGTCGTTGAGGCGGAAGGGGAAAGATAAGTCTGTCACAGCGGCCCTCAGTTGATTCATGACAGAAACAGATGTGACGTTCAACTCAACAGAAATGAAGTATTCATAAACAAATTGAGGAGCTGCAGAGAGACAATTCAAAAGAGAGACGATAAATGAACACCGGCCGCTGTATCAGCTGTAAACAGTACTGTCAAATGAAATATTGTCTTCTCAGTCTTACTTGTTGGTGATGGAGTTGTTGTAGGAGGACAAGCTGTAAAGTCTGGAAGCAGGAAGAGAAAGAGGAGTAGCTGCTGAATAGTTACAAATGCTGTATAAAGGGTGACACGTCTTTGATAATAACCAACGTACTTATAAGATGCACACTCTAATAGCTTGAACATAACTCAGTGGTTTTCTGGATATCATATTTTAAAAAATAGTCATCTTGTGTAAAAATACCCATTTGTGCCCAAAACTCATTATTATTATTATTATTATTATTATTATTATTATTATTATTATTATTATTATATTTCCATTGGTGGAAGTGTTCTCTCACAGTATATATGTGAGAGAACACTAGTGAATACTAGATATAGTATGATTAGAACAACAAGTATTTGGTATCTATGAACTCACAACACAACAACTATTGATCATGTTTTTTGTATTTTATTTTATCAAATCAAACCATATCCAAATATGGATTCCAGCAGTAATGACTGCAAACTGACTTACTGTGCTGATTAGCAGGCTGGCAGAACTGTCCATCAGGAGGGATGGCATTGATGCATCCACATGTGTCATTGGTGATGTTGTCACATGATCCGTGAGTTAAACACTGGTCACATGGCCAGCGATACTGGTCCTCACATCTGCACTGGTATCCACCACTGCTCGGAAAACATGCTGGGGACATAGATTTATTGGTGTTTTTAAAGAACACATAACAAGTGCCTTTTTGGTAAAACATTTGATGTACCGGCAACATTTTTTTTTGTTTTGAATCAACCCGTTCTTACTCCCAATTCTTCAAATATAATAATAAATCAATACCAACGCTGGGAGAGTGACCCTCAGTGTCTGGTACAGACCTGTGTCAACCAAGTCAACATTGATTAATTTTACCATACTTTTGTTGCTGTATGTAATGTGTGTAATTAACACAATGTACTTACAGTAAGTTATGTAACAAGTATACTTATTTTCACCCAAACCACAATCTTTTCTTTCACGTAAACCTACGTTTTAAGGTACATAACGCATATTTATTTTAACAGAAATGACGATCTTCCCCTAAAACTAACCAAGTAAATTTGTTGCCTAACCCTAACAAAGTAAAACTAAAAAAAAAGTAAACATACACTGAAAGTTTATTTTGAAAAGACGCAGAGCAAACAAACACGGACTTTCACCCAGGAGACCTCTGTTGCTTTCTTACATAATGTGAATACTTAACACCGCGTGCATGAGTTACGTAGCAAGCGTACTTATTTTGACTCAAACCACAATCTTTTCCTAAACCTATCCAAGGAATTTTGTTGTCTAAACCTAATCAAGTGAACCTAAAGCCTAATTAAATCTGCACTGGAAGTTTAATTTGAAAAGACACCGTATGCATGTCATGAGCAGAAACTGTATGTTTCATGTGAACACAGAATTTTATTTTGAAATGATTACGCATGTAATGAACAGAAGCTGACACGCCGTCCCTGACGCGTCCAAAACTGATGCAAGACGGGTACCTAGAGAGTCATAGTTTGAAGCGTAGGGCCACTGAGCAAGCGTCGGTATTTGACGAGTTGGGAGTGAGAATTTGTTGCTTGAATCTTTTCCATCGATTGAAATGTGTGGCCAAGAACGCAGTGATTGTAAAATAACTGCCATTTTGTAAGCATTAGAGAGCATAACAATTAAATATTGGCACAGCGATTATTCCTACCTGTAGGAAAGTTGATGTCAGTGATTTGTATGAAGCTGTTGATGCTGACCGGGTAAGTTGTGTTTCTCAGAACAGTCCTCAGTTGATTTATTGGTGTAACATCTGTGACGTTCAACTCCACAGTAATTATGTATTCGTAAACAACTGGAGGAGCTGCAGACAGGAAATAAAAGAGCAATTGGACACCAATCAGTAGTTTGATCATCTCACAAGGAAAGTGTAATAGAAATCAAATGAAATCATAGGTTAACAAGATTCTTGGTCATTTGTTTTCTTTTCTGATTAAAACCAGCAGCGTCTTCTTAGCTTTACCTGTTGATGGCGGCGTCACAGAACACACTGTAAAGTCTGCAGAGAGAAATATATATGAAGATATGATGGTGAAAAGGTGTCTGGGCACCTCTCACTGAAATAATTCATCTTACAAACATGAATATAGAAAAAGAGAGTCACTCATTCACAATTAGTTTCCACATTGGAACGAATCCAGTACAAAACGTTTTAAAGAGGACCTATTGTGCTTATTTTCAGGTGCATGATGCTGATTTGCAGATGATCACATGCTTTCAAGTTCAAAAAACACTTTCATACCAGTTGTGCTGAAGCACTTCCTTTAACCTTCTATCTGAAACTCTCTTGCCCCCCGCCAACAAAAAAAAAAGCCCAGTCTACTCTGATTGGTCAGCTGGCCCACTGTTATGATTGGTCAACCGAACCGAACTCTCTGGACTCAGCTCCAGCTCCGCTCTAACTAGCTTTGTTTGAAGGTGTGCCAAATTAGCTGCTGTGCACATGTGTTACTTAGTGACATCACCATGTTACAGAAGAAAAGGCGGACCTTTTACGTTCACAAAAACTGTGTAACTAAAAAACTGTACTAAAGAAAATGGAGACAGCAGAAAAGCATAGTAGGTCTTCTTTAAAAACAGAAAATATGAGCTTGGCCATTAAAACTGGGATTAGTGTGCGACCAGAGTACTCACTTCCATCATGTATTGACTGACAGTACTGTCCATCTGTGGGAAAAGCTCTGATGCATCCACATGTGTTGTTTGAACTACCATTACATCTCCCATGGGTTTCACACCTGTCACAAGGCCAAAGATAGTCATCCTTGCAGCGGCACTGGATCCCAGCGTCATCCTGACTACAAACTTGGAAAAAAAAAATAACACCATATTTTCTCTTATGAAAAGGTAAAAACTTTAAGATAGACTCTGTTACAAATTCTATCAACTATTTGTTCTTACCTGTGGTGATATTTACATATAAGATGGATATTTGGGTGCCGATTTGGAGGGGGAAAGACATATTATTCAGGCTGTTTGTCAGCTGAACTTCATCTGTAGTATTCACCTCAATGACGACCTGGTATTCGAAAAGTTCTGTTGGAAGAGAGAGTAATTAGAAACTACTTTTTGGCATTATTTTGTTCCAAATCTAGGCCATGTGACGACACCTGAGCTAAATGCATTAGCTGAACTGTGAAATGCAGTTGAAAGTTCTGACCGATCATATTTTTGTGATCATATAGACATTCTGCGTGTCATAAATATGCATTTTAGCCTGTCACAAATGTCTGCAGTTAGGTTTAGGAAGGAAACCACTTATGTAGGGTAAGGAAAATGTCATGGTTGGGCCCATGCACATCCCCACCCACCAACCACATAGTGGTCTTTCTCACCTTTTAGACTACATCTCTACCTCTTACCAGAGAATTTATATGCCGATGCATTTACAGTGAGTACAGGATAAGTGATGTACTTGACACGGAAATCAAGAAGTTGTTGTTATTGCATCATTGTGCCATTTAGGTCATCTTCAGTAAAATAAAAAGTTTAAATTATATGAAGACTGGGATTTTACTACCAAGCAAAAAAATAAGAAACATTATTTTATTACAATACATAAAGAGTTTTTTTCCCATTTAGAACAGAAACATGAAGATGCTGTTGAAATGTGAAAGTACACTTTTAATAATAAGCCTTAAATAAGCATAAAGTATCAAGCATGTTAAGTTTCTATCACCTGTCCTTAGCTGGCAGTATTCCCCATTGGTAGGAATGCTGTTGATACAGCCACATGTGCCACCAATGATCTCATCACAGGCTCCGTATGTCCTGCAGTTACTAGATGACCAAACATACTGGTCCTCACATCGGCACTGGAAGCGGGAACCATTCAGGGAACACACTAAACAAAGAACGAGAGAGAGAGAGAGAGAGAGAGAGACAAACCAGTCGGGATCAAAGGTGTCAAAAGATATGCGGTATCATACATTCACAGCCTACTTAATACTTGATATAAATTTCACAGGAAAATGAGACACACCTCCTTGATCAATCATTGATAGGCCTTCTATGTTTGGTCTCTGGGCAGGGTAAGCTTCCCTGTGCTGCCCAGTGACTGCAGGATTTTATTTAGTTTACCTTAGTTAACTTGTGCATATGTGTGCAGACCTTGCTGGAGCCCTGTCTGTGAAGCCCTTTTTTAGACTTATACCCTTGCTCCACCAAAATTACCACATATAATGAATACTTTATCCTCCTTTCCCATTGCCAGTAGATGAGTATGCCTTTTTTTTTCTCAGTTCTTCTTTGCTGCTCTAAAACCATAGTTGCCAGTGGCAGCCATGATACATCCAGGGTGACAACACAGTGAAGGCTACTGTTTTGGAGCGATGAAGAAGAACTGATTTCCAGCTATACAAGTTTTTTTCTGGTATAATAAATTATGGCACTGAATCGGTGCAAAGACACGCACACTTGCCATTACCCAATACTGAATTTTGGGCAGTATAGGACACAGGAACAACTCTAAAAAAAATGATGTATTCACCGAGGGTCATGATTCGCGTTGAGTCATTTGTCTCGGGAATGAATGCCAATTGTAACCTTTCCCATGACAGGTAAAAGCCACATGTTGGCAGGTGTTTTTGTCCAGTGCGAAGGGGCCTACATAGTGCAGTTCAGAAGTTTGACTGTGCTGAAGTATCCAGTTTCCTGCCTTTCACTGCTTGTGAGAAGGTCCATGTTTGTGAGGAGGAAGGACTGCATAACCTTAAATATAGTAAAAACAAACAAACTTGAATAGCTTAGGGGTCGATGCAAGTGCTAGACTTTAGTTGCTGTATCACTTCCTCCAGATATTTGGAGTTAATAAGTGAGACATTACACAGTAAACACTTGCCTGTGCAGTGATGCATAGGAGAGCCAGGCATTCTTATAAGAAACCATAATATCATCTCTAACAAAAGAAATGTTTTCAAGGAAAAAACAGCAATATCCACAGATGCGAACTGTTTCACTTGTGTCAATTGTGGAGAAAAAGGACACAGTACACTTAACTAACTTTCAACCCCCCCCCCCCCATGGTGTTATGCTCCATGCTTACCTGTGGTGATGTTAATGTGTGTTAAATTCACAGTGGGACCCAAGGCCATGGAAAAGTTGCCATTGTTTAGGATGCTCCTAAGGAAGTTCACTGTCGCAATATCTGTAAAATTCAGCTCCACATCCACGGAGTACTCAACCGGAGCTAACAGCTCTGCAGGAAAAATGCAACATGATTTATAGTAGGGACTGTTTTGGTTTCAGGACATACAGTTTTAGAGAGATCACATCATTTATATGTGGTAGATAAAGGTAAAACCTAAAGTTTGAGTAATGTAAAATCAGAGAAGTTGTTTCTAAACACAGTCCTGAGGTCATGGCTCGATGACGCACGTTGCCATCCTTAGCATAACCCCTCCCCTCACACTTCATAAGCACACTGTGGTTCGCCCACTGATGGAATGTGATCCACGCTTGAAGAGCTGCCACAAGACACAAGTCACTTGGCATCTGATTGGACGAACGTTTCCCTCGTGGGCTGCTGCTCCCAGCTTTCAAACCAGAACCAACATGGCGACTCGTTTGGAAACTTTCTTCTCTTATATCACGAAAATAGTTCACTGAAATGTACTTCTGAAAACATTTTATCCGAGAAATAAGCCATGCAGTTGCTAAATCTGTCTTTATTTTGGATCGACAGCAGTTAGTTTACAAGTTTCCAGGTGGCGAGTCCTGCTGGATGCCCCTGATTTGCATAAAGTAGCTCAGACCTCAACTGTATCCAAATGGGGAGCGGCTAACATGAAGCCCCATCTCACGAATCATGTGGCCACACTACCAGAAAGCATTGCATGGCTGCTTACACTGACGATGAATGATTCCAGGGATTCCAGGACTGGGCTCACTGGCCAATCACAACCGAGTTAGTTAAACTTGTGCTCCGCCATAGCCTGCTCAGTCGCTACTGTTGCGGCCATGAAACTGTGGATAAATTATTTTGATCACAACCCCCCATAAAATGACTCCTTTAACTATCACAATTTGAGCAATTCTGTCCGATAACATTTGGAAAGTCTAGAAGAGTTGCACGATTGAATTACTTGATCCACCCTCCACCCAGTTAGCATGGGGTTAAACCAGAAATTAACCGGTGGAAGTCTCTAGGGTGCATGCTGCAAAAGTAGCGTGCAGCAGTGGGATGGCCAACAAGAAATGTTGTATACAGTTTACTGTAACTGTACATATTTAATCAACCCTCACACATTATTGGGCACAGTTTCAGAGCCTTCAGTGGACCTGCCCCCACCGTTTCAGAGCAGAGAATACTGTTTATTCTTTTGCAATTTTGAAAACCAATTTTTTTTATAGTTGGTGATTTGTTTAATCATTCATATTTGGCTGGGTGATTAATAACACTTTCTCTGTGGTGTGACAAACTCAGAACACATTTATTTTGCTTTACTCAGACTTTAAATTTATGTGATTCACATTTATCTCAGCCAATAATGTCATTTATACTATTTTTCCATTCATACATGAAGTTTAAACAAAGGGGATCAAATGAGAAAAAAAAACAAACATGATTTGATGATCGGTCAACAATAGGCAAGACTTGACCAATCAGATTCAACTATGTATTCTTCATCGGGGATAATAGGTTATGACTTGATTACCTGATAATGGCTGGCAGAACTGCTGATCGGCTGGAATGCCACGGATGCATCTACACAAGTCATTGTGACCGTCATCACAGACTCTGTTTGGGACACATTTGCTTTGTGGCCAAGCAAATTGTTCCTGACATTCACACAGGTAGCCAATTTCAGTGAGGGAACACACTGCCAGAGGAGAAGATTTGTATTTATATATCATTAAACTTAGTGATATCATTGTCATCAAGTTGTTCAAAGAAGGTTAAGGATTATTACTCAAGCTACTCACCGGTTGTGAAATTAATGCCAGTGATCTCTGTGCTGTTATCAAGTCGTATAGGAAAACTGGCAGCATTCAAGATGATTTGACTCTGCCTAAATACTTCAACACTCGAGACATTCACAACAATTTCGATAGTGTAATTCCACTGGCCTGTAGACACTGTAAAGTTTTAGATAAAAGCGATATGAATTGTCGACAGACATGCATACATGATATACAAGGGATTAAAGTAACAGGTTTTCAGAAATACGCTTATTCACTTTCTTGAGTTTGATGAGGAGATTGACACCGCTCTCAGATATTCAAGAGGCATCAATCTTCTCATCTAACTGTCAGTTAGAAAGCGTATTTCCCAATATTCATATCATATTTGATTGTATTTAGTAATGGGACTAACCACTCCTTTTCTCTCTGGTGTGAGGTAGAACGTGTTCTTCTTCAATGGGTACCTGAGACAACAGATATCATTTTCAAAGTATTGCTTTGTGTTGGTCTCCTTGATCCCATATTTTATGTTGGACCTACCGGTAAAGGTTGCTTTGAGTAGTATCCTGTTTCCAAAACAGCAAGTGTCAGTAGAAAGGCAGAGATGATCAAGCCATCCTTAGGTATTGCCATTCCTTCCAAGAGACAAGGTTGAGACAGAAAAGAAACCATGAGGAAATTATAGTGATTCCATCCAGCTTTACTTGCTGCAGTCTATTGTTTTGTGGGACACACACAACAAAAGATTCAAGCCAATTTTGGGCCTGATTCGCCCTCCAGACAACCATCAGCAAAGGCCCAGATTTGTTGATAGTTCTAAAGATTATGGTTCCAGATATTCCTGTGGTGTTAAGAGTGTTTTTGACATCCCTGATCGACTCAGAGGTCCATCACGCCCACACCCACTTCAAATCATGAATTTTGGTGCAGCGGTTAGCTCACAGCAAGAAGGTTGAGTTTGCATGTTCTCCCCGTGTTAGCGTGGCTTTTCTCCGGGTTCTCCGACTTCCCCCCACAGTCTAAAGACTTGAAGGTTAATTGATGGCTCTAAATTGCCCGTAAGTGTGAATGTGAGTGTGAATGGTTGTCTGTCTCTATGTGCATTGCGATGGACTAGCGACCTGTACAGGGTGAACCCTGCCTTCGCCCAATGCCAGCTGGAATCGGATCCAGTCCCCCCGCGACCCGTATCGGGATAAGCAGGATACATGGGAAAGGAAGATAGTCAATTGGGAACAAAGCCGGAGAAGTGGAAGGACATAAACCGCCGTCATGGTGTCAAGCATAAACTAGTAACGATATGCATTTATTTAACATGTCTCCATGACTTTATCCATCCATCCTTCATGAATTTTCAGCACAAAATAACATCACTAATTCTTCCTGCCTGTCGTCCGCCATGTTTGTTTACACTAAAGTCACATTTCATGGTCAGAGATTTTGCGAGATTACTGTTTTTTTTTTTTTTAGTTGTGACTCTTGCTCGATTCTCTCCACTCACTATAGGAACAAAACTGTTAAATTTAACAGAGCATGTTGTTATGTGTGGGCTCTCTTAAGATTTGTAAAATCTTTTAGTGTGGGCCAGCCATTTGTCACTAAACATTGAACAAATGAAAGTCTAGCCAGTTATTAATGGGTTTTTATTAATGGCTTGAGGGTTGCTATATTTAAATAATTATTATTACATTACATTATTACATCAGTGCTATTCGTCTATATACCAGCTCAACATTTTAAGTCACGGACGCTGAAACTTGTCTGTACCAGGAACAGGTATAGTCAAACTGGAAGGAATTTGCTAAATTAATGGTTTTTTGATCAATAATTACATTTTTGGCATAGGTTTTGTGTACAGTTTTGATCAGTTATGGTGTCTGTCATGAATTTTCATGATTAATGTTCTTCAGTTGGTATAAATTTCCAGTTTCGCCTGACAGTAATTGGTACTGTAAATTGATTGGTGTGATATCTGCGTGAGCAGGTACTTCAAAAATGTTTCTTGATCACCACTCTGGGGAAGGTGGTTGCTGGCAGTTGCTTTGTTGTGTCTTCGAACACTCTGTCCAGTACATTAGTTACACTCTGTAATGATTTAAATCACGTGGTAACGTTTGTTGTGCTGATGTTATGGCACTTCCTGTGCCGGCAGTCTGGTTGCTTGCCATTGTCACAAATGGATGCATGAAAGACAGCTAACATTAGCTAGACCCCTGTCATTATCCTTGTATAATGTGAGACAGCGTGCGTGGGAGCTGCCGATGACTCAGTAAGTGTTGAAAACACATGAACAAAAACTAATGTCGGTAACTCTTTCTAACACCCATATCTATAATACATTATAAACATAACTATAATGGGTTAGAATCGTCTTATAGCACTGTATAATCATAGTTATTAGCACTCAAAGATTCATAATGCTTGAAAATATTAATAATTACACATTATATAAGGACTTACAATGTCAAGCATCATAATTCTTCATAATTGCTGCTTCAGAAGTGCTCACTCACTTGTTATAATGCATTATAATCACTGTTATAATGTATTATAATGTGATTAAAAGGAGTCATTGTAATGAAATTCTTGAGGTATAGGCAGCTATAATAAATTAGAAGCTAAGTCACTGTTTGCTTTAAGTAAAGTGAAAAAAAAAATATTTTTAGTTTCAGTGAGTGACCAGCAAGTATTATGATACTTGACCATATAAATCATTTTAAAATGCTTCATGTGTTATGATTCTTAGTATAGAGCATTATGAATGGTTGAGTGCCTACAACAATAATCATGACAATAAAACATTTTATGTTATGATCATTCTTGAAAGCATTATGAATCATTGAGTGCGTATAACTATTTCACTGTGCTATAAGAAGATGATAATGCTTTAATAATCACCATTCATCATACCTTCTAAATTGTGTTATGACTATTGTTATAAACTTTATGAATGTTAATGAGTGCTTATAACTATAATTATACAGCACTATAAGCAGATTATAATGCATTTTAAGTGTAAGCTAAGCTAACTATCACCTGCTTAGAGGTTAGGGTTAGGGTTGAGGGGGTGTATTAACTTTCATATATAAATTTGACATACTTTGATATGTTTCAGTCAGTAGCATATCTTGCAGCACTCTGAGGTCTGAAGCTTTGACATTGTTTCCATCAACCTATTCTCTCAGGAAGGTGTATTAATACCACGATACAGACACTCCGCGTGTCAAGAGTACACATTTTAGCCTTTTTGCATGTCATCTGTGTGCGCTTTTTACATGGCATATAAATGAAACACAAATGTCCACAGTTAGGTTGAGGCAAGAAAACCACTGACTTAGGTTTAGGCAAGAAAGCCACTAACTTAGGTTCAGGTAAGAAAACTGCTCACTTAGGTTAAGGCAAGAAAACCACAAACGGGTTCAGGCAGAAAACCATGAACTTAGGTTTAGGCAAGAAAACCACAAACGGGTTCAGGCAGAAAACCATGAACTTAGGTTTAGGCAAGAAAACCACTAACTTAGGTTTAGGAAAGAAAACCACTACCTTAGGTTAAGGAAAGAAAACCATGTAGTTAGGGTATGGGAAAACACTGTGGTTGGGCTACATAAGCACATAAAACAAAGTTATACATGTACAGAAACAACAATGGAAAGCACTTCACAAATGTGAATAACTACACGACAAACATCACACGACAAAGACGTCACTATCGTAACTCGAACACGAGTCTCCTGGTTATAAACCCAGTGTTTGCTGGGCCCATCACCATCCACCACACATCACAAGTGCTCTTTCTTGCTTTTTATAGTACGCCACTAACTCTCCAGAAAGACGTATTCATCGCATGCTAAACACCTTGCACATTATTGTGGCGTTTATATGCCTTTTCCTGTGAATGGGCTTGTTTTCACAAATATAGAAAAATTTACACCATGGCCCTAATGTCATTATAATTAAAATTTCATCTCTCAGCATCTAGTGGTATTTAGGCATACAGAGAGTTTTGCTTTTGCCTGGGTTTGAGATATCCATCCTCCATCTTGATGGTGATTATATCCATCAAAAGTGATTGACTCATACAAGCCAAATGTGAAGTAGATACCATTGTATTATTATTTTTTTTTTATTTAAAGATAATAAACCCAAACTTCACATTGTTGTCCAGTTTACATACCTTTAATTACTTGTCTTCTTCAAGTTAACTCTCACTGCATCGGACAAAGAAGCTTCCACATAGCGTTGGCTGTGAGTGAACAAGATCCAGTGTTGCTGGATGGCAGAACAGCAGGAGAGTTATCATTGTTAAGATGCCAGTCCAGTCTGTTCAGCATTGGAAGTGACAGAGAAAAGCAAATGATGACACTTAATCTCATCGTGTGTGTATTTTCAGTTGCACATGCAATTTAAAGTGTCAATATACTGCTAAGTTGCTATGACCTATCATTGTGAAGTGAATGATTACTGCACAATCTAACGGCTATAGAATAACGACGCCATCGCCATTTAAATTGGAGGCTGTCAGCTTTGTTTTCCCCAGTAGTGATGGTGCCATGTGTCGTCTCTCTGAGGTACTGTGTTAAATGGTGCCTTCAAATGAAACTTGTGAGCTAATGTTTACAACATGGGACATTGTGTGCACGATATGCTTGACGTTCAAGCGGTTATATTGTGAGAACACTGCTGCTAAGCAGTGGCAATATTACCGTTATTATTACCGTTATTGTCACTATCTAGAAGCAACAGAGAATACGTATTTAGCAAGCTGGCAAGCGGGTAACATAATGAAGGAAATGCAAAGGCATAATGACAAAAAAAGATGAGGCCATTGAGAATATCGTCATTTTCCTCAGATTTGTTATAAAATTACAAAGAGAAACAATAACCAACTAAAATTACTTTATATTTTGCACCGAAAAATTAACCTCCATGGCCTCCGCCATTTCTGACAAACGCGTCAGAATTCCTGAGGTTTCAGAAACTTGCAGCGTCGTGAATATGACAAGAGCGGGTATTCATACAGACAATTTGAAGGCACCATTATTTTCTACAATATTTAGTTATCATTTCCTGTTTTATTTAGCGTTACTTACCTCACCTCATTACCTCATTTCAGATACTTCACTTCCTGTCCTTGTGTTTTTCCTGCCTGTGGGATTTCCTCCCCTCCCTGATTGGTTTCATCTGCACCTAATCATCACTACCTGCTCCTACTTAGCTTCACCTCCCCAGTGTATTTAGTCTGTGGTTGTATACGAAACCACCTGTTACACACTACTGAGGAACACAATATGCAGTATAAGATAAGATAAGATAAGATGAACCTTTATTAATCCCCCGGAGGGAAATTCGGGTGTCTTAGCAGCAGCAACAGTACAGATAAATACAGTACAGTAAAAAGTAAAAGAGAAGGTGCAGTGAATGAAATAAGGTGCAATGAAGAAAATTGACAGTAAAATAAATAACAGTAACAGTAATAAGTAAAGTGCAGCAGGTGGTGAGTATTGTATATGCACAGCATATGTATATGTAATGATATAACTATATGTAATATATACATTTGGAATAAATATGGAGCAGATGATCAGAGTCACATGGGGGTCAGACCTTGGTTATGGAGCCTGATGGCCACCAAAAGAAAGGA
Source organism: Pterois miles (assembly GCA_947000775.1). Lineage (NCBI taxonomy): Eukaryota > Metazoa > Chordata > Actinopteri > Perciformes > Scorpaenidae > Pterois > Pterois miles. The sequence goes on along the minus strand of CAMQGK010000634.1, from coordinate 25,781,013 downwards.
CTGACCCAGACGGTTTGTAGTGTGCCGAGGGGGGATCAGTCTCTGGCTGAATGTACTCCTCATCTGGACCAGATGGTCATAGAGGGGGTGGGAGGGGTTCTTCAGAATAGACTCCAGCTTCCTCCTGGTCCTCCCCTCTGCCACCACCTCCAGACTGTCCAGCTCACATCCAACCACAGACCCAGCCCTCCTCACCAGTTTGTTCAGTTTGGTGGCATCTCTGGTGCTGATGCCACCCCCCCAACATACCACGGCGAAGAACAGAAAGCTGGCTACTACAGACTGGTAGAACATCTGAAGTAGCCTGTTGCACACGTATACAGTACATACTGCATACTGCATTCCCTATTGGTATGCAGTTAAAGTGATATATTGTGCAGTATGCTAGACTTTTAAAGCACTGGATTTAAAAAAATGAACTCTTACTACTACTGTAATATTATCAAAAAATACAATTTTTATTGTTTTTGTTAATAAAATACTGCATGGTTTAGCTTCACCACACCTCAAACTACAATATTTGTTGTAACAGCTCATGGTAAAGTGAGACAAATAGGATCATCAACGAGAGGAGACGGGAAATATAAAACGCTGCTCCACAACATTTACTCAAACTGCCTTAACAATTACATCAAGAAGACGGTGGAATGATCTCCCTCCAGATATAAGAGTCATGTTAAAAAGGGTCATGTTGTCTCAGCAGGTATCAGTCTGCCACACAGGTCAAGCATCCCAGCCAGTTTTAGTTTCTTTTTTTGGGGTTTTTGTTTTTCCATTTTTACTGACAGTGACAGTGTTGAAAGGGGGCGACATGCAGCAAAGGGCTCCAGGCTGGATTCAAACCCAAGGCCACTGTGGCTAACCTGATTTTGTAAGTAAAGCCTGTCTGATTGCACCTGACTTGCTTTGAGTCCTGCTTTTGAGTCCTGTTTTTGCTCTGTGGGTTTTACCGGTCATAACAGATGTTAACTATCCTCAGTTGCCAAAGATAAGATAAGATAAGATAAGATGAACCTTTATTAATCCCCAGTAGAGGAGGTTGGAACAGTTGAAGTAACCATAAAAAACAAAATGCAGTCCTGTGCAGCCAACTCTTTTCCAATGAATGTAGCTAGTAATAGCTCCAAAAGTCACTAGAAGTTGACAGATGACACCATATGTTCATTTGCGTAATGGCGATGTCATTGCACATTCATTTGCATAAAGCTTAGTGGTTGTGGCGGTTGCCCTGAGGGTGACCGTGCACATTGCTGGAGAGAGAGAGAATCCATACTGTTGGCAGAAGAGTCGTGGACTGTGATTAGTCTGTGCAGCATGCATGGGAATGAATTACATATATTTGATAGGGCTGTAAACGCATAAATTTAAATATTTAATCATGATTAATCGCATAATTAATGACAATTAATCGCCATTAACTATAGACAATCATGCAATTTTATCCAAACAATCTAAACAAGCTGGTATAACATGGTTGGTACCAGATTTCTTAGATTTTCTAGTTTCATATGATGCCAGTATCTTTGCTCTAGCATCACTCAAAACTGAGCACAGTCCGACCTGCTATTTGCAAGTTGCACTAAAGTGTTAAAGAAATTATTTGCCTGAATACCAATATGCGTTATCAACATGTAAACTTTGACAGCCCCAGTATTTAATCTTTTCCCTGATGGTCTGAATAAGTCGTTAAATTTGTCGCTAGCAGCAGGCTGTCTTTGCGACTTTGGAAACACTAGAGGGGTAAAGTTGAAAAGTTGTCTATTGCCACTTTAATGTCCCGTCTGGCCCGAGTGTACACTTAAAGACGACCCATAGTGCTGTGATTGACATGGCACAAAGATAAAGTGTTGACAGCAGTGACAAAGACCTTCATCATTTGACGATATTAGTGTGAGAGAACACCACTTGGTTCACAGGTACAACACTTTACTAAAGGGACTGTTGTTGTTGTCTCATGATTTGAAGTTAATTTTTTCTGGGACTAAAGACTCTTACTCGCTCATTCTGAAAAATCAGCTTTTTCAAAACCAGCATGGCTCAGTTCATCATTCAGTTTCAAAACAAAACTCCTCATCTGTTCTCTGACATGATTTTGACATCAGATGATTCCATATGCTTTACAGTCAGGTGCCTGATTGGAAAGAGTCAGATCATTTATCCTGTTTACACACTGTTGGCAGAGAATTTTGGCATATTTCACTGGGCGCTACCCACATAATCAGCTGCGCTGCTCATCCCACAAATGAATGATCCTCACAAGTTGGACATTATTGTGAAGCTAAATAAACAGAATTTCCAACCATGTAAAATACAATAGAGAATTAGCATTATAACAGAGAAATAAACCACCAAACATTAATTTCATCAACTAACATCATCAAAACAACATTTTAATGCCAATACATGAGACACATGCTTCAGATGTAACAATGTTCCAGGTTGGGTTGTAACGGTACATATATATATATATTACTTTTGGGTGGACAGGCCCGGCCAGGCATACATTTGTATTCTGTGGATAACATGCCTATGCAGAGGATAGTTTAGTTAATTTACTGTGCTGAGGTTGTTTTATGTCTTATTTATTAATTGTGTTGCGTTAAATCTGCTACTTATTCTTCTAATTACCTTGTGCCTGTTTTCATTTTTCTTAAAGCTGACTTGGTGAAAACTGAGCAGAATTCCAGTTTACTTAGCTGCAAATAGCAAATAAAACTGCTGAATCTTGAATTATGATCAAAATTGTCGAGAATAAGTGTATGTAATTATAATAATTAGAAGAGGTGAAGTGACACACCTGAGTTAAATATACAACTGGATGTTACGTAGCTCCCTCGCACAAGGTGAACATTAATTAACTTTGCAATAGAATATTAAGAAAAAAACTATTTTAAAAATACATGCAAGATAATTACATAAATTATTAGTCACAACTTTATTATTTTACCATAGCAACATATATCATCATGTGTGTTTCGTTGCTGTCTACAATCCATGTGCATCAATCTCAGTAGTACTAAACAAGTAAAGATTGGACATCAACCCACATATTTAACATACAACCGTCATAGCAAAATATTATTAGTTATGCAATTAATGTCATTGAAAAAAACAGGTTGATATTATTTTAGAACAGTGGCGACCTGTCCAGGGTGACGAACCAGGCTTTCAGCTAACTCCAGTGTAAACCCACCCGCTGTGTAAATCAGATCATTAATAGCGTGAGAGGTTAAGCAAACACAAGATTTTCAACACGGACGCTGGTGTTTGTGTCTTGTGTGAAACCAAAAGTAACGTTGACTTATTTTGTCACATCAGTCTTAAGTCACTTCAGTGGTGACTCCTCTGTAGTTTATTTTGAAAGGCCACTATGCATGTAACAAGCATATGGTGACAGATCATCCCTGGTCCGCCCAAAAGTAATGCAGGAGGGGGACCCTGTAGATCGGACTTGAGGGGAACTGACCAAGCAGCGGTATTTGATGAGTTGGGAGTGAGAATGTGTCGCATTGGCCGAACTAAGACCCTGGACCTTAATACATTGGTCTATTTAATTTAAACAGAACCACAAAACAATGATATGAAGTCATGACGAACTAAGTATTTGGCAAAGTCGTGATAATCTGAATGACAGTGAGATATAACAAAACATATACCTCTGGGGTAAACAGGTACTCCCGTTGGTAGGATTAAGGTTCAAACATATTCATAATAAAGGTTTAAATAAGAAAAGTGCAATATTAGAGTGCTTGAGAAAACAAAGGTTCTGCCTTGCTCATTGGCTATACAGTACATTTCTTTACTATTTATATGTTTTGAAGCTTGTTATCATCATATCTGACAGATATATATTTAGTAAAAATCATCTGGGCCAGAAGATCACCGAGCCGGAGGTAAGAATCACCGTCTTTTTGTGAGATTAAGGATAAGAAGCAGCTCCTCGACTCACTGCTAACCCTCAGTCCAGCTGCCAACGTTACAGTAGACAGAGAGCGAGACTGTTGAGCCTCCGTGGACTCGGATGGGAGCCAAACCAAACATTCCTCTAGTTGATCATATGATGGTCCTTGAAACACTGTTCACAAGGGCAGAAACTGCACGGATGGCTTCTCTTGTGCTAGTCCACCTCGTCAAGGTGTTCAACAAGTTCAGTATTCTGGTTGAGCTTTTATCAACCCACATTGTCCACGCCTCCGACTAGCCGCCTATCACCGCTCAGAGGAGGCATCTGGGCGTCCGTCTTTGGACCGCCATGGGAAATTCTTGGCATCTGGTGTCAGTCGTTGGCCTCACCACCGAGCTATGCCGGCTCTCCCCCGTGGCCTTGTCACCAAGTTGTGGCAGCTTCCCCTTGGCACCCCTGGTGAATTGTGGTGGGCTCATGGTCTGGCACATTCATATCTCAAAGACTGAAATTCTTTGTTTGTGTACTCCATATTAAATCCAAACATTCCAGCTTCCTGCATGGAAGTTCGGACACTTGTTGGATTAAAAGACATCAAGCTTCAGCAGTCTGAAGGGGGTCCTGATGTTCAGTTAAGTAGATCCACCAGTTTCATATCTGACTCAGAGGATACTGCCACAAAATTGGTATTACTCATGTAGACAGTTCTTCTGGTTTTCTGGAATCGTCCCAACATCTTTGCTTGTGATGGACAACGTCCAAACAATGAGGTTAAAGTCCTTCTTACCTTCACACTGAAGTCCTTTACACCTTGACTGTCATGACCTAACAGGTCGCTCCCAAGTCCTGGTGTTATTACCCATTGTAACAAAAAAAAAAAAAAGATCTCAAACGCTCCACAAAATGAACTTTCAAGATACTTCGTAGGTAGCCCAGACAAAATTGGAAACACGTCATACGTGACCATCATTATTACATTAATCCATTTTATACAGTATATAATATTGCCAAATACTGGCTTTCCTCAATGGCCTTTGCCACATTATTAGAATTGTCTCCTCCAAATTGTAGTTTTGCTTTGGTTATTAAATCTCAGCGGTGTGAAATAGATGAATTGTGACTAGTTATCAACCCACTAAGCACACGGCCTGGTTGCACATAAAGGCGTGTGAATGACACGATAATGCACAAGGCAAAAGGGAGTAATAAGAATGCCATTCTTGCTTTAGGTGTGCCATTTGTACACCGTGTAGTCTGTACTGACTGCGGTGTAATCGATTCTACATAGATATGCTACGCTCAGGATCCAACAAACCTGCCTTTCATTTTGTCACGTTACTGTGACGTGTTTTTAGTGACGTATTTATGTTACGTTGTTTTATGTATATATCATTCTTAGTTTACATACTTATTTTAAGGTCAACCATGATGTTTTTCCTGAATCTATCTAGGTGGTTTTGCTGCCCCTGCTGGTACTGTGCCTTCATACAGGTGTGTAATATTCATGCCACAATGTGGTAAAATTGACACTGACACACTGTTTTCTGGTTGACAAGCAGGTCTAACATTTTATCTGACTTTTCTGATTTCATCAAATTGCTTTTGCCAGTTATGGTTATTTTACTTAGCGATTTTTACTTTCATGTCAATGACACTGCTGATTCAACAGCTATGGACTTTTTAGATATTTTGCTTGTGTGCAACATGTAAAGAGGGCCACCCACAACCATGGGGGTACTTTAGATTTGATCATGACAGAGGATATCGAAATGGATATCTTTGATATCACCGATGTTCCTGTTTGTGATCATTCCTGTTCATATTTGTATTTTGGGTTTCTACTAGAACATGTTTACATACTTGTTCAATGTTCACATTTTTTTCCTCATACAGTCTGTCTGAATATACCTGAATTCACCCTCTGTCTGAAACACTTCATTTTAGCGCCTGTCTCTTTAAGAAAAAGTCCAGTCTGCTTGAGAAAAATATGATGTGCCTTCGCAAAGGTAGATCTCAAGCTGTGAGGCTCTAATGAGCCTGAATGTGACGTAGGAAAGGGAGTCAAATCTGGCTAGGTTGTTGAATCACATGTTGCCTGATACCAAAAAACTGACTGCGATGTCTTATTTCACTGTTGGTGGGTTGGTAGGTACTCCAGATACCCAAATAGATGGGCACAAACACTGAAAAAGGAGGTTTTCCTGATAGGTCCCCTTTCAGTAAACTTCTTGAGAAGATTGTATTTGACCAACATGAACACTAATAATATATTAGATAAATTCCAGGCTATTAAATGTAATAAATGACCTGAGAGATTTGATTGATTGAACTGTCCTGCCCTGTTAGATCTGAGCGGTGTGTTTGATATACTTGATCTAGCGCTCTCTGGTCCCTTTGTCTCTCTTTGACTGTTTCTGCTCATACTTGTCAGAAAGAAAAATTGTTGTCAGTTTGAAACTAGAAAACCTAGTTTGTCGCAAGGTAGGCTAAATAACGCTCCAAACTTTAAGCCAAAAACTGGAATGGCCATTTTCAAAGGAGTCCCTTGACCTGTGACCTCCAGATGTGTGAATGTAAATGGGTTCTCTGGGTTCCCACCGGTCTCCCCTTTACAGACATGCCCACTTTATGATAATCACATGCAGTTTGGGGCAAGTCATAGTCAAGTCAGCACTCTGACACACTGACAGCTGTTATGATTTGAACATATTTTTATGCTAAATGCAGTACCTGTGAGGGTTTGTGGACTATATTTGTCATTGTTTTGTGTTCATTGATTTATAATAATAAATATCTGTCTGTTTTCTGTTTTGATCTTTTCTATTTAAACTGTCTCATGGAATAAAGGCTTTCTATTTCAAGGGACTTCCTGGTATAATACGTAAATATGAACATATCTTGTAATGCTGGCGATCCGGTCATTTTACTTTACCGTTTTTGCACTAATTACACTTCACAGAGGAGAAAAGAGTCACATTTAAACAGCGCCTTTATTTCTGCTAGATTAATAATTGGTGAAACCTTTGCCATGAAAAACTACACTGCTAATATTAAAAATCACCCCTCTGAAATTTGACATAATCAAACACAGACTGAGTATAATCTAGCTGTCAGAAACATGCGGTGGAAACGGGATTTCTTCTGAGCCACATTAACGGCGAGCAATAATTTGTACGTGATTATTATTGCTTTAGTCTGTTCACAAATGGGTTGGTGACAACACAAAGCCAACAATCATTTCAACGAAAACACACAGCAAATACTCAGCAGTGGGAAAACTATTTCACCGTCACCTCAGTCAGTTCACACACTGACACACATAAGCTAAAAGGCAGCGTAGAGGGACTTCTACATAGCTCACACTGTCTGTACACAACCAGCTCAATGTCAAGACACAAACACTACAAAGCCTTTTCAATACATAGACACTTTAACAGACACATATCGCTTCTTACCATTCTCTTCTTCTGCTGCTGCATTTATCCACTCAGTGTTTAGGAAACACACTTCATTACAGAAGCCAGCAAGCTGTAGTGGCTGTCAGCCCGTAAGTGAAACTATGGGAAACATGCAGCACGGTTAACTTCCTGTAATATAGTAGGGAAAACACATTGCTGGCACTGACTCAACAGGTTTAATTATTCCTCCAGCTTCCTTGTCTGATTTTATCAGCTATTTTGTCATTGTGTCTGCTTGTATTTGTGAAACATAGTTAATACAAGTTAATAATCTCACAAGAGGAACAAGGAAAAATAAATAGGTTAATAGGTTAATGAAAGAAAAAAATATTCACTTTTTCCTCTAATAAGTCACAGGAGAGCACTCTTAAGAAGTGGCATAAGTAGCAACTTGAAGACGAGTTAAAAGATAAGATACCACAAAGCGAGACACTGAGTCAGAGCAGTGGCAGCTAGATTTAAATCCAGATAAATCCACTATCGGCCGTGTAGCACAGCACACATATAACTTTTTTGTATTCATGAATTAACAGAAAGTGCATTGCTAATTTAATGCAGTCTAGGTGTTTATGGGTGATTTAGGTATAACCAAGACCTAAAAATGTTAAGCCAGCTGCGCAACATACAAACCCAAGGCCCATGGCATTCAGTGCCCCCGAGCAAGCCTCTTACCAGCAGCGAGCACACCTCCCATATCTCAACAATGCTTGTCAAACAAGATGATTGAAATTGCGTGCAACCCTGAGATGAGATGCTCAAGTCTGAGGACTCTGGCGAGACACTTGCTGACACTCGTGACCGCAGTCAAATGTACACACACAAAATCTGCAATAAAATCCTCGTACATCTATATTTTTTTAGCAATTTTTTAAGCAACTTCAGACTTCCTCAAATCTACCAAACATTCAATAAGTTTTAGGATTTTAACCCTTTAAATGACAATTTAATTATTTGAATTATTAATATTATATATTATTATTTTCCATATAGTTCCATGTAGTAGGGGAGATTAATCAACTTCACCCCTGATCAAATTGATCAAATATTCAATCATTTTCAGGATTTAGTCCTGCATTAACCCCCTAAATGCCAGTCTTTGACATATCCAAGACTCTAATCATCACCAATGCCCCACCCCCTTACTATTTATTATATGGAAAAGAATTCATTTTTTTTTGGTAAAAAATTATTAATAATTCAAATAATTAGACTGTCATTTAAGGGGTTAAAATCCTGTAAATGGTTGAATGTTTGGCAGTTTTGAGCAAGTCTGAAGTTATTTAAGTGATTTCTTGAAAAAATGTGAAAAAAATGTATGTACGATGATTTAACAGCTTTTTTTAATATGTGTACATTTTTTTGTCCAGCGGGTGCGAAATGCATGTAAGAGTAAAACACGTCGGATCTCAAAAAATTTACTAAAAAGAAAAGTTCTTGCAAAAATTCACACAACAAGCTGTAACAGCCAAAATGTTCACCACATCAAAAAAGTTGAGAAAAATGAACAAAAATCACCAGACCGTAGTCTCTTTAACTCAGATCTTTCTGGGGAAGGACCCCCGATCGCCCACGTTGGTTTTTAGATCCTCCATATTTTCCAGGTCTAAAGTTTGCACTCATTGCAAGTCACAGAGTCTTCCTCCAGCTGTGACAGCTGTGAGTACCAACGATAGCCATGTTTGTTGTTTCCGTTCATCATGATAATTCGAGTGGACTGTCAGTGTTGCTGACTTGGCAACTTTCTCTCTAGATTTAGGGACTTTTGGAGCTAGTGCTTCTACCTACTTTCATTGGGAAAGACTTGGCAACACTGGGATTGGCTTTTTGGTTGGATTTAGCGTACTCTTGCTAGTTTCTCAAGATTACCAATCCTAGGTTTAAATGTGGCAAATTGCAACATGGGATGGTGTACATGCCATAGGCACTAGTTTTTTTGTTCCATTGTGTGAATTTTTGAGGTCAGTATATAGTATCGTGCATGAATTGAACACTGAGAAGTCCAACACTCAAATGAAATGGAGGGAAACTAAAGTTTGAGTCTATAAGTTCTGTCAGTATTGTTTGTTTGAATGTCAAAAAGGATGACAAGGAAAGAAAGCACATGTTGAATGTTCACTCTTCTGTACTTGGCATTGGTCAGCCTGGTCTCACTCCCAGAACATCAAATATCAACGTAGCCCACAGCATCTTGACACCGATGCTTAAGGCACCCTTTAGCATCAGTGTGAGACCCACCAGACTTTGAGTTAAGTCTACTAATGGTAGTGGTAGAAGAAGAAGAAGAAGAAGATATTCCTTTATTAGTCCCACAGTGGGGAAATTCAGTTTTACACTCTGTTGTTCACAGTACACAGTACATAGTACATATACATGTCAATGGAGAGATGTCAGAGTGAGGGGGCTGCTCCTGACAAGCGCCCAGAGCAGTTGGGGGTTTGGTGCCTTGCTCAGGGGCACCTCGGCAGTGCCCAAGAGGTAAACTGGCACCTCTCCAGCAACCAGTTGGTCTTGGTCTTGGTCCATGGGGGATTTGAACCCTGGTCCTCCACATCCTAACCCAAGTCCTTACGGACTGAGCTACTGCCGCCCCCAAAGCCTGCGCTGACTTCTACCCAACATGACGAGTAGGGATGAGATCAAGTGGCACTGATTAAGTTGGACATGCTGGCATTAGCTTTATGAGTATCAAGAAAATTATGTCGCTCATCTTTGCACACTGATTACAGGAGGAGAAACTCTTCAGCAAGCCTCAGTTCTTATTGGGACAGATTCCAACTCAAAACTGGTTCTATGTACCCAACCCTTACAGACGTGTTTGTCTCAAAACACTTTATGCTGGGAAATACCTGCTGGTGTCATTAGTTTTTCTGCGGTTTAGACCTGTGGTGTCTGGGGAAAAATGGCCTGTAAAACCCCTTTGTCCTGAGAAGCCACATTTTAAATTGGACTCTACACCCCAGTTTCTCTGCTCGCTCAACACATTCTCACCCCAATCATCACATATGGCCACTTTGTCACACCCCTTGACGTCACTTTATTTTTGGCATCAAAACCACCGTAGTTAACCATTGGCGTCACGAGGAAAGATACTAAAAATAGGCTCCTTTACCATAGAGTGTAACAGGAATGAGTCCTAAAGCCACGAAATGAATTAGCATTTTAGCACATCTAGTTCCCTCGTCTGGGTGTCCAGATGTCCGGGTCAGATGGCTTTAAGGTCTATGGTTAAGACAAGATATTTTAAATAAAAGTATATCAGTACCTAGTACCCCATTCATGAACTCTGAAGACTTTATGTGTCTTAAAAAAAAGTGGAAGTTAATAAGTGGATAAATAAGACATGTCACCTCACCTCACACTGATTTGTCCGCCTTTACAGCCTCGTTGTGTATACTCACTTCCATGCGACCGTGGTGTAGTCTGTTTATAGCCTGCCGTTAGCATTTACTGCTGCTGATTGTATTTGTACTTCAAAAATCAGTAAAGTAGAGTTCATTTGTGAAGATTATCTTGCTGATCAAAATGTGTATCATCAACATTTGTTTGCCACGAAGCTTATTTTCTGTAATTATCTAAAACCTAATGGAAAAATCCCATTGGATTTGGTGTCCCTTGGCGTCACTATAGGATTAGGTAAGAAAACCACTTAAAACCAGTTACTGTAGGTTTAGGAAACAACTACATGGTTGGGCTTAAAACTACTATATTTGTACAATGAAAATGAAACTGAAGATTGTAAACACAGGAACACGAACAACAGCTTTCCCTGAGCGTTTACTGTTACCGCAAATGGGTTTACATTGCAGGTCATGGAATGTCTGGTGCATTTCATACCACAGCCAGAGGGTGTCTTGTGCAGGCTGCAAATACACTTGGTTGGTTCACATGCACGGGCTGCACAGTGGTCGAGTGGTTAGTGCTGTCGCCTCATACCAAGACGGTCGCAGTTTTGAATCTGGAACCTGGAGGCCTTACTGTGTGGAGTTTGTATATTCTCCCCATGTTAGAGTGGGTTTTCCCTGGGTTCTTCCTCCCACAGTTCAAAGACATGCAAGTTAGGAATGTGAAAATGATTTATTGTATTTGTAATTGGCTCCATATTCAGCACAAGAGCTGCATCATATACATGTGGCTTGGAGTTTAGACAGTGCAATTTCGGTGCAATTATAATCCCTCATTCCAAAAATATCCTGAGGCAGGACACTCCAGCCCCACCTTGTCTTTGGTCAGTCTCAGCAACAGACTCCATAGCTGCAGTGCTGCAGTACACAGTGGTATTGACGCACAGAAAAATAACACCAAGCCACCAATCAGCGTCAAGGCTAGAGGACTTGCTCAGCAGGTTTCACAGCTCTTCCAGTAAGAATCTGAGACGTGACGGCACACAAGAGATGTGATCTTCTCCTGTCAGTGTAATTGAAAACCTGGTAATCCTACTGCTGCAGCTTTGGATAGTCTGTACAGCTCCTGCACGCACTTTAACTTTCTATAGTTTACACTTATTTAGTATCGTTGGCAGTTTATTAGTTTCTATTTGCAGTGCACATTTTATTAACTTTACAATTTAGTTTATCTTAGTTGAGTTTGCTTTAAATCATTCTAATGTCTATTTCTTTGAGTTAACATCAACACCTCTATCATGACGTCTATCCTATCAGGAACTTTCTATGACAGAGATAAATAAGGGCACTCATGACAGGAATTTCCATTTTGTCGTTGTTGAGGAGCAGGAAACCCAACAGCCTGTTTATACCTCTGTAGCCACAACTAAACTGCATGACAGTGTTGAGTACGTGATTGCATCTGTATAACTTTTACCCCTTTCGGGTAGCAAGCTCAAAGATAACAGCACAACATGTGGGTGTTCATTTATTAAGCACATTCTCTGCTGCTTGACTTTATTACGATGAATCACGGGGAGTCAATTATATAACGAGTTGAAAGTTGTGTTAGAAGAGAACAAGAATAACAAGAATCTAAAAAAATGCAAGACACCTTTTGTCCTTAACCTCAAAGTGTTTTTTGCCTGAGGATATTATCCTTAAGTGAGCAGTTACCTGACTGTAGTATGTGTTTTTGTACGTATTAAGGTAAGTGCCAATGATGATTTTAAAGTTGGAGCTGTGCTGGACCTATGCTGTGGATTGTACAGCTGAGTCAGTGTGCATTATGCATTAAACATCAAGAGTGACTCATGAAACCAGTTTCCATTAAAGATATGAGAAGTCCCGGTCGCATGAACAGGCATCAAGTATCCAGACCTGCCCTGGATGAGCCTCCATCCCTTAATGGCTGGCCCACACTAATTCAAATCCTAACATATGTTGAAAATGTGATTGAAAATGTGAGAGAGCCCACACATAACGACATGTTCTGTTAGATATAACAGTTTTGTTCCTATAGTGTGTGGACAGCAAAACAGCCAACATACAAACAGCTTCATTCATGAACAACAAGAGTCCCAACTAAAAAAATAGCCAGGAAATCTCACAAAATCTCTCACAATCAAATGGGATTTTAGTGTAAAGAAACATTGCAGACGATGGACAATTCCCAGTTGGCTATTGTCCTTGCACACAAAATGGGATATCTGATCATAAATGTCAAACATGTTTAATGTTTAAGATTTGCAATTGGTGCAGCCAGGATAGACTTCTGATCCAATTGGGAATGTAAAAAACACTATATCTAGTATCTACTATTTATCTATAGCTGCTATATATAATGTCTGGAAAGATAATCTTGAGAACCATCAGAAAATCAGGGCTTTGCAGACGACTGTAGGGAGGAGGAATCAAGCCCCAAATCGGCTTGTTTCTCATGTACCCAGCATTAGTCGGATTAGGAGATTAAAGCTTTCTTTAAAAAAAAAATGTGTGCAGGATATATCAGGCCAGATTGATGCAGAGAATAACCATGGATTTATAAAGAGAACTCGATACAGCATCACATGCAGGGCCCTGTTCATTCCTATGAATGTTGTGCATGAAGACAAAAAACTTTCCTTAGCATTAAATGACCTGGATCTGGAGTTTCCATTAACCCTGCCTCACGACGGCAGTTCATTATAACTCTGGATTCAAGTGTTCGTACCGGGAAGTTGAGTTACTTTCTGGCAACAATTGAATCGAAGGCAACTGGACTTAGATTTGTTTGTTTCGCCCCTTATCCAAGTGGCTTCATCAGTTCGAACGCTACAGTCTGACTAGTCCCCACTAGTCTGACCGAAACGTCTTCAGAGACAAATCTAAGTCCAGTTGCCTTCGATTCAATTGTTGCCAGAATGAATATGACCTGGATGAATGAGAACATTCAAGTTGAGTTACCTAAAAAAATATCTGCTGAGTTACAGCCATCTCATTCCCAGTGTACTGTAAGTCTATGGGGAAAAGTCCTTTTGGGTCCAATGTCATCAGAAGTTGTACAAAGTAGTGGAGCTCTTCCTGGGTCTTGAGAATAACCCCACTGGCAGCAGCACAGCGTCTCTCCATCCCTTTCCTTTCTCGCTGGGCAGTATGTGTCAACAAAGGTTTACACCTACAATCACATTTTCCATGATCAATACACAAGTAAGTCAGTCATTGTTAAAGAGAGCAAAGCTAGCCACAGGGTTCATTAGCAGTTGGAGACATGAGGAAGTAAAGAAACTGAGAGAATGTTGTGTAAAGAGGGCTGTGGACACATCAGTCACACCTTGTCATACAAGCTGTCATCCCTCATGCAGGTAAAATATCACCTCAAACACAAAACATGCCAAATGCTGATGTTTTATTTAGCTAACAGAAAGTGAATTGGCTCTTGGCATTTATTGCAATTTGCAAAAAATTGGAGGGAAAAAGAACTAAACTGAGAACAAACGTGGCTACAAATCTTTTCAGTAATGCCGAACATGCCCTCCATGACTTTCAAAGTACTGTTTACACTGTCATTGTGGTTTTCACACTATATGACTGTCCGACACATTACAAGATCTTTCACCAGGAGGAATCCCAGATGGGGTCTACAAACTATGTTTTGGCAAGAAAATGCATCAGAAATTCACGGTAAATGACGTGATACCATGTGCAAGACACATTGTGGTTGGCACGTTTTTACTGTTACAGGTGACCCCTCCTCCTCCCCCAGGTTTCATCTCAACCTGTGCCTTGCCATCTCATTGGCTGTAGCTTTTGGCCGGATTCTCCAACAGGTCCAGATTTTTAGCATGCTAGATATCGGGAATGGCCTAGTCCCAGCGTCCACCCTCACTCACTCACATCCCTGAGTAGGATAAGCAGTTATAGATAATAAATAGAAGTTTGACAAAAACAAGCAAATAGACATTTTGACAGTCTAGTCTCAAAAGGTGAGACCATGGCCGATGTTCAGCCAGGCAGTAAAAATGTAAAATTAAATCCTGTGCTGCTGCAAAGTGCTGTCCCATTCATACAATTTTAACCATTTAACCATTTACCAGGTGACTTCAGTGAAGTCCCTGAGGGTTCAGGGTTTAAGGCTTTAGAGGGGATATTGGGCTTAGGCCAATGTGTCTGGGAAGCATCAGCAAGCATTAGCGAGCCTCTCGACTCGTGTGTTTGAGCAGTTCACACATGGTGCTTGAACGCCGACGTGTCAGTGGCAAGCCAGCGCCGATTTGCCTCTGATCTGGGGCTTCTGTTGGGCATCAAAAACTGCCGGGCTAAAGTCGTCTAGTGTGAACTAGCTATTAGGCAGCATCAGTACATGAAGGAAACCACACTGAACAAGAGTAGTGCAGCGAAACACAAGTACTGACATATCAATTAAAAATTTTGCATGTATTGTTTGGGTCAATTTAAGTTAGTCAGGCACATTGTACAAACAATGAACAAATATCAACTGTCCTTGGACACTATAAGACCTGCAATATGGCTGCCAGAGCATATGTTGCATCACCTGCACGCCCTCTATTCTACTCTGTTAAATAACACGTCCTTTGTGGATTAGTGAGGATCAAAGGCATCATTGTGCCTCTTTCAGCAGGTCCTTGGTCTGGTACCATGGGCTCACACATACAACAATCTCATTCAAATACTGCACACACCTCAGTTAATGTAACTGGAGCCACACTGACCTTCTATGCAGCCCTTTGTAGTCAAATGAGAAAATGAGCAATTTACAACAACAAGGAAACACAAGAGACAGAAACGTCGAGCATATCTCTAAGAATCTGGTTCAAGTTAGGCTGCTTAAGCACTATACTTGTAGGATTATCCTGTCAGTAGGATGTCTCCAGCTCATTCAAAATGCAGAGTCCTGACACGTACATGAATCACTTCATTGGCTTCATTGACTGGAGTTGATAATCAGAAGCAGACACCATTATCTAGCTTTATCTATTTTTTTTTTTTTTAATTTTGGCAGGTTCTGTCCTCCACAGGTAATAGTCTATAAAGCCATTACTGTAATGGTTTGGCCTGAAGTCTAAACCAAAGGGAGTTCCTCTCCACCGCAGAAACACTGCTCCTGAACTGCTTGCTTGAGGTCACACCTTATATTTCATTGCATGGTGATGTCACCAACTAACAACTAGTTGCCCATGCTCTTAAACAAAGCTAGTTAGAGTGGAGCTGTAGCAGAGTCTGAAGAGTTTGTTTCAGTTGGGTGGGGGCAGACAAGATGAAGATGAAAAGAGATGCTGCACCATATGAAAGATATAAAGCATTTTTCAAACATATAAGCATGTTCTAATAGAAACCCAAAATATAGAGACTAAAGTCTTCTCTATCTGTAAAGCACTTTTAGTTTATATGTAATGAAATACGCTATTTGAATAAATTGCCATTGCCATGGAGACTGAACTCGTGTATATGAGAATACGTATGTAAAAAGAAAAAAAATCTGGGTCACTGGGCGTGTAGACAACTAGGAAATTATATGTTAGCATATGCACATAAATCACAGAAGTTATAGGCCTTCACATACATGCAGTCTTATGTTATTGTTAGAGCTGGAACGAGGAAGCGTTAACAGGAAAATGTACTGTAGGTACAACATTACGTACGTATGGTGGAATTCCATTTAGCTGCTGTTCATGCTGTTCACTGTACTTTCCTATGACAAGCCAAAATGTCAGCATGTCAGCGTTTTTTTCGTGTAAGCTTTTTTTTTTTTTTTTTTTTTTTTTACACTATATCCATTTTGAATTTGCATTATTATTAAAGTTAGAGCTTTGTAACTGCATTTTATATTAGTATTCCCATGCTTAAAATCTTGGCTAAATGATAACTGAGAATCACCAGGTTGTGCACATCCATTCTGAAGGGTGAACATCAAAAAAAGAAAATTAGCTGTGCAATGTAAATTATGGTAACATGCTGCATTTACTGTATGGCTCCTTATTTGTCTGCGATTATTAAGAGTATTCTAGAAAGCTCGGTCAATTTGTGACCTCAGCACTCCTTACATTCATCCAGGATTCAGTCACAAAGCATCTCCCCCGATAACCTTAAGGGGAAAACCAAAATATGATTTTGTTTATCCTCTTATGCAGAAAAGGGCTACATCTTTTTCCGCGTGCAGGTTAATGTTCATATGCGAACTATAATTATCGCCTTGTGTTTTTTTTGTTTCCGCCAACCAGTCAAGTTGCACTTTACATCAACGTCTGTCCAAAATGTCATCACTTCACCAGTTACAGCCTGTTAGATTGTCATAATTAGCGCATGAATTCTTGAGTTATTGCATGTTATTTTTGTGAGTTAACGGTTACCCTTCATCAAAATGTCAGTTCATCCATGAGTCCAGGTGGATGTTTATGCCAAATTTGAAGAAATTCCCTCCAGGCGTTCATAAAAATGGTCCGGACGTACGTACGTGCGTACAGACAGACAAATATTGCCCACTGCATTTAGCAAAAAAAAAAATAATATATATTATATTATATGTTATATATAACAACAGCTGTCAGTGTGCCAGTGTGCTGACTTGACTATGACTTGCCACAAACTGACTGTGATTATCATAAAGTGGGCATGTCTGTAAAGGAGAGACTGGTGGGGACCCAGAGAACCCATTTACATTCACATATCTGGAGGTCAGAGGTCAAGGGACCCCTTTGAAAATGTCCACAAGTTTTTCCTCACCAGAAATGAATGTAAGTTTGGAGCATTATGTAGCCTCCTGAACAACAAGCTACTATGACATGGTTGGTACCGATGGATTCTTTAGGTTTTCTAGTTTCATACAATACACAGTACATCATGTATTCAAAATGAGCTCACTACAACCTAAAAATTGTTTTAAGGCATTAAAGAAATTTGTGGCATTAAAACAAATTTGCACCACACGTAACTTTGACAGCCCTAAAATTAATAGAAAACTATTATCATGTTTTTGTTAGCTTAGAATGAGCCGTTTATATCTACATAGGGAGCAGGTTCTCCTCACATTTTAGCATCGACCACCGTAGTTCTCCTTCACGCTTAGCGCATGGGAAAAGTTTCAGTTGGTTGCAATTTGCAACCACACCACTAGATGGTGCAAAATCCTACACTGTACCTTTAAAGGAAAAATCTAAATATCATTTTGTTTTCCCCGTTATCCAGAAGTGAGTTATACATTCACATACGAAAATCTGAATAAGTGACGACTGCACACAAAGGTATGACAAATGCTTTGAGCTTTAATTGGTTGATTTTAAGAGGTTACATAGTGGTAAACATACTGGTTACACACGTGAAATTTGATGAAATCATCCACTCGAGCCACACGTGCGTTTCACATCTCGCCTTCATCCTGTCAAAGCTTCCTTAAAAAATAAAACAAAAAAAAAAGCTCACACCCTGCAGTTTGAGTCTCCACAGCATCGCGGAGAGCAAGCTCACACATTCTCATCATCGCCATCATCATCGTCATCAACATGCCACAGTCCACAGCAGCCTTCTTCACTCAGTCTGGAATACTTGAAATAGTCATTAGTCTGGGGTTAAGACCCCCTGTGTGAGGCCAACTGGTGAGAGTTCACATCTAGCACCACAGGAGCTTGGATAGTAACTGGCTTGGTGAAAACAGAGTCCGTCATCTGCTGCTCTCATGGCGCCTGCAAAGTCCTCGATGACTTTTTGGTGGTGCTTTTCAGTTTTATTATTATTCTAAGAACTTGGAAGGAAATGAAAGAGTACATTATTTCTTCCTCATTTAAATCAAGTAGCACAAGTAGTTCAAGTAGAGTATGGAGTATGCATATCTTACATCCCAGCCAGGTCAACTCGTCACGCCAAGCGGGGTCGGATACATCTGAATGCCCATGAAAAGATACAAAGAAGTCAAAATGATAACAAAGACGTGCTACAGTAACATAATAAATCAATCTAAATGTAGAAAACATTAAATCAAATGTTAGTTAACAGCATTTCAGAATAAAAGAAAGTGAAAATGAATGAACAGAATTAGTGCATCGTTATTACATTTTCATATCGACTACATAAAGCATGTAGCAACATACCACTGCATGGAAAAAAAATCACTTGTATTCTATTGTTTTTACACTGAAACACTCGAGACACCCACACCCACTCCCAGCAAAGCTGCAGAGCACTTTGTAATATAGTCAGAAAATTTAGTGTATTAAATTGTGTACACAGATGTGAATTTCACATGGGTAGGTCAAAAAACACCGGACTTGTTGCCCAGGAGACTGTCTGATACCAGAAGTAATTTATTTGTCACATAACTTCAGTACTAACAACACTTCCACAGTTATATTAACTTAACGTTGATCTCCGTACTTATGTAACGCCAAGTTATTTTAACGTAAATTTTGACTTATTTGTCACATAATTTATGTACTTATGGCAATTTTGGGATTATTTTAACCCAAACCATGATCTTTTCCTAAAGCTAAGTAGTTTTGTTGCCCAAGTCTAACCAAGTCAATCTTTTCCTACACCTAAGTAAGTAGTTTTGTTGCCAAAACTAACCAAATTGATCTATCCCTAAACCTATCTAAGTCATTTTATTTTGAAAAGACTGGGGTTGAAATTGACATGTGTAAAGCATGTTGCTGGACATTTGTTGGAAAAAGCATGAAAGTCGCATTGAGCGTCATGAAAAAAAAATAAATTCGTATCTATGTACGCAAACCAAATAGATTTAATTTCATGAGGACGTCACGAGCTGCCGTGAGGCTGTGTTGGAACAACTTCATCAAAGCTACATTTGTTGAGGCAAACAGGGCTAGCTAGCAGAGATCTGAATGTGCACACTGGTAGAAGTATTTACTGTATACTGTCCATGAGTCCAACAGTAACAGAGCTCCCAAAGCGATGTATCTAAAACCGTTTTAGATATATGGCTTTGGTTCCAGAGAAGCAGGCAGGGGCGGTAAACACCCTTCCTGTCCAGTTTGTGGTTAGTTTTGAATCCTTCGTCCAAAAGCAAACAGCGCAAAGGCAAAGCCATATATCATAATATTAGATTAGGTAAATGTTACTACAGTATTGTACTATTGGATTATTTTAATCCAATATTTCTGATACATGGCTTTGGTTGCAGAGCAGCAGGTCTGCCCTCTAGTCTAACACTGCCCCCTGCTGGTCTGACAGAGTGGTTAGACGCTATAATGACCCACAGATAATCTGCTCCAGGTACAGGCAACTGGAGGGGATGGGAGGCAAAAAAACAAGGGACCTGCTCAGGCACATGACACATTAGTCAGTTCGTACCTGGGCAAAATATCATGAATGTGGTTTCCAAGAAAACCCCAGAATAATACCAGTGTCATTTAGAGTTATAGCTTATTTACTATTGTCTGTGTGTTGCTTTTGTGCAATCATTTAGCAATGACTGCCATGTTAAATGAGAAGCACTGAAATCATGTTAAAGGCAAGGGAAGCCAGAAGGATTGGCATGACCGATACCCTTAATAATAATAAGTGAAGGCCAGTGAAGATACAGAAAGTGTGTTTGGTGTTTTTTCCATGTTGGCAGCTTCTTTTCAAAACCTGCTTTTTCAAAGTTCAGAAAGCCTCATTGTTCAGCAAAAAAATACTCTCTTAATACCAGCTGAAACAAAGCTGAACATACTTGGGAAAAGTGACAAAAGTACTCGTTGGTGCGATCCTCAGAACGCTACAATTACACTGAGCGTTGACCCTGTATCATAGTAAGGGATGGAGGTGTATTAAAGGAGTAATAGTGTACACACACAACAATTGAGGAAGATTGAAGGGTTAAGAGGACTACCAGTAAAGATGAGTCACCAACACTTAGCTCAAATCATGTGACAGTGTGACATGACAGGCAGACTTTATCAGATCACACAGCTTAATCTGAACACCAGATCTGAGTCATCCTCCCAACGGAGACACTCCTTTGTATTCCTGTGCCAGTTCTCATATGCGTGGTTCCCTCCTCCTTCCTCCACTACAACAGGTCGGGGAGGTGGCTGTAGACCGAGTCCAGCAGCGTCTGGCTGGCCTCCTGACTCTTAACCCCCGCGATTTCAAACAGCTGGTCCAGCTTGTCCTCGGCGGCCGGGATCTCCTCGATGACGTGCAGCTCCTCGGGGTTCAGGATGTGCAGCATGTCGTCGAAGATGGGCTGCAGGTCGCACGGGTCCAGACGCACCTGCCGGAGCACAGTGTCTTTCTTCTCTGGGAGGGAAGACGCAGAGGGGAAACAGTCGTTATCTTTAAGCTACTTTAATCAATATTTTTAGTAATTAATCAATTAAATATTCATTGTAAATTAATCACACATTTTTTATCTGTTCAAAATGATTTGTCAAGTATTTAATGCTCTTATCGACATGGGAGTGGGTAAATATGCTACTTTATGCAAATATATGTATATATTTATTATTGGATATTGATATTAACGACACAAAACAATGACAAATATTGTCCAGAAACCCTCACAGGTATTGCATTTAGAATAAAAAAATATGCTCAAATCATAACATGGCAGACTCATGGATACCCACAGAACACATTTTCATTCACATATCTTGAGGTCAGAGGTCAATGGACGCTTTGAAAATGGCAATGACAGATTTTCCTCGCCAAAATTGAGTGTAAATTTGGAGCATTATTTGACCATGTGTGGTTGGTACCAATTCATTCTTTATGTTTTCTAGTTACATATGATGCCAGCTTTAAAAATGAGCTGCTGCTAACTATTGATTGTGTTAATGCATTAAAGAAATTAATGCTGTAACGCAAATTCGCAAAGTTTATGGTTCTACCACCTACAATTAAGTCAGTAATTATCATATATTCCTTTGTTTATTTTAATTCCAACCTTGGTAATGAAGTGATATCGGTTGTCCACATTTAAGGTAAAATAATCCTGTATTATATGCAGCAGAGGGACCTGTGGTATCACTGTTTCACACATTGTGGGTGAAGCAGTCTGTCACTGAAAGACCTATTTAAGGGGGAAGCATTATCAAGCAGCACTATTGTAGTCCATCTTCTTAACATTGTAGTTTTACCACAGCAGAACCACGTCAATAACATCCGCTGCCGACGCATCATAATTACGGAGCCTAGTGAAAGTGTAGTCAGATTCTCTGAACGCTGCTGTTGTCTTTTCCTAAGTTTTTGTTCATTTGATTTTAATTTTTAATTTTTGTCTGTCCCTTTTAGGAGGGAAGCAGGAAGTGCGTCACTGATTATGATCAGCACCTGTGCCTGCTGCTCCCCAGCTACAGTATGATACAGTAAGCTAATGCAGGTTTAAGGATATATAGCAAATTTGCCCTTTGAACCACAATTACAAAAAAGAAATTGCAGCAAAATCAGATGTAATCTATTATTATTATTATTATTACTACTATTGTTGCTTGTTAGCTCTGCCTCACCATCCACTTTTGTTTAACCCTCGTTTGTTGGAGAATAAACTGTCATAGTTTTCTGGTAGTTATGAGACAGAAGTGGATGGTCTAGATTGCTGTCAAAGTTAAGGTGATAATAGCAAGTTAACGTACATTTGTCATTAATGCAAATTGCAACGTTTAGGTTGTAGCAGGCTGAGTTTTAAAACTAGAGTGAAGATACTGGTATCACATAAAATTAGAAAAAAAAATGTCATGCCAAGCTGTTCTAGCTTGTCGCAAAGGAGGAGAATAACTCGAACTTGCACTAACTTTTAGCCAGGAAAAGCTTCCATTTTCAAAGGGGTCCCTTGACCTCTGACCTCCAGATATGTGAATGTAAATGGGTTCTCTGGGTCCCCACCAGTCTCCCCTTTACAGACATGACCACTTTATGATAATCACATGCAATTTGGGGCAAGTCATAGTCAAGTCAGCACTCTGACACACTGACAGCTGTTGCTGCCCAACAAATACTTGCCCACTCCGCATTGATAAGCATATTAAATATTTGACAAATCTCCCTTTAAGGTACATTTTGAACAGATAAAAATGTGTGATTAATTTGTAATTAATCATGACATCATGACTATTTTAATCGGTTGACCACAAACATCATCGTTAGCAGTTGGCAAGAACTTGTAGTTATTAATAACAAACAATAATTTTCTTACTAAAGAATCATCAGTCCCAACAAACCCCAGTCAACTGTCACAGATCAATGAAATCTGGAAGATCTGGGATCTTCAAATTACAACACACTGGCATATTAAAATGTGTATCCAGTTTCCTAAAAATGTGTCATAAATTGTGGATTGCGCTTTTCTTTTATCATAAATTCAAATACAGCATTATTGCTGATACAATATTAGATGTGAGGAAAATGTTCATTCAATTTCCATTCAGCAACAATACCCAGAGTGACCACTGGAGGGCAGTGAGAGCCCACACATCCATAGTTGACTGAGTGCACTGAAACACCTCAGTGAGTGAATACCGAGTCTCTCCTCTGAGAACTATCATCTGTCTTGGCTACTAGTTATCTCCATTGGAGATTTGGGATGCTTTACTTTAGGACCATACAACTTTTAAATACATTTGGATGTCATGAGCACTCTTGAATAACCAACACTGATCACAAAACCAGTTTAGGTCACTTTATGTGCTTTATTTACTGACAGCTAAAGCATTTATAACACTGTCCCTATCAGACTAACACACAGTGAAGATGCATTAGAGAAGACTGTTCAAGAAATACAGTGGATTGGTCCAATGATGTGGCAGCATGGGAAAAGTGATGAATCGCATTGTGAGAGTCTGACTCAGAAAACACAAAGCTTTTTCTGTGTCCCCTTTTTGCTTCCCTCATATTTAAAACGAAGACTGGCCTGGGACTGGATGAACATGGTCATACAGTGTGTGGTTTATTGATGCTACATTACAAGATGCTGTATATGGTTATCGACTGTATGTTTGTCAAAATGAGTTGCATTGTTCTGCCAGTTGGGGGCACCAACGTACAAAGTATTGACCCAACACGAACAGCAAAAGTCTCTGCAAAGCATAGGCAGCATAGGCATAGGCGGTCGACAGCGAGCCTCTCGACGATGGATGTATTAAGAGAACTGGATACTGAACTGGAGGCGGGGCCCCGTTCATTCCTATGAGAGTTAATCAGTAATGCAGGAAGGCAAAATGGCTCCACTTCGTTTGGAAAAGAACCGGATCTTCTGGGGTATTCAAGGTCTTATCATGTCTGATATGCGCAGTAGCGTCCGCTCCATCATGTGACTCGTCACGGGTCCCAACGCCATGGTCTGGGTCTCCATAGACATAAACAGAGGAAGAAAATAACTCTGGATTCAGGAATTAGTGTGTTTTATAACTTTAAGGGCCTAATGAGGGCTATTAGAGTCTTTGTATTGGGGGGTTCATTTGCCTCAAAAAAATTTATCGGCTGAGTTACAGACGTCTCTTTCTCAATATAAGTCTATGGGAAAAAGTCTTTCAGGCCCAGTGACATCACATGACGAACACGGAAGTTGTCGTACCACCTTTTATCCACTACTAACACTAGTATCAACGATGGTGCGTGCTCTCGACTCAAGTCTCAAGCGGTAACCCAACAGCAGTTTTGCCTCTTATCTGGGGCTTTTGTCATGTAGAGTGAACTAGTTGTGTAGAGTGAACTAGGCATTAGGTTTACTTGTAGTTAGGTTTAGGAAATAATTGTGGTTTGGGTTAAAATAAGTATATCTGTAAAGTAAAATAAGAACACTTGTTACGTAAATGACGTTAGTAAAGTATGGTAGTTACGCAACAAAACTAGGTAGGTAAAAGGGAAAATAAGTCAATGTTGACTTCTGGTTTCGCATGAGACACAAACAGTCAAGAGCTATGTTGGTTTGATCCATCCAACATGGGCTTTCTTGCTCACATCAGTTGCTCTGATTGTTTAATAATGACATGGATGGGCTTACATTGCAGTTAGTTGAGAGCCTCATACAGTCTCATACACTAAAGACCTTTGTGCGTCGATATCAGGCTGATGGTGATTTTGATGTAAATTGGAAATGGTATAATCTGAGTTATACTTGTACTCATGGTTGACTTTGATCATGTTTGTTCACACTAATAAATGTGAATTTTTAAAACTCCGTCACACCATGCTAAAGAATCACTATAGTTTCTGGGTACTGCTAAGTTCCAGCTCGCTTACCTTTGGTAATGAAGGAGCCATTCCTGCTGAGGGCGGAGTCTTTGCTGGAGGTGGAGTCGCAGCGAAGCAGGGGCTCAGATTCGTCGGGAAAGAAGCCTTTGGTGCGGTCCACCGGCGACTGCTCTACGCCCATGCCGCTGGCCCCGCCCACGCTACCGCCGCTGTTGCTGGCGCTGCCGACGCTGCCGGGAGACTCGAGAGGCTTGTGGATGGGACTGAGGCTTTGGCTTACATTCACTGAGGTCATCAGCTGGTTGATGTCAAACTGTAGGTAGAAAGAGGGGAGGAGTGGAGGGAGAGGAGATGAGGAGGGGAGCAAGAAGAGGAGAAAATATGAGTGTTTGACCAAGCGATGCTCACACACAGATACAGAGGCTGACCAAGCTGCGGTGGTTGATGCATTGAGAGTGAGACCAGACTGCTATTTGCTGCCCACAGAGCACAAAAGCTCCTGTTCCACATCTAGGAAACACTAAATGCCACATTATTATACTGTATCACTCCATCGCTCACACATGCACATATATATCAGACCGGCACATATGGGTACAAAAAGACAAGGCTCCGCCCCCTTTTGGTGGAGAGAAAACCGAAGATCTCATAGACTTAAATGCAATCTGACGTATGTTTGGATGGTAATTTTGACAAGTTTGCATGCATTCATTTCTTTTTATACAAACATTTGTTTTATACATATGTTTAATAATTATTTCGTAATCTTGTCTGAACCAGAGTGTTAAAAAAAAAAAGTCCATTTCTGCTTTTTAGTTCATGAAAGTATACTTTGCATACTTTAAGTGATAGTACTTACCCAATGATTTCTGTATTACATAGACTCACCCCTTTTGCTCTTTGACTTGATGATTTGTGATGAGATTAAAAAAAAAAATAAAAAATGTGTTGCCTCTTTGGTGAAAGGATAATTCAGAAACTTGATGAACTGATGTAAATTCATATCGAAACATCCTTTTAAAAAGACTCGCACACTTTAAGAGGCTACTATATCAAAAAGAAAGCACAAGTCAAGTATTCTTTTCTGTGGGCCTAAAAGGCACAAATACTTAATTACACTTTTCTTAAGTATATTTTGATCAAAAGATGCAAAGCAATCTCTAGTGAAGTATACTTAGACTTTTCTGTATACTTGTCAGTATGAGCCAAGTATACTTACGTATCATTTTGTTAAGCATGTCTCTCAAAAGTACATAAAAAGTAAACTAAAAGTATACTCTTATTTTAAGTTTGAAAGAAGTATACTAATAACATACTTGAATAAACGTTTTTTTGGTGAGCCAACAGCCAACTGTTTGATCTATAGGCTGAGATTTAGTTGCTATAATGTTAATGTATGACTGTATTACTGCAGCAGCCTCACGCCCACGTTTCAGCTTCTTCTGTTTACTCTGTTACCGTCTATGAAGGACACAGGATTGTTTTCCCCATAACGGCGCGTGGTCATGAGACTCTGGGTGACGTATTACTGGTCTGACGTATTGAGCATATAACTGCAATTTGCATTTAGCCCATTTTTTCTTCTTCAAGCCTTTAAAAAAAATCATATTTCCTTATTCTCATGGTTCTTTCACCTTTGTTTCTTTCTGTAGGTTTTCATCTGTTTATCTCCACATCCTCTCATATTTGTCTCTTCATCTATTTTACACTTCTAATTCACTCTTTGTCCTCTTTCTATTAAAAGTTGAACATTTCCTTTATTGCTGTTTCTCTCTCCATCTTTGCCTCCTCTATCCCAAATCCTTGTTCTTTTTCTACGCTTGCTCTTTCTTCCTCATCTTTTCGTCCCCTTCTGCTCCCTCTTCATCTTTTTTAACCCTCTGTGTCCCATTTTGTTTCAGTTTCTCTCCCTATGGCTTCCTCTTCCTGTGTCTGACTCTTTCTCTCTCCTTCCTCTATGGTTGCAGCTCCCCTCCTCTCCCTCCTCTCCCCTCCCTTGTCTCTCTTTGGTGTGGTAATGAACCTGTGGTTTGAACCAGTAGTGACTGGTTTGGGGGATGAGATCATGAGAGCAAGTCTTGTTTTTCACAATGTGAGCCCAGTCTGGCCTAAAGGTCGCAGCAGCAGAGAGGTCATTTCACTGGAAAATGGAAATTGGAGCTTTGGGAGGGGGTTAAGCTCGACACAGCAGCTGACAAACAGACAAAAAAACGAATGTTATTTCTTTTGATGAAAATCCATTTTCATGCAGCTGTGGATTCAATCTGTTGTGTTGGATTTCTGCTCAGTTCACTATGAGGCTTGATGAATGAGCTGCAACAGGACATGACACAGAAACACCAGCGCTGCTCTCTTTCTCTTGTTTTCTTTCTCTATTCGGTAACGTCTGGGTCACTGGGCTGCAGCGTGACACAACTTACATGATTCTGACAGAACAAACACGCTCTGTCTCGCTCACAAAGGCCTGCATACATACGTGCACACAGATACGAACACACACCGTGACAAAGACATGCTGACTTTCACAAAGCAGCAGATGTAACTGGAACAAATGTTTTTGTAAGAGCAGATATGGGGAAAAAACACAGACCCCCATGAGGAATGACAAATATAGCAGCCTCGGGGGACAGGAAGTCAGTGGATGCATAAAACAAATCCTAGGAAAATTATATAATCTGATATTGAACTTTGTGGCACAAATTTAAACTTATTGTGGTTGCGGATTCTCTGCAACTTTTATTCTTTGGTTACCTTATTGGGTTAATCGTAGGAAAAGGTCTAAATTTGCATATTCAGTTATCAACAACCAGCACAGGTAGACTCTAAAATGTATTCCTTACTCACTTGTCTGTTTAGTCCATGTTGATATTAAATTACTGTCTGACGCAAATAAGAAAAGACGCTTTGAAGGGAAGTGTCTGTCTTACAAATTCTTGCCACAGATGATTAGAAAAATCAGGAAAGACAGCAACTGAGAACAATATAAAAATATGCAGGCCCAATTACAAGGAGTAAAAAAGTGTTTACTGATGACGCCAGAAAACATTGACCGAGTTTGCTTGCACCCAAACTCAGAACCAGAGCTCGGTCTGACAATGATAGAGATGAATGATGTCCTGATACCGATCCTGATTCCTGAACTTGCAGAATCAGCTGATACCAAGAACCATTCATTTACAGCACCCATCAATCAAAATGATCAGTTTATAAATGTCAAGGAATAAAGTTGAATGAAGCAAATGTTGACAAGTAAGTCAATGTTCAAGTTAAAATGACTGCAGAAGTGGCGTTACTTAAATAGGAAGTGATGTGACAAATAAGGTTTAAGTTAAAATAAGAGGCATTACAGAGGTTACATGACAAATAAGTCAATATTTAAGTTAAAATAACTAGAGAAGTGGTGCTTCTTAAGCACGGAAGTTATGTGACAAATAAGTCAGTGTTTAAGTTAAAATAACTACTGAGGTGGTGTTATTTAAGTACAAAAGTTACGTGACAAATAAATCGATTTTCAAGTTAAAATAAGTGGTGTTACTTAAATATGGACGTTACCTGACAAATAAGTCAACATTTAAGTTAAAGTAACTACAGAAGTGATGTTACTTCAGTAAGAAAGTTAGTCAGTGCTGACTTTTGGTTTCATACGGGACACAAACGGTGGTCCCCTTGGTGAACGTCCAGTGTTTTTATGTCGCAATCATGACGATTACATTACAAATTTATAACATCGGTTACATACGTTATAATTCAAGTGCATTTCTTTTTGTAGGTGTAACTACGAACAACCTGCAGGGATACACATTGTAATCGCTGCCATAAAACAGAGGACGCCGTCAGTGACAGCCATTATGAAAAGCCTTGTCCCTTCTGCCCACCCAGGTGGAGCATGTCTGCCACTCTGTCTGAAAGCTCCTCAAACCGATTGGAGTCTGGTTTCCTCCTGCTGGCAGCCTTGAGCAGCTCAGAGCGGAGCTACTGAGGCTGGAGCTCAGGGTCGCTGCGAGGAAGAACAGTGCTGCTGTTCCAGAAAGCTCTCAGGCTGCTGTGTGTGTGTGGATGAGAGAAAAGGATCAGGCTGAGTTGCTGACTAGTCCTGTCAGCACAGCACAAGGTCCTGCTGTGGACAGGGACTTAGACGCACACACACTAGGCACACAGCCCAACGCTTATATGAACACACACATACAGACTGAGCCGGCAAGCCTCACTGGCAGACTGCTGCAGTATGAAGGACACAGTGGACAGAAACACACTCTGGGGATATTCAGATTAATTAGACCAAAACTGTTGCAGCAAAAAAAATCTCACTCGGCTGTAATTACCTTAAACAGATCAGCGCACGGCGGTGCGGTGGTTAGCACTGTTGACTGTGTGGAGCATGTCCTCCGGCTTCCTCCCACAGTCCAAAGACATGCAGTTTAGGTTAACTGTTGATTCAAAATTGCTTGTAGGTGTGAATGTCAGCGTGAATGGCCTGTTCAGGGTGTACCCCGCCTTCACCCAGTGTCAGCTGAGATCGGCACCAGCCCCCACAAGATAAGTGCTTACCGATAATGGATGGAATGGATATGAGATTTGAACTACGAATCAGCTAAGACAACAACTTGGCCCAGCTGTGTGTACTGTAGAGCACAGCATCAACCCCAAACTCTATGACGTCCTTTACCACTAATTCATCCATGACATTACATTTACAGTACATCATCAATGGATACGCCTGCCCCCAGACTGCATTAAAGCATACTTAATGTCAAATACACTCACAAACACATGCAGATAATCTCTCTGAATTACCTATAAAAGAATCAATGCACTTTCTGGGAAATTTTTTGGCCTTTTATCCGGAAAGTAATGGATGTGGTTTCATTTTATCATCTAGGGGGCTCTTTATGGAAGGGCGTCTAATAGGACCTGAATCATAAACACCCAATTATGGGAGAAATTGCACTTGATTGTGCATCATTGTGGCAGGAAGGGATGATGACTGCTGTGTGCTGAAGTTATTTTTTTTTGTGCATTCCCCTTTGCAAAGAAGAAGTAAAAAACAAAGAGGAGAAAGAGGTTTATGACTTCCTGTCTGTCTGTCTGTGTGTGTCTGTCTCGTGAATAATCTAATCACTGGAAACCAGACTCCATGTTTCATAAGCATAAATATAAAGCTCTAGATTCAGAGGATCTTCAGAGGGTGAATCCTACTGACACACTGCTCAATGAATTATCTCAACTAAACTAAAATTAGGAGCAAAATTGCAATAATTTAATTTTCATTGAGCACCATCATCATGTGAAAATTTCAATTTTTCCAGTATTTTGGTTGATATCAGATTATCAGATCAGAATATCAGGTTAAGATCAGCATCGTTGCATCTTGCCATTGGTAAAACTTAAAAAGAATAAATAAAGTGGCATTTGGCGAGCACACTACATGACCCAAATCAAACAACCACAACAGCCACGTTGACATACGCCAAATATCTCCAATCCGATCTGAACCTTGGTTTATCATAAATTCCAAATCCACTGTTTACATGGACAATAATAAAATAATCCGATCATGACGTGCGTATACATGCACCGAGCGTTTAGTCAAAATAAATCCTTTGGACATGCGCGTTGTCTAATTTTCCAGAAATAGTTGAAGAAGAAGAAGAAGAAGCTGTACTTCCGCCTGTGTTGTAAACAGACGGCACATTGTCTGTCTCACATTACGCTGACGTAGCACACATGCACAGTGGAGATAATTTTACCCCAACCAGGAAGACGTGATCCGAATGGGTGTGTACATGGACGCCGATCGGAACAACGATCAGCATAAACAACCTCTCTCATTCGGAATGAAATTTCTTTCCGATTTGGCCATATTGTATCAGAATCTTCCGACTGACGTGTTTACATGAATCATTTTTAATCCGATTGGGACTTTATTCTGATTATTTGTGACCATGTAAATGCAGCTACTGCTGCATGACCAAGAGGTGCATGCTGGGTCTAGTTAACATGCTCATGGTGGATCCTCCAATTTAAGGCTTCTACTTTCAGTGAGGTGTCGGCCATGTTTGTTTCATTGTCTGAGGAGTTCTGTCCACTTTTCTGGTTAATGCTAGGAAGGCTACGCTGAGGAGAGTGCTAAAAAGAACTGCTGTTGGCACATAAATTTACTTTCATATGAACATTAAGAACATTTTTATACATGTACTTTTAGTTCTACTTGAGAAAATTTCTTGAAAGTAACAGTACTTTAACTTTTACTGTGTGGTAGTACTCTTTCTATCCCAGCCTCTGGGTTGACCAAGCTTAAGCTTTGTCTAGGTCACACCACCGGACTGGAATCCACCAATGATTGTTTTTAGGCTTTCAACCTGTACAGGGGATTTGTGCTATTTATTGTCTTTTCTTTTTTGTTGGATGTAAAACTGAAAGTAAGCACATCCGTAATGTACGTAATAATGGTTGGAAATAATAGTTTAAAACTGTAGATTACACAACTCTTCCTGTTCTCTACAATCTCCCAGGAAGAGCGCCGGGCTTTGAAGCTAATTTTCATCATGGCCAAACGGTGGTACAACAACTTCTGTGTCCCGCGACACCATTTGGCCCAAAAAGACTTTTTCCTATAGACTTACATTTTTTTTTAGGTAAATCAACTTATTATTATTTCCCCTCCTCCCAACACTGTATCCAGTTGGAGAACTAGGGTTACAAAGTAACCTACAATTCTATTTAGTTAGCAATGTTGCTGCTTTCCCAGAGCTCAGAAATGGTTAGAAATAATGGACAAATACTACAAAATGAAGAGAAAACTTGTAATAAACTGTAATTATCTTTTAATCTGTCACAACAGGAAAAGTTTCCATCGGTTGTAATTCTGCCATAAAGACTGGACCACCAGCTTCCTCACACAGCAACATAGACTCATAACTCAGAAGCAGACATCGTTCAACTGTTGGTCATGGGCCATCTTTAAATTAGCTGGGCACTCCAAAGCAGAGTGAAATTCAGTTTTTAGAGCCAGAATTCTCAGCACTTGGCGACGTAATTGTCGAGTCATTGGTTTTGACCAACAATTACATCAACTGACTGCAGCAGTGTTTTTGATTATTTGTGTTTTTGACCAGAATATTTATGCCCTTTCAACTACAAAAGGATATGGGCCCTCAAATCACATGTCAGGTTGGCTGCCCTACTAGGATGCCCCCAAGTTCACACAATAGCTCGCAAAGCATCCTGGCTAAAATTGGTGGACACACTTCCTGCAATATAGACCATATACTTGGCTAAATGTGGACTATGAATCAAACTGAGTTCTGTTACCGCAGGATATATGATGCAATGCTCTTAACAGGACTACTCACTTTTTGATATCATTGTACAGTGAGTACTTGCTGCAGTGTTGGAAACATGGCCGACCGAACAGCAGGGCAAATGATGTCAGGTTCAGGTGGTTGGTTGACGCATATTTTTGCGAGTTGTGCAGTGTGAATTGGCTCCCACACTGGGTCGGGTGGGTTCGCGTATTAAAAAATGCTTCACTATCAGGCAGTCACTTGGAGTGATGCCAAAAATCGAGACTGTATATTTTCTGCATTCACATAGTAATCCATTCTAGTCATGATTTGGCTGACAATGAAATATTGGTAATGAGAAGGACCATGAAGGCCGCATTGACCCATTCACACCAACAGCAAATATGATGTTTCCTGTAGCTTTTGTAGTGGTTTTGTAGTTGTAGTGGTCTTTTCCCTTTTGAGTCTTTTTCTGACTTTTTAAGGATCAACTTGACTCTGCTTGTGTTGATAAACAGAAAAGACAGAACAGAAAAAAAAAAATCACCGTCTTTCCCCCTTTGCTGATTCCTTGTTTTTCCCTCCTCCCCAAAGACAGCAGCTCTGTCTGCTGTAGTCTCTACCATGATGCATTCATTAGCCAAACTCAGGAGACTTATTGAAATAAAACAGCATGGCTGCTCTTTAATCACTTATTTTGTACACACTGATGATGTCCAGGTCAGAAAAGCAGGCAGGCACCGTAACTATTAAACATTCATTTAATGCATTAATAAAGCAGGTATCTCGACTTACGTTCTTTGTTGACAGAAAATAAGGGTATTCACCTTCCTGTCAGTTATTTAGAATACATGTTGTTGCTTTATAAGAGCAACATTAGACATTTTTGCAGTCCTTCTGGTACGAGTTATACATGTCATATATATATATATTTATATATATCATACAGATCAGTATCATTGCAGTCATATTTTTGATCTGACTGTCACTTCCTCTGCAGATAATTCCCAGTGTGGGAGAACAAAGGGAGCAAAGAGAAAGGGAATCACATCCACCAGTCTTCTGTCTGGTTTTAACTCTCACGGAGCCGCAGAGATAAAAATAGAAACATCCATCAGACAGCTGACACTCGGTTGTTCTGGTGGGAACACCATCAATACATCAATCAATACAGTTTTTTTTTTTTTGTACTGTTCAAACACCGATGTCATATAATGTAACAGATGCATTAACGTGCTTCCCATAAGTGTCACATTGACCTGTTGTGAAACAAGTAAGAACATGCAGCACATCCATTGAAACTGACGTTTTTATAGCATGTCTTACCAGCCCGCTCACACGACAAGGCGCATAAATGCCACGATAAATCGCAGAGGTGTTTAACGTGCAATAAATACGTCTTTCTTGATGTCTGTGTGTCTTTTGTACACCATGTATCCTGCACTTACTGCAATGTAAATGCTTCTGCGTATAAGTACTCCGGTAAGAGTTGCTGACATAGTATAAAAAGCAAGAAAGACCACTTATAGTGAGGGAGGTGGATGGGTCCAACAAACACAGGACTTTTAACTTTAAAGTTTTGTTAGTGACGTGTCATTGAAGTCACATTTTTTACTGATATTTGTGACGTGTTCTCCGTAGTTGTTTCAGAATGTGTTTTACTTATATTAAGCCCAACCATGAAGTTTTCACTCCCTCTATTTATTTGTTTGTTTGTTTGTTTATCTTACGTCACCATATGCTGTTAAAATAAATAGTTTAAACCATGTAGTATCTTATAAAGTAAACTGACATTGCTCATACACAAAACAACAATTCAAAGCACAAGCTGTATTTTTTGATAATATTACAGCAATGGTAAGATCAAAGTATGGAGCGCTGATGAAATATGAATCAATATTATGTTACATTAATGAATATTTCTCTCCTCAAGTGTTTTCAGAAACATCTTGTCGTTACTGTTGAGTTTTAAAATGAGAACGTTTGTGACCCGGCAGCCATGTTGAGATCAGTTGAGGAAATACCAAGCACCGCTCACATGGCAGACACATCCAATAGGAACGCTCTCTCTGAAATGGCCTGTGATTGGTCAAAGTCTCCTGTCGTGGGTTAGATTATTTAAAGCCCGAAAACAGCCATGAGGAGGTGCAGAAGTCTAGTTTTCTCTCTGAACACCTGAATTACAACAAGCTGAAAGGTTATTATGGATTTTTTTGCCCTGTGTTGCCAAAAATATTCTGCCTACTGCAACTTTGACAGTTTCAGTGGTACAGTATACTGCGTTCGTCAATAGTACATAATCGTTTCAAACCTTGATCTTTGGTTCTTTCCGTTTTCCTAGTTTATTATAGCTGAATGTCTCAGTTTCCCTGAGTTGTTCAAAGGTTATTCAGATCATCTGTTGAGCAGGGTGTGGAGACTGACTCCTAATTAACTGAGAGCAGCCTGATGCATTTCCCCTCTTGGCCAGTATATAGGCTCTGCTCTGTTGGGAAGGTTTCCATCAGTGTTTGGAAGGTGATGTTAGGAGATGAGGCCCGTTTCAGTTCATCCCAAAGGTGCTGGATGTGGTTGAGGTCAGTATTCTGTGCAGGCCAGTCAAGTTCTCCCAAACTGGGAAAACCATTATGGAGCTGGATTTGTGCACAAGGGCATGGTTGAAACGACAAATGCAAACCATTAAAAACAGCCCCAAAGCACACATACAAAAAATGGTGTGCACAGGGTTTTGATCATACAGTCAGACACTGGGGCAAACACGCTATGACCAGGAACACTTAGGAGACAGGAAGTGTAACCATTTTAAATCATTGTTGGAGCTTGAAATCCAACTTCCTGTGGTCCCTTGTACACTGAATTCTCCATTATCCCCATGTCTCCCCCTCACCAAACAATTTCATCGTTTACTATCTTATCCACCATCAATCCAGTAAGAAACCAATTGCAGGAGATGATCTGCTCCATTATTAAGCTGTGATGAAAGGCCAAATTACAACAGATGACTAAAGAGTTGAAACACTGAGACTACGGGCGTCTTTACAACCAAAACAAGGCTGTAACTGTGCAGCGCTGACCTTCGAGAGTGCAGTCAAGGGCACCAATTAGATACAAATCACTAGAAAGTTAAAAGGGAGTACGAAGGAGTCAAGTAAATAGTGATGAAGGATTTTGTGTGTCCCCTGTCTTTATGGCTTCCTGTTTGTGTGTGTTCCATGGAGATTACAGTATGAGGCTGACACACTCTTAGAAATAAGGGTTCCAAAGGGTTCTTCCTGAAGGACCATTTGAATGAAATGGGTTCTATGGATACATATGCCCACTTCATGATAATCACATGCAGTTTGGGGCAAGTCATAGTCAAGTCAGCACACTGACACACTGACGGCTGTTTGCCATGTTATGATTTGAGTGTATTTTTTATGCTAAATGCAGCACCTGTGAGGGTTTCTGGACAATATTTGTCATAGTTTTGTGTTGTTGATTGATTTCCAATAATAAATGTATACATACTTGTACAGCATGTTTGCATAAAGCAGCGTATTGTCCACTCCCACACTGACATGAGTATTAAATACTTGACAAATCTTAGTTTAAAGTACCATTGTGGTGCTATCTAGTGTTTGAAGTTTGCATTCTGTGGCTCCACCTCAGCTGGTGATGTCAACCTGTCCTCAAACAGAGGTCACACCACTTCCTCCCTCACTAACTATCCCAACAAGTATTTTCCATAAACTCTGTAGTATGTAGAGCGAGGCTGCAACACTGAGTGTAGTTTCCGCTGCAACATCCAATATGTGCCAGTGTTGACCGAGCTGATATGGAAAAGATGTTGAAGAACACGGGAAAGGTCAAACCTATTTCCCTGCTACACAAATTGGGCAAATCAGTAGTTGAGTGTCTTGCCCACACATCCATCCAGCCTACCTGTGGGTTGTCCTCCATGACACAGCGGATCTTCTCCACCACGTCAATGCGGCGCTGCCGGTGCAGGGCGTTGATGAGCTTGGCCAGGTTGGCGTCGCTGTCCCGGATGGTCCAGTGCTGCAGCGCGGCGTACGCCCGCTCGTGATCTGACGAGTAGCCATTGGAGAAGGCAGCCACCTCCCGCTCTGTGGCGTTGGCCAGCGACTGATAGATGTCTATCCACTGGGTGCCCACCTGGGCCGCCACCAGCTTCAGGATATCCACCCCTGAGCAGAGACAGAAAAGTTAGAGAAACCAAGCTTAAAGGTCGACTTAATCTGCGTTCTTCTTCAGGGTTTTCAAATGGAAACGCCCACTCAACTACTAGACAGAAGCAGTGACATAGGTTGCCAAAGTAAGACAATAAACAAGGTTATGAATAATGTGAATGATAGCACTGGCTGAGTCAATGTTAGCCACGCTGAGTTTGGAAATTACTAAAAAGGTTAGTTTTGGTTAGGTTACAGATTTTTTTGAAGTGGGGTTGTATGTAGGGCTGGTTATCATTTAAACAATTACAATGCCAGTGCCAATACCAGTACTCAAAGTGATACTGATACCAATAGCGTACTTCATGTGATGCCCATGTGACTGCCGTACTACACAGTGCTCATACAACAGTTAATGCCCCCGACCCAGCACTTGTTGCCATTGTTAGCGCAACTAGCACCGTTAGCTGCTAGCCGCCAGCTGCCAGCTCAGACACCTCTGTGTTTAGAGTCGTGCAGGCAGGCGATCCTGGCTTTATGGGATGTAGCTGCTGCATTAGTGAGCCAATCACACTTTGCGATAAATCAAACACTCACAGTGTTTTGCTGCAAGTAAAACAGTCATCTTACTGAATCTGGGCATGAAAAGGATCACTTTCAAGTATAATTTGATTGGAGAAGTTTTGGCACTGCAAGGTACTGGGTTGTTACGGTCGAAACCTTAGAAGTATCGAATACCAATACCTAGCCCTAGTTGTGTGTATACTCTCGTGTTCTGTGAGGTAAAATTACTGTTTCTGTCAGTATAGACTGATAGCAAGGTGGGAAGGATCTGAAGTAATCTATGTTCTCTTCAAAACCACCAGACTCCATTCACAAAAGCAGTACCGATATAAAAACCTCCAAAGCCCCCAAAATAATAATGGACTCGCCCTTAAA
Organism: Pterois miles; assembly: GCA_947000775.1. NCBI lineage: Eukaryota > Metazoa > Chordata > Actinopteri > Perciformes > Scorpaenidae > Pterois > Pterois miles. The sequence goes on along the minus strand of CAMQGK010000634.1, from coordinate 25,743,753 downwards.
AGTTGAAAGAAGACGGCTTGTGATCATATGTTTAACCACTATTCATTATAAAAAATGAAAAGAAAATGAGATTCAGATGATTGTTGGACTTCCTCTTAATTGAAGAATGTAGCTGTAACAGGATGCAGCAGTAAACAATTGCCTCATTTCCAACTAATGGAGCCCTCATGCTATGCGCCACACAATACGCCATTGTTCTCTTTCTGCAAATTACACTGAATATATATATATATGGTGCGTGTTTCAGAGTGTTTCTGGAATTAGACTTTTGCAGCTAGTATCTAATGATGATGATGTGTAAGTTTGTCTGTTTATTATAACTACAGTTGTGACCTCCATCTTGACATGAGTCTGGCCTCCAGCAACCTTAAATGTGTCACTGGAAGTTATTATACAGAACATCCATAGTCTGTAGACTTTATTTTGACTCTTTGGAAGTATAATTTACATACCAGTCAACTGCGAGCCAGGACTGGAAGATTTTGTTTTACCCTCATCCAGTCACAAGGCACTAGCCCGTTTCATTTGTCTTTGTATGTTATCTGGTTCAGGAGTTTTGAAAATCTGCACCATTTGCATGAACAACAATTCAAGATGGCTGCCAAATGAACCTCATCGGTCATTAGTTGACCTTGAAAATCTTAACTAGACACCATCAGGGTCCAAAAAACAGGTGCCAAAAATACCATGCAGGTACTGTACATGGGAACCTATTTCTCCTGCTATACTAAAACAGTGAGCCAAACCTTGCAGTGGAAATTCGGCATTACACTGGTCACTACACTTCTTTAAGGACGTACAATGATGGAAGATGCCTATACAAAGACGACCAAGTCCTCCACATGAGAATTCTAGGCAGAAGAGCAAATCCATCCCATGCAGATGACACGACATCAGGCCTTCCCCATCAGCTTGTCCAACTGAGTCATGAGGCCAGTGGCACTCAAGGACCTCCAAGAATCCACTCAGTGCAACAGATCCACCTCTTAACCAGCACCTCAGCTTTCCACACAAACATGCTCAGGATTGCACACACACACAGGGTGATGCAAGAGGCAGCGTTAGTCTTTGGTCTCCCTGGATCAGCTGGGGCAATCTCTTATTTTAGTTAGTAGAGACGCACCTGCTCTGTGGTTGGAATACACACAGTCATTCACCTGAAGACACACAGCTGAGCCACAGCGAGAGAAGGATCTGATCCTCAATCCTCAATGTTGTTATTACGCCCAATCAGAGCGGAGGATCAATCCACCCTAAAACTGAATTAACACATAGAGTGTTTGCCAATCCCAGTGCTACTATTTACTTGAATTGTTTCAAAAGCATTTTTTTTTTTTTTTGGTTACATTTCATATTTGGTTAATTCAAGTTCATACCACTGTCTTTCAAGGAAAACCAGGTCTCGTAAACAGCTCACATGAACTCACAAGTGTTTTGTTGTGTAACCAGCAAAGGCAGGAGATGTCAAAACAAATACTGGACCTGTCAGCACTTGTTATTTATCTGGTGCTCATACCAGTTAAGTACATGTGAAGAAATACTAGGAGATGCATTTTGCTCTTGAATCATCAGTATTTCTGCTGACTATCACATATCTATCTGCACCACACTGACAAATGCATATTTTACCTTTCAATGGTTAAAAGAGCAAGGCCCATATACAGTGCATATAAAAAAAAAAAAAAAAAATATATATATATATATATATATATATATATATATATATATATATATATATATATATATATATATATATATATATATATATATATATATATATATATATATATATATATATATATATATATATATATATATATATATATATATATATACGTATATATATATATATATATATATATATATATATATATATATATACACACACTTGTCCTCAAAATTATTCATAACCTTGTTAGTTTTTGTGATTTTTTATTTTTGTGATGAAATTAATACATTTTGTCAAGTTTGCTTATGAGTTATGTGACCAACAAGTGAAAGAATGCCAACAATACACAAGAAAAGAAAACTTTATATTTTAGGGGTATTTTATTCATCAATTCCCCAAAATGTCAAGTTCAAAATTATTCATACCCTAGTCAAATGTCTCTCTTTAATAGTCTATAGCATAGCCTTCGTTTTTTATGACTGCTTTTAGATGATTCTTGTACGTGTCCACAAGCTTCCTGCATGTCTCCTGTGGGATGTTGGCCCGCTCTTCCTTGGCAAAGGCCTCAAGCTGGGTCAGGTTGGTGGGTTTACTAGCCATCACTGTGGTCTTCAAGTCTCACCACAAGTTCTCAGTTGTGTTGAGGTCAGGGCTCTGACTTGGCCATTATAGGACACTGACACCATTGTCCTTGAACCATTTCTTCACTACCTGGGCAGTGTGTTTTAGATCATTGTCCTGCTGGTACGTCCAGTTGTGTCCAAGCTGGAGTTTCACAGCAGATTCTTTTAAGTTTCCATCAAGGATCCTGATGTAATCCTCCTTTTTCATGGTTCCTTGGATCTTTACGAGGTTCCCTGTGCCACAGAAGAGAAGCATCCCCACAGCATTATGCTTCCACCACCATACTTGACGGTGGGCACAGTGTTCTTGGGCTTGATGCTTCTCCTTTCTTCCTCCAGACATACTGAACATCCATATGGCCAAATAACTCCAACTTTGTCTCATCAGACCACAGGATGGTTGACCAAAAGCTGGGATCTTGCTTCAGGAGACCTTCCACATGCTTCTTTCTGAGCAGAGGTGTCTTCCAAGGCCTACGTCCATGGAGACCTCCTCTGTACAAGACTCACTCGATGGTGACAGCTTTGTCCCTGTCTGGTTGAGTGTTTCCATTAGGGCCATGGTTGTGGTCCAAGGGCTGTTGCTGATCTCCCGGGAGATTTCCTGGCAAGTTTGGTGGACACCTTACGTTTCCTGCCACGCCCGCTGAGGTTTTTAACAGTATTGAACCTCTTGTGCTTGTTGATGATGCTCTGGACAGTCGACACAGGGACAGCATACTGCTTTGAAATGACCTTGTAAGCTTTTCCTTCATTGTGGGCACTCACAAGACACTGACGTAAGTCTCCACTGAGCTCTTTCTTCTTTACCGTGAGGACCAGAAATTGGGAATGACCAGAACATTTTTCCTCAATTTATACTTTTCTGAAAAGATGCTATTTATTAATTTTTTGAAATCATTGTTTAAAACTTGGTCAATAACAAAGCTAATTTTCCATTGTAACATCTTGAAATAACTGCAGGCCAAAGATTCACACATTTTGTTGAGATATTGTCAGGGGTATGAATAATTCTGAATATGAGCAAAATATCTCTTTTGGCCATATCTATTAAAATACAAATAAAGTTTAACCAACTCATGTGTGGATTTGTGCATAACAACAAGTAGAAAACAGATAACAGATACACAACAAGTACCATCATAGTAACTTTTAAAAAGGAGGAATCTAAAAAAGAATGTTATTTTCCATAGGGTATGAATAATTTTGAGGACAAGTGTGTATATATATATATATATATATATATATATATATATATATATATATATATATATATATATAGGGGTTTCATACCCCTATAGCCACTCAAAGGGCCAGTGTGTAGGATTTAGGGGCATCTATTTGTAGAAAAGGAATAAAATATTCATAACTATGATTTCATTTGTGTGTAATCACCTAAAACTAAGCATTGCTGTGTTTTCATTAGCTTAGGAGGAGCCGTCATATCTACATAGGGAGTGGGTGTACAATGTTACTTCGCCATTTCTCTGGCTCTAGAGAAGGCCTTTTGCATTTTTACAAGGGCTGTAAATCCAGTAAAATATTTCATCATGATTGTACATAGATGATCATAATCACAAATTTATCACACAATTTTTATCTGTTCAAAATGTACCACAAAAAGGGAGATTTGTAAAGAGGGCATGTCTGTAAAGAGGAGACTGGTGGGTACCCAAAGGACCCATTTACATTCACATATGTTGAGGTCAGAGGTCAAGGGAGCCCTTTGAAAATGGCCATGCCAGCGTTATTTAACCTCATTCTTGACAAGCTAGTATGGCATGGTTGGTACCAATGGATTCCTTAGGTTTTCTAGTTTCACGTGAGTCATTGAGTCTAGCTTTAAAACTGCAACTACAACCTAAAAATCACAAGTTGCTTTAATGCGTTAAAGAAATTAATGGCATTAAAACAAATTTGTGTTATTATCGTGTTTACTTTGACGGCCCTAGTTTTGTGAGAATCTAGGTGCCATGCATCACAGTGGTGTAGTGGCGAGGCAGGTGTACTACATAGGTGAAGATGGCTAGGTTACCGAGGAAGAAATGGGTATACTTTCTGATATACTGTATTCCAACTGCTTTTTGGCTGTCAGGGCATTATATAAACCACAAGAAAAAGAGCAGGCTATACTCAATATACCTGTGTATACCCTCTGCTAGACCACTGGGTAAACAGGTTTTTGTGCTAAGTTACTCACACCGTCAAATCTCAACTGAAATGTCTACAACAGTATATCAGAATAGAGACACGCACGCATTGTTGTCTTGCTTATTTTATAACTGCCATCACTTTATGAGCCTTTCTAATGTTAGGAACAGCTGTGGATTTTAGTGAAGCACACGACCTGGATTGGTTGTTTGGTCAACTAATCTTCAACACCTAGTCCCAGCTGTGCAGGCAGTTGTTCCAGTTGTATCTGATTACTGGAGCAAGTTGCCATACACTTTTTTTTTATTTTAGCAAAGATGCTTTTTCAAGTTACTGTTACAGAATGGCTTTAAGGGATGACTTCTCTATCAGTCACAATGTGTGTGTCACAATCTGCTACTTGTTGTTTCTCTTTAGCCACAAACACTGATTATTCACCAGCAGCTCGCCCCCTCAGACCCTCTGCTGTCTTTTCAGACTCTCTCTGCTCCACTTCCTTACTGACTGTTACGTGACTTGACAATAACTTGGCTGGAAATATAAATGCTGACTCATCTGTCTTTCAAGCATAAATACAGGACCTCAGTTGTTTTGTGTTGACACGGAACAGGCTGTGATGCGTATGTGCTCCTCATGTGTATGCATTAGCCAGGCTTACGGTGTATTGGTGCATGGATGCAGGTTTTTATCATACAAATGCTTGATGCCACACTTGAAACAGACTCTTGATTATGATAAATCACTGATGTAGGTATCATCAGAGGGTTTAGCCTGACAGGAAATGATGTTTACAATACGGCTCAGAAGTATTTAGGATGTGGGATGGTGGTGATGTACATAAACAATTGCCTGAGTGGATTTTTTTGTGCTTCCTCAAGGTGTTTACAGCTGACCTTGTTTTTCTGGTCCTCTGGTCCATCGACTGTATGTGTTGTTCTTATTTACTCGATGAGGGTTGTTATGACCAAATTGTTGTATTAACTATATACTGTATACTGTAAGGGCGGTAAATTGCAAATATTTATCATGTCAATCACAAATCAATCATGTTTTATCTGTTCAAAATGTACCTTAAAGGAAGATTTGTCATGTATTTAATACTCTTATCAACATGGGAGTGGACAAATATGATGCTTTGTGGAAATGTATGTATATATTTATTATAAAAATAAAAATAAATGTTCATTCATTTTATCAATTAATTAATGTCCATATTTTTTATTTTATTTTTGCTGCATTTAATCACATATTTATTCGTTTATTGAGTTATTTATTTATTTATTTATTTTATTTTGGTAGGTTCCATCTTCCATAGCAAATAAGCATAATAGATCCTTTTTAAAGTTGATTTTTTTTTTTCTGATTCTCTAAATTCACCGAGCCGAGTACGACATGGCACATCAGCACAGAATTAATTCCACCACTTTTGATAAGTATCAGGTTGATCCCTGATTAATGTCTGCTGCAGCAAACATGCTAAGTGCATAAATCGAGGATGATTCGAAGAGATTAAATGGATGTGAGCCATCATGGCCTCAACGGGTGCATATAGGCTATGCTCTCACGTGTACATAAATATATACCGACAGAGCAATGCAAGGGCACACAAGCTGAGAGGCAAGTATAAATGGACATGTGAAACCTGCACACATGCTTGCACAAACACCCTGACATGCCAGACACGCTACAGCTCTATCCTTTACACTCCTTCTCCTCTTCCCAACCCTTGCTTGAACCTAATTCTTATTTTAACCCCCTAAACTAACCTTACCATTAACCTTTACCCTAAAAACTGAATAACCCAAAACCAGAGCGCCAATCTTAAACTGACTCTTTACAGAAGTAAAAACTGACTTCACTTGACCTCATTTTACAGTGTCCTCCCTCAAAATGCCTTACAAATTCAAAGGTATAGAAGAACACATACACAATCCCCTACTCCTGCTCAAGATTAATAAACTCGCATCAATCCTGGAGGGACTCGGAGGACCTCGCGTGCCGACCTCCTGGGCCCGGGAGTCTGTTGACTCTCATCCACTTCGCTCACCATAACACTCAGCGACAGAGGAGAAATCCCCCTGCTCTGCGTGCCTCACTGCCACTGCTAGCTGACCACATTTAAATGACCTATATACTGTAAGTCTCGTGATGATTCAGTATGTCGGCCTGCGGATGTGTTTGTGTTTGCATGGGGAGGTATTTGTGCGTATTAGAGTGTGTCCATGCCTTACATGTAGAGCTCCCCTAAGCATAAAAAACTAATGTCAAACAGCAGCTATTTGTAGCTATGGTTGCTGGTATTTATTCAAACTGACATGTTTTGTCATATAAAGCACGATATAGCTGCCTGGAGGGGACAAACTGTGAGCTATCCTGAAGGTGCAACACAACACACGAGTGTCATTTTTGCACATAATGAGACACTGTTTTTGTTAACATTTGTTGTGTTGAAAAGTAACACAAAAGTGTCATGTCCTACCCTGGACTCTGAGTTGAAAATGACTCATCGTGTTTGGCAGTGCAGGTGATAATGACTTCTGTTGTGACACTAATCGCGTTGTATTTTCCATCAGCAGCAGTTTATGCTACTTCTGCTGCAAAGCAACTATCAAAGGTTTTTGGCGCTTTAAGCTCAGGATGCTACACATTATATCAAGTTCATCCTATTTAAAACACTAAGAAAGGCACTCACCTGCACATATTCAGGCTGTTCTCATACATCATTCATAGCTATTCCTATGAAAAGTAAAAACATTGTAATTTGTGTATATCCCTCACAAATCAATTTGTATTTCATCCATGTAATTGTGAACAAGGGCGTATGAAGAGTGGTGAACACCGTGTAGGAAGGAGGTCGGGGTGGACGGTGGAGGTGTTTATGTCTTGTGTGAAACCAGAAGTCAATGTTGATTTATTTGTCACGTAACTTCTGTACTTAAGTTACACCACTTCTTGTGTTATTTTAACCCAAACCACGATCTTTTCATCATCATCATCATTGTCAACCTCTTATCCAGGGTCGGGTTGTGGGGGTAACAGCTCCAGCAGGGGACCCCAAACTTCCCTTTCCCAGGCCACATTAACCAGCTCTGACTGGGGGATCCTGAGGCGTTCCCAGGCCAGTGTGGAGATATAATCACTCCACTTAGTCCTGGGTCTTCCCCAGGGCCTCCTCCCAGGTGGTCGCGCCTGGAACACCTCCCTAAGGAGGCACCCAGGGGGCATCCTTACCGGATCTTCAAACCACCTCCAACGCAAAGGAGCAGCAGCTCTACTCCAAGACTACAATCTTTTCAAAACCTAATTAAACCACTTCTGGAGTGGCAAAACTTAATTATGATATTTCAAGTAGTTAGGACAGAAGTTTATTTTAAAATGAACTAGACTGGAGCAGAAATTGATGCTGGATATTCATAGGAAAATGCACAAAAGAAAGGAAAGGCATTTGCCATCTTGGTTTGGACAACAGAGCCTCCATGCTGCTGTTTTATAACTATAGATGCAACTCAACCCATTGCACACAATGTGATTGGTCTATGCCTTTATTCACGGTGCGAAATCAACCTCCAAAAATCCCCCAAAAAAAACTTTGCTTTTTTTGCCACATGATATTTGCCAAAGTGTTCATGGCAAAAATATCTGTTTGAAAAAACAAATTGGTATGTGATTATTTGCACAAAAATGATGATGAAGGATCAACTCAAAAAGTTTTGTCTGAGTTTGTGTTGAAAGGTTCAATCAATCAACAGAATGTTGTTTAAGTAATTTATTTTTAATTTTATTTATTAATTTATTAAGGCCACGAGTCTACAACTACACAATCAGCCCTGTTAAGCTAACAATGCCACTGTTGAAACATTTAAAGGTTATGTTTACTGCCGCTGCCATCTTAATTTTGCATGCCACCCTGCTAACATTCACTAATTAGCACTACACACAAAGCACAGCTGAGGCCGATGGGAGTGTCATCAGGCTATTTCCAAAAGTACTGGACAAATAGAAATGTCATGGTAGCACTGATGAAAAAGTCAGATCACAGAGGTCATGTGAATTCATTCTCCATCCCTAAAGCCATGCCACTAGCATGACAAAAAATGCCAAACATTTGCTGGTTCCAGCTTGTGGAATGTCAGCTGTCGCTGCTTTTCTCTGTTTTATATCACAGTGAATATCTTTGGCTGTAGACTTCTGGTCGGACGAATCAATGTGGGGTCTTGTCAAGGGTATTTTCTTTTTGCTGGACTGCTGAATAGTGAAATAAGGGCAACAGGACAAATGCACAGTTCTCCAGAGTACAGTCAGAGTGTGATGAGAATGGAGCTGGTTTTAGTTTCAGTAAAGAGCAACAGTGAAGTAGCAAACCAGTCACAACAGCTCTGAGCAGAACAGGTGGCGCTTGATAAACATCCTCTACACAATGGATCCCTGTGTCTCTGAGCCCCTCAATGCGTAAGGGAGTCAGAAAATCTCTTTTGTTGTTGTCTATCGTTACATCTCTGTTGCAATGACCTGATTACATGAAGCATCAATTGAACAAAATACACATGTTCCTACACAGCTCTCCAAAACCAAGCAAAGCACTCAGCGCCACTTCCAGCTGCAATACGGTCGCAATACTACTGCTGAATGTTACCTTCATTTGTTAATGAGACCCCAAGACCTCCTTTACTGTAGTGGCTCACTTCACTGTTGTTGGGCAGCTGGGAATGCCACAGGAAAAAGAGTGTAACCTTGCCATCAGAAAAAAAAAATAGTTCATGTGCTGACCTTTGCAGAGGCTTTGGGACAAATTTAGGAGTTTGAAGTAATTCACTTCTGGTATTTTGGATCAGTTCTGGTGCTGTGGGTGCTGTAGCAAAAACATCATATAAAGCTATTGATCATGAGCTTTGGGTAATGACCGACAGAATGAGATCGCAGATACAAGCGAGCTTCCTTTCGTAGGGTGGCTGGGCTCAGCCTTAGAGGTAGGTTGAGGAGACTTCCGGAGGGTGCTCGGAGTAGAGCCGTTGCTCCTTAGCATCGAAAGAGGCCAGCTGAGGTAGTTTGGGCATCTGATCAAGTGCCTCCTGGATGCCTCCCTTTGGGGGTTTTTTGGACACGTCCAAGAGGAAGAGTTAGAAAACATTGCTGAGGAGAGGGATGTCCAGAATTCCTGCTGCCCCCTGGATAAGTGGAAAAAATGGATGGATGGATGGATGGATAGACATCATATAAATAGAAAAATGTGAAATGAAAGACTAGGGCTTGGTATTGTTTAAAAAAGGACAATGCTAGTACAAATACCATTACCGTTAAAGTGATACCAATAGAGTTCTTGTTTCGATACCCGTCATGTGAATGAAAGCTGTCTGTGTGTGGCTGGCTAGCTAATCACTGCCGTACTGCACAGCGCTCATACAGCGGTTATAGTTGCTGACGCAAGGTTGCAGGACGTGTTGTCGCAGAGCCGTAACGGCCATCAGGCGATTGCTCCCTACTGTTAGCTCTGTCAGTACTTGGCACTGTTCGCACCTTTACCTGCTAGCCATCGGCTCAGACATCTCCACGTTTCGAGATGTGTGAAGGTAGGCAATCCCGATTGTACGGGTTGAAGCTGCTGTGGTAGTGGGCCAATCACACCGCAATAAATCAAACAACATCTGCGGTGATTGGCTGTGAGCAAAGCTTTTCAGTTTTTTCTAGATCTGGGCACAAAAAGGATTGATTGCATGTATCATTTGACTGGAGATGTTTTGATAGTACTGGGTTGTTTTGGTCAGTACATTGAAGGTACTGATACCCAGCCCTACTAATTACTGATGGTCATATTAGAGAACCCTTTGGTGGGCTAAATTATTCTCATTTAAGCAGCAATAAGGTTTTGAGGTTTCAAACTAAAGACTGAAGGGAGAAAAAAACATGGATCCAACAAGTAGTCTCACTTCAGCACTCTGTTATTGTGTGTAACGTGATGTGAAGCAGGATGCTGTGTGCGTCAGCATCTTTACAAATACCATTCGGTTAATCACATCACGTAGTCCTCTAGCATTCATTACAATTTCGGAACACACAACATTAAATTGGTGAAATGCGTGTGAGCACAACAAGCGTTGTATACTTCCAACCAGGCAACAACCCCCGCTGCCCCCCAAGCTCTGCTCCTCACAATCAAACCCAGGCTGAAGTGAGAGCAGGCTTCCTCGGCCCACCCTGGTACCGCACAGCGCAGTATATTCTAACACGTGGCTCCCCACTGGGCTTGGATGTGGAACTTGGCATTATTAACAGTGTGGATGTTTAACGAGGGAGGATGGTGGGCAGGTAGAATGTTGTTTTCCTTCGTGTTTTCCTCTACAATCTGAATCCGACTTTGAAAACGCATGTTGTAAATAATAATCCTGGTGACCACACCAAGCGCAACCTGCCGATATCTGATGTTCCCATTAACTACAAACTGCATACACTATACATTACTAACAAACATTTTCCAAAGTATACTATAAGGTCTTCTTGCTACCTTGAAGACTGCCAGTGGGTTTTATTCATTTCACTGAGGTAGGGATGTCACAATAACAGACATTTAGTAGTCAATATCAATACCAGTGAAATTTCACGACATACCAAATCAATACCAACATCCACTCTGTTAGTACCGTTTGCATACAGGTCATAATTCCCCCTGTATTATCTATTTTATATTGCTGTGAAAACTCGCAACAACTACATTTATTGAAGTTTCTCACCAAAACCTACAAAGGTTTTGCAAGCTTACATTTGAACACATCATCATAATGTTACAATTTACCTTCTCTGAATGCTCATTTTACCAAACAGAGCCTAAACACATCGTAATGTACTTCCCATAGTTAATGTTAGCTGTTACAGTAGCTCCATGCAAGACTATGCTGCCCACCGGTTGCTCATAGCTAACGTACGCTAACCTTCTGATTTCAACATGAATATGCTGTTGTTGCTGGCGGTAATGTAGCATTATCAGGGAAAGAGCAGGGTGCGTCCCATGTGATAGTGAGTTTACTGCATGCTAAACACTGATCCCCAAGACAACAGGACGTCATTAGTCTCAAGCCCTAACGATGCCTGTGGTACCGGAGAAAAATTAATACTATCCCTTTTGCAGAATTTTGGCATCGGCTAGGTACCGAGGTATCAGGTCTTGTGACACTGAGGTGTGAAAATAAACATAATTTCATTGCTATGTGTTAACCTCGCATTAATGAGACACAATTCAAGGCTGATCTGAAATCAGCAACATTTCTGCAAGTTGACAACAACCTACTTTTTGAAAACAAGACAATGGCCATATTCCCATTATGCCCACCTTTACTTAATTTTCAGACAGCGTGGCTAATAAATGCCATAAGTATTGGCAACCGACTCTCAATTGTCTGATTTCCCAAGCTCACAAGTGTTAAGTTTTAAGTGTTTTTGTTGCTGTCTTTTTGTTTGTGCTCAAAATGCAATGTTCCATTTAACAATGTGCTCAAACATTTATTTATCATCATCATTCATCATCATCATTTAGTTTTCATTTCGCTTTCAGTGTTACAATGCAGTAGGCATAGTAGGCCCCTACTGACCCACATCTATGGTGCTTATAGCGGCCGATAACTCCTGTTTAGTGGCCTGATAACAGTCAAATGTAGCGTAGCATATCTGTTCGAATAACCATGTTGGAAAGTGGCGCAAAAAGCTTGCGTTCATAGTCCCCACTATTTTCCTCAAATCTGCGTTTTCGTGTCTCTGTAGAAAGAAAGAAAGATATTCCTTTATTAGTCCCACAGTGGGGAAATTCAGTTTTACACTCTGTTGTTCACACAGTACAGTTCACACAGTACATATACATGTCAATGGAGAGATGTCAGAGTGATGGGGCTGCTCCTGACAAGCGCCCAGAGCAGTTGGGGGTTTGGTGCCTTGCTCAGGGGCACCTCGGCAGTGCCCAAGAGGTAAACTGGCACCTCTCCAGCAACCAGTTGGTCTTGGTCCATGGGGGATTTGAACCCAGGTCCTCCACATCCTAACCCAAGTCCTTACGGACTGAGCTACTGCCACCCCCAGGACCCAGCCTGATGCTGAAGGTATTCATGGTATCATACTAGGGTTGTAAAAAAAGAGCTTGAGACAGATCAAATCTTGTCTACCTTCTCACCTCTGCACATCCGGCCTATCACCACCTAAAGTGGGCATGATTGTCAGATTGTCCGTTGTATCCCTAAACAACTACACAATAAACACTATAAGTGACAAAATGTTGTTTTGTACTAATATTTAGGGTAATAGACTACAACAGCAAGGTCAGCTTAGTTTCGCCTCGAGCCAACCTTCATACAACATTTTTGTGATTCCCTTTTATTTAATTTGACTGCTGCAACCTTGTTTCAAACAAATAGGTTTTTCCAGATCCTGTGCAATAAAAATCTGGCCCATAGCCCTGGAAAGCCCCCTTCAGCCCCGCTGAGGAGGAGTAGCAGTTTTCACTACTTCCTGACCTGCTTTGAGCAAATGCCAAGTACTGTATGTGTGTGATCTGTGCTTTGACGTTTCCCCTTTCTTTTTCCCTTTATTGCCTGAGTGTTTTAACTGCTCTAGTAAAGGGGCATTACAACCTTCAAGGGGAGCCAGCCACGCACCTTGGAAGGATTAAGAAGCTGTTTTGTTTTATGTTCAAGAGAGTAAACAGCAGTGTAAAATGGCTATCTGGGTTGCATGTGCATCCATACATCTCCGAGTAAATACATTCACATGGGCTCAGGATTACTCATCCAGTCAGGAGAACACACATGGACACAGTACACACACTCAAATGTAAAAAGGTCAATTTAAAAATTGGGCTTAAAAGCTTTGACATTGATCATCACACAAAAATGAGTTTCAGCTCAACGTGTTTCCACAATTATTTACCCACAGTGGCAGCCTGAAGGACCAAATCGTTAGCCTCATAGCATAATTGCCTAAGTCATATACCTTAGAATATGACTTAGGCAATTATGCTATGAGGCTAACGAAATGCTATAAGTTTTTCCCATAAACAACTCTCTGGGTTAGTAATTTCTGGCAACAGCAACAGTGCTAAGCAGAGGTGTCTGTGGATTTCAGCCACAGGTTTAAGCTAATCAGTAATTTAAAAAGGCAATTGATTAAATTTGCTCTGACACCAAAAACAGCCATTTGCATCCCATCTCCTCTCCAACCGACAGTTGTTTTTTTTAAAAATGACCAAGATCTTTTCCTAAACTTATTCATGCGGTTCTTGTTGTCTACTTTTATTCAAAGCCTGACTGCAGAGGTAGCAAAGAACACTTTTTTAAATTGTTTTTGTGGCGGGCATAAGGAGTTTTGAAAGGCAATGACCTACTCTGTCCAGAGTAGAAACCAAGACGGCTCTGAGTTATGAAGACCAGAAAGTGAGAAGAGTTGTTGTAACACAACTTAGATGATTTCCTATTAGGGCTAACAGAAGATACTGGCATTATATGAAACTAGAAAATCTTAAGAATCCATTAGTACCAACCATGTAATACTAGCTTTTCAAGAAGGAGGTTAACTAATACTCCAAACTTGTGCTAAATTTTGTTGAGGAAAAACTAGCATGGCCATTTTCAAAGGGGTCCTTTGACCTCTGACCTCTAGATATGTGAATGTAAATGGGTTCTCTGGGTCCCCACCAGTCTTCCCTTTACAGACATGCCCACTTTATGATAATCACAGTCAGTCTGGATCAAGTCATAGTCAAGTCAGCACTGACAGCTGTTGTGGCCTGTTGAGCTGCAGTTTGTCATGTTATGATCTGAGCATATTTTCATGCTAAATGCAGAACCTGTGAGGGTTTCTGGACAATATTTGCCATTGTTTTTATATTACTGATTTCAAGCAATAAATACATACATTTGCATAAAGCAGCATATCTGCCCACTCCCATGTTCATAAGAGTATTAAAGACTTGACTTGATAAAAAATGTGCGATTAATCATGGACCATCATGCGATTAAATATTTTATCAACTGACAGCCCTAATAATAATAATAATAATAATATGAATTAGTAGAGAGCACCACGCTGTTGTTGCCATAGTCACGTCGTAAACTACCTGCAATCAGTTCTTCTTCACTGTTGTAACACAGCCGTTGCCAGTGGCAGCCATGATACATCCAGGGTGACAGCACATTGAAAGAACTGATTTCCAGTTAATCATGTTGACTTTTTTTCTGGGTTAATAAATTATGGTGTCAGAATGGTGCACAGACTGGTGTACTCACCAATACCCGATACCCAGTTTTAGACAGTATCAGACCCATTTCTGAAACTTGTATCGGAACAACAAATCTTTAGGCATTTGCATACAACATACAGTAACTAGAGTATGCATTGGCATGAACCTCACAGATTTTTTTTTTTGCCTAACAGTATGCAATTCATGGGTTGGTGAAAACCAGCACTTTATCTTTTATGGCATCAAAGAAGTGGCATAAAAGTCACTTGTCTCTTTTTATACCCATACCTCTCTTTGTCAGGCATCTTAAGGATCTGGGCTAACAAGGGCTGCTAGGTAACAGCAGGGAAACCCCAGTGTGGTTTGCCAACAACAGTACAATATGACATTCCCGCTGTCAACCCCCCCCCCCCCCCCCCCATACATTCGCCACTCCTGCACCACCGTACTCTCTCTTCATTTCCTTCTGTCTGTATATCGCTTTGTCGCCCTGTAAGAGACCCGACTGACCCACTAATGTTCCTTGCCAACCAAACAACAACCCTGATGCAGCTGAAACCAGATTATTCCAGTTCTCTGTGGTCAGGCACTGAGGGAGCGACAGACAGGGTGGTGGGTGGCTCGGCTTTATCACAGCACACACACACCCACATATACAGAGTTTCAAAGTGGAGTGTCTCAGGCAGGGAGGTCCCCTGGGTTTGGGTCTCTTTCAGTGTGAAATCAAGAGCTCAGCTGTGGGGCAAAATGTAGTCTACCTGTTGATAGCGAGTGTGTGCGGGGGGGTGGAATGAAATGAAACTGTGAAACAGTAGAGAAAGAAGAAAAAGTCTGAGTGAAAGAACAAAACAGGAAGAGAAACAGAGAAATGACAAAGGAAGAGGCAAGCTACTAGAACAAGGAGGTAAAACATGAGTGGTGAGGAAAGGAAAAAGACACCAAGATGAAACTGGAGAACTGAGAGTGGTGATGCAACCTGAGTGTCTGGGGGGCTGGATAGTGATAGCAGGGTGGCACTACAACAGGGTCACGTCCTTGCTTGTGTAACCACTGCCCCCTGCGCCATGTGCTGTGGGGCAGAATTGATTGGATCAGATACTCGCAGTGGTTCGATCACATTAGCAGATGGTTCTACACAGCTCAGGAACTTACAACTGACTGGGGCATCCAGTATGCAACTAAAAGTCCATAACCTCCCATGTTGGCTGCAGATGTAG
Organism: Pterois miles; assembly: GCA_947000775.1. NCBI lineage: Eukaryota > Metazoa > Chordata > Actinopteri > Perciformes > Scorpaenidae > Pterois > Pterois miles. Next base: position 25,727,880 of record CAMQGK010000634.1, on the reverse strand, counting down.
GCCATGTAGAGCCACAGCATGGTAGAGCTGCAATAAGATACTTTATCAGAGGGCATATGTCTTGCCAGGCCAGTCTCATGGCAAAGTAGACCTGCCTGTCCACCAGCCTGCCTGTCCACCAGAAGAAAGTGTGTCAGTGTCACGTTCTGTGTTGCTGAGATGTGAATATTACACTCCTGCATGACGGTGCAGCGTTTCGTAGTGACGATTGTCACATATTGTGTAGTTATAGAAGTCTAACTTCAGAGCTAGTTATGTATTATATAAAGTGAGAGAGACCACTTATGGTGGGCAGGTGGGGAAGTAAATGGGTCAAATAAACACAGGACTTAACAAACACAGGACTTTCAAGTGGTAGACCATGTTTATGTACACGTTTACTTACTTTACGTAATTATTTTAAGCCCAACCATGGTTTTGTTGCCTAATGCTAAGTGAATGGTTTCCTTGCCTGAATCTAAGTGAGTGGTTTTGTTGCCCCCTGCTAGCACTGCACATTCATGCGGGTTTCTAATAGTGTTGCTGTGAAGCAAAACATGACACTGACATGCTATCCTATAGTGGACAGGCTGGTTTATTGTACGCTTTGGCGCGGTATTGGGTTGGTCTTGCATATTGCTGAGGAGGATACCACAATGACACTTACATTGTCATAAACATGACATCATATACCGTATGTAATCTTGCGTTGAGCTGTGGAGAAGGTTTGATTATTGACATGTTACAAATTCAGAGCACGGGTGGGTAATGTATTTGAGGAAAAAAAAATGTTTGGTGAAATTCTCTCATCAGACTCTGATGTAAGATGTAAATGAGAAACCCCTTCATCAGCTACTGTCAATGTGCTTTTGAGTACCTGTTCGCTAAAGTAAACGTTTCCATTCAAATCTCTGTAAACAGATATCTGCATATGAATGCAAAATCTGCAGGCAACAGGACAAGAAGTAATCTGGTTTCCATGTGGAGTCCAAGTAGTATTGACCAGTCACGTTTGAGCAGGCACTGGCAATTTAGAAAACAACTTTCTGCCCTGTGATGTAGGTACAGACAGGTGATAAAGTCTAGAGACGTCATTAATTAGAACCACTCTTGTTGAAATCAAAGATACAGCGGCCTTACCTTGTCCATTGGAGTAATAGATCCACTTCTCTTTGACTTGCGATGGAGGCGCGGATGGTTTCTTCTGAATTGCCTTCTCCATGATGCTGCTAGGGTCCTGCATGGGACCCTTCTTCAGCACGCGAGAGCTCCGCTTCACGCTGCAGATCACGATCACCACCAGCACCAGCAGGAGCAGCAGCACAATCATCCAGGGGAGGTGCTCATTGATGTCAAAGTGATCATGGGTGCTCGGCCTTGGGGATCCCCTGCGAGTGGGCCTGTAGTAGCTGGAGATACCACTTCCAACACCTCCGCTCCCCTGCCCGGCTACCTTGTTGATACCCATTCCAACCTTGACTACCTCTGCACCCTCCAGACCCTCCACCGCCCTCTTGTTTGGACCTGGCACAGGGTCAGAATTGGGTTGTCCCCGATGGTGCTCGAGGTCCATGATTTGCTTGTGCGGTGGAGTCTGTGGGGGATGACGATTTGGCGGGGTGGGAGCGCCAGGCCGGCTGAGGAGCAGCCCCTCCACACGGAGGTCTTCAGCAGCTGAGTTTCCTCTCAGTTGAATGGCTGCTGATTGGCTGTAGGTGCCTGTGATGAGAGACAGCGAGATCGATGGAGATGAAGATAGAGCAAGGAAGACGAAGAGAGATGAGAACAAAGAGAGCAAAGAGACACGAGAGTACAGAAGTAAAAGACCACAGAGAGACCAACTTCACACCCACTTCATAGATTTCCTTAACCCAGACAATGAAAACAGAAGGCATCACGGGAGGGAATCCTAACACTTTAATCCATGCAAGCAATCTGGCACACAAACAGAAGGAGGGATAACCTCCCCCCTTTGCTCTCAGTCATCTGCTTCCTTTGCTGACTTCTTCCATCATTGGTTGCCCACCTAGTGTACACCCAACAAGAGCCCAACCAATAATTGATTTTTGAGGCTGATATTGATATTTCGAGAGTTTAAAGAGTCCGAAAACAATTTATCAGCCAATTTTCTGACAGCTCGGACATAACGTCGCATGATATGACGTGAGACAAAATAATGCCAGTATCTTGGGGGAAAGTCCTGCATTTTATTTGACCCATCCCCCACCTCTCCTTCCCTTCGTTACTTTCTCGCTCTTAATAATACATCTGTTGCTTGGAGCATCTAATAATGATGCAGATGGGTTTACGTTGGTGTTAGTTGAAAGCTTGCGCCACAAGGCTCAGTTCAGAATTCCACCTAATACAAGTAGCTGCAAGACATGTATGTCGAAGTAAGTGTGTGTAGGAAGTGAAGAATTTTGCTTTCTGAAATATGATGATAAAAAATGTCTAACTGTATAGACAGGCATTAGTGACTTGAACTTAGTCCTACACATTTGTACCATTTGCAGAGGCCAATGCCTGTGCAAGGAATTGAGTAGATTACTCAACAAACAAATAATGTTTAAAAAATTATTGGAAAACCATGTCGAAGATATGCAATTCTGTTTCATGTGATCATTTGTCAAAAATTAGGAGTGAAAATCTTGGTATATCCCTAAAAAAAACACAATCTGCCTGCACTCTTTCTACCATGCTTAGGCCCAGCTGTGCTATGTCTGGTAATCTCACAGCAGATGAGCTCTGAATTGCTCACCCCACAGTCTGCCCCTTGATTACGCTTAAGCAAGGGTGAATCTAATCAAACTTGGGCTAGTTCCTATGCAGGAATACTGAAAAAAAGGGATTGGGATGAGCTAACAATTATCTGTATCTGTAATCTGTTGTAATGGAAAAAGAGCAATTAGGACTGTCCCGTTTGGGACAGTGCTTTTCAGACATGGGAACAAACCGTAATGCTCAGTCGATATTAGTGTATCATTAACCTCTACTGACTACTATGTGGCCGCCATCACCTCCCTGCTGCTCGCTCTGTGCCCGTGTGCTGCTGCTAATGGTATTGGTGTTGTATAATGAAAGATCATAACTGGGAGATAAATGTTTTTTGAATTGCCACTTGGATGGGTGTTAATCCCTCTCATCCTCTTATCAGCAGACAGGTACACAGGTGCAGGACCATAATGGAGTGATTGTGGATAAGCAGCCCAATAACAGTAGTTTGTGAAATTGTCACAAAATTGAATGTATTGATTCATGTACAGACACAAATTTTACATTTTTTTGTGATGTCAACATGAATCAACATTCATATGTAATCCACATAAGCATATGCTGCATAGGGAGGAGGTCAGGGTGGCACAGGACTTTTTGTCAAGACCGCTGTTCGTGTCCAAATTACAGCACTTCAGGAGATATTTTAACCCAGACCATGATCTTCTTCCTAAAGCTAACAAAGTAGTTCTCATCAAGTAACTTCCATACTTAATTCACATCACGTCTGGTGTTATTTAAACTCAAACCGCAATGTTTTCCAAGCTAAGTAGTTTTTCTAGTCTAGCCAAGTCGATCTAAACCCTTAGTAGTTTTAATTTGTGAGGAAAGGAAGGAACTGACGCGTGCATCAAGTGCTGCTGGAGATTCATAGGAAAACGCTCAGAAATACATCAATGAAAGTTGTGCTAAGCACCAGAAAAAAGGGGAACTTCGTGTCAATGTACACAAATCACATTAAATTTCCTGACTATTTCACAAACTGCTGTGAGACTGCATTGGGAAATGTGTGATTCTACATGCATCTATCCTACATACAGTACAACTAAAGACTCTCTGGTCCATACAAGTGTTATGGTATGTTATTAACATACTGTATGTCTTTTAATCTTTACAATGTACCTAGTGCAGTTGTAGCCATTGTTTTCCAGATACTGGTATTTCCTTTCCTTGGATCCAGTTGATATATATTTAAACATCCACAGAAAACCATCTGCTGGACATCCATGGTTACTAGGAGATATGTGATATACAAACCCTCTTTACAACAACTTCATTATATAAATTGAAATATATTGAATATAGTTAATATAGGCTTTTATCACTGCTGTTATTGTTGTGTTTAGTAGTTAAAGACATCTCTACAGTGACAGTAAAGACAGGTGAAAAATAACATTCATGAGTGGATAACCCCCACCCCCACTTTTCCTCTCACAGCACAGAAAGGGTCAAATAAACTGGCTGAGAAGCCATCGATCCTTTGCCAGCACAAACAGTAGTGACAGTATTATAGGTGTGGGGGTCTATGTGGGGAGGAGGGGTATACTGGCTATGGATGGTTGATTCTGAGAAATGACTGAGACCAGGCTGATGTAAAAACAGTAACAAAGATAATGCCGGAGGGAGGAGGACAGACAGGACAATAGGGGAAGCGTAGGATTCCTCACATTCTCTGATGTAACAGTAAGGAGAGAGGGAGCAGGGGGACCCATAACTCCCCCTGACCACAAATAGTAACATTCCTGAGATGGGGAGCTGCCACCGGTTTGTTTCCATGCCTACGAATGTCTTTTCTTTGAGGAAATCCCACAGTGTCATTGATAGGATGATGCTGCAACAGCAACTTCAGTAATAATGCATAATATCTATATACACAAAAACCAGAACATGATATAAAAAATTGTTAGCACTGAATGAGTCTCAGCACTTCTACAGTGTGGTAGTAAGTAAATGTAAGAAAACTAAGGCCGTTTTAATTTACTGACTGTTTTATTCACTCTTTTAAAATGGCATAATTTAAAGCCACAATTAGTCTAGGATGAATGTTCATATGTCGTATCAAACTGTTTCTTATAAATTAATGTTATGTATGGAGGAGAGCAGGGAGGCAATTAGCAATAGCTAAAACTGAAGGCGGGGAAAACTAAAAACTTCTTCTACCTCTTGAGATCACTGTATTAACACACTGCAACACATCTGTGCTCAATCTGTATCCAACCAGAAATGTAAAAATGATAGTTTGGTTTTGGGGGGAGTTATGTATCACTATTTCTCTGTGAAATTGGGCTAGAAACCCGTGCTATGGCCTAAGAGGCTACCCCCTTCACACTCATTACACTAAGCTAGGCTCATCCTGACTCCATACTAAACACTTGTCATCTACACTCAAATCTAGATAGTGAATGAGCCAAAATGTTTAACTATGGGGTTGCCATTGAAATTAATGAGGAAAATCTATCCATTCTTAAGGCCTTGCGTGTTAAGTCCATATTTTCATCCAAAACTGGAGCATGTTCAGAAAAATAAATACGACTTCAGGTTGTATCAACCCCGTTTACACACCGACTTTGAAACTTTCTTACATCATTGTTATTTTTGTTTGACTTAATGTGTTTTTTATTATTTTTTGCATTAGGTTCTTATTGGCCTAAATCAGCCCATTTCAGGGGCTAATCTGTCTCGACAAGGCATAAGGAAAAGTAACGCCACTATTTGATACTGAGCTATCTGAAAAGCTATTTGAAACAGTATTCACAGTAATTAACATACTCAGAATGAAAGCAAAATCTAAATTAACTACACTGTAAATAAACAGTGTCTCTCACCTTTATATATAGGTCCAGTCAGTGGCGATGATGGAGTGGATGAAGAAGTCAGCGGTTCCTGTGCAGGCCCCAGTAGGGTGGTGGTGGTGACAGGTGAAGATGAAGAGGAAGCCGGCGCTGCAGAAGGGGGTCCACAGACATTATCTGTCTCTTTAGTCCCTGGTGTGAGCAGCACCAACCCCTGAGCTTGGCAGTCCGTGTGGGTTCGGCACTTCACCGCACTGGACTCCACATCAGAGAAAGTCCCCTTGGTGCACGACTTACAGAGCACGTCCTCTGTTTCGCTGCCCCGCTTTTTCACCCTGGTCCCTGGAGGGCACAGCGAGTGGGGCTTACACTCTGCACCACCATCCCCATCCCCAGACAAAAAGCTGTTGGGGGGACATGCGCAGACCCGGTCTTGGGTGGGCATGCAGACCGCTTTCTCAATGAAGCCTGAAGGACACGGAGCCCGACAGGGATGGCATTTCTCCACCCCATTCTCGCCCCGGGTGAAGGTGCCTTCAGGGCAGCGGCTGCACTCCCGCTCTGCTGTTGGGGAGCAGTGGACGGATACATGGGTGCCTGCCGGGCACTTGTCACAGACCAGCTGGGTGCCTGAGTTGGGGTCGGTGTACTGATAGTGGCGGGGAGAGAGGATGGATTGGACAGCTGGGCCGGTTGTGGTCAAAACCCGAGCTGAGATGTCAACCACCACTGTACATAAGAGCTGAGAGGAGAAAAAAGGGTGGAAGTTAAAAAGAAATCTAAAAAACGGCAATAGTATTTACACATACACATACAATTTTCATGTAACAAGACTGAAGTTGGGCATCACACCAATGCCAGTACCCTTAAAATTATACTGATATCAATAGAGTACTTCATTTAATACCTTTTGATACCCATCATGTGAATAGAAGCATTCAGTTGTGCAATGTGCCAACACCACTATGCCACAATTGTTTAGTATAGCCATACTTTTGAATGTATTGATGGCATCTCGACACTCTGAATTGTCAAATACACCAAGCTCAACTTCACCACACCACAGACTGTATGGGTTGAAGGTTCTGGGGTAGTGGGCCATCACACGTTGTATTAAATCGAAGAACACTTGTTTTGATAGGCTGTAAGCAAAAACATACAAATTCATCATTCATTTTTATTTTCTAGATCTGGGTACATAAAAGATCAAATCTGGGTATCGTTTGACTGTGGAAGTTTCGATACTACTTGGTACTGGGTTATTTTGGTCGATAGCTTGAAGGTAGCAAGTTCCCAAACCCAGCCTTGAGCCCCATGTTCATTACATCCTGCAGTACTTTTACTGCAATATCTGACTTTTTTGGCTGCCTGGGGAGATTGGAAACACTGAGATATCATCCATCACCTTTAAAGTTCACGTGGCAAACTTGTTCTCAAGTAGCTGCCTACAAATCCAGCAGTCACAAAGCAACATAAGCACTCATTCAGACTCATGTTCATGGCCAACATTCAGTCTCTGTTTAGCTCTTTTTGGTCTCCACCAACTCCTGAGGTTAATGTAGCTAATCGCTCACTGTGTCTGTCTGCTGTTTAATACTGGCTTGTCATCTGGTGCTCTTATAGCGCTGATAAGAAAATTAGATATCTCCAAATGGTTCCTTTGAATGGTTTTTGCTTTAGGTAGCATGAATTGGGGATGCTAAAGCAAAGTTCATGCAATTGCCAGTATGGTTAGAAATTGGTACTATAGCTAACGGGTGGCGCTAGAAGAACAATCAAGAGGCCAATGCCAGTAGGAATCCTCATCCAGAGACCAACAGATTTAACAGCAAGCTGACTAGAAGTTGTTGAGATACTGTGTTTTGTTCTTGATTAAAGGGGCTGGACAGATTGCTGGCTGGATGGACAGACAGACGGACAGCTGGCTGGACAGAGCGACAGACAGAAGGACCAAAAGTGTCCCATCCCAGTCTCACTGAGACTCCCTTTCACTCACCCAAATGAATTTTTGATGTTGGGTTTGAGGTCACCAATTAAGGAAATAAAAATCACAAAAATATCCAATCCAAACTGTTGACCAGCAATGGTTAAGCCTTACGCACAGGTTCCTCATTGTATAATTTGGTGTGAAGCATCACGGACCAGACAGGCAGACATGGGGGTGATGCACGTTGAGTTACATGGATTCTGGAAAGTCCAATTTGCTGCCATTTAGGTTCTCAATGTATTGGCTGCTTTGATGATATTTGTAGGAAAATATCTCTTTCAAAATCCCATTTAACCCAGCGACTCATTGCATTTACTCAGTCCCCTGACTCATCCTGCCCCTCTTGAATTCAGTGCACAATCACTTTACAACCACAGCAGAGGTTTTTAACAGACATATGAGTCTGTCTTTATTTTTATTTGGGGAGGGGGGAGGATCCCCTGTCACCTCTGCTGGGAAGCTGACAGCTCACTGGTTTTAGGGGAATAACCCCCCCACACATCTAAGTTTACACACACATTGTCTGAGTCATGTCAGAGTAATAAGACAGACTCCTTTCCAACAATGCCTGAGGGCTGACAGTGCTCATTTTCTCATAGACTTCTATACAATCAGACTTCTTTTTGCAACCAGAGGAGTCGCCCCCTGCTGGTTATGAGAGGGAATGCAGATTTAAGGCACTTCAGCGTGGGCTTCACTTCAGAACCAGAGGTTGGCCCATGTTTCATACCAATAGGAGCACAGAACACTTTTTGTTGCTCAACTCTATGGTGAAGCAAAAGAGAAATTATGTCATATTTATCATATCATCATCTTATACACCCTATGCTGCAACCCATACGTTAAACCTCAATCTACCAGATGAAAAGCAAAAAGAAAGTCTGCCCATAGTGACAATGAATCAGAAAATTGTGTTTACATACAGCAGGTGGAGGAGAAAAGTCAGATCACGGCACTTCCCTCCCAATCACCAATGTACTTCAATACCTAACGTGTACACATGATCGCCTGATCTGACATAGAAATGGAAGAGGAGGACACACAGTGACAGAAACCAACCCATTCTCAGTCCCAGCTTGTTAAATACTGCTGTTTGGTCAATGCCCCTCGGCACCAGAAACTGACGTAAGGATGCACCCTTTAGCAACAGCATATGACGAACAAGGTTTCCAACTAACTCCAGTATAAACACACCCCCGCTGTTATTAAGTGAGTGCTAGTAAGTGAGCTAGTATTAACAGTGTGAGTTTGTAAAGACATTTATTAATGCCTATTTTTGTTGTACAATTAGTTATTGATCAATTAAATGCTCTATTACTATTTATGTGGTCCTCCAAACACACCAAGTAGTACTGGTTTAGAGTCCCACACATATAAATATGTGTTTTATCCAGATCTGAAAGCAATCCACAACGGAGAAGACTGTCATCAGTGAGGTTTTTCAAGACATCAAGGAGGATAGTGGGATACAAAAAGACACAAATAATCAAAGGAAGACAAAATTCATTTCATAATTAGTGCTGATAAGAATAAAGCAGTCCATTCTTTCACCGCTCCATTGCCCTTTCACCACACACCGCCCATTTGGCTCTTTGTCTTCCTTTCCCAGAACTTCATCCATAAACATCAGCGCATGTTCTCGACATGCTGCTCATAGCTCGCTTGCGTCAGTAACATCAGTGCATTCATTCACATCAACGTTCAAAGTGAGATGCTGATAGAGAACACGCACGGCAGTAAATGGGAACATTCTGCTTGTTACGGGACAATGGGTCTCCCCCCATGGCTCTTTGTGCTTGTTTGTGGAGTTTTATTGTTGAAACAGCATGCCCTGAACATTACCATACCTGAGGTGTATCACTCACTAGTTAATGTGAGCGTGTGGAAGAAAAGGAATGCTAGTATTAAACAGGAACTTTGGGAGGGCTTAGTAAAGGACACTCATGCTTTTCACGCCTTTACCCACAGTGCAGATTTTGTTTTTGTCTGGGGAAGTGGACTCATTAAAAAGTACCAGGCATCTCCTAAGAGTGAAGAAAAGGACCTTAATAAGTTATTTTTTGGTAAATAGTCCCTCTGTTGCTCATTCTAAAGCCTGAAACGCACCTCTTTATCTGCAGATTCATGAACATACAGTAGTGTAAGCTAGACATGCTGCAATCAATTGGGAATGTGGATGAAAAACGCACTGCCCAAACCACAAGGTTGGTCAACCATCAGGATGAAGTCATTTTAAAGGAAAAGATTGGGAAAATCTGTATATTTGCTTCCTTGCCAGCAGTCATAGAAGATTGATACCCCTTACCGCCCTTATCTGTAGAGTTGGGGCGATTTATGTTTTTGCCGGTCTGGTACAGTGTATTAGTTCAGATGGGGTTGATTTTATGCAAAATGGTGGAAACTGGCATGACCTGAACCCCCCAAGTCTCCCCTATATAGACATGCCAACTTTATGATAATAACATGCAGTCTGGGGTAAAAACATGCAGTTTTCTGCATAAAGAAAAAATGTGATATTTTCACCTATTCTAACATGGTATGTTTGAATTTCTGCATAAACAGTCGTGAATTACATAAATTCAGTATCACTGTAAAGCTGAGGCTCTTGTGTGATGATGTTAGTCCCCATAATAGACATTTTATTGTAGTGAGATCATTTTTATTAACTTTAATCATGATCAATGACCTGTGGTGACCTCTAGGTGTTTGAAACCAAATCACAGCGTGGCTTTTTCTGTGGTGTTCATCAAGGTCTTGGTGTCTTACTGTGGTATATTGGAGGGATTATTGATCAAACAATCATATTCTTGATTGGTAAAAAAAAATGGTTGAATTTAGCACCAAATCTGTGTAACAAATGGCATCAACAGCTTATGAGAGCATGGGGATGACCATCATATTCTTCTGACCTTATACACTTTTACAGTTTATTTTAATGAATTCATTAATTTTAATTCACTTATTAATTCATTAAGGTTCCCAGCGTTCAGATGATGTACACCACTTCTATGTGACACCTACTGTTGACCTGCTATCTCCCCCTAAAAAAGACAAAAACGGGTCTATTTTGGGTCTCAGAGGGTTAAGTCTGGAAGAAGGGGGAAACAGCTAGCCATGTTCAAAAGTAAAAAACTAAAAAAATCTGCCCACCAGCAGTTCTAAAACTCAATAATTAACATGGCTAATTTGTCTAAAAAACGCATTGTAAAAAACACTATTTACAGTCTCACTAGGAATTTTGTATTTTCTTGTCTGCATTATAATGAAGTTAGTTTAAAGTCACATTTTGACCAGATGGACTTGTATTTTAATGTTAGGTTAGCTGAGACCGCAACATTTCTGTTCCCATTTACTTCCTCATATTTTCTTTAAAATGTGTCAAATATTCATAACAAATGGCTTGAAAATAATCAAATTATATATAGGGATAACTAACATTATTTTGTTTTGTTTTTTTACCATTTTGTTCATTTACAGCGTGTCCCTGAGGTCCATTATTCTGACGAAAGTATAAACTTTCACACTGTTACAGTTCCACCTTGTTCAGCTAAATTATGAAGAAAGTTGGTCCAAATTTTCCACCCTGTTACGTCTATCAATCATACACCAGTCTACCAATAATTATTATTATCTGAGTGCCTGAGATCAGCTATTATGTTTTCCAAACATGTCACTATTCTAATGCAAAAAAGATGTTGCTGCCCTACAGTAACCATGAAACCCACTTTCTGCCACCCTACATATATGTTAATCATTAATTATATATACTTTCTATAGACATATAGGACTTTGTCACACCCATATACAGTTACTTTGAACAGTGTTTATACAATATGCTATGATGATTTATGTCACTCTGGAAATATTGTATAGTAAATAAAGAGCTGCCTGCGCTGCGTCTACGTATATTTACCCTCCACTATAACATAGCATACAATATTTGAAGGTATTAGAAGACTGAACAACCGAAGCTGAGCAACAGTTCGTTCTTCACCGAGCTGCTGTTACTCTGTGTGCTCCTCTCTGGCTTGTGATGAAGGTCTCTTGGTAGCAGACTGACCTGAGTTGGCCCAGCTCTGTCTGCGGCTATGGTTCTAAGCCAATGAGGATAATTATTTCAACAGCTGCTATTCAACATGTCAAGGAAAGAGTGCAGTAAGCTGATGGCAGCAAAATAGATGCTGACATTTGGTCAGCGTGTCTTTCTGTGGTTGTGGATCTCTGTAAGCACCAACCTCTCCCAACCAGACACAAGCATGTAACTGGTCCTTTGTCCCTGCATTTCCTGTTTGCCATTAGGAAAATAAAAAGACACAAAAAACAGAAGAGGAAACAAAGTGCAGTGCTGGCATTTTGTCAGTTCATCCCTGCCTGCAAACACACACTCACACAGAACAGACAGTCTCTCTACACAGCCATCTCTGCAGCTCAGCAAAGCATGAATCAATTTCAGTCTTTGTGCTGCCAGACCTCCTCTTATTATGCCAACTTTGTCTCCACATCTTGCCGCACTGCCTATAAACTACATCCTCTGCCTGGCGCACAGGCCGGCCAGCCAATCAGACAGCCAGACACAAGGTGACGGGACGGGAACTGGGCAATCATTATCCCTCTCTACGCTCACATTGGCTTGTCCAGCTTCTTATGCACTGTAGACACAACCAGTTGTGTTTGTTGGAAGGCGCAACCAAGACTTCACTTTACACCTGCTTCACTTGTTCTCAGTGCACAGTTAAAGGGATATTCCACCGTATTTATAGGTGAAGCCTGTGAAAATGTTTGTATAATGTCTTCTGTGGCTCTGGTGAAGCCACGTAGAGGCTGAGAAAATAACTTTGTTGATGTCATAATGATTAAGACTGCCCAATATATTGTTTTCAATGTATTTTATTTCAATAATGTTAGAAATTTTTTCTTTCATTTTTTTTATTCAACAAACAATTTGTTGTATTTTAGCAGAATATTGAAAGCGACAGATAGGCAGAACTGAGTAGACTTCAAGGTTCTCCATATGGAGTTCAGAGCAAATGTCCGATTGAGGGATTGCCTCCACACAGCTCTCAACATGGCAACAGCTTAGCCGGTGGCTAGCAGCTAACAGTGCTGACAGTGTTAACCTGGGGGGGAACCGGAGAGTGGGTGTTACATTATGGTTATCATGGTTATCGCCATTATCGCCAATATCGGCGTTATCAATGTTATTGACGTTATATCGTGCTAATAGTGATGTCATCAGGGTTTGAGACTGTTGTGGAGACTACAGTGCAATTGTATAGAGACAGAAAGCATGCCTTACAAACTGCGGATGTGGAGGTCATGTCTAAAAGGTAACTCACAAAATGCAAAAACATAATAAGTAAAAACATGCAAAAATTTTCACGGGACTCGTTGCCCAACAACCTATCCCAGCCGTATCTACTCAACGTCAATTTTTAACCCTCATGCAATCAACATTTTAATCATTCAACCATCTTATTAACCATCGTCTGATGGTTAATAAACTCACGACAACACTGATTTTACCGATTACACCGGACCTTTTACAAGAAAAGATGGCAGTCAATATATGCAGTGTGCTTACTTTGACCATTAACATCTGTATCGGTGTGTCTGGCCTCTCCTAATTAACATTATGGATTTCGTATAGCATTGGGTTTAAATCTGAAATACTGCCAGTCAATGCTCTGAGCTGAGACTCTGTATGGAGCAGATACACTCAGAGTCAGTTTCTAGCATCTGTCGACCAACTTTGTATTGATAACATGCCGCCGATACTTCAAAATGAACTAAATGGGTTTCATTTCTGTACAAAACGACTACCACAACTATGCCTGCTGGTGAAATGCTCGTAACACAGCAGTGAACACAGCAGACGTGTATTTGACAGTGCCAAATGTGCATTATTTGCTATTGAAAGTTGGAACTCAGTATGTGTTGCTTTAGAGGTGGTTCAATAACTGACTTACACATTAGTAATGGTTTTACTAAACTGTCTCAGTATTGTTAAGGGTACAAAGCAATGGGATAGTTTGAAACTAACGAGTCATTTTTACAAAATTAGTAAGGATCTATTTATGAACAGCTGGTGTAACTCAATCCAAGGACTCTGATTTTGCTGTATGCCAGGATTTAATCTGTTACTGGAAACTGTTGGGAGGGATCACTGGGGACGTTTCAGCTGATGAGTCACTGATAGAGTAAAGGGCGGCGTATACAGGGGTGAACAGAGAGATCGGAGGGTGGAGTCGCCAGTCAGGCAGCTCATGTTTACATCGTACAGGCAACACTGCACCACTGCAGAGCAGGTTCCTGTTAACACATACAGACACCGAGAAACACCTCAGCCCCCATCTCTGTGACACCCCACCAGAACACCCTGTAATTCTACCCCTCCGGGACCCCGCTGGCTTGTCGACATCGGTGGAGAAGCACAACTGATAGATCAAATCTTTTTTTAGGTGACGTGCGACTAAACCTGAGCCTCTTTTCACTTCCCTGTTCTTGTGCGTGAGCTGTACATCATCTGCACATGTTCGGCATGTGACGGCTGCCATGGCTACACGCATAATTCATCACACAATGCTTGTTTTGACTGGTATGAGAGTTATAGAGCAATGAGGACTGTACGGTACATTAATATAGCAGTGAATGAGGGAGTGTTAATAAGGGCGTGTTTTCTCTTTTAACAGTATGCACCAACAGTCTGTGCATGTGTTGCCTTGGCATTTTTTAACTTATGTATAATAATAATAAACATAATTTACTAAATAAACATCATGCTGTATTGAAGAATACTTGAATACAATATTTACTGAGGCAATAAATCAAGTAAGAAGTAGGCTGATTTTGCAAGTTTAAGGCATACTGGCTTCACTTCTCAGACCCAGTGGTAGCCCACTGGCCAGTGCAAGGATCCATCCATCTTCAACCGCTTATCCCATTAGGGGTCACGGGGATGCTGGACCCGATCCTAGCTGGCATTGGGCGAGACAGGTCGCCAGTCCATCGCAGGGAAAATAAAGACAGACAATCATTCACGCTCACATTCACGCTCACATTCACACCTATGGGCAATTTGGAGTCAAACCACTTACACAGGGAGAACATGCAAAATCCACACAAGCCAGACTCGATGTATAGAAACACTACCCCAGATTTGAGAGAGAGTTTTGCAGAGTTCAACGGCATATTTAGCTAATATTGGTAGCATGCTAGCTAGAGATGCACTAATACCAGATTGGATATCGGGCCGATATTGAATCAAATAGCTGAATCGGGTATCAGTGACAATAGAGCCGATCTATTAAATTCTGTTTATTTACCACATATGCTGTGAGTGAGTTTTAATTCCTGTTTAAGATTTGACTTATTTGTTGCTGCATTAAAAATGTTTACAATAATTTTGAGGAATTTTACCAAGTTGTTGATGTACGATTTATTATGTTAATACTAAAGAACAATTCAGTAAATTTATATCTATGTATCTATTCGTTAGGAAAGCAATGTTCAATTCAAACCTGATGTTGCCTGTCACATGAAAGAGTGATCCAAGTCACTTCCACACAGGGAGGGATACAGCTTATGGTATCGGAGCGGTACTCGGTGTCGGCTGATACCCAAAGTTCAGGTGTCGCTATCGGTATCGGCACTGAAGAAGTCGGATCAGTGCATCCCTGATGCTAGCTGTGACATAACGTGCTTAAAGTGGTTTATACGTTTTTAACAAAATAGTTCATAAAACTGCTAAATATGCCGTCAAACTTCTCACTTAAAAAAAATGTATTCTCTCATCAATTGGTCAATCATCATTAATTTGCTAATTCCACACAGTACATATAATCTGTCCGTTATTTGCCAGAAAAGTTTAATTTTTTTCAACGTACTTGAGGAAAATCACAGACTAGCAAAAAAAAAAAAAAAATAGGAGGACTTCATTAAACACATCAGACATCATGGTTCCCTCTCACATACGTCAGAACAATGTGGTAACGAGGCGTAACCAAGGCTTAAGACACTACAAAGTTGCATTATGGGAAAAGTAGATTCTATTATTTTTGTATTAGGGCCGTTGATGTGTCGTTGATCATGTAAAATAAAAACCACATTTCCAGAAGTGTTTTATAGGTGAATGCTTTTGTGCATGCTGTTATCAAAACTGCTGAATCATGACTTTGTTTTGCCTATTCATTCTTTCTGCTGTCGTGAGGAAGTCAAACACCTGCAGCTCTGCTTGTTTTAGAAAGACAGTGAGCTGTGAACAGTGCTGTTGACTTCTTTGGTACTTAATAAATATATAAAACAATGTTTTACTGTACTGTATGCAGCACTTTTAACCGCCGCCTGTACAATTTACTGTCTCTAATCCCCCATTGATGACGACCCAAAGGGCATCTTAACCCACCCATCTGAAACTTGCATGTGAACAACAAACAGAAGCACCTTTGAATGTCTTTCCATTTCTGAAAAATATCCCAAAATAGGGAGTTAATGTGCACGTGGACAGACAGGCTGCACGTACAGCCGTCTGTCTGCAACGCCTCGCAGTTCCTCTACTCTAACTGAACTCATCCTGCGACGAGACGTGATTTATGCTTAGCAGCAACAAACTTTACCACATACAGGAAGCAGACGGGGGCCTAAAGGAGACGCCTCAGACGGCACAGTACTGTCATTATTTTAGAGAGGCGGCAGGTTTCCACATATGACTTCATTAACTGTACACGGTGTCTCATGACAGAAAACAACCAGGCGACTGTTTAGGCTGGTGTGTGTTACATAATGAGGTGTGCGCATACAAATATTTGGATGTGGGTGGGATGATTGTATGTGTGTGTGGCAGAAGACATTAAGCTGCAATTACTATCCAATTAAAGAAAGGCCCACCATAAACACACATGCACTCCTACATGCATTTACTTCCTGCCCTCCCCCAACACAAACACATGTATGTTCGCCCACACAGCAGACAGCACAGCAGCACCTGTCGCTGTGTGTCCCCGTGTCATGTGCACTGTGGCTCATTTCAGCTCAGAGAAAGCGACTCTGTTTGGATTCAGCCATGCTGAATTTATCGCTGACAATGGCCGACCATGATTGTTTATGTGTAGATAATATTTGAGTCTCCTGAAGCAGGGGGCACTGGGGAGATCCACCACAACCTCCTTCCTACATGCTGTTCTCTTTAAATTTTCTACAGTGCATTTACTTTTGTTGGTATAGTTATGAATGGTGTATGAGAACAGCCTGAATAGATAAAACAGGCATTAATTTAAGTCTGTCTAAATTCAGTTATATAGCCTGACCAAAGCCCATAGTTTGATGCAGCGTTAATGGACCATAGGCTGTAAAGATGGACGACACGTCTCCTCTTACTGTGCAGAACTGAAGCCAACTTATCCTGGATATGGGAGCTGCCATCTTGAGATTTGCACATCATTTGGAGCCGGAGTCTGCGCAGTTGTGATCAGTTGGTGAAGCCGCGGTATCAAGGTCACTAGAACCAACTGCAAACTGAGCACAGCAGCAGCTTGTTAGACTCACAGCTGCCAGTCAGGACGTCTCACTCCCTTTTCATAGCACCAAATAACTGATTAAACCCAAACTTATCAGAAAAATGAACACTTTGAATAACGTGAAAAGAACTACCTAAAATGACAGAAACCATCTTTGGGAAAAATTTGATGTATACTTTGACTTTTTAATTTGGTTTATGGCCCATCTAACATTTAGGAGGCAGGCTTTATGGTCTATACTGCAGCCAGCCACCAGGGGGCGATCCAGATGTTTTGGCTTCACTTTTGTGATGTCATGTTGCCCATCTTTATTTACAGTCGATGGTTTGGACTCCTCAGGTCTGTGTGGACTAAATTTTGTCGAGTAAAAACTGACCATTTTGCCTGTTGGGCTGCAGTTTGCCATGTTATGATTTGAGCATATTTTTATGCTGAATGCAGAACCTGTGAGGGTTTCTGGACAATATTTGTTATTGTTTTGTGTAGCTAACTGATTTCCAGTAATAAATATATACATACATTTGCATAAAGCCGCATATTTGTCCACCCCCATGTTAATAAGAGCATTAAATACTTGGCAAACCTCCCTTTAAGGTTATAATATAATCATGATTAATCGCAAACTTTAAATTTGCGATTAAACATGATTATATATCTCTTATCAATTAACAGCCCTTATTATGAATTTTTCTTTTTCTGTGTTTTTTTAAAGGGCTTTAAATGTCAAGTGTTTAAACGATTTTTTAAAAAATGAATGTGCAGCAAAGTTTTTTTGTTTGGTTAAAAATTAAAATAATCTGCTTTTCGTACACTTATTATCATCCCTTAATACGGAAACACTCCAAACCTCTGAAGTCCATGACCATGGCAAAAAACTTAACTTAACACCAACTTGACATCTGCCTGCTGAACCCAGAGACAAAGAGCCTCGTCTGACTCGCTGAGGATGAGGAAACCTTGAGCTCCAGCAGCTACAGATCCAACAACACATCAGAGGCATAACAAAGGGACACCTCCACCATGTGAACAAGGGAAACCCTGCCTGGCATCATGATTACTGGCACAAAAACATCCATCCGTGATGACATTAAAATGTCCTTTTCCATGAAAACAGCTGCTTTAGAGCTCATATTTTGATTAATGTCCTAAATAAACCCATTTAATTGCATTTTCTTTCTTTTTGGTTACTTCAGATCAGTGTTTCTGTTGAGGCAGTTAAGGGATCAACAACTGACTGACATTTCCAGTTGTTTGGTTGAGGCACAGTGTTACAGGGTAAACAATAGGCTGCCCTTTCTTCCTCCATCCTTCCACTGGAGCCTCTTTTGTGTTCTTCACCCACAGATGAATAATTTACACACTGCTGATATGCTAAATGTGAAGAAAAAAATGAGTTTATTTAACAGTCAAAGCTGGGAATTATTTGGGATAATTTGAAGTTCAGTCTGGGACCATAAAAAAACATGCACTGTCCCTTTAAATGGAGAACCTGCTGGAGGAGTCCTTAGAATAAAGAATTGAAACAAGGACTCACCACTGCGGACACACACATGGCAGACATGGCCCTGGTTCACTAAACACAGATGAGGGTCGAGCAAACGTCCTTGTCCAAGTTGTCTGCAACTCTTCTCTAGATGATCCTCCTCCTCATCATCATCATCATCATCATCCTCAGCTCACTGGAGGAGAGAAGCTGGCTCTGGTGCAGCGACAGTCTCAACTGCAGTGTTTTATAGTCCGGGTCTCCAGGTGGACCGGTTTCAGATAGTACGGGATCAGGGCTTGGTTCAGAAAGAACGCTGTGGTAATTCCCATAGCGATGATGGATGAGGGCCACAGTGGGATCGCCGCCTCGCCTCGCCCCGTCCAGGCAGGTTCACTGAGCAGTGCGGCTCCTCTCCCTCCTCAGCGCTGCGGAGCGCCGCGGTGACGTGCGAGAAGGGGCGGGGTTAGCGACGCGCCTCAGCCAATCGCAGACCCCCATACAGCGACGCACGTGTGTTGAGGCCCATCTGTGGGCCTTGTTATTGCAGGTGAACCCGGACCCAGGACGTCATGTCCTTGGTGCGCTGTGGGACGTAACAGTATGTTTTTAAATTTGAATGTAAAATAACTGGATTTGGTAACATTTATAATAACCATCATTTATAAACGGTAAATTTATATTTATTAAACTTGATTAAACCTGCAGTAGACAGAATATTGTCATCACTGGGCAAATATCCCATAATAACCTTTCAGCATATTGTAATTGTGTTCTGAGAGAAAACCAGACTTCTGCACCTCCTCATGGCTGTTTTCAGGCTTTAATAAATCTAGTCCACCTCACAAGACTTTGGTCAATCACAGTTCATTTCAGTGTGTTGTTATTGGCTGTTCATTCAGCAGAGGCAGCTGTCAATCACTCGTAAACTCTGATCAAATGGTCAAATTAGGCAGGACTGAATATGAATCAATATTCTGCAACTGTCATATCTGTTTCTCACATAAAATGTTCTCAGAATCATCTTGTAGTTACTGTTTAGCTGTAAAATGAGAAAGTTTGCTCCAGCTGGTGGGCGGTGCTTGGTATTTCCTCAACTGATCTCAACACGGCTGCCGGGTCACAAACTTTCCCATTTTACGGCCAAACAGCACATGTTTATGAACACATTTGAGGCAAGAAATCATCATTGCAGTAACAGAATATTGATTCATATTGATCAGTGCTGCCTAGTTTGACCGTTGTGAGCGATTGACAGCTGATCAGAGATGGCTCTGACGGCTCTGATTGGTTGTTTTACTCTGGTCTGTGAAATCTTGTAGATGCCATTAGGAGCACTGGGGGGGACACAGTGGAACATAGTGACGTTTTATAATTTTTAATTTTTTTTTTTAAATCTGCCCACTGCAGCTTTAGGTTATTTTACTGTTAACAAACAGCAAAATGATAATTAATAGAGTTTACTAATTATCATCTGTTATTAGTGTGCGTAATATGAAATAATTTCTTTATAAATTATAGACACAATAGCTGAGAGGAGACAATAACAATTACATCCTGATTACATTAGTAAACTATGTATTAACAGTTTATTGTTAATTGTTAAATTGTTATAATAATTGCATACATTTTTTAGTATGTACTGTATTTCATATAGTATATTAAGTATGTGTTACAAATGATGTATATATATATATATATATATATATATATATATATATATATATAATAAAATGGACCAGAAGCAATTATTATCCATTGACAAAGTATTAACTATCGAGCTTCACACAAAGTATTTATTAACTATTTAACAAGGTATTATTAACAAGGTATTATAATCATCACTGGCAACTTTATAATAGCATCCAAATAATATTTATAGATGGTTTACACAATTGTTTTAGATAACAATTATTATTTATTGTTGTTTATTTAAATAAATACATCCTTGTTTCTCTGTAACATGTTTTTTTTCTATTTTTGTTTTTAAAGACAACATTTATTGAACTGTTTTTAAAATTGTTCGTGCCCCTGGTGTGTATATAATTATAGACTCAAGCTGTACAGTATACACAAAATGTAAACGTGTTAAATTATATTTGTCTCAATAAAGTCAAGGTAAAATAACAGTATAATTATATATTCTTCACTTTTAAATAAGCATATGTCCCCTCAGCCCAGTTGCACAGCCGTTTGTGAAACTGTCACAAAATTGAATGTATTGATTCATGTACATAGACACAAATTTCACATTTTTTTTCTGATGGTCAGCAAGAAATCAGTTTGTATGTAATCAACCTAATTGTGAACTGGAAAATTATAGAGAGCAGAGAATGCTGCATTGGTAGGAGGTCAGGGTGGATGAGTTGGTCAGAAAACACCAAACTTTCGCCCAGGAGACCAGGTTCATGTCCTGTAAGAAACCAGAAGTCAAAGCTGATTTATGTGTCATGTAGCTTTCATACTGTTATGTCATGTTAATGCAAACCATGAACTTTGACCTAAGTAGTTTGTTGTCTAAGCTTAACTAGTCAGTCTTTTCCTAAACCTAACTTTGACTTGTGGTTTCTACTTCACAAACTGCTGTGTGACTGGGCTGAATGTCATGATCACAGCCACCTGCAATTGGTCCACGTTTCTGCAGGACTATTCATTCATCCTGACGTCAGGCATCAACTGTGTGGCCGCCACTGTCCCATATGTCAGTGGATCAAACATGGTGGCCTGAGCCAGCCACTCAGTCATCTGTTCGGAGCAGTCAACCCGTTACCCGTCCTGCTGTCGAGATATGCAGACACAAGGCGTGCAGTGTTACAGCCCGTCAGGCATTAGGCGTTAGTAAACAGTCTGCATACACATAAGCTGGCGTGCTCGTAGCCTCAGACATTGCCGCAAATAGCAGCAGCCATCTGCCCTGCACGTGGCAATGGCAGAGTGGACACGGAGGGAGAGGGGGGAAGAGATAACGGGATGAAACGTATCACTTTGCTTTTGCTGGAGGGGGGAAGAACTGAGAAGAAGTGGGTCAGTGACTCAGGCAATCCTCTTGGATATTAGGCCTTGGGATAGAGAGGTTTGACCACAGAGAGCAGGATGCAGAGGATATATCGCTGCTGCTGCTGCTGCTGCTGCTGCATCTGCTCGCTCATGCTGCAGAGCAGAACTGACGTTCAGTGGGCCAAACAGCCTGAGTGGCTGCAGGGCCACACATCCAGCATCCTCAGACTGCAGTTACTAGGTGACGCTGCCTTATATAGAACAGAAATACAAACAGAGGACTATGGAGAAAAGAGCTTTGGGCTGTGTGTTAGAGAAAGTGTATGTATGCAGGAAAAGGAGAGCAAAACACTGGGCGAAGAGTGTGTGTCTTTAATCAGCTACGCTCAAACAGAGTCAGTGGTTTCACACACACACACACACACACACACACACAAGCTCAAATCCTCCAAGCATGCATCCATCCTACACACCACCATGCAACCTGGCCAACATTTTAACCACCGCTGTTGTAATTCTTTTTAAAGGAATTCCGGTTTATTACAACATGGGTCTTATATTTTTATAGTTTTGGCCACATTGGTTAAAAGACACCAGGTGAGGTGAGGCACAGGAGCGCCCCAAGGCTTACTTTAACTTATTTAACAGAAAAATGAAGTGGATCTTACACAGGTGTGATGTGGCAACCTGTTCTCACTCCTAACTTGTCAAATACCATCTGCTAAGTGCCCCTCTGCAACGGATACTGATGCACAGAGGAACCTTTTATCAACAGTATATGATGTGACCGGGCTGTCAACTAACTCTACCAGTATTAATAGCGTGACAGTCTGCTGAGAGCAGAGCGGAGGGGTGGTGAATGGGTCAAACACGGGACTTTCAACTAGGAGACTGCTGTTGTTGTTGTGTTGTGTGAAACTAAAAGTAAAGTTGACTTATTTTGACACTTAAGTGTTTAGTCATGTTAGTCACTGAGGTTAACACCAGCCACAACCGTTTCCTAACCCTAACTAAGTGGTTGTGCTGCCTGACACGTCCAAAAGAAACACTAGAGGGGGAACAAATGTGTTGGTCTCAATGCCGAGGGGCACTGATGTGGGAACTTTAAATCTCCAGTGCACATACACATGGATGAATGGATGTTTTTGTGAAGTAGTGGACATCTGGTCTCCGGTAGTTAGAAATGAAGAACATTTGCATGTTCATACGTTCTGGATTTTCAAATGAGGGAGAAGCAGTTAATCCCATTTTATCACTGGAGACACTACAGGTGAAAAGGGTAAAAGTAGACCAAACTAATAGATAACTAATAGATATCACCATGAAACTTCCTCAGTTGATTACTTAAATGTTTTCAGAAACATCTTGTAGCTACTGTTTAGCTGTCCTAGTCCAAGCTGGTGTAGTTTGACTATTTTATCGGAGTGCTCGTGTGATTGACAGCTGCTCCCATTGAATGAACAGGAACTCACTTTCTCCGAAATGACCTGTGATTGGCCAAAGTCTCCCATCACTGGCTAGATAGTCTAAAGCCTGAAAACAGAGCCATGAGGAGGAGCACAAGTCTAGTTTTCTCCCACAACGCTTCAATCACAATATGCTGAAATATTATTAGGGATTTTTCTCCAACGATGCCAAAATATTCTTCTTACTGCAGGTTTAATTTACAAGATACAGGCTGGCACATGGAGACGTTCCTAGTTTGGGTAGAGGTTTTGTTGCTAGATTGCTAGCAGTAACGTCAGTACCTGAAATGAATTCGAAAACTATGGTGATGGTGATGGTCATGTAATTCTACATGTTACATGTCTGTTATATCTTAATGTAACAGGAGTATTAAGTCATAGTTTGATATTGTTGACAAAAAAATTAAACCGCTATTTCTTATGAAGTAGATTTGATTGGAGGCAATATAAAATGTGTCAAAACAGCTGAGAGAGAAAGTGGGTTGCTCAAGTACAACTATATGACTAACCTGACCTCTGCTGGACAAACTCAGTGATTACCACTTAAATGCACAGCACTGACCCAGCCACATACCAGACTGTTTTGTCTCTTCGTGATGGGAAAACACTGTGGATCCAGAATTTAGCTTGGACGGGCGGCCTGGAGATGGAGGCAAAGGAAGAACAGACTGTTATGTCAGGACACGGTGAACTATTACGGATGTAGGGGAGAGCGGGGAAACTTTTGATATATAGAATTCGGTAAAAAGGGTTTCTGACTGGCTGCCACTGGAGTAAACACTCACTCAGTGACTTCACAGCGGGTCTTTTTCAATTTGTAAAATCCTTTTCCGTCTTGTTTTTGTTTGTTGATTTGTAACAAGGTGGGACCTTTAAACAATACGATCCCATCCATTTTCTCCTGTGCCAGCTACCAGCAAAACTTCAGACAGCTAACACTAGCATCATCTGATAGGCCAGAAAAAAAGCTTTCCAACAATATGTTTTTTATGTGGCATAACTATAAACTAACTATACATAATAACTATAAACAATATGGCAGCTCTCCCCTACAGGAGATGAATATCTATCAGGGCAGGCTCTGAAGGTCCTCACTATATTATAAAATCTGCCTAAACACAAATTTCTTGACATGAAAATCAGGGTGTTTTATAGATCAGCATTTAAGATAGTAGTTGCAGTATTGGTTCAATGCCCTTTGCCTATGGTGCCACCTCCTGGTTGAATAGCTCACCACTGTGCATCAAAACACACTCCAGACTGCCCAAAACAAGGTCATCAGTGTTGTGTTAAAGGTTCCTCCTGTCTTGATTCAAAATTTCATTTGCAGACACAAATGGGTTAATTGGAAAAGTGTTGACAAAGAAAACAACAGGGATTTGCAGGCTTAGTTATATTTTCTAGTTATGGATGGATACTGATGAACATGATCTGTCGTATAGCCTGATATACTAACTGAGCCTGAAAATTACACTGATCGGCCATAACATTAGGTCAGCATGGGCACCCTGACTGGTCTACATCCCCATACACAACAAACTGTGATGTACTGTGTTCTGGCACCTTTCTCTCAGAACCAGCATTGATTTTTTTCAGCAATTTGGGATACAGTAGTTTTTCTATCGGATCAGACAAGAAGAGCCAGCCTTCGCTCCCCATGTGTATAACTGAGCCTTGGCCGCCAATGACCCTGTCACCGGCTCACCGGTTTTCCTTCCTTGGACCACTTCTGGTAGGTCCTGACCACTGCAGACCGGGAACATCCCACAGCAGCTGCAGTTCTGGAGGTGCTCTGACCCAGTCCAGCCATCACGATTTGGCCCTTGTCAAAGTCGCTCACATCCTTACGCTTACCCATTTTTTCTGCTTCCAATACAGCAGCTTCAAGGACAAAATGTTCATTTGCTGCCTAATATATCCCACCCACTGCCAGGTGCCATTGTGAAGAGATTATCAATGTTATTCACTTCATCCGTCAGTGGTCATAATGCTATGGCTGATTGGTGTATAGGACAGCATATAGGACAGGTGTCAGCATAACCAAAAGACACAGAGCTTATCTGGATATTTACAGGTGAGAGACAAAAACACTGTCGAGCTGGCTCAGCCACCATTCTGAGAGCAGGTTTAATTTAACTTTTGAATTTAACAGCTGACGGTGCAGACCAACATCAACGCGCCAAAAGATCTGCTTCCATAAAGTGCATCAACTGTGCTGTGTGTTTCACCCAATGACTTAGCGCTCTCACAGTTTTTGTGGTTACTTCATTGTCTTTTGGATTTTGTCTTGATGCCACATCACACACAAAACTGACCAAAGTACTTTGTCTTTGCAAGTTTTCATGGTTACACACACACACAAAAAAATCCAGGTTATTTGTGTCACAAAATATTTAATTGGTGCAGGGTTTGCATGCGGTTAAAATACATTTAATAATATGCTTTCAATGTACAATATGTTACAGTGTACTACATGACCATTGCTTTAATAATACAACTGTGTGCAGCAGGAGGAACATCTAGGATTTGTTTGCGTTGGGGGTTTTTAGGCTCAGTGAGACAACTCAAAACAAAACACCCCTCCAAAAAAATAAAGACACTCCTTTCCTTTAGTGATAAATCAACAGATACCACAGACTTGGACAGATGCAACAAACTTGTAATGTAACTGCTTCTGTTAGTGCTGTGTATCAGTTGTCTTCAGGAAAAAAAAAAGAAAAAGGTATCACGGTGTGTTTGTTGCGTTTCAGCGGGTGGAGACATTAAAACAAGAGGGGACACATTTTGTTTGGAAGAACAAATAAGGGACAATGGTGTCGCATCCATCCATCAGATAGACAGTGTGTGTTTGGAGGTCAGTGAGGTCAGATGTGGTCCATGTGTGTAGTCGCCTCCGCTACAAAGGCATATAAGAGATGTAATTAAACTACAACACATTTATATTATTATGAACCCACATCAGCTTTATTAATCCTGTAACATAGCAACATCAGTATTGTCCCCTCTTTGTTTTTCCTTCTGATAAACTGTAGTGACAGGCAGGGCATCTGGAAGGTTTCTAGTATGATGTCTTTTCCTGGTGGGACCCAAACAGCTTTATAAAGATCTTAACTTGTGCACCCTGAGGCTCTTTAGGTCTGAAACAGGCTGTGGTTTGGGGAAAAAAAGGGAGGATAGTAGGAGCAGCTGGGCGTTTAGAGAGCTAGATGACAGAGGTTTAGTATCTTCTTGTGTAAACTAATTAAAGCACAGGGAGGGAACCTGACCGTCTCCCTCTGGCAGTAGTAGTAGTAGTAGTAGTAGAGTCCAACCTCGATGTGAAATGATGTCAGTGAGGTTGTAGTTGGATGGTTGTTACTGTTTTCGTCACATAAAAGCCTGTGATTCCAACAACTGTAGTATGCTGGTTATGTCTATGGATAGTATTTAAAATTGGTAGGGTTTGTACCATGTGGTAAGTGAGGGAAATATTAAAGCTGCTACAATTAAAAATAAAATAAACTGACTGAATTTTGTGTCATGTGAAGGAGATGGCTCCTTGTGACAAACCCACGGAGAATTATCACAGGACTCTATAGTATTAGAGCTTTATAGCATCTTTCATCTCATTGTTTTGGTGGCCAGAAAGTGATATGCCATTTGTTGTGTTTGCTACTTGTTTATGATGCCCCGTAATAGCCAAAAAAATAAGTGCGTTCAGAGATGGAAAATTTGACAGAGTGACAAATTAGTCCTAGTGACAAACCTGCCCTGCAGTTTCCCCTCAGATATGTGGAGCTTTAACTATGGCATCTTTCAGCTCTGTTTTTTTCTGGCTCCAAACGTTACTGTTTGGGTTCATTTTTGGCTGCAGCAGGAAGTTATCATCATCAAAAAGGCACAGATAAACCCAGTGTATGCTACCTGCCCAGCACCAGATGGCAGATAGACACAGTTAGCAACTAGCCAGAGAGCCAGATCTTTTAAAGATATTTTTGTCAGGGGCTGATTGAGACCAAAACAGAGCTGGAAGACGAGCTGTGAGAGGTTGTAACTGTATCAGGTGGCCAGAAACTTGACTTCAAATGAGGAAATGCTAATGTTGCTATATAAAATTAATAAGTGCTAATATGCCATTGCTGTGTTTGCAATTACCTTGAAATGACCAAAGAAATAAGTGCCTTTAAAAAATGGTGAGAAATGTGGGTAGAGAGTGATTATGGATTCCTGGGAAGAGTCTTGTCGGGTACATGATCGGTCCACCTTTAGAAGAGTTAAAGCAGTGCAGCAGCAGCAGCTCTGTATCACACTCTGAGCTCTTTATAGGTATAGAACATGGTAAAACCAAAACGCCCATGACTTAAAATACAGTGCTGCCACCAAAACTGCTTATTTTCATCTGCGCTCCTGCTGTGCCTTATTAGCCAGAAAGATGAGTCAATTCTACCCATGGCTGCTTGTAGAGTTGATTTATTAATCCTGATAAATGTGTCCTCTTGTCTCATTCATCCTTTTCCTCTACTTGGATTCTTTCTCAGCCTCCAGCAGTGCCGAGCTGATGCCCAGCTTCTTCAACTCCTCCACCAGGTCTCCGTTCTGGTGCATCTGGAGCAGGATGTCGCAGCCGCCCACGAACTCGCCGCTGAAGTATACCTGAGGGATCGTGGGCCAGTTGGAAAAGGCCTTGACTCCTGTGGAAGGTAGATGGCATTGGTGTCAGAGTCAGAAATAACCTAAAACCTATACTGTATCGGATGTCAGGCTAGAGAGAATCATGGGAGGATATACTAACATATGACAACTTAATATAAGTAAACTGAAGTTAAAAACCAGTTAGATGTCCAGTTCTTAACAGTGGTTGGTATGTTGTACACAGAAAAACTGATCAGTTAGCAAGGGCAGTGACAAACACCACAACAGTAACTCTTTTCTCTCGTACTACTGTTGAAACAGTTGTGAGAACCCCGACTTCATGAGAGCAAATCTTTAACTGCTGTTGTTCTGTTTTAAGGGGGAAGTACGCCCATTTTTACACCCAAAATTCATACATGCTATTAGTATAGTATTTCAGCACTCCTGGTTCTAGAAGTCAGTGGGTTTATTAAATGGGTTTTTAGTTAGATATCTGAAATAAGGTCTTCAGTTATCACAAGCTGATGAGGTTTCAAGGTTTTGTTCTACAACATAAAATACATCACTTAAAATACCCACTTCTGAATTTTGAAGCCTTTGTATGTCTTAACAAAAGTGGCTGCTAACAAGTGGTTAAATGAGACTACTAAACGTCATCCAGGACGACTAGGGCTATGCTAACTTCCTGGTAGGCCTACAAAAATACATCATCCATGGAGCACTCTATTCATTGTCTATGAGTGGCTCCATAGACAATGAATAGAGTAGACTTTATACCTGATGACATAAGTTTAAGACTTACTTCTCTGCTTCCTGGCATCGAGAGACAGGAGCTCATGTTCACATTATTGACTGATCTTTACGTTATGGAAATAAACTATTGCAATTCTTTATTAGATGGTGTTCCCCTTTAATAAAACACCCCTGAAATGCTTTTCAATGATTTAAACTACTGAATCAGCAGCAGTTGAAGAAAAAAGACATTTTACACTTAGTGTCTTCAGTTATTTTCACTTGGTATCGAGCTACAACCACAAAAAGAGCTAATTTAGCCTATTTATCAAACCAAATGAAATAATACATGAACACTCCCGAGTCAGAATAAGAGGTGTATTTTCTGTTCGTCCCATTCTGAACACATTGTGTGAGTACAGCGTATGCGACACTCCCAGAAGCTCTACAAAATGCATTGTGGGACACTTAATGGTGTTAAAAAGCATTCCTGAAAGACTCCTCTGCATATAATTAAGTCAAATGTCTGTACTGAGGTCTTGAACAAACTGAATATCATGCCCTGCCTCATTTTAAACCCTACATCAACTAGAATCTGGGTGAACTATAGGTCATCATTACATTGCTGTTGCATCATAAGCCTCAATGGACAAAATCCCATTAAAGGTCAGTGATGATGTAACTACAAAAAACATTTCATTGTTCATCACATATGTGCTGTCATTAAAGGATCCTGTTATGGCTGGATTAGCTGTAAAAGACAGACATATTGATGGTGTTATGTTTGACTAAAAAGGGCCACTCCCTTTGGTCCTGCTGCAGAGCACTGATAAAAACTTAACACTTGGAAATTTCAAAAACTACTCAGAGAGGGCCGTTTAAAACAGGCTGATATGTATGGCTGGTGTGAATGTGCCAGTAAAATAAAACGTGTCAATAACAAGGACAGCTAAGAGAGGTAACAGTTATAAGCTCATTGCAGTAACACAACAAAGTACTCAGTTGTGAAGAAGTTTAGCCATAAGTCAGATTGAGGGGTGCCAACTTGCTGTCATATCATGGTGTTATCTCAGTTTACTGACCTTCTCTGAGCTCGGAGTCCTCCAATACGTTATACGCAGCATAGTCGTCCACTCCATGCATCCGGAGGATCTGAACCACGGCATTACTGAAGCCACACATGGGCTGTGCCGGCGTCCCCTTCATAAACACCACCACTTTGTCCTTCTTCACCATCTCACCAAGGTCTTTCTGGAGGTCCGCCGACGCGCACAGGAACCGGGCCGAGGCCGACAACACGCGTCCGTCGGCCAGTCTGGGCAGATAGACCGCCGCTCCCGTCCGCAGACACTTCGCAGTATTTCTAAATAAACTGTTCATTGTCTTTGGGAAGTCCTGTCTGTATACGAGGCGAGAAAATGTCGCAGGAACTGTCTTACCTGTTTCTGAACAAGCCGGAATAAAAGCACCAGTCACCGACTGACGTTAAGTGCGTTGACGAAGCTGTGAGAAGGGGCGGGACGTCAACGTTGATTGGACAGCTGCGCCCACAAAATTTCTAATAAGGTTTGCCATTGGTACGGAAACGCGTCAATTATATTAGTTACGCAAGAAATTATTTAACATGATGGCTTAAGGAAAAACAATTAAAACCACAATAAACAATGTCGCATATCTATTCATCAAATATATCAAATATTGAAAAAGAGGGGGAAAAGTAAGGAAGATAATGATTTCCGGTAACAGAAGCCCTTAAGAACTACTTCCGGGTCGACTTGAGCAAAGAGGAAGAAGACAGCAGCTATTTTGAAAGATGGCGGCGCACATGCAGAAGAATAACAAGCCAGGCAAACCTGGAGGAAAAGAGGCTCAGCCTCTGATAATCGCCAAAACTCCGGCGGAGGAACAGCGTCTGAAGTTGGAGAGGTTAATGCGGAACCCAGATAAGCCGGCTCCTATCCCGGATCGGCCAAAAGAATGGAACCCGCGGGCTCCGCCGGAGTTCGTCCGCGATGTGATGGGCTCCAGCGCCGGTGCGGGCAGCGGGGAGTTCCATGTATACCGGCACCTCCGACGCAGAGAGTATCAGAGGCAGGACTTTCTGGACAAGATAGCGGACAAGCATTGCGAGGACCAGGACTATCTGGATAAGGTGGAGAAAAACAAACAGGCAGCCGATGACAGAACGGCGAAGCGCCGGAAGAAGCGGGAAAAGCTGAAGCAGAAAAAGCTGATGGCAAAGAAAGCAAAACTAGAGTCCAAAAACAAGAAACAAGACGACGCCGACAAGAGCCCGGAGAGCAGCGAAGAAGAGGAGGAGGAAGAGGAAAGAGAAGCTGACGATGATGCCGAGGCTCCTAGCTTCATCATGGGGAGGAAATGAGCCTGATGCCCTGTCTCCTGCAGGGTAGTCCGGGACTGGGTACTGGTTTAATGCTCCTTGGGAGTCACGCTGTGGGTGATCCATCATGAGGGCAAAACTTCAAAATCTAGGACAAAAATCTAGCTCTAGCTCGTTACGAGAGACTCTGACCAATCACAGGCCTTTTCAGAGAGAGAGAGAGCGTTCCTATTGGCTGTTCATTCAGTAGCGGCAGCTGCCAATCACTCGCAAATGCCAATCACATGGTCAAACTAGGCAGCACTGATCAAATATGAATCAGTATTCTGTTACCGTAATGCCTATTCTCATCTCAGATGTTCTCAGAAACATCTTGTAGTTACTGTTTAGCTGTAAAATGAGTTTGCTTCGGCTGGTGGGCGGTGCTTAACATTTCCTCAACTGATGTCAACATGGCTGCCATGTGACAAACTCTGATTTTACAGCCAAATAGTACACTACAAGATGCTTCTGAAAACATTTGAGATGATAAGTAGGCATTACAGTTATCAAATATTGATTCATATTTGATCAGTGCTGCTTAGTTTGACTGTTTGATCAGCGTTCACAAGTGATTGACAGCTGCTAAGAGACGGCAGGCTACAGATCAACTCCGATTGGTTGTTTTTCTCCAGTCTGTGAAATCTCGCAGATTAGGAGCACCGGAGGAAACAGAGGCACATGATTTTTTTCTTCAGATTACCCGTCTCCTACTACTGTCAGAATGTAGTGACCATTTTATAAAAATAACTTGTTTAAATCATATTTGCTCCAACCTGCCTACTGATGCTTTAAGAGCCCTTCACATGAGACTGTCCTCCCTGTTTTATTACCACAAAAAAACTGGTTGGACTGCCTAGTTTTAATAGGCAGGAATCCACCTTGGAGTGTATGACTTTAATCACACAATGATGGACAGTATCCCAGTTGGAAAAGTGACATGTTGAGACACTTCTGATTGTACATTATGCTTTCCATAATCTCACTTTGGTATTTGTATTCTCATGTTTCAACTAGCAGGCCAGGTGTGTTGTGGTCTTCAAGGGCTTCTTGAGTTTGCCAAAATGTGTGATTGATTTTGCTGAATTTGACATGATTGGACTGTCAAGTCGTTGCAAATACTTTACATTTTAATGGTATGTTTTAATAAAAATACAAATATACATGGACATTCGGATGTTATTCAGTTTGTTCATATTTAGATTGTTAAATTCTCTACTCCACTATTGGATATGTTCTGAGGTAATACTTATATATTTTCATGTTCTTGTGTCTTTGCAGTCTTGTGAAGTTGCTCCTCGTAAGGACTGTTGCTTGTGGGCACAACAAGGCTGCAGAAAGCAACTCAAAGAATGAAAAGGCGTGACTTCTGGAGGCTCAGGAGCTTCACGTGCGATGTTCTTTGGAC
Source organism: Pterois miles (assembly GCA_947000775.1). Lineage (NCBI taxonomy): Eukaryota > Metazoa > Chordata > Actinopteri > Perciformes > Scorpaenidae > Pterois > Pterois miles. The sequence goes on along the minus strand of CAMQGK010000634.1, from coordinate 25,695,761 downwards.
AGACCGACTCCTGCCTTCCACGGTGGTGATGGTCTCGCTCTGTGGCCATCACCTTTCTTGAGGCAGGTAGAGTAAAACCTGGCAGCTAGATATTGTTTGACACAGGGGAAGCTCTTCCTGTCAAGCACTGTCAACTGTCACAATAACATCATTTCTTTACACACAAAAAGTCAAGGAACACACTGCTTAAACAACTTTACTAATCAACTTTAAAAATAAAAAATGGCTTCAGTTTAAACCCACAGCCTGCTTTTAATATTTTTTTATTCACTCATAAATCACACAAACTCCCATGAAGTTTATCTTCATAAAAATATATATTCTGGTACATTAAACACCTTAATTAAATTTACTGAAACTGTAGAAGTAAGATTGTCTGATGCGACTGTAAAAATCTATTCAGCTTATCCCATGATGATTTATAAATGGAACGTGTAACAAACTGCAGGTTTCTCATGAGTGATGGGGGATTTCACTCATTAAACATGCACTGAAGTTCCCGCTGAGGTCGAGTGAGGAAAACCACAGAGCTGTAATAAAATGTAGGTCAATGCAAAAAAAAAAAAAAAAAAAAAAAAAAAAATGGGCTGCATTTCACAACTTCAACACATTTCATTGCATCATGCTGCAATCCAAAGTGAGGGTTAAGGTTCCCACAGATATTCTTAAACTTTCCTCTGTGTGCTATTTTAGAAATATTGTATTTTATAAAGTTAGACTATTACATTCATTTTCCAAAATTAAAAATGTGGCAAAAACAAGTTGAACCAGCCTCAAGTTTTGCAGAAATTTGTCTTCATTTCTGTTCACCTTGCGATCCTCGAGACTAAAGATAAAATAACTGCAGTCGTGACAACTTCTCAGGGTTATATCCTCTCTGCGAATACTATTCTAAACTATTGTGGTGTTTTTACATCTGATAAAGCCGTAAACTGTCAAGTGAGTTGAGAATCTCCACTAAACCCTGATCAAACCGGTAGACCCCAAACTCTCGTGGTCTTGTCTCTACTATCTTGTGTGTCCACTATCTTATGCCAGCATCTTTTATGGTTCCTATCGGTTACTCTAGTCAAGCAAACTAACAGACCCTTAGAACTTATTTTCCTAGTTCTTAAAACTTTACCTAGCCCATTGGAGAGCCCAAGATCACTTAGAGGAAGCTGCCATTAACGGGCGAGGCCGATGATGGTATTGGGCTCCAGGCCTCTCGATCTGGTGCTGCATCGGACCATAGCCGATAGAAGGCAGTCAGATGCTAAGGCGAGTCTCCTTGTCACCAGCTAAAACAATTTTCAGCAATCCTATCTGAGTAATACCAGTAAGACTGAGAATCGGCCCCTTTTAAACAGAGAGCTGGACGGTAAATCCCAACCGGGTTATATTGCGGATCTTACAAATGCAGTAATCTGTCCCTTTAACTGGAATTCCTAGATTGTATGTTATTGTCTCCCCAGTACCCAAACTGTCACAAATTAAACCATGGACCCCTATAGTGCTGCAGGAATGAGTCCTAACACCCAGAAATTAGCATTTTTTTTTACTGCACTTCCAGTTCCCTCATCTCAAAGTCAGCAGATTTTTGAATGTTTTTCTTTTTTGGCCTGAAATAACGTCTGTGGCTAATACGCTTATGCTATGATTTTGTTCTACGACATAAAACACGGCAGTAAATATCCCACTAATGAATTTTGAAGCTCTTACGTGTCTTAAAAAGGACAGTTGCTAACAAATGGCTAAACCAGATTACTAATGTTCTCGCACCAACTCATCCACCTTTAGAGGTCATGCTAACTTGCTGTAGTTTGTTCATAGCCTAACGTTAACTTTTTACTTCTGGCGATTGCATTTACGCTTCAAAAATCCTAAAAGTGGTGTTCAACGTTTATTTTTTGCAGTAATCTAAAACTTTTTGTCGAGGGAACCTGTGCAAAACTAACTTCCTGGTTGGCTCACAAAAACACGTCATCCCTGCAGCGCTATTTGAAAAGACTTTTTCTTAGCGTCCCGCATCTGATAGGATTTTTGCTTGAGATGTTTTATTACATAAAGTGTTTGAGACCCGTGACCAAAATAGTCATATTCTGTCACTGTGTTACCTCTGTATGAAATTCTAGTACTGCTGGCGACCTCCTGGAGGTCCTGGGACCCTACTTTGAAAGCCACAGCCTGACACAACACACCACCAGTGCAGCCCTCTGAGCTGTTTTAACACAGGGCTGTTTTAGGTCTTAAAGCCTGTTTAAAGCGCTGACCATGAACTGCAATGTCCCCATTTCACGCCTGGCCAAGGACCTTAATTTCATGTTGTACCCCATCTTTCTCTCCTCTCTTTCCCTGTCAGTGCTGACTGTCACTCTGTGCAATACCCATACTACTGTTACTGGGTCAAAGTTATGATTAAGTAGCATGTCCCAATTTTATGCATACAGCATGCAACAGTACATACTTTGTAAGGGCAGCTGCAGTATGTACTAAAAATAAACAGAAAAAAGTATGTGAGTGGGAACATAGCCACTATCTTTAAGGACTGTTTCTGTTACATGTTTGTGACATCTGCTGTTGGTGATGAGGCCTGGATGGGTGCAAGTCTAAAAAGAGTTCAAGTTTCATTTTTAAGGACGTATTGATTTTTATTTTTAACATTTTTATGTAGACAAATAATTAAAATTTATGAAGTTAATAATAAAAAAAAACCTTCACAGAGCTTTTAGAAAGATATCGAACAAGTGCAAAAAGACATAACAGGTGAGGCAAGACAATATTAAAACATAGATTTAAAAAAAGAAGAAGAAGAAGATAGTCCTTTATTAGTCCCACGAGGGGAAATTCAATTTTTTCACTCTGTTGTTAACTTATACACGGTACATGCAGACCCGAACACACACATGCACAAACATGCAACAATGGAGAGATGTCAGAGTGAGGGGGCTGCTCCTGACAAGCGCCCCGAGCAGTTGGGGGTTTGGTGCCTTGCTCAGGGGCACCTCGGCAGTGCCCAAGAGGTAAACTGGCACCTCTCCAGCTACCAGTTCACACTCAGTTCTTGGTCCATGGCGGGACTTGAACCGGTGACCCTCCGGTTCCCAAGCCAACTCCCTACAGACTGAGCTACTGCCGCCCCCAAAACACTGAGCAACATGATGGTAACAGCAAAGTACTAATCTGAGGTTGGCAGTTTATGTGGTATCTACTTGTGTGTCTGTAGGCTGAGTGGAGAGGAGAGATTAGTGGTGGTAGAGAGAGAATGGAAAGAAAGAATAAAAAAAGAAAAAATAAACGGAAACAAGGGAGTATGGGTCGGAGGGAGGAAGGGAGAAAAAGGAAAAATTTTTTTCCCCCCCCCTTCCCCGGGCAGGCCATGCCCGGTCAGCAGCCTCCAGGCCCTGGGGAGGAACAGCCTGGTGATCCCCAACCGCTCCTTCATCCTAACGCCCTCAGACCCAGTGGAGGAGCCTCGAGCAGGGAGACGACATTTTTTTTTTTTTTTCCTCATTCTTCCTTTTTTCATTTTTTTACTTATTATTTCTTTTTTTATAACTATGCAGCAGAAAGACAGAGAACAGCGGAAAACCAGAAAAAAAAAAAAGGAAAGAGAAAAAGAAAAATAAAACTTTAGAGGGAAGGGCTGAGTGGGACAAAGACACGAGAGAGAGCTGCATTGGTGTTTGGAAAGAGAATAAGACAGCGGGAAGGCCAGACACACGATTAAAGACGGAAAAAAAATTAACATAAAAGAAGAAGAGAAAGGATTAAAAAGAAAAACAACAATGAAAAAAATGGATTGAGGAAGATGTTGATGATTTTGAAAGGACCATGAGTAGACAGAAGTGGACAGTTGTTAAGTTGACAGAGGGAAAAAATGGAAAAACATTCTCAACAATTAATCGAGGAAACGGACTTAGTTTGTCTCTAACGTTCACCCCTTCTCCAATCTCATCAGTTCGAATCTCAGCTACAGCCCCACAGTCAGACTGACCGCATTTTTTTTATATCTAAGCCGGCCCACTTCTTATAATGAGAAACAAAAGAAACAACGTTGATCATGTGGCATCTTTACTCAGAGGGAGAAAAAAAAGATGATTACAACGGTTTTTGAGAAATGCAGGCACGGGAGGGAGAATGCATCATCAGTGATTAATTACAAGCACCTTTAACTAACATGAAAAAAAAAGCCACTTCTTCTCTCTCAAACCATCTTACAGAAAACATTTTTTATATCAAAACTTGGAACAAAAAACACCTTTCACATCCCTTCCCTTAGCCAGACTTTCATTCCTCTAGTCTACTACATCACATGCAGTGAACCATTTTAGACAGGAAAGATTTGTTACAGGCCTCTGCAGGAAAAACCATCCACCTAACAACAGTGACCCACTATCCTTCATTTTAACCCCAATGACTCCCCACACATTTTTTAACCACCCCCAAAGAGGAGTTATTTTTCGGGGGGGGAGAGAAGCAGGAGTATAAACACTTTGAGCGTGTTCAGGCAAGACGCACCTCCTCTCTTTCCTTTTCTTCACCCTCATTCTTAAGGAAACCTCAGATTCCCAATTCTCCAAGTCCTACATTATCCCCTATCCACAATCCTAGAACTGGACAAGTGGAGACTGAGATGCAGGACGAGCCAACGTGGGCTCACAGAAGAAGCAGTGGGACAGACAGGGAGGACGGGCAGCAGACCAGACTTGACAAGAAACTCCATCTAAGAAACTGACCAACTTAAAAGCACGACGCACTAAAACAAGAAAACTTTTCCTCCTTACTATTTCCCCCATTCATCTATCCCAACACCCTTTACCTTTCACAAAACCCAAGCTGCAACAATTAAAACAAAACAGCACCTTTTTACATTAACCCTATTCCGGAGGGACAAAACACACTTAAAACCTACCCCCCAAGCCAGACCCCGACCGCATACCTACCGGGGCGCCGGGGAGGGCGCGCCCCACACGGCGCTTTCCGCTGCCTCTTCCCCGTTTCCCGCCCACTCCCCCACCGCCACCTCCCCAACCCGTCCCACCCAGCCGCCCCAACCCCACCTCCCCACCACGCGCCCACCCCCCCCCCGACGAGGAAAAACACAGAAGGCAGCCAAAGCCAGCAGGCCCGCACACCTACCCGGGGGGCGGGGGGACCCAGCCCATACATCACTATATCCGGCCCCTTGAGCCACTTTTCCCCCAAATTCACAAATTACAACCTCCCCAGCCTTTCCCCCCCCCCCCGCGCATACCCCCCGCATTCCTTTTCCCCTTTCCTCCCCCCCACCAAAACCACCCACCACCCTCTTATTCACCCCCCACCCCCGCCGCCCCCCCGCCCCCGTAGATTTATTCCCCTCCCCCCCCCCCCCTTCCCCCCTCCCTCCGCCCTCTTCCGCCTTCTTCCCCTCATCCCCCACCTCCCCCCTTTCCCCCCCCCCCGCCTCTCCTCCCCCCTCCCCCCCCCCCCTTCCCCTCCTCTTCCCCCGGGCGCCCGCTTCCCCCCCACCCCCCCCCCCCCCCCCCCGCCCCCCCCCCCCCGGCTGCCAGGCCGACCACGACAACGCCCCCGCCCCCCGACCCCCACCGCTTTTAGCGAAACCCCCCCCCCTCCCCCACGGGGGGCGGCACCCCGCCCCCCACCGCCCCGGACAGCCCCCCCCCCCCCCACCGGCCCCACTTTCCCCCCCCCTCCCCCCCCCCCCCCCCGCCCCCCCCCCGCGGCCCCCCCCCCCCCCCCGCCCCCCCCCCGCCCCCCGGGAACGCCTGGCGGGCCTGCCCCCCCCCCCCCACCCCCCCCCCCCCCCCCCCCCCCCCCCCCGCCTCCCCCCCCCCCCCCCCCCCCCCCCCCCTCCCCCCCCCCCCCCCCCCCCCCCCCCCCCCCCCCCCCCCCCCCCCCCCCCCCCCCCCCCCCCCCCGCACACACCCCCCACCCCACCCCGTTTTTTTTTTCCCCCCCCCCCCCCCCCCCCCCCCCCCCCCCCCCCCCCCCCCCCCCGCCCCCCCCCCCCCCCCCCACACTGTAGGTGGTACACTAGTTAGCAGGGCGGAGGAGAGGGGGGGGGAGAAGGAGAGGAAAAGGGGGAAGACGCCCCGGAAAAGAGGGGGGGGGGAGGAAAAAAGAGGGGGGAGGGGAAGGGAAAGAAAAGGGGGAGAGGAGGGGGGGAAGAGAAGAAAAGGGGGGGAGAAGAAAGAAACGAAGGAAGGGAGGACCACGGAAACAAAAATGGTAACAATGCCCCTCGGCCGGGGGGGGGACAGGGGCGGGGGGCAAGTAACGCCAGGGACTTTAATCGGTGACCCTCCGTTCCCAACCAACCCCCTACAGACTGAACTGTAGGTGGTATTCTAGTTAGCAGGGCATGGTAACATTGAGCTAACGCCAGAGCCACTAATCCATTTCGTACACATTTGCTTGTGAAAGACGCCACATTAAAAGTATACAGTGCAGTATTTCTATCTATGTACAGTATATTTAAGATGGTTACTTACTACAGTGCCAAGCACGCCTCTTCATCATCAACGATTGCTGGCTAATCAATAGAGTGCTGCATGGATGATGTTTTTGTAGGCCAACCACAACGTTAGCATCCAGGGTTGGAAATAAATATTGTGGATATCCAAAATCTACCAGCTACTCAATAAGCAACCATTGTTTTTTTGGCTGGTAAGTGAAGCAAATCTAGCAGCCAACTGCATATTTTACCTGCATTTGGCTGGTGACTGGTGCTGATTTCCAACTCTGTTTGCATCGTCCCAGTTCCAGATAGAGGCTAAGCCAGCAAACTGGGGAAACTCTTGTGAGATTATTAAGATTATAGGGAATGATCTTGAATATTTAAGGTTGAGGTATTGACCTTGAATAGTTAAGGTTAGGTATTGACCCTGAATAGTTAAGGTTAGGTATTGACCTTGAATAGTTAAGGTTAGGTATTGACCTTGAATAGTTAAGGTTAAGTATCGACCCTGAATAGTTAAGGTTAGGTATTGACCTTGAATAGTTAAGGTTAGGTATTGACCTTGAATAGTTAAGGTTAGGTATTGACCTTGAATAGTTAAGGTTAAGTATCGACCCTGAATAGTTAAGGTTAGGTATTGACCTTGAATAGTTAAGGTTAAGTATCGACCCTGAATAGTTAAGTTTAGGTATTGTGCAGCAAGTCTCGCAAGAGGTTTTTTGCAAGTTTTTTTCATATCTTTTGCGGGTTGCCCTCTAGACATGACCCTGTTCCCTTGGCAAAAAGCCAATGGGATTTTTACAGTGGGTTTGGGATTATTGCAGAAAGTAACCTCTGTGGCAAACACACATTTATCATTCTTACACTTCTTGTTTAGCAAGATAATCTTCACAAAGGAACCACTTATTGATTTTTAAAGCGTACTGCGATCGGCAGACGTAAAAAGCTAACATTAGGCTGTAAACAAACATACACAACGAGGCTGTAAAGGCGGACGAGTCAGTGTGATGATGTTTTGTTGTCTCATTTAGGCACGAATTAGCAACCGCCTTTTTAAAGACACGTAAAATCATCAAAATTCATGATTGCAGTGTTTAGTTTTTACTGCTATTTGCTGTTTCTGTACGTAGAACAAAATCTGTCATGAAAATCTCTTAAGCTTGTGTTAACCCCATACCTTATTTCAGTCATCTAACTAAACAATTCAAAAAACCCACTGACTTCCACATGAGGGAAGTGGAAGTGCTAAAATGCTAACAAAAATGCTTTAGGATTCATTCCTGCAGCCCTCTATGGTCAATTAACTTACCAATATACCTGTGCTTATTGCTTTAAATCATTTATATTTCTTTATATTAAACATGAATCTAAAGTGGCTCATTTTAGTCTGAACCTCCTGTGTTTTATCTGCGGTCCAACAGAGAGGGAGGATTCATCCTTCAATCTTCAGCAGCCTCTTGTGACATAACCTCATTAGAGCTGGAAATGCTCTTGGTCCTGTGGATCCTGCTCTACTGCTGCTTCATTTTACCTCAGATGAACTTTTGAGTCTGCCTGCAGTGCAACGTCTTATTAAGATATGCTTATTAGCCCAGTTTGCACTAACGAGCCAAACAAGGACACTTAGGGTTGGGTCGACTCTTTATCTGTGTCACAAAATTCCCCTTAAGGCAACATTTAATGATTGTGTTTGCTTTTTGCTGCCAGCAGAGATAATTTGTCATTTGGGTTAGTTTCAGATAAAACACATAATGCTGTTTTATTACACATTTTGTCAGCTACTTGGCCTTACACTGCACACATTATTAGACATGGTTTGTGGGGTGTTTTTTGCATGTCCAAAATGCTCTGTTCTTATTTGACTCATTTTTCTGGCACAAATACGCCTTTCAATTTCAGTTTAATATATCAACCACATGGTGGCAATATTGCAGCATCACAACAGCAACTGTGTCACATAGCAGACTGTCTTTACAGCATCCTGTCAACTGCTGAGAATCCCATATGACCTGCTGTTTAATTGGATGCTGTATTGACACAGTGAGATCAACACTGATGATATTTAACAAGCACTTTGACATTTTGCAGACTCTCGCTGTGTCGCTTGTCTTTGAATGTATACCATGTCATTGTTTTCAGATCTACAGACAATGTGTGATAGTTTATCAGCAATGCAAGTTTTTTAACATTTGTGTGACTATGACATATAAATACTAAGGCTGTAAATTGATTAAAATATTTAATCACGATTAATCGCAAATTAATCACGCTTTTTTTAAAAATGTGTTCAAAATGTACGTTAAAGGGCGATTTGTCAAGTATTTAAAACTCTTACCAACATGGGAGTGGGCAAATATGCTGCTTTATGCAAATATTTGTATATATTTATTACTGGAAATCAAATAACAACACAAAACAACTACAAATATTGTCCAGAAACCCTCACAGGTCCTGCATTTAGCATAGAAATATGCTCAAATCATAACATGGCAAACTGCATTTATATCTTGAGGTCAGAGGTCAAGGGACCCCTTTGAAAATGGCCATGCTGGTTTTTCCTCGTCAAAATTTAGCATAAGTTTGCAGAGTTATTTAACTTCCTTGATGACAAGCTAGTATGACATGATTGGTACCAATGGATTCCTTAGGTTTTCTAGATTTATGTGATACCAGTATCTTTGCTCTAGATAAAAAGTTGTGTCAATGTGTTAAAGAAATTATTCATGTTAAAACAAATTAATTTGAACGTTGACAGCCCTAATAAATAATAATTATTCACATATCTTCTGGTCCTTTCCACAAAATCGAATCAGACATGTAAATATTGTATTTCATTGCCATAGGCATATTTGGCACGTGTACTGTACAGCGTCTTTTTTAGAATACCACTGTGCTTACAGTGAAACTGGAGAAAAATGTAAGCACGCATCAGTTGCATAAGTGTTCAAAATCCATGTTGACCAGAATGTGTATTAAAGGGGGGAATGAGTATGCCCACCGTCCACCTAATACACACACACACACACTCATATTCATTGCTGCAGAAATTCTAAGAAACTAAAAAACAGGCTGCCATTGTTTGCTTGGAGCTCAACCCATGGGTCAAAAGCTCAGCCCTAGGAGATCGATACACTTTCAACACCACCACCACCCCCGCGCTAAGCCACGAGAACAGCACTTCCCCAAAGCTGGAGTTTGGCCAGTCTTATGAGAGCTCAACCTGCAGCGTCTCTGAATCAGGCCAAACCAGGATGGTGAGAGAAGAAGCAATGGTCTCTGTTATGTATACTTTTACATGTGTAACAGCGCTGGTATCGCTAACAAGTCTCGCAGCAGATGGGTCGGTTCTACCAAAGCTTGAGAAACTCATGAGCGGGTCTCTTCGAAAGGACCAAGAGGTCAGTCAGCAGCTCAACACATCAGCCCTAAACAGGGCCTTGGCCTTTGAACCGTACCGTGACCTGGCAACTAGGACCGCTGCTGAACCAGGAGTCCAGCAACAGCACAACATCTTGTTCTCGCCCCTGGGCCTGGCGTCAGCTCTGGCCGTGCTGTCCCGAGTGCTTGGGTCTGAGAGTCGGAGCCAGGCCCTGGGGGCCCTGGGGCTGGCAGCCAACTCTACAGAGCAGAGCGTGGAGGCAACCATATCTGCTCTTACAGATTTGCAACATAGCCTCACTCTACAGGAGGGAGGGGGTGGAGGTGGGGTTCAAAGTGCAGAGTCTAGACTTGGGGCCACACCACGGGGGGAAATCGAAGGGGCGGACGCTGGAAACAGAACTAATGTAGGTGATGGGGCAGAGGATAGAAGTGGAACTGAGGATGGTGTTCATCCAGGCGGTCACTTAAGAGTGTGGAGCAGCTTACATATTGATGGAAAACCCTCACTAGACTATGACAGCTTTTTGTCCAGGCCTCAGCACAAGAGACCCTCCGCCTTCAACATCAGCTTTGACACGTTGATAAAAGACTCGGAAGCCTCTGACAAACTTGAACTTAACAATTATGTGTATTTCAAAGGTAGCTTCTTGTTGTATGGGTGATGAAAGTTTGTATGTGCATATTCTGGGGCTGTCAGTTGATTAAAATATTTAATCGCAGTTAATCATGATTGTCCATAGTTAATCAAGATTAATCACAAATTAAACATTTTTTTATCTATACATTTTATATATATAAAATGTACTGTAAATATATAATGTAAAATGCAAGCATATGTATATATTTATTATTGGAAATCAAGTACCAATATAAAACAATGACAAATATTGTCCAGAAACCATCACAGGTTCTGCATTTAGCATAAAAATATGCTCAAATCAGAACATGGCAAACTGCAGCCCAACAGGTAACAACAGCTGTCAGAGTGCTGACTTGACTATGACTTTGCATCAAATTGCATGTGATTATCATAAAGTGGGCATGTCTGTAAAGGGGAGACTTGTGGGGACCCAGAGAACCCATTTACATTCACACATCTGGAGGTCAGAGGTCAAGGGATCCCTTTGAAACTGGCCATACCAGTTTTATCCTTGTTAAGAGTTTTATTTAACCTCCTTCACAACAAACTAGTATGCCATGGTTGATATGGATTCCTTTGGGATGCCAGTATCTTCACTCTAGCCTTAAAAATTGCAATTTGCAGTTATGTGTTCAAGACATTAGTGGCGTTATTATTGCCTTAACTTTGACAGCCCTAGCATATTCATATTTGGGGAGTTTGGGAAGTATTCTTCTACATTAAGGTTACGAACAATAAGACAGATGTATCCCTTTGCAAAAGAGAAACCTTCAAAAACATGTTGGATTGAAAGCTTAAATGAAAATGAATTGCAGCTAAATTGGAAAAACTAATGTCGGAACATTTCTAAAATGAGCTAATTGTGTCAGTGCAGTACTGCACAGCATTTTGAGCGCCTGCTCCTTCATCAGTCATTGTTTTTATATCTACAGCAGATGCTCTCTTGTGACAGCTGGTGGTAGTAAATTTACACAGCGGGTGCTTTTTATGGGCGTGCAACCTCTATCTCTGCTAATTTATTTTCATATTTCATCCGTAACCTGCTTCCTTTATGACTGACACACAAATCAGGTCGTCAACCATTTGAGCGGCGCCACACAGTGCCACGGAGCTTCCAGCCCAACGCTACGACCAGCGTAGAGGTTGCCATGATGTTCAGGGACGACTCCTCCGAGGTGATGATGCTGTATGACACCAACTGCTCGGCCACGGTGGTGCAGCTTGCCTACTCGGAACGCCTGGCCTCGCTGCTGGTGCTTCCTAAAGCCGAGCTGCAGCCCCTGGAGGACTGCCTCTCTGACAGCCGCATGAGCTTCTGGCTCAGCAACCTGAAGCCGGGGTAGGTAGGGAGCCCAAATTGTTGACCTGCAGTGAGACGCAAATCATGTCGAGCTGTTCTCTCATGTTTTCCAGACTACTTGCATGAAAGCTGTTTATCAAAGCAGTTTATCAAATGTAAAAATAGTTTGATATACTTTTGTACAGAGCCAGGCTAAGGTTAGCTGCTTCCACATGTTTCCAGTCTTTGGGCCAAGTTAACTAACCAGCTGTTGGCTGTAAACTTAAATATGTTTCCTGAATGAGTCCCAGTGAGTAAACACAAAGTCCAATGGGCTACACAATACATAAAGTAATCAGATCTTAAATTTGATGCTAATGCTAGCTGTTGTGGCTAGTCTAAGTGACCAACATAACGTTGGCAAATGCATATCAGCTACATCACCATCTTCACTGTATCTCAGCTGGGTGATCTCAAGCCATATATTGTCCTTTATTTGGTTGGTGAGGTAGTCGTGTTTATCGTACATTAGCCTATTGGGAGGATTCATTGTTCTTCTGAAACACCAATAGTTCGAAAAATGTAAAAAAAAAAAAAACAAAAAAGCCCATTTGTTCGACAGTCTATTACACCGAAAACAAACAGCCAGGCCCTGAAAATACATGGTGTCCATGCAACAAACAAAAGCTCTTAACTAGTTTTTATACAGAATTAGACGCCCAGTTGAAATAAAGGATTTCAGTGGTATCATTATATAAGAAGTCCACTGAAAATTGGGGTCCGTCTGAATTTTTTTCCCCCGCACAAATGTTATGTTGGGTGTGTAAGTATTCATAACGATCCACAAAATCAGGTTTTATAAATTTCCGTGCAAATTTTTTGGATGAAAATCTGTGCTTGGTGTGAAATGGCTTTGAAGTATCAGCAGATTTAAGGATGAGTGAAATGAAATTATTTCATGCCATTTTGCATCCCTGTTTGAATTATACCAAGCTGTATCCTGAAAAGAAGCTTCAAAATGGGCCAGAAGCTGTTTGGAAAATACAGTGATTGTAAAAGTAGAAAGGCAAATTTAACGGGCTGATTCATCCAAAATGGGCTGCACGGTGGTGTAGTGGTTAGCGCTGTCGCCTCACAGCAAGAGGGTCGCAGGTTCGATTCCAGCTTGCGGCTCTTCTGTGTGGAGTTTGCATGTTCTCCCCGTGTAAGCGCGGGTTTTCTCCGGGTACTCCGGCTTCCTCCCACCGTCCAAAGACATGCTGTTTAGGTTAATTGATGACTCTAAATTGCCCGTAGGTGTGGATGTGAGCGTGAATGGTTGTCTGTCTCTATGTTGTCTGTCTCTATGTGCCCTGCGATGGACTGGCGACCTGTCCAGGGTGAACCCCGCCTTCGCCCTATGCCAGCTGGGATCGGCTCCAGCCTCCCCGCGACCCCTAACGGGATAAGTGGTTGACGATAGATGGATGGATTCATCCAAAATATAATTAATTTCACAAGAATATTAAATTTACCCCTTTGTGGATTTTTATTTATTTATTTATTTTAATGTCACCTGGTTTAGAAATTTCACTGCATCACATCTTTCTATAGGTAGTGAGTGCAGCGATGAGGAGACTGTAACCTTCCTCAGATTTATACATGAAACAAACACAAATGCAACATTTACATCATGTTTCCCACATCAAATCTTATTCATTTAAAGGGGAACAATGGCCATTATGGAAACTCATATGTTATACGTATGTTTAAGACAAAAAAAAACCCCAGTAGTATACATACAACTCTCTCCCAAATACAAAAATGAAAGTGCTAAATCTGAAATTTGTGATGTCATAGGGTATGAAGTGTGGAGCTGCTCCATAGACAATGAATGGGAGGCTGATTTTATGGAATAAAATCAGCCTAAATGACCTTTATTCTACTGTAAAGTTGTCAGTTGTGAAACAGCAAATGTTCCCATATACTCAGATCATTCCCTTGAATGCTCTCAGTGTCATCTCGAACATCTTTACCTATTCATTGTCTATGGAGTGGCTCCACACTTTGGATTTGGGAAAGACTTGTTCATGTTCACTAATATTTTTGGACTGTCTTAGACCATAGGAATAACATGTATGAATACTGAAAACGGCCGTGGATCCCCTTCAAGGTTTTTCATGGTGCTTGGCCAGTAGTGGTTGTAGTGGTTTAATGACATCCCACTGGAGAATTACCAGCTGCTTATCTTGATGAGCTAACTAAGTGAAAAACTGTAATAAATTCTACTACTTTAGAAAAATACACAACTGCAAAAATAAAGTTAAATAATAAGAGAGAAAAAAAGTATATGAAATCAAATAATGGACTTAGAATAAATAAAAAAATAAAAAAATAAAATAAAATAATAATAATAATACTAAAAGTCCTTTACTGGTCTATATCAATGACCTGAGCTCCAGCAGGGGACCCCAAGCTTCATTTTCCCTTTATTATTATTATTATTATTATTATTATATTATTTTTATATGCGGTGAACACTATAAATAGAACTCCATTGACCTCCATTGTACTGAGTGAAGGCAAATAAAGCACGGCTAGACACTGCAACAGCAAGGGTAAGTGATGTTTATTTTTTTCTGTTGTAAGTAATTTGGGTGAACTGTTCCTTTAACAATGCAAAGATAAAAATTGTTGCAGGGCAGTTTTAAGTTGTGTTTCGTGCATGCCAAGGGTTTAATGGTGAAGCATGTGGTGGTATATGTATGAGTGTGTCCATATACAGTATAGGCCCTCTATAAAGGGTGATTGCTTGTCCTTGTGTACATGGCACCGGTCCCCCTGTAGTCACTTTCCTTCTGTTGCTGGGTAGCATGATGAATGATGCTGAGTAGATTCTCAGTCAGCAATAATTACTGCTCTACACACATCAGTGAGCGAAGGCCTGCAGTGCAGGTCCCACAAGTTGTAACAAGACAACTTAGAGCAAATCCATTAAAGCATTGATTGTTGTTTTCACAGGCGGGCAGAAATCCGTTTCCCAAAGTTCAAACTACGGAAATCCTACAGTTTAGAAAGCCTCCTGAGGAACTCTGGGGTAACATCAGTCTTCTCAGACTCGGCCGACTTCTCAGGGACGTCGCAGAAGACGCTGAAACTCATCAAGGTGAAGACAGAACCGAAACATCCTATTTTTCTTTGTCAGGTTGAACTACCATGAAACTACAAGGCTTCTCTGTTTCCTCACTGCCCCTGTTTCTGTGCCATTACTCAGGCTCCTCATGAGGTTATGCTGGAGGTGGAAGAGACCAATTCAGAAGATGGGGGGAGGCCTGACGTCATGCTGGACTTCTCGGTTCCCCCGAGAATTTCCTTTGACAGACCGTTCATGCTCATAATCTATGACGATCTCACAGGGCTCGTCCTGCTCATGGCGAGAATCATTGATCCTACAGATGTATAGACGAGAGTTTTTTTCATTTGCTATTGATATACTGTACAGTGCATTCACTTACACTGCATTATTTGATTTTTTTCCCCAATAGTATGGCATATCATTCTAGGCAAAGAAATGCATTTCACTGACATTGCAGAGTGTTTGTTTTACCTCCAATTTTCCCAAACATTACAGGATGATTTACAGTTTATTTCTCCTTTTTTCACAAAATGATGAAGACATTCAAATGGCAGTCATTTATCCCCGTGACTGAATCTCCTCTATTCTTGCAAAAACATAAAACACTTTTCTTCCATTACAAAAGCGTTTTGTCATTTTTCCACCCATCTCTTTATCGTCTCGTCTGCAATTACCAAAAATTGCTTTGCAACAACATCTAGGCTTATTCGCCAACACAAAAGGAAAACTCAAAAAGGGTAGTGTTACATTTTCATCATTCATCATTTAATCAGGAGGGGTCCATCTGACTCCATGAAAACCCCAAATTTGTGAACCAATATGAAGAGTGTAGGGAACCCAGAGGTGAGGTGTGTCACTTTTTTATCAGCCTCTTTCCATCACGGTCCTCACGTTTTTGTCTGTAGTTTGTTTCCTGTTTTATTCTGACAGTGACGCTCCTCGTGTGTCTTTTCTTGTATAACTTCCTGCATTTGTGTGTTTTCCCATCTGCGCTGTATTAGTTAATTAGTTCCTTGTGTATTTAGTCTGTGTTTTCCTTGTCTCAGTGTCAGGTTGTCAGCATCTCACCCAGTAAGTATACTTGTTCTAGCTGTAGCTGTGTTACTCCACTATATATTTACATAGCAAATAGTTATATTAATGCTTTAGATATTGAATTTAGCAGTATAAGCAGTATAGAGTGCTACAGGAGTGAGTCTTGAAACCTGAAAACGAGTTAGTATTTTAGCACTTCTGGTTCCATTGTCTGGAAATCAATGTGCTTTTTCAGTGGGTTTTTAGTTAGATGCCTGAAATAAGGTCTGTGGTTAATGGATGCTTACAGATTTTGAGATTTTAACGTTTTGTTATACGACATAAAATACATGAATAAATATCCCATTCATGAATTTACATCTTCAAAAAGGCGGTTGCTAAACAAATGGCTACATGAGACTACTAAAAGTCATTCGTCTCTGCAGCCTAGTACTCACATTCATAGACCATGGTGTAGTTTGGTGTTCACTTGCAAAGATTCTTGCAGAACAAAATGTGTTAGTATCACAAGCGTGTTTGCCACAGAGATTTTCTTTCTGCAATAATCTAAAACCCAATGGAAAAATCCCATTGACTTTTTGCCGAGGGAACCAGGGCGACGCTAACTTCCTGGTTGGCTAACAAAAATCCATCATTCCTGCAGCACTACATGTCTGTACTGTGACCCACAAAGGTACGGACATTACATGCAAACTCCACACAGAAAGGCCTATTGATGAATGGCTATATGTTTCCCAATGCCAGTTCATCTGCACACCGAAAGCAGACCAGCGATTTCTGGTATATCATTTGGTTTCTTTAAATATACATGATATATATGATTGATGTTAACATGAAGGAATTTTGTGATACAGTGCATTACAAAAAATTATTTTAACACATTTTTAGGACGGCCGTTATCTCAGCAGTGGTTCATTGAGTGAGTTGTGTAGCATCAGTGAAGATAGTCGGGTCAGATATCGCTCAGCACAGGACAGAGAATAGGGGCTGGTCTTGGTTAATTTTTGACCGAACTGTCAGCTGACTCTCAGCACTCCTGTATATAATGGGGAAGTTTCTGGCAAACTGTCTGCAGCAAAGAAGACAGTAAAGGTAAGCGTGACACAAATTGTATAACTTGAAACTTACAATGATGCATAAAGATAATGTGAAACTTTTAATTTGTGGCAAAATATGTAATAAATGGGAAGTGTAGAGCTGTTTAGAGGCTATATCATATCCTGTTTAATTCAAAGTCATTGGCTACTGTCCATTAAAAAAATAATTTAAAAAGGGGCTCATCTAACCTTGTGATTTCCCTGGACAGGCTGTAAAGATGCATGGGATCTTTGCTAGTTGTGCACTCACAGCGCTGCTGCTGGCTGCAGCCTTGGCAGACGACCACAGCCACCACCACCACCATCACGATGGCGCTGACCACAGCCACGAGGGAGAACTCAGCTGCCACAAGCTGTCCCCTCCCAATGCTGACTTCGCCTTTACTCTCTACAAAAACCTGAATGCCAAGGCTGCTGCCGGAAAGAACATCTTCTACTCGCCGCTGGGCATTTCCGCCGCCCTGTCCATGCTGTCCACCGGGGCCGGCGGTGAAACCTACCGCCAGCTGCTCTCCAGCCTGGGCTACAGTGCTAACACCCAGGCACAGATCAACGAAGCGTGGGAGCATCTTTTCCATATGATAGGACACAGCCAGGAGAATCAGCAGTTGGAAGTGGGCAACACCGTGGCCGTGCGCTCAGGTTTCAGTCCTCTGGAGAAGTTCATGAATGATGTCAAGCACCACTACACTAGTGATGTCCTCAAAATCGACTTTACCAATCCGGCTGGAGCTGCAGCTGAGCTCAACAAACACATTGCCTCAAAAACCCACGACAATATCAAAGATATGGTGAAGGACCTGGACCCCGATACAGCCATGCTGCTGATCAGCTATGTCTACTTTAGAGGTAGGACACATACACATACAGATACATTCTGAAAGGGAGCAGACCAATGACAAGTTCAGGTGCACATCACCTTGTGTAGTTTAAGAAACCTGCAAGCCATGAATACATAAACAAACTAGTCTGAATGATATTAAAAGAATGCAAGACAATACATATTACAAAATCATGGAAACCACGATGATTTGAGTTGACATGCAGTAACTACATTAACCCCCCCCCCCGCAACAATCTCCTACAGGACAGTGGGAGAAACCCTTCGATGCTAACCAGACACACAAGGCGGACTTCAACGTGGACAAAACCACCAAGGTTCAGGTTGACATGATGAAGAGGACGGGCCGCTATGACCTCTATCACGATGCTGACAACCATACCACTGTCATCATGCTGCCCTACAAAGGCAACACCTCCATGATGATCGTGCTGCCCGATGAAGACAAGATGTTAGAGGTGGAGGGCTACATCAACAAGGAGTACATCAGGCACTGGCATGACTCACTCTTCAGAAGGTAATTTGACTTTCTCTTGAATGCTCTTCTTGATGGTTGTGAAGTGTGTCGTGGATACAGACAGTGTGGTCATTTGTAGGATTATAGGAGTGTCTAAAGCTGTAAGTCAACTGTATATTCCAGTGATTGTGACACTGCTGTTTTGGGTTTCTCAGCTCTGTGGACCTGTTCCTGCCAAAGTTCTCCATCTCCGCTGAGGCCTCCCTGGGCAGCACACTGAAAGAAATGGGCATGACCGATGCTTTTGCAGACAACGCAGATTTCTCCGGCATCTCCACCGAGATCAAGCTCAAAGTCTCAAAGGTAGGATCGGCAAGATTGCCTTACAATTACTGGCAAAGACCCTTTGCTAGCTACAGTTTTCCAAGACCTATTCAAACTAGACCTTGACGCCTCCCGGTTCCTCCACAGGTGTCTCATCAGGCCAAGCTGAGCGTGGATGAAGTAGGAACAGAAGCGGCAGCCGCCACCACCATTGAGGTCATGCCCATGAGCATGCCTGAAACCGTGAGACTTGACAGACCTTTCTTGGTCTTCATCCTAGAGCACTCGACCAGGAGCATCCTCTTCATGGGCAAGATCAGCAACCCCACAGATGTGTAAAGATGCTAGAGAGATGAATGTTGCATGTGTTAAGAACCTGCAGGAAATTAGTTCATTTTTACCGCAGCAGAAAGCTCTTAGCTGTCACAGAGCACTGGGGAATGAAAAAATGGAGGATAGTTTGATGAATAAGACAACAAATCTATCAAAAAGTAACAGAAATGTCAGCCTATTAATCTGCTTGCAGTCTGTCAGCATGACGCAGTTATTACCATCTGTCATCCAAATCTGGCTAGGTGTATAAATATCGAAATACATCAGTATGTATTGTATCCAGCTGACTATATGATACAGAAAATACAAACATTAATACATAAAGATCTTGAAGCATCTGCTTACACACTAAGCCAACTTGTTATTGTGCTATTGATGTCTTAACATGTTGAAGTGAAATAAAGACAAGTTGAAAGTCATGAAAAACTGGAATTTTGTTATTTGAGTTCATGGATCCCCCTAAAATGTTTGCCAAACCAATTAATGCTGAATTATTTAGCGAAGGAACCAATTTGAAATTTGTTGAAATGAGTCTTTATACTTCCCTCAAAGGTTGTCTGTCAACTTCTGGTGTATCATGCTTTTTCCGTGTGAGATGATTTTTGTAAGCTCAGACATATTTAATGCAAGTGTAGGGGTCATTTTTAGACCCTTACTGCACCGGCGGTTCTTTACCCATGTTGTGTGCACTGCATTGTGTTGCATCAGTAAAGATAGCCTTGCAGGACAGAAGCAGAGGATGGTCCTTGTTAATGTTTAACAGAGCTGTCTGCTAACTCTTGATTCAGTTGCATGTAACAGTGAAGTTTCTGCCCAGCTGCAGAAAAAGGACTGTAACTGTACGCATTGCTCTCATGTTTTATATCATTTTTGAGAAGTTGGATGTCAATTTCATATCTCAATTCAAACTGATATATTTTACATGTATTTCATTTGACCCCCTACCTCCACCATCGCAATTCAGGTGGATATGATGACGAATGATCTACAGCTTTTAGAAGTGACACGTTAATTACAGCATTGACAAAATTATAAAATTCACAGTAGATATCAAAAAGCCCTTTTTGAGCCATAGTTTTCCGAGACACTGGCTGCCTCCTCCTGGCTCCACCACAAGTGTCCCACCAGGCTCTACTGAGAGCTGAAGAGGTTGGATCAGAATAAACAGAAGTATGAGTTTGTTAATGTGTCTGCAGTGTTTGAGGATGACACAGTTATCACCACTAATCATCTGAACCTGGCGTAGTGTCTAAAGCTCTAAATATTCATTCATTCATTCATCGTCAACCGCTTATCCCGTTAGGGGTCGCGGGGGGCTGGAGCCGATCCCAGCCGGCATTGGGCGAAGGCGGGGTTCACCCTGGACAGGTCGCCAGTCCATCACAGGGCACATAGAGACAGACAACATAGAGACAGACAACCATTCACACTCTCATCCACACCTACAATTTAGAGTGATCAATTAACCTAAACAGCATGTCTTTGGACGGTGGGAGGAAGCCGGAGTACCCGGAGAGAACCCACGCTTAGAACACGGGGAGAACATGCAAACTCCACACAGAAGAGCCGCAAGCTGGAATCGAACCTGCGACCCTCTTGCTGTGAGGCGACAGCGCTAACCACTACACCACCGTGCAGCCCAGCTCTAAATATGTAATCATATATTATATCCAGCTTCAAGATGTGTAATAGTGGTGCATGGACTGTACTTAAAGCATCTGCTAATATGTTTAGCCAACTTGGGAGTTACTTGTGCTAAATGGTTCAAAATAAGATATCATCATGGAATACTAGCATTCTATATATCTTAATCTGACAACTTTCTATATTGCTATTAAAATACTCAATAGCATATACCACTCTGGCTACCCATTTGCACTTCCCTTGCACACTTGTAGATTTGCACTGCAACACTGCATATGTGTACTTTGTAAAAATTTCCATTTCCCTGCTTTAGCTCTGTTTTATTGTGTTGATGCGTCTTTAATGTTGTCTTCAGTATTCTGTTTTTATTTGAACCCTGGCAGTAAAACAAACTTCCCCTTTTGGGAGAATAAAGATAACCTAACCTTCAATCATTGTTATTACTGTCAAGCTGAATCATATTAACTGATGGCTATGTAATTTACAATAAAGTTATTTTCAGAAAATAAGTAACCATCATCACTCATACCGACTCGTAGCTACATGATTATTGTCACAGCACAGGTAGTACTGCAGTGAGGATTTGCTCTTACGTTGACGGATATTAATTAACAGTGCTACATGTACTAATTACTAATAACGGGTTACTAACATGTTGGCACTAATGCTCCTTTGAGTTGGTTTTATGCCCAACTAATCAACATGTTTGAGTGATGAGTGGTAGTAGCTTGCTGCCAAAATGAGGCAACATCTTATCAGTTTGGTTTCTCAACACCCAATATTATACAACAAACACCAAGGTCGAGGTGGATGGGTACGTCAAAATATACCCGATTTACACCCAGGAGACTGGTGTTCGTAACCCGTGTGAAACCAGAAGTAAATCTTGATTTATTTGTCATGTAAGTTACGTACTTAATTAACGCCACTTCTGAAGTTATTTTAATACAAACCATGATCTTTTCCGAAGTTGTTTTTGTCATGTAAGTTACATACTGAAGTTACACCACTTGCACCGTTATTTTAACCCAAACCACAATCTTTTTTCCTAAACCTAACAAATTAGTTTGTTTGCTAAACCTAACCAAGATCTTTCCTGTGATTACAGAAGTTTTTCTGAAAAGACTGTATGCATGTAACTAGTGGAAATTGACATGAAAATGCTAGGAATAACTTTTCATAAGATACCATACGAGATACTGCATGAGAATATGATGAACACTGTGATGACTATCTCAACAACCAAATAAAGGATAACATAGGGCTTGAGATAGCCCATATGTTATATGTTGGTCATGTGATGGGGCTAGACAGTAACAGTAGCATCAAATTTGGGGTCCGATTAATTTATGTAGTGTAGTTAACGTTAGACCTTTAGATATTCTCTGTCTGGAGGATTTGTTGTGTGGACTGGAAACTTATTAGGCCTCATTCACAAAACGTGCCAAAGCAGCCAACAGCTGGCTAGTTAGCTTAGCCCAAACAAGGGGAAGCGCCTATGGTTCTGTAGCTTACAAAATATATTAAATAATTTTTCATTTGACAAAAATAGCACACGGCAAACGCAGAAAATTTCACCGGACCCACTGTGAATATTTTATAATGCAAAAAAATTGCATGTGGCTTTTCCGTATTCCTGCACCATATTTCTGCATCACACTGGTGAGAAGCAACTTTTATCAAGAAAATAATCATATTAATCAATAAAAAAAAGATTGTTAGTTGCAGCTGTAATGAGAAGATGTTGAGGTGGTTCTGCATGTGAGCATACACATTTGTCTTTTATTTTAAAAGATAATGAAGGAATGCCTTTGTGCAACATGACATAAAATAAACAATAAATAGATACAAAAATGTTTTAATATTATTATTAAACGATCTCATCTTTCCCTTATCAGTATTACCTGACTGATGCCATGCTTATATTTGTCCATAATTTATGAATTAGTGGCGGCCTGTTTCTGAAACAAATTTGTCTGTTTCGATTGGGCAATTTGGAAATATTTACACTTGCCTACTTGCTTTCTAAGTACAGTATATTGACTTTATACTTATTGTAGTTGCACAGGCTTATTATTGAACATTTGAAACTTTCTACTGGAGATGGTAAGAAAGCATTTCATTGCACATTTTACTCGTATGATTGAGTCTGGGACAAATAAAATTTTTATTTGAAGTTCTGGATAGTGTCTCTACTCAGAACCATGGTCACTTATGTAACCACACGTTACATTGCAACTATTTCAAAACGTTTCAACACCAAGTTAAAAAAAATAAATCACCGTTTCTCTTTCCAGAGGATTTAAAGTGGAAATGGCTCTCTGGAATGAGTTGCGTCATACTTCCATGAAAGGCTCCTGATTTCTGTTGTATCATTTGTTCATGTAATTATGTGATTAATACTGAGAGCATGTGTGTATTTAACCTGTACAGCATGAGACGTAGATAGCTTGGCCAGAAATCTCTTACCAAAGGACAGAAAAGGCTGAACCTTGTTAATTTTTAATAGATGTGTCAGCTGACTCTCTTAGATCTACCGAATATAGTGATGAACTTTCTGCCAAACTGCACCAGAGGACATTAATGGTAAGGATGGACCCCATTGAAATAAGCTGAATGTTTCATATAAATTATGGGGACTTGGACTTTAATTAAAGCGATATTTAGAGTTTGTGAGGTTTAGAAATTACCTTTATAAAATGTGCAGACAAAAATGTGTTATATTAAATTTTGATTTATTTATATATCTTATATATATTTATATATTTTAGATTTATTTTGATTTAGATTTTTATGTTTATTATCAAACACTATTGTGAAGTAACATTTTCCTTTTATATGAACAGGCTGTAAAGATGCGTGGGATCTTCACTAGTTGTACACTCACAGCACTACTGCTGGCTACAACCTGGGCAGACCACCACCACCACCGTCATGGCTCTGATCTACAGGGGCTTGTGGTGAAACCCACCGCCAGCTGTTCTCCAGCTTGGGCTACAGCTCCTTAAACCAGACTCAGGTCAACAAAGAGTACAAACATCTTTTCGACATGCATGGACACAGCCATGAGAATCAGCAGCTGGATGTCGGTAACGCTGTGGCCCTGCGCTCTGGTTGCATTCCTCTGGAGGAGTTCCTGAAGGACGTCAGGCACCACTACTCTGGTGAGGTCTTCAACATCAACTTTACCAAACCTGCCGAGGCTGCAGCTGAGATCAACAGATTCATTGCTAATAAAACCCGCGACAAGATCAAAGATATGGTGAAGGACCTGGACCCTGATATGGCCATGATGCTGATCAACTACGTCTACTTTAAAGGTAAGAAGTGAACTAAAGTCTATGTCTCATTGTGTAGTTTACAGGCAGGCAAAGACAAGAACTCACAACAGCGCCGGCTTGAGGTATAGGCCATATAGGTGATCATCTAGGGCGCCATCTTCTGGAGGGTTGCTCCCAAAAATAAATACTGGTGGCCGCCAATTCTCATTTACTGCATTGAGATAACCCATAAATAAATAAAATAATACACTTTTCACCCCTGTCACTCTCATTTTAGTAATACTGACATCAACAATTTTAGGGACCATGTTTTTTTTATAATATAATATTTTAATAAATACATTCATTTATCTCCCCGTGTAAGCGTGGGTTTTCTCCGGGTACTCCCGCTTCCTCCCACAGTCCAAAGACATGCTGTTTAGGTTAATTGAAGACTCTAAATTGCCTGTAGGTGTGAATGTGAGTGTGAATGGTTGTCTGTCTATATGTTGTCTGTCTCTATGTGCCTTGCGATGGACTGACGACCTGTCCAGGATGAACCCCGCCTTCGCCCAATGCCAGCTGGGATCAGCCCCCCCGCGACCCCTAACGGGAAAAGCGGTTGACGATGGATGGATGGACATTCATTTATGAAACTAAAAATCTTAATTTTTGTCTTCAAACCATTGTTATGTCTGATGTGTGTTGTGGTTTACGAGGCTATGGTTCAGCAGCAGCGGTCGGGGGTGGTGTCCAAAAGGACCCTGACTCACCACATGTCAGTTTAATGCATAGACTGTATATAAAGATGGACACCATGACAGCTCCCTAAAAGCAAAGCCAAAACATCTCCATCACCCCTGGTTGCTGGCTGTAGTATACGTCAAAAATCCCACCTCAAAGAACACAACAGAGGCTTGGGGGTTGTACGAGAGAAGAGATGTAGCTTTAACTTTCCATATCCATCATCAGTCTGTGTTATAGAATATGTGTCAGTTTTGTCATAAACTGTAGTTATAGAGATAGTATGGTTAGTTGTTGTGTCTTTCTGGCAGCTACCATGGTGCTAACACTGCAGGTAGCAAGCTGCAGCTGTGCTTGACTCGTGATTGGCTCTGGCGGGTGTGTGGGCGGGACTCCAATATCGCGACTCCAGGACCCCGTCACTACAGCAAATACTCTGGCTCCAAATGAGATCAAAATCTAAAGATGGCAGCTCCCCTCTCTGAGATATTTTGGCTTTACTTCTGTACTGCAGAAGGAAGTGGAGACGTATCGTCTCTCTGTATATACAGTTTTTTAGGGACAGGAACAATTCAGGTAAAAATCTGAATCATTTGGTTTGTTAGTCACGGTTTCGGGGCGTGTATGTATCGTTCGGTTAATCTGAAATAGGTTTAGTTTCTTCCAGTAAGCAGCATTCAATGGTTGTGTCTGGGGAGTTTATTGTGAAGGGTGCAGCCTACCTGGGCTCATCATTTAGTTCAGGTACACAGGGATTTTGTGACAGTCACTACAGTTATGATCATTTTCCATTGCTGTCCTTCAGCCATGGAACCACACCTGTACTGATCACCCCTCAGTGGAAAATGGAGGCTATTGAATTGACTGATAATTACAGTTGTAGTGTGAATTAACAATCATTGTGAAATCCATCCCTACATGTCCTTTATCATATCCATGCAAGTTAACAGCATCTACTGCTGCTTTTCTGTACCTGAACTAAATGATGAGCCCAGGTAGGCTGCATGTCCACTGACCTGCTGTCATTGACTTCACCTGCTGTTCCCAGATCAGTAAATATTCAGCGTGTGACAGCATATCCTATGTAGCCTATAGATGGGAGGATGCGATTATGATCACTGTGCGATACACTCACGTACTGGCACCAGCTCTTGTCTTTACGTTGGGCCCGATCACAAAGGTCAGATGCCCTTCCACTGATTTATGTCTACGGCTGGGTCCTAACTAACATTACCACCACTAACGCTAAGATAGCTAACTGTAGCTAACAGCAGTAAAGTCTAAGTGAGCACAGCACCCTCACATGGAGATGATTAACCCTATCCTGAATCACGACTGTTGGGTTAAATAAAGATGTTCCACGTCGTCTTTCACCTCCAGAAGCCAGGCTGTTGGTTTCCTGGTGGTTGGACTGACCTTTCTACCAGCAGCTGTAGACTGTAACTCATGTGAGGGCATGTCACCACCTTCTGGTGGAGCTAGTAAATGCCCCTCATACTTACAGATCTTTTTTGCAGGTTTGTTTTGGTACAAAATGGACAAAATTACGTAAGCACACAGGAAGGAAGTTCAGGTGGCTCACAAATGCTCAGGAGGCAATCTGCAAATGCACAAATATCATTCCATGTGTACAAACTGATGCACAAATGCGTATATATCACTTCACATGTGGAATTAAAATACATATTTACAGAGTCAGTTATGCATATTTACATGTTGCCTTGTATTTTTGTGGCTGTGACTTTACACAACACAAATACAAAAATACATTTGCAAATGGTGAAATATTTGTAGTTCATGGTACATATTTTTGAATTTTCTTCTGTGCATTACAACTATTATCTACAGATTTGCTGCAGTATAAAGTGGACATAATTTTGTAAACATATAGGAGGAAAGTTATAAATGTCACACGGCCCATAAATACCCAAGATGCAATCTGCAAATGTACAGATATCATTCCACATGTAGAAATTGATGCACAAATGCGTACACATCATTTTACATGTAAATTTGTAAATGTAAATCCAGAATTTCCCACCGGGGATTAATAAAGGTTCATCATATCTTATCTTATCTTAAACCTTAAAATACATATTTACAGAATAAGTTATGCGTATTTGCAAATCACTCTTTATTTTTGTGGATATAAAAATATGTGTTTGTGAATAGTGAAATATTTAGAAATCATGGAACGCATTTGTGGAATAAAAACTTCCATAGTTGAGGACAGAGGACAGGAGGAAGGACTGATACTGACTGATGTTTGTGTTCTTCGGTCTTTACAAACTTCACTCAGGAACATGATTTATTTTATTAACATTTTACATTGCTTCCAATGAGATATTAATGAGTTTGTATGGTGACTTTGCTGTTTTAAACATTACTGTTGCAGCTCTAGAAACAACATGTGCCCTAGTTGTATTTTAAATATTCAATTCGAATCTGGTTCTGAATTTAAAAACAACCAGGCTGACATCAGTATAGCTAATATGCACACTTCAATATTTGTTTATTTATTGCAAGTCATATCATCATTGAAATACTGAACAATATTATTGCAGATTTTCCTCATGTGGTGCAGGTCTAGTATATATTACTGTTAAAAAAAGGTCTAATGCCAGCTGACCTGATGCTGCACTTCTTGTTGATGGCCTATAATTTTATTGTTTTTTATTTATTTATTTATTTATTTTTTTATTCTCATTTTTTATTCTTATTTTTTTATTTAGTAATTATTTTAAATAACACAGTGGCACTTTTCTTTTAGATAAGAAGTCCAGCCCTAAGATGTGACAATGAAGAAGTGTTTTGTTCCTTATAGACTACTGTTGTGAAGACAAACAGTTGTTGACTTATTTTGCCAAACAAATCAAAAGCATGTTCAAATTGAAATTGGAAATTGGCCTCCTTGCTGTACCATAAATATACTGAACCAAACCAAAAACCATGACCCCAAACCGTGAACTGAAGCGAACCATGAATTTTATGAACCGTCCCAACCCTACAGTCCAGGGTTTAATGATGTAAACATGTATGATGATTAAAGACTGCAGAGCATACTTTTGAAAACTACTGTCAATAATAATTTGAACTGATATACAGTATCTGCATTACTGTCATCTTCTTCACCCTGTCTCATACAGGAGAGTGGAAAGCACCCTTCAACTGGGGCCTTACACTCAAGATGGACTTCCATGTGGACAAAACCACGAAAGTTCAGGTGGACATGATGTTTAGATCAGATTACTACGACACCTACTGGGATGTTGACAACCACACCATCACCGTCATGCTGCCGTACAAGGGCAACACTTCCATGATGGTCATCCTGCCTGATGAAGGCAAGATGAAGGAGCTGGAGGGCATCATCAACCAGGACTACATCAAGCACTTGCGACAGTCTCCATGGAGTAAGATGAAGACTTTGAATCCTCATCCTCTAAAGATTGAGAAAATGTTGACTGGATTAGACGTATTTGATTTACTTGAAACAAGTAAGGTGTTCATGATTAGCACAGTTTAACTTAATTAGACAAGCTGTAATTCAGCTGGATAATACAGTGATTGTGACACTGGTGCTGTTTTGTGTTTCTTAGATATACCATAGATTTGTTCCTGCCAAAGTTTTCCATCTCTGCTGAAGCTTCTCTGGAAAACACATTGAAAGAAATGGGCATAATCAACGCTTTTGAGGACAAGGCTGATTTCTCTGGCATTTCTGACGAGGTCAAGCTCAAAGTCTCAAAGGTAGGAGAGGCAAACATTTCTTCTTAGGCTGAAATACCATATATCCAGAGGATGCTGAAGAAAACACTTAAGCTTCTACATTTATTTCTAGAACGGCAATGTGTTTCACTTTGACTGCCTCCTTCTTCCTCCACAGGTGTCCCACAAGGCCATGCTGAGTGTCACTGAGACAGGAACAGAGGCAGAAGTCATCATCAATACTGATAAAGTATATTTGGGTTTTCCACGAACCGTCAGATTTGACAGACCCTTCTTGGTCTTCATCCTTGAGAACTTGACTGAGACCATCCTCTTCATGGGCAAGATCAGCAACCCCACGGCCATGTAAAGGCTGTAAAATGAAAAATCGTGATCACTGCTCTCAGAATGGAAGTAATCATTAAAGAACATTTTGTTGACATAAATGAGAAGTAGAGCTGCAGCAAGTAATGTATCAATCAGTTGATGGACAGAAAATTGATTGGCAACTATTTTGATAGTCACATTTTTCATCTTTCAAGCAAAAAAACTCCAAATATTTGATGGTTTCGGGTCTGTAAATGGAAGAGTTTGCTGCTTTTACTTGTCTTACTTTAAAGTAAATTGAATATCTTTGAGTTGTGGACTAGTTGGTCGGTTTTGATGACATCTGCATGTGCTCTAGAAAACTGTGAACATTTTTTTACTGCATTCTGGTATTTTATAGACAAAATGATTAATCTGCCTCTGTTGGAGTGGTTCTGCATGTGAGCATGTACACATTTGGCTTTTACTTTGAAAAGATAATAAGGAAGTGCCCTGAAATTATAAAAAAGTGATTCCATTTTTCCCTTCATTGTGCAACAAGACATCCAATACACAATAAATAGATGAAAATATACAGTATACATGTTTAAATATGATTAAATAATTTCAACATGTTAGCGTTACCTGACTGATGCCATGCCTATCTTTAAACATGAATTATTAATTAGTTGTGGACCGTTTCTGAGACAAAACTGTCTATTTCGACGAAGAAAATATTTATATTTGCTTTCCCTTTAATGTTCCCCTGCTTTATATTGACAGTATATTGCCCTTTTTCTTATTGTACACTCATTATAAATGTTACCATTACATTTATTGTTACTTATTGCACATTTTATACTTGCTGTCTTTTAAAGGGATAGTTCAGATTTTTTGAGGTAGGGCTGTGTGAGCCACTTACCATAGTCAGTGTATTACCTGTGGTAGCCGACGGATAGCACGCAGGAGTACGGGCACAGACGCAAAACAATGTGCAGCTGTGGCAGCAAAATATATTTTAATTACCTTAAAAAAATCAATACCAATTTAAGTGTATACCACTTTACCTTGTCCTAACACAGCCCTTTCAAATGGGGAACTGAAGCTGTTGTCAATGCTCTTCAAAGTCACCTGACAGTGTTAGAAAGGGTTAGTCGGGATTCACTAGAGTCACCCAATAACGCAACCAAACTAACCGACCGAGGCAGCGGTAGACCAGTAACTCCACTGATCGGAGGGTAAAATGACTGTTTTTTTCAAATGAGTTTGTTGACTTTGCAGAGAGTATAATGGCTCCAGTCTCCCATCGGAAAGGGCTGTCTGATGACAAAGTAAAGCAGTGTAAAATATTCTAAATATAACGTACGCCTAAACTGATACTGATCATTTTATGTGGGCCTTTCTTTTTAAGTGGCTGAAATATGTTTTGCTGCAGCAGTACACTACTTTGCTTCCATGTGGTATCTCTTGTCTGTTTCTCCAAACTTGGGGCACACTGACCACCATCTACTGTAGGTAATACACTCACAATGGAGAACCTCACAGAACCCCACTTCAAAAAAATCCAAACTATCCCTTTATCTATTTAATTTTGCACAATCTAATGTGTATGATTATGTGACAAATAAAATCTGAATTTGACATTTTGGATAATGGCTCCATTCAGTGAACCGTGGTCACTCATGTAACCTTACATTACATTTGTTAGACTGCACACAGCAGTAGGTTTAAGAAGCTTTTGAGATTTTAACTCGTCACCCTCAGACAACCCTGTAGTCATGTCACAGTGATACTGAACCTACTGGGGAGATGATAAAGAGTACACGGTGCTCAATAAAACTACAGATTACACAAATAAATGAATCATTATCTTTGAGTCTGTTCACATTCTTTCAGCATTACCAACAGTCATTTGAACCTGGCTGGGTGTCTCAAAGGTCTAAATACATCATTATGTAGTGTATCCAGCTGACTTTTGTATATGCTATAGGTAGTAAAAACAGTGGTGCATTTACTGCACTGCTGACACCAACTTGTGTGTTATTGAGTATATATAATGGCTATATGAATTCCATCACCATTGCTATTTATTGAAAATGAGTTACCATTTCTTTTTCCAGAAAGGATTTAAAGGGGTCGTTTGAATGTTTTGAAGTGGGGTTTTATGCGGTATGTATCCATAGTAGGTATATTACTTACTGTAGATTATGGTCTGTGTGCTCCCAGTTTGGAGAAACAGAGTACCGCCACCAGAGCAAAGTAGTATGTATGGATGGGGCAGGCAGTAAAACATATTTTAGCCACCCAAAAGAAAGACTCATCGAAAAAAAATCTCCATTAGTTCAAGTGTATGCTAATATTTTCACAGTTTAACTTGCAGTCCGACAGCTCTTTCCTTCTTCTTTTCGAGGAAGTGAAACTTACCTATGCTCTCTTCAAAGCTACCAGGCTCCATTGACAAAAACATGTAGCTATATTTCACTTTCAGTTCGCTATCAGAAAACACTTTAAAATATAGCGTACACGTACATGGATACCAGTTTTTTAGGTGAGCCTTTCTTTTAGGTGGCTAAAACATGTTTTTCTATCGGCCCGTCCACAGCAGTACATTGCTTAGCTCCACTGCTCCTGTCTGTTTCGGCAAACTGGGGGCGTGCCGACTGTCACCTACTGTAAGGAATACACCTACTATGGATAAGTACCTCATACAACCCCACATTAAAACATCCGAACTGTCCCTTTAAAGTGGAAATGACTGCTTGGAATGAGTTGCTTTATTCTTCCATGAAAGGCTCCTGATTTCTGTTGTTTCGTGTAATCATGTGATTAATACTGTGGGCTTGTGTGTATTTAACCTTTATAGCATAGCAAACCCACCAGCGGTTGTGTTGTAGAAAAGAGAAGATAACCTGGCCAGAAAGCAAAGGACAGAAAAGGCTGAACCTTGTTAATTTTTAATAGATGTGTCAGCTGACTCTCTTCGATCGACTGAATATAGTGATGAACTTTCTGCCAAACTGCACCAGAGGACATTAATGGTAAGTATGGAGCCCATTGAAATAAGCTGAATGTTTTATTTAAATTATCAGGACTTTGACTTAATATATTGAAACGACAGTTGAAAATTTAAAAACAAGATACAATACATGTATAAAGCTACTGTATACAATGTTGGAAAATTGTTCTTGCTATTTTATTAGCTTGGTTTTATTCTTATTTACAGGGTTGTTTGTTATAAAATACTATTGAGACCTAATTTCCTTTTATATGAACAGGCTGTAAAGATGCATGGGATCTTCACTAGTTGTACACTCACAGCACTACTGCTGGCTACAGCCTGGGCAGACCACCACCACCACCGTCATGGCTCTGATCACAGCCATGAGCTGTCGTCTCCTAATTCTGACTTTGCCTTTGCCCTCTACAAAAGCCTGAATGCCAAGGCTGCTGCCGGAAAGAACATCTTTTACTCGCCGCTGGGCATCTCCACCGCCCTGTCCATGCTGTCTACAGGGGCTCGTGGTGAAACCCACCGCCAGCTGTTCTCCAGCTTGGGCTACAGCTCCTTAAACCAGACTCAGGTCAACAAAGAGTACAAACATCTTTTCGACATGCATGGACACAGCCATGAGAATCAGCAGCTGGATGTCGGTAACGCTGTGGCCCTGCGCTCTGGTTGCATTCCTCTGGAGGAGTTCCTGAAGGACGTCAGGCACCACTACTCTGGTGAGGTCATCAATGTCGGCTTTACCAAACCTGCCGAGGCTGCAGCTGAGATCAACAGATTCATTGCTAATAAAACCCGCGACAAGATCAAAGATATGGTGAAGGACCTGGACCCTGATATGGCCATGATGCTGATCAACTACGTCTACTTTAAAGGTAAGATGCAAGTTCAAGTCCATATGTCATTGTGTAGTTTACCAACAGGCAAACATGAAGTTTTATGACTGTAGACTGTAGAGCACACTTCAACTTTTAAATACTGGCAATAATAATTTGAAACAACCCCCCCCCCCCCCCCCCCCCCCCCCCCCCCCCACTGCCTCATACAGGAGAGTGGAAAAAACCCTTTAGAAGTGACATAACAAAAAAGATGGATTTCCATGTGGACAAAACCACCAAAGTTCAGGTGGATATGATGATGAGGACGGGTCACTATGACACCTACTGGGATGTTGGCAACCACACCACTGTCATCATGCTGCCATACAAGGGCAACACCTCCATGATGATCGTCCTGCCTGATGAAGGCAAGATGTCGGAGGTGGAGGGCAAAATCAACAAAGACTACATCAAGCACTGGCGACAGTCAGTCTCCATGGAGTAAGATGAAGCTTAATTTTTGAAACCTCATCCTCTAGAGATTGAGAAAATGTTGACTAGATTAGATGTATTTGATTTACTTGAAACAAGAAGTGAGGGGTTAATGATTAGCGCAGTTAACTGTATATTACAGTGTTGGTGACACTGGTGCTGTTCTGTTTATTAGATATGTGGATTTGTTCCTGCCAAAGTTTTCCATCTCCGCTGATGCTCCTCTGGAAACCACATTGAAAGAAATGGGCATGACCGATGCTTTTGAGGACAGGGCTGATTTCTCTGGCATTTCGGACGAGGTCAAGGTCAAAGTCTCAAAGGTAGGAGAAGCAAACATTTCTTCTTAGGCTCATAATCAATTTATGTTCCTATGAACAACATGGGAATATGCACTCCATACATCAGACTGGCAATACGTCATCCAGATTAGGTTTGCATGACCATGCCCTCTTTTGGGGGAAACCAGTCTAACGTACCGCATAGACATTATCAGAGTAAATGAGTAGGCTGAAACATGTCTACAAACTTCTACTTTAAACAAACCTAAAATAGTAGTAACGCTATGCTGACGAGTAGCTGTGTATTTGGTTGCACCAACAATAACTCCCCTGCCATGTCCTAAAAAAGATCTAACAAAGGGGTCACATTGAGATTTGAGGCACATACAATACGTTAATATTCACTGTCAGTGTGGTAAATCACAAAATGATTCTGGTGACAGTGACTAGCATGGCTAGCTAATGTTAGCTTGAGTCGTACATTAACATTATAGCAGCATCAGACTGTCATCTCCAACTAAATCTCGGATCAAACAGTTGGTTATTAATCAACTGTAGAGATGTCTGGATAAGCAATATCCGGCCACCGTGTTGGACGGAGGAAGACTCAGGGACACGGTAGCAATCAACCTTAATTAATTAAGGTATTGCGAATAGTCAGGTTCAGGCAAGCTTGCAAAATAATAGTTATTAATTATTATATTATGTGAATAAAACATACACAACAACATTTGTTTAACAAGAGATGAATGCAAACTTGTCAAAATTACAATCCAAACACATGTCAAATTGCATTGATATCTATGGGGTCTTTGGTATTGTATCCCCCAATAGGGGGATCGACCTTGACTTTTTGCATACTGGTATGTGGACTGATATGTGCTGGTCAGAAGTATTGAATAAGATAAGATAAGATGAACCTTTATTAATCCCCGGAGGGAAATTTGGGAAGAGTATGAGGAGTAGTTCAGGAACAACGGCAGAACCAACACATTCTCAGTCCACCCAACCTATGACACTGTAGGTACCCTAGCATCAGTTGTGGACTAATCTCTGTAAAGAGATTCTGCATTCACATGTACAATCTGGAGACAATGGCAAAAGATTTTGGTACTGTAAAAGGTCTGGTTTCTGTTTGTAGTCTTGAGTTGTACTGACCAGTCATTTTTTTTTTTAAAAAAAAAAAAAAAAAAAAAAAATCTTTTTTTTTTTTTTTTAATAATAAAATTATTATTTTTATTTTTTTATACTTTATTATTTTTTATTTCAAAACATAAAAAAAAAATATATATTTTATTAAAGAATTTTAAAAATAGGGGGTTCTCCCTTAAAACCCCCCCCACCAGTTGGGGGTTTTGTTCCTTTCTCAGGGGCACCCCGCAGTCCCAAGAGGTAAACTGGCATCTCTCCAGCTACCAGTTCAAGCACTCCATGTCGGGACTTGAACCGGTGACCCTCCAGTTCCCAACCAACTCCCTACAGACTACTACTGCCGCCCCAATGCAGGTAAACAGTTGGTATGGAAAGCAAAAGAGGCAGAACGCATTGGCCGAAATGCTATCTCTGTACTCGTTGGCTATCATCTGTCAGTGAGTTTAGCTTTTTATTGGTTTAAAATTAGCTTGTAAACTGGCTACTGTGAAACAATCTGGTCGTACACATCGTCTCTCAACTCTAACTCCAGTCTCGCCTTTCAAGTTGTTTATCCAACTATAAACAAAGAGCTGCTCACGGAAGAGGAAGTCTTGGCTCGGATATCTTCTGGCTGCATCGGAACCCCAGAAATATAGCTCCTTGCCCCCAGAGGCTTATCCGTCAGACCGATAGCCAATGGGCTCTGAGATTGGATTTGGATGTGTTGGGGATGGTGTGTCCGTTTCATTTGTTAGATACATAGCTGCTTATCCAGACATCTATACATAATTGATTGAATCCTGTTAGGCTAAGTGTTATCTGTAAAAAACCAACATGTTTGATCAATACCAACCAACCAACTGTTTGATCAATAGGCTGAGATTTAGTTGGAGACGACAGTCTGATGCTGCTATAACGTTAATATATGATTGTATTACTGCAGCAGCCTCCCACCAACATCATTTAGCCATTTCCCACACTGACAGTGAATATTCACATATTGTATGAGCATTAAATCTCAATGTGAAAGCCTCGGTTAACCTGCTACACAACAGCTTTTCATCATTTTCTCCCCAGTGCCAGCGAGTTTCTTTCCCCCAACATTGAGCGCAGCCTCAGCGATGACACCATGCTGGTCTGGTCTATTGCTTGGAGCCCTGAAGCCCTTCTTTTATATCTTTATTTAGGACATGGAAGGGAAATCGGAGATCACCGTTTTGGGATTTATTATTTGTGCAACCAATTGCACAGCAAATCTTTGACATGGCGTTATTACTATGAGTGATTTGTTTAAAGTTGTTTTTGACATTTTTGAAATTCTTCTGGTTATTATGTTCCCGTCCACACGGGACACGGGATTGTTTGGTCATGCAAACCTAGTCTGGATGACATATTGACTGTCTGATGTTCTGTATGTCTCTTTTCAAAATAAACTTCCAACATAGATTTTCTTAGTTTTTGGGTTTACTTACACAGCAAAACTACATTGTTAGGTTTTAGGTAACAAAAGTACTTGGTTAGGCTTAGGAAAAGATTGTATGTTTGTACGTTTCTCACGTAAAATAACACTTGTTTCATCACTGCCATTAGTTATGTATGGAATATACGTAACAAAACTACAGTAAAATCAGTCAATGTTGTATTTGGCCCCATACAGGACACTAACAGTGGTCTCCTGGTTAAAAGTTTGTTGGACCCATAAATATAAAACAGACATCCAGTCCCACCCACCCTATGCAAACTTTCACTCTCCTTACGCTATGTCAGTAGCTCTGACTGTCTATAATGGCACGGCTGGGTTTATGTTGGAGTTAGCTGAAAGCCTGTTGTGTGTCATACAGACACTGACTGGTGCATCGGTTGCATCAGTATTTGACAAGTTTGATGTGAGAACGAGTTGACAGAACAATGATATATACTGCATACAGAGGATGTTGAAAAATATCCCATAAGCGTCTACATTTTTATCTAAACCTGCACTTTGTTTCAAACTAGACTCTGACTGCCTCGTTTTCCTCCACAGGTGTCCCACAAGGCCGTGCTGAGTGTCACCGAGAAGGGAACAGAAGCCGCGGCCACCACTTTTGTCGAGTTGATATTTCTCAGTTTGCCACCATCAGTCAGAATTGACAGACCCTTCCTGGTCTTCATCCTGGAGAACTCCACCGGGAGCATCCTTTTCATGGGCAAGATCAGCAACCCCACAGCCATGTAAAGGCACACGCCAGAATAATGGTAAATCATACAGGCACCATCATGGAGATCTTATCAAGCTGTAGCAGGAGTTTACACTGGTCTCAGAATGGAAGTAATTCTACAAAAGTGTCATTAAAGAACATTTTGTTGACGTAAATAAGAAGTAGAGCTGCAACGATCGATCAGTCAGTTAGACAGAAAATTTATCAGCAACTATTTTTATAATTAATTAATCTTTTCAGCACTTTTCAAGCAAAAAATCCAGACGTTTGATGGTTTCAGCCACTCTAATGCTTGTCTTACATTGAAAAACATGCGATATCTTTGAGTTTTGGACTGTTGGCTGCAAAAAAAGACAGTTGGTGACGTCTTCATGAGCTTGTGGTGAATGACATGATTGATCAATAATAAAAAATAAATATTAGTTGCTGCTGTTGGAGTGGTTCTCCATGTGAACGTATACACATGTTTTACTTTGTAAAGATAATAAAGGAGTGCCCTGATAATAGAAAAAAGTGATTGCATTTTTTTTATTCATTGTGCAACATTACGCCAAATACACAATAAATAGATACAACATATTTGAATTAGGGTTGTCAAAGTTAATGCAATGATAATGCATTAATGCAAATTTGTTTAAACGCCAGTAACTTATTCAAGGTATTAATGCAACTTGCAATTTTTAGGTTGTTGCAGGCTCAGTTAGCTTAGCTAAATTCAAGATACTGGCATCATATGAAACTAGACAATCGAAGGAATCCACTGGTTCTAGCCATGTCATGCTAGCTTGTCGGGAAGGGGGCTAAATAATGCTTGAAACTTCAATACATTTTGGCAAAGAAAAACTGACGATGATCACATGCAGTTTGGAGCAAGTCATAGTCGAGTCAGCAAATCTCCCTTGAAGGTACATTATTAACAGATAATATATGTGTGATTAATCTAATTAAAACTATGGATAATCATTAAATATTTTAATGGACTGACAGCCGTATCTTAAATACGATTAAATAATCTAATCCTTCCCTGTCAGTGTTACCTGCCAGATGCCATGCTTATAGTATATTTGGTCATAAATTGTAAATGAATTGTGGCCTGTTTCTGAGATAATTAGTCATCGTTCATTATAAATCCAGCTATGTGGATCGACTGGAGGAGAATACTCAGCATCATTTTATCTAGTGGCTTAACAGTTCAGTTTTATGTGGCTAATGATACAGTGGAGAGAGGATGTGTAACCAGATGGCCATCAGCCTCACACGACTCCTCTCCCTTTGACCTGTCAACAGAGGAGTTACAGCAGGAGTGTTTACACAGTCAGTACACATACACTTTGTCTCCCGTGTCAGCACCCACACACAGTGGTGAAGGACATGAGTGAAAAGTGATTGAATCATAAAGCTGAGTGGGCAGCTGTCTGCTGTACATGAACAGATACTGTTGAGGACTGGAAAGCACTGAATTCTGTCAGAGGCTGCACTGACGTTTGCATGGTCACTTTTGAGCCAGTTGTTGCTCTATATATGGCCCATGAAAATATAACCCTCTGAGACCCACAGTAGACTAGTTTTTGTCATTTTTTGGAGGGTACAGGGGATCTTTAGGGGGAGATAGCAGGTCAACAGTAGATGTCACATAGAAGTGGTGAACATCATCTGAAAGCTGGGAACCTTAGGATTAATTTCAGATGCACTATGACAAGTCATGAAACAGAAATAAACATGAAATTATTTATATAATTGAATTTTAAAAGTATATAAGGGCTTAGATTATTATGATGGAAGTGTATGATGGCCATCCCCATGCTCTTCCCAAGTTGTTGGCTGAAACCATTTGTTACATTAGTTGATGTTTTTTAGTTTTTTACCTCTTGAGTTGATAAAAATGATCACTAATCCCTGCCAATACCACATTAAGACACCAAGACCTCGAGGAACACCATAGAAAAAGCCCTGCTGTGATTTGCGTTCAAAAACTTTTGACAACTGGAAATCTCTGCAAGAATAATATTTTTCTGCGATTAGATGGCGAACACTTCTGTTCTTGAAACTGTTCAGAAACCCCCTTATTGTCAGTCAACCGAGGAAACCATCCATCCTCTGAATGCTCTCTTTCGTCAAAGTTTCTTGCTGTAAAGTTTCATGAGGCTGTGATGATCCTAGAGGTCACCACAGGTCATTTTATACTGTGTGGTCAAGTTTAAAAAATGGTCCCACTGCAATGAAACGGCTACTATGAGGACTAACATCATCACACATAAATATAATTGGACTTATTGGATCCATAAGAGTCTCAGCTTTACAGTGATATCCACTTTATGTAATTCCAAGACTGTTCAGGGACCCCTGTATGCATGTGATTATCATAAAGTGGGCATGTCCGTAAAGGGGAGACTCGTGGGTACTCATAGAACCCATTTTCATCGACATATGTTGAGGTCAGAGGTCAAAGGACCTCCTTGAAAATGCCAGTTTTTCAAAATATAGCCTACCTCTGGAGCGTTATTTATACTCCTTCCTGAGTTAGCTAGCATGATATGGCATTATTACCAATGGTTTCTTTAGGTTTTTTTCTTTAGGCTTTAGGTTAGTTTTAAATGATATCTGTACCTTCATTCTAGCTCTGATGCAGCCTTTGAAAGACAGTTAAGTCGGTTTCAGGGATTTTTAAAGTACAGTACCAGTAGTTTATGTTTCATTGTCATAACTAAACCATCACGTACTGTACTTGCCATGTTTATGAACCTTTTTTTAATGCAACCTGTTCAATTTTACATTTTTGGATTATTTCCCCACCATGTCAGCCCATGCTTTTTATTCATTTCTGTGCAACATGAAATTAATTAGCAGACTCCTGAATTGTGTGATTGATTACACTGAACATCAAATTACATTATCTAGCTGTGGTCGTGCAGAATAATTGGGGAAAATATACATACATTACTTCATAACCATAAGTTGACAATTAAAAAAAACAGTTGTGATGTCAAAACGTAATTAATTTATAAATGGTGAAAGTCTTGTGGAAAAGGTTGAAATGTTTAAGTTAAATAGGATTTAAATGTAAAAATGAGGCTAACAGAGGTAAAAACTTTGTAAACGTGCTGTAACATAAAGACACCTGGCTGCTAGAAGCTGATCTGTTATCTACCTGTCGAGCCTGTTTGAGAGATGAGGCTTGTGATTGATTAGTCATGCCTGCAGATGTCGGCAGGGGGAGCTGCTGCTACCAGAGAGGAAGCAACATGTCCGACGCTCTTTACTGATATCTCCCTGTTTCAGGTACTACATTTTTGCTCTTCAACTTTGTAATATGTTTACTATGCTGTTTTGTTTGTGTTCTGTTAACATGCTGACTGAATTTAGAGCGTTGTGGCGACATAATGTCGATTTTTATATTGTTAATTGGTATACTGTTAAGCAGCTAGCTAAAGTCCGTTTCCTCAGTGGTTAGCGGCTAGTACAAAATGATAGCGCCTCCCTCCGTGGTTAGGGTTAGGGTTAATGGTTAGTTCAGGTTTAGGTAATGGGAAACACATATCCACAGTATGCCACACAACAAAATCACGGAGCAGCATGTAGCCAGCATAGGTGCAACACCAATTTCAATCAGGTGTGCTGACAAATAAAGCTACGGCTCAGTGACCCATGTGCAGAGGTGAAAACCTAATCCAGAGGACACTCCTGATTTTATCTACATTTATAGAGGCAGTAGGCCATTCTGGTAGATATTTTCGACCTACTCTACTACATTTATAGTGATTGGTTGTATTCAAAGCTGTCTACTACATACTATACTGCGTTCCTCAGTAGCATGCAGTATGAAACTGTTAAAATTCTGCATTTTGCAGTGTGCTACTAGACCAGGCTTTAGCACTGGACAAAAAAACCCCAAACTCATACCACTGTTAAAACATTATCAAAAAAAACTTTGAATTTTTCATTTGTCTGTGATCAGTGTTTGTTTGCTTTATAAGATACAGCATGGTTAAGCTCTTACATAATTTATCGTACCACCTCATGGTGCAGTAAGACAAACAGGTCAAGAGAGATGAGCAGATCAATGAGGGGAGATGATAAATGTAAAACATGACATTGACATTTTTCAGTTAGAGCAACAGTGGACTGATCTCCCTCCAGATATTAGAGTCATGTTAAAAAGGGTCATGTTGTCTCAGCAGGGATCTGTCTGCTCTGTCAGAGGCTGCCGTCTCCCTCCTCTTCCCTCAACACTCTGCTGCTCTGCTGTCACCCTTTGAGCGTCACCGGCCAGCTGGCGAGCGAGCTACGCCTGGGGCCGATTATGGAGCTTTTCAACTCCAAAAAGACAGATAATCACAGGTTCATGTTAATTTCTAATGGACATTTGTGTTGTGATATTTAAACAAACTATCCGTCAACAAGGCAATAAAAGCCTCTTGTCTACAGACCGGTCACTAGAGAGAGCTCCAGCCAGCTCATAGCGGTCTGTGAGCGAGACTGGCTGGCGAGGTCGCGACCCTGGCAAGTGCTAGATAACAGCCATGGCAGTTTGTGGAGCTTCTCCACTCAGAAAACATTGGAAGCAAAGTAAGTAGTAAATTTGGTGATGAAATAGTTACGAAAAATGTTTTTGGCTGCTGTTGTTTTGACCGTAGCCTGTACCGTTCCTGCGCTTTGTACTGTGGGATACAGTTGGCAAGGTGAACTGGTCTGATGCATACTGGAGGTTTTTTTTGCCAAATGAGTACAACATTTGGGTATTTTTGGCATACTGTAGATTTTGCTTTTGTTCACCTCCTGCATACTACATTTTGGCCGAATCAGTACATACCACTAGTATAGTATGTGGTTTAGCATACAGCTGTTGATCAGACTAGTCAGACAGGATGAGCTACTGGTGGACTGTTCTAGGTGGGTAGCTTCGGGACAAACTTCCCTCTCTCCGGCAAGGAAATAAATAAATATCACAATTAAAAATACTTTATTGATTCCAGAGGGGGAATTGGGTTTTGTTTTACTCCCATTCTAGAATAGAAATATATAATATAGACCATTTTACAGCTGGCATGAAAATGTGTCTCATATCCATATTGTTTCCAGATGTGTCCAGTGTCCACATGGAGATTCAAATTAGAGATGATCGCTCTGTCTGAAAGGGCTGAGAGGAAGCCTCATCACGCATGGGCTTGTGGCCGGACACTGCTGTGAGGATGTGCATCATACATGGGCACATACCTGCCATTGAGGTACGTCTACACTCCCACACATAGAGAGAGACGAGGAGAGGAGATGATGAGCTCAGAGCAGTGATCTCTCAGGTCACGGTGGTCCAGTGACCAAAGGGGCACTGAGAGTGCTGCAGGTTGAGCAGGCTCAGTTTTACTTAAGATACTGGCATCATAGGAATCTAGAAAACCCAAGAGATCCATTGGTACCAACCATGTCATACTAAAGAGGCGAGATAAGACTCCAAACCTACAATAAGTTTTGGCGAGAAAACAACTGGCATGGCCATTTTCAAAGGGGCCCCTTGACCTCTGACCTCCAGATATGTGAATGCAAATGGGTTCTATAGGTACCCACGAGTCTCCCCTTTACAGACATGCCCACTTTATGATAATCACATGCAGTTTATAATAATAAATATCAATAATAAATATAGACATATGTTTGCATGAGCAAGCATATTTGTCCACACCCATGTTAAGATTATTAAATACTTAAACTCAAATCTCCCGTTAAGGTTCATTTTGAACAGTTAAAAACTGATTGAACTTTTTCAAACTGAACTTTGATTAATTTGAAATTAGTCACGCTTAACTATGGACAATTGTGCGATTAATTGCGATTAAATAGGATACAACACTTTACGATCAGCTGAATACATCTACCGTTTTCTAGACTAGACAGAGGTATATTGATCCTAAACAAGGTACAGCCTTTAAAGGAGAAATGAAGCAGTCAACCAAGTTAAGCTGAATTACTGAACTGATTTTGACTGTAATCAACAATTTTATAACTGTAACAAATGTAAGCGTTTTAAAGGAAAAAGAAGCTCTGTAATATTTTCCGTGGCAAGACGGCACCACATCACCGTACTCCTGACTAGCCTGTTACGTAACAACAGTGGTTGGTTCGGCTGAGTTACACAGATACGGCAGAGACTGTGAAAGACGGAGACTGAAACACAGGACAGAAGAAAACAAAATGGGACACTATTGATTTGTTCTGGATGTAGAGATGAGTTTTACAATGTTCAACTAAACTAACTCATTTCACCATCCTCCCAGAACCATCCCAAACCTAAGCTGTGCTGAAATGAATGAGACCGGCCCAAATTTCAAATCTTTGAAGTAGTTTTTCTACATTATTATTATTTAATCATTGAAAGTGAGTTTTAAAGTAAATCAAACGTCATAAGTGATTTATTTTTGTTTGTAAATTTACAATTTATCCAAAACTTATTTTAAAAACTTGGATTTTTTTTTATAATTTCTAATTTGCATGTTATGATTTTGATGTTTAACAATGCAGCTAAGTTAAGTTAAAAATGTTTTATGTGTTAAAAAGTATCATTTGGTCAAAAAACGAGCTTTTGCATATGGGTCCCCAAAAAGCTGCTCACAAGATGCTCCTGTCATGGAGAGAGGAGCAGCGTGTTGCCACGGACAACATGTGATGGAG
Organism: Pterois miles; assembly: GCA_947000775.1. Taxonomy (NCBI): domain Eukaryota; kingdom Metazoa; phylum Chordata; class Actinopteri; order Perciformes; family Scorpaenidae; genus Pterois; species Pterois miles. The sequence goes on along the minus strand of CAMQGK010000634.1, from coordinate 25,652,562 downwards.
ATCTCATTGCAGACTTAATACTCGGAGGAGTAACAGAGGAGTTTTGACTCCTCATAGTTAACGTAACGTTATTATCAGCTCGCTCACTGTAAACGTCGACTGCTGACTAGTTAGCAAGCGTTAACTGTAACGTTACCGTGTGTGTGCACACCGTTTTTTCTTAAGTATTTTTCTTTCAACTTTTGTCCCAAATTTGTACCAAAATTAATTTTCATCCTCCCTGATCTTATTTTTTCAGCCCCAGGACGATGGGACGTCCTTAGCTTGAGCCCCGGTTAAAACCAAGGACAAAACAGTCTGTTTTCATAAACTGCCGCTGAAACGGAGACCAGTACTGTATTGCTGGCAACAGGTACTGAGTCCAGCTGCTGCAGACTCTCACCCCATCTCCCATCCTTTCAGTTATCTTCAATTATATAGACATAGTTTAGTCTGCACTGTAGTATGCCTGTTCCCCACAATGTGGAAAACATCACAAACTCAACATCGTCTCTGAGCCTACGCACAAAGATGTGTTCATTAGTGTCAAGCCCCCCGACTCCCTCTTCTGACAGTGAGATTCTTTCAGATCTCTCTGCTTTGGTTATTATTCCTCCGTGAAGAAGATCAAATGCGTGGTACGCATGCAAATCAGGACATGATGTGACACTTTGTGAAGTGGGCATCTATAATGCATACACCGTCAAGTTGCGGGTGTGCGAGTCTTAACGGCAGTTATTTCAGTCTGATGCTCTCACACGGCTCATTCTGTCGGCTGTGACGGGAGAAGCAGCATCTCACTGCAGTGAGACTGACAGACAGGCAAGAGCGGGGACAAGATATAAACAATTTACTGGTGAGATGAATGGGTGCTCTCAGGTTCTTCTCATTTTAGAGTTCGTTCAAGTGTTCAGCACATGCACGACATGTCAGCTAGTGCTCAGAAATTCTATTTGATCACATATCAGCTGTCGTATGGTGTGATCACGCCTGCGTTTTTTCCCCAAATTATAGTGTAAAGGTTTACTTTTCTTATTTGGTTGTAAACTTAAGTTATATGGACACACAAGCAGTTTGTCTACTGGCAGGGTCTGAAATTAGGCGGGTGAAACCGACAGGTCATCCCCCATTTTGGCAGGCAGGGAAAACGGTAGGGATGGGAATAGAGAAGCGGTTCCTAGTGTCCGATTCCTTGTTTCTCTCATGCCTCCATGACTAACGATTCCTCTGCATTGATGATTTCCAACAGTTACACTTGCACAATGACGCATACGTATGCTGTATCTTGTTATAGTTTGTTTTAGACCGGAGCCACAGTGGAGAGGAAAAAAAGTGCTCAAAATCATGGTGGCATGGTGTTTCCTCAACACACTTTAATACAAGCTTAATTGTATTCAAATTATGAATCAGTGAATGTCAAAATAAATGGAAATGAAACAAAAGATGATTTCAGTGCAAATACAGTATCTCTATTATTTCACACATTGAGCTTGATTTGAATTTGTGCAACATGGTTCAGCTTGAAATGAATGCACTTCTACTTTATTTTGTTTCATGGTATAGATGGTGTCAGGTGGACTAGTTTTTACATGGCCCGTGGGAACTATGGAAGAATCCTCAGGTTTGTCCAAATCCTGTGTATCTTTATCATTTTGTTTATGAATATTATGCAGTTCTCCATCTTCTAGTGTCGTTGTCATCTTCTCTTCGGAGTATGTAGAACAGGATCTTCTGATCCACTTTCCAGTGTCAGTGCTGACTATGAATATAACTTCAAAGTCTATAAAAGTGTATTATTGTTGTAATTTTTTTTTTTTACTTCAACTCTCAGTTGTGTTGCATGTTAACACAGATGCTTTTATTTTTCACCCGCTTGTAGATATGTGGCCTCAATGGATGACACCTGGAAGAAGAGGAACATTATATAGACCAGCTGAGACATCTTCTCTGTGCTGAAACTCTGAGGAAGGATATTTTGACTCATTACCAGCTGTGTTATGTATAATGTTGATGAATATTGAAAGAATGTAATATATTATTTGAATTCACGATGGCCTTCATTCAGTATGATTACTGAGAATATCATTGTCTCTGATGTCCAGAGCTGAAGCTGAAATTACAGCCTGTTTAAGGAGCTCATGTGTTTTCTTTTTGTTCTCAGGGAAAAGACAGGAAGTGTTGGGGGAGGAGGAGCAGACTGGATGAATGAAAAGACATTAAGGTATGTCGAAAAAATAATCACAGCATTGTATGTTGAAAAAAGTATAGTATAGTATGTCTAAAAATAAAAGTCACAGTATAGTATGTCGAAAAAATATAGTGTAGTATGTTGAAAAAAAAAGTTATTGTATAGTCTGCTGAAAAAAATATAGTGCAGTATGTGGAAAGAAAATTTTATGGTATAGTATGTCAAAAATAAAGTCGTATAGTATGTCGAAATAAGGATATAGTAAGTCGAAAAAAGTCATAGCATAGTATGTTGAAAAAAGTTATAGTTTGTCAAAAAAATAAAAGTAATAGTATGTCGAGAAAAGTTTAGCAGAGTTTAGCAGACAGGTGAGGGGAGGGCACACATTAGCAAAATAGTTATAGGCTTTTATTTGTCTTTTGATCAACTAATAAATGAAGCTCTGTAAAAGTCAAAAGTAAGTCCTCAAAAAGTCAAATAATAAATTGTCATAGTATAGTATGCCATAAAAATATCATGAAATGTCATAGTATAGTATGAGAAAAAAAATCCTCTCAAAGTATAGTATGTCAAAAAAATATCTCATCGTATAGTATGTTGAAAAAATAAAAAAGTCATATGATAGTATGTCGAAAAAATAAAAAGTTATTATATACTATGCCAAAACAATAAGTTATAGTATGTCAGAAAATAAGTTATAGTATAGTATGTCAAAAAAATAAAGTCAGAGTGTAGTATGTCGAACAAATTAAAAAAGTCATCTTAAAGTATGTGAAAAAAATAGCCATACAATAGTATGTTAAAAACAATAAGTGGTAGTATAGTATGTCGAAAAAATAAAAAGTCACAGTGTAGTTTGTCAAAAAATAAGTCATAGTATAGCATGTCAAAAAAATAGTATAGTAAAATAAAAAGTCATAATATAGTATGTCAAAAAAATAAGTCATAATATAGTATGTCAAAAAATAGTATAGTAAAATAAAAAGTCATAATATAGTATGTCAAAAAATAGTATAGTAAAATAAAAAGTCATAATATAGTATGTCAAAAAATAGTATAGTAAAATAAAAAGTCATAATATAGTATGTCAAAAAAATAAGTCATACTATAGTATGTCAAAAAAAATAAGTCATAATATAATATGTCAAAAAAAATAGTATAGTAAAATAAAAAGTCATAATATAGTATGTCAAAAAAAATAAGTCATAATATAGTATGTCAAAAAAAATAGTATAGTAAAATAAAAAGTCATAATATAGTATGTCAAAAAAATAAGTCATAATATAGTATGTCAAAAAAAATAGTATAGTAAAATAAAAAGTCATAATATAGTATGTCAAAAAAAATGTCATAATTTAGTATGTCAAAAATAGTATAATAAAATAAAAAGTCATAATATAGTATGTCAAAAAAATAAGTCATAATATAGTATGTCAAAAAAAATAAGTCATAATATAGTATGTCAAAAAAATAGTATAGTAAAATAAAAAGTCATAATATAGTATGTCAAAAAAATAAGTCATAATATAGTATGTCAAAAAAAATAGTATAGTAAAATAAAAAGTCATAATATAGTATGTCAAAAAAAATAATATAGTAAAATAAAAAGTCATAATATAGTATGTCAAAAAATAGTATAGTAAAATAAAAAGTCATAATATAGTATGTTGAAATAAGTCATAATATAGTATGTCAAAAAATAGTATAGTAAAATAAAAAGTCATAATATAGTATGTTGAAAAATAGTATAGTAAATAAAAAGTCATAATATAGTATGTTGAAAAATAGTATAGTAAAATAAAAAGTCATAATATAGTATGTCAAAAAAATAAGTCATAATATAGTATGTTGAAATAAGTCATAATATAGTATGTCAAAAAATAGTATAGTAAAATAAAAAGTCATAATATAGTATGTTGAAAAATAGTATAGTAAAATAAAAAGTCATAATATAGTATGTCAAAAAAAAGTCATAATATATTATGTCAAAAAATAGTATAGTAAAATAAAAAGTCATAATATAGAATGTCAAAAAAAATAAGTCAATATAGTATGTCAAAAAAATAAAAAGTCATAATATAGTATGTCAAAAAAATGACGTCATAGGATGTTCAGTCGAAATAAAAAGGCATAGTATCGTATGTCAAAAAAATAAAAAATCATGGGATATTGTGTTGAAAAAAAATTAAAAATCATAGTATTTCATGTTAAAAAATAAGTCATAGGTAGAATGTCGAAAAAATAAAAAGTCATAGTATAGCATGTCAAAAAAATAAGTCACAGTATAGTATGTAAAAAAAAAGTATAGTAAAATAAAAAGTCATAGTATATGTCGAAAAAATAAGTCAGTATAGTATGTCAAAAAATAGTATAGTAAAATAAAGTCATAATATAGTATGTCAAAAAAAATAATTCATAATATAGTATGTCAAAAAAAATAAGTCATAATATAGTATGTCAAAAAATAGTATAGTAAAATAAAGTCATAATATAGTATGTCAAAAAAAATAATTCATAATATAGTATGTCAAAAAAAATAAGTCATAATATAGTATGTCAAAAAATAGTATAGTAAAATAAAGTCATAATATAGTATGTCAAAAAAAATAATTCATAATATAGTATGTCAAAAAAAATAAGTCATAATATAGTATGTCAAAAAATAGTATAGTAAAATAAAAAGTCATAATATAGTATGTCAAAAAAATAAGTCATAATATAGTATGTTGAAATAAGTCATAATATAGTATGTTGAAATAAGTCATAATATAGTATGTCAAAAAATAGTATAGTAAAATAAAAAGTCATAATATAGTATGTTGAAAAATAGTATAGTAAAATAAAAAGTCATAATATAGTATGTCAAAAAAAAAAAGTCATAATATATTATGTCAAAAAATAGTATAGTAAAATAAAAAGTCATAATATAGAATGTCAAAAAAAAATGTCAAAAAAAAATAGTCATAATATAGTATGTCAAAAAAATGACGTCATAGGATGTTCAGTCGAAATAAAAAGGCACAGTATCGTATGTCAAAAAAATATGTAATAGTATAGTATATCAAAAAATAAAGTTTAGTATGTCAACAAATAAAGTTATAGTATAGTATCTTAAAAAAAGTCATAGTATAGTATGTCAAAAAAATAAAAAGTCATGGGATATTGTGTTGAAAAAAAATTAAAAATCATAGTATTGCATGTTAAAAAATAAGTCATAGGTAGTATGTCGAAAAAAATAAAAAGTCATAGTATATGTCAAAAAATAAGTCACAGTATAGTATGTAAAAAAAATAGTATAGTAAAATAAAAAATTACAGTATAGTATGTCAAAAAATAAGTTACAGTAAATTATGTCGACAAAAATAAAAAGTAATAGTATATGTCGAAAAAATAAAAAATCATAGTATAGCTTATCAAAAAAGTCATTTTGATTGTAAGTCAAAAAAAATAGTCAAAGCATTGTATGTTAAAAAAAAATTAAAAATCATAGTATTGCATGTTAAAAAATAAGTCATAGTGTAGTATGTCGAAAAAAATAAAAAGTCATAGTATAGTTTGTCAAAAAAAATAAAAAGTCACAGCACAGTATGTCAATAAATAAAGTCATAGTATAGCATGTCAAAAAATAAAAAGTCATGGTGTAATATGTTGAAAAAATAAAAAGTCATAGTACAGTATGTCAATAAATAAAGTCATAGTATAGTATGTCAAAAAAATAGTATAGTAAAATAAAAAATCATAATACAGTATGTCAAAAAAATAAAAAGTCATAGTATAGTATGTTGAAATAATAAGTCATAATAATTTGAAAATAATTTAAAAATAAGTCATATTATAAGTCAAAAAATAAAAAGTGGTAGTACAGTATGTCGAAAAAATTAAGTCACAGTATAATATGTCAAAAAATAAAAAGTCATAGTATAGTATGTTGAAAAAATAAGTCATAGTATCGTATGTCAATACATAAAGTCATAGTATAGTACCTCAAAAATAAGTCATAGTAAAGTATGTCGAAAAAAATAAAAGTCATTGTATAATATGTCGAAAAAATAAGTTACAGTATAGCATGTAAAAAAAAAAAGTAATATATCATAATATAGTATGTCAAAAAAAAAAAAGTCATGGTATAGTATGTTGAAATAATAAGTCATAAATTTAAAATAAAAAAAATAATCATATTATTTAATCAAAAAAAAAAAAGTATAGTATGTCAAAAAAATAAGTCATAGTATAGTATGTCAAAAAAATAAAAAGTCATAGTATAGTATGTCAAAAAAATAAGTCATAGTATAGTATGTCAAACAAATAAAAAGTCATAGTATAGTATGTTGAAAAAATAAGTCATAGTATAGCATGTTAAAAAAATAACAATCATAGTGTAGTATGTCAAAAAAAATGAGTCACAGTATAGTATGTCAAAAAAATAAAAAGTCATGATATAGTATGTCAAAAAAAAAAATAAAGTCACAGTTGTAGTATGTTGATAAAATAAAAAGTTATAGTTCAGTATGTCAAATAAATAAAGTCATGGTATAGTATGTCAAATAAATAAAGTCATAGTATAGTATGTCAAAAAAATAATGAGTCACAGTATAGTATGTCGAAAAAAATAAAAAAAATTCCTAGTATAGCATATTAAAAAATAAGTCATATTATTGTAAGTCAAAAAATAAAAAGTGGTAGTACAGTATGTCGAAAAAATAAAAAGTCACAGTCTAGCATGTCAAAAAAAATAATAGTATAGTATTTTGATAAAAATAAAAATTAATAGTATAATGTCAAAAAAAGAAAAAGTCAAAGTATAGTACATCAACAAATAACATCATAGTATGTCAACAAAATAAAACATATGGGATGTTAGGTTGAAAAAAATTAAAAATCATAACAGCATGTTAAAAAATAAGTCATAGTAACCTAAGTCAAACAATAAAAAGTTATCGCATAGTATGTAATGTATTATAGTCCATCCATCCATCTTCAACCGCTTATCTCATTAGGAGTCGCGGGGGGCTGGAGCCGATCCCAGCTGGCGTCATAGTAGTAGTAGTATGTCGAAAAAATAAAAAGTCATAGTACAGTATGTCGAAAAAATAAAAAGTCATAGTATAGTATGTTGAAAAAATAATGTCATAGTATAGTATGTAAAAAAATAAAGTCAGAGTATAGTATGTTGACAAAATAGTATAATAGTATAGTATATCATAAAAAATAACAGTCTTGGTTTTTTCAGTCCAAAACCCAAAGATATTCAGTTTAATATGACATAAAACTGAGAAAAGCAGGAAATGTCTTTTGTCTATTTTTTTTGTTGCCATTTTAAATGAAAAATGAACGATGAATTGTTCAGAATGAGGTTTATTTGCCAAGTACATACATACAAGGACCTGTCTCTCTCAGTGTACTTGCACAGAAATAGAAATAACAGCTAGGAACAAGAACAACAAAGCTGGATAAATAAAGGTAAGGAAGAGACAGGATGTCTGTTATTTACACAAGTACTGGAAACAAATATTAAATATATATAAAAAACACCAATGACCAACAATAATATAAGAAATAAAATAAAGTGTTCTGTAAGTAAACAATACAAATAGTGCAGAGAAATAAATACTGAGTGGAAATACATGGACTGGATGATTATGCACATGTAAAGATTCATACTGACAGTGACAGATGTGTACAGATAAATTGTTTAAAATGATGGTCTGTAATGGCAGCAGTGGATACTGTGGTGTTGGAGGGTTATTAACAGTGTATGACTGATGTTAGTGTTCATCAGAGTGATGGCCTGTGGGATCTGGAGTGTCTACCGGAGGGGAGGAGCTGAAACAGGTTGTGTCCGGGGTATGAAGGGTCTGCAGTGATGCTTCCAAGCCACACACTGATGGATGTAAAGGGAATAAACGGGATTACTGCCATGTAGAATCAGCAGCTCTTGAGGCAGGATGTACTTCCTGAGTGGCACAGGAAGTACATCCTCTGCTGGGCCTTTTCCTGATTGTGTCTATGAAGTCCGGGGAGATGATAGATCCCAGAAACTTAAAGGCTTCCACAGTAGCGTTGTTCAGAAAGGCGATGGGGGCAGTGTTGACATCCTGACATCTCCACAGCTTTAAGAGCGTTCATCTCCAGGTTGTTCTGACCAACCAGAGGCCCGGCCGTTCACCCTCCTGTTTGTATGCAGACCCGTCACCATCCTGATTAGGCCGATGACTCTTGTCATCAGGTGTCCTGAGGGGAGAGCACACATTATCAAAACAGCTGGTTATTGTTGATCAACTAATTGATGAGACTCTATAAAAAGTCTCTCGTTAAAAAGTCCTAAAAAAGTCAAAGTATAGTATGAGGAAAAAAATACTGCCATAGTTTGCCAAATAAAAAGACATCGTCTAGTTGGTCGAACTAGTGTGGTATGTTAAAAACAACTGTTGAAAAAAGTTAAAATATAGTATGTTGAAAAAAATAAAAGTATAGTATGCAAAAAAGTTAGTGTGGTATGTCAAAAAAGTCATAGCATAGTATGTTGAAAAAATAGTCATAGTATAGTATGTTGAAAAAAAAAGTCATTGCATAGTATGTCAAAAAAAAGTTGTTGTATAGTATGTTGAAAAAAATAAAGTCAGTGTAATCTGCCAAAAAAAAGTCATAATACAGTATGTTGGGCAAAAAAAGTCGTATAGTATGTTGAAAAATAGTCATGAAAAAGTCATAGTGTAGTATGTCAAAAAATGTAAAAAGTCCCGGTATAGTATGTCAATAAGTTATTAGTGTGTTGAAAAATTAAGTCATAGTATAGTATGTTGAAAAAAATATAGTGTAGTATGTTGGAAAAAAGTCGTAGTATAGTAGGTGGAAAAAATAAAACTCATAGTATGCAGACAAAGTCAAAGCATAGTATTTCGAAAAATATTTAAAATAAATTTTGCCATACTATACTGACTTTTTGATGACTTTTTTGACGTACTATACCATAACTTTTTATGACATTTTATACCATGACTTTTTAGATGTACTATACTATGTACTATACTATGTCTTTTGACATAGTATACTATGAATTCTTTAAAATACATTTTGCCATACTATACTATACTATGACTTTTTATTACATATTATATATGACTTTTTTGATGTACTATACAATAACTTTTTATGACATTCTATGATTTTTTTGTCATACTATACAGACTTTAAATGACTTTTTCCATACTACACTGAGCTTTTTTTTTATTATTATTTTTTTTTATGTGATTTTTGCGATACTACACTGTGGCTGTTTAAGGTTTTTAACACACTGTACTCTGGTATTTTTGAGAGTTTTTTTTTTTTTTTTTCCAAATACTGTACTATGACTTTTTTATGACATATGATATATATTATAGATAATATACTAGAAGTTGAACCATGTTGCACATTCAAACAAACCTTGGTGTATGAAATAAAAAGTGGATATTTGAACTGATAAATGACCTTTTATTTAATTGAATTCCCCTGTATTTTATTGTTAAAGCTATCGTTTACTTGGAAGACCATGCATTTTTTGATCCGACGAGACGTTTCACTTCTGCAGATGGAGACCTGAGACGGCTGCCGTTTCAGGTGTGGAAAAAGTCAGACATCAATCTAGATAAATGTGTTATTTAATAAACCTCACCAGTTTCTTCATGTGATTTATTGATCTCACCATGTCAACAACAACAACACCACTCTGTGGCTACTCATGGGTATTGCAACGTAGACATCTCCAATCCAAGACAATCCAGCGTCTCTCTTCAGCAATTTTGGATGAATTTATTGCATATTGTTTTTCTTATCAGTAGGGAAATTCATTATTGTCTAACCCTAATTAGTTGACTTGTTTAAATTGATGAATAGCTGCTAACAAAGCTAACTTGTTGATAAACCCATTAAGTTTCCTACAATTTTTTCACAATAAAAGTCCTTTTATTATGAAGCAGCAAAATCAGGAATTGTTGGGTTTTCAGCAGCAGCAGCTCAACGTGACTCTACAGCCGAAAGTGAAACAAGTCAGATAACTGAAAAGTTCAAACAGGAGAACCGCCGTAACTGCTATGCGTTTACACTTTTTTTTTTTTTTCTTTTTACATTCTTTGCAATGGGAGAGCGCATATTTCGCATGTATCCAGATGAATACTCTACCTTGTGCAGACATTTTTACTACTGCAGATATTTCGTATCATAGCAACCACAGTGTCTCAGCTGAAAAAGGCTGCCCATCATTGCCCTTGTGTGTCATCTAAAAAGCAACAATACACACAATGAAATCCAAACAATAAAGCTTATTTATATACCACTAAAATAAATGGATAAAAAAAAAAAAAGGAAAACAACGGGTAATAATACCGCATGTCGCACTGTTGAGCCAACCATGATCACTGCAGGGGAAATTCCTTCATGGTGACGACAGCACTAATTGGCTAAAGAGCACAACAGTACTGAGAGTTTTAAATCCAAACAATAATCTTTAGGAGTTGAATGAAAAATAATACAAATACAGAAGTTTTTCAGGTGATTTAAAGAGGTTTGAGCATCGTTGGTCTGTCATGAGCCGGCCACATCCACAGACTGAAAGGCAGTGCTGGCTGTTCTTCACCCTCTTCCTGTCCACTGGAAACCATGTACAGTCTCTCCAGATGTTTTACATGTTGATAGGAGATAAAAAAACAAAAAAACAACAACTTTCCTAATTCAATGTGAGGGTCTAATAACAGACGGCGTCGTATGTCGTAGAGATTGTAAAGCCCCCTGAGGCACATTTGTGATATTGGGCTATAGTAATAAAAACAATGCAGTCATAATGCCAAAGAGATCATTTCTATAACCCCTCCAGTCTAGTTTCTAATATAATAGAAACAAGGATATCAGGCAAACCAACACATATTCAGATCGGATGGAAACGATACTAGTTGATATCACATACGGGTGTTCCCACAAATGAAAAAAAAAATCTACCTCTATGAATTTTAACCGTTATAGTATGTAATACATATAAAGCTGTACACAAAATTACACATAGTGGTTAAGATATTAATCTGTAACATGCACATGTTTTATGGTTTTCATCACTTTTTCTTCTACTAAATGTCCTTACGGCTGTAACATTAATATTGCCTTTGCTTAGCAGCGGTGGTCTTCACCACTTAACCACTTGAACGCAACGCATATCATATACACGACTTCCCATCTCCTAAACACTTCAAACACGACCCCATTTGAAGGCACCATTGTTCGTGTTCTTCTTTTAGTTTAATGACGGGTTGCAACGGTTAGTCCTAAAGTGCATACTGCCCCCTACTGTACCGTAGTGTCAGATATTGTCCCTGTATTACTTCATACCATTAGGTAAATAAAGTATTAATTAAATGATTGTATTAATAATTAAAGAAAAAAAAACAATCAAAACAAAATAAAAACACACTATATTCCATGATATGTTATATAATATGTGCAGAAGTTTGGTCCATGGGGACTTTGCTTGGAGACCGGAGGGTCGCTGGTTCAAGTCCCGCACGGACCAAGTACAGGCCGTTGATTGGTAGCTGTAGAGGTGGCAGTTCACCTCCTTGGCACTACCGGGGTGCCCATGAGGAGGCAGCAGTCCCCCAACTGCTCCCCAGGTGTTATATAGTAACTAAATTTCACTGTGTGCTGTGTACAAAAACAATGTGTGACAATAAAATGTACATATATTCCTATCTTGTGTGTCCTGTCCATTCCCTTCCTGCCTTATCAATCCTCTGAACTGCTCTTCTAACCTTTCTTCCCCACATTTCCTGCAGTGCATGAGCTTGAAACAATGCTTTAGTTAATCCTGAGTGGTCGAACTTTAGTGCAGTGATTCTGAAAGTGGGGTCAATCTGTCAGGGGGTCCGCGAAATAATTTGCTATAAATTATAAAAATGTGCATATCTCTAGATGGGGACCATTTGCGCCAACAAACCAAGCACATTGTGTCCATTACTCCCACCAATCCACTTCATTTAACGTGATATTAACATGATTCAACATAAATGTGCTTCTGTTTATCACTAGGGCTACAACTAATGATTATTTTCATTGTTGATTAATGTGTCGGTTGTTTTCTTGATTAACTGATTAGTTGCCTGATCTATAAATCTATATTCTCTATAGATCTATATTTCCCCTAGTGGGACTAATAAAGGTTGATCGTCTTCTTCTTCTTCTTCTTCTAAAATGCCAGAAAACGGTGAAAAATGTGGATCACTGTTTCCTAAACTCTAAGACGACATCTTTAAATGTCTTTTTTTGTCGACAGATAATCAGCTTACTGTCGTAGGAGTAAAAAAAAAAACAGAAATCAGCCGCTGCAATCAGACAATTTAGACTTTTTCTTACATAATTACTTACATAGATTAATCAAAAATAGGTGGTGATTAATGTAATAGTTGATAACTAATCAATTAATCATCACAGCTCTATTTATCACTATCAAAAACTGGTCTAAAGTATTTAGGTTGAAATATAATTAGTTCCAATGGCATCTGAGAGTACAAATGCTAGTAAGCATCAGTGTTGTGTATTGTAAGGGGGTCCTTGGAGGATGTGAGGGGTCCCTGGACCCAGAACTCCTGCTTTAGTTCAGTTAAACTGTCTCCACCCTGTGCATTAATGCTTTTCTGCACGCCTGTCGGCCATTTCTTCATCATTTCCTCTGAGCATCGCCTTAGCGTCTCCTTTGTCAAAAGTCATATCTATAACTATTTCCTACATGAGCAGGTACATGTTTGCTTATTCTTAGTTTTCTTGGATGTTTGCGTCACTGTTCACTATGCTGGATGTGCAGAGTTTCACACTAGAAGGCTGTTTTCACATTTATCTGCTGAAGGGGGAAATTTTTTCTGTGCAAATCCACAAATTCTGCATATTATGAGGGAGAAGAAGTTATTTGTAAACACAAATTAATGGATTTTGGTGAAATAATTGTATCACAAATTATTAAACATAGTATTTTAATATGCTTTCAAATATTTAGACACTCATAAGCATTTAATACTGTGAAAAAAGGGTAGAAGTTGTCTTTCCTCACTAGGACACACTCACACCAGTAGGTGGCAGTGTTGTGTCACGGGAACAGAGCGGGGGTCCTTGCACCTTGCCATTGTTCACTTAGTGCTCTACTCGTTTTGAGTTTGTAACGTAGAGCAGAATTAAAACACCGCCGCTCCTCCGCTCATTGCTCTGCTTTACACATCAAAGTCAAATGAGCTGAGAGCTTGGAAGGTCACGGAAAGGCTCTTTCTCTTATCATCCGTTATCATGTGTGCAAGCTGCACCGCGGCCTCAGCCAGGGAAAACACATTAAAGGGGGAATCTGCATCAAAAATAGAGCTTGGACAGTGAAAACAGGCGCAAAAAAAGCTTTGCTTTAATCTGTCTTTGTGGAGGACAAAAACATGGGCTTCTATCACAGATCAGCACCTAATTTATTTTTGCAATAGCAGTGAGATACTGTAGAGTTGTTTATTTACACAAATCTAGAGCTCCGAGATCAGAGTGAGGATAGTTTAAAATCCTTTTTAGGGTGTACGTCTCATTAATGAGACAGAATATTTTTGTTGTCATTGGGCAAAAAATCCATAATAACCTTTCAGCATGTTGTAATTCAAGTGTTCTGAGAGAAAACTAGACTTCTGCACCTCTTCATGGCTGTTTTCAGGCTTTAGACAATCTAGCCTGTGACGGGAGACTTTGGCCAATCACAGGTCATTTCAGAGAGAGCGCGTTCCTATTGGCTGTTCATTCAACGAAGGCAGCTGTCAATCAGACGCAAACTACGATCAAACGGTCAAACTAGGCAGCGCTGATCAAATATGAATCAATATTCTGTTATTGTAATGAATATTTCTTGTGTAAAATAAATATCTTGTAGTTACCGTTTAGCTGTAAAATGAGAAAGTTTGCTCCAGCTGGTGGGCGGTGCTTGGTGTTTCCTCAGCTGATCTCAACATGGCTGCTGGTTCACAAACTTTCAACAACAACACACTACAAGGCTTGATCCGAAATCGCATACTATGCACAACATAGCCATGTGTACATCATTCAACACACTTTTGTGTGTATAAACAGTTGAGCCATAATCTATGTCGTCACTTCCTGAGAGCCTCCTTGCCGGTGAGAGATGTGTAACCATGGTAACCCGTGCCAACCTCAAAGCCTGAAATAATTTTAAATATACAGTATATTACGTCTAGCAAAGTGAAATATTATACTCACAGAGCTGTCAACATTCGTTATGAATGTTGTGGTCACTATTGCATTGCATTGTGGGATATTTATGCCACCGTAGCATCCAGGGTATGCATTTCGCATACTATTGGTTTCATACTGAGGTTTCGGACATACTAAAATATCTGACATACTGCTTTAGCGTATTAAATAGCATGTTTATATGGAATTTCGGATGCAGCCAAGATGTTTCTGAAAACACGTTACATGAGAAATAGACATTACAATAACAGAATATTGATTCATATTTGATCAGCGCTGCCTAGTTTGACCGTTTGATGGGAGTTTGCGAGTGACTGACAGCTGCTCAGAGACGGCAGGCTCCAGCTCGGCTCTGATCGGTTGTCTTGCTCCGGTCCGGTTCAGATTACCTGTCTCATGCACTACTGTCAGGATATAGTCATCGTTGTATAAAAATAACTCTTTTTAATCGTATTTGCTCCAATCTGCCTACCCCAGCTTTACGAGGCCTGCAGGGACTAAAATGCTCCTCACACAGGTTTTGCCGCTATAATCAGCAATGAAACAAAAGCCTGAGGTCCCACGTTATACAAGTGTGTATGATAAAAATCCAGAGTACACAAATGGCACAGATCTGACGTACCGAATGTCTGGGTGTAACCTTGTTAAACGTGCATCAAAGCCGACACAGAAGAGGAGGCAGGAGCTAGGCTGACAGGAGGAGGCTGCTCCTGCATCAAACACAAACAATAAGGAAACTGATAATGTTTATTATTTATGTGAGCCGTGCCACAGAGCATAGAGACGTACAGTGAGAGCACCTTTTATGTCGGAGCCTGTGCGCCAGAACGGGGATAAACTCACAAGAAAGTGAACTAGCATTGTTTGTATGCACATATTGGTTTGTGATGTTTTATTACAGTAACTCGTGCTGACAGTCCAAAGCGTGTCACTCACTAACGGCGCTGACCTGCGTGTCTGCGCCCACACGCTACCGTTACTGTGTAAAGCCATCCAGAGCGTCGATGGCTGCCGTCTCCACGTGTTTGAACGTGTTTGTTCGACGCCATGACCCCAGAATCCGAGCGCGTCTTTGCTGTTGACAGATGGGATTAGACGTAGCACATTTCAACGGAGATCCCGCTGTGTCAGAGGATTGACTGCCTCTGTATCTCAGTCCTACAGTATCAAACCAGGTCAGTGGTAAGACAGCAGCTGCGTTTCATTATTATTCCCCTGTCATATCACATCAACCCCACAGAATCTCACCGCTCTGCCTGGGTTTCCTGATACATGTGTTGACTGTTTTTTTTTTTTTTTTTTTTTATAACACCTGCAGCTCTAAGGTGTGTGGCACTGTGCGGCTGATCCATCACATCTAATGCGTGGTGAAATTGCCGCTGGCCTGTTAGGGACATCCATGCACATACACACTGTATATATCCACCACCTACGACCTGTCTGGTAGAGGCAATCAGTAAAGATTTACAGGATCGTAAAAGATACACTGCAGCCAAAATAAACTTTCCCTCCCTAAAGTGTTGTCATGTGCATCCGTGTGACTGGAGAGCCGAGAAGTTCCTGCTGAATTATTTGGTAAGAGCACACTTTGAAGAATATCATCAAGTAGTACTAGAAACAGCAGCGCATTAGGAGCACTGATTCAGATTCTGTTAAAAACACACAAAAACAGCAGGACTCACTGTGGCAAAAGAGGAAGAAGGGTGTTGAAAAGATGTTGGCCCAAGTGGGAACAAATCAGGAACTAGATCCTAATTAACAAACAGGTAACAAGTGTTTGCTCTAAGTAAAGACTATAAAGTACATAATAAAGTTCAGGGATGTCAAGTTAACATGATAATGCAAATTCATATTAACGCCATGAATTTCTTTAATGCAGTAATGCAATTTTTAGGTTGCAGGAGGCTCAGGTGTAAAGCTGGAGTGAAGATACTCATAAAACCTAAAGAATCCACTGGCACCATAAACAACGCTACAAACACAAGCCAGATTTTAGCAAGGATAAACTGTCATGGTCATTTTCAAAAGGGTCCGTTGACCTCTGACCTCCAGATATGTGAATGTAAATGGATTCTATGGGTACCTACGAGTCTCTCCTTTACAGACATGCCCACTTTAATCACATGCAGTTTGGATCAAGTCATAGTCAAGTCAACACACTGACAGCTGTTGTAGCCTGCTGGGCTGCAGTTTGCATGTTATGATTTGAGCATATTTTTATGCTAAATGCAGAACCTGTGAGGGTTTCTGGACAATATTTGTCATTGTTTTGTATTATTAATTAATTTCCAATAATAAATATATACATATACAAGCAGCGTATCCCATGCCAGTACTAAATATTTGACAAGTCTCCCTTTAAGGTAAATTTTGAACAAATAAAAAATGTGATTAATTTGTGATTAATCAAGATTAACTCTGGACAGTGATGCGATTAATTGTGATTCAATATTTTAATCGATCGACAGCCCTAGTGAGAACACATATGGTGAATATTGGCTCATTAGTTTAGCAGACCCCTTCTAAGCTCCATACTTGGGACAGATGATAAGGTCGAATCAATAGCCTGATAATAGATTGGGTACAGATATATGTTGTAATGTTGGATTACACACCTAATTTATGATTGTTTATGATCAATAATTGCAAACAATGGGCCTGTTACTTACAAATGTTTATGCTAATATCTTCCTTCTTTCACAGATGCTGCTTCTAACACTATGCACAGCTACAAATATGACATATGGATGTGAATAATGAAAATGTGCTCTGAATATGGTGATTCAAACGTTTTTGTTTTATTTTTTTCTCTTTAAATCTCTTATCTCTGTTGTGAATTAATAGCCAAACTTTTTGTTCCAGACTGCACCATTAATTCATGAATGACATGGATTAATGGTGCGATCCGGAGCAAAAAGTTTAGTGGGATGATGCTCTACTACTTCACTTGAGGGAACATAAAAATGGTAATTAATGGTAAGGTAATCATGTAGCAGTGAAGCATAACAACACAGTATGATGCACCAGAGGAGACACAAAAATAGTCATTAATATATGTATCAAGTCTTGACTTACAGTTGTTTATGTGTCATTTCACATCTGATCTCAGTTCAGTTACATGTACTTAGGATGATCGTGCTATTTACTAAACAGCAGTTAGTTCATCAATGTACTGTTTAGTACTTTAGATGTTATTAATGGGATTTACACTTTTCTTTTTCATAATAAATTACGATGAAACACTTGTCATAGAACTAATTCAGTTAATCAAATGTCAATATCACAATTGAAGGACCTGTATGTACGATACTGCAACCGAGTACCCCTCCACTCACTCCTCCGAGTGCAAAACCCTGCTAACGCTGTTCGCCTCACTCATCCTTACCACAATAACACTACTTTAGGAGCAACGGAAGTCAGACAGCCATGTCGGAGCACTACAGTGGCCTTCAGGTAAAAACTAGGGCTGTCAATCAATCAGAATATTTAATCATGTTTAATCACGATTGTCCAAAGTTAATCATGATTGATCCCACATTTTTAATGTGTTCAAAATGTTCCTTAAAGGGAGATTTGTCAAGTATTTAATACTATTATCAACTTGGGAGTGAACACATATGCTGCTTTATGCACATGTGGGTGCCCATAGAACCATTATCAGGTCAAGGGACCCCTTTGAAAATGACAGTGCCATTTTATTTCTCACCCAAACCGTCGTGACAAGCTAGTGTGATTCGTCAGGTTTTCTAGTATGATGTGATGATATGATGATGTTGTGTTTACCGTGTTTACGAGATGGGAAGTCATGCACATGTACTGTATGCGTGGCCTTCAAGTGGTTACGTCGCTGCTAAGCAACGGTGAAATATCAACATCTTCCTCAAACATGTTATAAAATTACAAAATTAAAAACAATATACGACTAAAGTTACAATACTTTAACTTATTATGCACTGAAAAATGTATTTCCACTTCTGACAACTTCAACACGTCAAAAGTGTGAACTCTTAGCTTTCACAAACTTACGTCTTAGTTTTAGTTGATTAAACACTAATGAAAACATAGTTATGAATATTATATTCCATTTCTGCTAATAGATCCCTCGAAATATTACAAACTTCCTTTAAAGTAATTTGTTAAATGGAGTAGTTTGACATATGCAATGATTTTCTTTATTGTCGAAAATGAGACGAAAGCTACAGCTAGCTCTTAGCTTAGCTTAGCTTAGCATAAAGACGAGGGGGAAACAGCTAGCCTGGTTCCATCTAAAGGTAATCTTCCTACCAGCACCTGTAAAGCTCATTAACTAACACGCTATATCTCGTTTGTTTAATCTGGACTAAAACGAAGAGTAAAAATGGGAATTTGCAGTTTAAGGGACAACCAGCAGGGACATTGCACCCAGCCAAGACATAGTTCAACACCTGTGACTCACAACTGATTTCGAATTAAATATTCAATATAGAATTGCGTCATAATTAGGGCTATTGTTTAAAAAAATACAATCCCAGTACAATACCAGTACCCTTAAAGTAATACTGATACCAGTAGAGTTCTTCATTCAGTATCCACCATGTGAACGGCAGTTGTTTTGTGTCTCAGTGGTTAAATCAAAGAACGCTTGCCGTGATTGGCCCCGAGCAACAAATAGTCCTTTTTTTCAGATCTGGGCACAAAAAGGACCGATTGCAGATACTGTTTGACTGGAGAAGTTTTGGTACTACTTGGTACTGGGTTGTTTTAGTAAAGTGCTCATACCCAGCCCTAGTCATGCAGTATTACTAAACACCACTAAATGCTGGATCAGTTGATTGGATACCATAGATGCTGCCCCTTTGTCCCATCTCAGCGTCACTGTGCTTTAGCGATAAACTCACTACAGCAGCACACAGGCTCAGAAACCTACGAGAAGGTGAAGTTAGGTCACATCTACATTTCTGTCCTTTCAACAGTCTGCCCTCTAGTGGCTGTTATATAGCGTCGATAGGCAACATAAATTATGGACGACTTCGCTCTGCACCTGCAGTAAACTGTTACATCACAAGTCCACCGTTATACCCTGAGGCACACTGAGGCGATATACACCGAGATGCAGAGCTGTATAAAGCTGCAGTTGCTGATTTGACCTTCTACACTCTGAATGTAAGCAAGTGCAGCTTTGACCCTGCAGTGTATCCACAATGCAGTGGAAAAAAAGCTTAGCGGTGCCTCGGGATTCAGCTGAAATGTTGAAAAAAACCCCAAAAAAACAGGTTGTGTCATCACCGTCAAACTGCTTCTGGGCAAAACTTCTTCTCCTTCACCTCTTACCTCGCTGCCCTCACGGTGCCGAATTTGCACATGAAAACTGAATCTGAACCTGAGAGTTCCAGCTGCAGTAGCTCCTTCTGAGCAGGGCGAAGACATAACGAATGGACAAAACCGATCTTGTTCCCGTGGCTTAGAGTGGACTATAATCAAGATCAATGTTTGCTTTTGATTGCTTGCTGTCGGAAACTCGGGGATGTAGCTGACTTTTTGACGGCATGGGGTGGGGGGGGGCTCTGGTCGAGACAGAGTGACATAGAGGAGGAGAGAGAGAGAGACGGAGAGAATCAATGGATCATCTATTATGTCCAGTGCTTAATGAAAAGGCTCTGCCGCGGATGAAATAAAGTGCTGCCAAAAGGAAGTCTTCAGGGGCCTTCTCTGCCTTTAGCTTGATGTCATGATCAGTTTAATACTCAGGCTGCTTGTCCTCCACTATTGATCCACTGCTTAATGGCTTTTCTTGCACAAGCATCATTCAAACTGCACTTTATTGCTGTTGTTTTTCTTGTCTTCGATTCTTTCTGACACCACTTATCCATTCAGGTACTAAATTTCTACCTATCTGTCTATCTGTCTATCTATCTATCTATCTATCTGGGCTGTAGATTGATTACAATATTTAATCGCAATCAATTGCACAACTCTCCAGGGTTTAATCGTGATTAATCTTACATTTTTTATGTGTTCAAAATGTACCTTAAAGGGAAATTAGTCGAGTATTTAATAGTCTTATCAACATGGGAGTGGACACATGTGGCTGCATGCAAATGTACAAATACATATATTTATTATTGGAAATCAATTAACAACACAAAACAATGACAGATATTGTCCAGAAACCCTCACAGGTTCTGCATTTAGCATAAAAAATATGCTGAAATCATAACATGGCAAACTGCAGCCCAACAGGCAACAACAGCTGTCAGTGTGTCAGAGTGCTGACTTGACTATGACTTGATCCAAACTGCATGTGATTATCATAAAGTGGGCATGTCTGTAAAGGGGAGACTGGTGGGAACTCAGAGAACCCATTTACATTCACACATCTGGAGGTCAAAGGTCAAGGGACCCTTTTGAAAATGGCCATGCCAGATTTTCCTCGTTTGGAGCATTATTTAGCCTCCTTTCCAACAAGCTAGCTTTACGAACAAAAAATCTTAAGTTACAGTGTGTGTGTGTGTGTGTGTGTGTGTGTGTGTGTGTGTGTACCGTGGGCAAGTCTTTAAAGATCTGGATCCCATCTCCTGGTTCCATGTGGGTGGAAGTTGGTGGGGTTAGAGATCAGCTTGTTCCTCATCTCTGGGTCTCGCAGCATCTCTCTGGAATCCCAGACACAGCGAGGATCAGTGGAGGCATAGAGGGGTTCAGAGTAGCAGCGACTGGGACAGACTGAGGGCAGCCCACTCGTCTACTACTCTCCTCCATTAACCGAGTACCTGTAAGGCCAACGAGCACAATCTGTTTTTGTTGACTACTGTGTCTGTAGAACCTGTTTTCATTCACATACTGTATCTTGAGGTCAGAGGTCAAGGGACCCCTTTAAAAATGGCCAACCTCTTCCCGACAATCTAGACATGACATACACGAGATACCAGTGGATTCCTCCGGTTTTCCAGTGTTCTGATGCCAGTATCTTCACTCAACTTGTGTTAATGCATTCAAAAATCATGGTGTTAAAACATGTGTTAATTTGTTATTGTTGCATTAACTTTGACATCTATCATCCATATTCCTCTATATAACATCTATCTATCTATCTATCTATCTATCTATCTATCTATCTATCTATATATCATCCATATATTCATCTATCTATCTATCATCTCCATATATTCTTCTATCTATCTATCTATCTATCTATCTATCTATCATCCATCCATATATTCTTCTATCTATCTATCTATCTATCTATCTATCATCCATCCATATACTCATCTATCTATCTATCTATCATCCATCCATATATTCTTCTATCTATCTATCTATCTATCTATCTATCTATCTATCATCCATCCATATATTCATCTATCTATCTATCTATCTATCTATCTATCTATCTATCTATCTATCATCCATCCATATATTCATCTATCTATCTATCTATCTATCTATCTATCTATCATCCATCCATATATTCATCTATCTATCTATCTATCTATCTATCATCCATCCATATATTCCTCTATCTATCTATCTATCATCCATCCATATATTCCTCTATCTATCTATCTATCATCCATCCATATATTCCTCTATCTATCTATCTATCATCCATCCATATATTCCTCTATCTATCTATCTATCATCCATATTCCTCTATATAACATCTATCTATCTATCTATCTATCATCCATATATTCATCTATCTATCTATCTATCTATCTATCATCCATATATTCATCTATCTATCTATCTATCTATCTATCTATCTATCTATCTATCATCCATATATTCATCTATCTATCTATCTATCTATCATCCATATATTCATCTATCTATCTATCTATCTATCATCCATCCATATATTCCTCTATCTATCATCTCCATATATTCTTCTATCTATCTATCTATCTATCTATCTATCTATCATCCATCCATATATTCATCTATCTATCTATCTATCTATCTATCTATCTATCTATCTATCATCCATCCATATATTCCTCTATCTATCTATCTATCATCCATCCATATATTCCTCTATCTATCTATCTATCATCCATCCATATATTCTTCTATCTATCTATCTATCTATCTATCTATCTATCTATCTATCATCCATCCATATATTCATCTATCTATCTATCTATCTATCTATCTATCTATCATCCATCCATATATTCCTCTATCTATCTATCTATCATCCATCCATATATTCCTCTATCTATCTATCTATCATCCATCCATATATTCTTCTATCTATCTATCTATCTATCTATCTATCTATCTATCATCCATCCATATATTCTTCTATCTATCTATCTATCTATCTATCTATCTATCATCCATCCATATACTCATCTATCTATCTATCTATCATCCATCCATATATTCTTCTATCTATCTATCTATCTAT
Source organism: Pterois miles (assembly GCA_947000775.1). Lineage (NCBI taxonomy): Eukaryota > Metazoa > Chordata > Actinopteri > Perciformes > Scorpaenidae > Pterois > Pterois miles. Next base: position 25,629,760 of record CAMQGK010000634.1, on the reverse strand, counting down.
CTATCTATCTATCTATCTATCTATCTATCTTCCATCCATATATTCTTCTATCTATCTATCTATCTATCTATCTATCTATCTATCTTCCATCCATATGTTCTTCTATCTATCTATCTATCTATCTATCTATCTATCTATCTATCATCCATCCATATATTCTTCGATCTATCTATCTATCTATCTATCATCCATCCATATATTCTTCTATCTATCTATCTATCTATCTATCAATCATCCATCCATATATTCTTCTATCTATCTATCTATCTATCTATCTATCTATCTATCATCTATCCATCTATTCTTCTATCTATCTGTCTATCTATCTATCTATCTATCTATCATCCATCCATATATTCTTCTATCTATCTATCTATCTATCTATCTATCTATCTATCTATCTATCTATCATCTATCCATCTATTCTTCTATCTATCTGTCTATCTATCTATCTATCCATTCATCCATCCATATGCTGCATTCTTCTAACATCCATCAATCTATTTGTCCATCTGTCTAGCCATATATCCTTCTATATATCATCCATCTAGCCTTCTATCTACCATTCATCCATCCATTCGTCATCCATCTATCCTTATTACTATCATCCATCCAACATCCATCTATCATCCATCCATCCATATATCATTCTATCTATCATCCATCCATATATCCTTTTATCTATCATTGATCCATCCATCATCCTTCTATCATCCATATATAATATATCCTTCTATATATCATCTATCCATTCATCCATTCATCCATCCATCCACTTGGAGTTATGGTGTAAGTAGAAGTCATACAGTTTATTAATACATATGTCTGTTACCTCCAACATGAGCCTATAAATCAGTTCTGTGGTGGCTTCGCTGGAACTCGGATGCCGTCTCTGTGGGACAGCTCAGTGCAGCGACGCCGCGTTGCGTCCTCATTAAAGCGCTCTCAGCGGTTTATGTGTCCGCCGGCACCGTGAACCACTGCCCTGGGATTTATAACACCTCATTAGCAAGCCATCATAAAACCCTCATGTTTATAATATTAATGCCTGTGACTTATATTTAAATGTCATCTATATGTCGCAGTTGAAAGGTGTGTTAATGGGGGAGGGGGTGGTGGACAGAGAGATGGAGATGTCAGATGAGGGGATGAGAAATGAATTTCTCTCCATCTTATTGTTCTTCACTTCATGCTTGGCAATTTGTCATGAAGGCTGCTCGTCCCATGTGGCATATCTGCAATCAGTTAATTATGGATATCTCTCCTTTAGCCACAGTCAGAGCTGCCACGTTCTTTTGTGCCAGTTTGTGGGCGCTGCTGCTGATTCCTTGTTATGGTGATTAATAACTTGATGTACAGAACACCACATGCGTGTGTCTGTATCTCACTTCAGATGGCATCTCACACATACACCGATAATATCTGTCTGTGGAGGAGGTAAAAATAAAAAAAACGAGGGAGTCCCTCCCTCTGCTCCTCTCCTCAGGAGGTGACACACTTCCACATCAAAGCTGAATCGTAGCTTATTAGCGTGGCAGAGTGAGACCGGTGCTATGGTTCAAATGCTCGTGCTCACTTTCAATTACACTTCTGGAGATAGATTCATATTTATATCTGGGAGAAATGTGATCATCAAAGCAAACAAAGCGCCGCACGCTCACCCCCCTTTCTGACTGCAGCTTAGACGAGAGTTAGAGCTCCTGATTTGAGCCAAATGATCGAATTTCATCACTGCACATAAAGTATAAATGCAATTCTTATCCACTGGAACAAGATAAATCTGATATTTTCGCATCGCTCCGCATGGACAAGAAGCCTGGTTTTAATGATGAGGTCTTTGATAGCTTCCATGACAAACCGAAGGTTGCTGAAAGTTTGGATCAGATGGACCCGATAGCCAGGAAATACAGCGGAAACCAATCTACGGCTAAAACAAGTTGATTTCCTGAAGCAAAACAGGTAATGTGTTCCAGATCCCTGGCAACAGATGTCATTTCAACAGTTCCCACAAAGACCTGACCTTCTGGGCTGCCTGCTTTTTACTTCCTCCAAATCTGGCTTGACCGACAGGAATTGCATTCCAGATTTTGGCCTTGAATCACACGGCTCTGATTGATCTCCATCACTCCGCTCTGCCACATCTTGCTGTTTATATCACCCATCCAAAATTCAAATTTGGGCCACAGAGCAGACGCTGGGTTGAGGTGAGGTGAGATGAGCAGCAACCACCACAGCATGTCAACTGAAGCAAACACAGCCTAAAATACGTCTGTACATATACACATGACTGTAATAGGAAAGTGGTCGCATGTAGCGACGAACCCACAGATAATAATCACCCAACTTTGCTACCGCTCTTAGCTCTCGAGAGGGTCTTAGCCTCTTTCAGCTCATCTCTCACTGCTCCCATCAAACCAGTTTCAGAGCTAGCTGGTGAACATAGTGGAGCATTAAGCAGCTGGAGATGTAACACAGGCTGTCAGTCAATTCAAATATCTAATCACGATTAATTGCATAATTGTCCATAGTTAATAGTCATCAATCGCAAAATAATTGCATATTTCATCTGTTCAAAATGTACCTTAAAGGCAGATTTGTCAAGTATTTAATACTATTATCAACATGGGCAAATAGGCTCAACTCATAACATGGCAGCCCAATAGGCAACAACAGCTGTCAGTGTGTCAGAGTGCTGACTTGACTATGACTTGATCCAAACTGACTGTGATTATCATAAAGTGGGCATGTCTGTAAAGGGGAGACTAGTGGGTACCCAGAGAACCCATTTACATTCACATATCTGGAGGTCAGAGGTCAATAGATCCCTTTGAAATTGGCTGACATTTTTTTTTCCACCAAATTATGGTACAGATTTGCAGCATTATTTAGCCTCCTTCATGACAAGCTGTATGACATGGTTAGTATCAATGGATTCTTTAGGCTTTTTATTTTCATAAGACGCCAGTATCTTCACTAGAACTGTAGCTTTAAAACCGAGCCTGCCGTAACCTAAAAAACTGAAAGTTGCATTAAAGCTTTAAAGAAATTATTGGCATTAAAACAAATTTGCATTAATGTGACACATTTGCTGTATACAAATGTACAGCAAATCCTTCTTCTTTGTGCTATGGTATTGTACAGTCAATACTGTACAGTTTGTGCAATATTGACGTTTTCAGCCAGACAAAACTGACATTCCTTCTGTAGTAGCTACAGTAAGCAGTCAACAAAAAGTAGAACAAAAGAGAGATCTGCATACAAGAAACATATCTAGGGTTGACTGCTGTGGTGAAACAACATCCAAACATTTTGACCAGCATGGCTCACACGACGGTAAAACAACTTTTCATTTTGGTAGCTACAGCCAGTTTACTGACACAATAACTAGGTTTTGACAGTACCAGTTGCAGACATGCAAGTGAGTTGTGATGCCCTCTAATACAGTGGTGACAAGCACTTACAGTTTAGAGAATGTTAAGACTGTTTCATAAAACTGCAACTGAGGAAAAAACTCATAAACCACCTCACCCCTTTTGTGTTGAACGTGCTAGCCAAGACTTACCTATTTATGTATTGATTTATGTCCAAAAGACATGGAGCAACATTTTGAGTTGTGGATCTGGCCACCTAACAGATCCAATATTCAATCTTCTTTTACCTCTGTTTTGGTCTCCACCAACTCCTCTGGGAGATATCTGTCACTTTCGCTGCTAAATGCTTCACAATGTTCACCAGCTAGTTGTTGTTGACTTGTAATATCTTTGTTTGGTACTGGGCAGGTAGTGTACAGTGGGTTTATCAGAGCTTTTTCTTTACGAAAAACACTTGCTTGCTACAACTGGAATCAGAGTACTAAGGGCTGCAGGGTTGGCCGATATTTCTCTATGGACCATATCTCTGTAAGAAGCACCTTCCATAGTGACTGATCCACTGTTATTATAAAAATATTGATCAGTGTAGCTTTAAGTTTCACATTTGGCTTCAGCACTCAGCTGGTGGTTGCCACTTGGATGAACCTTCCCAGTCTTTCACTCAAACTTATTTTACAGCGATTTTCTTCCCTTCAGTTTGGCACTGAGATCCAAAAATCTCCCACAGTGACTGAATCCCACATATACATTGCTATATGGTCTGAGCTTTCCAACTGCTTATCAAATTTTGATGGAAATGAGACAGGAGCACCGAGAGTTTAACTCTTTATCTCAGTACAGTTTGTCAAACAATATGTTCTCTCAAGTGTTGTTTGTGAGTGTTAGGAAGACAGAAAAACATTACAACATTTAAAGCTGAAGTAGGCAGGTTGGAGCAAATATGATTAAAAATATGTTTTATAAAACAGTCACTATGTCCTGACAGTAGTATGAGACAGGTAATCTGAAAAAAATCATGTGCTTCTGAGTCCGGCTTAGCTGTGACTCGGCAGCCATGTTGAGATCAGTTGAGGAAATACCAAGCACCGCCCTCCAGCTAAACATAACTACAAGATGAGAAATATCCATGACAGTAACAGAATATTAATTCATATTTGATCACTGCTGCCTAGTTTGACCGTTTGATCGGAGTGATTGACAGCTGCCTCTGTTGAAAGAACAACCAGTAGAAATGCTCTCTCTGAAATGACCTATGATTGGCCAATTTGGGCAGGTAGCATGTAACATTTTGGTTTCTTATAAATGTCTTATTCAGCGTTCGGTTGCATTTATCTCCACCCTCTAATGTCACTTCTGTTGCAAAAAACAAGATGGCGACGGTCAAAAACCAAGCTGGCAAATGCCAAACTTGAGGCTTCAAAATGGCAATCAACAAACCAGTGGGTGACGTCTGTGATGAACAGCCAATAGGAACCTTCTCTCTGAAACGACCTGTGATTGGTCAAAGTCTCCCGTCATGGGGTAGATGTTTTAAAGCCCGAAAACAGCCATGAGGAGGTGCAGGAGTCTAGTTTTCTCTCAGAAAACTTGAATTACAATATACTGAAAGGTTAGTATGGATTTTTTTGCCCAGTGATGCCAAAAATAATCTGCCTACTGCTGCTTTATCTATCTTACTTTTACACGTTTTCATTTGATTTTCATTAAGAACCACATAAGCACCAGTCAGTGTTTATTTGCTTCAGTCCAGATGGACCACAGGGATGAGCTGACTGTGTTCAGTAATGAGAGCATGTGTGTTTGAAAGTGTCACTGTGTTTGTTTGCTGCTGCATGTTGAACCTCAGCAGTGACTTTCTATTTATTCCCGAGATGATGTGGCTCTTTGTTTATCCCCCGGACGACACGGCCCTGCTTGTAGCTGCTGTTTCGGCCCCGCACGGTGTCTGTGTTTGTGTCTTCGTGTGTTCCAGTGATAAATAGGCCCCAACTGGTGGTCCCGTTGTTCAGTGCTGCGTGAACGGCCGAACAACCGAGGGACGAATGGGCTGTGAAGTCCTTGTGTCAGCACCGACAGCCGCCTACAGTCTCCAGAGGGGCTCCTTGCGTGATTGCCACCAGCGTTATTTTGTTCCCTTTGATGCAAAACCTTTGTCACCTGACAGCAGTGTGCAACATCACTCCTTTCAAATAAAAAAATAAATAAATAAAATTCATACAGAGAAGCCGATTTAGTTGGGACACGTGTGTCTTTTGTAGAACTGGATTATTTTGGAGAAGCTGAATTTTTTTGTGAAGTGGTAATTCATGAATTAAAGATGAGGCTGGAGTTTTGCTATCGCAGTGCGGTGCTGGCGCTGAATAACAAAAAGCTGGATCACTTCAAATTTCTACAAATGCCATTCACATCACATCCTACTGCATTTTACAAAAGCACAACTTACACCGGGCCTCTGTTTATAGTGTTGAGTAACCAAAACCTTTAAAACCCCTTAGCCAGTACAAATAAAAACAATGGGGCCAATCTATATCATGAAAAGCAAACTGTCCACCACTTGCCGGTGTCCCTGCTGTTGTCATGGCAACCATGACCAGTGTAGAAGGAGAGGGAAACGGACCATAAACCTAATTAAAGACAAAGACGATGAGCAGGGTGAATATAAAAAGGGGCCTGACATACGGCATCCCCCCCCCCCACCAACGCACATCCCAGCATCTTAATGCACAGCTGAAAGCACAACCGGAGAGTCGTTCCCCACATAATGCGTCATCAGAGGGCGCGTGTGGGAGAATATTTCATGGATAATTGAGCTGGTGTGATGCTGGGCAGTGTGATCGTCAGGGGAGAGATAGGCAAAGAGCTCTGGAGGAGAACAATCACAGAGGCTTAACAAGCTCTTGCCGGTTTCTCACATCAGTGTGATTAAAACAAGTCGGAAAAACAAGAGCGGTACACTTTCACAGGGCAGCACTTCTCTAAATATTGGGACATGCTCATTCTCGAACTTTAATAAGAGTTATCAATGTGGTATGAAGCCACTCAATTGAGTTTACTGTCTTTAAATTGCAGTTGACTTGTGTATTGTTTATTGTTGTCAACACTTGTCTCTCTTCTGATACACTTATATCTATGAAGAGACTCTGCGTTCACATGTAGGCTCTGTAGGTTCATCAGAAACGTTCCGGTATGGCTTGGACAATACACCTATCTCCTGATCCAATACTATCACGAAACTTGGGTGCTGATTTGATATACAGTATATTGGGATTTTCAAGTATTGCAATTCAACATCACAGTTTATTAGACTGGACTCTGAGACAAAGTTGAATCATGCACTACTAGGGGCTTTTACTTTGGAAAATATCTAAATTAATACAGTACGAATGTTTGATTTTCAGCATGTATGTAGTCAGAGATGTCCTGAAGTCACATATATCAGATCATTGTCAGGAATTATTTATAGATTTTTTCCAGCAACCCAAAAATCAAAGAATAAAGACATTTTCCTCACAAATTAGTGGTATTTTCTTTTTAATTTCTCAGGGACATTTTATGCTTCTGAATATAATCCAATTAATCTTATTTCCATATATGGATTTTCTATATGCAGTTCCCTTTGTTAACACCTTATTTTGAAAAACGGATGTAATCACACTTTTTAACTTTACCAAGTCTGTCTCTAACTCTCCCATCAGCTCTGTTCTCTTTATGCATCCATGTTCAGCTCCATCAGAGCTGTTTGAATGTATTTAACATAAATGTCAGTATATAGGTGATCTACAGTTGTAACGTCTGCTGATTTGACCTCAGTGATGACAGTGACGGCTGGCTTGACCACATGTTACTGCGATACAATAACGTTTCCTGTCCACGACAGAGTCAGCGTGCAGCCTTAGCCGTGACGTCTAGCTCTGCTTTTCTTTCAATGCGTGAAATTCAGAGTGTTTCCATACTTCACTGTGTGTGTAGTGTTTACCACTTTGGGTTTAAAATGGGAGGGTGCAGGTCATATCCACACAGACCCTACGCTGTTTTTTGCTTTTGGCTTGCTGAGGTTTGTTTTGCTGATGGATACGGAGCGGATATGACATTTTACTCAGTATGCAACAACAAAAGTGGTAACTTCCTTCTTCCTCTGCACAGACTCAAATGAAGCAAATATACTAATCCGGAAAAAAAAAAAAAAAATCAAAATCCTAAATATCATAATCATATATAGGTGAATCGATTTTTTTCCCCATCCCTGCCGAGTAGTACTGACCAGTCATCCATTGACCATCATTTGAGCAGGCTTTGGTTGGATGCAGGTAAACAGTCTGTATGGAGAGCAAAACAGGTGGAACACAATGGCTAACATGCAGTCTTGGAAGCAACTGGCTATAGATTGTCGATGATTTAGCTTTTTATTGGTTTATAATTAGCTTGTAAATTGGCTACTTGTGAAATAATCTGGTCGTACATGTTGTCTCTCAACTCTAAACTCCAGTCTCGCATCTCAACTAGCTAATCGAGCTGTAAAAAATGAGCACGGCACTAACAAAGAAGTGTTGATATCCGCTGGCTACACCGAAATCCAAGAAATATAACCCCTCATCCCCGGAGGGGATCGATAGCAGATAGTTTCCGAGATCTCTGTTACACCTGCTCACAAATAAATGGTGTTTTATCTCCACCTTCTACTTGTCTGGAACCTGGACTGAGGTGGTACCAAGAACTGAGCGGTTTTATTCGTACATCCTCAACTTTTGTTCACGAAAATGCAAAAATAGCAGTTCTAATGTGTAACAAGCCGGACTTAAGTGGTGTTTTGTAGAAATGTGGTGACTACTTGCAGGGCTAGTTTGAAAATGACTGTAGCACCATTCAGTCACAATAGCAACTGTTCCCGAATAAAGGTGGAGAAAGAAATCACCTCAATTCATTTCTGATCGATTTTTAGTGCCTGAATCAATGTAATTCCTTCATTTGAGTCTATGCGGAGGTTGAAGGAAGTTCCCCCTTTTATCGTTGTAGTCTGAATTCATGTGACGTCATATCCATTTCAAGAAATACAAAGCTGAAAGAGAAAGCAGAAAACGGTTGAGGGTCCAAGATCAGCGTGGATACGACCTGCACCCTCCCATTTTAAATCCAGCGTGGTAAACACTACACACACAGTAAAGTATGGAAACAATTTGGGTTTCACACATTGCCAGGAAAAGCAGCGCTACACATCAAGGCTAAAGCTGCATGCAATCTGTCATGGACAGGTATCATATTGTGGGAACGTTAATACGACCAACATGAGCGGCCACAGTGCTCGACTGTGGTCAATCCAGGAGTTACGCGCATCTCCGTGATCAAATCAGCCGATGCTACTTTTACGGTGCTGAGGTTTTCATTTTGACTGATCAACCTAGTATCATATGATAATGTGACATCTTCATGTTTCTTCATGCTTCAGGCACCTCTCTGGAAAAAGGAAATCGGTTGTCTATGATCTGGCTTTACATTTTCTCGACTGAAATGATCAATTTAAGTACAGTGATTACATAATTGTATCGGCTTCACGAAAGGTACATTAACAGCCGACACAAAGTGATGTGTGATCAAAGTGAATTAGAAACAATATACTATTGTCGACTATTAAAATGAGGGACAGATGGTGCATGACAAAGCTAAATGAATGACAATAAAATATTGTGCAAACAAGAAAAGAAATGGGAATGAAAACAACATGTCAAGGGACTGATTGTTTGAGTCGACAAAGCCAATGAATCCATCTTTGAATACATGAGAAGAACAATGGTCACAAGGCATGAATTATGAATTTCTTGTAAAGTCTTGTAGTTTATCTACTCTCCTGGGTATGAAGACAGTTTATTATGTGAAATCGTAAGTTTTATTTGCTGCACATTGGGGTGCTCTAGACACAGTTCTAGAAATGTTATTGATAATTAGGACTGTCAGTTAACGCGATAATAACGTGTTAATGCTAATTTGTTTATAACGCCACTAATTTCTTTAACATATTAACAGAACTTTCAAGTTTTAGTTTGTAGAGGGCTCGGTTATAAAACTTAAAAAACCTGAGGAATCCACTGGGTCCAACCCTGTCATAGTAGCTTGTAATGGAGGAGGCTGGTGAGGAAAAACTAGCGTGGCCATTTTCAAAGGGGTCCCTTGACCTCTGACCTCCAGATATGTGAACGTCAATGGGTTCTCTGGGTAGCCACCAGTCTCCCCTCAGTAACTGATCTGAACAGTCTGCAGAAGGAAAATATGTTTCTGCAGAGCTGCAACGTGTGAGGCCGAATATCCAGAGAAGAGTAGAGAGTTCAGCGAAGAGGCTGTCGATGAATCACGGTCAAAGAGATGAGGGAGGAGGTGAAAAAAGCTGATGTTTTTAAGCGTGGATAATATCTCTGAGCTTTGGGAGGGAATCAATGCCAATCCCCCAATTTGCTTACACGGATTTGTTTCCACTGGATGCCTCTTACACTTAAATGCCTTGGGATGTGATTTTAAAGGGGATCCTTGACATTTTGATTTTTTGCTGGCAAAAGGCTGCAGACTTTCCCTACTGTGAGAAAGCATGCATCGGCCCTCTAGATCTCTGTAATGTCTTTTTGGACCACATTATTTATTTCCTACAGCCTGAGCGTCCACTGAGAATCTGGTGATATGCGAATGGTCAACAAGCTGAGAAAAAGTTGGCCATGGCTGAAGTTTTCATGCTTTACGTCTATCAACAGTCAGATAAAGTTCTGTGTTTCCATGTTTCCCCTGCGATGTGATTTTCATGGACAATAGTTTTGCCTGGTGGGTGTAAAATAAATGACAGGTTGATTGCAGCCATTGAAAGCACCACAGTTTTCTGCAACCCTTGATGAAGGACTGCAGGGTTTAACCTCTAACTATGAAACATAATAGAGACAAACTGCATTCATCACTGAGGTCAATGGTGAGCTCTGGAGCAATTTAGATATTTCTGTTCATTTTCCATCACATAACTCCAACACAAAGAAGAAAATGTGATTCAACTGGTGTGACTTGGTATTTGTTGAAGATTGTATTGCTGTTGTACAGCATGGATTATTCTCAGTGGAAATGCTTTTATTAATGATTTACTTTACTTTTTTCAAGGAACACATTTTCAGTGCTCTGTACGCCACTAAATGACAAAAGCACAGGAAAGGATATCTCAAAAACCTGGACACCACTAGTGGTGCATAAAAACATTTGTGCAAAGCCACCCTTTAACGTCATGTCATGTCTCTGTGCTATATGAAGCTGGAGCCAGGACACGGTTAGCCTAGCTTAGCATAAAGACCGAAAGCGGGGAGAAACAGCTAACTTGGCTCTGTTCAAAAATCTGCCTACACATATCATGCTTGTTAAATCTGTGAAAAAACTTAAGTATAAAATGTCTTTTTGCACATAACACTTGTAAAACAGCAATTTAGCTAGTTGCTTTTTTACACTTGTTACAATAGACACAAAGGAAAGACTGGAGGCAAACACTAGTAGTGGGCGGAAGTTACACATCTAAAATAAATCTTATAATAAATCTAAATCTTGCTTTGTGGTTGGCTGCCAAAATCAATATTGCATACCGTTTGAGATCTAACAAGCTACAATATTGGCGAAGCCTTTCCAGTCGTGAGCCATTAGCTGTGGTTAGCAGAAGGCTAAACTATTAGCAACCTTTTCTCCCCATCTCTGAAACGCTTCACTGATATTGTACAAATCTATTTTTAGCTGACTTTACTGTAGGATTGTTAACTACGGGAATCCAAAGATTTATAGGCCCTCAATCTATCTTCACAGCGCTGCCGCTGGCCACCAGGCCGCTGGCCACCAGGCCGCTGGTTGTACAGCTGGCTACTTAGCTGGCTACTTAGCTATCTTGCTAATTCTGCCATGCTTTCATGTAACACTGGTTACAGAAAATGAGCCCAAGGAGGCTGGTTGGTAAGAGCAGGGCTGGATCTAACGGTCCCTTTGCCTCAGTCCTCGCTGATATAAGACTACTTTGCTGGGAGAAGAGCAGACCTTAGCTAGCTAGCTAGAGCTAACGAGCCAGTTGTCCTCTCCTCCTGAAGTAACAATAGTCTGTCAGCGGCGTAGGAGTCGGCTAATCTGGTCCCGCCGGTTAATGGTAACTTTCTCAGCTACCACTCGCAGACTCGGAGAGCCAGTGACTGTACAGCCTGAGTTAACGCAGTGTTAACTAACGTGTTCCTGCCTCCACTTAATGCCCTGCCCACAAAATGCATCATCATGTTTACTAGCATGACACGGTCCACTGGCGCCACCCATAGGAAATTCGGCCATATTGTAACTCCTCTACACATTCCTGCACACTTGGAATACCAAACCTGTCTCCAGGTAGAGCTGAGTAGGATATGAGCCAAACGGTGGTGGTTTTCGGTGGAATGCATGGAACGGGAATACTCATGTCGGCTTTTATGTGAAAGTTTTGGATGCAAAAAATTGTCAACCAATATTCCACTTTTTTGTTGTTTTTGGAGCTACAACTGCATTTTGTTGTGCAACACTATGTTGCACTTTGACAATAAATGAACCTGAAGTCTCCACTGGTTGCCTGGAAACCTAACAGTGACAAAAAGACTACTATAATTCACTGCCGCTGGCTGAGAAATCACCACATCTTCAATCAAAATTTATCGTGTTCGCTAGCTGCAGAGGTGCTGGTGGGTATATTATTACCTCCGCCAAGGAGGTTTTGTTTTTGCCGGCGTTTTTCTGTTTGTCTGTGTTCAAGATAACTCAAAAACTTATGGACGGATTTTGATGAATTTTCAGGGTGTGTCAAAAATGTGAAAAGGATTAATTTTAATGTTAATGTTTAATGTTAATTTTCGTTAACATTGGGGTAAATGGGACCCAAAAAATTGTTTCTCAGTATCTGTGGTAATTGTTTCCCAAAGCTCATGACTTGACTCAGGGATTTACAATGTGTACTTCTATCAAATCCCAAAGGCTGATCCAGATCTGATCCAGATGGCGGATTTTATAGCAATTTATATAAAACAAATGGGGGTACTCTTACATTTTGGCCTACTGTGCATTTAATATTAGAGGTAGAGATTTCTAACAAGCGGCATTGTGTAGCTGAGACAATTCAGCATCTGAAGTATGTCAACGAATTTGATCTGGCTTTAATACTTGAGGAGACAGATCCAGAAGAAACCGCCAGGGGGGAAACTATGGTGCTTGGCGGAGGTCTGCGCTCTCCGAGTGCTTTTCTAGTTTAAAGTGTGGACAAGGTAGCTGCGACGCGCCGCTTTCAGTCTATATGCTAAGTTAAGCTAACATCTTCTGATTCCAGCTTCATATTTAACTGACAGATATGAGTGTGGTATCAACCTAACTCTCAAGCAAATAAGCGCATGCCCCAAAATTGTGAACTATTCCTTTAAAGATGCCAAATTGCTAGATAAGACAAAAAAATGCACAATAACCTAATATTTGTCAAAAAAAAGTGATTCATGTCTGTCTCTGCCCTACACATACAGGATGAGGTAGAGAAGAAACAGTCTAAAATGGTGTTATATAATATAAAGCAACATACATTTCTGAGGATCACCTAGAACCGTCAGTGTGAATGCTGCTGTCATTTTTTTGGCAGTCAGTCCATAATAACCCACTGGATCGAGGCAACGACCAGAAGGGTGACTTTCTCCTTTTCAGCTTTCATAAGGAAAGGTCCTGGACCCTCACCGCCTGAGGAGCTCCCCTTCAAAGAAACTCAATTTTCACTTTAAAAGGCAGCCTGAACCTCCACCCTCTCGCATCGCCCTTCTCTCTCTTTCCCTTTCTCCCCTGCTCTCCTCCCGTGTCCGTTGAGTTGTTCCCCCAGCCTGGACGAAGGACGATTACACAAATCTGTCACCCAGGAAATCCCGACACTTTATTTCCTCTCAGACAAAGAGCCAGTGATAGGTGATGAGTTTGTAGCTGCTGGGGGATTTGACAGACTCTGGGGGAATAATAAAGCAATTTCAGCCTGCCAGAGAAGTCAGAGGAAGGAGAGGGAAAAACACACACGAGGAGATATAAATCACTCCTGTGATAGCTACAGTTTTTCGGTGGAGAAATGAGACAGTTAAATTGTACAGAGAGATGAGTGGTTTGACCAGAGTGTAACTGTGGTGTAGAAATTACACGGTGGCCAAATAAAGATGTATTGTAAAAGGTGAACACTCAAATACAGGTTTTATGAGGAGGGGTGGGTGGGGGGGGTGGGATTTAATAACCTTTACTGGTGTTATTTTTATGTCCACATAAAAAAGTGGCACAAAGATTTATAGACTACATGAAAAATAATAGAATATATAAAAATTTAATTTACAATGTCATTTTTTTAATGTATAAAAGATTTATATATGGAAGTTGGAGGGTTAAACACAGTACACTTCGTACTGTATGTGTAAATCCATAGTTACACTGACTAATTGAAAATTAATCGCACATTTTTTATCTGTTCAAAATGTACCTTGTCAAGAATTTAATACTCTTATCAACATGGGAGTGGGCAACTATGCTGCTTTATGCAAATGCATGTATATATTCATTATTGGAAATTAATTAACAACACAAAACAATGACAAATATTGTCACAGAGCATAAAAAATATGCTCATATCATCAGTCAGTGCTGACTGTAAAGGATTCAAGTGTTCAGATATCTAGATGTCAGAGGTCAAGGGACCCCTTTGGAAATGGCCACGTTTGGATCGTTATTTAACCTCCTTCCTGATGAGCTAGTGTCATGGTTGGTACTGATGGATTCCTTAGGTTGTCTAGTTTCATATCGTGTCAGTATCTTTGCTCTAGCTTCGGAAATTGAACCTGTCACAACCTAAAAATCACAAGCTGTGTTAATGCGTTAAAGTAATTAGTGCTTCACACATAATTAGTACATTTCTGCATTATTATCACTTTGACAGCCCTAATAAAACTTAAATAAAACTAAAAATTTGATATTATTTATATAATGTATAAAATATTTATACATGGAAATTGGAAAGAAAGAAAGAAAGAAAGATATTCCTTTATTAGTCCCACAGTGGGGAAATTCAGTTTTACACTCTGTTGTTCACACAGTACATATACATGTCAATGGAGAGATGTCAGAGTGGGGGGGCTGCTCCTGACAAGCGCCCAGAGCAGTTGGGGGTTTGGTGCCTTGCTCAGGGGCACCTCGGCAGTGCCCAAGAGGTAAACTGGCACCTCTCCAGCAACCAGTTGGTCTTGGTCCATGGGGGATTTGAACCCGGGTCCTCCACATCCTAACCCAAGTCCTTACGGACTGAGCTACTGCCGCCCCAACAGGGAGGGTTAAATACATATGTGTATTTCTATATATAAAACGCAGTACTGTTTAGTACTTTTAAATGAAATATTCTCTATAATTTGAATTGTTTAATATTTCATTGTATTGTATAGTTAACTACATAATATGTATAATATAAAAAGTAAAATCATTGTGTATTATATATTTCATAAGGCATTTAAATGTACAATCATAGCCACATATTTATGGAAAAAATACACAATTTCAGCAAGTGAAGGCAGCAATATTTTGATTGAAATATATGAGAAGTGCCATATCATTTTCAGTAATTGCCTATTGGCACATATTTTGTACAGTTAAGGCTGCAGTTGCTGCGTATAGCTTAGTACAATAAAACAGGTGAATCATTATATATCTTTTGCAGTTGGGGCAGTGAAAGAAAATATTACCAGAGTAACATTTCTGACTATATAGCAAAACATGAGGTGATTATCACATATCACCGTGGACAAGCTAACGCAACATATCTCATTACAGTGCAGTTCTCACCAGTCTGGCTCTCTGCTGTAGGAAACATCCAGCAAATGTAAAATGCTTCAGTCAGACACCAGACAGCTTTCTCACTTCATGCTGTAAATGCAGAGATACAGAGGTTTTTTGGAGATGCAGTCCCACAGCGATATTTCACAATGACAGCAGCAGCTACGATGAACCGCCCCTAAGCTTTTCATGTCGTTTTGTTCCCCTGACATCCCATCCATCATTAACTGTCACATTAGAAAGTTTCAGCAGGAGAAAAGAGTGTTTTTCTTCGCTGATCATAAATCGACATTACAGAATTTCCACGTTCAGCTCAAACTGCCCAAATTACCTGCTGCGTCGCATGCGGGGCCGCGTGGCGACAGCGGCCTCGTTTGATTACACAAATTATAATAGTAATGGCCGCCTTTCAAAAACCGCACCTCGTAACCTTTGCACTCAAAGTGCATTAAATTCTCTTGAGATGCTTCTTTAACGGCAAAGCACACTGCATAATCAACAGCGGGTTGACATTTGAAACTAGAAAATCGCAACGCGGAGTGCTATGTTTGTGTGTGTCCACTGGTTAAGTGGCGGATGGCGGCAAGCATCTGCTGAGAAATGATCTTAAGCTGCATCCTGGAGGCAGGATGCTTAAAGTAGCTGTCCCTTTTTTTTTTCAAACAGAGCCACTTAGGCTTTATTTGATAGTTCACAGCAAAGAGAGGCGGAAAATTGAGCGAGAATAAGGAGAGTTCAACCTCTTCTCATAATGATATAAAGTGATGCAGTGTCGTGGATTAAGAACGGGCCGTGTCCTGATTTCTATGCAATGCAGGGTTGTACTTGTACAAATTGGAGGACGCAAGGGGATCGAACTGGTTTGATTAAGAGTGGTGCAGTGAGTAACACTCATACACACACATAAACAAACCCAACCTACAATCCCCCTTCACACAGTCTCACTCGTATGATTCCCCTCTGCTGCGCCTCACCGCACTGTGCAGCGCTTTGGTTCAACAACTCCCTCTGTGGGAGCAAGGGAGGCTGCTTCAGCCCAGCCAACCATTGGAAACTCATTATTACAGTACTAAGTGATGGATCATTTCCAAATGATCTCTACGTACACCTCAACAATTAACCACCAGCACGGCAATTACAGATCAGCAATATAGCGGCGGGACACTGATATATTGCCGGGCTTTAACCTTTGGGCCAGCGGACAGATTACACATATTAAGCCACAGCGTTATTGGGCCTATAAAAATCATTGTGCGACCATATCAGCCCACATAACTGCAGAGTGGACATTCTTCTTGCTGGAGGACTGGGCTGGTAGAGGAGCTGGCGGAGGTGGGATGTGAGGGGAGAGCTGAGAACAGGGAAAGAGAGGACAGACACATCTCTGCTTGCTAAAAACAATAAATTCATCCTTTACATCTGGCAACATTTTGTTATCATACAGTGTCATGATCTCAGGCACACAACTCACTAATGACACTAACAATACTAATGATACTTCTCTGCTAATGTTCTCACTTTTAGTCCAGATTCCATGTGATTTGTGCTGATCACACTAATGTCAAAAAGTACAGTCTCAGAGCCGCTAACATGGCTGTACCATAGACGGTATATAAGAAGTGGATGTAGTCACCTGACGTCACCCATTGATTTGTGGACTGCCGTCTTGAAGCCTAGAGTCTGGCATTTTGGCCATCGGCGTCTTGTTTTTTGGCCGTCGCCATCTTGTTTTTTGGCCGTCGCCATCTTGTTTTTTGGCCATCGCCATCTTGTTTTTTGGCCGTCGCCATCTTGGTTTTTGGTACTGGCCATCTTGTTTTTTGACCGTCGCCATCTTGTTTTTTGGCCGTTGCCATCTTTTGATTTTAACCGTCTCCATCTTGTTTTTTGGCTGTCGCCATGTTACTTTTTGGCCGTTGCCATCTTGTTTTTTTTTTTTTTTGCAATAGCCATCTTGGGTTTTGGCTGTCGCCATCTTGCTTTTTGGTACTGGCCATCTTGCTTTTTGGTACTGGCCATCTTGCTTTTTGGTACTGGCCATCTTGTTTTTTGGCCATCGCCATCTTGTTTTTTGGCTGTCGCTATCTTGCTTTTTGGCCGTCGCCATCTTGCTTTTTGGCCGTCGCCATCTTGTTTTTTGTCAGTAGCCATCTTGTTTTTTTGCAGTTGCCATCTTGGCTTTTGGCCGTCGCCATCTTGGTTTTTGGCTGTCCCCATCTTGGTTCTTTTATAACCAGAAGTGACATTAGAGGGTGGAGCTGAGTACAACCAAACACTGACATTTTTAGGTGACCAAAATGTTATTTTTAACTTAACTTGCAGTTATTTGCAGTGTACTATTCAGCTGTAAAAAGAGAGAGTTTAGTCCGGCTGGTGGGCGGTGCTTGGTATTTCCTCAACAAATCTCAACATGGCTGCTGGGTCACAAACAAGTAACAGAATATCGCTTTTGATCGGTGCTGCCTAGTTTGACTGATTGGAGTTTGCGAGTGATTGACAGCTGGTCAGAGACGGCAGGCTCCAGCTCGGCTCTGATTGGTTGTTTTCCTCCAGTCTGTGAAATCTTGCAGATGCCATTAGGAGCACCGGAGGACACAGAGGAACATTTTTTTCAGATTCCCTGTGTCATGATCTGCTGTCATGATATAGTGACTGTTTCATAAAAATAACTTTTTTTAAAAAATCCTATTTGTTCCAGTTCTACCCACTGCTGCTTTAACTTTTTAATAGAAAACCCACTGTGAAAGGGTTAAAATTATGAGACGAAAACACGGACAACTCTCAGACTGGATAACGCTAGTAGCAACCTGTCAATCACAAGGTAGCCACGCCCTAAAGCGTCCCCTGCTTTATGGTCTATTTGATTCATGTTAACAATGTTTACTGAGGTAATAAATCTAGTGAGAAGTAGGCTCATTTTCTCATAGACTTCTACACAACCAGACTTTAAGGAACCAGAGGAGTCGCCCCCTGCTGGATATTAGAAATGATGTAGAAAGTTTAAGGCACTTTAACATTGGTTTCACTTTTCAGACTGAGAGCCTGCCCACTGGACTATAGTCTTTTAGTACTGTTAAACAAAAAACACCATAAATCATTGGGCTTTGGGTAAATGATTTAGTTGGATCGAAACAAACTGTTTACTTTCTTCCATCTCTGAGAATTATGTTCCTCCAAATAATCGAAAGTCAGATCTGTTTTACATCTCCACAGAAGCAAACATCGGTTGCCAACGGCAAAACCTAACTTGCAGTTTATTTACAACGACACTATAAGTTGTAGGCTAACTCACATAAAGCTGTCAGCTGAAACTCGAGGTGACAAGACGATGAGAGGGAAATCATTTTAAATTGGGCGGATGAGCAATGAAAAGACATGCAAGAACAGTGAGCGTGTGAGTTATATGAAAAAATGAAAAAGAAACAGATTGAAAGGGAAAAGATGGAAATAAACTGACAAGTTTTTCCACAGTAATGAGGACAGATTAATTGAAATCCACGTGTTGCTGCTAAGGTACTTAATTAACTGCCTCTATATACTGTAGAGGCAGTTAAGTTATAAGTTTGACAGCAGCTTCTGTCTCCATCTTCTTTGTGGCGCTCGTCCTCTGATCTTTCATTAAAACACCCACACATGTACACTCTTCTCTCTGTTACTTGAATCTAGGAATATATAAAGAAAGCAATATTTTATATATCCAGGGAAAAGGTGGGAATGTCAGTTCTTCATACTGACAAAAAGACTTGTTCTTAGTTACATCATTGTACAAAGTGTGTTTTACTTAGATAACATTCCCAGGTCTTTTGGTAAGACTCGGTTCACAGCTAAAAGGAGAGATAATTAAAATATGAATGCTGTTCATTTTGAAAGACGCATAAGACATCATTCTGCATTTGCCTGTAAAACTGCACATGTCTGACTTTTTGGGGTTTCATTTCTATAATGAATTCTTTTGTTTCTATTAAGATTATTCCAATGAATTTCGGCAGACTGATCATTAAAGTGCCATTCCGTTTAATTTCCTGAAATGTAGGAATATGAATGGCAAACACGAGAGCCGTATCTAGAGGGGAGTACAGAGCGAAAATGAACATTTAAAGAAAAATGGCGAACTTTTAATTGCATTAACAGCAGAGGCAACGAGTTAAAAATCCTACGGAGAGAGGCATCAGTTTTATGAAGCACACTGATTTGAAACGAGCACTTGCTGGCAGTTTTCTTCACTTCCGTTATTTATATAAGCAGTCTTAAAATACACATAAAGAAGTGACAGACGGAGACATGTGGCCTCTTTGTGACGAGATAATTGATGTTTGACAAGTGCCTAAATGTGTGAACAGCAGAGTGAGAATTAATATTTCATTTAGCAGAGATAACAATAAAGTTGTCTCGTTCAAATATTATGAGGTATAACATTATGAGCAATTGCACGTAATTAACAATAAATGAACACAAAAATGCCTTCTATTGGCCCACATACTTGCTTATTGGTTAAAAAATGATATAAGTATAGCCACTTGCAGATAGAAGTGCAACAGCAGATAAAAAAGCCATACTGTATGGGCATGTGGATGTGGACTATTTTTACTGAATGTATTACAGGAGCATTATAGTTACCACTTGCCACTTCACATTATTTCTAGTGGGCCTTCCAGCTGCAGGACTCCTGACAGTGGGGAGAAATTTAAGGCTTGTGTTTAGAAAGTAACCCACGAGCCGGGGAACTCTCTCGAGATGGTTGAGGTTAGCCATTGATTTCAAATACTGTAGGTAAGGTTAGGTATTGATCTTGAATAGCTAAGGTTAAGCATTGACCTTGGATACTTAAGGTTAAGCATTGCCTTCGGATACTTAAGGTTAGGTATTGACTGAATAGTTAAGGTTAAGCACTGACCTTGGATACTTAATGTTTGGCATTGACTGAATAGGTTAGGTTAAGCATTGACCTTGTACACTTGAGGTTAAGCATTTACCTCATATACTTAAAGTTAAGCATTGACTGAATAGTTAAGGTTAAGCACTGACCTTGGATACTTAATGTTTGGCATTGACTGAATAGGTTAGGTTAAGCATTGACCTCGTATATTTAAGGTTAGGAATTAATCAGGGATACTTAAGGTTAAGCATTGACTGGATACTTAAGGTTAAGTATTGACCTTGGATACTTAAGGATAGGCATTGACAGAATAGTTAAGGTTAAGCATTGACCTTGTATAGTTAAGGTTAGGCATTGACCTTGGATACTTAAGGTTAGGGATTTACTGAATAGTTAAGGTTAAGCATTGACCTTGTATACTTAAGGTTAGGCATTGACCTTAGATACTTAAGGTTAAGCATTGACTGCCTAGTTAAGGTTAAGTATTGACCTTGGATACTTAAGGTTAAGCACTGACTGCCTAGTTAAGGTTAAGCATTGACTGGATACTTAAGGTTAAGTATTGACCTTGGATACTTAAGGTTAAGCATTGCCTTCAGATACTTAAGGTTAGGTGTTGATCTCGAATAGTTAAGGTTAAGCATTGACCTTGAATAGTTAAGGTAAGGCATTAACCTTGGATAGTTAAGGTTAGGATAGGTTGTTGGGCAGCAGGTTTCGCCAGAGTTTTAGCAAGTTTTAGCCAGATTCAGCAATATGTAGGCTATCTTCCAGACAACCAAACTCAAGAAAAGTTGGGCAATGTGGATGTTGAGGGATCTTGAACAGGTCTCTACATGTGAGCTCTAAACTGCTGTAAGTCTCAAGTTCAGGCAGAGACAGAAGCAAATGTTCACCTCATGTCATTAGGGCAAACTTGGAGATTGGATCATTTGCGTGTATTTGCTCAAACAGGAAACTAGCAACGGACCATGTGTGGGAGTCCGCCTGTGTGACCGTTCAGCTCGGCCTCTGACTGAACTCAGAACTGTGACGATGAGTGCGTGAACAACTTGTTATCGGGCGGCAGTAGCTCAGTCTGTAGGGAGTTGGCTTGGGAACCGGAGGGTCACCGGTTCAAGTCCCGACATGACCAAGAACTGAGTGTGAACTGGTAGCTGGAGAGGTGCCAGTTTACCTCTTGGGCACTGCCGAGGTGCCCCTGAGCAAGGCACCAAACCCCCAACTGCTCGGGGCGCTTGTCAGGAGCAGCCCCCTCACTCTGACATCTCTCCATTTGATGCATGTATATGGGTCCTGTTTGTGCATGTGTGTGTCTCGGGTCTGCATGTACCGTGTATAAGTAAAAACAACAGAGTGTAAAAATTGAATTTCCCCATTGTGGGACAAATAAAGGAATATCTTCTTCTTCTTCTTCTTCTTAATGAATGTGACCTAAATTGGTCCATTTCCTATAGAAAACCAACATTTACTTTGAAGATGACTTTTTTCCTTCTCTCCACATGACAGTGTGGTTTCCTCTTCTGATCGGTTTGAAAAGAGAACTGGTTTCAGCTTAATGAGGCAGCTGGCAAGTGAGTAAGATTTCAATTTATAGAAAACGTTTGCAAATGGCAACTCAATGCCTCATTGTGTCTGTGCTGCATCACTTACACTTGCTAAGTTATTCAGTGAAATATAACAATTTAAAGGTGCTACTGATAACATTGAAAACAAATCAGCCGTTAAATCGTGCATCGTCTCTTCCCCGTTCCACTGCATTTAATTCAACAAATGGTTTCTGCCATAGTATTATGGCAGTATACTATTACACAGTAGCAGCTGGGATGCTGTTCTAGCGGCGGACAGAAACCAACTTGGTTAGTCTTTCTAACAATCACCAACTCTGGTTTGATCGGCCACCCACTTCTAAATCCCCTCTGATGCACATCTTTGTTATACATTGTTTGAGGGAACTATAACGTTTGGTATCTGGATGCAAACATCACTAATGCTAAGATGCTAACGTGACTCCTCAGGGACTGAAGGTGTTATTCATCATCATCATCATCATTTTGACAACCGGTGACAGCAAATTATTAAAAGTTGCAAAGATTATAGCTGTTGCTTGTTGTTGGTTTTGTTTAAATATACCGAACTGTTGTTATTGTTGTTCGAATGATTAAACTAAGACAACTAATATGTGCTGGAGTACACGGTGGTGCAGTGGTTAGGGTTGTCGCCTCAGCCGGTTTGGGGTCCTTCTGTGTGGAGATTGCATATTCTCCCCATGTTAATGTGGGTTTTCTCCAGGTTCTCCGGCCTCCTCCCACAGTCCAAAGGCATGCAGGTTGATTGATGACTCTAAATCGCTCGTAGGTGTGAATGTGAGCGTGAATGGTTGTCTGTCTCTATGTGCCCTGCGATGGACTGGCGACCTGTCCAGGGTGAACCTGCCATCGCCCAATGCCAGCTGGGATCGGCTCCAGCCCCCCGCGACCCCTAACAGGATAAGCGATTGCAGATACGAGGAACCTGTCACTTGTTGCTACAGAAGATATACATGTATTCTGCAGCCTGATGGAGAAACCAGTGTTAAACTCAACCACTTTTCTGATTTTTTTTTTTTCCCACACTAACTGGCAGCTTGACTGCTGATGACACAGAGATACCCCGTGATATCAACGTCATTATAGTTATATAGACAGATATAAACAAAACACTCATTTTGGACCTGCCAAAATTCTTAAAATGATCCTAATTTTTTTGTTAGGAAAAGACTAACTTTTATTCGTCACCGTTCTAAAAGCTCCGTGGATGTGCTATTTTTTAAAAAAATTATTTGTCAACATAAAAAAATGCATCAATATGAACTTTAAAGAATAAGAAGAGGAATAAAAGACTTTTACTCAACAAAATGGTTACAGACCTTCAGTGTAAAATAGCAAAAGAAACAGACCGAATCATTCCATGTGAATAGGATAAAATTCAATGCCATGCAGATTTCTCCATGACAATAGCGCTATATTCAGGGACCTACCTAGCTTTATTAAGAGTTTCAACAGAGGGACATTATTCACTACTCATTCTACCACTCACGGTCTAAGTGAATGCACCATTAAAAAGGCTTTTATGCTTATCAGAAATAGAGTTTGTTCAGAGACAAACTGTACAGCTGCGTGATCACAGCTGTGATATGAGAAGCACTGAGGAGACTGTATTTTCAATCTCTTGTTGCTTCCATTGTGTCTGTGTTACTCGTGTAGGACTGCTGGGCTAGCAGAGGACATTCAGCCAGCGGCAGCAAAGATTAACGACATACAATACAGGTAAAGAAGAATGACGCTGCTGTACGCCCACCATCTACAGGTTTAACAGTTACATATACGGTAAACACACATGCAATACAGGAAGCTTTTCCACTCCTGTAGAAAACACCGGATTATTTCAAACCTCATCTGAAGCTGTATGGATGACTATAATGGTCCATCACTTTGGTAGGAAGGGGAGATACCAGACGTTTTTAATTCAATACGATACCGATGTATGCAAGGATGTAAAGCATACATATTCCTGTAACTGTATACATTTATATTACTTTATTTTATATTTTCTTAATGTTTATAATCAGCCCTATATATTTATATGCTATTTTATGTCTTAGATTCTCATTTTTTTTAATAGCCTGCATGTTTAATGAGCATTGTGGGAGGGAATCTGTGATCCAAGATTTTAATTGCCACTCATGTAATTCAAACCAAATTCAAAATACGATTGCGATGACGATGTTTAGGATTTTAGGGTAGACAGAAACAAACAAGGGTGTTACCTGTAGTTGGATATGATTTGTCTATGCATTGTCTCCTGCAACGTCTCTTGTTGGACGGAAGGTGGTGCATTTTCTTGTTTTTTTTTCCTTCTTATAACTTTCAGGGTGTGTCGTTTTAAAATGTTTGCAGAGGTTATTCGTGTTGCTGCTGTGAGTCAGGCCCCAGGAAGAGCGCTGGCCTCTGATCCCAACATGGTCGTTGTGGCCAACGGTGGTACTGCAACTTCTGTGTCCGTCACGCGACGCCATCGGGCCCAGAAAGACTTTTTTCTCAGAAGGAGACGTCTATAACTCCGTGGATATTTTTGTTTTGAAGTGAATTAACGTCCCTGTATGAACACTAATAGACCTTATTTAAATCATTTGGTCCTAAAAGTTGTAAAATGCACAAATAGCCAAAGTTACCAGAGTTATTTTCTTCCTCTGTTTATGGCTACGGAGACCCAGACCATGATGACAGCGCAAGGCGTGACGTTGGGACCCGAGCGCACCAGGGCCCGGGAAGACCCAGAAGACCCGGGAACTATTCCAGACCCAGAAGTTTCCCAGTTGACTTCTTGTGCAACTGAGCGACTTTCATAGGAATGAACAGGGCCTTGTCTCCAACTCCGTATCCAGTTCTCTATACATCCATGCTGCGTACCACTTTACTGTCGTAATTTGTGCATCTTGCTGTAATTTTATTTACAGGAGAGAAAAGTAGCACCACACAAGGCTACCTTTCCTTTCAGCCATTGTCCGACACTCTGGCTCGCTCTCAGTCGACCTCCAGCAGTAGACTCATGACTCTGATCTCTCATAAAGGTTTCCACAGTCATGTGACATGGGGCTCAGGGCTGTTCACTACATTGAAAACTAAGGAAGTGGTGCAGCTACCTGTGATTTGTTTATATAATTATCATTTAATTAATTATTATTGATATTTTTTGAAAAGGAATGAGCACAAAATGAGTAGTATCAATACCACAGTATTGATCCACCCGTCCCTTCACTTTGATCCAGACTGTAATATCTTGACAGCTATTTGATGGACACGAGCCACAGCCTCAGCTCTACTACTAGGATGCTATCATGCTAAGCTAAGATGGTAAACATCAGCATTAGCCTTATCATTGTGAACATGCTAACACTTTGACTTTAAACACCAAACACATCACCTTCTGCAAACCTATGTCTAAGCCGTGAGGCTTCAAGTAAAACAGAAATTAAAAAATGGAGCGTGCCAACATTCATTTTTTGTTTTTCAAATCCCAAATTGCTTTTTGGATTGCTTTCTTTTTGGTGTTGTGTGGAGTAGTGTAGGCAACAACTGCTCACACGTAAACTTACAAAATACCATTAGTTATGCGCCACAATGAGTAGCTAACGACGTGAAGTGCTTTTTGACTAATAATCCCCAATTTCTTTGTTCCAGGTTGCCTTTTTCCAAAATTGTGTCTAAGTATTGCTTTTAAATCTGAGAAGCAGCATTTCAGAACAAAACCTTGAAGCTTATTTATTTAACACCCCGGTTGAGCTGGAAATTACTGGTGATAGTTATGGCCAATCAGGATGTATAACTATCACCGAAAATGAACTGTTGCAAACAGATAATGAGAGCTGCCTGTCTCCTAGTGGAAGCCCGGCTATTGATTACAGCTTGGTGGGAGAGCATTGATTTTTATCTGAGTGAGTGAGAGGACTGAATCCTCTCAGCAGAGGGAGGGACGGTTCAATGTCAGCAGCAAAGGGACAGTGAATGGGAAATCAGGTCAGGCTTGACTAAGTGAGCGAGTAAGATGCTTGGTTTTCCCGAATCACACTGAGCACTTGTACCACCACAACAACTTTTTAGCCTCCCATTTACTGATCCTTGTCTAATGTGTAAGGATAATAGCAGCACTTCCTCTTGTGAGCATCTTGCTTTTCAAAGCGGCTTCGTTAAATTTTTTTACACATCCGTTGGCAGCTGCCTTTGTGAATGAAACGAAATTATTAATATGTGTGAGCATGATTATGCTATATGATCGGATGCAAATGTGTGAAGTAAACATGGTTTCCCTATTACCCTTACAAAAATACATTTATTTCACTTGTGAAAATTCACAAATAGGCACATAGGATTTTCAGATATTGAGTAAGATAATCCACGTGTGAAACACATTAGGGCTTCACATTAAAGCACTTACTGGATTTTGTGTTTTCAGACAGTTTACCATTTTTCTTGGAATGATGGGTAGACAGTTGTGCAAAATACTGTACTTAAATTTAGACACAGCAAGAGTAAAAAATGTCAGCATGCAAATATGTATACAATCAATGTAACAAGCTGATCCATGTATTTCAGTGTCTTAATTTAGCTGAAACTAAAGGTATCTCTGTGCCAGTTAGTGTGGGAAAAAAAAAATCAGAAAAGTGGTTGAGTTTGACACTGGTTTCTCCATCAGGCTGCAGAATACATGAATATCTTCTGTGGCAACAAGTGACAGGTTCCTTGTATCTGCAATCTCCTGTCCCGTTAGGGGTCGCGGGGGGGCTAAAGCCGATCCCAGCTGGCATTAGGCGATGGCGGGGTTCACCCTGGACAGGTCGCCACATAGAGACAGACAACCACTCACGCTCACATTCACACCTACGGGCAATTTAGAGTCATCAATCAACCTGCATGTCTTTGGACTGTGGGAGGAAGCTGGAGAACCCGGAGAAAACCCACGTTAACATGGGGAGAATATACAAACTCCAGAAAGAAGAGCCCCAAGCCAGATTTTGTTGGGGCAACAGCCCTAACCACTGCACCATCATGTAGTCCAGCACATACTAGTTGTCTTAGTTTAATTATTCAAACAACAATAACAACAGTTCAGTATATTTAAAACAAAACCAACGACTAGCAACAGCTATAATCTTTGCAACTTTTAATAATGTGCTGTCGCCGGTTGTCAAAATGAGAAAAATAACAGTGTCAGTCCCTGAGGAGTTACGTTAGCATGTTAGCATTAGTGATGATTGCATCCAGTTATCAAATGTTACGTTATCATCAATTAACCTGCATCTTTGGACTGTGGGAGGAAGCTGGAGTAACCGGAAAAGACATACACTAACACAGGGAGAACATGTAAACTCCATATGGAAGTCGGATTTGAACCTGCAACCCTCTTGCTGTGAGGCAACAGTGCTAACCACTGCTCCACTGTGCAGCCCATTAGCATGCTAACACCCAGTATAAACAGTTTTATCCCCCACTGATATCTTCTATGAGTTAGCTTGAGAAGTTAATGTCAGAGTAGATTTACATTAGAGTTTGACGGTTTATTCCTGTGGAAATGTTGAGTGAATCTTGTCAGAAAAGAAAGTCAGCAGTTTGCACATTTTGTCTTAGTCCAACAAAATCCTTTGTCCAAATCAAAATGGCGTCAACAAGAGCAGTCTAGATATCCATGCTAGTAGCTCTCTGAAGTTGCCTTGTAGTTAGGCACAGCAATGCTTTAAGCTAAAGTAAAAGTAAAACTCCTGCCTACGGGGCGGCAGTAGCTCAGTCTGTAGGGAGTTGGCTTGGGAACCGGAGGGTCACCGGTTCAAGTCCCGACATGGACCAAGAACTGAGTGTGAACTGGTAGCTGGAAAGGTGCCAGTTTACCTCCTGGGCACTACAAAGGTGCCGCACCCCCACTCTCGGGGCGCTTGTCAGGAGCACCCCCTCACTCTGACATCTCTCCATTGTTGCATGTTTGTGCATGTGTGTGTTCGGGTCTGCATGTACCGTGTATAAGTTAACAACAGAGTGAAAAAATTGAATTTCCCCTCGTGGGACTAATAAAGGACTATCTTCTTCTTCTTCTTCTTCTACAAAGTGTCGTACAAAAGTAAAACAATATTATTTCTACTCTATCATATTTAATGTCTCCACAAAAATGGATGGCGACATAATGATTTAAATGAGGGCCATTTAAGTGTTCAAATTGGGACAGTGATTTACCTCAAAAACAAAACAACACAAAAATTTACTGATGTCTCTTTGTACATCCGTGGCTATGAGCTCATTGCTGTTTTCAGTCCAAATGGCGACAGCGCTACCGCGGCAACATCTAGCGGCTGCTGTCAAAAAAAGCACCAAAGTTTCGCCTCTTTGCCTCTCTACTCTTTGGTAGCAGTTAAGAGCAGCAATGCTTTGAGCTAAATGCTAACATCAGAATGCTAACATGCTCACAGGGACAATGCTAGCTCGCTGATGCCAAATAGTAGCCCTACAATGTTTGCAATGGTAACCGTCTTAGTTTAGCATATCAGCATGCTAACATTTGCTAATTAGCACAAAAAAAAACAAAGTATAGCTGAGGCTGACGTCATTCATTTTGCAGGTATTTTATCATAAACCCAAGTATTGGTTTTCAATTCAGGACCCAGTGCCTTGCACAAGGATAAGTTAGCAGGGCAAATACTGACACTGGAGGTGATATCTGATTTAAGAACGCTCCAAACACCTCTGGCCTCCTGCTCTGAACCATCGCAGACAAGGTTAAACAATGATGTGTTTTACACACATATACAGTATATGTATATACAATACACAACACATAGTAAAGTAACATTGTTTTGCCCCAAAAGGAGCATTTTTTTCTCTAGCAGATCGCTTCTTGTCAATGTATCATCAGAGTAAGTGATGCGTTTGTGTGAGCTGCCTAGATGGATGATGGTGAAGGTAACGGAGAGAAATATTGTCTGATGACTCTGGAGTAGATAAGCACAGCCCAGAGGCTATCAAATGATGACTTCCTGAGCTCCAAACCAACAGGCTGCATGCTGAAGTGGAGAGAGAGAGAGAGAGAGAGAGAGAGAGAGAGAGAGAGAGAGAGAGAGAGTAAATCAGGAAACAAAATGGGAGGGCGGATGTCGATGGCAGCCAGCTAACTGGATTAGCATGTATAATACGACTAGCAAAGGTTAATGTTTGCAGATGCAAAGAGGCTAATGCAGGGCCATGCTCCATAATAGAAAGGACGGGTCAATGGGACTGGTTAATAGTCAAACTAAATGGCTTGTGATTACAGCCTGAGATATTCTGTACTGGATGTGACTGTCGCTCAAAGAGCAAGAGGTTAGTGAATATAAATAAGTAGATCCTGATCATTTAATTCACTGGAGACTGATGGACATAAAAACTAGTAAGGATGTAATGGTTCACCATCACCACCACTACTTCTAAGTATTTAAGCAGTTGAAAGGTTACTGTGATTACTGTAGTTTGTGTGGAAGAAATGGATGACGTAGTTCAAGCTAATTTCATTGACTAAGAAGCTATTATAGGATACTTGTTTCCCTCCCGGTCTGG
Source organism: Pterois miles (assembly GCA_947000775.1). Classification (NCBI taxonomy): domain Eukaryota; kingdom Metazoa; phylum Chordata; class Actinopteri; order Perciformes; family Scorpaenidae; genus Pterois; species Pterois miles. The sequence goes on along the minus strand of CAMQGK010000634.1, from coordinate 25,600,556 downwards.
CTCATAATTCAACAGCAAGCTGTCTGTGAAGGCCCAGACACACCAACCTGGCGGCGACGAAGGCTGACCATGCAGTCGTCTCACGCCGTCCTTGTTGTGGCCAAAAAGTTGTACTCAAGCACACGGCAAAGACTACAGTCGACGGCCAACTACCACGTACCATGTGTGCCTGCATGAGATGAAATAGCCTTCCACACCAGCAGGTCGTGGTAGTCTGTCATTGTCATTCAAAAAGGGAAACCGGAAGACAGGGAGCTATACAGCTCGTTATTATGATACGTACATGAAATAAAGTTGCATTTGTCGACCACTTTCACCACCACTACATTCCAGATGGACATGTCACTGTGAAAATATCTGTGTACTGGAATGATCAGATGAGATGAAGATTAAAAATGAGACTTTTCACAACTTTTCCTGTTTTCACATCAGCAGTCCTGGGAAGTATTTAAGACATTCATGCCAAAGATCCCACTGGATTACAGTTATTCAATTAAGCCAGAGTGCACGACCGTCCCTGTGTGAACCCACTGTAGGAGGTTAATAAGCGTAAGCACTCTTTTTTGCTGTGGGTCGTTCATAAGACTACAGCCACAGTAACGTCTCTTTGAGGCTGTGACTCCCAGTGTCTACTGAACGTGGCTGCAGGACGGTGTGACTGGAGACAGTTGAGCCATTACTACTACTACTACTACTACGACTACTACTACTACTACATTTACGCACTGGGTCTAGTTCAGCTGGAGCAGTGTCTCTGAGGTGTGAAATTCACACGTGAATCTGTGTATTTACTGACAATTGACATGCAATGAATATTTAATGATTGATTTTGCCTTCATGCATAAACAGCAAAAGTCGTTTTTCTTATTTGACTTCAACATCTGGTAGGATGCCAACACAGACTGTCCAAGAAATACAAAATAAATACATATAAAATAGACATAACATGCTGCATACAGTAATAACAGATAACAGTCATAACAGGTAGAGTACAGCTACAAAGATTCTGTCACTACACTGACCATAAATGTGCTAAAAACATGTTTTTAATGTGCTTGGAAAATACTAAATATGCTGGTGAAGCTATTGGAGTTGTGGTTGCTGAAGAAAAGACTGTTTGAAGAAACTCAGTTTCTGAAACACCTCCAGTTGACACTGGAACCACAATGATGATGTGATGGAGCTATAACAACCACCACACAGTACAGCCCCATCACCAGCCGAGACATCGCTCACCCATTCAAAATAGGGGGGCTAGAAGCTTGGTGACGTAGTTACTACTCGCAGGGCTAGTGGGTGGCAAATTGACCAGTAACATGCCAGCACAAGTCAGTCAATCATCTCCCCCTTGGCCTTTTGTTCATCATTTCAATCAATAAAGGTATTGAAGAGGGAAAATAAAGTTCTCCCAGCTAACAAGCTTGCAAAGCACTTTTTTTTAATCTTTTCCTTTTTAAATTTTACAGTTTGTTCAAGAGATGTATGTACTGAGAGATGTACTATATTTGTATCATTGGCTCCTCTATCATAATGGTCTGCAAACTAGTTTTTACTTCAACAGGGGAGGTTAACACTAAAAGTGGAAGCACAACACAGCTAATAAGCTACGACAGCTTCTTCTATTTCAGACTCTCCAGCTCTCCGTCCACTCAAAGGTCAGCTCTATCAGGCCCCTTGCTACTGGCCAACAGTGCGAATTCATGTGTCAAAGTTGACAAGACTTTTTAAAAAGGTGCTAAATACAGAGTTGGGAACATTTCCATTGCCCTCAGTGGCTGTCAACATGCTAACATGTGCTAACATTCTTAGCACTGTACAAAAGTGCTGACAGTGCTTACCTGAGGGGGAACTGGAGGGTTGGTGTTACGCTTCTGTGACATCGGTCGGATCAGCTGTAACCACCGTATGAGAACAGTGCTGAGCGGCGGCCATGAGCTAGCCAGCGGGGTCACGCTGTCAACAAAACGAGGAGAAGCTCTGATTACAACACACACAGAGAAAACAACTTCATTCTCTGCTCAGGTAGGCATTACTCTCTATCTTTACATAGCAAATACTTGTTTGCTGCCATATTAATATTCTGGATATCAAATTCAGCACCTTTAGCTGAAATTTGGATCAGTTTCACCTTTCATCACGGTGGTTCCATTGAAATGAATTGATGTTGTCAAATCCTGGTGCGTTGAGATCAACCTGGTCTCACAGGAAGTCGTATACCACGACATTACAGGGACATTCTGTGTCGTGAGTATGCATTTTAGCGTTTTCGCATGTCATTTGTGTGCCACACAAATCTCTGCAGTTAGGTTCAGGCAAGAAAACCACTTAGAAGAAGAAGAAGAAGATCTACCTTTATTAGTCCCACAATGGGGAAATTCAATTTACACTCTGTTAAACTCATACATGGTGCATGCAGACCTGAAACACACATACATACATTAATGGAGAGATGTCAGAGTGAGGGGGCTGCTCCTGACAAGCACCCCGAGCAGTTGGGGGTTTGGTGCCTTGCTCAGGGGCACCTCGGCAGTGCCCAAGAGGTAAACTGGCACCTCTCCAGCTACCAGTTCACACTCAGTTCTTGGTCCATGTCGGGACTTGAACCGGTGACCCTCCGGTTCCCAAGCCAACTCCCTACAGACTGAGCTACTGCCGCCCCCATCTTCCCATACTTAGGGTAAGGGAAAACATCATGGTTGGGCTTAAAATAAATTAATAAATAAAAACATAAGAAAACACATCACAAACGTCTCTAACATGGATTAGAAAACAACAACAAAGTCCAGTCCAGTCACCTCCCCATTCGCCCATTGCAAGTAGTCTTTCTTGCTTTTTATACTACACCATTAACTCTTACAGTAGCATTTATTGTGCAGTCAGTACAGAGTACATGGTGCACATATGATACATGGAAATCAAGAAAGGTGCACTTTTTGCACACTAAATGCCTTTTTGTGCGGACAGGCTGGTTGAGATATTTCACCCAACAACAAAATTATTTACACAAGTTTTAGACCAACAGGCCAACTGACATTGCTACTGATGTTGTACAATAATAATGCAATAAAATAATAAAATACTCTACAATACCTCCCTCTGCTCTCGTCATTCACACTATCATGCTGCTCACTGACTTTGCAAACAGCCATTCAAACTAAACCGAGCATGTTTTTTTTTTTTTTTCATTTTCACCCAACAGAGTATTCTGTGTGCCGTTTTATTAATTCAGAAACAATTACTCAAAAGCATCTTTACGCTGAATATGCAATTACTTTGGCTCTAAGGAAGTCCTTCCATTTCTCAGGCAGTGTGTTCACGAGGCTTTTGTTAAACTTAATCAATGTGGCCCGTCGCTTTCAGGAAATGAAGGGAGGTGGTCAAGACGAATAGACCCGAAACACTCAATTTAGAGTCCATCAGTGAGTCGTAAGTGTTAAGCAGGGTGAGGACTATTTGAGAGCAAATCCAACTTGTTCATTAGGTGTTTCAGGATCATTTAATCTAAATAAGTAATCCACTTATTGAGTAAATGATGTCGGTCTTGTGGCACATTAAGTCTTCAATTTGATTTGGTTTTCATTTTTCTCTAATCTGGACTTCTTTTGACGCTTCTTTGCCAGATAGTGACGAAGGACTTGCTTTACAGCTCAAGTATTTGTAGTAAACAACAACCAGAAAAAATACCAGATCTCTGTGTTTTACATCTCTCTACTTCATAATCGGCCCTTGATCGATTACTGAGAGAAGTACGAGATTGAGCTCTTCTTGCCAGCTGGGCTGGACTTTTACATGCAGGGCAAAGGTTCCCAGGTTTGCTTTGTTCGTGAGAATCCGCCTCAGTAATTAATGAGGAATTTCTGATGTTGATTACCTTGGGTCCTTTTGTCTTAAGGAGTAGCATTCATTATCGCTAGAGAAACATATTTCTGTTTTTGTTTCACAAAGGTCAGGGTATAGTTTAGAAAAAACTGTAGTCTTTACACCTCTGCTTAATTAATATTTTCATAGTTATATAAGTGTTATTGAAATTAAAATGAAAAGGTAACACTCAGGTGTTCAGGTACACATAATCCATACTTGTTACCAAGAAACTAGCAGGGAAAGAATCAGGAAATAACTGCTAATTAATGAATAACCAAGTAGCAGTCACACTAGTAGTACTCTCTCACTCTGGACCAGGACTCCCTGGATGCAGACTATAATAAAACACTTTTTATGAGACTGCTAGATATGTTAAAAATATGTTAGTTCAACCTGATATCACACCAACGCTTGTGATAGACTTGCCTTTCCACGTGAATATTACACACCTGTGTTATCGTGTATTATTACACAGCTGTGTTGAATACTGGATTCTGATTGGTCAATCATGGTGTACTGTGGTCAGTTATTTCTATGTTGCGGTGTATAACGGACCGTTGCTATGGGCACACTTCTGATGTCGGATTCTGGTGGACCGTTTTTGTGTCAAATTATCGATAACTAAGTAATAAGCGGGATAATGTACAGCAAGCGGGTCATTGTTGTGAAATAAACCCTTTCATCGCGGCATCGCCCTGTCTGCAATGACCGCCTCGCTGTACGTTATTATGTACCAGCAGGAAGCAACCAAGCCACTCTGTTTAGGAAACAGTTGCAGATGCAACCAGCAGATATGGAGCAACGTCAGAAATCATTTTGAGTTGTGTTTCTTCACCTGATGAGTGTAACTCCAATATTCACTCTCTTTTAGCTCTGTTTTTGGTCTCCACCAACTCCTAAGGGAAATAAAAGCCTTAGCTGCTAAATGCCTCACTCTGTTCAACAGCCAATAGCTAGCATTGAAAGAAACAGCTGCTGGATGAATCTGAAAATGAGACCGATGACAAACTATGAAAACAGTAAAGTTATGAGCTGTAAAAACAAAACAATGAGCTGAAAGATGCCAAAATGCATAGAGCTGAGGGGAAGTGTGGAGTGGTTATTGTCCCAGGGACATTTTTGGAGAAGAAACTCTCAACACCTCTCTTTTGTGTGAACATAGTCTTGTTCTGTGTCATTATGTAGCAGTTAAGACTGGTTTGCATATTAGCCTCAAGCTATGGTTACATGGCTATTAAGTGTACATTATCATTTGGGGAAATCGTCAGTGATTAAATAATTTTTTAATACTAGTAATCACGCCTGCATTATGGGAACTGTTATGGTGATTTCCAGTAGATATCTGAGTGGTTGGCTAAAGTTAACATTGCTCTGTAAATCAAACTTGAGAGTGCTGCACATTGCTCATAGTGACACTGCCCTCTAAAGAAAGGAATAACTGAGCAACGCAGCTTTCACACCGAAGTCTCGACCTGCGAGTTGAACCTGTGCTGATTATGTAACTGAAAGGTTTAACCTGCACTGCTTGACTCGGATTAGCGACCCCGGTCGAAAGGAAGACCTGACCAGTTGGACCAAGGTCGATATCGATGTGAATGTACGGACCAGGGTAGCTAACAACCGGAGTGAGGCAAATCTATTTGGTTGCAAATGGGGATGCATAGTGTCTGTTTTTAAAGCACGTCTGCACATTTTCTACTTGTGACATTACCTATTTAAAACTTTCTCAATTTTCCAAATAAACCTGCAAAAAGATCCATCTGTCGCCTGATCCACCTGTTATGAAATAACTAACCCAGTCCCGGGTCATTACATTATCAAGCAATTAGCAAACATTATGAAATAAAACACATTTCATTACATTTGGACAAGCTCTAACATTATCCAACAGCTGCAACATGTCCAGCTAAAAACTTTAATGGCTCTCAATCTATACTGAGATGGTGGAGTGAGTGAAATATACATTTCAGTCTTTATAAGTTTCTGTAATCATTTTGTAAATGAGAGTTGATTGATAGTTTTATAATTACTATTATAGATTGTCTGTATGTTTTTGCATACATTAGACAGCCCATTACATATAACAACTAATTTTACAAATAAAAATTTAATTGCTATATTTACACCATATTATCCCCAAAACATGACATTCAGGAATTTACAATTTTACACACATTGACGATGACACTGTACTCCCCTCCCCTAACTGGTATGCAGCACTCCCGGGTTGCGACCCAGGTCGTACCTGAACAGGGTTCAACTTGGATTTACTGGTTTAGCTTGAAATGTCAAAATGAGGGTCGGGGTCAGATAACCCTGGTCCAGCCCTGGTCTTTGGTGTGAAGAAGAAGAAGAAGATCACCCCTTTTTTTTCTTATTGTACCTGAAACACCATACATGCATTAAGGAGAGAGCAGAATGGGGGTGCTCCTCACAAACCCCCCCCGGGAGTTTGGGTTTTTTTTCTTTTTCTGGGGGCCCCCCGCAATGCCCCAAAAGGAAAATTGGCCCCCCCCCACCTACCATTTCCCCCCCATTTTTTGTTCATTTCGGGAATTTAACCCGTGAACCCCCCGTTCCCAAACCAACCCCCCACAAACTGAGCTACTTCCGCCCCCAAAAGGCGATAATAGCAACCAGTCAACACTGAAATATCAAGCAACCATTTGACACTTAATTTTGACACTAACTTTTGTTAAAGCTGGACGTAAGCATGGTTTTACTGACTGTAACACTTATTTTGGGTTAAAACTTGCAATATCACTTCTTTGTAGTGATAAGTAAAATACTCCATTTACGACATAATTTGTTTTATTATTCCAAGACACAGTTAAAAACTTTGTGTGTGTGTGTGTGTGTGTGTGTGTGTGTGTGTTGGGACTTACTATTTTATACAGCGTGCTGTGCCAACACCAGGATGAGGACTGGTAGGAGCTGGCAGGAACAATCCTCCTAATCCTATTAGGGAGAAATACAAATATGTGGATGTGAATTTTTATCAGCTCATTGTTGTAGCACCAATTTTCATTATTAATGCCTCCTTAATATACAATACACCGTGGCTGCTGCAATTTCATATTAAGTTTTAAGTCAACTTTTATGAGGTCAACATATTTAATGTACCACATGTTGAATATTTCCAATATATTCAGTATACATTGAATATTTAGAAATTACACTTGAAACCAAACAACTGGAAATTGTGTACACAGGGCGTGACGGCACGGGGAGGATGAAATTGCTTTTAGAGGGCTGGCATGGTGACTTAGACAGAGAAAAATAAAAAAAAGAAAGAAAGAAAGAAAGAAAAGAAGGAATGAATAAAGTAGGAATGAAAGACCAAAAGAAAGACAGAAAGAAAAGTCACCCATGACAGTAAATTGGTGAGTGAGCGACAGTGTGTATTTCCCACCGAGGCTTGGCGTCAGGCAGCCGGAGCCGCTTGACGGATGGAGCTTTTAATTGACTCCATCGATGTGGGACGAACGGCGGCCAATCATCAGAAGAGCTGATGCAAAACAACCGAGGGCTTTTGTTTCTAACAGAAGGGCCTCCATTAGACCAGATAATAGGCCAAGCTGTTGATATCTCTCTGCCCTCTATCATGTCTGCTGAAGGTAGACGCACTATCTCAGACATCCATCCAGATGCTTTTCAACTGGCTCGCTTATCATTGCTCCTGATATATCTGCTGCCATGGTGCTTCAGTTAAGTCTGGCCCTCTTCTCCCATTCACCTAATAAAGATCAACACCAGTACAGTCACACAAAAAAAAACAAGAAACAGTAAGCAGAATATTTTTGGCATTATTTGGCAAAAACTTCATAATAACCTTTCACCATTTTATAATTCATAAACTCTGAGAGAAAACCAGACTACTGCACCTCCCCATGGCTGTTTTCAGGCTTTAAAAAATAGCCTGTGACAGGAGGCTTTGGCCAATCACAGGTCATTTTAGAGAGAGAGCGTTCCTATTGGCTGCGCTCAAGCTGGTGGGCGGTGCTTGGTATTTCCTCATCTGATCTCAACATGGCGGCCATGTCATAAACATTCTCATTTTACAGCTAAACGTAACGGTAACTGCAAGATGTTTCTGATGACATTTAACTAGGGAAATAGTCATTACAGTAACAGAATATTGATTCACATTTGATCAGCGCTGCCTAGTTTGACTGTTTGATCATCTCTGATTGGTTGTTTTCCTCCGGTCTGTGGAATCTTGCAGGTGCCATTAGGAGCACCAGAAGACAACGAGGAACATGATTTTTTTTCAGGATATAGTGATTGTTACATAAAAATAACTTTATTTTAATCATATTTGCTCCATTTCTATGCACTGCTGCTTTAAAGCAAGCTCCAACATCCTCTGGTCATACTGTGTTTTATTTCACTTTGAGAGCAGATAATCATCTTTACTCATCTACGCCTTTCTTTGAATGAGAACCGTACAAAAATAAAAATCAAAGCAACACTGTTGAATTCTGTTTCTATTTCCTTTCGCTGAAGCCTTTATTTGAAGGAGGCCACTGTTGGAGCCTTTATTCATATTTTGCCTTTTATTAAGACTTTCATTTGAGCATATTTCAGTCAGAATCTTTGATGATCTGATCCCATTCATTTTGTTTATTTCATTAACACAACAGTAGAGCAGTGCATGTATCATATATATGACTACACCCTCTTAGGTACTGTATATGTCTGAGATACAAACCATACAACATTAATTAAAGCTACAATAATAAGGGTTGTTTTAAATTCACTTTCTGTGCTCTCATCAGCATTGTTTCCAGCAGGAGCAGAAAGCCGTTTTCAGCAAAAAGTATATCTGATAAACCCATTGTACACTATCTGTCCAGCACCAGTGGCAGACAGGAACAACAAGAGAGGAAGATACCAGAACACAGTATCTGCTTCAAACAATCGCACATATATTCAAAACCAACAAACGAGAAATTGTGCAAACTTTTTAAATTAGCCCAGATAGGCCAATGCCTGGTGCTGGTGTGTAGAGATGCAGGTATGAACGGCAAGTTTACGGTCTCAATCACTAGTTTCAGGTCTTCTTCAACACAGCATGATGTTCATTTAGTAAATTAGGGTCCCATTCAGAGTCAAATAGACCTTAAAGCAGGGGATGCTTTGGGGCGGGGCTACCTTGTGATTGACAGGTAGCTATCACCGTGTTGTCTGGTGTGGGAGTTGTCCATGTTTTTGTCTTCGATCTTTAATCCTTTCACAGTGTGTTTTCAGCTCATGAAACTTAATTATAACCTTTTTGGTAGCCTAAAATGTCGTATTTAGCATTCGGTTGTACTTAGCTCCATCTTCTCATATCACTTATGGTTGTAAAAAACAAGATGGCGACGGGCAAAGTATACACATGTGACCATGTCCGGTTTTCAAAATAAAGTGTTAACAAAAGGAACGGTATAAAACATTACATGCCCCTTATAAATTAAAAAGAGAAATCTTCTTTTATTTGACTGATATATTTGACTTCAGAACATCATTGACAACACACAGGCTGAAAATCAAACATGTCTGCTGTATCAATTTAGATATTTTCCAAAGTAAAAGTCCCTAGAAGTGTATGATTCAACTTTTTCTCACCGTCTAGTGTTAAAAAAGTTAACAAAAATCGCAAAAAATCGTAATATCGAATCACAAGTCTCGTAGAATCTCAATACTTAAAAATCACAACACATCAAATCGTCATCCAAGTGTTGTGATACTACACAGGTGTACCATCCTGGCCCTAATGGCTACTGTCACTGTCAACTGGGTACACTGACAGTTGCTCTATTGTAATATTATTTACATATTAAATGTCATTTCTGTATCATTAAATCTGTGGAGGAGGAAGGAGCTGCCACAACGCTGGTCCCTACCAGCCGCTGCGAAAATGAATTCACAGAACAGAGTTTTAGCATGAATGAAATCACATGAGGTTTCTTCCTGGGGCATTTCAGCACTAATTTTTTGTGTTACCCTTTGATTAAAGCACTTTCAAAGTCTCCCTTACTGTCTGATGAATCATTGCATCATGTATCACTGGAGTGCTGCGAGTCACGATAAATCTAAAGGAATTTAATACATCGGCTGTGACATTTAAATCAACGTTAGAGAGAACCTCCAGGGTATTTTGAGGAGAAATTAGCAACAGAACAAAGAGAATTATTCTGTTAATAATGTGTAGAGTGAATCATAAGATACGAGAAAAAAAAAGATGTTGGGCATCAGTTAAGGATGTGCTAGTGCCAAGTGACAGCGCGTTGAAGCGAGGCTGTACAGAAGCTGGAATCTCAATGAACCTCCAGAGCTCGTCTCCCTCGGCACTGACTGGATCTCTGAAACTCACTGCCGTTATTAGTCCCCAGCCAGATGTGTTCGGTTGTTAACTGCTGGAATGATGACAACTGTGAATTCATGTGAAATTTACACACCGCGCGAATGCACACTGGCACTGTATAATATGTGCAAAGACTGTAGCATACGATGTGATAATAAAAAGGCGTACACGACGCTTCATCCATACTACATACCCCTGCTGAGCGCTACAGAATAATATCAAAACGATAAGAGAATAGATATTACACATATAGTTTTGTTCAAGAAAGCCCACACCTTCGTTCCAGCAGTGCTGCGCCACTAATTAACTGTATATTTGAACCAGTCTTTGGCTTGTTATTATAAGAACTTGAAAATTCATGTTTTTAATGATGAAGACTAATTTACTGAAGCTCGCATGTAGTGATTAAGCTTTAGCTATAATTACACTTGATTTATTACACTTAATATTACAATAAAAACTGGAATTATACTTTCTGGTGACTGCTATATCAGCCTGGTCCCATCAGATAGCACCATGTAGTCTGTACTGGAGTAAACACATCCATGTGAATATGCTACGCTAGTGACGTAGTACAGTATATAATTAATGGTTAATAACTGGTCTGTAAAATGTCTATAAACATTGTCTGGGTGGCTATTATACAGTTGCAGCTGATGATTATAATACCTTGTTAAATAGTTAGTTTTTTTCACAGTTTTTTAAGGCCAGAATCGATATATTTGCTTCATTTGAGTCAATGCGGAGGTAGAAGGAAGTTACCGTTTTTATTGTTGTAGTCTGAGTAACGTGACGTTATATCCCTTCTGTATCCGTCAAAATAAAACAAACCAACCTTAGCTGGCCACAATGAGGAAGTACAAAATAGTGGAAATTCTGCCTGGATACAACTTGAACCCTCACATATTAAATACACAGCGGTAAACACTACATATACAGTAAAGGATGGAAACTCTTTCACACATCGCAGGAAAAGCAGAGCCAGACATCACGGCTGAAGCTGCATGCTAACTCTGTCACGGACAGGAAACTTTATCGTATTGCGGTAATGTGTGGTCAAGTCAGCCGTCACTCGCATCTCTGCGATCAAATCAGCCGATGCTACGACTGTAGATCACCAAATACTGACATTTATGTAAATACATCATGGATGTACAGAGAGAACAGAGCTGATGGGAGAGCTAGCAAGAAGTTAGAGGAAGTATACACGTGTGACTACGTCTGGTTTTCAAAATAAGGTGTGGACAAAGGGAACTATATATACAAAATACATAAATGGAAATAAGATTGATTGGATTATATTCACCAGAAGTATAATATATTACATGTTCCTTATAAGTTAAAAAGAAAATACCACTGTTAGATTTTTGGGTTGCTTTTTATTTAGATATTTTCCAAAGTAAAAGTCCTTAGAAGTGTATGATTCAACTTTTTTCCTTGATCTAGTGTTAAAAAAGTTAACAAAATTCTTGTATTTTGAAATTCTTGTAGAATCGCAATACTTCAACATTGAATCAGTATCGAAGTACCGGATTGTGAGACAGGTGTATCGTCAAGGCAGCCCTATAAAATCGGACTTGGTTAATCTTTTTTTGACTTGAAGTGTACTAATGAATTTACACAAATGCAGTTATGGCTTTTTGACATTGCCAGGTCATAAGAAATGTAATTTCAGTCGAATTAACACAGCAAGAGAACACAACAGAGAACAGAGCAGAGCAGAGGGAACATTTAAGCCAGCATTATGCAATCACACTCACACAAGAGATGGTGCACAGTCAAGGAATTAGTCCCTCAAATTTATTTATTCATTTCCTTCAAAGAGGCAATTTAACGCATGACTTAATCCATCTTTGTGATGTCGCTGAAACGCCTGCTGCCCTGCGTGACACAAGCTGCATATTTGGGCCACAGATAAATACCCAGAGCCAGAAATATTGGATCGCTGCAAAAACAGACAAGAGGAGCAGTAGAGGAGGGAGGAGGAGGAGGAGGAGGAGGAGGGTCGCAGATGCTAAGCCTGGCAATCTCTCTTTCAATCTGCAGCCGTATATTGGCCACTTTAGAGACAGACACATTTTATTCGCGCATGACCCACGTGTGAGTAAAAATATAAGTGAGTTTGAAAGTCGGCGGAGAAGGGGGAGAGGGATTTTTCTTGTGGGTGCTCAACCTGCACTGATCCACTGAAGGCGTCTGATAGGCCAGACGGGCCAATCAGAGCGCCAAAATCAGAGGAATGTTCATAGCTTATCAGGCCCTGTTGTCATGGGGCCCGGTGGCATGGCTCGCTGTGAGCTGACTGTAATGGGCTGCGAGGACAACTTAGCTGGAAGGAGATTGGCTTGTTGCGGTGCCCACTGAGAGGGAAAAAGACACTCGGTTCACACAGATTGTAATGTCCACTGGTGAGCGGAGCATCTGCGGGGTATTACATGAAGGTTAAATAAAGAACAGAGAGTACACAGAAGCCACACCGCTCGGTTCAGAGGCAGGAATCCTGTCATTGTCGCTGTGCATGCAAATAGGATTACATTAATCTGATATATGTAGCCAACGGTTTAGGAGAGTGCGACGGAATCACACAAAATCTTTTCCCCATCATTTGTCACAATCATCATAAAGACATTTTTACAATTACTATGTTCATACAGATGATGACAGAGGTGATGATGGCAGTAATGATGATGGCTCTGATTGCGGTGATAAAATATTTCATGTTGGCTCATCAGCGCAGTCGTTTAATCCTCCTCCTGTCGATCGGAGCCAAGCAAAAAGCAGGATCTGGTGTGGAAACAGTAGCAGCAGCTGCAACATTAAGTAAACACCGGCGGGTTTACGAGCCTTCCCAAATTAAAACTCCCCACTGCCTCTCTAATCTCCCCCTCCTCTCTCGGTTAACCACCGCAGGACAGGAGGGAGAGCGTTGTTCTGTAAAAGTTTTGTCTGAACATCCTCCCGATTAATGGGCAAATAAAATGTTTGTGCACTTGGAGCTCCCTGGGACTGCTTGTCTGCTGAAGCCCATATCAAGACACCATTCGACTGCTTAGGTGACCCAATTACGCAGAGAGACCGCCTTGTGAATTAACTCCGACACCATCTGCTAAGACACAACCGGTTTTATGAGTGCGTGCAGGGAAAAGCCTCTAAACTTTGAGCTTAATTATTTTCCGTGACATCCCCCGTTTTCACTAGACCTACATGAAGAAGCTGTAAAGTTTTCATTGCTCTTCATTAGTAGGTTTTTGCAGAGAATGAATGGAGATGTTCTCTTCAATTAAATGGGGCTAACAAAAGTAGTTATTTGACTTGTTTCGGCTTCTCGTCTCATTTCTGTTGCTCCGAACAGGCGTCGGGGGAACGCTACAGCTCCGTATGAAACGGCCTTGTTTGGCGGCTGTGCAATTACGACTTTATCAAATTGGTTTTGAGAAGATAAAATCATGTCAAATAATAGAGGAGCGTCACTAAAAGTGATCCTACAGTTGTTTCATACAAATGCTGTGCTGAATACTTGATTCTAATTGGTCAATCACAGCGTTCTGCTATTTCTTTATGGCAGACTGTTGCTATGGGCACACTTCAGACTGTTTTTGTGTGAAATTATTGATTTGTTAAGTAAGTAGCTGTGTAATAAATAATGTACAGCTAGTGGGTCATGGTTACACACTGGACCTTTACACCGGCTCGCTGTACATTATCCCTTACATATTCTCTAGGGATGTCAAAATAAATGCGACAATGTGTTAATCCAAATTTGTTTTAACGGCACCAATTTCTATAAGGCATTAATGCAACTTCTCCCCATATATGTGTGGATTTTCTCTGGGTTCTCCAGCTTCCTCCCACAGTCCAGAGATAAGCAGGTTGACGACTCTAAATTGCCCGTAGATGTGAATGTGAGCGTGATGAGCCCTGCGATGGACTGGCGACCTGGATCGATAGATGCAACTTTGCGATTTTTAGGTTGTAGTTGCTCAGTTGAAGCCAGAGTGAAGATGCTGGTATCATATGAAACTAGAAAACCTAATGAATCCATTTGTACCATGTCACACCAGCTTGTCAAAAAGGAGGCTAATTAACACTCCAAACTTTCACAACATTTTGGTGAGGAAAAACTGGCATGGTCATTTTCAAAGGGGTCCCTTGACCTTAGGCATGGTGGTCGGGCACACACTGGATTCATCACGTACCCACCGCTGTTTTGCTTTTATTTGTTTTCTTACAGACATTAAACCCATTTAGTTCATTCTGGCTAATCAGCGCCATGCTATCAACAAGTAGTTGGATGACGGATGTTATAATCTGACCATGAATGCATCTGCTCCAAACAGAGTCTCAGCTCAGAGTAGCAGGAGTCCGATTTCACACATGGGATAAGCGAGAGTTGACAGACCGAAAGATGGCGGACGATTTGGTGTTGAAGCGAAAAGCAAAAACGCCTATTTGGCAAAACTTTAGATTTAAACCCACTGCTATAAGAGAACCATAATGTTAATGAGGTGATCACCTCGCGGAGGAGGGAGTGGTCACAGCAGGTGTGCAGAGCGCCAGGTAGACCGGAGGCCTCATAGCGAAAGCTCTACCGGAGAGATCCAGACACACCGCCACCGAACAATAAAGATCAATGTCAGTGTGCTACACATACTGACCATCATATTTTCTCGTAAAATGCCCGGTGTAATCGGTGTTGTCACAAGGTTATTAACCGGAGGAAACAGTTCATCACCCTCACATCCCTACTTGACCTCTGACCTCCAGATAAGTGAATGTAAATGGGTTCTATGGGTACCAACAAGTCTCCCCTTTACAGACATGCCCACTTTATGATAATCACAGTCAGTTTGGATCAAGTCATAGTCGAGTCAGCACTCTGACACACTGACAGCTGTTGTTGCCTGTTGGGCTGCAGTTTGTCATGTCATGATTTGAGTATGTTTTTATGATAAATAAACAATATGTGTAATTGTTTTGTGTCGTGATCTCCAATAATAAATATATACTGTACATATACAGTATTTGCATAAAGCAGCATATTTGCCCACTCCACGTTGATAAAAGTATTCGATACTTGCTAAATTGCAACCCAAAGGTAAAAAATTATTCTGACGATTTATTTGCGATTAATAATGATTCAATTTTGTTATCGCCCTACAATCAAGCTAATTTTGGGCCTGATTCCCCTCCGACAATAATTAGCAAAGCCAAAATTTTTTCATAGATCTAAAGATTATTATATGTGTATTATGAGTGTTTTGTAAATCCCTGATTGACTCGGAAATCCACCCTGGCTGCACCGACTATATAGGAACAAAACTGTTAAATTTACCATAATGTGTGAGGTCTCTCTAAGATTTGAAAAATCTTTTAGTGAGGCCCAGCTGTTACTCTGTCACGCAAAATGACATACATCACAAATCACGATGATTATAAAAACAACATTTAAAATCTGGAAGGAGCCTCGTATGAAAATGTTATTAGTCAAGCCTTTGCCCTAGAAAGCACTAAATCCTTTGGGATTTGGCATATTTTGCAAACATTACATAATGTCCTAATAATGATGATGCTAATGCCCTCATTATGTTCTTATCGTCACTTATGATGTGTTATAATCCCTTTTCACCTCAAGCCAAGTGTTACTGATGTGTTCATTAGTTTGACGCTTAATTCGACCTCGAAGACCAGACAAAAAGAAGATCCATGAACTAAAATGACTGCATTAATAACCGATTGATCCGCTGCAGGTTTTTGCTTTTTATATTTCTGAGCCTCAAGGACGGTAGCGGCAGACAGCTCATTTCTTTCTTTCTTTTTCTCAGATCTCTAATGAATTCTCAGGCTCTTTGTCATCGCTGGTGAAAACCTCCTCACCACATCTTCCCAGCGGACCAGTAAAGTCAGCGGTGAGGAATGCACGCCGCACCCGTGTTGCTTTCCCTTCCTATCTGCGTAGTAAAAATTTAATGGGACCAAATAATGCCATCCATCCGTTTCAGCAAGCAAATTGCAATCACCTACTCTGCGCCTGCTCTCCGAAGAGACTGGGAGCTACGGCGAAGCACACTTTCATCTCGCCGCCGTGATGCACAAAACAACACGGAGGCTTCATAAAAACCTGTGCTCCTCACTCACTGTAACCTGATTTAATGTAGCTGGTGGCACATTGCCACCTGCCTCCTCTGAAATGCTGTACATGTTGGACTAGATTCATGTTTCGATCCAAGAGACAGAGAAAACACAAGTCTCAACGCTTTGTGAGCTCTGGAGGAAAAAAAAAAAAACGAATTCAGCGTTGAGAGAGAGAACAGAAAAGAACACGTATTTTGACATAAGAGTTTGAGGCAATTTCTTGTAACCGGCAGTAGACGTGACTCGGGTTTGCACTGAATTGTTAATATCTCGGCTCGCTCTGCATCCCATCTGCTGCAGCCTCCCTGTTCCACTGAAAAAGACGCTCTGATGTTCATTTTGGATCACAGGCTTACACTGGATCCATTTGCAGGGAGAATCACCAGACACTGGCTCAACAAACTTTTACAGCTCGTGGTCGGGCGGATTGATGCATTCTTCCGAAAGCAACATTACTCTCATGACTCTCTGAAGACCGATGGAAGTGTGCAATATATATTTCCTTCCACTAATGTCTCCCTTGACTGACTAAACGTCACTGAAGAATGAGGCAAGAGCTACACTGAAGCACTTCCACAGGCGCTCTTCTTTTCAGATAACTTCCAGCTGTATTAACAGCAGCACAGTTCAGTAACAGCGACGGGCTAAGTAAGCACTTCTTAGAGTCGGCTGATTGCTCGCTACGCCGCGGGGAGGTGGGGGGTGGGTGGTGTCGCCCCATGAGAAAGATGGTGTTTATGAAAATGCACAGAGAGCTCCTCCTTTGTTAGGATGTGCATTTACTTGTCAGCTACTAAAAGGAGAGGAACTTTAAAACTCCATTAAAATGCAAAATGTAGACATAGACTGTGTCGTGAGAGTGGGTCAAGGGGAAAGCATTAGTGACGAATGTAAAGCATTTTCCACAGTCCTCATGCATCATGCTCCACAAAGAGGGGATTCTCCAAATGTATTCATTGCAAAAAGTGTCGGGCAGACGGGTGAGCTGCACCCGGCAGGGCCGAACAAAGGCAGGGGGTAATACAGAAATAGAAGATTACAAAAAAAAGGCAGAGTAATACACCACCTGAGTGTTCCAGCAACCACCCTGCTAAGTCACATCATCTCTCTGATGCCTTTTCAATGTCACACTCTGTGCTTTCGCACATTCCTCGCCTTCTAAAGCCGACGTTATGCCTGTCAAACATGCACAGCGTCAAGATTCAGTCTCTGTGAACATGTCACCGACATCTATTGCAGTGTTGTGAATATACGCTGCGATCAAAGGGATCTTTGTAAATCTCAGGTGATTTATTTCAACATCAAGTCTCAATATTAACAAACCTGACAAGTTACAGTTTATTCAGTTTAAAGGACCAGTGTGTAACAATTAGTGGGATCTATTGGCAGGAATGGAAGATAATATTAATAAGTGTGTTTTCTTTATAATCACCTGAAAATAATTCATCAGTTGCTTATATCTACACAGGAAGCAGGGCCTCTTCACAGAGTCCACCATGGTTCAAAAATCAAACACTTTTTCTGCTTGGGCCGAAGTCGATAACGTTACTCGCTGCCACTCTCTCTTTCTCTCGCTTCACCACTCACTTCCCTCATACACACACTACTATGCACTGGCTTTGCTGCAGCTGGATCTAGAGAGGGCCATTCACGTTTTTTTTTTTTGCGTCGCCCACCATTGCAACATGCTTGGGAGAGTCTAGCAATTTTAAGACCTGGTTGCGATCTC
This sequence comes from Pterois miles, assembly GCA_947000775.1. NCBI lineage: Eukaryota > Metazoa > Chordata > Actinopteri > Perciformes > Scorpaenidae > Pterois > Pterois miles. The sequence continues at coordinate 25,582,485 of CAMQGK010000634.1, read as the reverse complement.
CTCACCTCACCGCTAGATACCGTCAGATCTAAGTCAGTAATGGTTTTGCTTAACTTACTATTACTGTGAGGACATTTTAACTTGTTGTGTGCCTCTATAGGACGTACATCAACCAGACTATGAGCGGCTGTTCCTATATAGTTATTCTTCTTGTCATTGGTGCCATCGGGTCAGCAACCAGCCCACCGAGGAGAGAATCAGCCTTCAGACACATACAGCGAGACTCCTGAGAGCTGTAAATGCTGTTTTGTCTCATCTGAAACACACCGACGTTCTAATGGCGCCTAAACGTTACTCTTATTTAACAATGACTGCTCTTTTAGAAAAACATCTGCATTCTTGTATTATTTCTGACGGTTATCAATGTCTTAGCTCGACTGAATGGCACAACGCTGTTTGATATCCCGCTGATCACAACTGCTCATACTGTATGACTACTTTTTGGCAGCACCCCCGCTGCTATGATGGACTCCTGAGTTGGAGACCTTAAAAAAAAAAAAACCTGCCAGATTATTTAATATTTATAAGAGGATTCAGAGTTGTCAGTTTATTGAAAATCCTGCAGCAGGAGCCCGTATTACATGGGTAATTATAAACGTGTGATATTGACAGTGTTATACTTACAGTGGCCGACAGGACGCCACCATGTGTGATTATGTCACACTTGACGGGGCACAAGCGAACGCAGCCCACTTTTGCTGTTTGTATGTTGATTCGAAGGAGAAAAGGCTTATCTGTTTGAAGTGTCTTCACATCTGCTGCAGCATACTCGCCGTCTGCTCTTTCCCTCTCACCGTTTCACCGTCTCTCTCTCCTAAACCTCGGAGGACTCGGTTGTTCCAATCAGAGAGCGAAGCAGCGCTGGATCCTAAACCCCCAAACCTGATGGGACTCTCAACACAATCTCACTGTACAGGGCTGCTGCCTTAATACCTCTCTTCCTCCCTCTGCTTTCTCTGTAACATCGGCTAATTCTGAAATATGTTCAGTCATGGGTGAAGCATATATTTTTTTATACCCTTGTAGTTTAAAGACATCAAATGCATGGATAGTCATAAGCACAGCTGATTCCAAACACCTAACACACATACGGCAAATCCCACGCTGACACACTTCCTCCAGTCCTCATCAGCCACACAGCTGTGTGATTTGATAAAATACTTGGCAGGACCCCGTGGCTGACCTTTCCATCCGTGGTTAACACGTCCGCTCTATATAAGCAACCTACCGCACGTAACCAGGCAACGCCGCCTCTGATGAGATCTGAGGTCTGGCCATCGAGTCCCTGACAAGCCTGGAGATATGTGATGTATGTGTGTGTGCATCGCTGATGTCTCTCTTTTGGTAATTGTAGAAGGTGCCTGCTGGGGATCGAGGCCCTTTGAGGCTCCAGACACTGCCTGCATCGGCCCAAATGATTTTTTATCTCCAGCCCTTACATCAACACAGTTGCAACTGAGACTTTTTTAAAAGTTTGGTCAAGTTTTGTAGAAGTAAAAGGACGATGTTGTTGCAGCTTTAAATGAATCCATGTGTATAATTGTGCTCTTTTGATGCTCTATCTGTGATGTTGTAAAAACAGGCTGATTGGACCAATGAATTGAAGTCCCAGTGGTTCCCTTTTTTTCCCGAGCTGAACTTTCTACTCCCCGGCTCTGATGCTCTTGCCAAGTTTTCTTTTACCCTTGGACAACAAGCCCCACCCTCCCCTCGTCTCCATAAGAGCTTTATAGTTATCCCAAGGAATGGATTAGAAGAAGATGGCAAATCCAGACGAGAAAGACAGAGATTCAGACAGTCGGACGGAGGGACATCACTCCAATTCCCAGTTACATTTTAATACCTTCAAGCAACACGTATACAGTGATGGATGTTTTTTGCTTTTAAAACTCTTAAAATGAATTCAGATTGATGGCAATGTAGTGCCAGTTGGAGGCATTAATCTTCTTTAGCACCAGTATATTACTTCCATATTAAAACAGGGCATTTAAAACAGCAGCCTTTGTTATATTTATGTTTTTTGCTTTTATGAATTCTTTCACACAAACCGCCCGGAGCCATAACTGACAATCCCTACAGGAGATGTATTACAATGATAGGCCAGATCAGCGCAATCATCACCAGCACAGGCCTCGGCCCCAGACTATTACAGTCCGTGACTGAGTGTTGGTGGGCTGGTTGATGGATCAGGTCGTGATATGCTGTCTGCAGTGTGGGACGTGCTGTTGCGACACCAACGCTTTAAGGGGACACAAAATGTGAGTGACAAAATGTGCTCTCGACCTGGTGATGACTATGAGTGTGATGTCTCATTCAGACGTATTATTTGTCTGAGCCTGAGTGTGTGTTTGTGTGTGTGGGTTAAGTGGGTCAAACACTGTACGATTTGAAAAATGTTGCTGAGTGACTCAAATCCGGCTCGGGGCCCTTCTGTGTGGAGTTTGTATGTTCTCCCCGTGTTGAGCGTGGGCTTCCTCCCACAGTCCAAACACATGCAGGTTCATTGATGACTCTAAATTGCCCGTAGGTGTGAATGTGAGCGTGAATGGTTGTCTGTCTCTATGTGTGAATGGTCTCTATGTGCCCTGTGATGGACTGGCGACCTGTCAAAGGTGTCGCCCACCTTCACCCAATGTCAGCTGGAATCGGCTCCATCAGCCCCACGACCCAGGGCGGGATAAGCAGTTACAGATGATGGATGGATGTTGTGTAACTCCGACTCCTACTGTACAAGTAGATTGTGATGTAAAGCCAAAGCTCACGAGTTATGTGCTCTCACGACTGCTCACATCGTGCACGTAAAATAGAAAACAGTTGCTGATAAAGATTTGTTTGAAAGCTCCGAGGTAGGTAGAGTTTATTTCTTGCAGAGGTCTGTACGGGTCACAATCATGGCTGTATAAAGAGAACTGGATACAGAGTTGGAGGTGGTGCACCTGTTCATTCCTATGAGAGTTGCTCAGTGGCGCATGAAGCCAAAGTGGCCTGACTGCCGAGTGATGACGTACCCAGACCATCATCCACTGGACCTGTAGACCAGGCGCAGTAGTGCTTCCTTGAGCTCCGCCTCCCAGCTCGCACTCCAGCTTAAGTCTGGGGCTCATTTACTACATGACTCTGGATTCAGCTGTTAGTGCATTTTACAATTTTTAGGATATAATGATTTAAATAAGGGCTCATACTAGAAACTTCAACTTACTTCTCAGTGTAAATCTATAACATCACGTGATGGACACAGGCGTTGTAGTACCACCATTTGGCCACTATGAAAATTTGCTTCTAACATGGCAGAAATGTGCTGCCTCGATCATCTGGGATCCATTTTGCAGAGGGAATTGGAGGTAAGCTAGCTCTGTATTACTATACATTGTACATCATGATAGCTACTGGGGATGTTAATAATTAACCGTTTAAGCGTTAACCAATATTAAGAAGTTTAATCGATTAATGCTATCTGTGAAATGGTTAAAAGAAATAAAAATTAATCACAAAGTTGAGCAAAACTCAGAGGAGCAGCTTGTCACTTAAAGGAGAAATGCTGGTCCACCTTAACAGCCCATCTTAAGTGAGTCTGAGCCGTTGCAGATACAGAAAGTTGGCTCCGGTCTTGAGCTGAGGAGTTGCAGCATTTATTCGATAGCGAATAAACTGTACACACACTGCTACAGCTATGTTCACAACTATAACGCTACCGACAACCCCACACTCACCGTCACCACACACTTTGTGTGTGACAACATCGGGCACAAAGCCACCAACAGTCTGACAACACACACAGTCTATCAGAGTATCAGAGTATCATTACATCAGGCAGTCACACAGCTGACAACATGCTAAACTAAACTAAATGGTGCAGACGAGACGTTTAATGGGAAAGTGGCTACATGTGTCTTCGACCATCCACACAGCACCGTGGCTGCTAACGCTCCTGGACGGGTGAACTGGGGACTCAGTCGTCCGTCTCAGTTGTGCTTGTACACTGATGCAGACGCACTAATCTGGTCAGTTAACGGTTAATAACCAGTTAACGAGGGTCAGTTATCGGTTGAAAAAAATTCAAAATGAGCATCCCTAACAGCTACGCTGTGATTACTGTAAAAGTAGAAAAAAAGGCACTGGGAATCAGCTCGTGGCTCTGCTTGAACTGTGCAAGAGTGGGTGGACAACCGACCAAAAATTTCATTTATAATAATGAGCTGGCATATAAGAATAATGAGAGGAACCTGACCATGCGGTGTCACAACAACAATCTGTCCCTTAATGTGGATAAAACTACGAAGCTTATACATAGGAGAATTAAAAGTGTTTATATAAACTGTGGGAATTGTCAATATTTCTGACTCCATTTTCTGGTCCTTGTACATCAGTTGTGTGATAAAAATGATACAACAGAGACTTTATTTTCTGAGGTATTTAACGAAACATTGTATGTTCACTAAAACTCTCCTCACCTTCAACAGCTCCACAATAGGGAGCATCCTAACTGGATTCATACTGGTATAGCTTGGAAATATTACATCATATGACCATAAACTCCTGATGAGGACGGTGAACGCAGTATCTAAAATGATTGGCTCACCATTACCACAGTTACAGGACATTTACACCACTCGCTGCAGGAAGAAAGCACTTTGTATCATGCAGGACAGAAGTTACCCAGCATACAGTCTTTTCTCTTATCTGTCTTCGGGGAAACGCCTATTGAGCATTAGAGCCTGGACTTCTGGCCTCAGAGACAGTTTTTACCCTCCGGCGGTCAGACTACTGAACTGTAGCGCTAAATGAATGTTGAGCTGTGGATTGCATTTTATGGATGTTTTCACTACTATTCTCAGATATTGCCTTATTTATTGTGTTATTTATTTAGTGTACTATCTATAGATTTTAATAGCTGAGTGAGAGTCGCGTTGCGTTTCACTGTATACTGTACTTTTAAATGCGTGTGACAAACTTGAGCTTTATTCAACTGTTCCCTTGGGAGTTTTTGTCGACATTACACAAGAGGTTCATTCATATTCCTGGGAGATGGAAATGCAATCAAGCTAATTGCAGTGAAAACATCAGAACCTCTAATTTCTGAAATTACCTTGATTGCAAACTGACAAAAGAAACACAGCAGCTATGAATACAGACATGAAAATCACCTCTGTACTGTGATGGTTAGACCTTTGCGATAATAAAAAAAAAAAAAACTATCAATGCATTTTGCACAGTTGTGAAAGAGTATTAAAATTTGAATTTTTAATACCCTTTAAAACAGACATCTGTTAATACACTGCTGTATTTACTATTTACAATGATATACCAGAACCATAAGAAAACACCACAGATTGTATTTGTTATTACGACTTGACTGCTGATCATATTTACTGCTGATTAAATATGCAGTGAATGCAGCATACAGCTGGCAGGACAGCAGCACATGCTTAACCCCTCATACACCATCTCATCTGAAGTATGTATGTTCATGCATCAGGATTTCATAAATACAAGTAAATTTGGTGTGTGTGTGTGTGGAAGAAAGAGAGAGAGTGTCATTGTCCATGTGCACAAATACAACAACAAAGGACACAGATGATGAGACAGGAAGTTAAACAAAGAAAGTGTGTGAGAGAGATTTTTCATTTCCTCCACAGAAGTATCATGATTTTAAAAGAAAGGGTGGATATAGAAACTGTAACGCTGCTTTGGTTGAAAGGGACTGTACGTAACTTTTTACACATACAAACATGTTTTAATTGTATTTTATTGCCAATGTGTGAGCAGGTTGTGAACCTAATCTAAAAAATAAGACCTTTCTCAGCCTGTAGAGTGCATTAAATGTGAAGAATCCGGGACGTTTTTCCAGGAAAATCCAGCGGATGTGACATTATTCGTGCACGCGAGTGCCTAGTCGTAGGTAACGTATGGTTAGAAATGGAGTTTGCTAACGCTAACATACAACCAGCCCCACCACAACTCAAAAAAACAACAAAAAAATCCAGTTATATCTAATGAAAATCAAGTGAGCAGCGGAGCAGAAGACAGAGAGTTTGGATCTGAGAATATCGAGGGAATGAACAGCAGAGGAGCAGAAATCTTCTGACCACGGTCGGGAGGCTGAAGCAGAGATTAACACTAGGATCAACATCCACCAGGCCTTTGATTCATGGAGGGACCTTCCTTTGGTACACCAACATTACTGCCAAACGTGAAATATACACTCACTGGCCACAAAATTAGGTACACCTGTTTAATTGCTTGTTAACACAAATAGCTAATCAACCAATCACATGGCTGCACCTCAAGTCAAGAGATGTTGCTGAAGTTCAAACCGAGCATCAGAATGGGGAAGAAAGGGGATTTAAGTGACTTTGAACATGGCATGGTTGTTGGTGCCAGACGGGCTGGTCTGAGTATTTCAGAAACTGCTGATCTACTGGGATTTTCACGCACATCTCCAGTGTTTACAGAGAATGGTCCGAAAAAGAGAAAATATCCAGTGAGCGGCAGTTGTGTGGATGAAAGTGCCTTGTTGATGTGAGAGGTCAGAGGAGAATGGGCAGACTGGTTGGAGATGATAGAAAGGCAACAGTAACTCAAATAACCATCGTTACAACCAAGGATGCAGAATGCCATCTCTGAAGGCACAACATGTTGAACCTTGAAGAAGATGAGCTACAGCAGCAGAAGAAGACCACATGGTACCGCTCCTGTCAGCTAAGAACAGGAAACTGAGGCTACAATTCACACAGGCTCACCAAGATTGGACAATAGAAGACTGGAAAAACGTTGCATGGTCTGACGAGTCTCGATTTCAGCTGCGACATTCAGATGGCAGCGTCAGACTTTTACCGTAAACAACATGAAACATGGATCCGTCCTGCCTTGTATCAACGGTTCAGGCTGCTGGTGGTGGTGTGATGGTGTGGGGGATATTTTCTTGGCATCGTTTAAATGCCGCAGCCTACCTGAGTATTGTTGCTGACCATCCCTTTATGACCACAGTGTACCATCTTCTGATGGCTGCTTCCAGCAGGATAATGCACCAAGTCATAAAGCTCAGATCATCTCAAACTGGTTTCTTGAACATGACAATGAGTTCACTGTACTCCAATGGCCTCCACAGTCACCAGATCTCAACAGAGCACGTGGTGGAACGGGAGATTCCCATCATAGATGTGCAGCCGACAAATCTGCAGCACAGCGTGATGCTATCATGTCAATATGGACCAAAATGTCTGAGGAATGTTTCCAACACCTTGTTGAAAGTACGCCACCAAGAATTAAGGCAGTTATGAAGGAAAAAGGGGGTCCAACCTTTTACTAGCAAGGTGTACCTAGTTATGTTAAGTGTATAGTGATACTGTGGTTTTAGCTGGCTAATGTTGCTAATCAACATGATGCCTGTCAATCACGTGAAGTCTTGTGTGTGTCGGTAGTGTGAGCACAAGCACAGGCAACAGGACGCTGACTGTCATTGACTTAATGGCCACGAGTGTCAGTGTTAACAAAAAAATTCTGATTGTTACAGAGAGTCTCTTTAAAGTAAATATATTTACGTCTACCACCCTCCTCCACTTTCCTTAAAGTGCATGTCTAGATTCCACGGGAAAAAAAAAAAATCCATCTAAATGCAGGGTGTCACCATGAGATGGCACCTCCTCCACAAAAACACAACTTTAGGGCCATGGTTTACACTGTCATACTGTATGGATGGTAACTTGGCAACATTCAACCTTATCCAAAATGTGAAATGCATCTTTAAACCTAATTTTGACATATTCCCGACAGTATAAAATATTAATGTGCATTTACAGATGCCTAAACATCTGTAAAATTAAGAAGAGGGGCGAGGAAGACTAGGAGGTGGACCCTGAAGGCCATGGGGCAGGCGGTGGAAGCAGGCTCACTGCATGGTTGGCAGCCTCACAGGAGAGCTATCGGTTAGCCACTTTGGTTTCCAAGAAGGAGTTTTCAAGGGTCCTAAGATATTGTGTCCAGAAGCTGATAGAAGTGTGGTAGTGGATGGGTTCAGGAAGTGTGGCCTCTATCCTCTGGACCCAGCAGTCATTAACTAGTCATGGGTCACGCCGTCACATGGGACCTCCTCCACCTCCTGGCTGAGATTATCTATGCCCAACGACACGGTCAGGAGGAAAACCACCAAGGCCTGGGTTCTGGGAAACGGTAAGAAGTTAGACTTTACTTTTATACCATTCACTTAACTGACAACATTACAGAAGCATTTGTATTAATAGTTAAAGTAACATTTTAATAGACTGGCAGACTCGAGACATTGTTACTTGGATTTTTGCAGAAAATAAGATCTGTGGCAAACAAATGTTTATGATACTTACATGTTTTGTTCAGTGAGATAATAGCCACAAATGAACACCACTTCTATGACTGTTGAAGCATGAATGAAATCGGCACAAGTGAAAAGCTAACGTTCGGCTAAAAACTCACTGCACCTCGGTCACGAGAGCGAGTCTACACAACAAGGCTGTAAAGACGGACGAGATGCTGCGATGACGTTTAGCGTGTGTGTTAATCATAGACCTTATTTCGGGCATCTGACTAAAAACTCATTCAAAAAAGGAAAAAAAAAAATTGATTTCCAGACAAGGGAAGCCGAAGTGCTAACATGCTAACTCATTTCTGGGTTTGCTCTGCTACGTTCACCAGCTAGCTGCTAACTTTGTCTGCAGCTTGTTGATGAACGGGTGGAGTACGACAGGTTTTTAGAGCTTGGTCCATGAAATCAGCCGCCTGCTGCTGCTGAAAACAAGGCTGATGAAAGCAGTGAGAGTGAATCAGTGCAGAACCGAAACAACCAGCTGAAAAATGCTAAAACACTCAATAGAGCTGACGCAAAATGCAGAGCTGTGTGATTATTATCTGTTTATCGCTACAGGTGACCCCGTTCACATCACACAGTCAGTTTTTAACAATGTTAATATAACAATTTGGATTAATGCAGCATTAAAGCCAATTAAAATAAAAATCCTTAAACACACTCTAACACCTGAATCCTTAATGCTGTATTGTTCCTGCTCTGGCTGGCCTCCATCTTAAATTAGCATGGCTGTGCAAAGGGAGCTCAGTCATTAACTTTTTTTGGCTCATAGTCTTGTTTTGGAAGCAACCCCTGAACTTATTGCATTTTCAGCTGCTCAAACAGAGAATAATGCTCTGAGAGGCATTAATTAATGCCCATTTAAATAACGCCAGGCTGCTACAGTAGTTTGCAAAGTAGCAGTACCACATACACACACTTCATTTGCTGTAATATGATAATGTGCATTGTGATGTTATTCATTATACATTCATGCTTTGGTTTACCCAACAAATTGACTCTTGGTTGAAATGCCAACCAAGAATAGATGTTCGTCGCACTGTGATGGAGAGCGTTGTTGAAGGGAGGTCAGACGAACCACTTCTGAGACTTGCCACTTGTTTCCATGGCATGTATCTCCATGATGGTGAGATATCTGTACAACAGTTAGCACATCCTTAATACTGTGGCAACCGTTGGCAGTAGTTGAAGTGCTGTTGGCCACATCAGAAAATGACAGTAATGGATAACTGGAAAGTTAGGTGACAGTGATTTCAGTACATTGCAAGAAGTAGTGTGTCCTTAATGTTGTGAGGCAGGTAAGGGCGTAAAGGTGGGTTAGCAGATGGCTGTGTAGTAGACAACTTACATGTACTGAACCAGGGGGTGGCCTGAAAACACCAGACCGAGGCCGAGGCCAATCCTTGCCTTAAGAACTTCAGTTGCCTCTGTGATCCAGTGGCAACTGACTGCAAAACCACAAAGCCAATGTTTTTGCAACATCACCGGCCAAAAACAAGGTAATTTCATACAATCAGTAATTTAAGAATATTAAAGACTTTGGCTTTGAATTCCTTTAGTTACGTTTTTCTTTGACACCTCAATATTAAGGAGGAAAATATAGAGTCCACACTCTAATCCAGATAAACCACATTGAGGCCGAAATCTAACAGCAAATACATCTACTCATTTACACCAATTTATGTCTGATCTGCCACAGTCCATGCTCATCAACCTGTACTTGTGCTTTTAACACCGTCCTCTTTTTCAGACGTCCTCTGTGTGAATTATAAAACCAAATGAGGGCCAGAGGAGCCCTCATCTAAATTCTCTCATCTTGATTGCAGCAGTCTGATGCACGAGTAGAGCGCCTTAGAAATACATGAGACAGAACGGTGTTTGGCTACAGAGCCTCTTTCTTCCTTTTGAAGGCACACAGGCACTTCTCCGCGTTCAAGGATTTGCTGACCTACATCCTCAAAGTCAAATTTGCACTTAGAAGTGCTATCAGGGTATTTGACTCGGCTTTAAATATTTACAACTTTCGGCGAAACGCCCCTGCTTCCTCCGTGAAAAGGTCCCGCCTCAGGTTTTGGCCTCTGCAGGGCACCGGTTTACAGGAAGGAGTGGCACAATCAATTTGCAGAGCAACTGACACAATCAGTGCCTACATAAATCATATCAGCACAGCCAGGCCCCCAGGCACCTGCTGAGTTGACAGTTTCATGGCTCACCTCCAGAATGCAGCCTGTCAATCAGCGGACTGACAGATACCAGAGAGCAGCTACTCTATGCTGTCACACTGATAGCTCGGGCCGTGGGGATTATTTTCAAAACTGTGAGAGCTGTAATGATTTACAGATTACCTGCTTAAACCTGCAATCAGACCATTGGATTACAAGAAGTACAAGATCAGAATGATAATCTCTTGTCGTTTCTGACTGTAATCACCTCTCTATGCAGCAGCAGTCTTCATTGTTAGTGGCGGAGTCCGCCATTAGCGTGAGATTCAAATTTTCTGTCTATGCATAAGGGATTCCCAAAGCATGTAGGCAATCCAGTGTTACTGTTTGCGACTTTATCGAATTGATATCGGCCTCATGGTTTACTGTTGTAAACATTTCTTACTACTTCACACAGGAAATGTGTCGCAAAATTAAGCTGAACTGAAAATTGAAGGCTTCTAACTTTAAGTCTAGGATCAGATATTAGGCCGATACTAATAGTAGATAATAATAAATTCAGCTCCATGTTTATATACTATATACTGCACATTACATACTGTCAATTGTCATCAATCACCGGCAACTTGGTAATAAATATTCAACAAATTGGCCAAAACTTCAACAGGAATTTAAATTCCAGCATATAATCTATAGAGTATATAGAGTATATAGTATATGTATAGTATATATATATATATATACATATAAAACTGAATTAAATAGATCAGCCTCATTGTCACTGATACCTGGTCTAACCACTGAGTCAGTATCAGCCCAATATCTGATCCATATTGGTGCATCTTTATTTATTAACCAGAAATTCACCCAAAAAGTGTAAAATTCATGGTAATGAGTGGATGTAACACTGAATCGGGTGATAATTTATAATGTATGTCTGATGAACAGTCAATCCAGACCCAGGAAGACAAAATTGACATGGTTGACAGGAAGACAATGGGAGGGTTAATGGCAGCACATGACACCTGTGGTCCTCCCAGGTCTGGTTTGACTGTTATTTTGGGGAATTTATGCTCAGTAAGCCTCGTTTACATTAAATAATAATTCATTCGTTATTTTCGGAGGAACATACAGTATTTTGATGGGTACATGTAAAAGTTTAGTTAGGATATTGTTTTGAAAACATTTATTTCTTTTAAGACTACTCCATCCTTAAAGGACTACATCCTTTGGAACTGGAAGGATGCTATTACAAATGAATCATAAACAGGAAACGTATTTTGCAGTTTGTGTGTTTTATTCAGACTGTGGTGGACATCCTGTACCGTCCTTTACCCACTTCATCTCTTTGGCTCTGGTCATTTGCAGGCAAGCTCAGACAGTTCAGTAGATTGAGGCCCGTGGTGGAGGCGGACTTTAAACCACTTTGCCTGCGCACATATCTCCCACCATGATGGCTCTGCCGGCTGTTCTGAGTGACTAACTGACACAAGCCTCAGCACCCACTGGATCCACACTTTTATGGCTCGCTTTCAGGCGCTCGGTATCAGCGAAACTGGGGCAGATTCAAGAAGATGTTTCCGATATAACCGTAGATTTTATTTGTGCTCTTATTCCCTTTATGTACATTGGTTCTAATGAGCTGCTCAACAACTATTTCACACTGCTGATTTGTTCTGCCTTCTTGATTAGTTGTAAGTGGATTGCTATTTATAGACAGACACATAACTGACATTTGAAATATGGCAGCCAACAGCATCTTGTAAGGTTTCACAGTAAAAGGAAGCTGGAATTGCTTTGATTTACCCATGTGCAGTGTAGTCTGATCATATTCTTTCAGAAAAATTAGCAGCATTTCCCTCACAAATCCTGCTAATTTGTGAGGGAAACTATTTGATTTTTGGGTTGCTGGAAACAAATTTAATAAATAAGTGAGGAATAATGTACAGCGAGCCAGTTATTGTTGTGAAAGAAACCTCCGACAGGGTGATGCTGCAGGAAGCGGAGGGTCTCTCATCGCCCTGAAGGTGTTTATTTCACAACAATGCCCTGCTAGCTGTGCGTTATCCCACTTACCACATCGCTAATTACTTAAGAAATCAATAATTTGACACAAAAACCATCCAACATCAGAACTGCGGCCATATACAGAAAAAACAGACCGTAGAACGCCATGATAGACCAATCAGAATATTCAGTGAGTGATACACAGTATTTCACCTCATCATCATCTCTGACTACGTACATGCTGAAAATCAAACATTCTTACCGTATTAATTTTTTCCAAGGTAAAAGTCCCTAGAAGTGTATGTTTCAACATTTCCTATGATCTAGTATTAAAAAAGTTAACAACAATCACAATAAATCCTAATATCCAATCGCAATACTCGTAGAATGGCAATACTTAAATTGCAATCAGCACACAAGTATCGCCGTAGTATTAAATTAGACGATAAGTGTATTGTCCCAGCTCTAAAAAGTAACCAGTGACTACAGCTGTGAAAGTAGAACTATAAAGTAGCAGTGAAAGATACAGCACAATTACAAGTATTTATCCAGTGGCAATTGTTACACTATCTAGCGGTGTGATTACCGAGTGTGAGGCGTCCTGAACGCAGCTAGTTCACATCCAATCAACTCTACAGCAACCGACACAAGCCAGCGCATCAACTGGAGTGACAATTTAGCAGCACTCCTTCAAGACACTGGCCTGCCAATCAACCTGCTCACACAGGTATAGTCTGCGCTCACACACACACACACACACACACACACACACACACACACACACACACACACACCTGCCAATCCATTGTGACAGACAGGTTTGAAACACACTGCGTCACAGCAGAGGCAGCAGCTCGGCTAGATAGCAGCAGGAGAGAATGTGCTGAAACGACTGGGACGGTTTCTTTGTCCTCAGCAGAACCCAGTGATGATTGCAACGTTCCACAAAATGGCTGGGAACCAGAGAGAAACAGCACGGTCCGTCGCATCTGTTTCATGCCGCTGCAGCTCTGAGTGTCGTCGCTGTAGGACCTCGCTCACATACACCCTATGGAGAACGCTGTCAGCATAAACACAATGCATTATTTATGTTCAAGCACCCTCGGAGACGTGTTCTCATTGCTACAGACAATAGCTGCTTTTCCATCCAAGTAGTTTATGCAAATTATGACAAATGAGAAAGGTAGAATGGGAACATAGTATTTCATTAATAATTTCAAGAAGGTTGATGTTTTTTTTTGTTTGTTTGCGGTGTCACGTTTTGGGCGAAAGCCTTAACAGGCAACAAAACTATTTAGTTAGGTTTAGGAAAAGATTGTGGTTTGGGTTAAAATAACACCTGAAGCGGTGTAATTTAAAAAGAGAAGTTACGTGACAGAAACTAGGTTAGGTTTCGGCAACAAAACTACTTAGTTTGGTTTAGGAAAAGTGGGCTTTGTTAGGTTTAGGCAATAAAAATACTACATTAGTTATAGAAAAAGACTGACTTGGTTAGATGTAGGCAACAAAACTACTTAGGTTTAGAAATTGATCGACTTGGTTAGGTTTAGGAAATAACACTACTTTGGTTCAGGAAAAGATTGACTTGGTTAGGTTTTGGCAACAAAATTACTTAGTTGAGTTTATAAAAAGACTGACTTAGTTAGGTTAAGGCAACAAAACTACTTTGTTAGGTTTAGGAAAAGTGGGCTTTGTTAGGTTTAGGCAATAAAAATACTACATTAGTTATAGAAAAAGACTGACTTGGTTAGATGTAGGCAACAAAACTACTTAGGTTTAGAAATTGATCGACTTGGTTAGGTTTAGGAAATAACTACTTTGGTTCAGGAAAAGATTGACTTGGTTAGGTTTCGGCAACAAAATTACTTAGTTGAGTTTAGAAAAAGACTGACTTAGTTAGGTTAAGGCAACAAAACTACTTTGTTAGGTTTAGAAAAACAGACTTGGTTAGGTTTGGGAAACACAACTACTTTGTTAGATTTAGAAAAAGACTGACTTGGTTAGGTTGAGGCAACAAAACTACTTTGTTGAGTTTAGAAAAACATCAGTTTGGTTATGTTTAGGCAACAAAACTACTTAGCTTGTTTAGCTTTAGGCAGCAAAACTACTTAGACTGACTTGTTTAGTTTTAAGCAATAACACTATTTAGGTTTAGGAAAAGATTGTGCTTTGGGTAAAAATAACAGAAGTGCTGTACCTAAAGTATGGAATTTACTTGACAGAAACTACTTTGTTAGCTTGCGTTTTGGGTTAACAATACCTCCAGAAGTGCCAGAAATCAAGTACAGAAGTTGCAAATAAATTAACTCTGACTCTGACTACCGGTCTCCTGGGTGATAGTCCTGTGTTTTTTTCCCCCCCCTCCCCCCCGACTTTCTTACTATGTAATTTGTGTTTTTTTTTTTTTTTATACTTCCTGGTCCACAATTACGTGGTTTACGTGCAAATCAATTTTGTGTTGCCCATCATAAAAAAAAAAGAAAAAAAAGTGAAATTTGTGTCTACTGTCTGCTATGCGACTGGGCTGTTTATGTACAATGTAAGGCTTTTCATCATTTTCATCTGTTTCGAATTATAGTTATTTTTTTCTCAGGCAGCCAGTTTATGATCTTCACAGAAGATCACTAATTAATGTGCAACCTAGTACGCTATAACTACATAGCGCTGAAGAAACCACAGTTTCTATGTCCTTGGCAGACATATCAATTAAGGCCATTGTGTGTCTGTAGGGTGCAATGATGTTAAACTGGCCCTACAGGACTGTTTTTAATTAACCACTGGAAACGTAGCTCTTCTGTAATGAGCTGACTGGTATAAAGACAGAACAGTGCTATGCGATGACACACTGTGGGCCAATCTGGTGTTTGGACATGCTCTGAAATACCATTTGATAATGGTGGGGTTTCAACACACAGGTAATTTAATTGCAGCAGTAGTAATATTTTAAGAAGTAGAAAAAGTAATTCTGGCATCAGACACACTCAAGAGCTCGTCCTCGCCAGACATTTGTTCAAACACTTAAAATGAACAATGTTGTGTTATGGCCATGTCCGTGTCCCCGTCTGTCCCTTGTCTTTCCTTGTGTATCTCTCTCCTCTCGTGTCTTCAACGTCCTCGTTTTCATCATGCTGACTCATCTGCCTACCAGCCACGTTTCCACTCAGGTATTTCTAGGCACAACTTGAAAACGCTGTTCATTCTTGACATTGGACATAATAGTTTGACAAAATAATCTCCTATCAAAGTTCACCTACTAGAGTCTGCGAGTGAAGACTGAGCCGGACCACGACCTTTCCCTAAACCTAGTTTTAGCTGACCACAGTTACCATCATTATAACCATACAGGCAGCGGGTGAGGAAATGTTCAGCGGTGGAAGTAACAAATGATATTATTTGTTTATCATTATTTTCACAATGTTGTTTTTCTGTACTTTATACCTTCATCTGAAGTATTGTACTACACTACATTTCAAGCCACATGTTAAAGAATAAAAACAAGTCAAAAGTGCTGATAAACTGTGTGAGAATGAAACAGAAGAATCAATCACTTTCTGCTGCTGCTGTCAGCCCTTTCTTTCTACATAGTCTGCCTTTCATAACGGCCAATGTCAGTATAACTGTAAATTATATTTATTTTACACACACAAAAAAGGTTAGGAAGTGTGTGCTCATTGTTAATCATAAAAGTAATAATCCACAATTAAAACCAAGTACTTTATTCATTCATGGAGTCACTGTATTTCCTACAACACTGTACTGCAAATATTTCAAAATAAAAGCCTTGATTTAACAAATGAAGGAAGTCCATCCACAGAAAAAATAAAAAAAAAGCTTGAAGGCTTGCTGGATGTGTTGCTTTAACAATACATTTTTTTACATACCTGTGACATATTCTGCAGATACAGACATCGAAACTATAATAATATTGCTGATATGTCAATACACTGCCAAAAGATCACTTTCACTGTCTGTTGTTGCTGTAAATCGCCTGCTGCTCGTGGTAAAAATAGGCCTTGAATCTCGAGAAGAGATGCCGCTGCTCCAACCTGTTAACATGGACAGAACATAGCGTACAGCTAACATATTCATTCACGCAGGCATGTCGCAAATCTGATATGATTAGGACACCATAATAGGAAACGTGTTCGGACTACACTTGTAATATGACTGTGATGCCTTACAACGCTTCTTTCTGTTACATTGAAGTGTTAGAGAAAAGTCAAAGTACTCATTAATGCTGCATTCTCCCTGTTTGGAAACATCCCCCAGAGAATAAACACTATTAGCATAGTAAATATGCTGATGACAAAAACTGAATGCCCATTTGGGTGGAAATCAGCCTCTGCCCTTGCGACTGGACGACTGGCTCCTCTGCCACTTCTCATTGTACTTCCTGTCATCACACTTCCTCTCTTTCTATCTCATCACTCCATCTCTCACTCCGTAAATGTGGCCTTAGAGGAAACATGGCTGAGGCTAACACCTATTTATTACTTTGCAGATACACTCTGGGCCTCATGGCTTTGTAATTAAAGCTTGTCCTGCATCAGATGAAGATATGGAAATATCATTATTTCTCAGATGAAGAGATACATAAAAAAACAGCATTTTCTTTCTTCCTCCTGGGCTGGAGCTCATTTGTAAACAAGGGGAGGAATTATACCGAGCCTAAATACATCTAAATATGTTTTCAGATATTTTGTTAGCTTGGGGTGTGCTTGATTTATTTGGCAAGCCAGATTTTAAAAAGTAATTGTGAACAGGTTATGATAAAAAAAGTCCTCTAAAATGACTCACACTTCCCAGTTCATGATTTAAAGTTACCTTAATTTACCTGTCGTTTGATAATTAATTTCTTCACACAGTTTAGTCACGCCAATGTATGACCACTGCTAATGAATGGTGAGAAACTCCCCCTCTAGCTAGAACAGGGCCACTTCAAATAGCGTTAGCGTGCTAGTGTAAATTACATCAAATATACCCAGATGTTAATTAATGTCCTAAAGGCTCAACTAGACACCGACTTAATGAGTGTCCCAGAGTCTTTCAGCCAGATAGTTAATGAATGTCTAAACTATACTTTCGCCATATAACCATCACTGTGCCAGCTAATGAGTATCATCAGTAAACAGCATGTTAGCTTCAGGAGTTAAAACAGAGAATGAGCAAGGCAGCTCTGCTTGTTCTGAAATACATTGCATTGTTTTTACCATTTAAAGCTGAAAGGTCAGAGCTAAAACTTATATGATGTGGGTTTTTGTCCTTTGGTTGTAATCAGTGGGTAACCTCCAAGTCTGAAAAGTGAAACCAATGCTGAAGTGCCTTAAACTTGCATTATTTCTAACAGCCAGCAGGGGGCGACGCCTCTGGTTAGAATAATTAGTCTGATTATATAGAAGTCTATGAGAAAATGAGCCGACTTCTCACTTGATTTATTACCTCTGTAAACATTGTAAAGATGAGTTTGTGGTCTCAATCACTAGTTTCAAGTCTTCTTCAATACAGCATGATGTTCATTTAGTAAATTATGATCCCTTTTAGTGTCAAATTAACCATAAAGCAGGGTATGATTTAGGGCGGGGCTACCTGTGATTGACAGGTCGCTACCATGACATTGTCCAGTTTGTCAGTTGTGTTTTCACCTTACAACTTTAACCCTTTCATAGTGTGTTTTCAGTTCATTAAAGTTCACTAGAACAATTTGGTCAACTAAAAAATGTCAGTGTTCGGTTGTATTTAGCTCCACTCACTTGACAACAACATGGCAACGGTCAAATACCAAGATGGTGGCGGCCAAAATGCCGAACTCAAGGCTTCAAAACGGTAGACGTGACTTCATGGTGACTACGTACACTTCCTACTGTATATAGTCTATTGTATGGTTGTACATCTAAATGCCACTGAACTGTACAACGGAAATATGCATGACAGAAGCAGCAACATGCGGATAAGAATACAGAATTGAGCAATAGTTTTACATTTTCATAACCAGTAGTAGTATGTACTGTATGCTGGCTGTACATTTCTACTTATGTCGACTTCTGCGTTCACTTGGGAATTTTTACCTTCAGTGAGGTTTGTGAAGCCTTTCTGACAATAATCCCTGATGTGACTCAAGGGCTTTACAATCCGTACAGCAAACGTCATCCTCTATCCTTAAACCCTGGACTTGGACGAAGAATACCTCCCAGGATTTGATGTCCTTCATCCTTTTCTCTGCAATCAGCTGCCAATCTGCCACACCTCATTGTAGAGGAAGTCAGACGGGTTATCCAAATGGCATTGATTTTGTCCCTCGTCGTCCTCTCCTCCACTGCCTCCATACTGTTGAGTTCCAACCTGATCATCTAGCTGGCCTTCTTAACCCTCCGAGACCCCCGATCCTGACCGACTTTACTGTTTTTCAGAGGTTGTAGCAGGCTCAGTTTTACAGCAAGAGAAACTAGAAAAACCTAAGGAATCCATTGGTACCAACCCTGTCACGCTAGCATGATGGTGAGGGGCTGAATAACGCTGCTCATTTATTAAATTCCTTCAAAGTTTTTACTACATACAGTATTTTTTGAGTCAGTACAGACGTGGACGTAAACTGCAACTTGACTGGTTGGCGGAGCCATACAACAGCAATTCTAGTTTAAGTAAATTTTGACACAAGTACTTTTATATCGTATGTTTAAGTTCAAACATGATGTTTTTCCTAAACCTAACTAAGCGACTTATCCTAAACATTTTGCGACCATTTCACTTAACAATGAGGCAGGAAAAACTTAAAATGTGTATCATGACATGCGAAATGTCCTTAAAAGTAGCATGCTATTCATACACTTCATTATAGAAGAAGAGGTGTCAGGCTATTTATTATGGTTTGTGAAACTGTATTGACTCTCAAAAACAGTGTATTGTTTGCGAAATAATAGTTTACATGCAAAGATGAACTCAGTCACTACTTCATTGCATTTGCAAACAAACTGTCTGCGTCCTCTCAAAGCAGCGCTACGATGTTGGATGTTACAGGGACTGTAATGAATGCAAATACTGATCCCACTGTGGAAAAAAATACACTTTCTTTTACTCACAATTCATATGGTGGTTTGTTCTTTATATTATGACAGATTTCCTAAAAGTAGTTTTTTTAAAAATTGCAATATATCGCCTTACTTACAGTATCTTAATACATCGCAATATATTGAATCGTAACACTTGTATTGTATTGTGTATTGTATCACCACATTCTTGCCAATACACAGCTCTAATGAGGACTTTTGCTCTATATGCTGTTACGTCTCGAGGTATATGGATGCTTGGCTTACTCTACGAGATAGATGAAATAGGAAGACAGCATGTTTTCTCACTGGAAATTATTCAGTTGAATCATACATCAATACAGAGATGTTGTTTATTCTTTTTATTAAATTCCTTCAATTTTTCACTACATACGGTATAATATGAGTCTGGACAGACATGCATGTAAACTTGACTGGTTGGTGGAGGAATTCAACCACAATGTGGTAATTCTAGTTTTACACAAGTACTTTTACTTTTGCTAGAGTAGAAATCCTGTAATATAACAGTACTTTTAGTTGAGTATGATATTCTAGTAGTCTCTCCACCTTTGAATGTAAGTAACTTGTACACACACAGCTAAAATATAAGTATACAGAGTTTGCAGTTAAGGAGCCATTTCATTCCAACGACGTGAGACACATTTAGAGTTGTACTTTGAATTTTCCTGACTGACTCAGTTTTCTCCCTCCGCCTTTATACCAGACCTGACAGAAGACAAATGATGTCCTGATCCGAGCCCATCCATCACAAAATAGCGAACAACTGTTAACACAAATCCTACGTCTTTTAAATATGAATACCTTTGATTTATGCGTCTGTACTCGATGGATTAATGTGATTACAGTTATTAAACCTTCAGAATAATGAGTTACGGAAATTCCAGCTCATGAAAGCTTCAGCAGACTGCCTATTAAAAATCATTCATAATCAGCTCTTTAGTATACCGACAGGATAGAGTTGTGCCCCCACACTGTGCTATACCAGATGGCTAATATCTGGCATGCACCAATGGAGTGACAGGAGCTAAATTGAAGCATTGACATATTGACATTAATATTGGCATGATTAATTATATGACAACCTATGGCTTAAAAGGATAATGATAATAATCACATCATATATGGCATATGTGAAACTGCTCCATGCTTTGTTTCTGAAGCTGATATTACAT
The DNA here is from genome assembly GCA_947000775.1 of Pterois miles. Lineage (NCBI taxonomy): Eukaryota > Metazoa > Chordata > Actinopteri > Perciformes > Scorpaenidae > Pterois > Pterois miles. Next base: position 25,561,742 of record CAMQGK010000634.1, on the reverse strand, counting down.
ACTGTAATCCACAACCATTGTGGAAGAAAAATCCCATTATTGGATTATGTCTATGAAGTGCCACTCATTCTGGACTAAGCAGTGAAAAGAGCCTGAAATGTATTTGCTAAATGGCTTGAACAGGGAACGATACAAAAACATGTTAAGTATTTGATTTATGAGGACGGCAGTTCTGAGAAACCCCTACCTTCAGACCAGACGTGCAATTGTGTTATCAAAGTCTGTGGATAATGTACATGAAATACACATTTCAAATGGATACCGAAAGAGAAGTCTGTCGTGCTGTCAAAAAATACTAAACCGTCTGCTCGTGACTGACATTCTGTAATTAACTGATAAATGCAGAACGCACACACCGTTTCTGCAGGAATACGTTACCGACGTTGCCTCATTATCCGAAGCGTGGCAGTTTGCGTGGCGGGAAGCAGAGTGGGAACACACAAACTGAAAGGTACCATCGCAAAAGTGCATGAAAATTGGCCAATAGAGCTTTTCAGTGAGCTATTACGACCTGCTTTTTGTTAAGAGTGTTCTCATTTTAAGCCACAGATGTGGAACAAACTAAGATATCTCAACAACTGCTTCATGGATTGCCATTAAGTTTTGCAGGAAATCATGTTTCCCAGAGGTTTAAGTCTAATGACTTTGATGGTCCCCTACTCTTCATCCAGCTAAAATTTCAATGTTTTTCTGTCTGACTAGGTGTCTGCAAAGCTCAGGACATTTCCATCAGCCTCAGCTGTACTTTGTTTGGTGCTAATTAGCAACCATTTAGCATGCTAGCAGGCTAATCTAAGATAGCAAACTTACTGTTTACTGCCATACTGTTTAGTATGCCTGCCAGCATGCTTTACTGGTTATTCTGACCCACAATCCTCTGCACAGCAGATATATGACTAAGAGGGTCAAAATTCAATGTGCAAATGTTATGACGCAGTAGTATGTGCCAATGGGGACTGCATGCAACAGTAGCTGCAATATGTACTAAAAGTAAAAAGAAAACGTATGCGATTTGGAACGCAGCCATAATGAAGATTGTACCTGCTGTACATTAGCATATTAGCATTGGCACTGTGAGCATGTTAGCATGCTGGTGTTAGCATTTCAAAACACTACTGTACCTAATTACAGCCCAACAGAATAGCATACAACATCCTTTTTTGTCATTTTACAAAATGTATAAAGAAATTGGAGAGCTTCTCCTTGATCAGTGCAACAAATATTTAACAAGAAATACAAGGTGCATAAAAATACTATAGACAAAATCTGATTTCTGTGCAGGCACCACTAGTGTGGCTGTAGTCTCAGTCATTTTTAACCATGGACAATTCAGACCAATGTCACATTCATCTGGACCTCCTCCCGCTATATATACATCTTCAAGTTAAATAAAAATCATGCAATATAGGGGAGAGTTTCTCTAATTGTGGGTTAACTTCCAGACACGACCGCAATTTAGTCCAGTTCTGACTTTTACGTGACACTGGAACAACCTCCTCTATTTCCATTCGTTTATTCCTTTTATTTCAACACGTCGTCAGCCCAACTCGTTGCATACTGATGCTTTGTCAGGACCTCTTGTCATCTCTTTAAACCACAGCTATCAAAGTTAACGCGACAACGCTTTAACGCAAAACCACAAAGGATCTTATGGAGGTTGTAGTGGGCTCAGTTTTAAACCGGGAAAGTGGATGAAAATACTGGTATCATATGAAACTAGAGAACAAAATCTCTGGCACTCTCAGATAAAGTGTCTCCTTTAATTTACAGGGCAAACAACCCTTCGTGTTTTGGCCAAAAGCCTTCGTCAGCGTGAACAATCAAACTTAAAGCCAGTTTTAAATACTCAGGTGAGACACAGCCACCAAGAAAGGAAAAGATTGATTACACTATAGGAAATATGTGTGGATGCAACACTCAAACAATGTGTCTCACAACTACAGAGGTGTGGCCAGCAATACAATAAGTAACAGCTAGAAAGCCCAAGACCAAGAAATACAAGAATGGTGACACATAAAAACCAAACAGCAATTCATAACAACAAAGGACCCAACAAAGAAAAATCATCTATGCTCGTAAACAAGCAGCCGAAGGAATCATCAGTCTAACCGTGTCATTCTTGCTTGTCATGAAAGAGGCTAAATAATGCTGCAAATTTATGGAAAAGTTTGGTGAGGAAACACTGTCATGGCCATTTTCAAAGGGGTCCCTTGACCTCTGACCTCAATATATGTGAATGTAAATGGGTTCTCTGGGTCCCCACCAGTCTCCCCTTTACAGACATGCCCACTTTATGATAATCACAGTCAGTCTGGATCAAGTCATAGTCAAGTCAGCACTCTGACACACTGACAGCTGTTGTTGCCTGTTGGGCTGCAGTTTGCCATGTTATGATTGGAGCAGATTTTTTATGCTAAATGCACCTGTGAGGGTTTCTGGACAATATTTGTTATTGTTTTGTCGTTAATTGATTTCCAATAATAAATATATACAAACATTTGTATGGAAAAATTATATTTTCCAACTCCAATATTGATAAGAGTATTAGAAACTTGACAAATCTACCGTTAAGGTACATTTTGAATACATAAAAAAGTGTGATTAATTTGTGATTAACTATGGACAATCATGCAATTAATCCTTACTAATTATTTGAATCGATTGACAGCATTGTGAGTTCAAATGAAAAAACATGTTCTTAGGTTTAAGCAACAAAACAACTAGGTTTAAGGAAAAAACATTATTGTTTGACTTAAGATTAGTTTTTTTTTTGGAAAGTGAAAATGAAACGTACGCATGGGACGTGAACAGAAGTCTCCTTGATGAAAGCCCTGTGTTTACTGTACCCATACACCAGCCCTCCCATCTGCCCTACATGTGTTTTACGGTAAAGCGTCGGTATTTGAAAGCCACGCAAATTATGTGTGGCTTTCACAAATAAACCATGCTTTTCTATTTGATTAATTTAGGTACATAACGTGAAAATGTTCAGTTTTAAATGTCATTTTTTATACTGTGTGAGCAGCTCTGTGTGGATGAGGAGCAGAAATGACAGTTAAGAAAAACAAGTAATCACAGAAAATGAACCAGTTGGCAACTTGTGGATTTTTGGGAAATAGACACATGCCACCCGTACGGCAGCGCAGCCGACCCCAGCGCTTCCTCCTGCGGGTGGCGACGGGATGCTGTGTATCAACCTGAGACTGTTATTTTCATGAAAAATGCTCACATTTATACCATCAGACAATATTTCTCATCATCTGAGCAGTTGTGTTCCCTCCCCTGCATAACGACACATTATTTTGGTTTTTTTCTGACTTGACATGCTCAAAAATAGATATTTTCTTGAAGAAAAAATAATCATTTGGAACATCTGCAGTCGTGTAGAAAGTGTGTCTCGGTACAGTGTCAGCCTGTATGCAAATACAACTTCATTAGATTTGGAGATCAGGAGATTGAGGTGAGGGTACAGTGTGTTATAATAGAATGGAAGGCAGATGACAGACCTATTTCCTTTGAGGCTTTCCTGTTCACTGTCTTCTATTATATTAAATCAAATCAATTATCCCAAAGGCAGCATGCTATAACAGGAAGCTGGGTGGGCATTTTTTAAACAGAGTAGGGTGGTTGCTCAAATCCAAACATGCCGTGTGCGATTACAGTGATGAGGGCATTGAAATCCTGTAATTGAGACATGCAACATGATTGTAAACTGATTGAATATAATTAGCTGTGGCTTTGACTTTGTTTGCTTGCTTCCTTTAATTAAAAGATTTTTCTTTTCACTTCGTCAGAGGAGATCCACATTATGCGGGGATGTTTGAGAAGTGATTAGCCCGGTAAGGCCCACTAAGATAATTAATCGTCCAATTGTACCGAAGTGTGCTGCGGTTGCCAAGTGGCCTCCTCCCTTAAATCGCCTACACTGTAAATAACTCAGCAGTGTCCGTTTTTAATCCATAACTAGTCAGGAATAATGCTGCAGTGTTATAGCAGCAAAATGCCTGATTGGAGCAAATATGATTAAAAAAGAAGAAGTTATGTTTATATAATGGTCACTATGTAGTAGTACATGAGACAGGTACTCTGAAAGAAATTATGAGCCGCTCTTTATGGCATCTGCAAGATTTCACAGACCAGAGGAAAACAACCAATCAGGGCTGAGCTGGAGTCTCTGAGCAGCTGTCAATCACTCTCAAACTCCAATCAAACGGTCGAACTAGGCAGCGCTGATCAAATATGACTCAATATTCTGTTAATGTTTCTCACCATCTTGTAGTTACTGTTTACCTGTAAAATGAGAAAGTTTGTGACTCGGCAGCCATGTTGAGATCAGTTGAAGAAATACCAAGCACCGGCCACCAGCTGGAGCAAACTTTCTCATTTTACAGCAAAACAGGTATTTCTGACATTTGAGGTGAGAAAAAGTCATCACAGTAACAGAATATTAATTCATATTTGGTCAGCGCTGCCTAGTTTGACCATTTGATCGGAGTGATTGACAGCTGCCTCCGTTGAATAAACAGCCAACAGGAACACTCTCTCTCTGAAATGACCCGTGATGAAGTCTCCATTCACTGGCTAGATTTTTTCCAATGTTCCGATACCATTTTTTAATTCCAGATACTGATTCTGATACCTGATCTTGCATCGCCAATATCGAGTACCGATCCAATACCAGCATGATTAAAACATATAATGTTATTATCATTATTAAACAGCTGTTTACTGTTGACCATGCATGGACCTGATTTGATTACTATATTTTTTTGTATCATGCTCTTTTGTGTGATGCATCTTCAGATGTTTTATAAGACTGCTGGTGTTGAAATGGGCAACACTAGTGCCACCCCTCAGGGTGGAACCTTACCTATTATATACTGTATACAGTATACTATATCGCCATTTTACTTGTTGGACTTTGTGAAATATTGCCAAACGGCTGACATTGTCCTCGCTCTGACTACTGTTTGCACTCTCCATTATTACCGCAATGTTGTTGTTACCAATCATCACGTGACAAACTACCTGCAATCAGTTCTTCTTCACTGCTCTAAGATAGTATGCCAGTGGCAGCCATGATACATCCAGGGTGACAGGGTGGAGCGGCGAAAAACAATTGCTATCCTGTTAAACAAGTTGATTTTTTTTTTTTGGGTTAATAGATCGGTGCATGGACTGATGTACTCCCCGAATCCCCATAACGAATTTAGGCAGTATCAGATATATTTTGGGTATCAGTATCAGGACAACTCTGTTTTTAAAGCATGGAAACAGAGCCACGACAAGGTGCAGAGGTCTAGTTTTCTCTCACAACACTTAAATTACAATATGCTGAAAGGTTATTATGGAATTTTTGCCGACTGCTGCTTTAACCTGCAAAATAACGTATTTCCCCATCTCTACGTTCATCACTTCAGGGTAACGTCCTTGATAAGCAGGTGTGACACAAGCTCATCCAGGTTAATGTTCCTCTGACAGCTTCACGATGAGCCGGACCATAAATAGATGCTGTAGTTACACCGTCACCTACGAGTACAGCTCCCTCTGAACTCAGCTACAGAGCTGTGTCTTGACACTTCTCTTGCCTTCCCACAGCTAGCTCCGGAGCACACCGTCTGCCTGCCTGCTGTGAATATTAAGTCCATTCTCCTCTAGTGTCTCTGTGGGTGTGAGGCCTTGTCCTTGCAGAGCAGAGCACACTCCATCCCTGACAAGGGCTCCCGCTTTTATCACCTGATGCTGCGAGAGCCAAACGAGGGCCCGGCCATGTTCGGCCATTTATCATCCGCGATCGGCGAGCAGCCACAGGGGCAGAAAGGACCTTGGCTGTATGTTGGCGCTCCCCCGCCCCCACCCTGTCATTTGTTCTTAAAGTCGACCAGGTTTAGTGTCACTGTGGTCTACTGCATTCACTGCAGGGAAAACAAACATCAACGTGGTGCCTTAGTTTATACACAGCGGGGCTTGTGTCTGGGGCTTCGCTCGTTGTCTGGACCTACTGTATCTTGCACAAAATACACCACTTTAAGGTGGCATACAGTAGATGATAATGATGTGCAAATATGGTTAGGGGAGCGTTAAATAGGGGAGCATATTTATTTTGTCCCTACATCTATTCTGTCTGTGGCGCGAGGCGTTCAGCTGAGAAATGTGTACGACTTACAGTGAATCATTCGACAAGCAGCAGCCATGTTTCCTAAGATGTTCTATACCCTTTACGTTGAACAAGTTGAGTAACTGCCTAAAACCACAGAGCTCTGCTAACATATTGATGAATGTGTGCACGAAACCACCTCAAGAAGGCAGCGGCTGGTTTGTTGAGCTTGAACAAAGGGGAGGCTGGGAAGGTAAATTGAATGCTTTCCCTCAAATTTTCCTAAAAATAAGGGGGTGTGTATCTATCTCCATATTTGTGTTAACAAGAGGGTTGGTATTCCCTTTCATCCGCCTCATTTTGCACTTCACTCCCTTTGTAATAGCTTGTTTGGACGGACATATATTCAAACCGTGTATTTTTGCTCTGTCCCGGCTGGTCGAGGAGTCATTTTCATTCGGTGTAGCAGAGTTGTGCTTAACGCCCACTTTCACTATTTCCTGAGTGTGCTCTGGAGGATACGCTGCTGTAGGTAAACAAGGAATGGTGTGGGGGAATAGAGTCTAAAATACAGCAATACTTTAGCCATGCGAGTCTCTAGAGGTGACATTTAGCTTGTAGTGAAGGGTTTCCATTGCCAGTCGATTCAAACAGTTAATTGCAAATGATTCACACGCTTTTTTTATCTGTTCAGAAAGTACCTTAAAGGTTAAAGGGAGATTTGTCAAATATACTCTTATCAACAAGGTCTGTAAATATGCTGCTTTATTCAAATGTGTATAGATTTATTACTGTAAATCAATTAATAACACAAAACAGTAACAAATGTTGTCCATAAACCCTCACAGATACCACATTTAGCATAAAATATATGCTCAGATCATAACATGGCAAACTGCAGCCCAACAGGCAACAACAGCTGTCAGTGTGTCAGAGTGCAGACCTGACTATGACTTGATCCACACTGACTGGGATTATCATAAAGTAGGCATGTCTGTAAAGAGGAGACTCGTGGGTACCTACAGAACCCATTTACATCCACATATCTGAAGATCAGAGGTCAAATGACCCCTTTAAAAAGGGCCATGACAGTTTTTCCTCGCAGCATTATTTAACCTGGATGATGTCAGTATCTTCACTCCAGCTTTAAAACAGACTCTGTTGCTAAGTTGCTTTAATGCTTTATTGCGTTAACTTTGACAGCCCTTGTCTCCATGCAATTTGGTAAAATGATTCATGGTGCCCAGAGGATGAATACTAATGATTTTAGTGATCCTCTGACATTTCCTCTAGCGCCACCATGAGGTTGACATTTGAGGTTTGGAGTGAAATGTCACAATAACTACGAAACGGATTGCCATGAAATTTGGTAGAGACATTCATGCTCCTCTAAGGATGAATTGTCGTTACATATATAGACTGTATATAAAAAGTGGACAACGTCACCGTGACCCATTGTATTGAATCCTTGAGTTCGGCATTTTGGCCGTCGCCATCTTGTTTTTTTGCAACCAAAAGTGATACAAGAAAGTGGAGCTAAATACAACCGAACAATGAATAAGACACATTTAGGTGACTTTCATAAACTGAAAACAGAGTTTCAATTGACAACAACTCAAAATGTTTCAGTCCAGTCAAAATGTAATTTCTACTATCTGTTTTGTTTATTTTGTTTTTTTTTTTTTTTTTTTTTTTTTTTTTTTTTTAAATTTCAGCATTGTCCTGTTTAGACATCAGATGAACATTTCAGTCACTTGAGTCAAACTTGCTTCATTTATTCTTATCTTATAATTATCAGATGAAAAACAGGTTGAATGATTCAGAATGCAGCTTTGTCCTCCTGACTTCTCATTAATGATCCGGTCCAATACGAGAGGCAATCCGCCCACCCAACATGGAAAAATATACGTTACTCAGCCACCTGAACCCAACCTGCCAACCGCCAACTTTATGCATTATAGTAGCACAAAGTCAGGACTGAGGTGAGGACAGAGCGCCGCCACTGCAACCTGTTGTATGTTTGAGACATCGAGCAAAAAAAAGAGATTTTGATCAAGTTTTTATGTTTTAAAACTACATTTTAGTCTTTTTCGTCAGCGATATTGCATGTTTGATATCAGTACTGTTAGTGTTTAATGACGGTTGTATCTAGTTGTCATCTCGACTTCGTCATGGAAAAAAGGTTGTTGACCAACACATTTTGTAATAGTTTTCGTTAACGAAATTAACACTGATGCTGTATTGAAAACTTGCGATTGAGACCATAAACTCATGTTTACTTAGGTAATAAACCAGGTGAGAAGTATGTCCATTGTCTCATAGACTTCTATACAATCAGACTTCTTTTTGCCACCAGGAGTCGCCCCCTGCTGGATATTAGGAAGAATTTCACTTTCACTTGTCAGACCTGCAAGTAGCAAACTGGGTAAACCCTTAAATTTTCACATAGCACCATCACCAGCTCAACATATGTATATACTGTATGTTTATCTCTGTAGGTCCATCACTACTGGCGACCCTTTTTCACATTGTGACATTGTACTTTATATATTGCCAATATAAAAATGTCAATTATTGTTGCTTTAATCTTGTTTATTTATACATTTTCTTTGAGCTTCAAGATGTTTAGGTTTTGCCAAGTCATACTGCATATTAGCTTCAGATAAATGCCATTAGCAGCAACCCCGTCCTGAAATGAGCTTCGCACATTCAACTTGTTTGTTTCCTCCAGTCTGTACAGAACAAGCGGGAAATGTATTATTGTTATTATCTTAATATGATATGAGGTATTTGTGTTAGGTATTTTGTGTTAATCCAAAGCAAAGTTCACTGAGAAATAAGGCATACATGATTATAAATTTCTAAATTTCCCTTCCCAACAGTGAAATGTACTGTCAGCAGCCTTGTGGAACTTGTTTTCCTAACTTTCTCATTGATTATTTAAACCAGAGTCAACATGATACCATTTATAGCCATGTTTTGCTAATGCGTTCTATATTTTTAGCAGCGAGCCCTTCCGTCTTTACCCATTTTGAATTATAATAACAAAAGGCGGATGATTTATTCGTGCTCCTTTTGTAGTGCTTTCTTTTCTCCTACCTGTCTCCAGGAGAGAGGAGTGATGCAACAGCCTGATATCAACATCTGTGCCTCTGTGAAGACAGCGCTGCCCAGATAAGACCTTCACCAGAGCACAGGAGGCTGTACAGTGGGGGGAGATACGCAGCGCAGGCAGATAAAGAGAATAACGGGAATCCAAATGGCTGCCTGAGAAATCGCATAGGTAGCAACTTCAGAATGACCTCAACAGATATGAGGCACATCGGCACACAATCACGTCCTTCATTTTTGTTTGTGTAAACAGCAATGGATCACGAGAGTCCTACATCTAATGTCAGTCACACATACAGTTTGGCAGGACCTTGGGCATGTTATGCAATGCTCACTTCCCTAAAGCAGGTGATGTGGCAGAAGAAATGGCTGGGACATTGGCTTTTTAGTGGGCAAAAATACCTGTATACATTACACCCTTTTCAACCTGGAGTTTTCTACTTAGATAAAATGCCACAGTCCATATGTGCATTAGTATTAATATTACATGAGTTATAAAATCCTAAGGCAGTAAAGGTGAGCTCCAATACTGTTGATGCCTTCAGGGTTCTTACCAAAAAAAAAAAAAAACACTTATTGGCTGAACAAGTCAAGCAAGGTCAGCTAATAAAACTACAGTGAAGTAATTGTGAAAGGCTTTGCGTTTTTGAATCCTCGCTTTTAAAGAAATAGTGCAGGTTTGTGGGGTCAAAATCAACAGTCCCATTGAACAGAAAATTTCCAGCACAGTCACAAAAAGCAGAAGACGCTCATTTCGATTTACTGCCTCGTGGTTGTTTGCCTCCACCAACAAGTCAAGCTGCAGTTCACATCCATGTCTGTCCAAAATGTCCTCACTTCATTTTATTCTGTTTTGTCACACCTTGACCTTTGACCTTCTAATCAGTTCATCCTGGAGTGGATGTTTGTGCCAAATTTGGAGGAATGGCCTCCGAATGTTCCTGAGATACCACAGGAATGTGACGGACGTATGGTCACGGTGACCATGACCACCGAAACCAGATCAGTTCATCCTTGAGTCCAAGTGGATGTTTTTGCCAAATTTGAAGAAATTCCCTTCAAAATAAGCAAGATTAAATGACAAAGATCGGCAAAAAACAACCTATGATTTACTCAGCCAGCTGCCGATAGCCGATATGTTCGTCCACTTGCCCAACCTTACCGCCGGTTCGCTTTCTCCCAGAAAATGAAGGCTCCATTTACGGCACAAAGGAAATGATAACACTTGAGTTGCAACGATACTTATAATAAAATAACAACACAGAGGCTCTATAGTCCAATACAGAAAACTCTTTAATGCCTCCCGCATTGCTGATGGCATTAATGTTACATACGTTCTTACCTTTTGTAGTAACACCATACACCAGAGAGCATTTCGCTAAGAGGCAACTCAACAAAATAACTCTCAACTCTACAAAATAGCGGACAGTAGCTATCCCCAGTGGAAATACTGACTGAACACTGGTGGAAGAACTGGAGTGATGTTAGTGTTAACTGTGGAAACTCTAGTTGGCAAAAGAGTCCCGTTGACAATGGAGGGAAAGAAGGCGAAGTGGGCGAATATTAAAAAACATTTGTTCTAGTACGCTAAATCAGTAAGTAACTAAACCTGCCTACTTATTAATAATTACTACCAGGTTTTTTACACTGCCATTACCATAGCACTGAGATCGGAGTTTTTAGTTCAAATTGGGATTCGTGCGGTTGTTTCTTGCTTTGGACAGTAGCCAGCCTGCCAGCAGTAGCCATGTTATCTATTGTCACTTTAACCCTTCTCTTGTGTTCGGTCATACCCCGTTCTCATACTATTTTTGGTCAAAATTGGCCGGTGTGTTTTGCACAGTGATAGCTCCAGTTTTGATGGTCGACATCTCATTTGAACAGCAGTGAGTAGAATCAAGGGGCGGCAGACAGAAGGACACCAGAGGTGAATTTCATGTTATAACTTTGCAGTAAGTTCAAAGATAGTGTTTACTGTGCATTACTGTATATTATAAAAATGCTTGCCGTTTAGGCTGTGTTTACTGGGGACAAAAATGCTTTAGTTGGCGTTGTAGCTGAGATTCTTCCCGTTCCAGCGATGTATGGGATGTATTGATTGATGCAGGCAAGCCAGTGTTTCATTGTGTACTTTCAACTAGTATATGGACCCACTGCATTCACTGTGATGAATATAAAAGAAGACACTTACACTGTTTTGATCACTGAACATTTATTGAAAACAGAACATAACAGAAACATAAAGAAAAAAAAAAATCAACATGGTGTGTATGTGTGTGTGTGTGTGTGTTCACACACATAGTTGGCAATGTACAGTCGTGGTGGAATGATCCTTGCAGACGTAGGCGTGGTACTCCTAGCAGGCCAGGCCAGTTCTTCACAGAGCTCAGACTTCCTTCCTTTCCTGACCTTGGGGGGCTGCTGGGGTCCAGTCCGGACTGTTCTGCACTCTCTTCACCAGACTGGCAGAGGCTGGTTTGTGGGGAAGGTGCTGGCTGGCGCTGTTGGATTAATGGAGTCACCAGAGCTTTCCCTTACTCCAGACCAGAGTCTGCTCTCGGAGTCCCCAGCTGCCCAGATCTCGATCCCCTACTCGCCAGGTCTGCTGGGAATGTATTGTTTGAAGGGGCAACGACCCCTGAAGGGGACCAAACGCTTGTCCACAGTCACTTCAGGGCCTGGACTGTACATCAGTGGCAGGCGCTGTAGGTGTGTGGGTGTGTGTTGTGATTGTGAGTGTGTGGGTGTGTGTGGATGTGTGTGGGTGTGTGTGGGTGTGTGTGGGTGTGTGGTGATTGTGAGCGTGTGGATGTGTGTGGGTGTGTTGTGAGTGTGTGGATGTGTGTGTGGGTGTGTTGTGATTGTGTGTGTGTGGGTGTGGTGGATATGTGTGTGTAGGTGTGTGGATGTGTGTGGGTGTGTGGATGTGTGGTGTGTGTGGGTATGTGTGGGTGTGTGGATGTGTGTGTAGGTGTGTGGATGTGTGTGGGTGTGTGGATGTGTGGTGTGTGTGGGTGTGTGTGGGTGTGTGTGTAGGTGTGTGGATGTGTGGTGGATGTGTGTGGGTGTGTGGATGTGTGTGTGTGTGTGTAGGTGTGTGGATGTGTGTGGGTGTGTGGATGTATGTGTGTGTGTGTGTGTGTGTGTGTGTGTGTGTGTGTGTGTGTGTGTGGATGTGTGTGGGTGTGTGGATGTGTGGTGGATGTGTGTGGGTGTGTGGATGTGTATGTGTGTGTGTGTGTGGATGTGTGTGGGTGTGGGTGTGTGTGTAGATGTGTGGATGTGTGTGGGTGTGGATGTGTGTGTAGGTGTGTGGATGTGTGGGGTGTGGGTGTGTGTGTGTGTGTGTGTGTGTGTGTGTGTGTGTGTGTGTGTGTGTTATACTCATTCCCATTCATTTCCTATGGTGGTCAGTTCTGACTGAAAACATCATGGGTGTGTCACTGCTGAATTAATCACAAAATTCAATGTAAGTGGTGATCATCGACTGTGTATGTTCAGAGGGATAGTGTGGAGGATAACATACGGTCTGGAGGCAACTGGATGAAAAACACAATATTTCTGATTACAATCTGATTACAGTCACTCGGCCAGATTTGACCCAGAAGAGAAGGGCTAAATGTATAGAGGATCTGGGCGTCTTTCTCAGCTCCAGGAGGTCGAGATGCGCTGCAGGAATGAGTCCTAAAACCTGGAAATGAGTTAGCATTTCAGCACTTCCTGTTCCCTCGCGCCAAAGTCGGTGGACTTTTGAATGGATTTTAGTTAGATTCCTGAATTAAGGTCTGTGGTTAACACAAGCTTAAGAAATTTTAAGGTTTTGTCCTGTTTAATAAAATACGTCAGTAAATATCCCACTTGTGAATTCTGAAGCTTTTATATGACTTTAAAAATGTAAATGATACCAAAATACGTCATCACAGCGACTCGTCCACCTTCACATCTTTGTTGTGTATACTCAAGTTCATGCAACCGAGTTCGTTTATAACCTAATGTTAGCTTTTTACTAACGCGGATTGCATTGACGCTTCAAAAATCACAGTTATCCTGCTGAACAAAACATGTATCAGATATTTGCCACAGAGCTTATTTTCTGCACTAATTCAAAACCCAGTGGAAAAACCCCATTGGCCCCATTTTGTTGAGGAAACCACGGTGATTATAACTTCTGAGTTACAAAAATACGTCATCCCTGCACCAATCCATAACTTGGCAAATGAGATTAAAGTTAAAACCAGCATACTGTACATTCCTTGCTGCTCTTTTTTTAATCTTATATTGGTCTTGCGAGTAATAGTTTACAGAAATAAGGATGAGGGAGAAGTGTTTTACCATTAAGGGGAAAAGAGTCTGAAACAAACCCACAAATAAAACAGCATTTGTGGGTTTATGTGTTTGAGCAGCGAAGTTTGCTTTACAGTCTGGTTGCAGGAGGGGCCCAGAAATCCTCTCAGGTTTCTAGTGTTGCCCCCGATTGTCCTACAGGAGGCGAGCTGCGACACTGGCATACTTGCCATAGCTGGTGGCTCGTCAATAAAGTCGCGGAGCAGCAACACAGATGCTGGCTGAGGTCGGCGTCCTGGAGAGACTAGCTAATCACAGTCTCTGTGGGGGGACAGCGGGGGTGCAGTCTGTCTTCTAACGCTCTATCTGCATACCCACACACACAATCACATAAATATACACTCCTGCACAGTCATGGCAGTAAACAGCAAACACGAGGCTGACACCCCTCCACAGGCGTACACATAAACATGTCGGGAAGTGCAGAATGTAACGCAAAAAAACCTGCGTTATCGCCCTCCCTGCTGCGTCACTCCCACTTGGCTGCTGCTGTGTTTGCCAGAAATCCAAACGAGACGGTCTTTGCGCCTTTGGTAAAAGATGGTAAGAGGACATTTTGCTGAGCCTCAAGCACAGAAGCAAACATTTTTTTATGAAATATGAAATACAGGTTTGTAGCACACAATGTGGCATTCAGGATTTCTTGCACAGGAATGATAGACACATAACAAATGCACAGAGGAAGAGTTTTATGCTGTGTTTCAATACTCTTTCTTCATAAGTCTAAATCTCTATAGCGCACTGTGATGACTCAGGCTGGGCGGTTGTGTTTCCACAGCCCAGCAATGACATCCGCCGACATGCACTAACAGTTCGACCCTACATAAATTGCTCTTGGTAGTGTGAAATGTGCTATTTCCATGTGATACTACTTTCAGAAAAAAATATTTTCAGTCCATGGTGAATCAAAAGTGGATAGCTTATGTAACACAATGTTGTTTTTGAAAGGCTAAATGCCAACAAATATGGATTGAAGGAGAATATTTCATTAATCAGCGCTAATCCTGGTGAGTAAAGGAGGCTTTTGTCATCAAAAAAAAAAAAAAAAAAACATTGCTGTGGTTCTCTAATATTATTTGATCAATATGACAATACAAGCATGTGCAGAATAGGTATTTAGGAAAAGTCATGAAGAGAGGGAAACATAACATACCAATGATGGAATAATTAAAATTTTGGGACCACAACGTTAAATTGAGTGGGCTATGACTTTGTTCGTGTCAATACAATTGTCAAATGAGCAGCAGATATTTTGGCGGGCAACAAACACGGTCAAACATTGGCGGTAATATTTCGTCCAGTTGTAATGTGCCATTAAAAAGAAGGCGAAGAAGCAGTCGGTGGTTGAGGTCGTCATCTCTGGTAAGTGCAGGTAAGTTCGATTTGAAACACTGCCCTGTCAAAACTCACACTGTGCAAGTACACAGTGTACTACACAATGTGTACTAACGGAAGAATCCCAAAACAGTACAGACACGTTTCACTTTCAGTTTGCCGTCAGAATAGCATACACTTAAACGGATACACGTTTTTTTAGGTGAACCTTTGTTTTAGGTGTATAAAATGCAGTTTTCTGCCATCCTCGTCCGTAACACTGTATTGATTTGCTTCGTGGCTAGTACTCCTCTCTGTTTCTCGATGCTGGGGGCACTGACCATCATCCTCATATAACCCCACTTCAAAACACCTGGACTATTCCTTTAAGCTAACTTTCTGTAGGTTATATGGTACGGCAGGTAACAGGTGTGCTCTACACAGGTAAAATATCACATTCAAAACTAACTATGCTCTAAGTGGCTTACAGTTTCCACATCTTATGTCTGCGGCTGCTCAGACTTTATCCTTTATTTGTCTTTGTTTTGCCGAAATCTAACACTTGCAGTTCAAGATTTTTCATTTCATTTCTTTTTAGTGACAGGTCATTCTTTCAGCCGTGCACAATGCTAATCCAGGTCCAAAAGTCAGAACCTGTCGAGATGGGAAATGTCCTTCTGTCTTTTTATACTTTTTACTGCAACAACAACCCACACTCAGCCGTCACGGTGCTAGACCGAAACCTTGCTCATCCTTTAAAAAATCTATGTCCCATGAAAACATTTATGTGAGGTCTGATCCGGTCGATTGTAAGAACACACTGTATCAGTACGTGTAAACCACACATTCACAATGTGATCCAATCTGCAGTAAAACACTCCCAACCATGAACGTGCTGTTAAGGCCACACTCAAAGAAAAATCTAGTCTTTATAAAAACAGCAGAATAACAGATAAGACTGATCAATACAAAGACGCATACTTGAGAGTATTCTTCACTGTCATCGCTCATCAAAATGTAATATCGCACAAAGCACGGAGAGAGGGTTTCATATAGAGCCCAGGGGCCAAGGACGATCATACAATTTTTAGATAATGAAATCTGCAATTGAGGTGTTTATATTAGCGTTGGATATACGGAATGAGTCATTCTTTAAGCTAATGATTAATCAAACAGACAGCTATCTATGAACTTAACCTGGACCAGCAATTCTCATATTTCATCGCTGGCTCATGGGGAAATGACGGAAGTTCATTAGTCTTACCTCGTCTGGCCACACTTTGTTATTGAATCCTTTACCTGCTCTATGTGATCAATACTTAATTACACAGGCTTTTCCTGTGTTTTGGTGGATTATTGGTTGGAAGAAAGGGGCTTGTTTGAGAGGGCGAGAGCAACCCAGCAGGCTTATAAAGACAGAAACCGTCGCAGTGATCAGTAACCATGCATCATTACTCCACAGTCGATGGTAACAAAGTGTCCTGAATCATGCTTAACGACATCAGAGGCAGCGAATAGGGAGGGACAGCAGATGCTTAGTTTGTTAGCCAGGCCACTACTGATGCCACTGTGTTAGCCTGGCTGCCTTAGTGCTGTAATGTGCCTGGCAACAACAGGCGACAAGACAATTAATAATCCCAGCTCAAAACATATGCTTCTGTTTACAGCTTTTAGGGACTTGTAATTGATAAAAAGAGGCAAAGAATTGATGTTGCCTTATTGACTTTAAGGGCGTCTGATGAAAAAACACTGAAGAACAATGTTCCATTAGAGCTTAAGTATGCTGAGAGGCGTCATAAATCCATGTGTCATCTGGATATATGTGCTATTTATTCTCATTACGTGAGGCCGCTGCATAAAAATGCACATATGCCTGAATCAAATACATTATGCTGCGTGAACCATCATTTTTAGTCACGCTATCTGCATGGCGATGGCAATGCTGGCCTTATGTTTTGTACATTCACCACTTTTACCCTGATATATCTTAACAATTATTGGATGGAATGCCTTGAAATATTGCTCAAACATGCAGAGTTACCAGAGGATGAAACCTAATGTCTTTAGAGGTCCCCCAACCTTAAGGTGGAACTAGACTTTTTCCTCAAGTGCTAATATGAGACTGAGAGAATGAGACTGTTTTTGGTCGAGTGTGAAATGTCTTGGCAACTGTTGCACGAACTACCATTAAATGTGTACCATATGGCCATGTTGCCCAGCAACTGAGAACTGCATCCTCAATTATGTTGTGAAGGAAACATATTTTCAGTTACAACGCTGGCCCGACGGCGTAGCATCCTCCGGTTCCACCCCCAAACTTTTAGCTCTGTCAGCACCGGTGCTGTCGTTTGCACTGTTAGCAGCGTAAACTAACCTTGCTGGTCGTATGGGAACGTTATTTGTAGGCGACCACGCCGTGCCCAGAGGATGACTTTGGTGATCACCTGACTTGTCATCCAGAGCCACCATGACGTTTGTGGTTTTGAGAGAAATGTCTCAACAACTATTCAATGGATTTCCATGAAATTCAGTGGCAACGTTAACCATCCTCCTCATGATAAATAACTCTGGTGATCCTTGACTTTTCATTTAGTGCCAACATCAGGTTTAAATTTAAATTCAGAGCTGAAAAAAGTAATCTAGTCATCGATAAAATCAATAGAAATATAAGCAAGTGTTTTAATAAGGATTGTTGATGGCAAATTGCCATAATTTAATTGAGAAATAACCTTCGAAAAATAATGACATTCTGCCTCAACTGTAATTTGTATGTAATGTTAATTGGCAAATGTTAGCATTTTATTGTGAGCACGTGATCATTTGGTAGAGCCTCATGGAGCTGCAAGCAAGTCTGTAGACCGGGCCTATTCAATTGGTGGCCCGTGGGCAGAATTCGGGCCTTTAACGACCTAAACCCGGCCCTCTGATCGTTTATTGTAATCTACATTACAGTTTTTAGAGACTGTAGGAGGCTCAGTCTTAAAGCTAGAATGGAGATTCTGGTATCATATTTATCTAGAAAACGCTCCAAAGTTAGGTAAGTTTGGCGAGGGAAAACTGGCATTTTCAAAGGGGTCCTTTGACCTCTGACCTCTACGACATGGATGAAAATGGGTGTATGGGCACCCACATGTCTCCCCATGTGCCCACTTTATGCTGATCACATGCCGTTTTGGGTAAAACCCATGTAATTTTTGCAACCAGTATAAATGTGCTTAATAAATGAATGATTTCTGATTATTTTTTTTTTCTATATGACATATACTGCTGTCCTGAAGGTTCCTAGCTTTGCAGGTCAGACATCGGAAATGCAAATATCCAGCCTTTTGGCACTTCACTGTTTCATTTTTTTAAAAAAGTAATTAAATAGGCCTGCTGTGGACTCTAAGTGTTGTTTGTCCCTTTTTGCTCTGCCAGGCTGTCTCGATAAATGAAAAATGCTGAGATGATGCGACGCTGACACGCCCACGCATTAAAATAATGTGCTGTGAGACTTCAATTAACTCCACAGTTACCTCAAGAAGTGCTCAACCTTGAGAATCTGTCACATTCAGACTTTATACTCTGAACTCTACGCGTAATGTACTCGATACGAGCACGCCTCTCAACTCCCTGTGAATAACATCCTCGGTAAATCTGAACAAATCACCACTTAAAGACAAGCTAGAGTAGAGATTATCCCTCCCATCAACCTACCCCTTCTTCCTCTCTTTTCTCAAGGACAGAGGCAGGTGTTAGTGAGACTCATTTAGTGCAATGCAGCAAATGAGAGCTCACCAGAATGCAAAGATAATGAGATAATGAGATAATAAGATTGCTTTGAAGTAGATAAACATCCAGTAAATATCGCTGGCTGTCACAGGTGTTTTTTGCATAGAGCGTGTTTAATCAGCGCTCATCAACATTCACGATGTAAAACGTTCGTCCTTTGGTATTTAAACAAGGGCAAAATACATGGCTGATGGTTCAAAACACTGACATGCATATTGAGAAAAGCATTTCACTGTTTCCGAAAGACAAATATGTCCATCCGCATAGTCATATTAGTATTTTTTTACAGCTGGGCTATAAGGAGGCTAATATCTCAGATCAGATCATGTGTTCTGCTGTCTGTATGAGGCGTGTGCTTTTAGCCAGATTAGCTGTGTGTTCAGAGGGAATAAACACAGATCCTCTCGGTCAAACGGACGGACTGATGTCTGCAGCACAATGCGGTTGCTATAAGCCAAGGGCTAAACATCCACGCCTGCATCCCATCAATTATAGATTAAAGACTGATATCTGTTTGCTCGTCAGAGATGACATGCATTCTCTCGTTTAATGATGTGATTGATTTTTACACAAAAAAAGTAAATAATATGTGTTCATGCACGGGTTAATCTGTGTGGCCCTGCAGCAGCATGATGGCAGGTATGCAGGCTGTCGTGAATAGCATTTTACGGGCCTCGAAGTTAAAGTGAGGCACTACTGTACGCGCACCTTTACACACAACAAACAGCAAAATCCATCTGACAATTAATAATAATGTATGTGGAATATGAATAATGAGGTGGGATTATTCCTCACTTCATGGGCTATTTAGAGATTTATACATTATTATAACATACTGTATATATGGTGTAGATGTGTATATATGTATTTTATATATATATGTGTATATCTATATATACGTATATATATAAAATAAAGATAATAAAGAAATACTTTCAAGTATTTCCTAAAAAGATGCATCTTCTTCTTCTTCTAAATTAGATAGGACTATCAATCGATAACAATCTTTAATCATGATTAATCACAAATTGATCACAGTATTTTTCTGTTCACAATGTAACTGAAAGCAGATCTGTCAGGTATTAAAGTAAACTTATTATTATTTAATACTCTTATCAACATGGGAGTGGACAAATATGGCAGAAAACAATGACAAATATTGTCCAGAAACCCTCTCAGGTTCTGCATTGAGCATAAAAAATATGCTTAAATCATAACATGACAAACTGCAGCCCAACAGGCAACAACAGCTGTCAGTGTGTCAGAGTGCTGACTTGACTATGACTTGATCCAGACTGACTGTGATTATCATAAAGTGTTCATGTCTGTAAAGGGGAGACTGGTAGGTACCAATAGAACCCATTTACATTCACATATCTGGAGGTCAGAGGTCTAGGGGCCCCTTTGAAAATGGCCACGACAGTTTTTCTTCACCAAAATCGAGCCTAAGTTTGGAGCTTTGGAGCGTTATTTATCCTCCTTCCTGACAAGCTAGTACAACACCAGTGGTACGTGTTGGTACTAATTTATTACTTAGATTTTCTAGCTCCATATAATAGCAGCAGCTTCACCATAACTTTAAAACGGAGCCTGCTGCAACGTAAAACTCGCAAGTTGCGTTAACGCATTAAGAAATTAGGGCTGTTAAAACCATGTTGCGTTAACGTGTTATTATTGCGTTCATTTTGACAGCCCGAACCACAGCGTAGCTGTGAAGACTGGGGCTTGATTACCTTTTATGCTGCGCTGCATGTCGCCTACTGAAATGTAGATTCATCGCTCAACACAAGCAAAAAAATAAAACCGGTCTGACGGGCACGACCGCCTCCCCCACCTCATCGAGCATTCCTGGAGAAACATATGAAGCCGTCAGCTCCCATCGAGTCAATAGATTTTTAGCAACCCCGGCTACGCTTGTCAGCTTTACCTGATTGCCTGACATACTTCCTCAGTGTCTCTTGGCTCATCTACAGTTGTCACTTTTCCAGACGTGGCTGTTGAAGCCATGCCCTTAGTCGTTCCCTTAATTCCCCTCAAGTCTTTTTTTGTTCTCTTTTCATACCTGGACTCTGGCCAGTCCTTTCAGTCCTGATGTCTCCATTGCCCAGAGTGTCTCTGTCTAGCTGGCTCTGGCCTTGGCGCCTTCTCTCTCTTGTCCTTCTACTTCCCTCTTGGATCCCTGACCTCTCTTTATCCCCCCCCCTCCCATTCAATCTTTTCCTTTTTCATCCCACTCTATTTTGCCTCCCCTCCCTCTCTGAACTTTTGCAGCCCTCCCAGAGGTGCTGTAGCTGAACAGCCAGCAGCGCCATATCAGACACTGGCAGACACATGAAGCAACGCTGCGCCCCAAAGCTGGGCGGCTTCACCTCGGCAGCAAAGTACCAACGATGCATAACTGATAAAGACGCTACGGGGCTATGGCAAATTTGTCGCAAGCGATGCCGTTGCCACGGCAGCTTGGACAGAGGAGGTTGCTTCATATAAAGATCAGACTCAGTCAGACCGGGCCTCAGCCTCTCTGTATTCTCTCTCACAGTAGCTGGCCTGATGCAAATCGATAAAGTAATTTTCCTCCAGACTTGTTGTAATTAACAATTTGCCATGTGTGCTCAGGGGAACTGCTGCATTTGAATAGAGGCAACTTCCAGCTGCTGCCGAGACGCCTGTGATTTAAGAAGTTTAAGTCTCTATATGAGCGAGCATTTAACACTGCCCACACGCTCTTTAGCAACGCTTCTTATACAGTCCGTCTCCTTAAAAGTGATTCCAGCCGACAACAAGCGCCAATGTCTGTATTTAAGCGTGGTTTTTTTTTTATGAGGATATTATCCCTTCAAGAAACAAATTACCTTTTTAACTAATTAATTACCTGAAACTCATCATTTTGGCTCTAAATCTAATTTGTATATGTGCTTTAGTGTGCTATATATGTGTTTTTGCCCTTTTTAGAGGCGTACAGGGGGTCTAGATGGGAAGATAGCAGGTCAACAGTAGATGTAGGTGTACATCATCTGAAAGCTGAGAACCTGAGGATTAATTTTAAAGGCAGCTCAGCACCGTGGGACAAGTTGTTCTAGTCATAAATCAGAAATAATAAGTAAATAGCAAATGAATCAATTAAAATAAACCATAAAAGTGTATAAGGCTTGATGATATAATGCTCACTTATGTCTCAAAAGTTGTTTCAGCAATTTTTGGGTTGATACCTTTGGTTACAGAATTGGTGTTAAATTCAAGTTTTTTATCACTTGAGAATCAATAATCCCTCCAAAATACCACATTAACACACCAAGACCTTGGGGAGCACCACAGAAAAAGCCATGCTGTGATCTGGTATCAAAAACTTTTGATATTTTTTGGCAATTGGAAGGCGAGCACTTCTGCCAATATACCTAAAAATGCTCTCGGTCTCTAGTTGGTGGTTGTAAAGTTTCATGAGGCTCTGATTATCATAGTACACTGAGGTGAAATAGCTACTATGGGGACAAACATCACACATTATTACACCTGGGCTCATTGGATCCACAGGAGTCTCAGCTTTACAGTGATATAATGCCAAGACTGTTTATGGACCCCAGTATGCAGAGATATTCAAACGCATACAGAATAGGCAAAAATATCACATTTGTACTGCATGTGAGAAATTACATGGTTATTGCTCCAACCTGCATGTGATTATCATAAAGTGGGCATGTCTGTAAAGGGGAGACTCGTGGGTACCCATAGGACCCATTTACATTCACACATCTTGGATAAGGCAGTTGATAAGTCCCCACTAAACGTCATTGTGATGAAGACCATGTGATATGGTGGAAAGCACTAGGACAAGTGAATAACAGGACCTGGAGTGGGGATTGTCATGAAGTGCTGTTTCCCAGATCAGGAATGAACCATCAAACCTTAGCTGCTCAGGTATAAGTATCAATAAAAAGCAAAAGTTTTCTGATTAATAAGTGATGATGATTTCAGTCATATCCACCTTTTATCACAGTAAACTGGGTGCTGAAATGAACGTCAGGTGAAACTCTACACTACCTAACATTAGCAGCATGGATGATAAAATCAGTTCAGCATCGGCTCGTCCTTTTATGACGATACGACTTGAAGCAGCTTTAGCACCCTGTTGTCTAAATACTGTTTCAGAGGATTTTCCACCACGCCATCAAACACATTACAGAGAGAAACATAAAAAGCAGCACAATCAAAGGCAGTCTGTGGTGTTCGGGTTCGGGAATTAATGAAGGGAGCGTTTATTGGATGTGTAATCAGCGTAATTATCGCGAAGAAGGCAAAGTGAATTCTAATCACTTCCAGCATAACTTTTCCAGATGATCACCTTTATTTCCTCAAATTTCTCTCTTTACAGACCCACCGTTCCAGAAAGACAGCTCTCCATCGATGAGGAATAAGTAGCCGGCGAACACAGCGGTGGTATTAGCCATGTGCCAAATATATACAGCCCACTTAATGTGCATTAAATATGCTCTCCGCTTCCAATACGCTGATGAGTTGAATCCAGGTAAAAGCCATTATCCCTAACTGATTTGCCTTGATTAAATCCGTGCCAATCACTCCGAGGGAGACGGAAATGAAGAGAAGCAAGGGGAAGGATTTTCAAGCCTATAGGAGATGGTGCAAAAAGGAGTTTTGACTTAATATCCTCAATACTGTGAACACAGTGAAATGAAATGTTTTACATTATGCGGTAAACTAAGGAGGTTGTGTAGTTCACTCTTCAGTATGCTTCAGACTATTTATCAGTGTCTATTTGTTCAAACCACGCTGACTTTGACCTTTTTCTTTACAAATGTCACCGTCCTCTGAACAGCTGCCCAGACAGCAGCACAGCTGTACCGAGGTGTTGAAAAGACAGCAGCCAGCCAAACTATCTTCACCCGACTGACTCCAAACAAACATTCAATAGGCAGCAGGCTCCGTGACGTGCACCATATACGAAGCAATCAGCCACGTTTCTATTTACTGAGCTCTTTTTATTCATTGTAAAACTAAAGACCCTGACGCACCAAGCCGATGGTCGGCCAGTTTGGGGCTGTCGGTGAGGGTCTGTCAGCTTAGTTTTCACACCGTCAGCTTTAGTTTGGCTGTTCAGCTTTAGCGAATCAGTGCACAAGAAGAGAAACGGAAAAAAGTAAAGTCAAGAGGACACACACAGAAACCTCTTCTTCTGTTTCACCTTCATCTCATCTGATCATTCCAATACATGGATATCATCACAACAACACTGTTACAACAAATGGTCAGCACACGCCGCTTTGCTTCATGTACGTATCATAATAACGTGAGCGTGAAAACATACGTGAAAACTGTCCGTCAGCTCTCGTCTTTGCAGTGTGTTTAAATGCAATTTGTCAGTCAAGACAAAGGCGACATGAGGCGACGCAACAGTCGGCCTTCATCGCCGCTAGCTCTTTGACGTCGGCTTGATGTGCGTGGGCCTTAAAAAGCTTTAAAATCATTATATTGAAGAAGCTGCAGGACAGTAGAGACAAACAACTTCTACCTTTGACTCCCTGAAAGTGTGTCTTTTATTTCTCTCAGCGAACAGTCAAAATGTTACTCCGCCTACTCACACTGCGTTACCGTAACAACACTCTTCTAGGGGACGATGTCACTGTATCAGTATGAAGGTAAATCACAGGAAGGGCACGACATGACTTCTAGGGCTGATACAGTATATCATCCTAATTATCTGCATGATAACTCATTATCATATACGTGTGGTCAGGTCAGCCGCCACTCTCATCTCTGTGGTCAAATCGACTGACGCTACAACTGCAGAGCACCATTTACTGACATTTATGTTAAATGTATTCAAACGGCCCCGATGGAGCTGACATAGATGCTGACGGAGAGCTAGCGACAGACTTGGTGAAGTTAGTGGAAGTATACATGCGCGACTACGTCCGGTTTTAAAAATAAGGTGTTAACAAAGGGAACTGTATAAACAAAATACATTTATGGAAATAAGATTGATTGGATTATATTTATCATAAGCATTAAACATTGCATATCCCTTATAAATTGAAAATAAAATAACACTAATTTGTTTATTGCTTGATTTTTGTGTTGCTAGAATTTCTTTTTTTATATAATTCCTGCCAATGACTGATATATTTAACTTTAGGACATCTCTGACTACATATGTGCAACATTTCTACTGTATTAATTTAGATATTTTCCAAAGTAAAGTCCCTAGAAGTGTATGATGCAAATTTTTCTCATGGTCTAATGTTAAAAAAAAAAAAAAAAACTAAACGGTGCCTTAGTGCGTCTGTATCTGATGTCGATGGGCACCGACCAAGCTGTTGTATCTGATGACAGAACGAGTTCGGTAGTCCACTTCACTGAATGGCGCCGCAGACTGAACAGCTGACGTTTACATGACGTGTTACTGCGGTTACTAGTCACCACGCACTACTTGTACAGTTGGTAATGCCCAACATCGTTACTACAGGTGGGTAGATGGAACGATCCTGCAGTCAGAAAGAGGATAGGTCAAAGACATTTGGGCAGGCCATTGTGTTTATCGGGCTGCCACTGGACACCCTGACAACCCCTCTGGCTTCGCCTCTGTTTACTTATTCAGTGCCGGTCCACTAAATAACTGGATATGGGCTCAGTTGAGCGTTTATGGGACATTTTGAGATGATGTGTGAAATAGAGGTTTTCACTGCCACCATAAAAGTGGAGAGTCCAGGTGATCAGTCAAATTTATGTCAGTGTTGAATTGCATATTTCTTTCCCTCTGCAAAATCAACTCACCACAACAACCCGACCGAGGAAGTGATGCTGTTAAAACCGCAGTCTGTTAAGAATAAGAGGTTTCATTTGTTTACTGGTAATAATGGGCTGCACCTACTGGAAGAGCATGTCACGAATAAGTCTCTGAAATTAGTCGTGAAGCCACAACTGTAGCAACAGTAGCTGCGAAGATCAGGTTTTCATTTGGTCCCACTGGGAGTTACAGTATATGGTTATGAAATGTGAGATATTGACTCCGGAGAGAGGCCAAGAGAACCGTGACTATATTGCCTCTGTTGGCATTTGTGAGTGTGTGTGTGTGTGTGTGTGTAGGTTTACCATTGACATGGTAATGTGAGCTACAGACACTCATGAAATAACCTGTTCCACCTCCCAGTAGGGCAGAAAAAGATAAAGCTGTACGTTCTTTCAATCTCGATCTCACCTTACTGCCCGAACACTGACGGGCATCACCTTCCTTTTCCTCTCCGGCTTTGTGTTTTCCTGGTTGATTGTTGATTGGCAGTTTGATGGAGTGGAATACAACAGCGAGGAGAAACGAGATCCGACCGCATGCACACGCAATGCTTCACTGTCCGCGATTTTTACCAGGGGAGGCAACAAACAACAAACAGATTCGCCAAGACCAGGCAACCGGGCCGACATATAAACAAGACAAACAACGTCTCCAGGGGTAAGCGAGAGGAGCAGAGGAGGCAGGGAAGTGCTGTGTTTGTTCTCTGATCAATGCCATACATAGTGCATGAGATCCCCAAGAACTACGAGCAGAAGTTGTTCCTTCCTATATGGGAAAGTTCAGACAAATGCAGAGACAGATGAACTATTGAGATGGGGTTAAATAAAGGTAAAAATATATGAAGCGAGTGAGAGGCAGAAAGAGTTTCTCATCTCAGATAATAAAATGTGATGTTAGCGCAGATCGATCCGTGGGTTCAGCCGAGCAAAGGCCAGGGACAGGCCTGTTTTAAGTAGGAAAATAAAGAGTGAAAACCAAAACATTTTGATTAAACCGTCATATCCTTCTGCGGAGCTTTGATACCCTCCAATAAACACCTATAAACCCGGGCTATTGCCGAGCTCTCCGAGAAAATTAAAAGACAAAATTGCCTTCATAAATATTAATCTACGGAAGGTAGAGGTTGTGCCCTTCACAATTATTCATGCTCTCTGGCGCAGATTTGTCAAGAGTAAACAGTATCCTCCTGTTTACCTAATACCTAATTCTATTCTTAAGGATGTAATTAAACACAGTCTGCTATAGAAGACATCCATCTGCCTCTTTCAGTCACACCAGCGTCCAGAGTACACTTCCCTCGCAGATCCACTCCTATCCGTTTCCTCAACAGCAGCGCCTCGGTTCACTTGGAATTAAAGGTGGAAACAGAGTTAATTTCACAGCATTTTGGCATGTTATTAACACTCAGGAGCCTGCAAGTACGCTGCAGATGCCCTCTGCCTTAGTGTTTTTTATTGGGGGTTGGAGGGGGTTGATATATTATTAGCTGCTTACTTAAGTGTGACAGGATCATTAGCGAGCAGAAAATAAGCCAATGATACTTTCTCCATGCCTTTATGTGCTGTTATTGTCCATGAAGTATGGATTATTGTTCGCCAAACTTATCTTCTATTTTTACTCTCATATATTGCACAGTGTGGGCGTGCAATGTCGATAAAATCTTCTGTTGAGGTATACATTAGATACGATTATGGGAAAAATCATCTATCACTATCAAATAAACTTCTGTGTCCGCAGGAAACATCTATTTAGATGGGTTTTTTTTCAAATGAAAATAAACTTCCAACGTAGGCTTACTTATGAAACAAAACTATGTGGTTAGGTTTAGAAAAAGATCGACTTAGGTTTAGGAAAAGATTATGGTTTGGGTTAAAATGTTTCTTATGTAAAATGCGTCTGTTATGTAACTGGCAAGTACGTAAGTTGTCAATACTGTTACTGTCTATGACGTATGGTAAATGGACTTTTCTAGTCTGCATGTCAGCATTCACACACACATTCATACGCTGACGGCTGCCATGCAAGAGGCCGACTTTGCCCATCAGGATCTAATCTAAATACTCATTCACACACCGATGGCTGAGTCTTCGGGAGCAATTTTGGGGTTGAGTGTCCTTCTCAAGGACACGTCGACATGTGCACCTGGGGATCAACCACAAACCTTCTGATTGGTGGACGACCTGCTCTACCCTCTGAGCCGCAGTCATCCCCAATGGATTATCGTCCGTCCAACTTATCTTCTATTTTTACTCTCATATAATCCACAGTGGGGCTGTGCAATATGGATAAAATCTTCTGTCATGGTATACATTTGGGCTGCTTGATTAAAGCAAAAATCACAATCCTGATTATTTTGGTCAATACTGAGATCACGATTATTTAACACAATTTGTGATTGACTTTGGAATCAGCAGTTTGGAAGAACCTTTTTGTAAATTTTTAGATTAAATGCGTAAATCTTGTCCACTTTGAGAGCAAAAGTGCGCTGGTAAACCATTTAATCATGAACACACATTGTATAGATATGAGGGGAATGACACCATGAAAAAAAGCACTAGCAGCACTAAGTGGCGAGGTCCGAGAGAGGGATGCTGTAAAGCTCCTCCGTCACCCCAGGCCTTTACAAGCCAACCTAGAGTCGGTCGAGGTGTACCACCAATACACCCGCCAGGAGCCAGCCCGCCCCGGGGAGAGTTCCCCTGAGGGGATCCTCCCACACCGAGCGGGACTAAAGTGCACCTCTGTAAAGGAATGAGGTGCTCTGGATTTATAACACAAGACAAAATGAAAGCGTCATTGAAGTTGGCATAATGTCCACTTGGACTCAAGGATGAAGTGATCTGATTTTGGAGGTCAAAAGTCAAGGTCACTGTGACCACAAAAAACACATTTTAGGTCATAACGCAAGCATTAATTATGTGAAATTATGAGAATTTCACAGAGATGTCTTAGATAAAGCTAGTATTACTGCCTCATGGCTGTATGCCTCTGCCAGCCAATCAAGTTCCAATTTACATCCATGTCTGTCCAAAATGTCATCACTTCATTTAATCCTATAAGACATTTGTGTGAAATTGTCATATTAGCATAGGAGCTCTTGAGTTTAAGCCAAAAATGTGTTTTGTGAGGTCACAGTGACCTTTGACCATCTTATTCGAATCTGTTCATCCTCAAGTCCAAATGGAGGCTTGTACCAAATTTGAGGAAATTAGTTCAAGACGTGGACGAGAGTTCACAGTGACCTTGGCCTTTAAGCACCAAAATCTGATCAGTTCATCCTTGAGTGCAAGTAGTGCAAGTTTGTGCCAAATTTAAAGAAATTCCCTCCAGGTTTGTACAACAGACCGAACAGACAACTCATAATGCGCCGGGCCATGGCTGTCGGCGGCGTGGATGCATAATGATGAAGAGATTAGTGATGGGTCGGTTGGGAACGAAACGGCTCTTAGAGTCGGCTCTTTGAAGTGAACGACGGGAGCCGGCTCCTTATTGGGAGCCGTGTTTTTTTTTTTTTTTTTTTCTCTCTCTCACTTTTTTTCTCTTCACGCTGTACGTGATTGGTCAATATGTGTTTGCACTGAGCAGAGGGGAGGGGCGGGAGTTATACTCGCAGCAGCAGTAGCACACGAACAGAGAGAGAGAGAGAGAGAGAGAGAGAGAGAGAGAGAGAGAGAGAGAGAGAGAGACAACAAGAAGAGACAACATGGACACATTAGGAAGGTATAGTAAAGAAAATGAGTGACTCCAGGACCATTTCAATTTTACTGACAATACAAAGGAAGAGTGTAGAGTCTGCAGGAATATCATATAGAGCCTCAAACAACCTGCACAGGCAAACAACCTGAGAACTGTCCACCAATCAGAGCAATGGGAAGATAAAACAGTCAGTTGAGTGTGATATTAATGAAGGTGCCAGTGTGTCTACTGCAACTGTTGCTGCTGCTGTAGTAGTAATAGTAGTAGTAGTAGAAGTAGTAGTAGTAGTATCTACAGCATCATGCTGTTCACCACCACAACCACCTAAACCAACCCAGAGCTCTATGAGACAGTTTGTGCAGAAGTCTGTGACCCCAGCAAGACTCAATTGATGAAGAACTGGCAAAAATGATTGCACTTGATTTCCATCCATTTTCAGCTGTGGATGATAAAGGATTCAGGAAGTTTATTCATGCACTGAATCCTGTGTCTGCAATTCCAAGCAGGAAAACAAAAAAAAATCATCCCAGGCCTATATGACAGAGAACTTGCATCCACTGCAAGAGAGGGTTAAAAAATCCACAGCAGCATCCTTCTGGTCAGTTACGTGTCACTTTATTGAAAATGATAAAATGGTGGTCTGTCTTCTGGATGGTGAAAGTGGCCAAAGAGGGATGCTGTGTTACTGACAATGCAGCTAACATAACAATTACATTAGTAATTCATTTTGTGCATAATTTTATATTGTTGTTGATAATAAATTAATTAAAGCAACAAAATAACCTGAAGAGCCGTTTGGGAGCCGAAAGAGCCGGCTCTCTGAGAAGAGCCGGAATTCCCATCACTAGAAGAGATGACATGATGGACAGACATGGATGTAAATGGCAACTTTACCGTTTGGCTGATGACCATAATCGTTCCTAAACCTTGACCATGTGTTTATTATTGTCACCATGACAACGAAGGTCCCATAACCTGTGAAAAGTACATATTTTAACCCAAACCATCCCTGTTTTAATGTCTAAACCTAGCTATGTCAGGTCATTCAACAATTACAGGTACGGCTGTGAGTGGCACAGACAAATGATGTCATCCTGCCGATAAGGGCATTAGGCCCAGAAACACTATTGTGTGTTGTTCTAGAGGGCATGGACAAGCAACGTATTTTGTCGAATTGCTGAAACAATCTAAGATGTGGTGAGCAATTTCCAGGTCTGAAACCAGGGAACCAGGCTGCCTTCCTGTTACCTCCAAACTGCTCCTATTTCCTGTGTTTCAAAGCATTATGAAGACTAGGTCCCAAAGATATTGTGTGTAATGTGAGGATTTTATTGATTTTATGGTATTGTATCTCAGCGTGTGTTCATGGACAGTTGTGCAGTATAGTTATGTCTGTATCTGTGTGTTTGTCTTACTGTTTCTCAGACCCACACACACCCAACCATGTTCACACAGCCCTTGCTCCTCCGTTAGGAATCAGGGGTTAAGCTTTGCTCCGGTGGCTGGGCTCTGGGGAGCTCCTGGTCTACCTGTAGACAGCCCCATCAGATCTTATTCCCAGCACAGGATCACAATCATACAGGGGGAGGGAGAGCGAGCGCCATCTGTAGAATACTGATGCAGGAACAGGGCATCGGCGAGACAAGCTAAGAGGTCCGAGGAACATGGAGGCCAGGTAATGAATTCTCAAAGATATAGTCTGCAGGACTTAGTGATGGTCTTGGAGGAATCAGAAGAATAGCAAAAATACTGGAGGGTAGTATGAGGTTGTGGGTGGGTGGGTGGGTGTGTGTGGGGGGGGGGGGGGCTGCACATGAAGAAGTTAAAGGGGAAATCAATGGAGAATAGAAAATGACCTTTAGGTTGTTGTTGTTGTTTGCAAAAGTTCTATTTTCCTAAAGAAAACTCAGCTGTAACTCAGGGTGAAGTTTGGAATTGAAGGCTTTTAAGGTAAAAAAAATAAAAGAAAAATGTATGACATTAAAATGTATTACCTGACCTAACTGAAGAAAGACTCTGTAGACACTATTACGCCAGACCGTTTTTATTCCCATAGCATCAATTAGTGAGGCTTTGTCATGGCCCTCAGCGTTCGATACAGCCACACAAGCCACCCTTTAGTGCCGCCATGAAACGCTCTGGGCAGTCCATTAACAACAATGTACACCTGGGCGTCACGCTACGATCAGCTGATCCTTCATGTCCCCTGTTCACAGCGTTCAGTGTCATTTTCACTGTACAAACGTAGTAGTTTTAAGCTCAACCATGTAGTTCTTTCCTACAGTGGTTTAACTGCCTAATCCTGAAGTGACGCAGAGTAACTACAATGGTTTTGATGCTGAAAATAAAGTGCCGCCAAGTGCCGCAACAAAGCAGCGGTATGTGACGAGCTGGGATGAAAACATGTTGATTAGCCATGCTAGTGGCGTGGCGCTAGTGATGGTAACGTAGGTCTTAGTTGGCTATTTGGCTACTATTTGATGGAATGTCAAGGTCCATCACCTGCAGTTGAAAGTTTTTACTTATCCAGTGAAATATCACAACTTCTACAAGACTGATCGGTGCAAGATTTCCTACAGATCGGTTTGTCCACCACTTTGATTTTGACTGAAATATCTCAACAACTATTGCATGGAATGCCATGAAATACTGCACTGACATTCATGGTCCCCAGAGGATGCCTCCCACCAATTCATCCCCTGAGTTTGATCTCAATAACCATTGTATGGATTACCATCACCATCTACCACCAGCATGTCCTCATATGACCAGTCTCCACCAGACCGGAATCTGGTCTTACAAAAACAGTACAAGAACACAAGTTTGTATGGCATGACCTGAATCGTACTCAACTGTACTCAAGTGTTTACGAGGATAATGAAATTTGGGGGGGGCTGTTGGCTGTTGAGTTTCAATCTTTTTATCTTGTGTGTATGATTGCAAGCATTAATTGTATCCCAATAGGCTGACCCTGTTCCAGTTTGCCTCTTGTCTTATTTTTGCTATAACAACAATCACTGTGTCCAGACTGACTCCTATTTACTTTGGTGACCCATTAAGTTACTTCGTGCCACCAACAGGCAAAGGTTTTTCAGTTAATAATATGTAGCTCAAAACACCACTATGCCTAACACCAGCCTCACATACTGTTAGCCCTGTTGTGTCTAACAGTAGTATAGTAGTGTAGTATAGTATAGTATAGAATATATGAATTGAAAAACACTGTGAAAGGCTTAGATTTCTGAGACAAGAATGCAGACAACTTCCAGACTGGACAACATTGTGATAGCGACCTGTCAATCCCAAGGTAGCTACGCCCTGTAGCATATCCCGCTTTATAGCCTAATTGAACCTAAAAGGGACCATAATTTACTAAATAAACATTATGCTGCATTAAACAAGACTTGAAACTAGCAATTGAGACGTTAAACTCATGTTTACAATGTTTACTGAGGTAATAAATGAAGTGAGACGTAAGATAATCTCATAGACTTCTATACAATCAGACTTCTTTGTGCAACTAGCAACAGGTGTCGCCCCCTGCTGGATATTAGGAAGAAAGCAAGTTTAAGGCACTTTTCAGACTCCAGAGGTTGCCCACTGGTCTAGAAATGAAAATAATAAATAATAATATTACACTAATGCAAGGTGTTCTTTGACACAAACAAATATTGTTTCATTTAAAAGTTTTTTTTTATTTGGCTGTATGTCATTTAGAGGATTGCACAGAAGTTGGTGGAACTATAACGGACCATTTCCTATCCCTGAAATTTGAATTTAATATGAAATATGAACTCTGACTTTTCATTCAGCTGGTTCTATACAGTCAGCCTAAAATCCTATATGGACTTAGCCTGAAGGATAGCAGCCAGGAAAGAAGCCAGTTCAGATCGAGACCATCTGGAAGCCTGAGAAGAGGAACTGAATGAGAAGCACTCTCTCTACAGCTGACATTAATAAGCCCCATTTGCTCCCGAGGAGCTATTCACAGGCCAAAAGTAGAAGTCTGGTTGTGCTGAGCAGCTCCACAAATTTAACATGTATAACTGTGCGAGAAAAATCAGGTTACAGCTGAAAAAAAGGCAAGTCATGCTGGGAAGTCTTCCCTGAGTAAATAAACATTTTGAAATACTGTAGTTCATTTTTGCTTGTATTACCCCTCTAGGATTTCTCCAAGAGTCTGTTTATGTCTCCCGTTTCAGGTTATTGGAATAGTTCATGCAAACTACAGAGCAGTCAAAACACTGCAAGCCATTTTAGGTGAATTACAGTATTATTCTCATCTAATAGCTGGCTTAAAGCCGTAATCATGCATGCTAATTCCTGGTTTAGCGTGCCTATGGATTAGAAGCCGATGTAATGTACAGTTAATCCCATATACACTGACTGAAAATCCGCCTAGAAGCATTTCTCATCATCAAAAATGTTCCCTCTAATTATGTCTCCTGAGAGATGCTCAACTCCCTCTTGAGATGAGTTTGTCCATGCAGCACTCAGGTTCACATGCATGTGGAATACAGAGCACATGCCCTTGATCAGGCTCTCAGCTACTGCCTATTTATCCGGATCCATAGATTGGAATAGATGGGATGCTCTAATGCATATTAATGAAGCTGGTAATAGAATTTAATCCCACCACAAGGCAGAATATCTCTATCGTATTATTCCCTCTCATATAGTTAATAATCAGTTCTGCCGCCTGCCCCTATACAGTCACATTCAATAACCAGTCGCCCTCTTTAGAGTTCAGTAGAGATAATCAAGAGCAATTTCCCAAACTGTGCCATCATTGAACTCACAAACAATAGCTGAAACCAGACTTAATGTGACTCCCCTTCTTTTAGCGACTGTGTGTTCTGCGCTTTGCTGAAATATTAATAACATATTAATTATCGGAAAAGTTGGACGGAATAGTGAGGGGTGAGAGACGGAGGGATTGAGGCCACACAGATCTGAAGGAATACAAAGGGAAGCGAAAAACAAGGCTGGAATTGGCTTCGTACTCTCCAACCCTGCAAATCCTCCTCAGAGACTCGTGATTGTTCTGCCCCTTTCAAAGCATCCGCCTGTGGTCTCATTGCTGACTTTCTCTCATAGTTTGATCAAATCTAGAAATAAACCCACTATATTAACTGCTTCAGATACTAGCAGACTGTATTATGACCCAGCAGGCTTTCTAAAAGTGACTCGTTTTGCAATGCTTTTGCCTTCATTGGAAACTAGGTACAAAGTTACACTTAATTCATTCTCAAGTTCAAGTTTGATGCCAAATGGAAAGGTGCTATGTTGCATAGTAACCATGCTAAAAATAACCATTGTGACCGTGTTAGCATTACGTACTCTACAGCAGAGCCGCTAGAATGGCACCAAATACACCCAATATAATGTTTTGGTAGGGGAATACATATAGGATATATAAAGGACACACTACTTCCTGTGGCTGGTACTGAATGTGAGCACTGGACACAAATATTGAGGAGCAGAACAGTCCAATATAAAGAGAATTCCCTGGGATACTGTGTTAAACAACATTAAAGTACTGGCAAGTACCACAAATGTTAACATTTGAAAATACACCGTGAAAGGGTTAAATTTCTAAGATGAAAATGTGGACAACTTCCAGACCAGACAACGCTGTGATAGCAACCTGTCAATCAAAAATAGATACGCCCTAAACCATATCCTACGTTTTGGCCTATTTGCATCTAAAAGGGACCATAATTTACTAAATGTACATCATGCTCTATTGAGGATGACTTGATACTAGTGATTGAAAACTCATGTTTACTGAGATAATAAATCAAGTGAAAAGTAGGTTCATTTTCTCATTGACTTCTATACTGTCAGCTCCATGGCATTTAAAGGGGAAATGTTTACTATGTCTTTATTTTGCAGAATAGCGGGGTGTGAAGATGAAGAAGAATCCCTTAAAGTTTTACATGCAAAACAGAAGTTGAGTTAAAACATGATGCATCATCAGAGTTTACATGAGCCAGCAGTATACAGACTATATTTGTATGAAAATACTTCTTACAGCTGGACTAGATCTCACAGGACATTTCCCCCTGCTGAACTGCGAAGTGCAGGTGTTTGTGCTGCCAACACAGACAGCCTAACAGGGCTGGCACTACTTACTGTGGATGGAGTATGCCCTTCTGGTTACCATGCAACTGTTAAAAAGTCTCTGGAAAAACAAATCTTCGCCTTCAGGTGCAAATATTTCTTTTCACTTTGCGGCACTGATGCAATGTGAAGATAACATGTTTTCAGCTTGGAGGGTGCAGGGGAAGTGGGCACAACTCACCAAAACACACTTGCTGTATATTCACATGAGGCGTATGCTTTGGTGGTGCAGGGAACTTGTTGCAAATGCAGAAAGTTTGTATGCAAAGTTGTAGAGAAGGAAGGGAATTGTATGTAATTTTAAGATGGAGTTTTTGTGGACATCTATGTTGGCAGTGGAAGTGTTATGCAGATTTTGGTGGTGACACTGGGGTTTTCTTTATGCAAATCTGTCATGACTCAGAGTTTTTGTCTTGCAAATTTATGGCGGCACGAAGAATGGTTATGCAAATTGGTGGTGACAAGCGCATGGCTGGGAAAGAAATTATTGATTTGGCCTTTAAATTCAGGAAAATTTGCCAAGCAGGTGCTTCTGTGTGCACATCCATGGTAGGAAAATAATGACATTGTCAGCATACATGTATGCAAGATAAATTCCTACTACCTTTATTAATTTTTTTAGTCAGTGAAGGCTGAAGCCAGATATGCAAATAGTGCGCATCTTACAGGTTGCTACAGTATATATATATAGCTTGATTATCTCTTGTTCACCTCTGGCCTTTTGTTGGTTCAAATTAATTTAAATCATGTTAGCATATTCCATAAGATGTACAGTATATCTGCTGTACAAAGCTCACTGATTTATATTCCTGTGGTTGCTTTAAACTCACGGATATCCTCAGTGTCCTGTTCCTACCTTGTATTCCCTGAAGTCAATGTTTGAGGGGCAGAGAAGAATGTATTGACTTCATCACTAATACATATGCATTTTCTGACATTTCACACTGCACTTTCATTGGTTTGGAATAGTTCTAGACTTGGCAAACACGCTGAAAGTGGAAAGAAACAGTCAACCAAGTTAAGCCGGTTTCCGAAATGTATTTCAACTCTAATGAACAATTATTTAATAAACATGA
This sequence comes from Pterois miles, assembly GCA_947000775.1. Taxonomy (NCBI): domain Eukaryota; kingdom Metazoa; phylum Chordata; class Actinopteri; order Perciformes; family Scorpaenidae; genus Pterois; species Pterois miles. The sequence continues at coordinate 25,525,408 of CAMQGK010000634.1, read as the reverse complement.
CAAATGTCAAAGATGTTTCATCTTTTGTGGGAACAGCGCTGCCATGTTGCAGTACTCTAGTCTGTGACGTCACGAGAATGGTTGGCTCAGCTGAACACAGAGAGAACGATAGAGACCATGAAAAACGATGACTAGGATGGCTAGGATGACTAGAAGTCGGGATACTATTGTATTGTTCATGGATCTAAAGATGACTTTTCCAATGTTAAAACCTAGGACAAAATGATCCATTTTGGGAGATCAGTAATGTTACTGCAGTGCTGGCTAGTGGCACTGAAGGAGCCCTCCTACAGGCACTGAGTCCAGCTGCAGTGGACTGTCTCCCCATGTCTCGTCCTCTCCTCTCTCTGATCACCTGTCTCTCCTCCTCTGCTGTCTCATTCATACCAATCAAAGACCGGGTCGCTAAGAAAATAAACGCAGACAGCATTACTTTATTCTAAAGCCCACGTTATAGCGGTTGTTTACCTAATTTGCCGGTAGCGTCTGCTAGCTAGCTACTGGCTCAACATTAGCATACAAAAATAACCCTCACAAAAAAAAACTATCAAAAAGCAAACACTAGAGACATTATAGGCCTAATGTTACCTATGTTCTTCTTCACTAGTTAACTAAATAGCTAGCTAACAATCTAGTTGCACTCCCAAGCCGACATGGTGCGATGACTGGGGTCACCCGTTCACACCGCTCAGAGCTGCCGCTGACGGCAGCCCACCAAGTCGTTCCATGTGCATGTTGGCTTGGAGTATAACTGAGTTAGATAGTTGGTCTTATAGTTAGATATATAAAAGAGGTAAAATTAGCCTGATAATGTCTCTAGTGTCTGCTTTGGAGACAAGTTTTACTTTGTGATGGTAGTTTTGTTAACGTTGAGCCGGTAGCTGGTTAGCTAGCAGAAGCTACCTGCAAGTTACGTAAACAATGGCTGTAACGTGGGCTTCAGAATAAAGTAGTGCTTTCGGCGCCCTCTCAGCAGGAGGAAAGACAGGTGATCCGAGAGGGAAGAGGACAGGAGATGAAGAGACTGGACTCAGTGTTTGTTGGTGGGCTCCTTCAGTATCACTAGCCAGCACTGCAGAAAAGTTACTAATCTCAGTTTCAGTGGCAGTTTATGAAGTGGACTGTTTTGTCCTGAGTTTTAACATTGCAAAACTCATCTTTACATCCATGAACAATACAATAGTGTCCCCTTTTGCTTTCTTCTGTCCTCCTGTGTCTCCTCAGTCTCCGTCTTTCACTCTCTCTACCGTTGTGTAAGCTAACCAACCTTGTGACATAACAGGCTGGAGTACTTCAACATGGCGGCGTTCTTGCCACGAAAGATTAAACAAAGCTTCTTTTTTCTTTTAAATGCTGACATTTGTCATTTTTATTGTATAATGGTTCATTAGAGCGGGAATCCATTTAGTAAACCAGCTTAACTTGGTTGACCATTTTGTTTCCACTTTAATCACAAAGTCAAACATGTTTTTTTTTTTTCCCACGTTCCACACGAGTTTCTTATCTCATCTTGTCTCTGCATCTCATCTAACTGCTGATAAGTGCAGGAAAATTCTCATGTTAAATCATTGATATCATAAAAACATATTCCATTTGATATCTGTTATATCCATTATAGCTTTAAAATAGCGTATATGAAAAGGGTCCCCATCGCAGATTCTCTCAGTGTCAGAGACGCTGCTCTTAATCTCCTGATTTGCTTCTTGTCTGTGAAGCAGCAAATGGATAGAACAAAACACTCGGTCTACTCCTCAGGATATTACAGCTTGTAGAGCTAATCAGGTTGGAAATTATGGTTGTGTGTGTGTGTGTGTGTGTGTGTGAGGCAAACCCTCAAGAGGACATGCTCGTTTGTGCCGCCCTTATCTCCTGTCCTCATTCAACCTCATCCATGCAACACATTAACCTCCCTGTCTGTCTCTGACTTGTACAATCATGTCTAAAAAATGCTTAGAGTATCAAAAATGCATTGTGTGTACACACCGCAAAGGAGAAACATGCTTCATTTGCACACTTGTAAGTGTAGCATAATGTATGTACATGGTCCCAGGTTTCCTCAGATGCTCTTTCAGGCTAACAAACATCATAAGCCTGTCCCTGTTGACCATATTGGATCAGTTTATGGAGATTACAAAGGCATCGCTGCCAATCATGAAGGTCATGTTCACAGTGTAAACTCAGCAGGAATCCACATCAAAAAGCAGAAAACATGCAAAATATTAGCCTCATGGTCCAGCTTCTCTCGCTCTGAATAATCTTGCGCCACCTTGCATTTTAATTAGCGTGTTCAATTATTTAGATTTCCATAAGGGATGCACCCATTGACTTTTCTTTTCCAGTTTCGACACACTCAGGGTAATGCCTCAGCGCCATTTTATAAAATCAAAATGTAAAATCTGTAAACGTCTGTGTTGACCTGATTAAAGGATGTGTAAGCTAACATGAAGCTTAAAGGGATAACTTGGTTGTCTCTGAAGTAGAGTTGTAAGAGGTACTAATCCACAGACGGTGTATTACCTACAGTCAATGGCGGTCAGCAAAAAAAAATCAATATTGGTTTAAGTATGCGCCATATTGAGAGTAGGAGGCCTGTTTCCAGACAGACTTTTCAGACTCAGGAACTGATGCTCTCTTCAGCCTCCAGACTCTGACAAAAACAATAATAGATAAGTTTCCAAAAAATATCCTAAATATAGCATTATATAGCTTAGCATATAGTATATAGTCACATGGAAAAGGTTTCTCTTTGTGAAAAGTGTACATACTTTTATAACTCTTCATTAAGCCATAGCTCCATCTTTTTATCCAAACCAAAACCAACTTGCTAAACACCGTAGCTCCTCTGTAGTGTCAATCAATTGTTAAAAGATTTTCAATGGCTGATAGCAATTGTACAATGGCTACAAGTTTATTGTTAATAACATGTAATGCCAGTTCATGTGTCCTGTACATGTACGTTAATCTAAATATAGCTAGTGGAGTCAGAAAGAGATGGGTTTACCATAAGGTTGGGTATCATTTTTAAAATTATGATTCCAGTGCCAATACCAGTACCCTTAAAATGTTAGGGATTATTAAAAGGCTAAACGGCAACAATCATGGGTTGACGCAGAATATTTTCTTTGATGAGAACAAACTGAACATTTGAATTTTGTAAATGATTATATCTATCTTTTTTCAATCAATGTTGACTTCTGGAGATGGAGATACGACAAAGCCCCAACTTTTTAAAAAATCTGCTCTGCACTTCATCGGTAATCCTTCCACTGACGATCCCGCTCGCTCTGCTCACATGCTCTGACAAATACTCACTGTTTTCAAGATCTGGCCACAAAAAGGATGGATTGCAGGTATTTAACGGGAGAAACATCATTAACGTTTTGATACTATATGGCACTGGGTTTGGTCGACACCTAACCCTAGTATACCAGATCTAGTTCTGTAGCTCGATCCTCATCTCTGCTTGAGCTTTAGCATCAACAACATTAGCCACTACTAGCATTATACACCACAGCAGCTGAATTGCATTGCAGGTAATCTAGGCACCAGGTAATAACAAAGGAATGACAAAGACGTTACCTCTGGTTCTGCTCCATCAATTTTTATAAATTAGTTTTTTGTAACTGCCTAAGGCTAAATCAGAGGAATACTCTTTTAAGTCTGGGTAGAAGTTTTGGAGGTTGTCAAGGCTACAGCTGGAACAGCATGGGAATAAATGCGGCTTTTTGGTGGTCTCACTGGTGGTCTTTTAGCTTCATTATCACTTAAAGCCACCAGTCACTCTTCAAAAGGATCTTAAAACAGCCTCTGCCTGTGGTGATACTATTTTAAAGCTCATGTTGTTGCTGGAGAGCGAACATCTCTGAGAAGCTGATGCACATTTACAGCCCCCTCCTCTGGCTGTCCGTGACGATGAGACTGACCGGAGACATTTCCCAGAGCGCCGTCCGATGTCAGATGCTGTACGCTAAGCGAGGACAACTTGCCAAGCTGACGCGGGTCATTTCCCAGCCACTGAGTCAGCAATATGTTCCCTTCTCTCCTTATCACAGCCCCCTTAGTTCAGAATTTGCCTGCAAAGAAACAGCAGGACAGATCTGTGATCAGACACTCATGACAGGGTGGCCAGGAAGTGTTTAGTTCGCATTATTCACAAAGGTGGCTTGTTTCAGAAGTTGTTTTTCCTAGAGGTAAATATAAATTGGGATTCATGGGGAAGATGATAATCAGGCTGATGAGAGGCTCATCCAGAATGCTTGCTTTTAGCCGTGAGGCGATTTTGCATCGGTGATGGAACATAACCCTGACAGCTTCCTGCCTTTTGAATTTGATAGATTTCCCGAGATCATTGTAAAATGGGTTGTGATCAGTTGGAAACTCCAGGGCCTGAAAAGTGAAGCCAATAAAGAAATGCCTAAAACTTGCCTTCTCTCTAACAGCCAGCACGGGGCAACTTGCAAAAAGAAGCCCGATTGTGTGTGTGTGTGTGTGTGTGTGTATATATATATATATATATATATATATATATATATATATAACTAAGTCTATGAGAAAATGAGCCTACCTCTCACTCGATTTATTACCTCAGTAAACATGTTACCATAATGTTCATTTAGTAAATTATGGTTGCGTTTAGAGTCGAATAGACCATAAAGCAGGGGATGCTTTAGGGAGTGGCTACCTTGCGACTGACAGGTCTTACACGGCGTTGTCCAGTGTGGGAGTTGTCCGTGTTTTCATCTTTAACCCTTTCGCAGTGTGTTTTCAGTTCATGAAAGTTAATATTAACCAGGGCTATCAATTGATTAAACTATTTAATTGCAATTAATCACGATTGTCTATGATTAATCGTGATTAATTACAAATTAACTGCACATTTTTTCATCTGTTCAAAATGTACATTAAAGGGATATTTGTCAAGTATTTAATACTGTCATCAACATGGGAGTGGACCAATATACTTATGTATATGTATTATTGGAAATCAACGACGCAAAACAATGACAAATATTGTCCAGAAACCCTCACAGGTTCTGCATCTAGCATAAAAAATTATGCTCAAATCATCACTCAAGCCCAACAGGCAACAGCAGCTGTCAGTGTGCTGACTTGACTATGACTTGCCCCAAACTGCATGTGATTATCATAAAGTGGGCATGTCTGTAAAGGGGAGACTGGTGGGTACCCATAGAACCCATTTACATTCACATATCTGGAGGTCAGAGGTCAAGAGACCCCTTTGAAAATGGCCATGCCAGTTTTTCCTCTCCAAAAATTAGTACAAGTTTGGAGCGTTATTTAACCTCCTTCCCAACAAACTAGTATGACACCAGTGGTACCTGTTGATACCAATGGATTCCTTAGATTTTCTAGTTTCATATAATACCGGCAGCTTCACCATAACTACAACCTAAAACCCTGAAGTTGCGTTGACATTAAATAAATTAGTGGTTGGTACCAATGGATTCCTTAAGTTTTCTAATTTTATGTTTCATAACAGTACCTTCACTTTAGCTTGAGTCTGGTACCACCTCCAGTGACTTAGTATTGTGTCTGACAGCCCTAATATTAACATTATTAAAAATATTTCACTCAGCATTCAGATCTTCTTGACTTCACCCTCTGATATTACCTCTGGTTGCAAAAAACCAAGATGGCGACCGCCAAAATGCCAAACTCCAGGCTTCAAAACAGCAGTCCACAAACCAATGGTTGACGCCACGGTGACTGTGTCCACTGCTTATACACAGTCTATGACTGAGATATGAAATAATGTCGGGGGAAAGCAATGATATAACAGAGCAAAATAAAAAAAAAAGCGAGTTACACTGCTGGCAATGTTTAATGTAGCTTGTTTGTCAAAGACATGTCTTGTTAAATTATGTCTTTTGCTGTTGAATAAACACTGTGTATAATGTATGACATGTCGAGTTAGTTAACATGCTGAAAAGCCATTTTAGTGCCTTTGTGAACGGCAGTTGATAGGAGGTGTGAAATGAGAGGGGACAGGATTTGGACGGCAGTTGCAGGCTCATAGAAAAGGTGAACATGATTTCTCAGCGAGCGTTAGAGTTAGTAGCATGTCGGAAAAAAATCATATAATTTTCAAGGTGCTACTCTGAAATGAATTAGTCGGTCACGCTCGCCTCCGGTTTTATTTCCCATTGTACGTTTCACACATACAGCACGAAGCTGCCGCATAATCTGAAACACTTGGCCCTAAATAAACCTGTACAGTGTCTGCATTGCTTATGAGAAATAGAATGCATGTAGTAATGAAATCATACTGATGGCAGTGATTTCTACTATTATGTAACACTCTCTTGTTTTTTCTGTTTAAGAGTGATTCACAGAAGATGGAAAACACAGTATCTGTCAAGGAACCACTGAGTGATGGTGTAATGCAGGTTTAGTGACAGCCTTGGTAGCATCTCAGAATAAGAAATCAGTCCTGACTGGTCAGAATGACACTAAATTGGTGCTTTCAGGCCGCGGAGTAAACACATTTATCCACTGTCTTAACTTATGAAACTACAGTACTGTGCTCTTATTTACAAGAGCTACAGATCAACCTGTTAACAGTTACCATCGCATGTCGGCCAGACACTGTAGGAGGAAATCTGGGTTTGTCACAACCTACAATTTCTCTTTGATCGCTCGTACGACTCCTTAAATTATTCGGGAAAACAGGCTGCATTTGCATGAATGTCTGTTTTATCTGTTTAACCAATAATTTAGATTAGCTGGTGGTGTGTAGGGGTGGAGGGCTGCGCGGTGGTGCAGTGGTTAGCACTGTTGCCTCAAGGCAGGTTCAAATCCGGCCGGGGGTCCTGGGGGTGTTGAATTTGCATGTTCTCCCCGTGTTAGCGTGGGTTTTCTCCAGGTTCTCTGGTTTCCTCCCACAGTCCAAAGACATGCAGGTTAATTGATGACTCTGTGCCCTGCGATGGACTGGCGACCTGTCCAGGGTGTACCCCGATATTTTGCATAGCAATATTGTATCGATACACTGATGTCAAGAATCAATCTTTTATCGTATAAACAAATAACTTCTTAGCAATCTGACAGCCCGATGGCGTGCTCGACTGCTCTTCTGTGTTTCAGAGGTTGTAGCTCGCACCTTAACCTCTTCAACTCCTTGAGGGCACCGGCACCCTCGGCCAACTTTCCAGAGCCTGTAACAGGCTCAGTCTTAAAGGTACTGTGAAAATATCGATATTATATGAAACTAGAAAACCAAAAGATAAATTGGTACTGTCATCTCATGTTAGCCTGTCGGGAAGAACGCTCAATAACTTTTTAAAATTGTGCTAAATTTGGAGAGGAAAATCTGGCACAGCCATATTCAAAGAGGTCCCTTGACCTCTGACCTCAAGATATGCGAATGAAAACTCTGGGAAGAACAGAGTGAAACTGTGTCTTATTAGATAAAACAGATGTTGACAAACCGCAGAATGTGCAGTTGAAAAAAGGTAATAAATTGCAATATATCTTGTCACACTACTCAGGGTATTGCAAAGTGTTTAAAATCACAATAAATTTGTATTGTGACTTAAGAATCGTGAAAGTATATCATGGGGCCTCTGGTGGATCCCAACCTAAATGGTGGGGGTAGATATTTGACATGTGTTTCACAAAATGATTTCCCCATCTTGTATAGGGGCAAAGCTAACAACATGGTAGTTGACAGGGAAATTGGACGGTGATTGAGAAGCTTCCTCGTTCTCCGTGGAGAGGTGTAATATCATTCAAGACAAGAGGACAACTGCTCTGGGCCCCACAACTCCAGGGGCACAGATAAGCTATTTCCTTTAACTTCCTTAGCAATATGCATCACTATCAACATAATAAGACAGCAAGCCATTCAGATGTGGCTCCCCTTCCTATGTCACATACAGGATATAATGGCCACGGAATGAGAACTACCTTTTTGAAGGTGCTCCATATTTTTCCCACAAGCCAATCAGAGCAGACTGGGCTTTTTAAGGAGGGGGGTCTTAAAGAGACAGTAGCTAAAATAGAGTGATGCAGACAGAGGGTGAATACAGGTATATAGGTATAGGTAAATAGTGAGCAAAGGAGCATTATATGTACCCTTTAAGACGGATCCTCCTTAATTAACTCATCTTGAGTCCAAGTCCCTGTGATCTTTGACTGATAGCGAACAGATCTCAGATCAGGTTTCACACTTTGCGGGTTACCTTCTAGGCACAACCTTGCCGATGGCCTCACTAAGAGGAGTTTCAGGTATGTGTCTTTTCGTCAGACCTGTCCGACCTAGCAACAGTAACTATGGGTTAGAATCAGTCAATTGGTTTACCAGCAGTTTCTCACGTACAGCCTAATGTGCAATATGGCATCAAATATAAGATTTAAGATATATGTAAATGGCATTATATTTCTTGCATATATACAACTTAGATGTCGTTACGTAATTATAGTTTCTACACTGCAGCTGAGTCATAAAACATCTCACTTCACATTGCTTCAGGTAAGTGTAGAACGCGTCATAAATAAAATTAAGTACTACTCTTGCTAAATAGGTGCAATAAGTTTCTGGTATGTAGTGATTTCTATCAGCTTATTAAGTAATTTCAAGTGTATTTAGCTGTCTAGATGTGATGAAGGGCAGTGTGAGACTCATATCCCAGAGATAAGGCTTCAAATCCTGAACTTAATCCTCTTTGTATCATCGCTGATGTAATTTCATACATGATGCTATGCAGAATTTTTCACTATTATTTTACCACAGCCATTTAACACGTTGTACCGCTCCCAATGTGGAGCGGTTGTAAAAGAAGCTGAATAAGGAGGAATAAATTATCGGTAGGCGCGGTGCGGGCTGGCGCCAGTCATGGCCAATCACATCAGCTCGTCTCATTCCCCTTAAAAGCGGTGAGCTCTCTCTGACAGCGTTGTTATGGATGGGGAGCCTGGCTGCGCCACAGCACGGAGAAATGGATGTCCTCATCTGGGAGGTGCAGAGTTGAAAGGTGCAATTTTGTATCAGCTTTCAGTATCAGTTAATAATATAATACGGCACAATCAATAGCTACATCAAGCATTATGTTCCCGCTCCGTTCAGACAGGCCTGGCCTTGATGTTGCGACACTTTGCAGTCTCTCATCGCGGATAACACATCCAGGCCCTCAAATCTCTTTTTACCCCCATGAAAAATCAGCCGTGTTGTTTACCTCCGGGGCTGAGTTATATCTAACAATCATTCGTCACAGGACAGAGCGCCCTGTCTCTCCCTTTCATCTCGCTCCAGTTTGGCCTTGAAGTACAACCTGCATGTGAAGCACACGCTCCAGTCCTCCGCAGACAAAAGCGCACAACAGACGGGCTTTTATTTTAACTCCTTCTACCTCAGAGACACGAAGCATCTGCTGTTGCTGAGGTGACGGAGCTCGGTTAACCAAGAACAGCAACAAGGAATCAGGAAGCAGTGATTGTTCCCTCTCAGCTTTCAGCTGTTCAATTTTAGGGACATATACTCCTGAAAACACTGAGTTTTCAAGCTAGAGAGGCATCATGTTAAACTAGAAAACCATGTCATACTAGCTGGTTGAGAAAAAGGCTAGATACCACTACAAATCTACACACAACTATAGCGAGAAAAAACTGGCATGGCAAGTTTGAAAGGGGTCCCTTGACCTCTGACCTCAACATATGTGACTGAAAATGGGTTCTGTGCCAGTCTCCCATTTTACAGACATGCCCAGTTTATGATAATCACATGCAGTTTGGGGCAAAAAACATGCAGTAAAAATGATGTATTTGAATATTTCTGCATACTGGGGTCCCTAAACAGTCAGAAATTGGGTATCGCTGTAAAGCTGAGACTCTTGTGGATCCAAAGAACCCAGTTGTATTCATGTGTGATGATGTTAGTCTGCACAGTATACCATTTTTTAAAACTTGACCTCACTGTATAAAATGACCTGTGGTGACCTCTAGGATAATCACAGCCTCATGAAACTTTACAGCCACAAACTAGAGACCTGGAGCATCCAGAGGATGGATGGCTTTCCTACCTAGACTGACAGTAAGGGGGTTTCTGAGCAGTTTGAACAAGGGAAGTGCTCGCTATCTAATCGCCAAAAAAGGCAGTTCCTCTAGAAATCTGAAAATGTCAAAAGTTTTTGATACCAAATCACAGCATGGCTTTTTCTATGGTGTTCCTCAAGGTCTTGGTGTCTTAATGTGGTATTCTGGAGGGATTATTGATCATTTTCATCAATTCTTGAGAGGTAAAAAATGGTTAAATTTATCACCAAATCTTCATAACAAATGATATCAACCCAAAAATTGCTGCAATAACTTATGAGACATAACAGAGCATGCACTATCTATCATCATGTTATACGCTCATACACTTTTATTTTAAATTATTCATTAATTTATTATTTTTTTCTTTCCCTATAAATGGCTAGCAAAACTTGACCCAGTGCTGAGCTGCATCTCAAATTCATCTTCAGGTTTCCAGCTGTATGTGACATCTACTGCTGAGTATTGATCTACTGTGAACATCCCCTCTCCCCACCCTACCCCTTAAAAACATGGCATTCCAATGCAAAATACAGAAGAGATAATATAACATCTTGAAAGCTTTTTTTTTTTTTTTTTTTTTTTTTAACCCAACCCCCCTTTTTGTTAAGTGCAGCCAGAGGAGAGTTTGGCTAATGTGTGACGTCCCTAATGTGGACATAATGGGAGAACAACGCTAATGTTGCTCCACCAACAGTTGAAAATGTCACTGTTGACACACTCAAAGCTTACTAGGACTGTAATTAGCCTAAACACAAGAGGAGATACATGTGGAGGGAGCGTGGTGCAATGTGACTAAAAAAAAAGAGAATGAGAAATTCACGCAGTGACTGTTTCCGGCTCCTCGAGCGCTAACGCCGCCCGGCTCTTTAGTCAATCAAAGACTCCGAACAAAAGATGACTCATCAATTCGCCACAGCAAATTACCCCTGCTCTTTTCTAACCTCTCCCCTCCTCCTCATTCCACATTAACCCAAATTGCCTCAGCCCTGCAGTTCGACATGAACCCAAATGACAAGCAGCACACAGCCTCTTTTTCCGACTCATTTCACATTCAGCCATGGAAATTAAATCAGGACAGTGGTTTTTTGACATTATTGTACCCTGGTAATGAACACAGCAATTAGGTGGTGAAAATTAATTTAGAAGGGGGCGAAAAAAAAAAAAAAAAAAAAAAAAGGGGTCTCCATTCAGATTTAAGACCCTGGAGCAGATTGTGGTTGTGGTGGTGGTCTAACTGGCTGGGTGTTATGAGGCACATCACCACTGGGAGGTGCTCTTTCACACGCTCTCACTCATACAGTGGCAGCGGAGTAATGCTGATTGATGTGCAGAGGCTTGGCCCTCTCTCAGCTGCTGGCGCTGGTAATTGCCTCCATCCTCCTCTCAATGCGAAAGCAGCACATTGAGAGAAAGCGAACATGTTCCCGTGCTCAGCCCCTCCAGCAGGACAGCACTCTTCCCCCCAGAAACCCCCTCCAGAAACACTCACAGAAATATTCTGCAGCCATCCACACTGGAGTTTGACATTTGCTTCCCAATCTGACAGGACCTGACAGGAACTGATGAGCGGAGTCAGGCTGGGCTAAATTTCACACTTTTCTTGCCAGGGTTTGGTGCGGGGCCTGGCGGGCCCGCTGGCCTCAGGTGTGGGGAGAATTTCAACACACATTTGTTTGGGCTCACAGAGGTAAAACTTGACGGAGGCCAATGTCAAGCTTTAATCTGTCCGACTAAAGCAGTTAATGAGAAAAAATGAGTCTTCGTGTGCCTCGTTGATCATGTTGAGCCCGAGAGGGACAGGAATTAAGGCCACAGAAACACGTTCACAAGTCACTTTGTCCTACTGTAACGCAGAGCCAATCCTTTCATGCCTTTCCAAAACAAAGTTAGGAATAAAGGCAGTCTATTACAGAGACGGACGGGGTTACGAACACATTAGACTGCGTAGCACCTGTGTGATAATGGAGTTTTTTATCATTTGGAGATCTGTTACACACCTACTGGTTTCACTGCCTACCGAACAGATGGGACACTTGTTTTTCTGCATTGCTCTGTTGTGTCAGAACTACAATAAATCCCATTTCTGCTCTGAAATTATTTAGTTTCTGCACAAAAAAGCCCCAAATTCAAGCTGTTATAAAGGACGCAGCACTCAACAGCTAACCCATTTCCTGCTGCTGCTTCACAGTTAAAACTTGAATGCTTCATGCTGACTAATGTGGATTTCTGCAGTCTCCTATTCTGATTGACTGCATTTGATTTTCATTGGAAGGGATTTTGTCAGTGGGGGAAATAGGAAACAGAACGTACCCTCGTTTTGGTGAAAAATTGTGAGGTGAATCTCTAATCCGCTACTTTTCAGATAGATTTTTGCACTTACTTGCTCCACTACATTTATAAAGTAGGGCTGGTCCACATGGCCAAATTCAAACCTTAGTAATGTTATATATCACAATAACAACATAGATCTCCATAAAGATATACATCACGATGTATCATGTTTTCTGGTAATTCAATAAATCAATAGCCGGTATGACATGACTACCTATTTCTGTATGTTCCCGTGTGAATTAAATACTGATATAATAAATAAGTTAATTTGCATAATTTGGGTGCAAAATGAGCATTACAGTTTTAAGTAAAAAATAAAAGGCCTAACCTATGTCACGATGCACACGATACAGAGTAAAACAGACATTTCTATATCGTTTTGATGATATACTGTATATTGTCCTATTTCCCAGCCCATCTGACAGTTGTAGCTGCCCATTAATTTTCGGATTAAGATTGTATTTACAAAACATTTAACAAAAAAGATGCAAGGTCAACATTATAAAACCTAAAAAAACAATCCTCGGTTGAATAAAGTGATTCAATGTATTAAATGTCAAAATAGATATTTTGTCATTGTGGTTGAATAAATATAAATTATGGTGCTGTTAGACTGCTGCTAGACCGCCCCATTAATACTGTGTCAAGTGGGAAAGCACACAGTTATGGCCCACAGTGAAAATGTTGTTTTTGAAAGGCTAAACGCCAACAAATATGGATTGAAGCAGAATATTTTGTTAGGTTTTGCTACTAATTAGCAAAAAAATAGATCTTTCAAAGAGTTTTATATATATATATATATATATATATATATATATATATATATATATATATATATATATATATATATATATATATATATATATATGTCATTATGATTTTAGTTATACAAGAGCAAATCAAAATTTTGTCAACCTGAGATTAGACAAATCCTGGCGCACAAATCCTGTGATCTTTTGCGCCACCCTAAGGGGGAACCACTGGCTTATCGTGACCAATAACACATATTTAATGGCCTGATAACAGTTGAATCCGGTGGGTATTGCTATCTTTACCTAAGTATTTGATCTGAGTACTTCCTTTACTTACATTTTGGTAAAAATCAGACAACAGGGAAGCATGAAGGACTGCACTGGGAAACAGAGAGTCCTCTAAACTATGTGACGAGCAATAAGAGCGGGAGTGGAGCAGAACGCTGAATGACAGCGAGTCCTTTGTTTTGGGGAGAAATCTGTTCCTGATGAGCAGTTCAGCAGTGAACACAATGCAAGAGGATGGTTTAAATATACTCTGCAGACCAGTTGAAACCACGGCCCCTTTTTCACCACCTATAATGCACACATGGCCAAGTGATTTAAAATTAGACTTTCAGATTGTTAGTTTAGGAAATTTGCAAAGCTAGTCAGACGCACCACCTCCAGGCTGACCACTGGAGAGCAGCTCTCCAACGCCGAGTGACGTCCCAAACAACACGTCGTTTGAATCATGTAGCGGCTTTAAATCAGGAGCGTGGCACCGCCGGTCACCTGGCACGCCGCTTGATTTACAGGCGACGGTTTTACTGCCTAGTGCTCGTTGTCATTGTACAGGCATGAGAGCAGACACATTCACGCAATGTCCACATACACAAAACAGCCTCAGGAGTTCACAGGGCTCCCTGCCAAACATAGCAGAACACCAAGAAAGAGAGCATGCACAGAATATAGAGGGAGGTGGAAAAGGACAAAGAGGGAGGAGGAGGAGCAGGAGGAGGGAGGAGGAGGAAGGAGTAGATAGTAGTAACAATACACAACATGTTCCTCTCTGTCTCACAGATTTTGGGAGGATCATGGCAAAGCGGACAGCAGACTTCCTGACTCGTTTCCTTGGGCTATTGACAACATGAAGAGCAAACACACACAGTCCTGTAGTTTTTCAGACAAACTGCAGCCACATTGCAACGCTCTTGAGCAAGGTGCTAAATCCCTACCAGGTGACCTCTGACCTCCGGCGGCAGGGCTCGCTAAGCCTGTATGAATGACAAGATAATGCAAATGGCATTTAGCGTACAATAACAACACCATTCTTGCTTTTGGCGTGTCCTTTGAACGCCACGTAGTCTGTATTGATTGCATGTAAACTCATCTGTGTAAAAATGCAACGGCTAGTTACTGACGTGGTATTAAAAGCAGGAGAAGGGCGGTACTCGAGACCAGCATTGTGTTTTGACAGTTGCATTAGTGATGTTTGTCATGTGACAACTGTCACAATTTTAGTGACATCTGTGACATGTTTTATGTTATGTTGTTTCAGTAAATATTTTACTTAGTATATGTACTTACTTTAGTCCCACCATACTGTTTGTCCTGAACTAAGTGTTTTTGTTGCCTAAACCTAACAAGTCGATCTTTGACTAAACCTAAGTGTTTTTGTTGCACTAAACCGACACCAAGTCGATCTTTGACTAAACCTAAATTTTTTTGTTGTACTAAAACTAACCAAGTCGATCTTTGACTAAACCTAAGTGTTTCTGTTGCCTAAACCTACCAAGTCAATGGCGTACATATGACACAAGCAAAGCCTCCAACACATCGTCACATTCTGTTTATATGCCCTCCTGTGGTTAGCTGGTTAGCACAATGCCTTGCACACTAGGTACTATTCTTTTATGTCTGTCTGTGCTGACCTGTAACTTGAAAACCATCTATATTACATATAGCATGCACATATTGAAAAGTGCGTAATTTCACGTAGTTTCCTGTGTTTTCATATTTTCATAAAAACATGCTCACTCTCATAAGTTTCCTCCGACAGTTTTAATGTGACCAACTAGGGCTGTCAAGCTTAGCACGATAATACAGCAAATTCCTTTAAACACCAATAAGTTCTTTATAAATAATCGCATGCAGTTTGGATCAAGTCCTAGTCAAGTCAGCACACTGACAGACGCTGTTATTGCCTGTTGGGCTGCAGTTTGTCATGCTATGATTTGCAAAATGTAGTCCCTGAGAGGGTTTCTGGACAATATTTGTCATTGTCTTCTGTTGTTAATTGATTTCAAATAATAGATATATACATACTTTTGCTTAAAACAGCATATTTGCCCACTCCCATATTGATAACAGTATTAAATACTTGACAAATTTCCCTTTAAAGTACATTTTGAATGTTAAAACATGTACAGCTAACTTGTGATTAATCACAGTTTACTGTGGGTAATCATGTGATTAATTGCAATTAAATATTTTAATCAACTGACATTTACAGTAGAAACCAATATTATTTTAAATAATCTCCGTATTACACACTGATAAACTGCAAAATCTCTTAACGACATTTACAGATTATGAGTTGTTATAAGTTACATATTGCATTACATGGAGGCCTAATCAGTCCCGTTGTATTTCATAGCCAGCACTTGTATGCTGCACAACTATTTTTAAAAAAGCTCACAATACTCTGATAAACTGCACACAAGGTCATTATCATGGTGTGTACAGTTTATGAGTTTTATATTGCATAAAGGTATATGGAGTCCCATTCTGTCACCTTGCATTTATATCTCAGCACCTGTGTGTGGTGCAAACTCTGCTCCATATTTCATAAAAGTCATTATAGCATACTGATTAGCTGTGACTAAGCTCATCATGATGACACAAACCATAATGCATTGCAGCCTGGCGCTGAGGTGTTTTAAAGGTTCCACTCCCTCCCCACTGCATATATAACTCAGCTAAGCTAAGATTAATGCATTTTCGTATGATTATAAAGTCATCCAAAAAATGCAGCCATGCACATAGTCACAAGCATTCTCTCTGCTCTTTGTTCTTGTTTAGTACAAAGAAACATCTGAGTATCTGAGCAGGTCTGAAGTATTTAGGTTGGGATCTAAGAGTATAAATGGTGGTAAGCATGAGGCTTAATTGGTGTTACGATTATGATGGGGTCCTCTGTAAGTGGTCCCTGACCCCTACAAAGACCCCTGTAGACACTCTTTGGTTGAAGACAGGCCTAATTTTTCCCAGTCTACTTTTTAGTTGCTTTTTGTCCCAGAAAACATTTTCAGTTTTCTACTAGTGGCATTGTAAACACAAGTTTCTGCTCTTTAAATCGACTAAATGAATTCCTGTAGCAGTGTGAATTTTTCAATCACGTCGGCCCTGTTTATGGAAATGGTTCATTATTCATTGAAATTTTTTTAAATGTGAGTGTGTGTGCTGAAAAGCTATTGAAATGCTAATGTTCCTATTAAATCCAGTTGACTCATACAGTACTTTAGTGCATTCCCTGAGACGTGTGAGGCTTTCATCCGAGGAAAAAAAAAAAAGGCACAATTTGAAAATCGATATCTGACTCTCTGATAATGTGGCTTTGGTCGGCACTGCCAATTCCAACTTTGTGAATGTTTTCCCAGAGTGAGCGTCCTGTGAGGTTTTGCATTTAATAAACTTCACGCAATTGATCACACCACAACAAAATTCACTGAATAGGATTACTTGATTTCTTGTTTCTCTGCAAACACAACAGTAACGCAGCACGCCGTTCCTGTCAGCCCTTTCCAGCAACTCACTGAAGGTGATCATTATAATCAGTCCCACTGTTTTTCCAAGGTGACCTCTGAACAGTGACGGTGGACAATATGCCTGTTATTCCATCTAATAATACCATTAATACACACCATATCACTTCTAATATAACAGATCCTTCTTTAACAGATTTCATCGGTTTCTTATATTGAGTGTAATAAAGGATTTTGTGACTTACGCCTTGGTTATTTTTTTTTTTAATTATTATTATTTTGGAGTGTTTATTCATTCTTTATTTTATTGATAGTGACAGAGTGAAACAGGGAGATAGAGAGGGGATGACATTCAGCAAATGGTCCTGTTCTACCAGGTGAGCTACACCGGCGCCCCTTTTAAAGGACTTTTGA
Organism: Pterois miles; assembly: GCA_947000775.1. Lineage (NCBI taxonomy): Eukaryota > Metazoa > Chordata > Actinopteri > Perciformes > Scorpaenidae > Pterois > Pterois miles. The sequence continues at coordinate 25,508,112 of CAMQGK010000634.1, read as the reverse complement.
AAAACTTTCCAGCAGGGAGCTGGAGCTGGGTGGAAACCCAATCGGAGCATAAAGGAAAATAAATATAGGGTGCCAGGTGGCTAAAATGCTACTCCAAATAAATCCTAACGTTGCTATGTGGCTGCTGGATGTGTAAATAGGGAATAAGAATGTGATGTGTCACCGACAGCAAGTCCGCCATTTTTGGAGGACAAAGGGTAAGAGTGTCATCCGCTGGTTGCTTACTGTAAGTGTTAAAAGCTAACACAAAAAAACTGCACAGTGAATAAGAGTCAAAAGCTTAAATGTGGTATTTACTGTTTATTATACAGTCAGACACAAAGGTAGGTTATGACTTTCATTTTGCAAGATACTGCTTGATTAAATATGCAGTACTAGCCAATGTTTTCTTAGTATTCCATTAGCATATCATTAGCTAGCTTATCTTTGCCCGAATTATTGTGTTGTTGTGTAGATCTTAATGTCATGTACCTATGCATTTGTAAATTGGACATCGGCCTCCAAAGATTTACATATTTTGAACTACTGACAGATGTTCACTGAAGCCAAAACACATCAGTTGACCGTAATACATAGCAAGTTGTCCCCCTAATTCGTAAGGATCGATTTCATAAACTACCTTTGATTTTGTAAAACGTATATCGTCTTTTTGTCTCTGTTGGCTTCTCTTTGTTGTCTTTACATTTCTGATGATGAACGATTGTGAGATGACAGATGAATAGAGCGGTGATAGATAACGACAGCCCACCATAGATCCGTATGCTACCCTCCAAAAATGGTGCTGTGCTCAAAAATGCTCTGCGATTCCAATTCCTTATTGGAAATTGTTGACAAAATTATTAGCCATAACAACTTTGAGATGATAAAGTGTCATTTTTGTGTTTAAAACTTCTGCTGCTCCCAAGTGACCAAAAAAAGTACTGCTTTAAAATGTTACTATACTGGCAAACGAAAAATATAGCTGTTGCCAGCTAGCTAGCTAGCAAGTGGATCTTAAAAATATCTCAAAATACCCCTGAATCCAATAAACTAGCTAGCTAGCTATTTTACAAACTATGGTATTGAAGGTTTAACTTCCACGCCCAACGGGAAACATGTCTCATTGTTGGTCTTTATGGTCTTTTGAAGCTTCTAGCGTGGGAGAAATTGTTGAGTTTAAATGCTAATGCCTAATGCTCAGGGTTTCTTACTTAAGTGTTTCAGTACCAATATTTTAGACTCCTCCTTATTATTATTTCAGACTAGATCTTCTGGTATTAAACACTGGAAAAGTTTACACGCCATGTCATGCCAACTACATTTGGCTAGCTGAATGCTAAACTGAAAGCTAATGTACATGAACTGACAAAAGAATATCACTTGCCCAGGCCTCTTGGCTATGCCTCCTTCTTGCTCTCAAACTCAGTCCTTCTTCCTCCCTCTCATCCTCCCTGTCGGGGTTTGAGCTATGTTCCAGAGAAACAATATAATCCTGTAATGTGATCAGAGGCAGTTCATTTTTAATTACAACTTACGAGGGTTCTGGTTCGAGCCATGACATCATCCTCCTTCAAAGACCGCTCTGAAGGCTTCACAGAGGCGGCGAGCTGGGTCTCCCCAAAATAGCAAAACAATAACCCTCAGAAAGGATTAAATGACACCAAGAAGCAATCTGGCGCTGATCAAGTGAATTCCATCAAAAGTTTGCAGCGACGGTCACACATGCACACACACTCGGAGACGTGCGGTGTGTTTTTCAGCGCAGACCCCAGGAGCGAAACCTGGCCTTGTGAAAAGGTTGTTCGACAGGAAACAGTCGATCACAGAACCTTTCTTTCATCTTTCCTCTCCCCCTTTCTTCTTCCCTCCAAATAAACAATGGCGGTAAGGTAATGAGGCCCCTGGGCGTTCTGAGGACAGGAGATGAGAAGGAGACCTGGCCACACAGAACGTATAAAACAAGGAGGCATGAGGAGAGGCAAGGGCCCAGCCGCCTCATTAGGGAACTATGAACGATGGTGGCAGCTATTCATTCCCTCTGCTAACGACTGCCGGCCGCCACACACACACACACACACACACACACACACACACACACACACACACACACACACACACACACACACGTAAATACAGGCACACTTATCGTATGAACTATTACACACATACAAACATGTCAAAACACAGAGGACACATTCAAGCACAACATGATGCTGCTCAAGATTATAATTCTTCTTTTAATGGAGGGAAAGAGACAGAAAGAGGGAGAAATTAAGAAAATAAGAGCTGCCTGGGGGCCCACAATGCCACAACGTGTATTTTATTACTGAAACTAGAATGGCACTCAGAGAGCGCAGACCTCCGCCAAGGTGCCCGAGTATGACTGAGATCAGCTGGACGTGGCGGACGCTTCATTCAAACTGGACAGAAAACCGTCGTCGTTCCTCTTTCCAACAATCACCAAGTGTGCTTTGATCGAACTCAACTCTAATTTCGCCAAAAATGTGGCGAGTCTACGGTTGTCTGTCTATTCACATTTGTGTTGAGCTGCAATTTGATGACGTTACCTCGAGCTCTCTGAACATGTGATGAGACTGAATGATCCAGCCCTACTTCCCATTCATACTCTCTGTGAGCGCGATAGCATATCTCAATGGTGCAGTGTGTAGGATTTGCTGGCAGCTAGCGGTGTGGTTTCAGATTGCAACCAACTGAAATCTCCCTCGTGTACCAAGCGTGTAGGAGAGCTATGGTGGTCAATGCAAAGACGTGAATGTCCCTATCTAGAGCCATTGTTTGGTTTGTCCATTCTGGGCTACTGGTGTAACATGGCGGTCCATGAAGAAGACCCGTTCAGTATGTAGATATTAATGGTTCATAACAAAAAGAACAACAAGTACCTTTAATTCCTTCCCTGCCTGTTAAATGTCTTTAAAACTCCATGTCCCCAGTTTGTAATGTGGTCTTACTCATAAAAGTGTCTCCAAGGCAAAGGTGAGCTAACCCTTACCACCAGGGTTATTTCATCAGAATTGACAAAGCTTCTCCAGAGCCATAGATTACATTATACAACTGCTGGCATGAAGATTTTCATTTAAATATATATCTGTTAAGTCCCTATCTGTCGCAGAATGAGGTAACACAATGGCGATGAGCCACTGATGAAAGCCCTTGTATTTGCAGTGTTACAAACTGCATGTCCGTGGCGAAATTCCCGGGAATTCCCGACACTGTTTAGATCTCTGTAAGGTGGGATCCAAAAACACGGCTGCAGTTACAGCTAATTGCCACAGGTGCCGCCAAAGAGAGCGAAGAAGACATCTTCGAGGTTGCGAATATAGAGCTAGTGACTCCTACCCCAAATGAGTCACACTTCTAGTTCCTTCATCTTTAGGTCGATGGGATTTTAGTTAGGTGCCTGAAATAAGTTGAAGAGAATCTAACGTTTTGGTCTACATTATAAAATATGTCAGTAAATTTTCCACTCGTAAATTTTGAAGCTGTCTTCCAAAAGGCAGTAGCTACCAAGTGGCTCAATGACACCGCAAAACGTCATCACGCCGACTCGTCCACCTTTTTGTAACTTTTTACACTTCAAATATCATAAAAGTAGTGATCATTTATGGAGATAACATAAATATTTATTTGCCACAGAACCTATTTTCCGCAATAATCCAAAACCCAATGCAGAAATCCCATTGACTTCCTGGTTGGCCTACAAAGATATGTCAACCCTGCAGCACTCTATTTAAAAAATTCTATATAATATAAAAAAAAAAACTCATTTAATCTTGCTTATAAAAAATAAATAAATACTGGGTTTGAGTGATTTGATTAGTTTTTTCAACACATTTGTGAGATCTTCCTTAGTCCACGTTTTCAAGTGCTTGACTTAAGAGACATTTTCAAAAAGGTCTGTTGACCCTGGCGGTTGCTTTACTCAATGCTGACAAATCAGATATCGAGGCACATTTGCCGCCGTGAAAGGCTGCAGTGAATGAGGTCGCCGACCTGTTCCACTTGACGGTACGGGTGCCACGGCTTACTTCGCTACCGTGGACGTTGCAGAACATATGGAGTGCGGATAACGGTATTATTATTATTATATAGTATATTATAGTACATTCAGCCAGAGACCGATCCCCCCTCGGCACACTACAAACCGTCTGGGTCAGTCCTTTCTTTTGGTGGCCATCAGGCTCCATAACCAAGGTCTGACCCCCATGTGACTCTGATTATCTGCTCCATATTTATTCCAAATGTATATAATTACATATAATTATATAATTACATATACATATGCTGTGCATATACAATACCCACCACCTGCTGCACTTAACTTATTGCCGTTACTGTTATTGATTTTATTGTCAATTTTCTTCATTGCACCTTATTTCATTCACTGCACCTTCTCTTTTACTTTTTACTGTACTGTATTTATCTGTACTGTTGTTGATGCTGCTAAGACACCCGAATTTCCCTCCGGGGATTCATAAAGGTTCATCTTATCTTATCTTATCTTATTCAGAAAACATGGACGAGCTTGAGCAGGGTGCCGGGGATTGGTTAACTGGCTGCAAAGGGACGCCACAAGGCCAGTTTCTTTTTTGCTTGCCTACAGAAACGCGTGGATACCTTGAACACTTTAACACACCCTACAGGTGTTTGAGCAGAGAGTATTAGCCTTGGCAAACAGGAGTGTGCATTCATCAAGCCGCAGTGATGTTTCATTTCCCCCGTCAGGTTTACAAGCCTCCACACAGGTCAGCAGGAGTGATGGCATTTCACCTGAGCTCCTGCATGTTTAATCCCCTGTTTTCCATCCAACTGACTCCTCTTGCACACCTCCATCTTTCACCTCCTCGTTGTAATGTCCATGTTTCCTCCTACTCTCTTTAAACCTCATCCTTCCTGCCTCCTCTTTACCTTCACTTCATCGATCCCACCCTCTCGATCCACTCCCTGGTCCCTCCCTCCCTCTTCCTCCATCAATCCATCCACCCCTCACTCTTCTTCCATCTCATCTGAAGACAAACACTCCACAGGTTCCCTCCGTCTCCTCCTCCCTCTCCCCGCAGACGGTGTGTTTGCTCGGGGATTAGGGCTGGGCTTTGTGCCGTCAAGGAAGGAAGGAACTAATCAGACTCTTATTTGTCGTTGCATTCTGTGTCTTACGGTGGGAAAGGAACCTGACCCGCCGGGGGGCTCACACTCACAGATGCACACATGGCGAGCGGGGGCTGAGCGGGGTGAAAGCCGAGAGGCGGCCGGAGGAAAACACGAATACGTGCACACACGCCGGCCAGACGCAACCCGACACCCCGCCTGCCTCGGCCAGGGTGCGAGCGTGGGCGTGCATTCGCCCCCGAGCTGTTTGTGTGTGCGCACACGCGTGTTCAACACCGCCCTGCTGCTCCGTTGCCGTCTTTGTTCCCAGGGCAGGCCTGATTTCTGATTGGCCGGCCGACGCATGGGATATGGATCTGTGTTTTTCCTCATCAGCGGCGGCTCCCATTTGACAAATTCTGTTTTCCCTGCTGTCGGCGGGGTCACGGCGGCGACGGGAGGCAGCTGCACAGGCGAGCTGCCCGCGCGACGCTCCTCGTGTGTGTGCGCCCTCGCCCAGTAGTTGTAATGCTTCCAGACATTTGCACAGCGGCAGACGTGTACACGCATACCAACACGCGATCGCACACACATACTGTACACCCTCTCGCCACCTTATCCAATCAGCGGGCTGATTAGTCATTGCTCACATCTCCTTCTCCACTTGTCTGCTCCATAATTCATGGACGAAACAGATGGGCTTGGCTCGGATCAAGTTCTCCCGAGCTCTTCTGGCTCTGTTTTCAGGGAACTCAGGTACTGAGCATAAAGCCAGCATACCACAGGTGTCTTAACCTCCTATTCTTTTTCCCAGACACATGCCCTCATTGTGCATTTGACAAGGTACGAAAGAGCAGATGCCCCTGTCACTGTTAACACAAATTATTAATGTATTTTCTCAGTAGGCGATGTGTAATTAACTGTATTGATCCAGCTTGTACAAAATGTTTACAAGCTGCACTGTGTCTCTGAGGAGTCCCACACTACTCTCATATTCACTCTGGTTCTGTCTGCGTCTGCCACCCTCTGACTGAGCCGAACTACAGGGAAGCTTGCATTTATGTTTGTTTTATCCTCATATTTCCATAAAAAAACTGCATTATAAATTAACTACCTACATGGAATAGACGTCATCTCCTATAAAAATGGTTCTTCACCACATTGCAGGAGTTTTCGGGGCATCAAAATCCACAAAAATATTAGACTTTCAGACCCTAGTATGTAGGAGTGTAATGAGTTCAACGATCCAGTATCTTCGATGCAGCATAGGGATGTTAATAATTAACTGTTTAACCGTTAAAGGACATTAAGAATTTTAAAAGATTAATGCTGTCAGTTAAACCAGAGGTAGGCAATTATTTTCCTGGGGGGCCACATGAGAAACCCAGATTATTGCCGAGGGCCAAAGAAATACTGTCAGATATAACCTCTATTTGATCACTATAGAAACATGCTGGGCACTTATTTATCAGCATTTGTCATCACTCCAAAGAGCATATTATTAAGAAAATTATATTATAGACAGGAGTCTTTGAACCGTACAAGACTGACTATAACATTTAACTTAACATTAACATATTAACTTTACCATTTAATTTAACATTAACACTTACATTTAACCTTTAACTTAACATTAACATTTACATCTAACATTTAAGTTAACATTAACACATTTCCTAGTATCTCAGCTAGCAGCCCCTCGGCTGTCCTCTCCTTCTCATCTCCAGGTTTCTGTATTTTTCTTCATGTTTTGTCTCAAAGTGACGGTTCCAGTTGTATTCTTTGAATAACAGCCACGTTTGTTGCAAAGTAAGCACACAGCTTTACCGCCAACCTCCACGAAAAACTACTTAGCAGTCCATGAGTAACTACAGACGTGCCTCAGCGGGTGACGCTCACGTCAATTTACATCAATGTCAAGTGTGACGGGAAGAAGCACACTAACAAAACACAAGAATTTCAAAACAAAAGCTTTTTTCTTTACTGTTTTTTATTTTTAGAGAGCTGGTTCTGGCCATATATTTCCCAGGTCTGAGTTAAACGGTTAAAAGAAATATTATTAAATAGATTTAATAATACTGATAGAAAATATGCTTAAGAAGCAGTAGACTCCATGCAACCTTGTGTTTTTTCCCTGGTAATGCCACAATGTGAACAACAGATCTGTGTTGATGACCTAGACTGTGCTGCTTGCCAGTTTTAACAGCTAACGTTAACTAGCTCTCGTCCTGCTGTCGTCAACACGGAGGTGCCACTGATTGACATTATGATGCGCTGAGTAAATATTAGGCAAAGGTAACGTCACTATGATGTGTTCAAATTTACTTATACTTAAATCCAGTTGTTTGAAGGACATGTTTTCACTAATATAAAATCTAAAAAATATAAAATAGATAATAGAGAGGGAATTATGACCCCTTGGGATTCATTGTTTTGCTTGAGTTTTTACTGTAGTATCGAATTTGTATCGATTGTGTAATTTCACTGGATTTGTTAACGACTACTAAATTTCTGGTATCGTGACATCCCGAGGAGACTTCTGTTATCCCTATTTGTTCAATTCATTGTACAGAAACTATATAGGCATGCAAAACCCAGAGAGACCAGAGAGGCAGAGTGAGGAGGAGGAGGATATACAGTAACCTTAATGCCTGACCTGGGGGTGAGAGCAGGTCACTTCAACAACAATACTAACACATTTAACATCTGTTGTATTTAATTTCGGTAGTTAGTTTACACAACTAGTGGTAAAACTATTTCTGTATAATAATAAGCACTATGTACAAGACCTCATGGTAGATTGTGTAAAGCAGTTGGGGACACAAAGCTCCCATTTCATGCCTCTGACGCCTCACTGCTGAGCTCAGGCTGCAGGGAGCGAGCACTTCCCACCAGCTGGCAACGTCTCTCGTGCACGTTCGCCATTTCTCGTGTCGCATATTTTTGCCGTGCATGGAGGGATGCTGAGTTTGGGCCAAGATGCTCCTAATGAAAGCAGCACTCCCTGGGATGGTGCCTCCCAAGGACCCAGAGAACCAGCGGGGGCGACTCTCCCAAACAGACACACACACATCTATTAGTTTATCCTGATAATGACATGTTTGCTGACATGATTTTCTCAGAAATGATTAATCAGGGTCAGATCTAATCATGGACAGCAATGGGACCAGACTCTGTCATGGCCCCAGGCGCACACTGAATGAATGGAGCACATTCAAAGGCTTTATTAAATGAAATACATGCTGTATTGGTTTCTGGGTGTCTGCCCTGCCTTGCCCATGCATTTGGCAAGTAACTCAAATTAAAAAAAAATAATATATTGTGCTTTAAAACATCTATGACAGAATGATTTTTGAAAAAAAGCCGACTACCCAAATTAATGCGTAACATACACACAAGTAGAGGCAGTATGTACACTGTCACTTGGAAACCTGGCCAACAGTGAGCCGGAGTGAGAGCACAGCTTGGGTTTGCCCATGGAAAGAGTGGCATCATTCCATTGGTCCTAATATAAAGTAGAGACAGCACGGCGATGTGGCCGAGCGACTGCAGCGACCAGATGGAGGGCTGGATGCAAAAAGGCGGAAACGGAAAAATTATCATCACGGGGCAACGAAGCCGTGGATCCAAGGAGAGCGGGGTGTTGTCATAGCATGTATCTCCAAATCCCACACATGGGGATATACGATATGATGTGTAATGCACCTTTAATAATCAAAGGAATACACAGCTCATAAAAGGAGGAGCTATTGTGTCCAGCTGCCCCCTCACTGGGACGTTTCCCGTCATCATTAGCGGGCGCTTCGTGGAAAAACCTTGACGTTTTCTTACCAGACTGGATTTGCCAGCCTTTTGGAGGTTGATTTAGTTGGCTTTGAGAGCTGCATTTCAAACACAACTTTTCTCTTTGCCAAAAATCTCACACACATATTAGTCACGGGTTTGATCATTAGCGGAGGGCGGCGTGCCTGTGCGGACATGCGGGTACCAAAAATGCTATACGATCTGACATTTGGCAATCCTGAGCCAGTGAAGGCATGTTGTGACTCTGAGTTCCTATTCCTGACAGCTTGTTCGCCTTGATTAATGACCCTGAGGTGAAACAGAGTTCCCCCGTCCACCTCAGAGTGAGCAATCTAATGAACCAGATGCATTATTTATTATTGAAAAGGCAAAGACCAGAACAAAAGCTGAGGTTGGGGTAAAAAACATTTCAAAAGCAGAGAGAGAAGGAATGCTTTTTTTTTTTTTCTTCCTGCCCTCGTTATTTTGCTCGTCAACCTGAAGCTCATGCCAAGAACAATATCAGTGAGATAAAAGATGGCTGCAGTGTACATGGTAATGTGAGTAGATGGGGACGGCGGTTCCTACGCTCTAATTCAGGAATCAAAGTGATTGTTGCTTATCTTGATCAGCGGTGGGCTGGCATGCTAGCTGTGAGAGCCGGTGGAAAAGATTAGATCTTAATTGTCAGACATTACAGCGCGATGGCAACCAGAGAGACGGGGAGACACACTACTGTGCCTTGTAATAATCCTCCGTGGTGTTGACACCGAGATCCAAGTTAAAATAAAACTAACAAGCGCCGAGGATTGTGTCATTCCTTCTCTAGTTACGTTAATGAGAGAGGACTTATTCCTGTAGTATTACATTACTCCTGCCAAGACGTTCACCAGGCTTTGGCACAAATAGTTCAACCTTTATTTCTGCTGGAGGGAAGTTAAGATCCTGAGGCTTTTCTGGGAAATCTGTGCACCAATGACTTGCTGCTATTACCGTATATTTGTTTGAAATTAAGTTAAGACCGGAATCGGTCGTTTTTGACCATATAAAAATGGTAATGACAAAGAAAGGCAAAATTTCTGTGAAAACAGCATGTAAAACTTGCACTAAGTGCACGCTGGTTTAGTCATGTGTGCTGTAGTGGGAATCCCCACACTCACACCATAGATAGTATATAAGAAGTGGGTGTAACATCACCCATTGGTTTGTGTACTCAGTATGGGCCCAATACCGATTACAGTACTTGCAGTATCAGGAAGGAAAAAAAAAAACATGGGTACATTTCAATTTGTGACCCTTTAAAACAGTCAAAATTGAACTATAAAATAGCAAAGCAAAGATTAAAAACGTGTAATCATTGTTATGGAGCAGAAATTTGCTTTTGCTCATTGCCGCCTCGTTCATCATCTCACTGCAGGGTCGTACCCCCTTGGTTTGGCCATACAGATCTCACCCAAGAAGCTCCAAACTGAGCGTTAATAGATCCACAGTGTTTACGGTATACAGATATAGGCCTACGGTAGCAGTCTAGACAGAAACAACTCAAAGAAGGAGTAAAAAAATCCCTCGGACACACAAGCAAATCTAAATTAAACACTATATTTCATTTTCACTAAGACACATAGTATTGTAAACACAGGAAATAAGTTAGTGGCTGCTGCTGCCAAGTGGGTCTCACCCTTGATATTACTGTTTATCTGTGTTTTTCTTTCATGTGATAAGTCTGTCCTCTGGCCTACAAACTGTTGTTCTTGCCATGAACATCATCCATCATGGCAGCATTTACTAATCCCTTCACATTAATAACAGTGCTTATTTATTTAAACCCTTATTGGTGTGACAGCAGCTATGAAAACATGGAGATGTGTGTGTTTGTGGATGAAGTATGGAAGGCCATTTCTGCCAGGAAAACAAAAAAAATGCTGAAAAGTAATACATGATAAAATTAGCATTTTTCTTACCAGAAGATACTAAGGATGATATATTATAATAAACTGTAGAGTATATTTATTCATACTCGCCTAACTTTTGTTTTTAGTTTTGCCTTTTCCATTGTGGATATACATAGGGATTCCTTGACTGCGATATTGTTGAATTAAAAATTAGTGAATCCTACTCACTACTTCCCACATCCTAATTAGGAGATAAAATGAGTATTTTTTCATTTTTATATTTTCATCACTCATTCGGTATGAAATACCAAATACAGAAGTGTGCATGTTGTCATTTTTAAACCCCCCAAAAAATAGACAAATTGTTGAAAAAGAGAATAACATTAAAACATATAGAAATAAACTAAGAGTATATTTTATCTTGTGTTACTTTATTTTTTTCTGTTCTTGAGAGAAATTAGCTATAAATGATATGCTTCAATTAATATATGTATTTATTTTTAGACAGGGAGTCAAAAGTCCAAATTGTGAGTGAAAATGAAATGAAGTGAAATAAAGTTATGGCATTTTTATGATATTTACTTATTTTTATCAGGCATTTTTTTATTTCATTTTTTTCAAATTTCCATAACAGAGGTATTCTTTAATTAATTTTGTTGTTTTAAATTGATTCAGATCAAAAGCATAATGTATCTGTGTCAAAATTATGAGATAATGTTATTTTTTCTTGGCAGAAATTAGCTTTAAATGATAGAGATCTTCAAATAATTGAATTTTTAAAATTTGATTTAATACACAAAATTATGAGTCAGTAAATCAAAATTAGGAGGTAGCAAAATAAAGTTATATAAAGTTAAAGTTAAATAAACTAATGATTTTTTATGCAATATTTATTTTTTTCAATCATATTTTTTCATGTTATTTTTTTCTTGTCTTGGTAGAAATTGGCTTCCATAAAATACATATTCTTTATATAATAGATTTTTAAAAATTTGACTTTGTTTTATTTTTTCCTTTGCAGAAGTGGGTTTTAAATTAAATTAAATTAAATTTTAAATTCTTCAATTAATAAAACGTTATTTCAAATTTGATTTAAAAAGCAAAAATGAGATGGAAGTCAGAAGTCCAAATTATGGTGAAAGTAAAATAAAAATACAAGACTTTTATGAGATATTTATTTATTCTGATATTCTGAATTTTTTTTTACATATACTGTATATATATATATATATATATATATATATATATATATTATATTTTTTTGGTTTTTTTTTATTTATTTTGTTTGTAGAAAGGGGCTTCCATAACAGTGAGATATTGAGATATCTTTTAATCAGTGTGAATATATTGTTACCTTTGCTATCTATAGACATTACAGTGACTTATGGGGACTTTAAAGCTGCACATATTTCAAGCATGATGGCATTGCATGTGTGCTTTTCCCCCTAGTCTGAGAAGGATTTACAGCCACATATCCCACGGTTTTCATGCAGAGGAATTTCAAACGAAGCGTACATCATCCTGATGTAAAACATCAACATGTTCACTTAAAGAAACGGAGCAGATGTCAGAAACTACTCAGATACTGTCAATCGTCTTGGCCAGCAGGCCCAAACAAGCATGCCACGAGCGACCTCCCTGCACAAACACTTTAACATTATCACAGACATTTCTTCATTCATATTTACCCCGGCAGAGGTCCAGCACAGTGTTTTTCATCACACAAGCAAACAGGAAATACCTCCAGCGAGCTCAAACTTCATCCCAACATCAGTACAACACCGTTCATTTTGCACCGATGACAATGGAAACACTCAAGTTCACACACGTGGCCTCGGCAGGGAAAAACCCTGCGGCTTGAAATGTTGTCGAGATTGGCAGCGGAGCTCATCGTGGGTGATTACAACATGACGACGCTGATGTATTTTACTTCATTTTCTGACGAAGCCTGATCCAACATGGAGACGGAAGATAAGACAGGGATCTCTCTGACTGCTAGCCGGGCTAATCTGCTTCGACAGCTGTGCGATGACACCAGGAATTAGTCGTTGCTCATGCAAATAGAGTGCATATGCTAATACTGGAGCTAATTGGTGGAAAGGGGTGGTGTTGGTGGGAAGGCTTGTCAGTTGGAAGCTAGCTGGATGGAGACGTGTGCTCTCGGCAGTCTGAAAGGCTTCCTTCATTACACATGTGGAGTAGACTGAGCTCTGAGAAAACACCATTCACTTTTGATACAGATGGCAAATTTGCTCAGTCCTTAAATCACTGTCACTTTGAGCAGATTTGAATCTCCACCTACTGGATGCAATGAATACATTGACATTTTTAATGCTAACAATACACTCAGTGAATACCGTGATTACGTATAAACCAGTGAGGAAACAGCTGATCTTAGCAGCCCTGAACTACTTTTATTATCTATCTATTCATTTATTTATCTATTCACCTGGGACAGTGCACATTAATCGACATTTCAGTTTCCACCTCAGTGTAAATGTGCCAGAGTTGAGCTCATCTGTAGACAAATTAGTTATCAATACACTGCTTCAGCCACTAGTGTTGTAACGGTCTGCAGTTGATCCGTGATCCGAACGAATCCCACCGATGGTTCGGCACGCATGTGGACGGCGGATCAATTACAGCTTAACCATCACAGGGTGAAATTAAGTTTTACTGCCGATAGATATTGAACAAATTCAGTAAAAATATGTGATCAGGAGATCACCATTAATGCTTTCTAGTCGCCGATCCCTGATAATGCAACACGGTGGACAACAAATCCGTGTTGATATCGGCAGGAGGAAGTTGGCATCACCGAAGCAGCTAACGTGCAGACGCTTCCTTGATTTACATCATGGTGTGTTCAGCAACTCGATTCAGTAAAAATGAGTATTGCGCGAAGGTAAATTATAACATTATTATGATTTGTTGAAATTAGGGGCTGTTAATTGATAAAATAAAAAATAAACAAATAAAAATATATTTTGTCTAAACACGATTAATCGTAAATTAATCCTTAAAAGGGGATTTGTCAAGTATTTAATACTCTTATCAATATGTCAGTGGACAAATATGCTGCTTTATGCAAATGTGTGTATATGGTTATTATTATAAAACAATAAACAACACAAAACAATGACAAATATTGTCCAGAAACCCTCACAGGTACTGCATGAAAAATATGTCTTGCCTAAAATAGACTCATGGGTACCCAAAGAACCGCTTTCATTCACATATCTTGAGGTCAGAGGTCAAGAAACTCCTTTAAACAAGGCCATGACAGTTTTTCTCACCAAAGTTTGGAACGTTATCTAACCTCCTTCCCAACAAGCTAGTATAACATGGATGGTACCAAAGGATTGTTAAGGTATCTTAAGTTTTAAAACTGAGCCTGCTGCAACCTGTGTTAAAACAAATTTGCATTAATGTGTTATCACATTAACTTTGACAGCCCTAAAGTTATTTTTATTATTGTTATTTTCCTACACTTAGTGACAAATATGGCAGATCAGTAAGATAACTGCCTTTCCTATCGTATGTTTCCTACTGACACATAACACGCCACCGTAGGTTATCTGCTAAAATACCTCCAGCTGTAACTTTTATTTTCTGCCTTTTCCTCCCGCTCTAATTGTCTCCATCACCCCAGCTTTCCCATGGAGTTCCTGCTCACAGCTTCCTACCTAATCATACTGTATATAGACAAACGTCCCGCCGGTGAAATATCACTGTTATCGACCCACCGCCTCTTCATCACCACCATGATCTTCAGATTGTTCCAACGGTATCCAGACTACTTATTGAACTAATTCGTCGGTTTAAAACCATGACAGTCGAGGGCACTGTGACCCGCTGTACTGCAGACCACCAGCCGCTCAGCCGCTGAGCCGATCAAAGGACAAGCCTTCTTGGCACTGCGTTGCTTCCTGGGTTCACATTTCCAGTTAACCAAACTGGTTGTAATTAAGATGTCTGCCCGAGGATAAAGAGAACGGAGCGAGAGGCGAGTCGGAAAAAGATATGATCCCGGCTGGGGCTCAGGCTCCATGTGACCGCAGACATATATAAAGACGCAAATATATGCACGCTTGTTTTATTATTCTCTCACTGACGCACTTGAGTGGAAATCAGAGAGGCTCTCCTCTACCAAGGTCTCCACCCCAGACCACACAGACCCAGATCCTCTAGAGGCCTGGCCCCGGGCTGCTTCGACTGGCCGGTCGGCCGGCCGCGGAGCAGCGCCAGGGGTCAGAGTTCAAGTGGGAGCTGTATTCCTGGCAGCTGAGGCGGGGTTGACTGGCAGGGAGGAAACACCAATAGGCCAGGCTCCAACCTTCACCCCTGAGGGACTGCTGGGGTCAGGGACTACATCCAGTCTGGCTCCACTGGACATCGATGAATCCACATTGTCGACACGGTGTGTCTGAGCTCGTGTGCATTCCTCTCTGGTTTGACTTGAAGTGACTTGAAGTGCGTTGCAACACATCAAATTATAGGTATACAGATAATAAATCAATTTCAGTGATCAATAAATATGTTGATGTATTCTAGTATATTTTATAATTAGAGCCGTGAAATAATTCACAGTCACAAGACAACAAGTGTATCCAATCAAATCAAATACACTTGAAGAGCATCTGTCTGCTTTCACAAACATACTGTGAACTGCATTTAAATTTCAATTAACTTACAAAGTCATCCATGTAAATTGTCCAGAAACACACACACTGACACACACACCACTGAAACAGCAAAAAACATAATAATTAACAGGTTGTCAACACGACAAGTGTTGCAGTGCTGACTTATTTTATGTCCACCAAACCATTTGTAGGGTGTAACTTCTGATTGTCACATTTTAAAGGAGCACTTGTCAACTCTGTCAGTGTGTGATGGCCCAGACTTGGAGTGGCCCTCGGAAAAAAGCTCCATTCGGTGAATGGTGCGCCGAGCAGTTGTTAGAAATGAAAGTTGTTTTGGTGGTGCAGTCTGTGCCGAGTGTGCTTCACTAACACAACATTGTCCGGTCTGGGAGCTGTCCGAGTTTTCATCTTCAAACTTCAACCCTTTCACAACGTGTTTTCAGTTCATGCAAGTTAATATTAACTAGGACTGTTGATGGATTCAAATATTTAATTGCGATTAATCACATAATTGTCTGATTAATCTTGATTAAATGCAAATAAATTGTACACTTTTAATCTGTTCAAAATGTACCTTAAAGGGAGATTTGTCAAGAATTTAATATTCTTATCAACATGGGAGTGGACAAATATACTGCTTTATGTAAATGTATGTAGTTATTAATTATTGGAAATCAATTACCAACACAAAACAATGACAAATATTGTCCAGAAACACTCACAGGTGCATCTAGCAAAAAAATATATGCTTAAATCATAACATGGTAAACTGCAGCCCAACAGGCAACAACAGCTGTCAGTGTGTCAGAGTGCTGACTTGACTGTGACTTGATCCAAACTGACTGGGACTATCATAAAGTGGGCATGTCTGTAAAGGGGAGACTGGTGGGGACCCAGAGAACCCATTTACATTCACATATCTGGAGGTCAGAGGTCAAGAGACCCCTCTGAAAATGGCCAGGACAGTTTTTCCATACCAAAATTTTGAGTAAGTTTGGAGCGTTATTTAGCCTCCTTCCTGACAGGCTAGTATGACCTGGTTGGTACCAGTGGATTCGTAGGTTTTCTAGTTTCATGTGATAACAGTAACTTCGCTCTAGCTCTAGAAGTGAGTCTCCTACAGCCTCTGAAATAAGCTGAGGGCGAAGGAAGTAATTCCAGCTTCATTAAAATGTGCTCAGAAAAATAGGACCTTTTTGGGGGGAAATCTTCCCTCTAGCTTTAAAACTGAGCCTGCTACAACCTAAAACTCACACTTTGCATTAATGTGTTGACAAATTTTATGGCGTTAAAACAAATTTGCGTTAACTTTGACAGCTCTAGTCATTTTATATTCACAGGAAGGTTTCTGGAAAGAATTGAGTTGTTTGTTACTACTGTATAAAGGAAATGGAGTCAGGTAGAGTTCAACTTATATTAACAGTTACCTTAATAAAATCATTTATTACGGGTGATATTAAGAGAAAGAAAATGGAGAAATTATTTCAAGGAAATTCCTCTGGAGATCAACAACTGCTCATTAACTCAACACACATAACCGTCTAATGGCTTTCTCTTTAATTTCTTTACATTAATGATATATGATTACCACTTTTATCCATATGTTATTCAAATTAAACACAACAAAAATGTCATTTTTCGGCAGCTCTAATTATAATTCATCATGGCATATATCACACTCATGACCATCTGATGGTATGGCACGCATACAATTCTTTATGAGCGACATATGTGCCATCGTTCCGCCTGCTGTCGCACTTTTAGCCGTCACTATATTGTCATATTAATGCACAGCCAATTCCCAATGAAACGTTGAGATCGTCCCCGCGGAGAAGCCTCGAGAAGAGCCTCGTAAAAATGTTAACGTGCAGCGTATCTATGCATTTTTAAAGACTTAACCGGAAATAATGGATACGTCTCCGCTATCAGAGGGTCAATGAAAATAGAAATCATCAAATATGTTACCAAAAAATAAAAAAAATCCTATTCACAAATCCTCTAAGTGGTAACACACATATTTGATTAAAAGTCCAGTCCATATTCAGACGAGTTCATTTCGGAGTCCCGATCACGTACAGCACTTTGCATACCACAGACTATAATACGCGGTTGCTAAAATTGGGATGTAAATCTCATTACTGGAGTGCGGTCGAGAACAGATCGGTCTTCCTTTCCTGCTGCAGGAGTCACGTTCGCAGCAGCACCCTGGGACGGCGTGATCATGTAAATCGCTGAGTGTTTTTAGTATGTACATATTTTAACATGTTAATCTATCTGACAGACCAAACATAATGCTGACAAGGCCGTCTCCCCTCGGTGCTCTGCAGGCCAAGCCTGGTAGCGTGCACGCTTTGCGCTGTCAAACATAAATAAATCATTGAATTCATTAATATTCAAGCCTCGTCTATTTTACACAGCATTGTTTAAAGAGTTACAAATTTGCGTTACGCCCACTTTTCTGTCTCATTTCACTTGTCAGCGCTCCAGCTGCTACAGGTGTAGGTGGCAAAAACTTTGCAAATTTGTCTTTATTTTGCTTCTCTAATCTCCGCGGCTCTCCCGGGGGAGCCAGCGGACTTTCTGGCTAAACAACACTTGGTTTCTTTTTTTTTTTTTGTGTGTGTTTGGTTTTCACTTCCAGCCCCAGAAAGTGTTCCATCTGCACTAGCTGTCAGGTAACTGTGCCGACACATCTGCGGCTGGTTTCGGAGCGGCGCAGCTGTGACCTCTGGTTTGATGTGCAAAAAAGAAAACATCTAATATGGCGTTCGCCATCTGCAGACGAGTGGGGAGAGAGAGGGGTGAAAGAGGGAGAGGGTGGAGGAGTGGAAGACAGAGGGGGAGGGAGGGGGAGGGAGAGGGGGAGCATTTAGAAATCCCTGCCATTTGTTTTCCCTGTCACTGGCTGCAATGGGAGGGAAAGCACTGTATTTGTTTTTGCACTCATGCATTGACTACCTTCACTTTCTCTCCACTGGAATGGAAGCGTAGACTAGATAAACAAAACCCTGTGGCTGTTTCACTGATATTGAATGACAGATCTTATATTGGTTTTCTGTCACTGGGACATGGGAACATGTTTAAATATGCAGCACATACATTTGACTGAAAACAATCTACTGCATTTACTGATTTGTAAATGTAAACACATTATTATTATTATTATTATTATTATTATTATTATTAGAAATAAATATAAAATATACTAAATTTTTTTTTTTTTTTTTACATTTATTTATTTTTCTTTTTTACCATTTTCTCTATCCTACTTTGATTTGAGTTTCCAATTACTATGTTACATGTACATATTCTATTTGTTTTGGTTTAAGTTATTGTAGTCATTTTCATATGAAAACAATAAAAGTATGATTAAAGTAATATAATATGATAAAAAAAAAATCTACCATATCAGAATTGACTTGCCAGACGAGTGAGATTACGCTTCATTATAAATTGAGTGACGACAGACTGTTTCTCCGTCTCTTGATAACGCCATCGATGGTATTTTCGCTCCTCCCGATTAGGGCGACGTGATGTAGAACAAACAGAAACGACACGTCAGTGGTTGTTTTTAAAGGTGATTTTGAAGGTTGGAACCAGTGGAACGTATCTAAAGCATGTGAAGAATGTCTGCGTTGGATCGGAGACGACGCCACGGAGCAGAGACCGGGGTCGGAGCCGCCGGGCCTTTGGATGTACTGGCTCCCCGCTGGGCCTCCTACGTGTTCGTATTTAGCCGCTTGGGAGCTGATGTGCAGGGGACTGACAGGTAAGGCCGAGAGTCCCCCCGCGGTACAGCCTCCCTGCATAGCAACGGGATTAACACAGCGGCAGGAACATGAGCGTGAGAGCGTGTGTGTGCGCCGGCGTTTTAAGGTGGAAGGGAGGATGGGAGGACGGAGGGTGGGGATTGGGGGTTGAGCCGAGACCGGACACCCTGTGGTGCTGGCGTCAGACTGGTACCGACTTAAACACACACACAAGCTAAAAGCTACATACAAGCCCAGGTCCTTATCTCTCTCTAGTGTTGGTCAACAGCAGACAGCCATGTGTTCGGGCTCCACGTATTTCAGGATGTAGACCACAAATCCAGATCTCAGGGAGTACGGTAAAGGCTCATTGGTCTAAACCGCAGTTTTCAACCTGGGAAAGCTAATCACTGACTGAGCTGCTTTTGCAGATGTGCAAAAGATATTATTCTATTAACAGCATATGTTGGAAACGACAAATTAACTGTAAGGATTGCTTTATAATGGCTGTGCGTGCACATATAAAGTTGTTATTTTCAACTTCAATGGTGGTTTAACTGGTATTCGAATACATTTTGCTCAAACAATTGTATATATTTGGTGTTTGTTTTGACCTGCTTGGTCAAAATTTTGTTTACCAAAAGGAGGATTTTTTTTTATTTATATATTTAATAATTTATTTTATTGTTGTTAGAGCGCAAAATGCAATATATGCAAAAAAAAAAAAAAGCACAAATGAAAACAAAATAAATACATTTTAACCTGTTACTAGCCCACTCACTCTGAATAAATGGCTAAAACATCTACTCAAAATGAATCAGGACCAGCTCCTCAACCATAAAGCGTAGCGGCATATATCTCCTCTTTAAAGGTAAGAAGCTAAGGAATATGAATCCATTGTAAATCAACTAAACTATACAAACTAACTAACTATAGATTTGATGAAAATACACCAAAAAACACTACATTTATAATATAATTTATAAAGATATACTCAGCGCTTTCTATGTTTTGGCCATGCTTATTGTTTAGATATTGACTGTTTATTGGCAGTTTTACATTTCAATATAACCATGTTACAAATAACATAAATCTCCCCCCAAAGTTGAAATCAATATGATCAATATTCATATGTGACCAAAGAGATCATGCGATACAGCAGATAAATACAGAATGTAAAAGCCGGCTGACTCAGGTATCTTTCTATGTATTGAAACACACACACAGACTGAAGCATTATAAAGACACTACACACACACACCTTAATATTGTGCAAATTTATAGGTTCACACTTGTATTTTTGGTTTCTACTAGAACGTTTACATGCTTAATGTTAAAAAAAACATTATTTTTCTCATACTGTCTGTCTGAATCTACCTGTATTCACCCTCTACCTGAATCGCTCTATTTCAGCGCCTGTCTCTTTAAGACGCCCTCCTGAAAAACAACTAGTCTGCTCTGATTGGCTTGTGAGAACAACATGGAGCACCTTTACAAAGGTAGATCTCAAGCCGAGGGAGGTACAATCTAATGTGACATAGGAGGGGGGGTAAATCTCAGCAGCTTGTTGAATCACTTGTTTTCTGATCGAAGAACGTCAGAGCGCTCATCAACAGAGCTACGCTTCCACCATTCTGGACTGAAAGTGAAACCAGCGCACGCCAGCCTACAAAGTGCTGTACTAAAGAAAAACTAAATCATATCTTTTCTACTGTCATAATCTTAATGTCTCAACTGAAACGGCCTGTGTTGAACAATAAAAATATTATAAATATCCATACTATTGTAACTGTTAACTTACTTAATGATTTATTTATTAAACTTTTCGCTCGACCGCTTCCCAGGGGAGCATAAAGTGAGCGATGGACATAAATGGAAGTCAGAAAAATCCAGCACACAGATTGATTTTGTCCTGTGCTTTTGCTCTGCGTGTTAATAAACAGCCTTCAACTCCATTAAATTCAGTCATGCTAATAGCACTGCTAGCTGCTGGCCGATAGCCTGCTGTTTGAGAACAAGGACGCTAATACATCCACCGCGGTACAGGCTTACAGCATACAACAACTTTCAGGACACAATGATTTAACTGAGGGCTATTAACCATATTTTTCACATTATAAGGCGCACTATCAATGAACGTGTTCATTTTCATACATAAGGCGCTCTCATCTCGTGATAGAGGAGTAATTCGCCCGGCGTTGCCTCCCTGTCTTGGTGAATGTGTGTTCACCTTCTGTCATCCAACGCCACGCAGCTCGAAGTCTAACTTTGAAGGACCTGTTGACACCAATATCTAGCGGTTGGAGTTCTTTAGTTAATCCACCCAGAATGATGGCAAACTCCCAATTAGTTTTCTTCACTTTCGTTTTGACAGTGTCTGTGAGTACCGTAATGCCCCGACAATCCATCCAGCAGTGCGGCTTCGTAGCTTACCAAAGTCATAATAAAACATTTTGACAGATTTTTGAGCGCCCTGTACCACATTAAATTGGTTCGAGGTCAGTAAGCACAACCAGAATTGATACATAAGGCGCGCTGGATTATAAGGCGCACTGTCGATTTTTCAGATAATTAAAGGATTTTAAGTGAGCCTTATAGTACGAAAAATACGTGTTCATATTGGGAAGAAAAAAAAATTATCCTCTGATTGACCTCTTTATTAGGGATGGCTCATGATTTTTGATTTTTCAAGCTGTAAATCATAAAAAAAACACTAGTTTATGTGACTATTCATCCTGTCAGTATATAACAGGTGCTGGCTGGGTTGGGGGCTATGCGGCGAGATAATTGACAAATTCACGGTGATTTTCGAATAGTATTTTTGCTTGAAATGCACAACCCTACTCTTTATACATTCATGGCTATGGAGAATGGGTATTTTCAGACCAAAATGACGGCAGCGCTACTGCAGCACCATCTAGCACCAGTTTTGTCTCTTTGCTTCTATACTCTCTGTTCTGATCTATAGGCAGCCCACAAAAAGCAGACCGGGTTCTCTTATTTCACAGTGTGTGGGTTGGCAGGCCCTCCAGATGCCCAAACATACGTGCACAAGCACTGTTTCATGCTATGTCCCCTTTAATGGTTTTCTGAACATGACGTACAAATGTGTTCAACAGAAGTGAAACTGTTGACATCGGCTGATGGGAAACGCTGTCTCTCTCTCTCTGCTGTGTATTATTTGAGTTGCGGCATTGTCCCGGCTGAGCGACTGTTATGACAGTTTGTGTGGGTGTTGACATTAGGAAATGAAGCTCTGTGACTCAACATTAAATATTCAACAGAAGAAGGAGGAAAGAAAGGAGATAACCTGAGTGTGAGGAAACAAATCCCATGAACATTTGAGTCACGATGACTCCTTATGTGTCAGCTGAGAGGAGACGGGAGGAGGCGTTGATCACAGCTGTTGAATGTGAGGATAGTATGGCATGTTCTTGCCCTGTTCATCTATTCTATTCCTCTCTGACCTCAGTCATCAATAAGCCTGATGCCAATGTGTTGAGATCAGGGCTGTCAATTAAATTATTTATTCGCTATTAATCTCATGATTATCCATAGTTAGTCATGATTAATCGCAAATTAATCACATTTTTTAGAAGATAAGATACGATAAGATGAACCTTTATTAATCCCCAGAGGGAAATTCGGGTGTCACAGCAGCATCAACAACAGTACAGATGAATACAGTATAGTAAAAAGTAAAAGAGAAGGTGCAATGAAGAAAATTGACAATAAAATAAATAAGTAACAGTAATAAGTAAAGTGCAGCAGGTGGTGGGTATTGTATATTCATAGCATATGTATATGTAATTATATAATTATATGTAATTATATACATTTGGTCCAGGAATAAATACGGATGATCAGAGTCACATGGGGGTCATGTCTACTCAAAATGTACCTTAAAGGGAGATTTAATCAGGTATTTAATACTCTTATCAACATGGGAGTGGGCAAATATGCTGCTTTATGCAAATGTATGTATATATTCATTATTGGAAATCAATTATCAACACAAATCAATGACAAATATTGTCCAGAAACCCTCACAGGTTCTGCATTTAGCATAAAAAATATGCTCAAATTATAACATGGCAAACTCAAACAGGAAACAACAGCTGTCAGTGTGTCAGAGTGCTGACTTGACTATGACTTGATCCAAACTGACTATGACTATCATAAAGTGGGCATGTCTGTAAAGGGGAGACTGGTGGGTACCCAGAGAACCCATTTACATTCACATATCTGGAGGTCAGAGGTCAAGGGACCCTTTTGAAAATGAAAAATTCGGCAAAGTTTGGAGCATTATTTAGTTTCCTTTGTGACAAGCTAGTACGACATGGTTGCTATCGACGGATTCTTAAGTCCACAGCCTCCATCCTTTCCACGCTTCCTATTCATTGTCTATGTAAGCAGCCGCGCAATGCATTCTGGTAGCCCTAGTCACAGGCATCTGATGCGACTTGCCACCTCTGGAAACACCCAAGAAACTTGTAAACTAACCATTCAAATGTTTTCAAAGACACATTTTTTTGAACTACTTTCGTGACATAAGAGAAGAAGTTTCCAAACAAGCCGCCATGTTGTTTCCGGTTTGAAAGTTAGCAGCAGATGGACACCTATCATCAGGTTTTCTAGTTTAATATGCCAGCCTCTTCACTCTAGTTTTAAAAGTCCACTACAACCTCCGAGATCGTGTTAAGGCCTTAAAGAAATTAGTGGCCTTAAAGCAAATTGCATTATTACCGTATTAATTTGGACAGCTAGCTGAGATGCTAAATTAGCTGTCACGTCTGACACCAGGTGTCATAAGATGCTCAGAGGCACTTAGTTCACAGGTTTTGTTCCTTCTACCACTGAGCCGATCACTAACTGAACCTCCTGACCTTGTGTGCATGCTTTGTATACAAAGTCACCACATGTGACTCACTGTCTGCAGGAGGGAGCTGTTTGCGTAAATGGGAAAGTATACTTAATGAAATGGGATTAAACTGGGGTGTATTCTGAAGTCAGCGTTGGCACATGCCCAGCGGTGACGTACAGCATGCAAGACTTTTGACTTCTCCGTCTTGGACTAGGATTAAAGGTAGCCCGTTAATAGAGGAAGGCTCTGGCCAGCCTCCCTGCCAAAGCTTCCCAGCCTCCCCAGCGGGGGCAGGGCACTGAAGTCTCCACTCTGAGGAAAAGGCAGTTAATTAACAAAACAGCCTGAACCTCAGATTTCTTTTAGCTAGACCACACCACACGCTGCTGCTTCTCCCAAGTTTAATAGACAACGACCGCTGAACATCCATCCGTGAGGTTGCGCTGTGAGATGTGCGGAGAGAGAGATGAAATGGACATCTTTTCACCGCTTGGCAGTGAACAGCTGGAAACTTTGCACAAAGCAGCGGCCTCTTCGTCTCGTTGCATGCATGCTCCCAATGGCGGTGCCCTTACACACTTGCCCGATTACTCATTCATATTCTCTACCTTTTTGATTATTTTCAGGGTCAGAACTGGCTGGATCAGATCCTGGAGACCACTGAACAAAAGAAAGAGTGATACCATGGAAACGGATGATGATACAAAGATGGTTGTTTCGATCAGATGTACACTGACTGATCTCGCTTGCTTTCAGGGAACAGAGACGAGTGTCAAAATTGTAAAGACTGGGTTAGGGTTCGCAAAACGCAGATAAAATCTGCCAAAAAAGTTAAAAAAGGCTTAGGTCAAATATACCAGTGCTGAGCAGGTAACCTTGAGCCCTCTTTCTGTAAGGTGACAGTTCTAAACCTGTTCACATGCAAAATGAAGCAAATCTTTTCTTGTAGTGTTTTGACCGTAAATGTTTATTAGCACCTTGTCCAGGGTCTAGCCTTCCTTCCTAGCCCGTTTTTAAAGGGGTCCCTTGACCTCTGACCTCCAGATGTGTGAATGTAAATGGGTTCTCTGGGTCCCCACCAGTCTCCCCTTTACAGACATGCCCACTTTATGATAATCACATGCAGTTTGGATCAAGTCATAGTCAAGTCAGCACACTGACACACTGACAGCTGTTGTTGCCTGTTGAGCTGCAGTTTGCCATGTTATGATTTCAGCATATTTTTATGCTAAAGTCAGAACCTGTGAGGGTTTCTGGACAATATTTGTCATTGTTTTGTGTTGTTAATTGATTTCCAATAATGAATATATACATACATCCCACTACTATGTTGTTACGACTTCTAAATACTTGCCAAATCTCCCTTTAAGGTACATTTTGAACAGATGTAAAAAAATAATGTGCGATTAATTGTGATTAACTACAGACAATCAAGCGATTATTCATGATTAAATACAGCCCTATTTTTTTTTCTTTTTACTAAACCTAAATCTAAATGATTATGTTGCCTAAACCTAACAAAGACATTTTTCAAAGTTGTAACACACCTGAACACATTTACTCTGCTTGTCCTTGTGGTGTATTGTTTTGGGAGGAAATCAGCCCTAAAAGTGTTTAGGAAGCCTAATTTCTGACGGCTTGTGTCAGAGGTTTTGCTGCCGTGGAGGAAATGTAATCCTGGCATGTAAAAATGAGCCATTTCTTGATGACTTTATTGCAGAAATAGGCGGGCGTCCAGCCGAGAATTACCGCTGTCACACAATTTCATATTGTGGAGCTCAGAAAGACTGACAGTCTGAAAAATACTACCTTCCAGAGAAAACCATTCTGGCCACTTCAAGTTTGACAGCAGAGTCTGAAAATGTGACCGAAGAGTTGATGTCTGCTGCACTTGAAAACACTCTTTGACAAGCTACACAAATGTGGGAGATGTGCATTCTGCTTATAGTACTTCATGTTCCACATTTAGTAGAGAAAAAAGGCTTCAGAGATTTGAACCAGCTCATCTTTGGACTAGATTTATCACTCTGAAACCTTTCCTGCAGAACTATCATGATTCTTGGCTTCAAAAAGTTGAAACAGGTATCTTATATTTAAAAGGGGTGGGCGAAAAAAAAACAATTCACATATTCATCCATCCATCCATCGTCAACCGCTTATCCCGTTGGGGGTCGCGGGGGGGCTGGAGCCGATCCCAGCTGGCATAGGGCGAAGGCGGGGTTCACCCTGGACAGGTCGCCAGTCCATCACAGGGCACATAGAGACAGACAACATAAGACAGACAACCATTCACGCTCACATTCACACCTACGGGCAATTTAGTTAACCTAACCTGCATGTCTTTGGATGGTGGGAGGAAGCCGGAGTACCCGGAGAAAACCCACGCTTACACGGGGAGAACAAACAAACTCCACACAGAAGAGCCGCAAGCTGGAATCGAACATGCGACCCTCTTGCTGTGAGGCGACAGCGCTAACCACTACACCACCGTGCAGCCCTCACATATTCATGTATCACAATTTTTCACAATTTTGAAATAGATTTTTTTTAACACCAGGATCTATATTTTTGCTTCAGTTGAATCTATGTAGAGGTAGAAGGAAGTTACGGCCGTTATTGTCGTAGTCTAAGTAATGCGACGTCATATCTTTTCCGTATCCGTAAAACTAAAACAAACCACAGTCGGCAAGACAGTAGAAAACGGTGGAGGAGGGTTCCACACATTGCCGGGAAAAGCAGAGCTGCTTGAACTCTGGGACAGGAAACGTTATTGCCGGTCAAGCCGGCCGTCACTGACATCAATGTGGTCAAATGGGCCGACGCTACAAGTGCAGAGCAGAAGTTAGAGGTGTACACCTGTAACTACATACGGTTTTCAAAATAAGGTGTCAACAAAAGGAACTGTATACATAAAATACATATAAGGAAAGAATATTATTTGGATTAGACTCACTAGAAGTATTAAACATTACTTCCCTAATAAATTAAAAATAAAATCCCAGTAATTTGTGAGGGAAATGTCTTTATTCTTTGATTTTTTTGGTTGCTGGGAATTTTTTTGTAAATAACACTTGACACTTCAGGAGATCACTGACTACATACATGCTGATAATCAAACATTTTACTGTATTCATTTTGATATTTAGTAATAGTCCAAAAAAATGATTGATTGAACTTTTTCTCATGGTCTACTGCAGAGGTATTCAACTAAAATTTAAAGAGCTCCAGTCAGATAAAAATTTCTTGAAGCAAAGGTTTGAAAGATCATAATGTCTAACTATTTAGTATATTTAAGCAGACTAGTAGCTGTATTAACATCTGCGTGGAATCAATACTGTCAAATAAAATGAATTCAGTACGATTCAAAAACTTTTTGACAATATTTATCGTCACATAACAGACGACTGAACACATATGTATGACTGCAGATATGGATAATGTCCTCTCATCAACAAAATAAACATAGGACTGCATTTCAAACTAAAAGAAAATAAATAAAATGTGAAAATTGTGCATGTTCAAATAATAAACTCTGGCGCGGTCGTCCCTTTATCTCGACCTGTATCGCTATCTTTCTCTGTTTCTACCATCTTTTCAGGCGTAACTTGCCTCTAACTCTCCTCCGTGTGCACTGTATAGCCGCAGTGTTTAACGCCTGGACGTGATTGGCTGAGTAGCATCATGTGGGACGGCTTAACTCGCATGCACTTGGTCTGTGCGTTTTGTCATCCGCTAAACCACTACCGTAAAGACTAGAACAGCTGCGCCTGTTAAAATAGAGGCGATCCATCAGGTTTTAAATCATAACCTTCAGTTCTGGCTGTAGGTCCGGATCTGAATGGGACGGCATCTGGGTCCGGACCACAGTCCACGGTCGGCCTGTTGGTGACCTATGGCCTAATTTTTAAAAAGTTATCAAAAATCGCAATAAATTGTAATATCGAATTGCAATCACAGAAGTTAAAAATCACAATACATATCAAATCAGCACACAAGTATTGATGATAGGGAGGTAGGTGAATCATTCCAGCCCTAATATTCACATCAATACGGTAAATAATTCTTATACTTTCAGACAAATGAATTGTAGATTATGCTATATGAACGTTATTCAGTATCAGCTGCCTTTCTACCAACCCTCTGGCTCCTGTGTTTCCACTCTGCCTCTTGTAACTGAGTAACAGTAAGAGTCCTGTCTTGCTTCAGCCGGCGGGACCTCCTTGATGGATTAGGGAACATGCTGCCCACTGCAGCACCGAGGCGAGAAAGCTCACCTCTGATGAAGGGTGATAACTCATGGGATTACTGGAGAACGAGGGCAGGGATGTTGGAGTGGTGGACATGAAAGAGCCGTGTTGCTGGGGAAGGTGAGCTCTTTGCGGGGGATGGTTTCAATCCATTGACATCGGGGTTATAGATGGGACTGTAAGTGTAATCCCCGTAAGAGGAGGCTGGCACATTATTGCTACAGAGGCAATAACTAAAATCTTTTTGCGGTCAAAGGTGTTGCGGGTCAAAGATGCTGTACAAGGTAAATAATACTGTATATCATAGGCTTTGTCGGGTTGAACTCCTGTGACACCGTTAGCTAAAATTACATGTGAGAAAACACATTTTAGTCAGTGATAGAATCTAATCTCCCTGAAGAAACACATTATATTGTGTTATATTTCACCCCATCCTATACACAAGACAATTTGAACAAGCACTGTAACGCTGTGTATTTGTTAACCTTTGCCACTCCTCCCCTCGTCTTCATAGACCCGTTTTGTCTTTTTTAGCTGAAAGCTGGAAACCTGAAGATTAATTTGAGATGCTCAACACTGTGTGTCAACTTGGTCTAGTCATAAATCAGAAATAAATAGATACAAACATATCCCATGAGCCATTCCCATGCTCTCTTATGTCTCTTAAGTTGTTGCAGCAATTTCTGGGGTGATACCATTGGTTACACAGATTAAGTGCTAAATGTAACATTATTTTACTACTCAAGAATTGATAAAAATATCAATAATCCTTCCAAAATACCACATTAAGGCACCAAGACTTTGAGGAACACCATAGAAAAAGCAATGACGTGATTTGGTATCAAAATTTTTTGACATTTGACAGAGAAATGGAGACTTTCAGCGATTAGATGGTGAACATTGCTGTTCTAGAAACTGCACAGAAACCAGTCTACCTAGTAAAGCCATCCATCCTCTGAATGCTCCAGGTCTCTAGTTGGTGGTTGTAAAGTTTCATAAAGTTTCATGAGGCTGTGATTATCCTAGAGGTCACCACAATTCATTTTATACAGTGAGGTCAAGTTTAAAAAAATGGCCTCACTACTACGGACATGAATACAGTTGGGCTCACTGGATCCACAAGAGTCTCAGCTTTACAGTGAGACCCACTTTGTGTAATTATAAGACTGTTTAGGGAGCCCAGTATGCAGAAATATTCAAACATCATTTTAGAATTGCCAAAAATAAAAACACATACACTAAAAAAACTGCAGTTTTTTGCCCCAAACTGCATGTGATTATCATAAAGTGGGCATGTCTGTAAAGGGGAGACTGGTGGGTACCCACAGAACCCACTTTCATCCATATATCTTGAGGTCAGAGGTCAACAGACCCCTTTGAAAATGGCCATGGCAGTTTTTCTTTGCCGAAATGCAGCCTAACTTTGTAGCGTTATTTAGCGTCATGACCGAGTCTTCTAGTATCGAGCCCTCTGGGAGGGGAGCAGGTTAAAAAGGTAGGTAGCAACCATAGGCCACAAAAATGTCATGTAAATACGAGGGTCAATGAAGTGATTCAAACGTTATTTAATATGATTAAAGTGCTCAGAAAAATAGGGGTTTATTTCATTTAAATGGACCTGTAGTGTTTTGTGATTGTTTTCCCAAGGTCAAGAATGAACTTTCATTCTCAATTCAAATATATTCAAATTATATTTTTACTCTTGAAAATGAATAATCTGTGTTAAAACACAAAACATCTTTTGCACCTTGCTTATCTCCCTTGTATTCTATGATTAATGGTCTGTTTTTTTTTTTTTATTCATAGTGATAACAGTCAAACGTAGACGAGGCAAAATTGCAGTAAAATGTTGACAGCTATAATCCATCACAGCTCCACTAGAAAATGTTTCAGCTATCTAAAACAGCAGTAAACATAATGTAGTGTCATCGGTTCGGGATCAAAAGGCGACGGCTTCTTTAGAGTTCCTTATTTGCACCGACATGGTCTTGAAATGCTCCGCTGCTTCAAATGTTAGAAACAAATCTAGGATATTTAAAGAGTCAAAACACCACTTTTCCTCCCACAATCAAGGTCCCATTCATTTTTAAGCAGTGTCCAGTTTTCACTGTAAAATCAGCTCAAAGCTTTAGTTCCCTGCACACCTTGACAGACAGATACCCTAATGTAACCCTAATGTAGCTAAGTCTACTGGGTTAATATCTACCAGCCGGACACCTTGTGAGTCAGTGTGTGTCTCTAATGGCAGAGTGTGGGCCTGGAGACACCGAATGTACAGGGAACTACCACAAAAGGAGGTTTTGTGTACTTTACCAGATGTTTATATGTCTGTGGACAAGGCTTGGGTACAGTATATCGGTGTACGATATTAAAAACCATCAAAAATACAGACCCTCCTCTTTCTATTAAATTGATTTAGATTCAGCTGATACTCTGCCACGCCTAAGTCTCATGGATTTTTTTAAATGTATTTTTATGATGTTCTCAGTGCGTAGGTTGAACGAGTAATGCTAGCGAGTGAGCGGTCGAAAGACCGTTATAGCTACAACTACAGCTCTTCAAGACCCAGACCAAGTTCCCGTGCCCTGCTTGCCACCTGCTGATTAAAGTGAAGGAGGTTAGCTTCGAAGTTAGTGACAACGTTAGCCCAAGCGCACTTAAAGCTTCAGTAGGAAACATTTTTTGGCATCACTGAGCAACAATTCCATCATAACCTTTCAGTAAATTCAAATTCAAGTGTTCTGAGAGAAAACTAGACTCTTGCATCTCCTCATTTAAAAACCGCAGCCACAGGCATTTCAGAGAGACAGCATTCCTATTGGCTGTGCTGTTGCTGATGGACGGTCAACATGGCTGCCAGGTCACAAACTTTCTCATTTTACAGCTAAAGAGTACACTTTAAGATGTTTCTGAAATCATTGAAGGAGAGAAATAGGCATTACTGTAACAGAATATTGATTCATATTTGATCAGTGCTGCCTAGTTTGAGTGTTTGTCTGGAGTTCATGAGTGATTGACAGCCGGCTCATGTATGTAAGCAGGACAGCAGACTGCACATCAGGTCTGATTGGTTGTTTTCCTCTGGTCTGTGGAATCTTGCAGATGCCATTAGGAGCACCAGAGCACAGAAGATGATTTTTCTGACCTGTCTGATGGACTACTGTCAGGATACAGTGAGCGTTTTATAAAAATACCTTTTTAAAATCATATTTGTTCCATTTCTACCCACAGCAACTTTAAGGTGGACCGGTTATTCTCATTTTAGGGACAAGTTACTCCTCCACATTTTGCTCAGCTTTTCAATTGAAAAAACAACAAAAAAAGTGGGATGACAAGGGATGATGTATTTTTGTAGCCCAACCAGGGAGTTAGCATCGTCCTCTTTCCCTCTACAAACGCCAATAGGATTGTTCCATTGGGTTTTGGATTAATGTAGAAAATAAGATCTGTGGCAAACAAACATTTATAATACTTACACATTTTGTTCAGCAAGATAATGTCCACAAATTAACACTTTTAGGATTTCTGAAGTGTGAATGCAATTGCCAGAAGTAAAAAGTTAACGTGTACACAAACTACTACGGTCGCAGGTATAAATAACAAGGCGCGATGACCTTTAGTAGTCTCATTTAGCCACTTATTAGCAACCGCCTTTTCAAAGAGACAAAAGGGCTTCAAAATTCATGAGTGGGACGTTTACTGACCTATTTTATGTTTTGGAACAAAATGTTAAAATCTCTTAAACTTGTGTTCACCACAGACCTTATTTCAAGCATTTAACTAAAAACCCAGTGACTTCCAGTTGAGGGAACAGGAGGTGCTAAAATGCAAATGCATTTCCTATTTTTAGGACTTTCACGTAGCACACTATGGATACCAACAAGTCACAGCGCTAGCATCACACGTGTGCAAGACGCAGTCACGGAAAATTTACAGGTCTAAAGTTTCGTGTAACCCCAAGATGGACTCTGGTTTGGCATGATAACATCTGTATAAAAAACAAGACAGGTTTCACACATGTGGACACACAATATTGTATGTAACGTCACAGAGGCTTACGACTGGAAATCATTAACAAAATTTTGATAAAACGTTTAGTCTGTCTTAAAATCTTCCTCACAGAATAACCTGTTTCCTCTTGCTAAGAGCTCGGTGGCTTTGTTCTACAGGGAGTAAACGGAGTCGTTTCAGCAGCTAATGGTACCGTTAGACACAAATATACACAAGTGGAAAAAAATGCACTTACAACAGTTTTATACTAATATTAAATGATTTGCCATGCTTCATTTACTCTCCAGTAGTATAGCCTTGAAAGTACTCTACGTTCTGTACAACAGATTATAATACCCTTTAGTTGGATAGCAAATGAATAAATGGCGTTATGATATTAGTGTTTATCTTATTGCTAACTCGGTAGCAGAATGGGCCAAGGATGTGTGTGATGCAATGAATGCATGATTAATATAGGAGTAGTCACAGTATGTCCTGTGTGTCATGGCTGTACAGATCTGAGAAGAAAACTGCATGGAATAATATTAATAATAATGACAGTCTTGCCGAAGGGACTGAAAATTTCGTGCTCGCAATTAGCTTCTTCTCTCGCAGCTCGAAAGTCTTACAGGAAAACCTTCTGAAACTTGTGATTATGGCTATCCAAACTGTAAATCATGAATACTGCTTCGCTGCGATTTACCCACAGTCCTCATCCATCTTCAAAAAGTTCCAAGTGTGTCACCTTTGAATTTACTTAGCGGAGCTGTCACCCCTGTTGGGTGATGAGTCCCACGCCTGAGCGCTGCTCAGCGGCCCCACTGAGATTTCTACAGATTTGTGTCATTGTCGTGGGAGTGTGTCTTGAGGGAAAGAAAATTATGCATTAGCATGTCTGCTAAATAAAATAAAAATAAAAAAGTCCCTAACTCTTTGTTCTGTCTCGTGGCCTGCTTACATTCGGTGAAATACACTTTCAATGATCAAAGTTTAAATCTGTCATCACCCTTTTTACAAAAATAGTAAAAAAACAGTTAATATTTCAAACTGGAGTTATTATTAGCACCAGTCAACAATGATTTGAAAGAAACGGCGAGGCCTGAAACAGCAGAAACAGTGCTGTGTAACGTTTTCTGCCTCAAACCCAACAGTCACAAGAACAAACTTGAAGGGAAGGTCACTTATTTCAATTCAAATTTGTTGCTCACTGGGTCATTTTTTATGTGCTGTGGACACCACAAATGAATTTCCATTCAACGCCACTGCACTGAGATCAAGGCAGAAACCTCACAGATATGTATATGAACACTTTGGCAAATATGAGCCAGGAATATATCAGATATCGCTGTGACATGTCGCCCTTCTGCTACAGCATTTACATGTTTCTCTTATTTTAACTCATTAAAAACCTTTACATTTACCTTTTAATGATCATAACTGCAGCGTCATGTACTGGCTGGGCTCCTTTAAAACAGTGTGTGGCCATCTGAATGTCTCAATAAATCACCCAGAGTATGACTAATAATTTAAATACACATTCTTAACAACTTTAACTTCTGCGACACACTGCTGTTTTATTTCTTCATTGCTCTTTGTTTCTTTTTCCTTCCTTCCTTCCTTCCTTCCTTCCTTTCCTATCCTTCTCTTGTTGGAGATGGGACGATACACCTACCGTATATCCTGATGCTCTACTATCACGATACTTGGGTGCCAATTCAATATCTATTGCGATTTTTAAGGACTGTGATTCTAAGTATAGCGATTCGATTTACAATTACTAGACCGTGGAAAAAAGTTGAATTGTTGAATCATCACTTATAGTGACTTTTACTTTGGAAAATATCTGAATTAATGCAGTAAAATGTTCAGCATGTATGTAGTTAGACTTGTAGCACAAAGTGCTTTACAGTCAGCACTCACACAATCGACAATCACGTTACATCGTCACAAAACTAAATACTGACAAAATACTGAGGAAACGCCATCTTGAATTAAAAAGAAATAAAATTAATTGAGGAAACAGGAGGAAAAATATTAAAAGTATTAAACAAATAAAACTGAACACATTTAAAATATGTAAATCAGAATAAAATAAAAGGAAATATAACAGACTACCCAAAATTGATTAAATTTGAAATATTAAAACAATTTTAAAAAATTATAAAACTGAACAAATGTTAAATAATTTATTACATTTTTCAAGCAACGCAAAAATCAAAGAATAAAGACATTTCCTTCACATATTAGTGGTATTTTCTTTTTTATACTTCTGGTGATTATAATCCTGCCAATCTAATTTACATATATGTATTTTGTATATCCAGTTCCCTTTGTTAACACCTTATTTTGAAAACCAGATATTGTCACGCATGTATACTTCCTCTTACTTCCTCTACGTCCATCTCTAGCTCCTCCATCAGCTCCGTTCTCTTTATACATCCATGTTCAGCTCCATCGGGGCCGTTTGAATGTATTTAACATAAATGTCAGTATATGGTGATCTACAGTCGTAGCGTGGGTTGAATATGACCACAGAGATGAGAGTGACGGCCGGCTTGAGCGCACGTTACTGCAATACGATTACATTTCCTGTCAATGACAGAGTTAGCATGCAGCTTTAGCCGTGATGTCTAGTATGATGAAACCTAAGTGTTTCCATACTTTGCTGGATGTGTAGTTTTCACTACTTTGGAATTAAACGTGAGGCTGCAGGTCGTATCCACGCTGACCCTCCGCCGTTTTCTACTTTCTCGTTTCGGCTCGCTGCGGTTTGCTCTGGTTGACGGATACAGAATGAATAAGATGTCACGTTAACTTCCTTCTACCTCTGCATAGACGCAGATAAATCAAATATATCGATTGAAAAAAACGATTTGCGATACATAAGTGAATACATCTTATTCCACCCCTACTAGTATCTATCCTACCTTCATTCCTTTCTCTCCAGTAATCTTTTCACTACCTTGTTTTGTTCTTCAATCACACACTTTATGTCTGTTGCGTCTGTTTGCACAGCAGCGAGACATTTTCTTCCATGCTTTCTTGTTTGTTGGGTAATATCGTGTAGCATGATGCTATGAAAGCCATCGCCTTTCAAGCAACAACCCCTTCCTACACAAGCACATCCACACTATAGCTGAAGGTTTACATACTGTACAGACAAAGCCAATATCAGGGAAACATCCTCCTCCGCCAGTAAATAGTGTTTACTCAGAAATAAAGCAAAATAAGAGATATAAAAAGGACATGGAGGGCATTTGGAGAGCACCAAGGCCACCACAGAGTTAGGAAAAAAAGTGATGTGAATAGGCAGAGAAAGAGAGACATCCTACAAGACATGCAAAAGAAATAAACACTATTTTAACAGGGTATTGCACCCTTTGCCTTTTACAAGACCGAAGCTCCAGAGGGGCATTCGTCCATCATCTGCGGATCCGCAGCTGCCAATAAATCCCAGACAAGCTTTTCCTGCCGTCTGACATGCAGTCAGCTCCGAAAGAGAGATGTTTTACAGTAAAACCACAAGCGTGTAAAAGATCCCTCTGCCTCCCCTGGGGCGAAGGCTGGAACAATGCTGTCTCTTTCCTCTACGGACTTGGAAACACAGCGATCTATACAGCGTGGCCATCGCACGCGCACATGTGGAGGGTCGTTTTCAGGGGCGATAACCTCTAACGGCTCTCGCAGGAGCCAGCTTGTTGCCAGATGTGATGGGCTTCAGTCAGCTGCTTTTTAAGAGGAGATGTTGCTGTTTTTGTTTTAATATCAGGAGAACAAGAAAGAACAAAGTCAGTTGATAGAAACCTGATGGAGGAGATTACTTGTTTTTCAGTAGTCAGAAGCGACCAGAAGATACATTTTTAATCCATGTGGTCTGAAGTCAAAGCAAACAGCAGGTTCAAAACTCATCATCTCACAACAAAATGAAAAAACCTGCTACGATCCTCTCATATATTGCAAGTTCAAAGTAACTAGAAACAGATATTATGGTTCACTGAGGTCAGAGTTCAAGAAAGCTGACCTCGGCGTGTCTTAATGTACTCCACAGGACGCCGTGCTCACCCAGCTGGACTTGGCAGGTCTTCCCACTTGGCCACAGGTCACTGAGGGATACAAGTCTCACAGAAACACTGCCGGCGGATGACAGAGACAGAACGATAGAGAGGGAACGGTGGTCAGATCACGATAAGGGCGTATCACCAAAATGCTAACTCAAAAATATCAATACTACATCACAATTATTCTTACGACTATTCATTGATATCAGAGACAAAATATTTTTATTGCAGTTTCACACTTTAAAAAAAGAGCGCTGCTTTCACTTCCATGTCGTTCTTCATGCCAACCGTCAAAAATTCAAAATGTCCTTTTACTTTATTACTGTCATCTAATAGTGATCATTTACATCAAAACACACAATTCAAATGATTAGGAAATAAATGATTGTATTTTTATCTAAATGTTTGCTTTGATTGAAAAAATCTTGGCAGTAGTAGTTTTAATTATATATTATAAGCTGTTTAGAGCTAGTTCAATAGGTCATATTTCTCTCTCTAATACTATTTTATACTGCTGTGAAAACATCATCAAACTGGAAAGTTTTTTGCCCAAAACTACATTTAAAAACACTACATGATAACTTTATAATTTACCATCACCTAATACTCATTTTTTATTGGGTATTTTACTTGAATGCACCATAATGTGTCACTGATTACTCTGAGCAGCATCGCGGGACTGAATTACAATATAATACGAATTTGATCGAGTTGTTCCAAGGTTGTTTTAAGGTTGCTTAAAACCATCGTGTGGCGGCAGCACGTGTGTGTGAGACGGTCAAAAAACCTGCACGTATGAGACTGCTGACAACTGTTCAGGCTTCGACCGGCTGCTGATTGACGGCGCATCTCAAGCTGTCAGTTTAGGAAGTGCTTCATTTATGCAGCATTATAACTGTGGGAAGCTAAAATCGTGATTAGGATTAATATTGGATTAATTGTGCAGCCGTAATTTCCACTCTGAATCAAAAATCAATCAAAATTAGCTTCCAATCCCGAACACTGAGGCATCCAAAGTACAACAACCGCTGGACTCAAGAGATGTAACAGCCACCTCACTCGTGGCTAAAACCACAAACTAGCACACAAATCATTATTTCCCTCATAAACCACCACGTTCTGAACAGACACATTATATTAAAAACAAGTTAATTTCAGACCCGGCTTGACTGCAGAACAGTTTCTGTTTTGTTTTTGTAATGATTTAGGTCACACAGATACTTGTATTGCAAAGATGCAGCTCTTTATATTGTAAACTGCTGTAGCCAAGTGTGTTTTTAACACTTTCGTAATAAAAAGCGAGCTGAGTTCTCGACTTAAAGAAGAATCTTAAAGTGTAAATGAGTCAGGGTATAAAACCAGTGATCTGACGATCTTCACGAATCATGACGCCCCTTGTTCAGGGTGCTGTTGCTCTTGGAGAAGAGAAAGAGAGAAGATGAGTGAAGGGACGTCTTAACTCCCGCTCCACTCTCCTCGGTGGAGCGCCGATTAGGGATTTGCCAAACGGGCCGGAGGACAGGATAGGCGGAATCTGCGGCAAGTTGAAAGAAGAGTACAAAGAGGAAGTGATGGCGGGAGATGTGATAACACCGTTTCATCTCGGATCAGAGATGGCTCCCTGAAAACCTCCCGTCTGAGCGAAAGAACAGAGAAGAAGACGGGAGGGAAGCGGAGGTCAGAGCGGGGGAGTGCGTGCTGACTAAGCCGTTCAAAAGGTCGCGTCGTGAACTCGTCGTTAACCTCTGCATCCTGCAGGGAGGACGACCGGGGCCTGGGAATCATGTTCCAGCCCGAAGAGCGCCTCTTATCCAGCCATAACTCAGCAGAGGACAGCTAAGTGTTACGGCTATCAGATTGCTTCTGGAGGCGAGCACCGACTCCTCTCCTCCCTGGCTGATTGCATCACACTCTTTAATAGACAATCTGCTTCTTCGTCTTTCTTATTTCGCTGATTTCTTGATGCGCACAGCTGGTTTATACGACACCGAGGAGTGTTTTGATGTCGGGAATCTGGGTTGATTGGGTTAGAAAGATCAGGCAGGTGTCGAGACAGCGGCGGTTGTCAGGGTTCTTACCAGCTGAAGTGCTAACAAGCACATCTGAGAACTTGCAGAGCTCAATAGCGTTGATATTAATAACTCCTCAGCTCCAGCCGGGCTCTCTGTTATGCGAGCCATATTAGTATTGGCCCTTATTGACACTGTCGCTGCATCAAGACTAAATCAATAGCCAATCTAGCGCGTCTGAAATTTCCAACATCACCTACACCCCTCGAGTGCATTTATATTGTGCCTGCCACAGGCGCATCGAGGACGCAGCATATTCAGCATCAGCTGCAGCTCCAGTCAGAGCAGATTACGGTTGATGCCACAGGTGCACTGTTGTGAAACAAGTCTGAAATGTCACATTTTGTGGACTTGAGGCATTGTGTAATGATGTTAGATCATCTGGCAAAATCTTCAAAGGGGTTTTATTGTATTTCTATTACCTGTGACACTGATTACTGTCTCTACATTGCACATGGGTGTTTCAGTCTGACAGTATTGCTGGACCTGCCTCATCATTTGTCATACATACCACCTTGGTATATACCGACCATATCAGCCGTTAGGGCTAGGATGATACACCTATCTCCAGATTTGATGTAATCATGATACCCGGGTGGCCATTTGATACATATTGCGATTTTTCAGTATTGCGCTTCTACGACTATTGTGATTTGACATTACAATTTACAGTATGTTAACTTTTTACTTTACACTTTTACTTAAAATCTACTTTTAAATATCTGAATTAATCCAGTAAAAATGTTTGCTTTCCAGTATGTATGTAGTCAGAGAGATCCTGAAGTCAAATATATCAGTAATTGTCAGGAATTATTTATTACATTTTTTAAAAACATTTCCCTCACAAATTATTATTTATTTTTAATTTATATGTAATATTTTATACTTCTGATGAATATAATCATATCTATATATGAGTATTTTGTAGATACAGTTCCCTCAGTTAACACCTTATTTTGAAAACCAGATGTCACTCGTGTACTTCCTCTAACTTCTCCAAGTCCGTCGCTAGCTCTCCCATCAGCTCCGTTCTCTTCATACATTGATGGTCAGTTCAAATGTATTTAACATAAATGTCAGTATATGGTGCTCGACAGCTGTAGTGTCAGCTGATTTGACCACAGACATGCGAGTGATGGCTGGCTTGACCACGTTACCACAATAAGATAACGCTGGCACAGTCACGCAGTCCGAAAATTACAGCGTGAAGGATCTGGCGGCATCTAGTTGTGTGTTTGCAGATTGCAACCGACTCCTCCGGTCATTCATCTCTTTCCAAAACCGTGGTAAAGCGAGCTGCTGAGTGCAAAACCGCAGCTCAGATAGCTCAGGCTATCTTCACCATAATACCACTATTTTCAGCAGCTGGCGGTACTACGGTTTTTCAGTTTCACATGCGTGTTGGAGAACTACTGTGGCCTTTGGTTAACATAAAAACACAAAAGGCTCTCTCTAGAACCAGTGTTTGGTTTGTCCGTTCTGGACTACTTCAGAAACATTGTGGACTCCATGAAGAGGACGAACTCCATATGTAGATATGAAGGTCTCATTCAAAGCTAATGAAAAGAACGATTCCTAGTTTCAGGTGATTATACGCTAATGACAACATACAGTATTATATTCTTTTGTTGCTGATGGATTTCCCAAAATGTTACACACTAACTTCAAACAAACCCCCAGGTTACATATGAAAGACCAGATTAGGATGAACATTAAACCACCCAAACTGCAAATCAACTTTGTGGTTCAACTTTGACTTACTGATTTTGTGCAGTTCTCCCGTGCAGTCATGCATTCCCACCAACACTTCGGGTACATTCGCTTTGGTATGTTTGGAATCTGACTACACCGTTAGCATGTTTACAACCTGTCTAATTATCTGGTCCATCTGTTTTCTGGCTCAATCAGACTTTATTGCGGCGATGTCACTGTGTTTCCAGATGTTCTGTAGTGGCTGGATTTCAAGTTAGCGGAATCAAAACAAAAAGTTTTTGCTCAGGCGTAATTACACTCGAAAATCTCCATTTCTTGGCTTGAAAGCAGGAGTTGTGCACCATCCACCTACTGGACTCCATTCATTTCCACTGTACTGTTTCAGCCTCGAGACGACCACCCGGGAAAACAAACTTTCACTTCTCAGGCATGCAACGTACATTTTTATTTTAACCGACGTACGTTTGTTACCCCCCTCACATCCCTGAGTAATGAATGAGACACCTGGGTGAGCACCAGACACCCTCTCACATCTCCTACATTGTGAGTCACCACCTCAGTTCTATCCTCCCTTCCTGTCATCATGCCTTAAAATAAAAGGCAGCCGGGAGCAAGTGATAAAAGAGACACACGCTCTCCTCTTGACTTAAAACATGCTCACTGGAGCCCACGCACCATTACTGTATGGCACTCTGATTTATTTCATCTCTCATTTCTGCCTCGGTAGCTTCCCAAATTCACTGTGCCACATCACACGCCCCCACACCATAACATACAGTACAGGATCCACACTAATCATTCACAACTGGCTCTGACTATGCTCAACACTTTGAACTCATCCTGAGAACCTGTGTTTTTTCAGCCTCTTCTTTTCAGTTAATCTGTCAGGAGCTTTCAGGAAGAGCAACAGGATTGTAAACCTTCTTAAAGTGATTCAGCGATTTAGTATTTCACTTCCACAAAACTGGGGAACATATGAGAGACAGATTTAAAAGTCAAAATGAAAGCAGTCAACGCCAAGTCTTTTCTATACCCTTCCTGCCCGATAAATGCCCACGTCTTTCAAATTACACGCTACTCGCTTGTAACCTGACTGTCAAACCCTAGCAGGGATAAACTAGATGGAGTTGGCGCCATGCTATTGTTCCAACGGCCCAATATTCCAAAACCTTAATAGTCCGAAAAATGTCCCACTGGACTGAAAGCCCATTTGTCCGACATACCTTTATTCTGAAAACAAACAGCCATTGTTTTGAAGGCCCAGAAAATATGCACTCTTCCTCCAACAAAAAAAAAAAGCACATGGCTAATTATTATGCAGAATGACGCCATCGGACCTTCCTTCTTTTGTTGCGTTCAGGGCTTTCTGACAGAAAGGGTCTTTTCAGACCAAACCATGATCTCTTCCGAAACCCAACTAAATATTTTTGTTGCCTAAACCTGAGAAGATTTCTGGCAGAAAGGCTTTCAGAAATCCCCGAAGACTAACTTTTCCCATGAGTGCAAAAAATGGGAAAGGTCCAGAAATGTAATTGTGCATAATAATTAGCTATAGTATGTGCTTTTGTTTGCAGGGAGAGTGTATTTTCTGAGCAACAGGCCTTTGGAACAATTTTTTTTTTTTTTTTTTGTTGGTCTTTTGGTTTGCGATTTTTAGTTTCCCCAATACTGACGCAATAGATACCCATCTAGCATTAGTTCTGGATGTGTTAGGGACGGCGTGTAAATATGTGCTTGTTAAATGCATAGTGTCCTTTCAAAATAAACTGTTTTCATGGGAGGGGAGGTTTAGTTTGTGTAGGAAACAACTGTGGTTGACGTTAACTTCACTGACAAACAACTCACGTGACCAGAAACTCAGGTAACTCAACAAATTACTAATACTAATGAGTCATGTGACAGATGGCGGCCCCTGTTACAAAATACTGCAAGTTAAACTTTTACTTTTAGCTTCACATGGTTGAATGTCCTGGGTTTGTTTGACACATCCACCATAATCTGTGTGCCAGGAGCTGATGCCAAGGGGCACTGACCAAAGGCAGTATTTGATAATCCAAGTTATTGGCATTTATTGTCAGCAAACCCTTGCAAGCTTGTCCAAGTATGGAAATGCTGTTAACGCCATGTGTTTTCAGGTCGTTTCGGTAAAGATCTTCCACTGCACTGAGACTTCTAATCAGTGGAAAAACAGTTATTCCTTGTCTCGTTCCTGTTTAGTTTCAGCAGACGAAAAAAAATGTTGAAGACGCTTTTGTCTGGATGAGGAAAAAAAAAACATCACTTTAACAGATGTGACAGTAGACATTACTGTATACAACTGCTTTCACAGGCTGAGTACTCCTCCTTACAAGTGGTCTCTGTGTGTAAAGCGTGTGGTGTGGGTAAAATCCTAAATATTACATCAGAAGTGGGATATGTTCTACACAGCATGTACTTACTGAACATGAGCTCTCTTTATCCCTTAATGGTTTCCCCTTCATGCTTTTGATTAGCTTCATTACTGACGGAGACTCGCATCAGATAAAAGGCATTGTTCCTCTCTCTTTGTTGTGTTTGAAGGTGTCCTGCTCATGAGGCACTTCCTGTCTGCAGCACTTCCTCCTCTTCCTCGCTCCGTTCAGGGGAAAGGACATAAATCCCCTCTCTTGATCTCTGAGTGGTTTCAGAGGTAGAAAAAAAAGAAGTGCTGTGTAAATTCTGCTCCTCTCTTATTTACATTAGTGTGCCAGAGGTCCTTGCGCTAATTCAGCTGGATCCAGTGTTTCTGGGCGGGGAGTACATCACTTCAGTTTGGGTTACGCATCCATTACCAGAGGCTGTCGGCCTTGAGGTTTGAAATTGTTTACACACTTGCCCAAACTTATCACAAGCCCGGTGTTTCTTCTCTCCCTGGAGTCCTTCACAGACTCCCCTCACTCGCATCTGTTAATTCTTTACAGCCAGTAACTTTCTACTACTAATAACTACAGCTGTCAATCAATACAAATATTTAATTGCAAATTAATCACACATTTTTTTTATCTGTTCAAAATGTACCTTAAAGGGAGATTTGTCAAGTATTTAATACTCTTA
Source organism: Pterois miles (assembly GCA_947000775.1). NCBI lineage: Eukaryota > Metazoa > Chordata > Actinopteri > Perciformes > Scorpaenidae > Pterois > Pterois miles. The sequence goes on along the minus strand of CAMQGK010000634.1, from coordinate 25,464,944 downwards.
TCAACATGGGAGTGGGCAAATGTACATAACAACGTTATTATTACCGGAAATTAGTTTAAAAACACAAAACAATGACAGATATCGCCCAGAAACCCTCACAGGTTCTGCATTTACCATAAGAAATGTGTTCAAATCAAAACATGGCAAACTCAAGCAGGCAACAGCAGCTGTCAGTGTGTGTGTGCTGACTTGACTATGACTTGATCCAAACTGACTGTGATTATCATAAAGTGGACATGTCTGTAAAGGGGAGACTGGTGGATACCCAGAGAACCATTTACATTCACACATCTGGAGGTCAGAGGTCAAGGACCTCTTTGAAAATGGCCATGTCAGGTTTTCCTTGCCAAAATTTGCATCAGTGCCTTCTTATGTTGATTTTGAGCTCTACTCACGTACAGCATTGTGAATGCTTTAACTAATATTACAATATCCAGAATGCTATAATATATTGCCATACTAATGCATTATGATCTCCACTCTAATGTCCCATTTCAAGACAGATGTCAGAATGCGCTGCTTTCACAGTCTCAGCAGGTGGTTTATAGAGACCGAGTACTTTACTATCACACACTGCGCTACATGTCAAATTACTAGAATTAAACTCGGCATAGCAGTACAAAAGGAAAGCCACTGAAAGCACCTATTTTCTACATACATTCATGTGTTAGTCCCACTAATGGCTCAGCTCTTTGGGTGCCGATATTGGTCTGTCAGTTGATCGATTCTCCACTTTGGTTCATGCTGAATATATCTCAGCAACGGATGGAGAATGGACTTTTTTTTTCCCCACATACATTCATGGTGCCCGTAGGATGCATGCTAATGACTACGGTGACACACATTCACGTAGCGCCACTGACAGAAACTAATTCAAACTAAATCAAGTTTTCAATATCTCAACGTCTACTTGATGAATTGGCACTAAATTTTGCACATCAATTGCAAATTTCCCAGCTGTGGGACTAATAAAGGATTATCTCATCTTATCTTACATTCATGGCTCCCAGATGATGATTTCTAAAGACTATGGTCATGTTTTGGCTTTGAGTGAAATACCTCAGCTATTACATCTGTTGCCATGAAATTTGGTGAAGACATCCATGAATGACTTTAGCACCATTACATTTTTCCCCCACTTTTCTTATTTATCACACGGTAGATCAACTAAAGTAGTGGCATTCTCATCAGCCTGAGTGTAGTGTGCTCAGTTATAATTAGCAAATGTCAGCTTGCCAACACAAGGATTTAAGTTATGAACATGGTAAACATTTTGCAAAACCTTAACATGTTCGCACTGCCATTGTGAGCATGTTAGCATGTTGATGTTAGCTTTTAGCTCAAAGCATCACTGTGCCAATAAGTACAGCCTCACTAAGTTAGCGCAAATTTGTTGTAACACCACTAATTTATTTAATGCATTACCGTAACAATTTTTAGGTTGCAGAGTGAAGATACTGGCATCATATGAAACAGACCATAAGAATCGATTAGTATCAACCATGTCACACTAGCTTGTCATGAAGCAGCCTAAATAACGCTCCAAACATGCGCTAACTTTTGGTGAGGAAAAACTGTCATGGCCATTTTCCATGGGTTCCCTTGACCTCTGACCTCAAGATATATGAGTATAAATGGGTTCTATGGGTACCTACGAGTCTCCCCTTTACAGACATGCCCACTTTATGATAATCACATGCAGTCTGGATCAAGTCAGAGTCAAGTCAGCACTCTGACACACTGACAGCTGTTGTTGCCTGTTGGGCTGCAGTTTGCCATGTTATGATTTGAGTATATTTTTATACTAATGCAGTACCTGTGAGGGTTTCTGGACAATATTTGTCATTGTTTTGTGTTGTTAATTGATTTCCAATGATAAATTTATACATACATTTGCATAAAGCAGCATGTTTGCCCACTCCCATGTTGAATAGTATTAAAAAGAAAGAGTATTAAATACTTGACAAATCTCCCTTTAAGGTACATTGAACAGATACATTTTCTTTAATCAAAATCGTACTATAAGGCTCAATTAAAATCCTTTAATTTTCTCAAAAATCAACAGTGCGCCTTATAATCCAGCGTGCCTTATGTATCAATTCTGGTTGTGCTTACTGACCTTGAACCAATTTAATGTGGTACAGGGCGCTCAAAAATCTGTCAAAATGTTTTATTACGACTTTGGTCGAATAAACGAAGCCGTACCGCTGGATGGATTGTCAGGGCATTACGGTACTCACAGACACTGTCAAAACGAAAGTGAAGAAAACTGATTCGGAGCTTGTTGTCATACTGGGTGGATTAACTAAAGAACTCCAACCGCTAGATATCGGTGTCAACAGGTCCTTCAAAGTTAAATTGCGAGCTGTGTGGGAGCGTTGGATGACAGAAGGTGAACACACATTTACCAAGACAGGGAGGCAACGCCGGGCGAGTTACTCCTCTATCTGCGAGTAGATGGTGGATGCCTGGGCGTCAAGCATTGTCCAAGCTTTCACAAAGGCTGAAATAAGCTAAGTAACAGCAACGAGACTGACTTGGATAATGACGAGAGCGCCTTATGTATGAAAATAGACACGTTCATTCATAGTACGCCTTATAATCTGGTGCGCCTTATAGTGTGAAAAATACGGTATATATATTAATCCACTGACCACTCTACTCTTTTGAGCGAGAAAGCCTTAAAGGCCTGGTCCACACACACGTTTTTTAAAATCCCATCCACACAAGATTGGATTTTAAAAAAATATTGGTCCAGATCAAAATGCAAAAATACTACTGAAGCGCTGTCAAGGCCAGTCGGCCGGTTGGGCCCCAAACACATTCTGACGTTACTCACTACAGAGGAAGTGTAACTGCATATTCATGTGTTAACAGGTAAAAAGTCCTGTTAGCAGGATATTTGGCCACATCTGACGTTCATGGATGTACAGCATTTATTGTCGCCTTAGTGACGACTCACAACAGAGATAGAGGTGCTCACTCTGACATTATTAGCCAAAAAACAGAGTTTTCGTTGACCCAAAACACTGTTTGGGTGTGGATGACATGCATAGACAAACTATGTTTACAAAAATGCCAGTGTACCTGTGGAGAGGCTGTTCTAATGTGTCCCTGGACAGGGAAAATGCAGAGGAAAAAGCATGATGTGAGGTATAATATCAATAGTCTAACTCTATTAGGTTGTGCACAAACTACAAAACCTGTAGTGGACCATCAATGATGGCGCCGTGATGGACAGAAAAAGCAAATGTTCAGGCTCCTCCATTTAAAGGCCTCCCATAGGGTCTAAATCAGAAAAAGATATCCAGGACTTACTTTGATGGCTCACATTTCCAATATGTGATGGGCAGAGTGCCTTGTCAGAATAGGTCTGACTCCTTGAGATGAGAAATTTACTCCGATGTTCAGAGTAAGGAGTGTGAGAATAAGAGAGGGCCCATTTCGGAGATCTCAGTATGAGGTATTTGAAGTCGAGATCTTAAAATGGGTCAGTAATGGAGGCTGCGACTTCACTTTCCTCCTAAAAGTATTGAAAGCCCGCTAAAGATACTGTTCAGTGACTGGCTCCTCCTTAAAATGTTGAAATAGCTTTCACAGAGTCCTCGAAATGGAAACGTGATTGATAGTACATGAAACTTAAAGTGGCTCATCGCTTTCAAATGTGCATTAAAACCTGAACTGTTTGACATCGCGAACAATTGCAGCTGATTTTGTCAGAATATTTTGCTCTTTGGGGAGAAGAAACGGCAGAAACACTTTATAATAACCATTATTTAAAAATGTTGAATTGATGGTTAAACTTTGTTAATAGTTATTTTACTTTTAACAAACAATGAATGATAATTAATAAAGTTTACTAATCATTAGTAATGCTGTAATTTCTTATTTTAACAGTTTACTGTTGCACACAACATTTTACATACTATATAATATATACTGTACATTTATTATATTAGTGTGTGTGTGTGTGTATATACATATATATATATACGTATACACATGTATATACGTATATATATATATATAAATATATATATATCTATCTATATATATATATAAATATATATATATATCTATCTATATATATATATCTATATATATATATATATATATAAATATATATATATCTATATATATATATAGATATATATATATATATATTTATATATATATATATACGTATATATATATATACGTATATATACATGTATACGTATATATATATATATATATACGTATACATGTATATACGTATATATACGTATATACATGTATATACGTATATATACATACATATATATATATATATATATATATATATATATATATATATATATATATATATATATATATATATATATATATATATATATATATATATATATATGGATAAATTTAGCACCAAAATGTGGAATCAACCCAAAAAATACTGCAGCAACTTATGAGACATAATAGAGCATGGGGAAGGTCATCATTTACTTCCATCATAATCTTCTAAACCCTGAAATACTTTCACAATTTATTTTACATAATGCATTAATTCATTCATGTTTCTTTCTGATTTATGACTAGAACAACTTGACACACAGCGTTTAGCAGCATCTTAAATGAAGTAGTCCCAGCCTTCAGATGATGTACACCATTTCTATATAGTACTAATAAATACTTCTTATATAATACTTATATATACTACTGCTATTCCTGCTGTACCCCCCTAAAAAAGACAATGAACTGGTGTATTTTGGGTTTCACAGGGTCAATATGCTATATAAAATGTTAAAATGTGTGCAACGATAAAGTGATAACAAATACTTTATTAATGTAATCAGAATGTAACTGTCATTTCTTATCAGCTATAATACAATAATTTAGAAACTAATTATTTCATATTGAAAAAAAATAATAATAAAATGACAGAAATTATAGCATTACTAAAGAGTAAAATAACATTAAGTTTAATTAACTTAACTTAAATTAATCAATTTAATTTATCATATTTTTAATGGTATTAGGGTATCATTAAGTGTCACTAAAACTGCATTTAAGTGACAAATTAATGCAAGTAGTTATGTAGCGCTAATACCTGGAACTGACATGTTTTCTCTCCACTAGCCGTGAATAAAAGGCATCCTTCTCCACTCTGGATTGCGGCTCAGGAATCATGTTTTAATTGATGTGATTACCAGCCACTAAGAAATGCCACAGAAACTTTTAATTAAGTCTAGCCTGTAATTATAAGACACTCCAACGGCGGCTGCACATGTAAGCCTGTCTGCCTCTGTGCCGGGCACATGAGGTCGATCTCAACCCACTTGATGACTGCTCAGACTGAAGCCCACGTTTGGTGTCTCTCAGCTTGTCATTTCACATTAATCAACATGCGCTTTATTGTGAACAAAAGATAAGAGATTCAGCGACATGGAACTTAATGGTCTTTATACTCACTGGGTGCTTTTTGTGAATCGGTTTGTGATTAAATAAATGAAAACTAGTCGTATTTCTCTGATGCACGGGTCAAACGCAGGCACGCAAAAATACAGATTTTTGCTGATAATGTATATTTAATGGCCGGTGCTGTGTTTGTGAAATCCTTTATTACAATCAAGAGAGGGCAGAAATGTCAGACATGGTCGCTGTCTCAAATACACAATAGCTGATTACAATAGCCTCACGCCACACAGACAGACAAAACAATTTCTCATAGAGTTGAACTAATGGCAAAGTTCTTTGCAATTCTTCTGACTTTCCAGAAAGACTGTGGCCTACTTGGGGAAGGGAAGATTAGCAAAAGACAGAACATCCCACATGGACTTAGAGTGGTTTTCTTCCCCATCGCAGTGCCCACGACTCAGTAATTGTCTTTGCATCCAAGCTCTTAAGGGAAAACGGGACAAACCCCATTCTAGCCCAGTGCTCTATTTGTCCCATCGTTCAATCGGATGGCGGAATAATGCTCCAAGCAGCCTCAATCTTTGGGCTTAAGAGAGGGCGATTGAAGCCCTGGTGGCTTAACAGATGAGACAGACTGCTGAGCGTCTGCATGTTGTTTCATTCCAGCAACGTGTAATCTCAAGTCCTTCAATTTCATGTGGGCCAAAGCGCTCCCACTACTATTACTATTGATGCTCATGCTAATAATCAGAATCAAACTGGTGTTTGGGGGGAATTTGTTTCTGTAATCGTGGAGTGAAGGAGCAGAGTGAGGCTCTCTATTCCAATGTGATTTAGCAGACATTGTTTCTTCTTTAACTACAAATTGATGAATTGTCTGTGGAGCGACTTCCTTCCTTATACTGCCCTCAGGTAATGGGAAATATCTGCATTAGAAGTTAAGTAGACCCCCATGAACCAAATAAGAAAGTGTCTGAAATGTTATATTTTAAGTGTTGCTTGTTGTTGGGAAAAAATACAGAATTATGTTGGAAGAATACTGGAATCAGCCAAAAAATGTGCAGGTTTTTAAGTGAACTGGTGGCTTCATATTTCCAGAGAGGTGTACTGGCGCCATGAATTTAGGAGAACTACTAGTGGTACTGTTGTTACTCATGCTAACCACAGACTGTATATAAGAAGTGGACGTAGTCGCTGTGACGCCTCCTGTTGGTTTGTGAACTGCTGTTTTGAAGCCTCGATTTCGTCATTTTGGCCGTCGCCATCTTGTTTTCTTTTTGCATTCAGAAGTGACACAAGATGGCGGCACAAAGTACAACCAAATGCTGAAGAAGACATGTTAAGGCGACCACAAGGGTTATTAATTAACTTTATGAATTGAAAACACACTGCAAAAGGGTTTAAATTCAAAGAGGAAAACATGGACAACTAACAGACTGGACGTCGTCGTCGTAGCGAGCTGTCAAACACAAGGTAGCCACGCCCTGAAGCACATGTTTCAAGGTCTATTTGAATCTAAAAGGGACCATAATTTACTAAATGAACATCATGCTGTATTGAAGAGGAGCTGAAACTTGTGATTGAGGCTATAAACACCATGTTTACAGTGTTTACTGAGGTAATAAATCAAGTGAGAAGTAGGCTCATTTTCTCATAGATTTCTATACAATCAGACTTCTTACTGAAAACAGTCGCCCCCTGCTGACTGTTAGAAAGAATGCAGGTTTAAGGCACTTCAGCATTGGCTTCAGATCCAGAGGTAGCCCACTGATGCTAACAGTAATGAACACCTGAACAGACACTGCATCGCACAATAAATAAACAAGCATGATGATTGATGATGTTTGTTTGCAGCAAACAGATCCTTTTCTTCAAAGAAGTAAGGCATACTTTATACTAAATCATCATCATCATCAGTGACCTTTGACCACCAAAATGTAATCAGTTCATCCTTGAGTCCAAGTGGACGTTTGTGCCAAATTTGAAGAAATTCCCTCCAGACGTTTCTGAGATATTACAATCACCAGAAAGGAGAGACGAACGCATGGATGGATACTCATGGTCGGACAAACAACCCGAAAACATGATATATAGTCATAACAAAACCAAACAATTACTCAGAATACAGCCTATCAGCACACTGCAAGTCCAAGGTCAGCTGAGTAATAATTCTTAGCTAATAAAAATATGACTGGACAACCAATGATGTGTGCCAAAGTTCAAAATGAGATCAAAAACAATCCTTAGATTTATTGTGGACATTTTTCATGTGTTATCTTGCATCACACAATATTACAAAGCTAATTTATGGGGCCAGAGCAGTTATATAGTGGAGATTTATTAGTGTTCTTTCCTGCTGTAATATCTTTTGATTGTCCAGCTTTAAATACAAAAAGGATGGCCAACACTGGAGTATAATTTTTTTGAGCTTCAGAGGTGAATACATGAACTATATCTTTTTGTAATTGATCAAAGTGCAATGTTTTATTGGTGCAGAGAGGACAACATGCATTTTTAACCAACAGTCTACAGCCAGGCTAGCAGCTCTGTGTGGCTAAACTACACGCTAACATGTTCATGATGACAATGATAGCGTGTGGATGTTTAGCAGGCAATATTTACCTTGTTCACCACCTTAGTTTAGCATGTTAGCATGCTAGCATTTGCTAATTAGCAAAGTGGTGGAGTGATCAATATGGCCATCCCTAGAGCCCCGCTGCTAGCATGGTTTGGGGGCGGCAGTAGCTCAGTCCGTAAGGACTTGGGTTAGGATGTGGAGGACCCGGGTTCAAGTCCCCCATGGACCAAGACCAAGACCAACTGGTGGCTGGAGAGGTGCCAGTTACCTCCTGGGCACTGCTGAGGTGCCCCTGAGCAAGGCACCAAACCCCCAACCTGCTCTGGGCGCTTGTCAGGAGCAGCCCCCTCACTCTGACATCTCTCCATTTGACGCATGTATATGTACTGTGTGAACAACAGAGTGTAAAACTGAATTTCCCCACTGTGGGACTAATAAAGGAATATCTTTCTTTCTTTCTTTTTAAAAGCAGGGCTGTGTATTGGCAAAAATCTGATGATACAATACACATCATGATACTGGGGTAATGATTCAATATCCTGTGATACTGTAAGCAAGGTGATACAGTATATTGTGCTTTTTTAATTTAATTTTAGGAAACTGTCAAGCACAGTATAAAGAACTCACCAGAAATTTAACAGGCAAAAACAACAAATGTAGCCTGCTGCATGCAAACAACTGCATGTACTTTGCTCCAAACTGTATGTGATTATCATAAAGTAGGCATGTCTGTAAAGGGTAGACTGGTGGGTATCCACAGAACCCATTCACAGTCACATATCTTGAGGTCAAAGGTCAAGGGACCCCTTTGAAAATGACCATGCCAATGGATTCCTTAGGTTTTCTAGGTTCATATGATGTCAGTAACGTCAATCTGGCTTTAAAACTGAGCCTGCTACAACCTCCAAGAGATCGAACTGTGGTCAAGCTCAACAAAAAACTATACTGATTCGATACAGTATGACACAATATAATATTGCAATACTCGTGTGTTGATATTTTCGTACACCTCTAGCTAAAAGGTTTACAGACACCACTGTGGTGCTACTAATGGCCCTTCAATGTCCGTCTCCTACATGAATGGACACAAATGAATATGGACAGTTTAGCTGCAAAAAGAGAGCAGCTTCTATTTCCTGAATCTGATGAGGAACAGGCCGGCGTCTGACCCGGTCACGACACCTCTGCTGATTCCGCAAATGTCCGCATCCAGCACCCATTAAACGGCATTCCCATCAGCTACAAAACCATCCCAAAGCAATCTCCCGCAGTCCGCCCCGCCCTCGGACAACCACAGCTGCCGCCGCATCGCCGCCTTCCCCCTTAAAGTTGAGCCACAGACGATGCTCTGCTCATTCCCGTTTTGCTCCTCGCAGCTGCCGCAAAACAACCCGATCAGCACTCTCTGCAATTACCGAATAGACTGAGGAAGCAGCGGCTTGATTTAGCAGACTGCGGGGACTGCCATTTTCTATTATGTTTGGGTCTGCGATGATTTATGCCGCATGTGCGCTCGCCTCTCACTCTCTCTCACACACTTTCTCTTCTTCCCCTTTCCTTCCTGTCTTTCTTTACCTCACGTTCTTTCTTTCTCCACATGCTAATATCTCATCTTTTCTCCTTAGCAGGGGCCCCCTGACCCCAAAGTCCACAATGCCAGATGTCTGTACAAGAGGAAGTCAAAGCTACATGAGCTGAAGATGAAAGCTAAAATGGTGTTCGATAGGCCTCGCGCCGGGCTGCTTAAATAAACAAGAGGATGGGATATAAAAGTGGATGTTCTCTGAGGATTCCCACGCAAAGCAAATAATTTCACCGGTGATTGTCCCATATATGGTTACATACTGTACAGAAGGGCCCCCAGTGTGTTAGCTACTCAGTATCACACAGACTGCAACAATGGCAAGCTGTTCACCACTGCCCCGGGGAGCAGAGCATGCACGGCACTCTATAATAAATCACATCTTCTATTCTGTAATTAAAGTATCTAAGTACACGCAGCTAAACGCAACAGAACGGCAAGGGAAGGGCATATTATATTAATATTCATCTCCACATAGCACAAAATTAAACGACAAATAACCTATATGAGCCTACAATCAAAGCAGCCTAAATACATGGTGTGCACCGCTTCCTGGTTAGGAGAGGAGAGCCGTAGACAGACACGGAGCTGAATTTAGCCAAAAGCGTTGACATACTAAAATCCTCCAGTAGCCACAAGACCTTCCATCCTGCTTCTCCCCAAAACCCGACCCAGCAGGCCGTGCTGTTCCAGTAATTGAGTGAGTAATGGACTTATTCCGCTGAGTGGCTCTCTGGGTGTACTCAATACTGGGATGTAAATCCTGTGGCAAATGGCAGATTAGAGGAAAAAAAAACTAAAAGCAAAAAAAAAAAAGAAAGACAGTACACGAACAAAAGGAAATCCATACAATTATTCCCACGCAGTAAATTCAGCTGAGGTCTCAACTTGAGCTGTTTTCATCAGCCTTGAATCGGAAGAAGTCCACCGTTCTCTCTGGGTTTTTGGGGTTTCTCTTCCCTCACATTTCTTTCTATCTCCCAAACCCGCCATCTTTGTTTGTCCCTCTGTCCAGACATGCCGTCCTCTACACATTGCAGGCTGAACCCTGGACTCCCGCCACACATTTCACCACTGGGATACAGTGATCGGACTAATCCCTTTTCTCTGAACGCGCCATGCATCCTAGATCCTCAAACAATTAGCATGTACAATAAACCCATTATCCATAAATCCATCAGAGGTCTCAGCTCCAACCCCATCCCCACCAAGTCTTCCCCTCAACACAACACAGCCTTCTTTATGCCTTCTTCTGGGTTTCTTCACCATTAACTGACAACACGTTGGGGTTTGGATTACCACACATCCTAATGACGGTGCTCAAGTTGTCTCATCTGTCCACATCACTTACATCTCCATAAGCAACACAGTCTCACAGCAGTTCATGAAATAATCATGAACTTTATTGTATTTGATTTGTGTCTATAGACACGAAATTCACTTTTTCTTTCCATCATGCTCAGCACGACTTTCAACAGTGTGTTTTTTCCTGTATTCTCCAACACACGTGTTAATTTCCTCTCCAATCGTTTCAAAATAAAACTACTTTGATAGGAATAGATCAGATTGACTTGGTTAGGCTTAAGCAACAAATTACTGATTAGGTTTAGGAAAAGATAACAGTTTGGGTTAAAATAACACCGAATGTGCTATAACTTCAGTATGGAGGTTATGTAATAAAAACTAGTTGGGTGGGAAAAGGTTGGGGTTTGGGTTACAACAACACCGAACGTACGGAAGTTAAGTGACAAATAAATCAACACTGACTTGTGGTTTCACACGGGGCACCAACATCGGTGTCCTGGGCGAAAGTCCTGTGTTTTTTGACGCAGCCATCCACCGCGACGTCCACCCTACGTGGCATTCGCCGCTCTCTATACTTCCCAGTTTACAATTATATGGATTATATATGCATTGATTTTGTGCTGACCATAACTGAAAAAAAATGTGAAATTTGTGTCAATATACACAAACCAGTACATTCAATTTTGTGACAATTCAAAATGGCTGTGCGGCTGGGCTTCCATATGAATCAATTTGTCTATTATTCTTGTTTCCCCCCTCTGTTTCTTCCTCTCTGTCTCTCTTTTCAAGTGCCCAGCGACCACCGTGGTTAAACAGCGGGCCGTCGCCATACTTCACTGGAGGAATCCACTGACTGAACTAATCCCTTTCCTCAAAACACACCGCTCTGTCCAGATCCCCTCACAATTAGCAGCCCAACTGCCAGATATCCTATAGTGAAAATAAGCGTCCTCGAGTCAAAACAAACACATGCAGGCGAAGGGGTGTGGAAACCCATAGTGGGCCGCCAACTGAAATATTTTCGGGCCGCCTTGTCATGCTGATGCTACAGTGGAGATGGTAGCGGTGATCTCATCTGCTAAATATTGTTTTTGCCATGTAGGCTACAGGCTTGTTCTCCACACACAAGTGGGGTGTATTCTTTGTGCCACGGCTATAAATTAATGTTTTTGTGGGAGCCTGTTGCTATGGGCTGAAAAAGGTGGGGGAAGTAGAGGAAGGGGGGTGGTGGCCCGGGGCCAATTAAAATACAGATGTCTGACTGTCGGTGTAATTCCATTCAGCCATGATTTACATTTAGAACAGTCATCCAAGGCCTGCCACTCTACGCTCGCGCAGGAAATCGAAGCTGACTCCAACCTAATGAGAAAAGTGAACCTCCCGAACTTTTATGAGACTCTCGTCTGAAAGGAGCCCTGCAACTTTGGCCATAATATGGAAGCCCTTTCAGCTAATCAACCATTGACAGGGGAGGCCTGCGCATTAGGGGCTCAGCAACCAATTTCACTTTGTGCTGCAGGCGTGAAAGAAACACATGGCGGGAACGCTGCTCTTTGTTAACATTTCAGCTTGGCACCCTCTAAGGATGACTTTGTCAAATAGTTTGCCTCATTTGGAGCAGCATGTTGAAGAAGATACTTACTGTACAGAAGGATAAAGGCTTATGATCCCCCCCGATAGCATTACAGAGTAGGTTCAACTGCAACTTCTGCTGGCTTCCTCCCAGACAGGATATTTTAAAATGTGATGTAGTGCAATGTAAAATGTGACGACAGAGGGGGTTGGTGTTAGCCACTTTTAACTAGCAGGTGTAGTGTTGAGTATTTTCACCACGGATGACATGAAGTAGAGGGTCTGATGATAATTTAGACAGAGAAAGGTCAAGAAACATGTGCTTATTCGTAAATAATAGCAATAATCCAGAATTAAACCCCCTACTATATTCATTCATGGAGCCCTGTAAGTCACTGCATGTCCTACAACACTGTCCTGCACATATTTCAGAATAAAAGCCTTGTGTTAACAAATGAAGCTCTGCCCACAGAAAAAAATGTTTGAGGGGTTTTATTTTTGAAATGAAAGCAGGATGTGTTGATTTAGAAATGCGTAGACTTTTTTCATGTCCCTGACATTTTCGACAGATATCTAGACATCGCTCTAAGACGCTCTATCGCGTTAACATGGACGCCGAAATGAAAAACAACAGGTAGTGCAGCCACCATGCGCTCTTCACGTGTGCAGTCTGTTTGAGGGCTGACTGGTTTGGACCTCGTGGTTGTAGCTGGTCTCACTGGCACCAAGTCCATGGAGGTCCAAACACAACAAGAAGCATCACGGAATAGTATGTATGTTATTATTAGGCTCCACCCCCAAACCACATTTTGGGGAGGAGCAACAACTGATACATACCTCAGAGTCTTGGCTATTTCATTACAGTTAAGGAGGAATTTGGTTAATTAATGGAAGTTTGACATTTTGGGAAATACACTTGATTGCTTTCTTGCCAAGATTGATGTCAAACTCTTGTCTGAACAGTAAATATGCAGATGGAAGTACATATTAGCTGTTAGCTTAGCATTAAGGTGGAAAAAAGCTAGCCTGGCTCTGTCCAATGGTAATATAATCCAGCTACCAGGACTTTAAAGCTCATTAATTTACATATTTCTTGGTTGAAGGCTCTCTGCTAGTTGCCTGGTAAGTTGCACCAGACAAGAAATAGTCCGGCACAAAATCCTAGTGGCAAAACCGTGGAATTACAACTTCTGTGTTGGTCATGTGATGCAACAGGGCCCAAAGAGGATGTTTTCACACTGGGAAGGAGACGTCTGTAAATCAGCGTATAATTCTTTATTGAGGAAATGCAACTTCCTAGTACAAACACTTAAATATCCCTTATTTTAATCCTTAGGTCTTAAAATTCACTAGCAGCTGAATTCAGAGTTATTTCTTTCAGCATAATGAAATGCCGTTCATGTAAGCGAACTGGGATCAAGCGGTTTAGAAATAAGGTTAAAGGAAACGCTGTTCGCTTGCTCTATGCTCACCAATGGAGGTGGAAGATCTGGATAAATTTTATAAACACCAATCAAGATATTCTGGCTTCAAAATTTAGGAATGAATGGGGCCCTGCCTCTAACACTGTATTAGTTGTTTTTATACATCCATGACATAAGCCCTCTAAAAAGGTGAACTGCAGTTTTTGCACTTTTTGTGCAGATTAAACAAATGAAATATAAATGTTTGTTAGTTAGTGAACTTTAGAAGTGTTGGTAGTAAGATTTTGCGGCCTGTGGACAGTCAGGCTAGCTGTTTCCCCCCTGCTTACATAATCTGTGCTAAGCTAAGCTAACCGCTGTACAGACATAACGGAGGTCTCAATCTTCTCTCATGATCTAACTCTCTTGAAAAAAGCGAGTATTTCTCTTGAACTATGACATTTATGATATTAAAAGTGTATTGTTTTTGTAAAATCTCTTATACATACACCAACAAGAATCTCTGTGATTATCTGTATAGCACAAAAGAACAGTAGAGCTCCTCATTAATGTGGAGTGATGGTTTGACTTTCATAGGCACTTAGTCACAGCATTGATTCGGTCAGAACAAGACATAAAGCACTGTGAGAACACATTGTGCTGTGCTTGTCAATAACAGTAATCCAGTATATGGAAGGGAAAAGGATATGTTCTCTCCACTGCAATAACTCACAACTTTCTTTACCATTCACTGCTTTATATCAGCGCTTTACTGTAATACCCCTGTCCGACAAATGCCTTGACAATCCTTCCCGGCCAAAAGCAGCCGTTTACACCCAACCTCCCGTGCAAATCAGCTCTGGCTTTTGATTTCCATTTTATAGGGAAAGGTCAGTACAGCAGTGATTTATAACGCGTTCTTCTGTAAATTCAACAAGGTAATCCATCAATGTGAAAAAAGGGGGGGAGCTCTGTAATAAACATTTGCCTCCTCAAGAGCCTGTGAGTGAATACACAGGAGGAGTTTTATTTATATGCAAGCAAGACTGAGAAATATATTTGGAATTCAACAAAAACAGTCTGCACAGGAAAGCCAGCAAAGCTCCTCAAATCATCTGCAAAGACGAAAAACAAAAGAAGGTCGGCTAGCTCGGGAGACTTATTGCTTTGTTTCGGACATCTGTTTATTAATTTTAGATCTCCCTCTTATCCACTTCAGAATTCAATGCATGGACGGTGCCATCGGTGTAGGTGTTGCCAGCCATTCTTCTGCGGCTCATCCAGCTGTAGTAAACAGGATACTCTCCTCGGACAATGCAGCCAGGAAGCAGCCTCTCGTCCACTTGTCCCCGAGGAGTTCATCTAGGGCACGGTGGCAGAGCCACTTTCTACTCCTTCATGGTCAAGATGTGCAAGTCATGCTCAAAAATAGAGGAAACGCACAATGCTGCTGGAATTCTGTGCTCGCTTTCAAACAATACCTCTGACCTGACCCCCGGTGTAAATCATTTGAGGGCTTTGAGTTGATGTGGAGAACAAAGAGGGGAGACCTTATGTGGTGTTTTCTTCTTCTACTTCTTCTTCACAGTCAGGGGAGGGAAGCTGAATTTGCTCGCCAAGCCCCTGCACTTATAAAAAGAGGAAACATAAAAATTTTTCCAAGCCTCTTTCCTGCAGACATGAAGAAATTGCCTCTTGTAGGATTTCCCCTGTGCTGCACATTCCTGCTTGTGGGCGGCTTGTGGGATTAATGCACACGGGTGACTTGTCTTATTGATCAAGGAGGAGAGCGTCTGCAGAATCTCCAAACATAATATGACCCCTTCGGATGGAAGAACTGAGGCCCGCTTTGGTACTGCATCCCACATCTGAGCGCTCGGGCCTGGGCGCTTTTCCCCCTATTTTCGCTCTCCGCGCCATGCCGAGCGGCGTGGGGTGGCGGAGACAGACAGAGAGCGACAGCGGCGGTGGGAAAAGGGCGGCACTTCTGAGGCGAGCCTCGTCTCTAATAAAAGGGGTGATCAAACATGTTCTTTGCCTGTGAAAGAAAATATTATGCTAGAGAGCAGCAGAACAGGGTGATGTAGGAGGTGGAAGAGCGAGCTACGTGCCAATTTTGTCCTCCAGTGCGATCACTCTGATTCGGTTTCAGGGATGGTTGCGGGAAATTAAAAACAAATGTGCAGCTTTTTGATGTGCCACCCCTCGTGGATCTTTTTCTGCCTTTTTCAGCTCCTCTTGTTGTCATTTTCCTTTTCCTGGCTGCTCTCAAAGATGGAAACTTGCATTCCTCATATCCCACCAGAAGCAACAGGACCGCTCCAAAAACATTTTCCCATAAACAAGTATACAAAGACTTTCTCTCATCTTAGTCAGTCAGACTGACTGTGCAAACAAACAGCATAACCATGGAGACAAAGTCTTTGTCCTCACTCTTTGGACTCGAGTAAGAAGTGCATGAGTGTCAGAATTACCCCTTACTTTTACTCTTGACATCCTTGAGCTGTCATGGGGACAGTCTGGACAGGTATTTATTTAAGGCGACCTTACACCACACGACTTTTCAAGCGAGTACTTTGAGAGAATAAGGTGGTCATAAAACTCCGCCCAAGCTGTCTGACGTCAGTCTTTTTTCTTGTCTTAACATTCTGATGACAGTTGAAATACTGTAAGTTCACTGATGTCAATATTGTCACCAACCAATAGGTGAGCTCTCTCCAGCACCAATCAGGAAGCAGCAAAGAAAGTAAAGCTGGAGGAAGTGGTGGAGTGAACAAAAGAGCCTCTTTGACATGTCCTCCCATTTATACCACTAGCATGGAGAAGGAAAAAACTGGAACTCTGGAAATCCCCAGTGAGTATGCTATATGCTATAGCTAGCAAGCTAACCGTGGTACCAAATGGGGCTACTTGCGAGCTAACATTAGTTACTAGAATGTTTGCTAATAGCCTACAAACTGTCAGCTAAAGTCTGCTGGCTTCAGTCACATGAATCTTGTTTAAGATAAGATATTCCTTTATTGGTCCCACAGTGGAGAAATTCACAAAGTTTCAAACATACGGTTAGCTTGTAGGATAAGATAAGATAAGATAAGTTAACCCTTTTTTTTTCCCCGTAGGGAAATTCAGTTTTACACTCTGTTGTTAATTTCAAACAGTACATATACATGCGTCAATGGAGAGATGTCAGAGTGAGGGTACTTCTCCTCACACCCCCCCAGCGATGGGGGTTTTTTTTTCTTTTCCTTGGGGCCCCCCGCCATTTTATCTTTCCCCCCCCCCCCCCCCCTTTTTTTTTTTTTCTTTGGGGGGTTTTTCCCCAGTTCCCCCCCCCCCCTACCCAATTCCTTTCGGACTGAGCTATTTCCCCCCCAGTAGCTGTAGGTTAATAGCAAACATTCCCGTAGATAACGTAAGCTTACAAGTAGCCCGATTTGGGACAGTTGTTTGCTAGCTAGCTATATCTATAGCTTACAGGGAATTTTAGGGTCTGTGGCACTCTGCCAAGGGGTCTGTGAAAAGTTTTCAGACACATTAATTTAGATCATATAATTGTTTTTCCAAAAGCTTCATAGTTCAACAAATAATATTTAAATTTTTTCGACACATATCTGCACTTTAAACGCCCTATCTTTTACTATGTTTTATGCAGAGTTGTTTCACGTAATGTTTCACGGGTGTTTAATTATTTACATAGTTATGTTGGTACGGTTTATGTTACATTGTGATAAGTTACACTGTTGCATTATTATTTTAACACAAACCAAGATGTTTTTTCTAACCTTAACCAAGTGGTATTGTTTCCTAAACCTAATCAACCTTTTCACATTAACCATGTATCATTGTGCGTCTCTGCAAGTGTGATACGAGGCTGATATGAAACATATTTATGAAAAAAAAAAACATTTTTTTTGGAGTTCAGAAACAGACATTCAACGTATCCCGTGGTTTGCAAGAAACGCAAAATACCAAAAAAAATTTCTGACGCCCAGGTTGGTGTCATAGAATATATAACATTTCTCTTGTCTTGTTCTTTCAGACAACTAGGCTCCTAAACAGGCTATGTCCAATTATTCCAAGGGCGTACATGAGGGGGTCCCCAGTATATTGTCGATCTTGTAAAAGGTCCTTGACTGAAAAAAGATTGAGAATCTCTGTCCTAGTTTATGGCAGGCATTAGTGATCGTCAATTGACAACCGGAGGTCATATGGCAGAAAACATCATAAAATGCTTCCTCTAGTGCTCTTTTCAAATTTAGTGCATCTACGCTGGTACTGTTAACACATTTCCCTTATGCAAACACACACAAGTGCACACACTCAGAAAGCTACACCCAGCTGACTCAGCAGGCCGGCGGTGAGGAAGCATTCTCCGAGGCGGGGACACATGTGTGCGGGGAGCTGACTGGCGTTCAGCGCACAGCGGGATGACATCATCCCCAGGGCGCTAATGATTGGGTGACCTCCTCCTGCTGGCTACGCCGCCTGCCGAGCAGATGCATGGCAGACGGTTTCCTCGCTCAGCCTCCTCTGTGTGACTACTGTACTTACTTTATTGACAGCATTAACTCGAGGAGGAGCGGCTCGGGGAAAGCCCAAGCCAAGCGGCGCTCCGCATAAGACTGTATTATCTCTGCAATCTGAATCCAATTAACAGCAAACCCACACAGGGTTCAAGCGCCAGAAGGGGACGGAGGAGGAGGAGGCAGCGGTGGAGATATCCGGGGAGATGAAACAGCAGGAGAGAAACAAATTACACCATCCTTCCTTCGTTTTTGTTGAGAATTCTCTTGCCCCTTTTGTGACATTCAACAATAGCTTTGTTCTCCGTGAAGGGGAAGGTGGCGAGGCTCACCTTTATCTGCTGAATTCACAATTCCCTGACAGTGCCAAAATGGCAAGAAAGAGAGCCCCATCTTCTTTTATTTAATCTCATTTTTCACTCACGTAGGGTCACCGGAGTAGCAGGGAATCGCTCCTCGCTCCATGCCAGAGAAATTTAAACAAAGACATGTTTGCATGCAAGTTTTTTCTTTTCCCTTTATCCTCTGTTGATGCAAGGACATGGCCACCACACACCAAAGACATTGAATAGACGAGGCAGTGACAGCCGGGGCTCGAATGTGCAGCGGCAGGATATGGTAATGTGAACCAAATGAGTCTCATACGCATGGCGAGTGGCCCTCGAGACAGATCCCTCCCTATGAAAAGGGTGTTGAAACATACGGTAATTGCTTTCAGTGTCGTTTGGCGGCAGTGCACCTCCTGACTTCAGGAGCTTTTTATAGACGGGGTAAGTCTCCATTATTCTGCCAACGTTACATTTCAAACGAGAGGGGAAGAGGGATGGGGAAAAAACGGGGCGCCCGTGCACACTTAAAAACTTGAGAAGTGATAAAAAAAAAAAGGAAACGGGGGGTGGAAAACTTCCGATGGAAATAATATGAGCACTAGTCTGGTCATGGCACAGGAGAGGCATTGTGACTCAGGACCAAAGGGACTTTTATTTTATAGAAATAATTTTTAAAGGAGCAACGGGAGCCGTGTATATAACTATTACACTGCAAGGTAGTAAGGCAACAAACACCAAGATAAGCACAGCAAACATGGCTGCCTCCCGTCTCCTAGCTCTGAATTATTAACGGACTGCAGGGAAACAGCAGCTGGCGAGTCGAGCAAATGAAAAGCACTTAATGTGAGTTTTGTGCAGCAGCATTGGAACTCAATTTTCCTTCAGCCTCTTCCACATCTCGGACACACATCTGGGAATCCCTGTGTTGACGGTCTCTAGACGGAGTGAGTGTCAGTCTCCTTTTCATGGCAAACTGATTTGTGGTGAGATCTTGACACGTGAATCCATGAATCAGCCAGGCGGGCCGACAGGTTGCTGACGAATGAAGTGCCTCCTCTCCTGCCTCTCCTCCGCCTTCACATTCTCAGATGCCTCACCTTGCGAGGACCACCTTTATGGTTCCAATCATAATGCAATCAGCTTTAGGATAATGTCGGTGGGTAGCACTGCATCTCGTCACAGCTTGAAGGGGAAAGTCATGCCGCACATCATCAGTTAGTGGCTGGGCCATGTGTACTGTTACTATGTATATAAAGGGTTTACCTTCAAGGGTGTTGCGCTGAAGCAATGAGTCCTTGTTTTTCCATTTATTTACATGTTATTCTCTTTTTTTCCCCCCACTCTCCTGCTTTCTGGATACACATATATCGCATTGAAGTACTTCTTGTTTTCATAGAATGACATCAGGAGTGGAGGAGAGAAACGCCTGGCAGCTTTCTCCGAGGCTGCGGTCATGGCTGAGTGAAGTGCAGCTCTTCCAGAAATGCAGACTGGAGCCAGGAGTCATGAGAATACACCAGAGTGGCACGTTCAGCACTCTTTTATCAAGTTATACTATGGTTGTGAAATGCTTCAAATATTTTTCTCGATTAATTGCATGATTTTCCACAGTTAATCGTGATTAATCGCAAATTAAATGCACATTTTTTATCTGCTCAAAATGTACCTTAACGGGAGATTTATTTATCATTTAATATTATCAGCATGAGAGTGGGACATGGGACAATGATAATAATAACTGATAACATGCTGGTGTATAGCAGGTTGCAAATTAATATTTAGTCAAATCATGATTAGACCATGATTTGGTGACACTAGAGAAAAAGTCAGGGGATCACCAAACTCTTCGGCCTTCATCCACTGGGGACCATGAATGTCAGTGCCAAATTTCATAGCAGTCCATCCAGTAGTTGGTCACATATTGGACGTCTGGTCCAAAAAGACGGGCCAATAAACGGGCAAAGATTGTCATCCCTGGAATCACAGTACAACCAATTCAGCTGACATAACCGAATTTCCGGAAACTACCTTACAGCAAACTAAAAAATTCCTTCAGGCCACTGTTGTCTACATTTCTTCTGCGGTTTAAAGACCCGTGAAGATTAGGCTTTTAGTTTTATAAAAATGGTGGTTAATGTGAATCAGGAGAGCAGAAATGTTCGGCGTTGCAAACCCCACCCCAAAAGGTACTTTCAGGAAGTACTACCCCGACCAGGGCCTGTTGAGAGGCGTAAAAAGGCCCCATAAAGTGGAGGTTATGCAATGAACTGAACTTTATTTAGACCCTGGTCCCTGCGGAAATAGGACTTTAAAGATCTAGTACTACAAGTAAACAAGTACTTTTTTTCCTCTTGGGCTGCATATGTTTTGTCACTAAGCTTATGTTTTAGAAATTGCATTGTGCGAGCAAATTCAGCAAACGTAGGGTTTAGTTTAATAACATACAGTGGTGAATCTGCCTACTTTTAATTGCAGAAAAGCTTTTGAATTTTAATAGGTTAAGACACCAATCCCCCCAAGAATAATTTGGGAATCTGTTTTGTCCCTAGAACTGCATGTCCCAACGCAGCCAATGAAAGAACAACGCTGTATTAGACAATCACAGTGCGTCTATTAAAGCCAAATGTGTAGACAGACCCAAGGGTGGAGATCAATTGGATAATTCAAGGGCAAACCCAGTTGCATATCTTAGAGGGGTTTTTTGTCGGAAAATGAGAGCACCCTTAAAAGCAGAATACAGATGATATTACACTGGATGTCATAAAATGTCAGTCGTCTCTGAGTGCAATGCGAGGCCCAAGGCTATGCTTTTACACTTTCCTTCAGACGAGCTGAAATAGAGAGACATTAACTTCTTTTTGCATGCCTTAATATTACATATCCCCTCTCTTCACTGCCAAATATTAAGCTTGGAAATGATAGAACATTAGAAAAGCTTTTCTGCGTGATGATCGTGCAGCTCCTGACTGACTTTCACTTTTTGTTAAGACCTCTACGGTGGCGCGAACGCTGTGAGAGAAGTGGAAAAGTGGAACAATGTTTGTCAGGGAGATTAGTTTAACCTAAACAAGGAGAATTGGGAGAGCGAGAGGTGGCTCGCAAACGATTTTTGGCTGCCGGCTGAAAAGTAAAGTTGACCGGGCCGATCAAACGCATGGCATTCAGTGGGAAGCAAATCTCTCAGGCTCGTAGGGATTTGATGCTGATCCAGGTAGGAAGATGCCAAACTATCAAAACACAGCAATCCAAACAGCTTTACAACATAAAAAAACTTCCTGACAACTCATGGAAGAGATGACTCACTATACTGGCTCTTTTTCTTCCTTAATTATATGCTTTTATTTTTAAGCTATATTTTTGGGAACCTACTCCTGACCTAGTCGTTGTTACAGACAGTAAAAAAAATCTATTGTAAATGTTATTTCCCAACATATTCCCCTCATAAATTTGAAGTCCGTGTTCATAAAAGCCTGACGACCCCTATATCTTCCAACAGTTCCCACAACTTCCATCACAGCCCTGCTATCTTTTCTCCAGTTTATTACTCCCAGATGCCGTAAAACTCGGCAGCCCTGTTGCCACCCAAGGTGACGATTAAAATGACACAACAGCTCCGTCGGCTCTGACAGACAGATCTCGGGCACAGTATCGTAAACGTTCTCTTATCGGGACTTGACAGCCTCATTCAGACAACTTCAGCTGCACTTCACACACATTTTCTCCTGCTTTCTGTTACTGCTCCCGCCGTTTGACGAATGACAGGTCTTCATTTGTTTTTGCATTTACCAGAATCTATGTATGTGCGCCGGCATGCGTACCGAGTGCCGTGTGCGGTTGAGGAGGCTGGTTTCTGCCTGAGCATGTGGGAGCGTTTCTCTGCAGTAGAAGTATACAAATGTGCGTGCGTACATGGCACTCTGTTTCCTGTCAGGCTCTGCAGCTCCATGGAAGCAGAGTCCATCAGGCAGGCAGGCAGGCAGCACTGCTGAGGGTTTATTGAATGTTGGTTCAGGCCTGCAGGGAGGGAGCGCTCGGGCTTCCTTAATCACAGCACAAATGCCTTTATTCATCTTCAGAGCAGCACAATTAATTTCGGTGCCGGTGTCAGAACCTTTGGGGAAATCTGACCTGTTATTGCCTCTCAGAGCCGTGCATGTTCTTTCTCTCGCTCTAGGTGCCAGACAGGCATTCAAAACAAATTTCAAGGCTAATAATGTATTCACATGCACGGCTTCGAGAGGCCCTCTGAAGTGTCTTTGTATTATATGTACAATAGAGGTGTTCCTCCTGAACTTTGCTATTATTTAAAAAACAATATTAAAATAGTATTGAAAAGGGTTAGCACCTAAGTGGTTTGACTAATTAAAAAGTTTGCCAATACTAAAACTCTAACAATTGTAAAATCACTGAATATAAAGAAGATAAGTAGTGATGCTATTCTCTATTTTTCTCTAATTAAAAGACCAGAAGCAGCAAGACATTCGTCCTCACAATACTGTCAGACAAAGACAAAAAAAAAAAAGTGTAATTTACAGTTTCATTTGAAAAATGTGTTCAGTAATTTCCTAAAGCAGATGAGAACTACAGGATTTGGCAAAACTTGCTCAAACAGGAATACATAGTGCATTTGGGATTGTTCTCGGCAGCAAATGGATACGCTTTAACTACAGAGCCCATATATCAGGCTATAGCCTTTTTATGGGATTTGTTGACAATAAAAACATACTGTATAATATGACTTCATATACAAGAAGAGAAACTACTACTCAATTAACTGTAACTGATGGTAATGCAAATTGCTGAAACACGCCAATAAATCAATAAATTGCACGTTACAATAAAGCTTTCTAATTGTGTTCAGCATGTTAACAATTAGCATATATGTATATTACGGGTGTAAGAAACTATTGATACACACGAGTATGACGACATTATGTTTTGCGATACTGTATGATATCTCCAAAATACTACATAGATTCTTAACTAACCTCTTAAAAATCTGATGGCCTGCCGGCAGACTTGGACGCTACTCTGTCTTTCTGAGGTTGTATTGGACTCAGTCTTAAAATTAGACTTAAGATGCTGGCATCATATGAACCTAGCAAACCTTAGCAATCCGTCGGTACTAACCATGTCATACTACGTGTCGTGAAGGAGTAACTAATGCTCCAAATTTGGGCTTGGAAAAACTGGCATGGACATATTCAAAGGGGCCTCTTGACCTCTGACCTTAAGATATGTGAATGTAAATGGGTCCTATGGGTATCCACGAGTCTCCCCTTTACAGACATGCCCACTTTATGATAATCACATACAGTTTGGGGCAAAAAACATGCAGTTATTTGCATGCAGTACAAATGTTTTATTGTCACCTATTTTGAAAATGGTGTGTTAAATGAGTATTTCTGCATACTGGCGTCCCTAAACTATAACTGGAAAGCTGAGCCAATGAACCCAACAGTGTCCATGTGTAATGATGTTTCTCCCCATTAGCCAGTAGTCATTTCACATAGTGACTTTTTTTTACTGAGATTATATACATATGGTCGTGTGACAGTTTTCCTAAAATTAGATTTGAAAAAAATCACAATATATTGCCTTGTTTACAGTAATGCAAAATACTCGTTACCCCTGTAACATGATACATATCGCCAGGTTATTACAATACACAATCCTAACATACAGTAGTGGCGTATTATTTAAAATAAAGTAATAAATACACAGCAGTAGCTTAGCACTATGTTTAAAATGCATGCACATTTGCAATGTGTGGGCCATCACCATGACTCATACTGTCGGTTTGTCAAACATAAATTAACATCATTAGGATTCTTATTATAATACATTTTAAGCTGATCAAATGTGCCATAAAACCAGAGGATAAAAGGAAATGCAGTCATTTTGAGTCATTGGTCATGCTATCACAAAACAAGGCCAGCACCTTGATATTCCTCCATGTTTTTCCATCACATTAAAAGTGAATGTCTGGTGTAAAATATCGTCAAGTAAAAGGGGATTACTCTGGATACAATTAAGCAAAACTTTCCGAGCTCGCAAAGATTTTACAACACTGTGCTTGTGATCCTCTAGCCAAGAGGAGGAGGAGATTGTGATACACGAGCTGTTCGAGGACCTCCGAGCCGCCGCTCTGTTTCTCAGGGTGAATCATGACATGGATTGATTTAAACCTGACACAAACCAGATGCAACCGCAGCACTTATGAATAACTGGGAGTATTAGCGGGCCCAGATTTCTGGCCATACGGCATCAATGACTGCCATAATCACCAGTGCCCTTAATATTAAAATGCTTCATGAGGGTCATATAAGGTTATTACATTGACATGATATTTATAGAGCATGATGTGCTGGAGTTTATCAGTGCTAACTGCCATGATTCCAGTTACTGAGATGGTTTATGTGGTGAACATACAGTAAAGACACTAGTGATAAGCAGGTCAGGGTTTTTTAATACCCTCACCCTCTCGACCTGTTATGAGAGCCAATCCACAAAAATGTGTGCTTATCAACCACGCAAACCCATTTGAGAAAGAGGAGAGAGAAGGTGGACTATTGCACACAGGTATTAATAACTTACACAGAACCAGCAATATTTTCTACTCAAGCTTACCTGAACCCACATGGGCCGACCCTGGGGATGTACACTTTTATAAGACAATAGATACCAGACCCCAAAATGATGCCTGTTCAGTCCAATGAGCACTGCTAGCTTTTCAATACAGTAAAAAAAGTTTCTAGCTTCCGGGTTTATTTCTACGGTATGCAGCCCACTGAATGTGCACAGTGTCGTGTTTCTCCAGCTGGCCCTGCCCACAGACTTTACATGTGATAACGTCAGTGATGTTTAACCCTAAGAGACCCTCGGGGCCGGGGGCTGTCCTGAAAAACAGCCAGGTTCAGTTTTAGGGCTAGAGTGAAGCTACAGATATCATATGAAACTAGAAATGCTGGGAAGGAGGTTAAATAACACTGCAAAGTTGGGCTAAATTTTTATCAAGGAAAAACTGGCATGGTCATTTTCAAAGGGGACTCTTGACCTCTGACTTCAACATATGTAAATGTAAATGGGTTCTCTGGGTACCCATGAGTCTCCCTTTAACAGACATGCCCACTTTATGATAATTACATGCAGTTTGGAGCAAAAACCAAACATAAACAGTGTTGGAATGACATAAATTGTGTATCACTTTAAAGCTGAGACTCTTGTGGATCCAATGAGCCCAATTATATTCATGTGTGATGATGTTAGTCTCCATAGTAGTCATTTCATTGTACTGAAACAATTTTTTGAAACTTGACCTCACTGTATAAAATGACCTGTGGTGACCTCTAGGTTAGTCACAGCCCCATGAATCTTTACAGCCACAAACTAGACACCTGGAGCATCTTACTGGATAGACTGACAGTAAGGTTAACAATATGTTTCTAGCAGTTTCCACAACAGAAGCGCCATCCAATTGCCCTGACTCCTGAAGAAATCTTCAAATGTCAAAAAGTTTTTGATACCAAATCACAGCATGGCTTTTTCGATGGTATTCCTCAAGGTCTCTGTGTCTTAATGTGGTGTTTTGGAGGGATTACTCATATTTTTTATACGTCTGAGTCCGGGTTGCACAAAGAGCCTATTAGATTATGAGGGTGAAACAGGAAAACTGCACACTGTACAGAAGGTTTGGCTGCTCCTTTGCAGCTCAACGCTTTGAAATGCTTGGACCAGATGAAACCAGTGCAGACATTCCCTTCAGTGTCGTGTGAACGCTGACGTTTGCGGTCTAGACTAGGGGTAATAAGCCACCTAACTAGAAAGATTTATAGCGTTGTATCTGCGCATAAAATCTACTTCGTTACACCAGTTTTGTGTCTGTGTTTCAGCCTCCAAGATTAGCACACAGCAAATTCCAAGCAAATCCCATTTCAACATGTTAAATATTTGCAACAGCGTTTGAAGTGCTTTGCTCAGGTCCGTGTGGGAGCCAGCAGTCGGTTTAGAGAGCTGACAGGACAAATATCAACAAGCAGCACTTCCCCCAGTGACTCCCAGAGGATGTCAAGTGGGAGTGCGTGCTTGTGTGTGGATGTTACCGTGGATGTGCTGGTTTGCACGAGCATCTGTACGCGTGTGCACGAGCATGTGTGTGTGAACGCTGTTTATTAATGCGCACACATGTCTGCCAAACATCTGGGCTCACCTCAGTGTTTGAACATTTACACAGTACACACAGGTCAAACCAACAACTGCCAAATAAGTCATTAGGAGTGAGTTTATGAAAGTAGCAGCATATGTTCCCAAGAGCTAATCATTATTTATCTTCATCGTGTGCTTCCTTCCTCCGTCTTCCCCCCCAAATCATTTATGGATGGCCCCATTAGCATCCACTCACCGAGCGGATTTTGCAGCCTTGCTCGTGGCCCAACATTTACATTGTAATGGAAGGTGATCCGACGTTTTTGTCCAAACCTACTCCGCCTCTCTTTTCAGACAAACGATTTTCTTCAGGCACCCGAAGTGCACAAAAGAAATTTCATCTTGCTGCTGTCATGGCACAGATCCCACTCATTCCCTCATCTCTTTCTAATTATGCAGCGCTACGTATTTTAAATTGCTCCATAAAATGTGTTTCATGTAAAAAAGTAAGGGCGCAGAACCCAATTAGCGCCGGAGCAATGAGACAGCATGCTGTTCCTGCTCAATAGAGTCAATTATAAGTGGACGCGGAGGGGTGTGTGTGTGTGTGTGTGTGTGTGTGAGAGGGTGAAATGAGCCACGTGGGACTCATCTCCACCTGAATCGACAGAATCACACAGCCAGCGCCCGGGCTATATTTTCACGGGGCATTAGGAGCTGGTATTTAATTGCAAGCAGATTCAGTAAATTGATTTGATTTAAATTGACCTGCAAATGTGACATTTTGTACAAGATATGAGCATAAAATAGCTTTTTAAACCCACGTTCTACAGTATGAGTAATTCTCTTTGCATTCATAATATATTCCCTTTTATACTGAACAATCTTTGGTGTAACGCTTCCCATTTTATATGGCTGCTAAAACACTTGGTTGAAAGGTAACTCCAGCTATTTATAAACTCTTATTGGTCTTATTTGCATAGTTTTGGCCATAATTCCCATCAGGAAAAACAACATGACACAACATGAGTAATATTCAATATTATGTATGCACAAATTTGGTTTTACCTAGAAATAAAGCTGAACTCTGCCCACCCACATCTCGTGAGCTGTTGAGGCGGTGTTGCCGTAATATTACCAGATCTTACTTACAAAAGGCTGTTACTCATGTTTTCAGCGTTCCAGATGTCTAACACGTGTCAATTTCAACGTTACATGCATGCAAAATAAACCTCCCCCTTCACAGTAACCAATTTGTTATGTGGTAAAGCCAAGTTCACACTACTACTCAGATCGCAGTACTATTTACACTACACAACTTGCTCCTGTAAGTTGTTAGGTCACAAACTACAAGATCTTTCACCAGGAAGAATCCCAGACGAGGTCTCAGACCTTTGTTTTGTCATGAAAACACATGACAGAAATACAGAGTAAATGGCATGATACCATACGCAAGACTCGTTGCTGATTTTGTTGGCACGTGTTCATAAAATAGCCCGTTTCCACTGGTTTCCTCACTCTCTTTTACTGCAGCTTTGCTCCATGTTGTAAATGCAGCACACACATTGAAATTCCTATTGTTACACGCAGCCCCCTCCCTGGGTTTCCCCTCAGCCCCGTCTCACTTTCTCATTGGCTGTAGCTCGTGGCCAGAGTCCTTGACAGGACCAGATATTTAGCATGCTAGATATCAGAAAGATGTCTCTGAGGCATTGGCGAGTGCCAGCGAGCCTCTCGGCGAGCCAACGCCAATTTTCCTCTGATCTGGGGCTTTTGCTGGGG
Source organism: Pterois miles (assembly GCA_947000775.1). Lineage (NCBI taxonomy): Eukaryota > Metazoa > Chordata > Actinopteri > Perciformes > Scorpaenidae > Pterois > Pterois miles. The sequence goes on along the minus strand of CAMQGK010000634.1, from coordinate 25,436,331 downwards.
AGTGGAAGATCAGGGCTCAAACCATATAGTGTGAACTAGGCTTTAAGTAGGGAAGTTTTACACGGGTCATGAACACCGCGCTCCTGGGCAAAAGTCCAGCATCCCCCCGCCCCCCAACGTGGAATTTGTTGCTTCCTGCTTCACGATAACGTGAATTAAATATGCATTGATTTTGTGGTGTCCATACGAATCCCAGTGCATTTCTTTTCATTGGTATAAATGGTAATGGTGTATGAGAACAGCCTGTGTGGTTAAATATTACAAATACTGAAACTGAATTGAGGCAGGACATTCACAATGATTAACAGAACCGCAGCCAACGAATTCTGTACTTAGCATGACCCTTGACCCTTAACGCTTAACCTGAACATAACTACAGACCTTGGTCATATTTTGCTGTACCTGAACACACGTTTTTCACTGAAATGTGTATTGCTTGCTGAAAAAATTGTTCAAACCGTCTTTCAAAAATCCAGTTCAAACACTCCAGCGCTAGTAGCAGACATATTGTGGCGATTACGGTTTTCAACACGCTGCTAGGTCACACACAGTAACGCACACAGTGACACACACAGGATGCTCACCGGCAGCCTGATAAGTTGTAGTTAGCCATTCTTAGGCTGTGTGTTGTCAAGGTCTGCTTTGGCTATTGATTTCCACTCTTCAATAACTAATGCGTCTCCTGACCTTGGCTACATATTAAGAGGAGTTTTGCCGATTTAGAGTGCAGAGGGGGAATGAAGCATCAACAACAGATTTGGCACAAACTGCCTCACAGAAGCGATTAAAGCTCCAGGTTTCAATGAGGCATTTAGCCCCTTTCTTAGCTTTCGGGTGGAGTGCTCAATGTAAGATTAATTGCTTTATCTCGGCCAGAGTGCTGGAGATGACTACAACTTTGTTCTCTCTTACTCTGCAGCAGTGGGGACTACTTTTTATTATAACTCTGTGTGCTACAAATCACATTAAAGGGGACCTATTATGCTTTTATACTTTTTCCCCTTTGCTTTAGTGTTATATAGTTTTTGTGCACGTAAAAGGTCTGCAAAGTCGCAAAGTCCACAGCAAAGGGAGATGCTCTCTCCTACAGAAACACTGCTCCTGAACTGCCTTTGATTGAAGTCCCGCCTTTTTTCTTTCCTAACGTAGTGATGTCACCTAGTAACAAGTTTGCATAACAGCTAGTTTGACACGCCATCAAACTAAGCTAATTAGAGAGGAGAACATGTTCTCGTAGAAACCCAAAATACAAGTATGCATCTGAAAATAAGCAGAACAGGTCCTCTTTATTAGTGGCCAAATTTCAATTATAATATCAATGTATAATTGTGTTGCTTTATAGCCTGCATACATATAGACGCAGTGTTAGCTGGAGGCAAAACAAAGGAAAGACTGGACCGGTGACAGGTGAAACATTTCAGAGATGGAGAGTAAATGTTGCTAATATTTAGCCTTCTGCTAACCGTAGCCATGAGCCATTGGATGCAACCCTTTCTCTCCATCTCTGAAACACTTCCAGTGGTACACCAATATTGTACGACTCTCGTTTAAACTGACTTTACTGTAAAATACATAACTATAGTCATCCAAAGATTTATACGCCCTCAATTTATCTTTACAGGGCTGCTGCTGGCTACTTAGCTAACATAGCTACTTAGCTAACATAGCTACTTAGCTAACATAGCTTACTAATTCCGCAGAAAATGAGCCGAATGAAGTTGTCACTCATCTGGCGATAGCACTGTGCTCTCCTACACCGAGACAAAAGTGTGTGGATGATGCATTAAGTTGTTAAATTTAACTCATTTAGCGACTGGCTAGCTGGATACCATGTTTACCATGCTTGCGAGATGGGAAGTCGTGTTCACAATATGCGTTGCGTTCAAGTGGTTCAAGGCGTGAAGAACATCGCTGCTAAGCAACGGCAATATTAAGATTACGGTTCGAGCCTAGAAGCCACAGGAGCTAAAAAATTAGCAAGCTAGCAAGTAGGTCACATAATGCAGGAAATGCTAAGACATAATGAGAGAGGAGAAAGATGAGGTCATTGAGAATATCAACATTTCCCTTGGACATATTATGAAATTACCAAGAAAAATAATATGTGACTAAATTACAATGGAGTGTATATTATTATTAACAATATTAACTTATTATGCACCAAGGAATGAACTTCCATGGGCTCCACCATTTCTCACAACACCAACAAACATGTCACAAGTTGTGAACTCTGAGCTTTCATAAACTTTCCACACACAAGGTCGTGAACATGACATACAATTTCTTGTAATTTCTACTATATGAAAATACCTACTCATAACAGAATGTATTAATCTCGGCTCATTTCATTTAAAATTTAAAAAAGAAAGAAAACAAATGCCTTCAGTGTCTTACCTACCCTGAAAAAGTGTACCTTTGTTGTTTATGTCCATGAGACAGCGGCGGGTCGGCCATGTTAATCATGTCCTTTCATTCTTTATTCTCTATTTCGCACCTCACTTCCCTTTGCCACTCCATTCGCAGGTCAACAGCACTATTGATTTACACCCCTCACCTAATCACTTAGGTAACATTTCCCTAGCGGCTACTTTTTTTTTCCCCCTTCCCATGATTCATAGCCAAGCACTGAAATCTCCCAGTTGCCCACTAATTAAGCGTAAGGTCAGCCTTTAATCATCACCTGCTTGTGCAGCGTGAGCGACTGCCCTCGCTGATCCGACGCCTTGCTGAAAAGCTCCAATCTGCTGCAAGATGAGGCCCGTCGGGATGTGAGGGGTTGGGGAGGATGGGGGGGCATATTTTTGCTCGATTTGCGATGAATGATGAAATTGTGTCATTGCAGTGGCTTTGAAAGACATCCATTTTGTTATTGTAGAGGACGTGAGAAGAAAAAAAAGAATACTGAGTAAAATCTCCCTCGGATATTTTCATGGCCTGATAATTGAAGCTGATGTGAGCAGATGCTTGAATGAATCATCTTTCTGTTTTTAACCTTCTCCGCTTCTTACACTTCACTTTCCCACAAGTGCACACACACACATCGGTATGCATATTATTCCGGCTGCCCAGGACCAACTCATTCCCACTGACGTTTATGTGCTATAAGTGCCACTTTGGTCCTATGCGCGATGATTTAACCGCTTTCGACACCAGCCAAAAACCCCCTCTCCCCACTCCACTCCGTCTCACACCCACATACATACGCAAGTATCAGCCGGTCCACACATGGACGCCTATAATGAGGGACTGTAGGCAGGAGTTTATCCTTTAGCTGTGTGTGTGTGTGTGTGTGTGTGTGTGTGTGTGTGTGTGTGTGTGTGTGTGTGTGTGTGAGAGAGAGAGTTTAACATGGCCTTTTTGGAGATATTTCTTACCTACTTCATGGAAGTTATTTTTGTTTTCACCACTCCACTGAGAGGTCAAAGGTCACATGTGGCTACTAGGGTTGGGAGAAAATTGATTCAATGCAATTTTTTAAATCATGATAATGAAATAGTTTTTTTTTTAATGCCAGAATTGATATTTGCTTCATTTGAGTCTATGCAGAGGAAGAAAGAAGTTACCACTTTTATTGTTGTAGTCTGAGTAACGTGACGTCATATCTCTTCTGTATCCGTCAACCAAAACAAACCGAAACAAACTGAAAACACAAAGGAAAAAACATCCACCTGGATACAACCTGCACCCTCACATTTTAAATCCAGCGTGCTAAACACTACACATACAGTATAGAAACTCTTTCACACACTGAAGCAAAAGTGGAGCTAGACATCACGGCTAAAGCCGCATGCTAACTCTGCCATGGCCAGGAAACGTTATTGTATTGCTGTAACGTGCGGTCAAGCCAGTCGTCACGCTCATCTCCAAGGTCAAATCAGCTGACGCTACAACTGTAGCGCACCCATATATTGACTTTTATGTTAAATGCATTCAAACAGCCCAGATGAAGCTGAACATGGACGTATAAAGAGAACACAGCTGATGGGAGCTAGTGGTATATATGTATGTGTGTCTGGGTTTCAAAATAAAATTTTAAAAAAGGGAACTGTATATAGAAAATACATATATGTAAGTAAGATTGATTGGATTATATTCACAAGAAGTATGTATCTTACACATTAAAAAGAAAATACCACTAATTTGTGAGGAAAGTGTCTTTATTCTTTGATTTTTAGGTTGTTAGGTTTAGGTCTAACAATGAGTATTTTTGACTTCAGGACATCTCTGACTACATACATGATGAAAATCAAACATTTTTACTGCATTAATTTAGATATTTGTCAAAGTAAAAGTAGCTAGAAGTGCACGATTCAATTTTTTCCCATGATCTCGCGTTAAAAAATTAACAAAAATCACAATAAACTGTAATATCGTATCTCAATACTTGTAGAATTGTAATACTTTTAAATTGCAATTTATATTGAATGGGCACCCAAGTATCGTGATAGTATTGAATTAGGAGATAGGTGATTGGTCCTGGTGGCTACATAGGCAGTTATTGTTCACTGTGTATTCAAGTCAACATCATTTGCTCCCACATGGAGCTCATTTCACCCATGCAGGCAATTAATATCCCTCACAACCGCACACGTATGACACGTACACAAACGGCTTGCTTTGTCATTAAGGATCCACGCCGTGTGATATTTCCTTTCAGGTGAATTCATGTGCCATTTGTGATGTTGTCATTCATCATACACTGCATTTGCAATTGCTGTTATTTACCTCTTAGCATGCAGGGGAGTCTTTCCTTGATAAATTGAAGCTAAAACAGAAGAGCTAGGCACTAGGCAGGAGGATTCATTTTTCATTATTCTCAAGCTTTAAAAATTACTGGTAAATCGAGTAGTTTGAAATTGAGCAAAAATGTTTTGCTCCACAAAAAAAAAAAAAAAAAAAACGTCTCCATCAAAGTCTATTGAGTTCATGGAGTTTGGTCACAAATCTTTGCTCACTTCACGCGTAATTTTCAGAAGGTCAAACGTACATATAGCACCAATAAAGCACCAATGTGAACACTAAGAAGGGAGCATTTACTGGTCATTGTCCATCACAGTCAATTCCTGCAGTGCCTGAACGAAGGGAAAGAAAATGCCCACCAGTGTCTCGGGTGATGTATGCCTGTGCAGAGGGTAATTGCAACAGGCACAGGGGGATGACTGTAGTACACAGGCAGCATCCAGCTGATGAAAGCGGCAGACAGGCGGACAGGCGGTCGGGGAAACAGGCGTGGAAGTGGTCCATCCACTGGAGAGATGACTTGTGATGGATGGGGTGAAGGAATGCCAGACTCCCTCCAAGAGACGGAGAGCAATTCTCTCAGTGCCAAAGTGGCAGAAACAAATGTGTGAGATGGACCACGGGTTGCATTGTTATGGACTCCCTCCCAGACACTGATGCCTTTCAGGTCGTGTGGCCTCTCGGGGGGCTTTGGGAGACCTGGCTGACTGAGCGGATGGCCGGTTGGCAACCTCTCCGAGTGCTGGTAGAGGCCTGTCGAGACACATCAAAGCCTCCCAGCAAAGAAGAAGCCCAGACCCGGCCAGTAGTAAGTGCAAACGATGTCTTCATAATCAAGACCATTTCCTGGCAACGGTTGTGGGGGGAATGTTTTACTGTTTTTTTCTTAAAGTGAAAATCCATGTTAAAATTCCTGTGTTTGTCTTGTGATCTTAGAAAGCTGAGCCAACCTTTAAACAGAGGAACAAGCTTACCCCCGAAACTAGAAACAGAAGAGGCAACACTCAAGTCCCTGAAGGCATCAGATGACCGCAGTTTGCTGGAAATTGAGTGAGAATGATTTCTTGGCTGCTGTGGTGGAACCCGCAGGTGACTGCTGACTGAACACCAAGCCCTGTTCAGACCTGGTATTAACATGTGATTTGGGTGATCCGATCACTAATGAACAGCTTCAAGTGCGTCTGTTCACACCTGGCGTTAGAGTGCGTCTCCACATGCGTCGTAGTTACCTGTAATTACCTCTCGTTATCCGATCTCACTTCGCCGCTCTGTATGCAAATAAACACGTAGTAAACACATGGCTAATACAGCAGATGTTATGACGTTGTATTACAGGAATGTCAGTAGTAATTTCATACTAGGGATGGGTCATGACTTTCAATTCTTCAAATAGTCATTAATTATAAAATATCAAATAGTTATGCGAGTTTTCAAAAATATCGAATAGTAGTTTTGCTTGAAATACACACCCCTAAAAATGCCGGTGCCACAATTTTGGACTAAAACCTGTATTATTTTTTGAATATTTTACTGTTCAACACATGCTATTCTGGTGGTAAAGGATAATACAAAAGATATAATTTTGTTTTCCATTTTAGGACATTTTGCTGGTGTCCGGTAGTCGGTTTCTGCCGGTTTCTAACAGCTGCCTTTCATTTCTTGGCAGTAAAAGCAGCGTACAGGGCTTCAGAGCCGGAGACACCAGGGTGGGTGGTCCGCAACGGGGACGGCATTATCAGCTGTAAGCGGTGCAGAGCGGCAGCTAGCCTTCAGACATGTGCACTAAAATCTGGCCTGACTGTGTCAATAAAGCCAAGAGAAGCTCAAATTACAACACTCATACAGTGACTTCCTTCACTGCTCAGATAATTACTCATCTATATCTTTACATAGCAATTAGTTGTTTACTGCAACAGTACATTAATGCTCTGGATACTGAATTTAGCACCTTTAAGGTTATAAGCAGTAACCTGTGGTTACTGGTGGTAAAGCTAAGAATATCTACTACAGATCCCATAGTTTCCTATACTAATACTTTATTGCTCACTGGGGACAGGAAACGCAACTACGACACACGTGTCCGGGGAATCGTGCATTTAACCCGACGTGGGAATGGTGGACTCCACCACTGACATTTCAAACTGCTATATAAATAGGTGAATAATGAATGTAAATAGATGTAATGGCCACAGCTGAATAAATGCCAGCCATAAATAGGCAACATCTAAGTTAAAGTTTGGAAAACAAACTTATTATATTATTAGCACTGTCAAAGTTAATGGGATAATAATGCGTTAACTTTGACAGGCTCACTTTTAAAGCTTGAGCGAAGACGTCAGGAATCCACTGGTACCAACCAGGTCATACTAGCTTGTGAAGGAGGCTAAATACCGCTCTGAACTAGCTCTGAGTCTTGGTGAGGAAAAACTGACTTGACCTCTGACCTCCAGATATGTGAGTGTAAATGGGTTCTAACAAGTTCCCACCAGTCTCCCCTTTACAGACATGCCCACTTTATGATAATCACAGTCAGTTTGGATCAAGTCATAGTCAAGTCAGCACTCTGACACACTGACAGCTGTTGTTGCCTGTTGAGCTGCAGTTTGCCATTTTTATGCGAATGAGAGTTTCTGGACAATATGTGTCACTGTTTCATGTTAACTGATTTCCAATAATAAATATATACATACATTTACATAAAGCAGCATATTTGCCCACCCCCATGTTGATAAGAGTATTAAATACTTGACAAATCTCCCTTTAAGTTACACTGTGAACTGATAAAAAATGTGCCATTCATCACAATTAATTATTTTAATTGACTGACAGAAAAAACTAGAAATCTCTAATGTGAAATAACCAAAACTGTTCACATGTTGACAGTATAAAGTTGTGTTCACGTTGGACCCTTTCAGTCATAGTCTGATTGAGAAAATAGGCTTTCAGGACCTTTATCGACTATATTGATGGACATCAATTGAACTGGAAATCCAATCAGCTTTTTAGTTGAATTTCCCTTTGAAATGATGCACGTTTAACCCCATAGCACAAACCAATTCATTAGCCCAAAAAATGAAAAATCAAAAAAGCGCTGCAGCCGTTTCCAGGTGATCATCTGCCCCGGCATCTCCATATCGGAAACCTATTTTATCGGATTGATTTTCCCTGGGAGACTTGTCAGTTCTCATTCATTTTTCAATTTGCAACTGCATCAGCGCAGGCCCCGCAGCCTTTGTTGAATCCTAAAAAGGCTGTTTTCCTGGCTGCTGCCCCGCATCCCGACTGCAAACCTATGATCTGGCTGCCAAATCAACCATGTGATGTATTGATACGACGCAGAATTGTGACAAGTTAGCGAAAGATAGTGGAGCTGTCCAAAAACAAACTGTCCCCAATTGTTGTCTCTGACATAATTGTGCCCTTGGTTGATTTAATTTCTCTGTGAATATGGGTGCTGTTAAAAAGTCTGTCCCCATTTCTTCGTCCTCTTTATTGCTCTCAAAGACAGACGGGCTCAGAACAGCCTTTGTCTTGATGTATTAATTACGCGGTGCTTTTTCCTCCACCAACATGAAACAAAGAGGGAAAGATGCGGCGCTGCATCGGGGATCGGTTCTGTCCTCTTCCTCTCATCGCGGCAGCAGAAGGTGCAGCAGATTAGGTGTCGGATGATATTTAATGTGAAGAGGGCCTGTCTCTTTCCCTGACACCCTCTCCTGGGTGCACCTGGCTGCACGGCGCCGATACTCCACCGCACTCAATCCAGGTCTCATCAAATGGCACTCAAGTCGGAGGCAGGGGGAAAAAGAAAAAGAGCATATGGCAAGGAGGAAGAACAAAGATAGCAAGGGACAGAGGAAAGAGAGGACGAGATGATGAGGAAGGAGAAGTCATTAACAGGAAGTGAAAGTGTGAAGAAGCATAAGAGGGAATTGGAGATGTGAGGAGAACACAAGCTGAGATGGCAGGCTAGAAAAAGGCAGGATGGAAGCATAAAGAGAAAAGATGGAGGTACAGAAGGAGAAAAATCCCAGTTTTTCTGTTAAAAAAACACTAAGCTCAGGGTTCGTGCTGAAGCCTACAGTAGCTGAATGGTTGTGACAGTGTGAAAGATAAGAGAAGGAGAAGGGGACGGCCATGGAAGAGCTGTGAAATACCCCGGGATGAAAATACCTCGACAGGGAACGGGAGGAAAAGCGCCGAGGGTCTGCTCAGATGTGCTCCCTGGATGGGAATGGCAGAGGACCGGAGCGGCAAGAAAGCGTGACAGGATGCAGGCCCGCGGGTCGCCGAATCAATTTAAATGGCATCACTCTGCTCCTCCTTTTTTTCCTGCTTCCCCTCCTACTCCACCTCTTCCACTCTTTCAGCCTCTTCTCATCTCCTTTGCCCTCCGTGCTTGGCTTATTCCACTGTTTTGTACAGCACTGCAGGAGAGGGAGAGAATACTCCACGGTAGTGAGGAGTACAGCTTTGCTTTGAACGGTGAATTTACTGCTTTTTACACATCTGAGCGCTCTTTTTCCACATCGATTATGTTCTAGAAAGACATCAGGGGAAGCAGCACGTATTGGTAAAGTAGGCTGTTGTCATTTCTCCCATTTTCTGCCCTTTTTTATAATAGGCAGTGGAAATATTTAGGGTAAAATACAGATATTTTTAGCAACTGACCTAAAACTGAAGTTCATTTAAAGGAGGTTTGTAACATTTCTGGGGATCTATTAGCAGAAATCAAATAAAGTATTCATAATTATATTTGTGTTCATATAAAATCACCTGAAACTAGGATTATGTTTTCGTTAGCTTAAAATGAGCCCTTCATATCTACATAGGGAGCGAGTCCCCATGCTTCTACAGCAGCCCAGAAAGGACAAACCCAACACTGGCTCTAGAGAGAGACGTTCAAGTTACCCGAAGGCCGCCGTGGTTCTCCGACACGCTTGTGAAACTACGTTAACGCGAGCCGCGGGGTGTAAAACTGTGGTACCGTCAGCTGCCGGCCGACTTCTGCTGCTTCTAGAGTTATTACGGTAATGATGCTCACGTCACTGCAGTCTTGGAAAGGGAGGAGTGAGCGGAGGCATATTCAGTTGGCTGCAATCTGTAACCACACGACTGCGTAGATGCTGCCCAGTCCTACACACCTTTATAAAGTGGATTGAATAAGTTGTCTGTATCAGCTGGTATTTACGGTTTAGTCAGTAACGGGTTGTTTGGTCCAATATTTTTGTCCAGATTGAAATACAATAAAGCTATCATTTTGACATACAATGTCATACAGATGTCCCTGACTCACTTTGGTGATCCACTGACATTTTATCTACTTATCTAATTCCACTTTTCTAATGCTTTTCTTCATTAGACTGTAATATAATGTATATATCAAGGTATGAGACCTATATCGGTAGCGCTGGGATGATACACCTATCTCCTGATTCAACACCATCACGATTAGAGGTCGACTGATTAATCGGGCTGATTATTTGATTTTTTTTATAATTGCCATCGGCCAATATCTATATTAAACTGATCATCAAGCAGGTGCATAAATGCTAAGTGCACTAAAACTTCATCCAAAAGTTTATTTGACAAAGTTTAGTTTTTTTTGATTACCTGTTTCCTGTATTCAGTATTTAGCTGATACATTATTTTTATTTAAGTATGTAAGTGCACTGCAGAGACAGACCATAGGTGTTGTTCAATAAATCTTAACTGAAGTTGAGAAATTTTGTCTAGCATTTCTTATTATTAAGCTGTAATATTTTATCAGATAGAGGGAAAAAAAGAAAATCACCCAAACACATCGGTCCCCCAAAAAATCGGCATCATATATCAGCCACCGGCTATCCCGAGAATAAATCAGCAACGGCCATAAAAAACCTGAATCAGTTAACATCTAATCATGATACTTGGGTGCCGATTCGCTATACATATATTGTGATTTTTAAGCACTGCAATTCAATATTATGTTTTATTAGGATTTTTGTCAACTTTTTTAACAGTAGACCATAGGAATAAGTTTAATCATACACTTCTAGGGATTTTTACTTAATATAAAACAAAAACATGTAAATGAATACAGTATAAATGTTTGATTTTCAGCATGTTTGTAGTCAGATATGACCTGAAGTCAGTTATATCAGTCATTGTCAGGAAATATTCATTTTATGTTTCTAGCAATCCAAAAATCAAGGAATAAAGACATTTTCCAAAAAATGTAGTGATATTATCTTTATAATTTATAAGAGATAGGTAAAGTTTTATACTTCTGGTGAATATAATCAATACTTTCAATCAATCTTTTTTCCATATATGTAATTTGTACATACAGTTCCTTTTGTTGAAAGCTTATTTTGGAGACCTGACGTAGCGTCCGCTAACTTCCCCAAGTCCATCTCTAGCTCCTCCATCAGCTCCGTTGTCTTTATACATCCATGGTCAGCTCCATCAGAGCTGTCTGAATGTATTTAACATAAATGTCAGTATATGGGAGCTCTACAGTTGTAGCGTCGGCTGATTTGACCACGGAGATGAGAGCAACGGCTGGCTTGAGCGAACATTACCACAATAAGATAACGTTTCCTGTCCATGACAGAGTTAGCATGCAGCTTTAGCCGTGATGTCCAGCTCATGAATCAATGTGTGAAACCCAAAGTGTTTCCATACTTTACTGTATGTGTACACTTCCGATGTTTTTCAGATATCTCTTAAAATTGGATTCTGGACTGTATGTAAGCAAATATACTGCGTAATGTCAGAGATCCATTTGTGGCTTGAGGAGAACCGATACTGACACATTGAGCGATGAAACCTAAAATACTGGATTTGTACAGAAGACTTCCTAAAACTGCATGTCACTATACTTTGTCTGAGCCTTACCACGTGTGCCACACTCACCCAGCGTAGATACATTGCAAAGGAGAATGACACCTTTGGCGTTACAAGTGATCTGGCAGATGGTCCACTCTGATTGAATCCCCCCCCCCATTTCTGTCCTGCCTCCACAAGCTTCACTGCAGGTCTCGCATCTTGGCTAATAATGTCCTTTGTGTCCCACGTGTGTGGAAAAGCAAAGGCTAGCTGATCTACACACAAGTCAATGCCCTGAAACTCCCTGCGGTTTTGGGCACTGTCCTGAATCGATGCAGTAAAACCTTTGAACTTGATTCCCCTTTATTCCCCCTGACAAATTGCCTCAGACAACCCTCTCTCATTCGCTGGATTGACGGAGAACAAAGGAGAAAGGTATATCGTTGTGTTTATTTTTTTATTGGTCCGAGCTTGTATCTCTGTGATGGTTGGCTCTGCTGCATTCTTAGTGCATCAGTATGAGGCTTATATAGGGGCTTGTGTGTCTGCGAGTGCACGTCAATGTATCTGTGGGCTCACGCTGGCATCGAGAGCCAGAGTCTGCCGGCGGGGCGTAGCCCTGTCTGTCCATCTGTCAGGCCTGGAGAGCTCCCACTCTGCGACTCCTGTGGCTGTCAGGGCACTTTGCCCTCCACAGTGTTGCTCTCCTACCATCCCACCCTCCCTCTCTCTCCTTCCTCCTCCTTCCCACTCCTTCTTCTACCTCTCCTCCTCCTCACAGCTGCCTCCTCAGCTGTGTCCACTGGCCGTCGTCCCACTCCTCGGAGCATGTCCTGTTTATCTCACAGCCCGAGCGGCGCTCACACACAAAACGCACACAAACACTGTATGCATGCCGACACACTTCAACCGGGATGAACTTAAAATGAGGTCACACAGACGCACACACAGCCACACTGTCGCATGTATGTCTAACAGATTTTTTGTTTTTTTTTTGCCTGTATATATACAGTAAATCTGCTATTTAGATCTGATCAGCAAATGTGACAATAACAACAACAATGCTCACCTCGTGGGTTGACGGGTTATTCCCATAGACTGTATAAAAAAAGTGGACTTGGTCACTGTGATGTCGCCCACTGGTTTGTGAACTCCCACTGTGAAGCCTTGACTTCTGCATTTTGGATTTTGGCCGGCGTCCTTTTGTTTTTTTGCAACCAGAAGTGACACAAAAGGATGAAGCTAAGTTCACCTGAACACTGAAGACATTTTAAGGCGTTACAATTACTTTTCATACTTGAAAACAAAGTGTGAAGGGGTTAAAGTTGTAATGGACAACTCCCAGATTGGCCAATGCCGTGGTAGCAACCTGTCAATCAAAAGGTAGACAGATGTTGCCACCTCAGTCAGTGGTGGAACATAACTAAGTACACTTACTCAAAAACTGTACTAGGGATGTTAATAAAGAACCATTTAGATAAGATAAGATATTCCCTTATTAGTCCCACAGTGGAGAAATTTACAAATTTAATTTAACCATTAACCAACATAATTTTGACTGATTAATAATCAGTTAAATGGTTGACAGAAATATTAAACATTCAATAAAAAGCTGAGCAAATCTCAAAAGAGTGGCTTGTCACTTACATGAGAAAAGCTGTTCCAGCCACTGAGTGAGTCTGAGCTGCTATTGCAAGACACAGGAACTTGGCTTGGGTCTGAGGAGCTGTAGCATTCATTCACCAACGAATAAACTGTACACACACTGCACTGCTACATTCGCAGCTATGTCACAGCTGTCCACTGTTTACATGGACACTAAATAAAATGATCCGATCATGACGTGCGTATACATGCACCAAGCGTTAAATCAGAATAAATCCTTTGGGCATGCGCAAAGTTGTGTAATTTAGTAGAAGCAGAAGAAGAAGAAGCTGTACTTCCGCCTGTGTTGTAAACAAACGCCGCGTTGTTTGTCTCACATCAAGCTGACATAGCACAGCGGAGATCATTTTACCCCAACCAGGAAGACCTGATCCGAATGGGTGTGTACATGGACGCCGATCAGAGCAACGATTGGCATAAACCTCCTCTCTCATTCGGAATGAAATTTCTTTCCAATTGGGCCGTATCGTATCAGAATCTTCCGACTGACATGTTTACATGAAGCATTTTTAATCTGACTGGACCTTTATTCCGATTATTTGTGTCCATGTAAGCTTATGTTAATAATCCATTAACAAGGGTCAGCTATCAGTTAGGAAAAAAAAATTCAAAATTAGCATCCCTAAACTGTACTTATAGCTACTAAGAGGAACCTTATATATATATATATATATATATATATATATATATATATATATATATATATATATATATATATATATATATATATATATATATATATATATATATATATATATATATATAATAAATGTTATTTTATTTATTTTTTTTGCTGATTTTGGCAGTCCGTGTGGAATAAACTAAAATAATAAAGTAGTGTTTCACAGGACCAGAGTCCCTTTAGAGAACCTGGCATTTAACTGGGTCAGCAGGGTCGGTCCTGGTTCTGGTTCTGCAGTGATTCATCTCCCTCCAGCGAGCCCAGGCCAGGCCTCCAGCAGCGTGGTGTCAGTCTTGCTCCCAGCGAGGATCGGAAGAGCAGTGAGGTGAAGCTGAAGGTTGGACGGAGTAGGAGCCACTGCCACTCCACCTCCCACCGGACTGCAGGTCGAAAGCAGCAGCGAAGCCGGATTTGAGTCTGTCCGTGGTGGGCCGGTAGCTGCCGGAGGCCCTGCTGGAGTCTGAGCTGAAGGAGTTTCTGGTGAACCTGGATGATTTCATCTGATTCTGCTCAGAAACCGACCCGGCTGCAACGATGAGCATTAAGAATAACTATAAAGAACCAGCCAATCTTCCCTCTGATGGTCTCCGTTACTGGATCATATAGAGGTGTCAGTATTAAGTTCCTCATAGTAACTTAAAGTACAATTTTGGTGTACTTGTGTATCTTTATTTTCTGATACTGTATATACATGCTGCATATCTGAAATACTATACTTCATCTCAGTTAGAAATATTGTTACTGCATTTATTTGACAGATATAGTTACCAGTTACTTTGCAGATTAAGATTTACATACAAAACATATGCTCACATTTTAAAATATGATAAATAGTTAAAATTATCTCCACCTACAGCAGCTACAAGATGTTTATGCAAATCCACAGACCTCACTGTAATTAGTTTATATTGGAACTACTGTTTTTACCAAATACAGTCCCTGTTGACAGCAAGATATGTGGGAACATTGAAAACGGGCAGAGCAGTGAAAACAAATGCAACTATGCATTTCACTGGCAAACTTCTTATTTTGTTTAGTGAACTACAAATGTAAGACTCATTGTTAAAGTGCCAGTAAACGCAGTGTAATTGCTGCGCTTTATTATGTAATGGGATGTTTCATTAGTTGGAAAAACAGCATATTTAAAATATTGATTTCATCAGTTTCAATGAGGCATGTGCATCCATTTGAGCGCACATTACTGCAATTATCATTGGCAAAGACATACGGGAACACAAAAGCCAAAGTCTCGCTGAATAAAGGAGAGCAGCTCTGCAACGGAAGAGTGGGCACCCACAATAAAGCAGATTTAATAAAAGGTAGACCAGCTCTGTCTTGCTCTTTCCGTCTATGTTTAGAAAAGCACATCTCCTCCACAACCCCAAGTGAGGCGAGCTGAGCCCTAGGCCAGAGGGAGCCTCGCTGCCTTCATCTCCAAGGCAAATAAACACCCGTTGGAGGGAAAAAAGAAAAAAGGCGGCATAATATATGAACTAACTTGCCTTAAGCATTCTTATCATTGCAATAACACTGTTTCCCATGGTTAGAAATGTGTGACCCAAGCTGTGTTGTTCTGCTTAAATGAAATTTATTTCTGGGTGGAGATGTAGGGAATCACAGTGAGGGGAAGTACACCGGCCAAATTTAACATGTCATAAATTACACACATATTCTTCGCTCAGCTTGCTCTGATTAGCGACCTTGGCGTATGCATCATATTTTCCAGCGGAGGCAAATTGGAAGACCAGTTAGTGCGCTGACACGATCTCACTCCCAGTGTGTTAGGAAAGCACTCTGTTAAGCCTGACTTCCCTTTGTGACTAATGCATGATGACAGGAAATTAGATCGTATGAAAACAAATTCAAATCTGCAACTTTAAGCTCACACATCTGTAAGTAAGAGCCGGGATTCAGCGCGTTTGAGATGCATTCCTTTAATTAAGAAATTTATTGACTTCTCTATGCACAGCAAGCAAGCTGGTGTATTTCTTTTTTTTTTTTTTTCCTCGAGAAATGATAGCAGACTTTGAAATGCTACACTGGCTCGTTGAGATTCGCCAATCACGCTGACTTCTTCCTGGCTCTGTTTCCCGACCGCAGCGTGATCGCGAATCTGAGCCGGAAAATGCAGCTGGATTTGGCAGATGAAAAACTTTGAAATTGAGTTTGACAGTGTTGGAGTAGCAGTGAGTGATACTTAATACCGCCTGGAGAGGAAGGGGAGGACAGAAGACGAGGTGAGCGATGCTGCAGGATCTGGATTGTTTGTGCCTCCATGCTGGGAGGCATTTCTGCCAAATACAAATAAACACACACACATAGATAGTAAAGAATAAGCACTGGGATGGATGGATTACTGCATCTTCTGGGAACAGTCCCCAAAGAGTGAAGGAGCCGTTTGCCTGTTTGAAGTGACTGTTATTTACATGTCTTCTTGGAAAGTCTAAAAGCTCAGTCAAATTTATGGATTTCAAAATCACATTAATTTTCTGCTCCTGAAGTTTGTCAGTATTTTGGCTTCAGTAGATCAAAATTAATAAAGCTGTTAACTATATTTGACAGCAGAATAGCTCTGTTTTGAAAATAAAGCTTGTATCACTGGTTTTCTTAGACAGTTTCCCATAATATTGCGCATAAAGTCCTATAGTTTGTTTCCAACCTGGAGGTTTGAACCCCCCAAGGGGCCGCAGGATAGATCTGAGGGGTTAAGATGATTGACAGCATAGGAAAGGAGAAAATCATATTGTAGGGGTGGGAAAAAATAAATTGGCTCAACTATGTATCAAGATTTTTTTCTTTTTTTAATGATTTTGAAGAATCAATTTATATGCTTAATTTGCTTTTTACTGTTGTAGTCTGAGTGACGTGACATCAAATCCGTTCTGTGACGTGACATCAAATCCGTTCTGTATCCGTCAACCAAACAAAACGCAGCGAGACGAAACTATAAAGTAGAAAACGGTGGAGGGCCCACATGGATACGATGATTTTAAATCCAGCCTGGTCAACACTACACACACAGTAAAGTATGGAAACAATTTGGGTTTCACACATTGAAGGAAAAGCAGAGCTGGACATCACGGCTAAAGCTGCTTGCTAACTCTGTCATGGACAGGAAATCAGGAAATTATCATATAACCTGTGGTCAAATCAGCTGACGCTACAACTGTAGAGCATCCATATTCTGACATTTATGTTAAATGCATTCAAACAGCCCCGATGGAGATGAACATGGATGGATAAGGAGAGCGGAGCTGACTGGAGAGCTAGAGATGCACATGGTGAAGTTAGCTGAAGTATACATGTGTGACTACGTCCAGTTTTCAAAATAAGGTGCAAACAACGGGAACTGTATATACAAAATACATATATGAAAATAAGATTGGATTGTGTTTACTAGAATTAAAAAAAACATTACATGTCCCATATACATCAAAAGAAAATGCTTTATTCTTTGATTTTTGGGTTGCTGGAAAAGAATGACAGTTCCTGACAATGACAATATTTAACGTCAAGACATCTCCGACTACATATATACATTTCTACTGCAACAATTTAGATATTTTCCACAGTGATAGTCCCTGTTAGTGTATGATTGAATGTTTTCCATGGTCTAATGTTAAAAAAAAAGGTAAAAAAAAAAAAAAAAAAAAAAAACAATAAATCGTACTATCGAATCGCAAAATCGAATAGTATCAAATCAGGAGACAGGTGTGTCGTCCAGCCCTCCAACACTGTCCAGTTTGTAGACTTATTGCTGTAATTCTGGCACTATGTTTATGGAAAAATCTTTGAATGTGTATAGAAAATACAACACCACAAGAAAAGTGTGTCTCAACCAACAATAAACAAGAACAGAAAATAAAGAGGAACACAATGTTCCCGCGGAGTCAGTGAACTATCTGTTGACATTTATTTTAGCCTGCATGTGTTAACATTTTGGAAAAGTGGTACCATTAAAAGTATGCCAAATCGGTTATTAGCAGCTCCTGTTTGCAATGAACCCGTGGATGTGCAAAAAACTCTCACTGGATGAATTTTATACTGAGGAATTTAAAAACATGATGATTGTCAGGCAGGTTGTGGAGGTACAACGGGTGAGTTTTTTCCTTATTCCTAATTTCTAAGCAGATTTATGGACGTTTATTCAAGGTGGACTTTTGATATAATGACACCCTGAAAGTGTAAGTCACACAAAATCTAAAGATATGTGCAACATGTTTGTGTTAAGATTTGAGCGGCTGTACACATTTTGATGCAAACAGCAGCAATCAGGCTCTAAGGGTTTTAGAGGGACAGTTTTGAAGTAGTATTAGTGCCTTAACAAAACATTTACACAGTGAGATTCTTGATAAGTAATCACAAGTAATGTGCATATAATGATAAGAGGGTAAAGGTAAATAACAGAAGAGCTTGGTAAGTTCAGAAAATATCACTTTACTGTAACACAACTGTTAAAACCAGGACAAGACAACACTTACGCCATAATACGACATCCACAATGTAGGACAATATCAAGTCTTTAGCCCTACTGTTGAGGTCAGAGGTCAAGGACCCCTTTGGAGATGGCCATGCCAGTTTTCTCCTCGCCAAAATTTAACATAAATTCGTAGCGTAATTCAGCGTTCTTCCCAACAAGCTAACATGACATGGTTGGTATCGATGGATCACTTAGGTTTTCTAGTTTCATTCTACCTTTAACACTTAGCCTGCTACAATCTCTGAAAAAACAGAAGACTGAACTGTTAAGAGGTTAACAGTTTATATAATAAAAAAATCAACATATGACATCCGTGCATCGCGATACTAGGATGTAGAGGTCGACCGATTTGGGTGTTTATGGACGACGCAGATGCCAATTATTTACAGAACCAGGACAGCCGATGGCCGATATAGTGTATGATGCAGTGATATCTTTATCTGCTTCTCTTTTTTCCTCCATCTGATAAAATGTAACAGCTTAATCATAACAAATGATACACAAAATTTCTTCAGTATATTTTATTAGAAAATACTTATGATGTGTCTTCCCAATCTCCATTTTGTGTCTGCATGATTTAGTCCCCCGACACTGGGCTGCCTGCTTGCTAATCGGCTTAATATGCTCAGACATCGGCCGATTATGAAATCAATTAATCGGTCGACCTCTACTAGGCTGTAAGGATTTTGGTTAAGCATGCAAAATGTCACTGAAAAAGACCAGTCTCATAATCCACAGACAAAATACAAAAAAGTAATCAGTCATTGATAAAACTCATTACACAAACTTAATCAGCCACTGTTCTTAAACACACACACACACACACACACACACACACACACACACACACACACACACACACACACACCCTTTCAAAGAAAAGACATGTATTTAAAAAAGAACAAAACTAAATTAATTAAACTTCAAGCAGAGCAGAAAAGACATCACGTTCTACCTTTAAGCTCCAAGTGAAGACGTTTCTTGTCAGTCTCCTGCTAATTTCCATCTCCAAAACCACAATCGAAAGCCATGTACACACTCTGCCGCAAACACACACACACACACAAACACACAAACGTCTGTAATTCCTGCTCCTTTGTATTTCTACCCACTTGAGTGTTACTAATAGAAAGAAAATGAGCAGCAAGTCGTATGCGCTTTGAAGTTTGCCAGCAACAATTGAGATGATTGATAGTTGGGTTTCTAAATGGCAGGATATTGCATCTAGAGCGTAAAATAACAACGTGAAACGGCATTAAGGAGGAATCGCTTTTCCGCTCAGCTCGGGCGCATGCACAAATGCATATTTTTGTAAAGTCATCTGCGTGCGAGCGCTGACAAAAACACACACATAAACACTTGGAAATAAAAAGGAGAGAATGGGAGAAGCCACAAAGTGCATAGATAACTAAATCAGTAAATAATAGAATACATTTGTTCCTGGTGAAATGGGTTCTTTGGAGGATAAGACTCGCAGCGGTTGCCATCTGAGAGATGAGAAAAGAGGGAGGAGAGGGGAGGAGAAAGAGAGGAGAGAGAATAAGCACAGCTCATCAGCTCGCTTGAGATAGTAGCTTGGAGGGGGAGAGATAAAGCCATTTTGGCACAGTAAAATCCTGCATCCATCACAATGCTTATCGGTCACTTAGGAAAGGTGCCTATAATAAATCGTCAGCTGCAGCGTCAATAGCTCAAAGCCAGACAATGGGAGGCAGTGGAGCGGCGCTCTCTGCTTGTTTGAACAGTGTGACTTATTTGGAGGGCAATCAAACAGCATGGGGATATTTATAATGTGAGCTCACTTCATATCGAGCCAAGAGGGAGATATGGAGGAGCCGTGATGGCTTCCAGATTTTTAAAGGAGAGCTCGGGGGAAAAGGTGAAGAAGATTGCGGCTGATTTAAGACGACCGACAACCTCTTCGTCTTGTCTTTCTCGTCCCGCTGAGGCCGCGCACTGGTCAAAGGTTCAGCTACCTCCGAGATTTTCCACACGCAGTAAAAAATAGGGAACCCGTCGATGTCGGATTTCTGTAAAGTCCAAGTTCAGCTTCGCTTAGTGGGCATGCGTCAAACTCAAATTAGGCCCGGCACCTCATCTTATCTGGCCCGCGAGGGCCTGCAAAGAATGTATCGTGCTTCTTATACAATTCTATGCCACTTTACAGAAGTACGCTGTCCTTAAACTACATGTCCCACGATGCATCTCGATTTTGTTACGTGCACACTGAAACGTCTCAATATCAACGGTTTCCAGCATCGGCACTCTAGCCGATAGATGGGTTCATAAGAAAATACGAACATTATCAAAATGTCCAAGAAAAGAAAGGTTGAGGCAGAGGGAAGGAAATTTAATGAGAGACGGAAAGAGAAAACATGTTTGTGCTTATTGGAAACAAGCCGGTATGTCTTCTTTGCTACGAGGCAGCGGCAGCAGCAAACACAGAGAGAAGTACGTCACACCGCTGTCATCTACCACACGATCATATAATTTATTAACGTTATATCAGAGCACATTTATTTGTTGTACTATAGCTCTGCCCTTCTCAACTCCAACCACAGAGTTGAACAAAGTTAATGTAATAAATTGTGTCTGATAATATTGGTGATTTTTTTTATTCACTTTAATTCAATTATTTTGATGAATGGATGAGTAATGATGAGGGTTCCTTAATGGCATAAATTCATGAGATTTATGTTATAATAATACATAGAAATGTGAGTATGTGTGCCCAAATACAGTATTTTTGTGTCTATGTGCATGCATATATATTGATGCACAAGCATGTGTTTTTGTTACTGAACTCATTTTTTAAATAAATTGTACAATAATTGATTGATATCCTATAAATAGTATGTAATATAAATATAAGAATTTTCAGTCCAAAATAGCGACAGCAGCTGTTGTCTCTTTGCTTCTGTACTTTTTTTTTAAGAGAAAGCTTTGATTTTATTTGTTTGAGATCCGTGGCTCTGTGGCTTCTAAAACGATAGAGGTGAACAGAGTTTGTGGTGTTTAAAACATCGACATTCAACAGCATTCAACAAACTGAGCATCAGATGGGCCTTATGAAAGAGCATTTTTGTTTTCTTATCTTGAACCCCTTCACTTTTTCTGTGACGTTTCCTCGCATGAGCGGTCCAGGTCAGATTCACCCAGCTCTCTCAACAGCACAGACTTGTTGTAAATCACTTGTTTGAAACTGTGCACCTGTGCATGAGTAGGTGCATGTCGCCCCCATAAATCACCATATAAGGCTGCCGGTCCCACTTTGTTGGTGGGCAAGCTTCATTCACAAAAAAGGTTAAAGCTATGCTTGGTAATCTTGAGAAACTACCAAGAGTATATGAGATTTTAAAACTGTTAGTACTCAGCTGTCAAGCTAGCAGCTCAGGTAGGTAACCTGTTCAATTATTTCATCCCAGCCAAATGATTTACAATATGCTGAATATACAGGAAATAATGATATTGCGATTTATTATTTTTAATGACAAATTATGCAGTTTGTCAACATGTTTCTTCTAATCACTCTGCTCATCTCAGAGTTTTCATTCACATATCTTGAGGTCAGAGGTCAAAGGACCCCTTTGAAAAAGGCCATGCCGGTTTTTCCTCGGCAAAATTTGGAGCAAGTTTGGAGAGTTATTTAGGGAAACAAGCTAGTACGACATGGATGGTACCAATGGATTCATTAGGTTTTCCGGTTTTCTATGATGCCAGTATCTTAGGTTGCTTTAACACTGAGCCCACTATAATCTAGAAATTAAAAGTTACATTAACACATTAAAGAAATTAGTGGCGTTGCATTGAATTTGGGTTAATGCCTACTCTCCATACTTATTACGTATTTAGTGTTCTTCCAGACCAGCTAACATGATTGGTTGTACCAAGGGATTCCTCAGGTTTTGAGCCAAAACAACCTCTGAAAGACAGTACAGCGGTTCGGATCGTTAAGGGTTTAATAGCTTATAAATGGGTCTATGGGCACCCTGGCTAGTATGGCATGGATTCCTTAGGCGTTCTAGTTTCATATGATACCAGTATCATCACTCTAGCTTTAAAACTTAGCCTAATACAACCTAAAAATCACAAATTACGTTAATGCATTAAAAAAAATTAAAGCTAAAAGTAAGTAAAAAGTATTATTATTATTGTTATTATTCATACAATTTTATTTTTGCATGTGACCCAGTGTTCTGGTTTGTGGTATGATCCAAAATGAAAACTAATGAAAACTGCCCACAGCCAGGTTTGAGTTACCCTGACAAGAGATTTTTGAAGAATAATTTTAGTTTCGGTATCAGTAATAACACTGTTGTACCAACCATGTCAATCACTGAGCTGGCTTTCTTTCAACCTGTGTTATTGTCTGACTGATTCATTTTGCCTCACCACACTTTGTGACACTGCAGTATAAGTGACAAAAACAATGCTATGGAAATAAGACTCCTGTAATTAACCAAAAATGATCGTTTAAAGGTATTTCTGCATGGATAGATACCACCAAGTGTAACTAGCAAATATTGTTTGTAATTAATTGAACTGGCCCTTTAATTATGGACATGAATTCCAGCAATTTTATTATTTTTTTTATTAATTTGTTCAGACACTGAAACTTTTCATTTGTGGAAACAACAGAGGGTAGAGCAAAACAAACAGCTGAATATGGTTCAGCTCTGATCAAATCACGCTCATTAGCTGCACATTTATTTGTGATAATATGGCCACAGTTGATAAAATAGCTTCAGAGCCCCCACAGAGATGAATATAGTGCATTGTTTGCTCTCGTCTTGGCCAGCGGATTTTGCCGCGTACACACAACCCATCACAGCAGTGATTCTTCTTTATTTTTTTTAGACCCCATGCTGCCCTTCTATTTTCACATCAGCGTCGGGAGCAAATCTGCTCTGTCGGGATTGAAACACTGGCTTTGGAGAGCCACGCCATAGCTACGAAGACAGACGGTAATCCTCTGGCAAACCCCAGCTCATCCCAGCCCATCATTACATCTCCGTGACCTAAAGCGCTGCTTCCGACTCCCCCCTCCTTCTCCACTCCCCCGGAGAGAAAGATGATGCTCGCCTCAACCTTATTACCATTTCAAAGATTTCCCACAAAATCAGTCCACATGGCCCCGCATTAGACTGGTGGCAGGGGGCACAGCGCTCTCCAATTCCAAATGGCTCTGAAAGTTAAGACACTGGGAGACGAAGCAATATTTTGCTGCTATCCATCCAAACACAGGGCAAGTATTCCTGACCCGACTTCAAAGTTGCAGTGGGGGAGTGAGGCAAGGCTTAACCGTCACGCCCCGACTACACAGCCAATAAAGAGACACGCACAGATGCTCTGAGAGGAAGGGCTTTAATGATTTGCTCTTTCCGTGATTCAATAAGTTCTGCAGTGGCCTCCGCTGAATAACCGTAATTTTGTTGGCTATGAACGCTCCAGTGTAAGTTCATTTAATTTGTTGGCCCTCGCTCAAACTTTGATTTCAGTTGTTATCCAATTTAATGTACGTGATTACACTGGCGCACTGCGAGCGAGGAGAAATAAGATTTGCCCGTACAGAAGTAGCACTTTGGTGACATTTAGGGAACGCTGGCCTGTTCGCAGTTGTCGCAAACAGCGCCGTGGTGAGTGATCTGTTTTCAGAGTCGAGCCAAAATGTGATAATAACGCTCAACAATGACTGAGAGTCTCCGGCGGTAACTACAAAGGCAGCCATGAAGGTGAACTTCTGAGGGTTTCTTCAATAAAAAAAACTCACTTCTTCAAAAGCGGCCATCTTGAAACACTGCTGTGATTTGATTTCATATTAAAGAAACACTACAAAAATGTCGATTTATTTTTCAATTCTGCCAGTGTGAGCATAAATAATGCTAAGTAATGCTGACGCTCCTTTGCAGCGTGCAAGGGCATTCATTCCATCTGGGGGTGTGATTGAAAAGCCCCAGTGCCCCGGGGTTCAAAGCACTATTACATGGCACCGTGTCGGGGTTTTTCATCTCAGATGGGTATCTGGGGGCCGACGCGGAGACAGATAGGATATCAGAGCCGAGGATGATACGAGGATCGCCTCTGAAAATCAATCGGCAGACAGTACTGCATTGGTCTCGCCTATTTATTTCTGCATCACTGTGTGTGAGGCCCTTCATCAGTGCAGGCTTCTGCACAAAGTCCCACATATACAGTAAAGCCAGATCTGCTCCCACTGAGCCAGACAGACTGAGGTGAGAGGAATGTGACATCCTGTTTTTCAGTTCCCAACACATAAATTCACCTACACAGAAAAAAATAGATATGCATAATACGAGTACTTGTCCAGATTTATCAGTGTCAATTCTTATGTAGAGAAGTGTCCATGCTAGCTAGAACTGCTGCTTGTGGCGTTTCAGGGTTCATTGCCAAATTAATTCAGAACCATTACTTTAACCAAACCAACTGGACCAGAAGAAGAGTTTACAATTTGATGGAGCCTGATTTCAGTCACAGACTGCATATAAGAAGTGGACATAGTCACCGTGACGTCACCCACTGGTTTATGGACCGCCATTTAGAAGCCGAGTTCTGCGTTTTGGCCGTCACCATCTTGGTTTTTGGTCGTCGCCATCTTGGATTCTGGTCGTTGGCATCTTGGGGGCAGCAGTAGCTCAGTCTATCAGGATTTCGCTTGTGAACTGGGGGAACACAGGTTCAAGTCCCCACACGCACCAAGTAGTGAGTGTGGACTGGTTGCTAGAGAGGTGACAGGTTGTGTCTTGGACACTGCTGAGGTAAGTCAGGCAGCAACCCCCCACCAGCTCCTCGGGGCACCTTTCATGGGCAGACCATCACCATCTTGGTTTTTTGCAACCAGAAGTGACATAAGAGGGTGGAGCTAAGTACAACCGAAAGCTGAAGAAGACATTTTTAAGCAACCAAAGTATCACAATTAACTTTCATGACCTGAAAACAAACTCTGAATAGATTAAAGCTGTAAAACGAAAACGTGGACAACTCCCAGACCGGACAAGACCGCGATAGCAACCTGTTGATCAGAAAGTAGCCCGTCCTAAAGCATCCCCTGCTTTATGTCTATCTGACTCTAAGTGGGACCATAATTTACTAAAAGTACATCATGCTGTATTGAAGAAGACTTAAAATTAACGATTGACACCATAAACTCATATTTACAATGTTTACTGACTGACTTATTGTCATTAGATTATAACATTACTAAAATGAGTCAACATTAGATATTGTTAGAAAGTGTATAAAATTTTTAAAGCAGCCTAGTCAGTTACATTTTCATGTTGAAACAACTTTTACAGTGTGTTTCACTGCTGCTTTGCCAGTCTTTTTGTTCCACGTTCATTGGCATTCCCTACCTTTGCATTTTCAGTAAACAGTAAAAAAACATTTTCTCTCATGGGAAAGACTTGTTTTTCTTCCGCTGAGTCGCTCTGCAGCCGCAGTAACTACATAACGGCGATACACCTCCGCTCTGGAAGTTACTAGTAAAGCAGGTGAGGCAGACGGAGGGATGGAGCAAAAATACAACATCACTTCAACATCACAGATACATGGTAATACTGCGTGCTGTATAGCAATGTCAGAGTATTCAAGAGTTGATGGGTTTTTTGTATTCTCAGGAGCTTATAGTTCCTGGCTCTGCAGGTCAACAGCAGCTTTTCTTACATCTCCACCTTTCCATCCCTTTTATGATGAAATCCATCTGTAAAGCAAAGACATAAAGCTTGCTCTGCTGACAATGTGACCTTTTCCTGAATTTCAGGAAAAAAATTGCAGAAATACTCCTCGCTCTGTCACATATTATATCTAAAAGGTTAACGACACTACTCCATCTTTTCGCCCCCAAAAGCTCTCCTTCCATCCCTTCGCCTGGCAACAACCCAAGCAGAGAAAGTCTGCATTTGCAAACTAAACACTTCAGCTTCTAAAGAATTAGTAGGATTAATTATCCTCTGGGCAACCGGGGCCAATAAACAGGGAAAGCTTCCTGGCTGCTGCTTACAAGTGAAGAATGAAAGTAACAGGTTGCTGAACCATGCTAACTGCCCTGAAACACAACTCCAACAAACAGGTTTGTGTAGGTTAATTAACAAACTGGGAGCAGAAAATGCCTGGATTAGCAGCTTATACTTGGTGTCTTAAAACCCTTATTTCTACTATAAACTCATCCCAGGCTCAAGCTTTGCTCAACAAGGTCTTTCCTGCTAATAATCCTTTAGGGCTAAGAGAGAGCAGTCATTCATTTTTCTGTTAAAGCTGCACCAATAGATTTTGTTTGACCACAGCTGTGAGCATAACATACAGTACATCAGCTAATATCATCAGCTTGTAAAGCTGAAATGGCGAACATGTTAATAAACAGCTGCCAGCAGATGTAAAGCAACATTAGCATTCACTGCTGTGTTGTGTTTCTGACCACCTAACCTAAGTCCAATACCCTCTTTTCTCTCTGTTTTGGTCTCCACCATCTTCTAAGAGAAATGTATGGCTATTTAGCTGCTGCCTGCTATGCTACGTTCACCAGCTAGTTGTGTATTTTAGTCCTTTTCATACACTTTATTCAAGGCGAGGTTGTACGGCCGTTATTCTGCCTCACTGTTCTGTATGAAAGGTACAGACGTGGAATCGGGGGCATTGTTGCTCCACCACTAAGTCGGCAGCTGAGGTGGTCAGGTAGACGTCCGGCATGGCAGGACAACATGCACACATACCCACTAGACGAGATGCCGACACCGTTGTGTTTCAAGTCTAGGGCTGCCCATTCTTAGTTGATTAATCAACTAATCGGTCACTTTGGTGTCAACTCTCTGAGACCCCACAATCCCCAGTAATCCCAGCTGTAGCAGCGAAATCTAAGGAATCCATTTATGCCAACCATGTAATGTTAGGTTGTCGAGAAGGAGGCTAAATAACACAAATTTTAATGACTGAGGGAAAAACTGCCATTGCCATGTTCAAAAGAGTCCCTTGACCTCTGACCTCAAGAAATCTGAATGAAAATTAACCCATTGTTACTACAAAAATATTTAGTAGTGCATCTTTAAAATATTACTTACTGTGCCATAAAGGAATAGTACAACCTGGAATACAGTATATATGGTAAATGGTTAATGGAGATTTACTCATTCACACACACATTCATACACTGATGGCAGAGGCTGCTAAAGTGCCAACTTTGCCCATCAGGATCTAATCTAAATACTCATTTGGGGTCTTCGACACATCGACACGTGACTGGAGCAGCCAGGGATCGAACCACCAACCTTCTGATTGGTGGACAACCTGCTCTACCCTCTACATACAGTCTATATACAGCACACTCAAACAGATTGTAACATACAGCACATTTTTTATTGTTTTGACTCTTCTCCAGCGCTTTGCACTTAAACTGAAATAATGACTGAGGTTCAAGCGCTGACTTTATGGGTGTTTGAGGTTGTTCACATCAGTATTCGGTGAAAAGTTGATTTGAACAAACAGACAAGTCAACTAAAGGTTTTAAGGGTCTGACAGTTGAATGTTCTTGATTTGCCAAGTTAGTCACCTTCCTTCAAACTAACTAAGCATTTCTTCAAACTGGGCGAGGACCTCAAGGGAGGCACGCCTGCAAATTAAAGCTGCAAGTTGGCACTTTAACCTCACAGTCAGTGTTTCATCTCAAATCCAGTGTGCTGGTGTTTGCTACAGAGCCAAAACAACAGAGAATGTGTCAGTGATGTCAGTAGTAAAACTGAAGCAGAATAATGACAGTGTATTGTTGCCAGCCGGACTGCTCACTGCCTGTCGAGGCAGAGTCAATAGCAGGGTTTACATGCATATGTGGTAACCTTGTTATTGGCTACTGGCCAGGCTCCAGTCCTATTGGTGTTAAACCACTTAAATGAACCTGTGATACCTCCAACTGCCGCTCCCTGTTGACATCAATAAACCAGATAACTGAATGATCCTTTATTCCTGAGGCGTCCAGTCCACAGCTTGAACAGTCCCCGAGCAGAAAGCATTTGCTCTTTCATTGTTCAATTTGCCTTTTTTTCCCAACTTCTTCTCCTGACAATATACAAAATAATTCAACCTTACCCAATCACACAACTGAACTACAAGCACAGACCGGATATATAAGAAGTGGACGTAGTCACTGTGACGTCACCCGCCTTGAAGCCTTGAGTTTGGCATTTTGTCTGTCGCCATCTTGGTTTATTTGCAACCACAAGTGACACAAGAGGGTGGCGTTAAGTACATCCGAATGCTGCATAAGACAGTTTTATCTGACCAATGTTACAATGAACTTTCATGAACTGAAACACACTGTGAAAAGGTTAAAGTTCTAAGACAAAAACACAGACAACTCCCAGACCGAACAACACCATGATAGCGACCTGTCAATCACAATCATTCCCTAAAGCATCCCCTGCTTTATGGTCTATTTGACTCTAAATAGGACCATAATTTACTAAATAAACATCATGCTGTATTGAAGACTTGAAACTAGCGACTGAGACCACAAATTAATCTTTATGTTTACTGAGGTAATAAATGAGCTTCAAGTGAGAAGCAGGCTCATTTTCTCATAGACTTCTATACAATCAGACATCTTGTTGCAACCAGAGGAGTCGCCCCCTGCTGGCTGTTAGAAACAAAGCAGTCACTTCCGCATTAGCTTCACTTTCCAGACACGTAGACTAGAAGTTAGTTACGGCTGGGCGATATGAGAATCAAATATCACAAATTTTTGACCAAATACTTCGATATCTATATTGCAACAATATTGTGGGTTTGACCATTGCTGCTTTTACAAAATATTATATATATATATTAAATATTTACACAATGAGATTTTTGATAAATATTCATCAGTAATGTTGATATACTGTAATGACCAAGTGGGTAAACTCAAATAATCTGGTAAATTCATTTAAAAACAGGAAACACTTATGCCACATGACGATATTATGATATCCAAAATCTTGTCAATAGTTTAACATGAAGACAGATATCATGCTTATATTTATACATTAAATATGAAGCTACAAACAGTTAGCTTAGCTTAGCATAGAGCTTGAAAACAGGTGGAAACAGTTAGACTGGCTCTGTCTAAAAGTAACAAAATCTGCCTACCAGCACCTCTTAACCTCACTATTAAACACATCATATCTCATTCGTCTAAAGTCTAAAAACAACATTTTGTGGTTTTACAAGGGTTTTGTGCAAGGCTATTTCTTGCCCAGGTGCAGTTGTTTTCTGGTATTGTATTCACTACACTTGGCCTAGAAACAGCTCCATACACACCAACGTAAGCCTCTGTTAATTAGTTAGCTTTAGAGGTGCTGGAAGTCGTATGCTGCTTCCTTCGGGCAGAGCCAGGCAACTTAATATGATAACTTGTTTATTGTAACGCAGTTCAAGAATGGATTTAACAGACACAAATTTAATGTGACACCATTTTTAATGGGGAATGGAGAATCCAAGAAGCATGTCATTATTTTCTGATTGTTTACTTAGGTAATACTTAAGCACAGTGTGAAGTATGAAACAGAGAAAGCTGTGGTGGGATTCGATCCTTTAGGGTTCACACGTGTTTCCAGAAGCTGGGAAAACTATCTGGGCGGAGATTGTTTATGTGAAATTTATACTATACAGTATATGAAGCAATAACAGGAAAGGCCGTCTTCAGCTGCCGGTGCCGTTACATATGCTTCTGACTGTGGTCTCTCATCACTCCCTGAGAAAGTAATGGTGGTCGGGTTTAAGGCTAACTCAGCATATGACCGCCGTATTAAACAGACCCTGGAACAGCTCGGTGGAGTGGATTGCCTTACACTGAAAATCCCCTTTGACCTTGAGATGATCTGGGATAGGCTGATCGGTATGCATCTGTCAGTGGACGGTATAGTGTGTCCAAAATTGTACCGCTTCTGCTTATATTGGAAAACATTTCTTCCCTTTTATGGAGTAATGCGTTTCAGTGAAATGATACTGTATTACTGACACAAGTAGTAAAACTCTCTAGACTTATGCAGTGTTCTGCCAAACACACACACACACACACACACACACACTGAAACCACACACAATTATTATCACAGCTTTCCAGAGGCAGCAAAGCAGCTGCTGTTTCACTTGATCTTTTATAATGGGAACAGCAGCACATAGTCAGAAAATTACATCCCAGCTCACAACACTGTTCCAACACTTCCTATAGCATGACCCCTGAGTCGCTGAGAAAACTCCAACTCTGGCTGCTGGTGGAAAAATGGTTAAAGATCGAATTATACGCCGCAAATAACAGAAGCAGTAGGGGTTTCCACTCAGGTCTGATTGACATTTACTGAAGTGGGCTGTCGGTGTTGTATGACAGAGGATCCAACACCGAAACGCCATCATGAGTCATTCGCTACCAGGCTGTGGTTCGGCTGTATAACAATGCTGGTTTCATCAATAAAAGCTATGGTGAAAATTTTTTACAGCCTGTTTTGTTTTCTTTATAAATTTATTTTTAAATTTTATTTTTCAAAAACAAAACCAGACTAAAACTAAATTAAATATGACAAAAAGTGGAATAATTGTTGTCCAAAAAGAAAAAAATCCCAAATTATATATTAAGTATTTGTGGACTTTTTCATTTTTCATGAAGAAAACTACACAAAAACTAAATAAAAATCCTTGAAAAAGAGCATTATGACAAAATATAAAAAAATGTTGTCCAAAAGCAAAAATATGTTAATATTTGTGGAATTTTTTTAAAATTATTTTTCATGAAGAAAACCAAACAAAAACAAAATTTTAAAAAGTAATTATGGAACAATTGTCCAAAAAAAATTGTTAAGTATTTAAGGACTTTTTTTATTTTTCATGAAGAAAACCATATTAAAAGTAAATTCAAAAAATAGTCCTTGAAAAGAAGATTCATGACAAAATGTGGAACAATTGTTTTTTCATGAAGAAAACCGGACTAAAACTAAATAAAGTTGTCACTGAAAACACGTATTGTGACAAAATAAAAATCAACTGTTGCCCAAAAACAAATAAATCACAAATTATATCCTACTGGTTGGTAAATCAATCAGAAAATATCTCTTGATTTGAGGGACTTAAAGGTGCTGTAACAAAACATTAGTGGAGTCTCAAGTAAAAACAGGTAAAATCCTACAGTGGCTTTAAAACTAAATGTGAATGTTAACGTTTATACTGATGTCCAACTCTTCACTTTTGCTTTCTCAAACAAAGACACCACCAATTAAGCTCTCACATCTTTGTTTTTATCTTCACCCAACCCCTTCGCACATTAAATGCATCTGTTTGTCAGTCGGTAAGCAGCATATTGTAAGTTATTTTCGGCCTCTGTAGTTGCTTTTATTCTTGATGCCGTTACTGACGTTTATTGGTTGCACCCTTTAGCTTCATATGCTGAAGATCTTCATCTCATTTTTATTCATTGATCCAAGAGTTACTACATTCTTCTTCTAATTCAGTTTTTCTTTCCTCTGGAGAAATAAAACTGCTCCAATTAGACACACCAGTATATCATCATACCGTTGTTGTTTTCAGATTCACACACTTTGGCATACAAAGGGGAAGGGAGACCAAACACAATAAAATGTAGAAAATTGCTAATTTGTGAGCATTTGCTGTGGTGCAATAAAAACAGTAATACACTTCTAACAGCCTGCTGTCTCAGCAGCACCCACACAGTGAGGGGAGGATGGAGGATGGGGCAGGTGATGTAATGGCTTCACAGAGTTCATGTTTTTTCATGTAAAGGAATGTTTTGAATTGTTCCACCTATCCTCACTGAGAGTAACAGAGTACGAGTTTATATTATGTATTGATCAAAAAAAAACTAGGGCTGGCAAAGTTAACGCCATAGCACGTTAATGCATATTCATTTTAATGCCACTAATTTCTTTCACGCAATAACGCAACTTGCTATTTATAGGTTGTAGCTCAGTTTTGCAGAAAGAGTGAAGATACTGGCAGCATATGAAAAAACAGAAACAATCCACTGGTACCAACCATGTCACAGCTTGTTGCAAAATGCTCTAAATTTACACTAAATTTTGGCGAGAAAAATTGGGGGTCCCTTGACCTCTGACTTCAAGATATGTGAATGAAAATGGGTTCTGTGGGTACTCACGAGTCTGAGATGTAATGGCCACAGCTGAATAAATGCCAGCCATAAATAAGCAACAGCTAAGTTGAAATTTGGAAAACAAACATGATATGAATAGGACTGTAACTTTGACAGGCTCACTTTTAAAGTTAGAGTGAAGATGCCAGGAATCCATTGGTACCAACCAGGTCACACTAGGTTGTGAAGGAGGCTAAATAACACTCCAAACATGTGCTAAATTTTTGTCGAGGAAAAACTGGCCATTTTCAAAGGGCTCCCTTGACCTATGACCTCAAGAAATGTGAATAAAAAAGGATTTATATGGGTACTAGGGATGGGAACGGTTTGGGTAAAAATACAAACCATTCAGTTCGCTAGTTCGGGCAGTATATGGACCATTCGGTTCATTTAAAATAGGTTATGAGGCCGATTGTGTTTTTTTTTTTTTTCATTGCACACACTAGAAATCAAGGCCTAAGGAAAGAGGCTGGGACACAGTGGCCAGGTGTATAAGGTATAACACATGTACAGTGTCGCTGAAGCTGAGGTTGTGCGTTATTGGCTCAATTTCAGCACAGGCCGACCAGATTTTACTGCGCATGTCTCTCAACACCACCACTGTGTTTACACTACCACAGCTATTAACTCACCACCCCACGTTAGCTCACTGGCTAATGGTGAATGGTAAACATGTAAGTAAATGACTTTAGTTCCTTCTAGTCAGCAGTGGTCAGTGGTTGTGTTGAGGGAGTTTATTGTGAAGGGTCGAACAGCAGCAGTGAAGCGGTGATGCGCTGTATTGACAAGGGTCTGAACTACGGAGCCTCCGTGTTATCAATATATTATCCTCATAAAGTTTAGGAGCAACGTAACCCTCGGCTACACAAGCTGAAACTAAAGCTGGCAGTAGGCTCTGTAGTCTGACTGTTTAGGTTAGTTTGTCATGTATCTTGTAACTCATCAGCTGGCTGATTGCTATATATATATTATATATATATATATATATATATATATATATATATATATATATATATAAAACACAAGTCATATCATCATTGTAATACTGAAAAGTGTTATCACACATCACAGATTTTCCTTATATCTTATATAATATATATATTAGAAAAAAAATCATTCGAATACTAATATTTGGAGGTCAATGAACAATTCCTCATATGGTGCAGGCCCAGTATATGTTACTGTTTTATGTTACTTTTTGCTGATGGCTTGAGGCTATCGTTTGTTTTTATTTATTAACTCACAATAATACAATAATAATTGTAGTCGGCACACTGACACAGTTTGTCATGTTATGATTTGAGCATATTTTAAGTGCTAAATGTGAGGGTTTATGAGGAATAACTCTCAAAACCAGAACCAGAACCAAAACCAAACCTGATAATAGTGATACCTCATGTTAGTGTGGACAATCAACAATTATTAAAATGCAAATCAATCCTCAAAGTGGCCACAGTGCTTATACAGTGCCACACTACATGTAACTGATGTTTTGATTAAATCTGTAATTGGCTGTTTGACAGACTTCACTGATGTGAAACGTGACTTATTTATTTATTTCCCTGAGCCAATGCCGGCTGCTGTCGTTTAAATTAAACTGTGCTGACCACTGTCCCACTTGTATTGGCTCAAGCAAGATAGGGGGTTTGAGTTCTGCAGTAAAGAACCATTACACGGTGTTGTCAGGTTCGGTAACGGCCAGGAAAACCAAGCCCCAGGTGTGGATGGGAGTTTGGAGGGATCTCCGGACAGTCGCTAAATAACCCACAGCAGCTCTAGAGTAATATATGATTACTGCTCAGCATCAATTCTGTTATCACAGGTCTGTTTTTACAGAGCAGAGCCACATCAATAGACCTACAGCCAGCTGACAGAGCAGACTCAACATTGTCACATTGAATTTAGAAGCGCTGCTTAGTATGTTCAGTACGGTTTGTGGACGCTGATCTGAAAGTTGTTATTTCAGCTCTGATGGAGGACTAAAGGACCAGACCAAAAGTGGCTGTAGTGCGCCTGGTGTGGCTTCCAACTCTGATGTGGTTTGTTTGCGCCATGAAAGTAAAACAAACCAACCACAGAATTATGTAACAGCAGATGTGATATTTTAGCATTTTTAGGCTAAACGTCTATTAAATCCATCTGGTGATTGTGAAATGTCAAGGAAGCCATATTAAACTTAGTCTGCATAAATACATATATACATGTATACTTGTCATGTTATGTTAAATGTTATACATGTATAACATTTGGTATCCATAGTAAACATGTATCCTCCCCCTGTAATACTACAATATAAGTTTTTCCTCTGGTTTCTACCTGTTCATTACACTCACTGGCCACATAATTACCTGTTCAGTTGCTTGTTAACACAAACAGCTGATCAGCCAATCACAAAGCCACAACTCAGTGCATTTAGCCACGTAGACGTGGTCAAGACAACTCGCTGAAGTTCAAACCGAGCATCAGAATGGGGAAGAAAGGGGATTTAAGTGACTTTGAACTAGGCTTGTTTGGTATACCGGTACTAAAGTGGTACCGGGGTACTGATGTATTTAAAACGGTACTATACTGTGTTTGGATGAGACCGGTACTTACATTATATATATAACGCTGGCAGCGGTGACGTTGTCGCATGACGTTACTGCATTGTAATTTGAGCTGAAGCAAGCGAGCAGCGTTTAGAAGCAAGTGGAGCAGGATGAAAGCTTGGGGAAAGAGAGAGAGAGAGAGAGAGA
This sequence comes from Pterois miles, assembly GCA_947000775.1. NCBI lineage: Eukaryota > Metazoa > Chordata > Actinopteri > Perciformes > Scorpaenidae > Pterois > Pterois miles. Next base: position 25,401,079 of record CAMQGK010000634.1, on the reverse strand, counting down.
GAGAGAGAGAGAGAGAGAGAGAGAGAGAGAGAGAGAGAGAGAGAGAGAGACTACCTCAACCCTCAATGCGCTACAACTCGTAGAGAAACCAGGAGCGAAGTGTTATCTGGAGTTACTTCAGCTTCAGAATAAATGAGCACGGTGAAGCCACTAACACCGAAGCACCACTGTTCAAGCGGTGTTAAAAAACATGTCTGGCCAAGACTGGAAACACCTCCAACTTGGCAAAACATTTGAGGGAGAAGCACCCAGACCTGCACAAGGAGTTCAGAGGACGACAGGTAATAACTGATAGACCCATGAAAAAAAGCCTCATTCAGCGCTAAAAGCCAGCAACGCCAGACCCCCCACACTCTCCACTAAAGTAGCTCTGGAAAAAAATGAAAGCTGCATTGCAGTTACCACTTTCTCTGGTTTTACTAGCCTATTTATAGATGTGTGTTTGAGTAAAATGAACATTTTTGTTTCATTCTATAAACTACTGATAACAATTTTTCTGAAAGTGCCTTATTGATGTGAGAGGTCAGAGGAGAATGGGCAGACTGGTTGGAGATGATAGAAAGACAACAGAAACTCAAATAACCATCGCTACAACCAAGGATGCAGAATACCATCTCTGAACTCACAACATGTTGAACCTTGAAGAAGATGGGCTACAGCAGCAGAAGAAGACCACATGGTACCGCTCCTGCCAGCTAAGAACAGGAAACAGGCTACAATTCACACAGGCTCACCAAGATTGGACTATAGAAGACTGGAAAAACGCTGCCTGGTCTGATGAGTCTCGATTTCAGCTGCAACATTCAGATGGCAGCGTCAGAATTTGCCGTAAACAACATGAAAGCATGGATCCATCCTGCCTTGTATCAACGGTACAGGTATGTATGTACATGTATGTCTAGAATGTAGATTTTCATCATAGATGTGCAGCCGACAAAATTTTTTTACGTCACTCCCTTGATGCTTTGCCTCATGGACAGCCTGCTTTCTGGCTGGATACTGCGTGAGCTTGTGTTCCACAAGGTTTGGTGTCTTAATGTGGCATTTTGGAGGGATTATTGATAATTTTTATTAATTGTGGAATAGTAAAAATGGTGAAATTTAGCACGAAATTTGGGCATAAAATGGTATCGACACAAAACATTGCTTTAAAGTGAGCACTGGAATGGGCATCATATACTTCTATCATAATGTTCTAAGCCCTTATACACTTTCACAGTTTATTTAAGTTGATTAATTAACATTTACTTCTGATTTGTCGAGAACAACTTGATACACGTCAGCATTCACCCATTCACACACACATTCATAGTACTACTAAGGTGCTAACTTTGGTCATCAGGATGCCTTCGGTTAAGTGTCTTGTCCAAGGACACTTCGAAGACCGAACCACCGACTTTCCGATTGGTGGACAACCTGCTCAACCCCCCGAGCCACACCCGCCCAGATGACGTACAGCACTTCTGTTTCTAATGTTAACCTGCTATCTCCCCCAAAAGACCCCCTGTAGCCCTCTAAATAACACAAAATGGGTCTATTGTGGATCTCAGAGGGTTACATAATAAATTTGTGATCATGCTTTTAGGGCGCCTGACAGCCAACTTCCCAGATGCCTGTGTAAAAATGTCGGCAATGGATTACAAAAAAACGCACATTACTTTGCTACATACTCAAACTTGGTGCTCATGCAGCACTAGTCTGAACCTCTCCAACTCCTCGTTCCACCCAAACGTTTTTCTTTCCCGAGACTGCTTGACACTTGTTGTTGCACGCTCGGCAAAACTCTTCATCGGTTCATTCATTCGAGTATGCATAAAGTGTGTCCTCAGATAAAGTGTTTTTGAGAATAATTGGTGGCCTTTTTTTAATGCTGCGTTCATCTCTGCAAACAAGTTACAAAAGAGCCAATGTTCCCGAGAAGGTTGGGCGCCGACACCACCAGAGAACCACGACTGAGTAGTTGTCAGAATCATCCAGCTGCTGAAGGACTTTTCATGCAAAAAAAGGCTGAACACTCTCTTGAGAAATACTTTAGCATGCAGTGTTTGAGTCACACAATCGGCTGTTTGCCAATTGTATATAACTTAAATCTAAGGTCAACCTGGCATTTTTGACACGCAGATAGTCAGGATGCAAGCACGGAGAAGAAATTCAAATATCTGAGTTAAAAAAAAAAAAAAAAACAAGGTCATTTGCGAGATGTGTTTCTCACAGGAGTGAAGTAAATTCATCTGTTTCAGAAGGTCCCTGCATTATTTTCTTCTCTTCTCCGCATAACAGCGGGGTAATATCGCTATCTCCTCATGGTGAATATATCAAACATGAAACAGTACAACTCTCAACAATGCAACATTTCGTGCGGTTCACAGTTATTTGATCACAGCAACCTCCACTGAAAATGCTGTTGGCTGAAATGAGAAGGCTTTGTACTGCCGGCTGTAGGAAACATGAAGAAAGAAAATGTGGCCGAGAGAGAAAATGAAATGAAAAGGGCACTTGGCAAGGATGCTGTGTCTGTCCTGCTGCATTCCTATTCAGTCAGCCTGTCCATACTTTGTGCCTGTGCATTAATAGTCTGTGCATTAAAAGGTCTGCATATTTGGCTTTGATACCCCCTGGCTGATTTTGTTTGCTCGGGTTATCATGGTAATGCTCTTTGACAGAGCCGTAACACAAGGCTGCTGGATCAAAAGGCATTTTGTTTTCTTTTCATCTCTCGTACTCTCAGCCAAGACTTCATGAGTGAGGGAGAGAGACAGAAAGAGGGAGACAGAAAGAGGGAGACAGAGGTGGAAAAACAGAGCAGATGACAGGGTGGCTGACAGGCAGGTAGTGCAGCAGCCTCAAGTCCTGGACTCACCCTGTAAATATCTGGGACGTTGCTCATCAACGCATTCATTTCTCTCCTCATGCAGTAGGAGTCCTTCCATTAGCTCATACATAAGTATTTTGGATGGCGACTTGCAGATGATTAATTCACTCGCATCAAATCAGCCGCCTCTCACGGTATGAGTCTTCCTCTCTTGTGAAGATCACATTTCTGTCTCATCTTTCATCTCATCATCAGCGCTGTACTGTGATGGATGCAGAGTGTAAGTGCTAGTGTGTACATATTTGTGTGTGTTTGTGATACTCCTGCTGGCTCAGTTGGCAAAGGCGCATATTAATGTATGGAACAGCAACACTCTTGCTTTTATTGATAACTGGCAGATGAAGACGAAAATAATATGTGCTAGCCACATACAGTATATTGTGCTTTGGACAGTTTTTTTCTGGAAATTAAATCAAACTGTTAATAGATAAAATATCCACATGGCTAAATCAGAGAATGAGATGACTGAAAAATGAAGGCAATTCATCATATTGATTGATTATCACTTTGTTGATCAAGCGTCTTTTGTCATGTCGACCGCGAGATAAACAGCAGAAATATGAGGTTGCGCGTATTAGCAACACAGAGTCTTGATGGATGAGCTTTCACTGTGGTCCAGACATGGATAGATTACTGAACGAACGAACAACTACAAAGAGACACAAAATGACTACAAAAGGACACAACGCAACTACAAAGAGACACAAAATGACTACAAAAAGACACAACGCAACTACAAAGAGACCCAAAATGACTACAAAAAGACACAACGCAACTACAAAGAGACCCAAAATGACTACAAAAAGACACAACGCAACTAAAAAGAGACCCAAAATGACTACAAAAAGACAACGCAACTACAAAGAGACCCAAAATGACCACAATAACACAAACAATTGTCACAGCGACACAAAAAGACTACAAAGGGACACAAAAAACTACAGACACACAATGGCTACAAAGAGACACAAAGACACTACAGAGACACAAAATGACTACATGGAGACACAATATGATTACAAACACAAATCAGCCACAAAGAGATACAAAATGACAGTGGGACAGGAAGACCCTCAAAATGACTATAAAAACAAAATGACTACAAAGAGACACAAAATGACAACAAAGAGACACAAACAACTACAAAGAGACATATAACGACTACAAAGAGACAAAATGACTACAGAGACAAACAACTACAAAGAGACACAAAATGACTACAAAGAGACACAAACAACTACAAAGAGACACAAACAACTACAAAGAGACATATAACGACTACAAAGAGACACAATGACTACAGAGGCACAAAACGACCACAAAGAGACACAAAATTACTACACAGAGACACATAACGACTATAACGAGACACAATGACTACAGAGGCACAAAACGACCACAAAGAAGTTTTTGTATTTGTCTATTCTTCCATGGGCTGAAAAGAAATGTTCACAACCTGTATTGTTTCACAGTTACGGACTATGTTTAATTTAAACTACACAATCTGACTGACCCGTAACTCTGCCCTGCAGCTTCCATATCTTTACGATCAGGGGACTTAACAATAATAAAAGAGCTTTGTAAGTGGCTTCTGTTTCAGAAGACTAAAACCCCTCACCACCCACTGACCTTCCTGAAAGACCTCATAAGGTTAATCCCCAGGCAAATAATTGAATCTTGACCTGGCTATTATTATCTCCCTTTAACCGTTCCACCCTGCAGGAAGCTGACCTCGTAAAGGCCCCAGGGCATCCCTCTGGTCCCCCCCCCCCACGCAATGAAGGAGAGACACACATGCACAGACACTTTCATCCTTGTACGACTACGCTGAAATAGACGGACACAAACATGCGTCTCTGTCAACATACAAGCAACCGCCTACAGGCAGATCGAACACGGGGTGAAATACAAGCCTAAATAACACGGGTACAAGGTGACAATGACACACACACAGATGATATACTGTACACAACCCGTACACACAGTTCACACAGTTTGTCTGGATGGGAGGAGCGTACCATCGCCTGCCAGTGGGTGGTAAAAGCTGTGTCTAAAGCGATCTCACAGACCCATGACGGCGGATAGAATGAAATCACACCTGGCACAGCCCGCCTACTGATCAGGCCCTGACACACACACACACACACACACACACACACACACACACACACACACATTTTTTTTAGCACAATTAAAAAGTACACTTGACTAGTCAAAGTGCGTTTTTGCCGAACTTAACGTCTTGCACATTCACACAAACACACATTAAACACCTTATGCACATGTCTTCTGGTGGTCATGGTCTTCACGGTCGTCTGGCTTTTGTAATTAATTTCTCCTCACTCCTGAGGGAGAGAGGAAGTGCATGTGTGAGGTCTCTATAAGCATAAAGTAAAAAAAGAAACAAATGTGAGAAAAAGAGCAACTCGGGCCTCAAGCATGACTTTGTCCTCTCAAGGTTGCAAACAATATCTTTATATATATATATATATATATATATATATATATATATATATATATATATATATATATATATATATCTCAGAACCTGTAAACTTGAGTGAATGCATTGAAATATACATTCACATCAGTAGCTAACAGGGACAGTTTGCATTCTTACGGTTCACCATTGTCAATCGAAAACACATGGTGCCTCCATGCGATGGCACTGCAATGTGAATGCATCATGGTAGGCGAAAAGCCACCTGCTTTTTATGATTACTGTGAAGCTACTGATCTCAGTAGCGTATCCACAGAGCTCATTTACCATCCTGCAGTTCATCTATGGCAAATCCTTCTATGCGTTTCTAGGTTTAAAAGGCGCCTGACTGTGCTGACACTGAGTGGTCGAGTTAAAAGGAACACCACCATCTTATGTGTTAATTGGATGCTAGGTCACTATTTTCTACCATGGCCACTTCAGCGTGCAATTTCTCCACTCGAAATGCTGTGATTACTACGATCAGTGCCAATAAAATCCGTTGGAAGTGGCTACTGCTTCCCTCGAATGAGCTTGTTCTGACCTTATGCCCCAAGGCGTGGTGGGTCTAAACCTTCCCAGGAAAAACTTGTCTCGTCTATACAGCACCTCAGTGTTCAACCACCTTGATTTTCGCCAAACTTCAGAGGACCAGCCCTACAAATGCAAAAGTCTGATGAAGTTATAAGATTGGTCGACCAAGTGTTAGATTTTCCTCACTGGCCGTTGCTCTTTCAAAATGAAAAGGTGCGAACAGTCCTTTATGCAAATGAGCCTGTCCACCACAATGCATCCGACTCACAAAAATTGGACCTAGCTGTCAAACTAGGTGATCTAGTTCTAAAATGAAATGAAACTCAAGAACGTTTCTGAGCAGGCCGCCATGTTGTTTCATGTTTGAAATGGCAAGCAGAAAACCATGGACCAATCAGCATTCCGCAATAGGGTACGTCACCACTTGAATGTCCATTTGAGTGGAGCAGCATGTCCCCTAGTGTCCACGTTGGACCTGGTGGACATCTACCACTGGCTTTTATATTATGGACAAGACCACGGACTATCTGTATAACAGTTTAGCCAAAAATTCACAGGCTGACAGCTGTTATTGCCTGTTGGGCCTCAGTTTGCCATGCTATGATTTGAGTATATTTTTTTATTGCTAAATGTAGAACCTGCAAAGGTTTCTGGACAATATATGTCATTGTTTTGTGTTGTTAATTGATTCACAATAACAGATCCTTTTCCTTTTTTATTCCCACAGGTAAAGGTAGATCTGTTATTGTGAATCAATTAAGATATATACATATTTGCTAAAAGCAAGTATTTACCCACTCGGATATTGATAAGTGCATTCAATACTTGACCCTTTAAGGTATTATGAACAAATAATAACTGTGCAATTAATCGTGATTAACTATGGACTGTCGTGATTAATTGCGATTAAATATTTTAATCAATTGACAGTCCTAAATTTAATCTATTATTGGTAAGCTAAATGCTGAAGCTGCGTGGCATAGCCCTGTGGTCATGACCATATAACAATCTCTGTCTGAGTGTCAGAGGAGAAAGGAGAAATTCTATCATGAGAAATGATAGTAGAGTTCAGAGACAGAACTGTGAAGAGGTATGGACCACATGGGGAAAGGCCTCGAGCAGTTTCTGTATCAGTACTTCACAAGAACCCAGCGGTATTAGACAGTTGGAAATAGAAAAGAAAAACATGGAACTATCCCGGTCCTTCCTGGTAGTCCATCCAACCTGAGCAGACAGCCAAGAACGGTAACCCAAGAATCCAAGGAGCTTACTGTCAGGACTACAGAGCTGCTTGGCTGCAATGGGAGATGTTGCTGGAAGAACCACAGTGAGCATATCACTTTATGAATCTAGGCTGTACTACATAGTAGCCAGAAGGCCACTTCCTAAAGTGGGGGTAAAGTACCTTGACTTTGCCTGGACTTGATAAAAAAGGCACTTGAAATACTCTTGACGAGAGCAAGAGGCAGAAGAGTCTTTGTGATGAAATGGAAACTGTACTCTCAGTCATAAAACAAAGCTCTCTGGCAGAGACTGGGCACAGCTCATTACCCATCTAATAGCACCCCTACTGCGAAGCATGGTTGTGGCAGTGTCATGCTGTGGAGGGGAGCAGAAGGGACCGGGAGACTTGTAAGGATGGGGGGAACAATCAATGGAACCAAATGAACAAATTTTCTCAGAGAACTTGTTCCGAGTGCCAAAAACCAAGGATGGGCCACTTATGTTCTGACAGCCAAATCGGCGCTGGAATTGCTTCAGAAACGGGCTGCCAAGTCTTGTAGCAACCCAGTAAAGGACAGAATTGAAATCCATTGAAAATTATGCTTAATGGCTTGACAGTGTGACTGAGCTCCAGCTTCCTACGAGGAATTGAGGGAATTCCAAAATCTTGATGGTCCTTGTACAGAGTATTTGGTTAGAACTGAATGCTCATAGAAATGAAATGTCTTTATTTCAGACAGCTGTCGGTTGGTTCGTTGATCGGTCCACCACTTGCAAATATTGGATGGACTGGTGTGAAATTTTATACAACATGCATGGACCCAGGAAATTAAGGCTTACTGATTTTGGTGATCCCTTTAGTTTTCTTCTAGAGCCACCATGAGGTTGTCATTTTTGATGTTTAGTGAAATGTCTTCACAACTATTGGATGGACTGCCATAAAATTTGGTAGCTACAGTGCCCAGACGAGGATTCTTACTAACTTTGGTGGTCCTCTGACTGACTGTAGGGCTACCAGCAGATCAAAGTTTTAACTTATCCAGTAAAACATCACCATCTACACAATAGAGCGGCATTATATTTTATATAGATATTCATGGTTCCAGGAGGTTACAGTCTTCTAGGGTTGGGCAATTAGACGAATAGGCAAATGGCTGAGTGAATTGCCGGTTACGGTTATTTTGGGGCTGATTGTTTTGGATGATGTGGGTCATTTTATTTAGCTAATTTAATATTCTGCCTCCAAAGAACAAGAGCCACAAACACACATCTGTGTGAAAATATCAGCAATTGCCAATTGTTGCGCTGACGATGGCCAGTTGGGCATCGCCCAACCCTAAAGCCTACTGACTAGGGCTGGGTACCAGTACCCTTAAAGCAATACAGTTACCAATAGAGAGCGGCATTCAATACCCATTATGTGAGTGGAAGCTATATGTATGTCCTACGGATGCACCGATACCAGATCATATATCAGGCCAGTGGTGACTCAAATAGCTGGATCAGATATTCGTGACAACGAAGCCGATCTATTCAGGTCAAATCTATGTTTATACGCTACATAAAATCTAACCTGGAAGTGTAATTCCTGTGAATTCTTTTACCAAGTTGCTGGTGTATCATGTATTATTTTACTGATAAATACAATTCATTCTCACTTACGTGAACACAGTGAGGCATACAGCTTGCAAAAAACACTAGTATTGGATCGGTACTCCGGATAGAACGATACTCAAAGCCCAGGTATTGCTATCGGTATCGGGACTGAAAAAGTTGGATTGGTGCATCCGAAAGCCAGCTTAAAAAATGTATCAAGTTCTGATACCCAGTCATGGTACTGACTACTATTGACTACTACTGACTCTGATGACTTGGGTGATCACCTGACTTTTCCTCGAGCGCCACCCGTGGGTTTAAAACTGGTTCAGAGGACAATGTTTGGACATGTATTGCTGCAATGTGGTACAGGTTTGTGTTTTTTGTGAACTTAAGTGATTCCCTGCCACCTTTATCTAGGCTATCATCAGTTCAAAATTTGAATTTGTCAAACACTTTACTTAATCCATGTCACCCTTTGTTCTCTTTACAATAAGATAACAGTCGTAATGAGGCACTAGCTTGGCTAGACTCAGGCTTGTTGGAACACTGTTCACGCACTGCACAGTTTATAAAGAAATCTCACTTTAGTCCTTTCAGAACTAGGACTCCAATAACACAAAGTGCAGAAAATGTCAAGGGTGTTGAATACTGAAACCACAGGCTTTGCATTTTGCACCTAGTTGCAGTCTGGCATTTTTATTTTGACATTTACCCTTAGAAACAGAAGTAAAGTGACAGGGGATGAGCTGTATGCTATGCCTGAGCTAAGATCAAATCAAACTGCAAAAGATGATGTCAGCTACTAGAAAAGCAGCGCGCACACAGTCATTACTGTTCAAATAAACACACTCACAAAAATACATGCACACTTATAGGACAAATTCAGGATCTATGTTCTGTAGGTATACATAGCTATGTATACTGTATTAAATAAGGCTGGAAAGAGTCAAATGTGAGTTTATGGGTGCTCTACAGTTGTAGCATCGGCTGATTTGACCTCGGAGATGCGAGTGGCGGTTGGCTTGGCTGCATGTTACCACAATACAATAATGTTTCCTGTTCATAACAGAGTAAGGGTGAAGCTTTAGCCGTGATGTTTCGCTCTGCTTTTGTGTGAAACCCAGAATGTTTCAATACTTTACTGTATGTGTAGAGTTTACTACTTTTGATTTAAAATGTGAGTGTAGGTCAAATCCATGTGGACCTTCCACCATTTTGTACTTCGCTGCTGGCTATGGTTTGTTTTGGTGATGGATATTGAATGGATTTGACGTCACGTTACTCAGGCTACAACAATAAAAGCAGCAACTTCCTTCCACTTCCACAGAGAGTGAAACAAAGCATACAGTATATATCAATTCTGGCATTAAAAGACTGATTTCAAAATGTAAAAGAAAAAAAATGGCGATAAATAGGTGAATCAATTTTTTCCCAACCTCTGACATAAAATCATAAACAGGTTTAACAAGCCCTCTATTGCCAGTAAAATGAAGGGAAGATATTACACTGACAGTTATTTGTTTCACTAAACGGTAGCCATATTTGTTTTACTCTATATGATTTATGTGGTAAACCCCATAAACTGTTGAATAGAAACAGAAACAAACTCAAATGGCCAATGGAGAAAAATGAAAACCATATATTGTATTGTGCTGTGTATATCATTATCCATTATTGTCATTAATCATCCTTTACCCTCATGTATTCTCCTCAGGTATCACCAAGAAACAAGCAGAGGTGGAAATACAAATTAGACTATCCGAGATGGGCTAAGACTTAATGCGCTCACTGCGTCGTCATTTATATAGTCGCTTCATCTTAATTGCGACAAATAGCTTACTAACCTCTGTAAATATTTTAAGACCATTATTTGTTGCAACCTTATTTGGGCTTTGAGTGTGAGCAGACGATTCATGAATGCATTTACGGCATGTTCACAGAGGATTAGAAATATCCTTCAGAGTTAAAGCTCGAAGCTGGTTTAGAAAAGCGTAATGGATGTTTGTGCATGATGGAGAGTTTCCACTTTGGAGCAGAGGCTGGGAAATCATAAACAACTGCACAAGACGGGCAAAGCAAATACACCAACAAATCAATGTATGATGAAACAGACGTAGAGTTCAGAGCAGAAAACTCATCCATAATTCCCTCAGCATTTAAGCATTATTTGTTAATGTTCGACTAATAACTACTGCTAATAATTGCACTGTTTATGAACAACCTAATTATACCTTAGGGATGCAAATGAATACAAATCCATGATTCAGATATTAACAGATAATGCGCTCTAAACATATTAAATCACCTAATTTTTTTGCAGTATTTTTTTTTTTTAATGTCTTATAATTGACACATTTTTCCACAATGTCACACTGCTTCTTCTTAAGGCCTTTACACAGCCGGGGCATGATGGATAAACAGCATGAATATGTGAAATAATCCATCAAAACTATTCATATCAGGAGCGATGTAAATTTGTGATGGTCGCAACACTTAATAAGAGGTTTTCATAGATTCGTGCAGGCAGAGGACCACCAACCAGGATCCTATTGACCCGAGCAGCATCTGGCAGTCTGTCAGAAGGAAGGTAAATTGTTGTACAGCCTAAATCACTGGAAGCTATTTCAGTTTCCTTTTAGCTACAGGCTCTGAATGAATTCGCCTCTGGTAAACAGTTCTTAGTTTGGACTACGGAGAGTCTGTAGTTGTCCACTGTAGGTATTGATTATGTACGTTCTGCACAATGTGATTGGTTGATGGCATCCACAGTGCAAATGGTCAGAAAAATCAACCCTGCTTCTGCCGTGTAACATTAATGTTAAAGTACTCATGACAAAATGAAAAAATAAATTGACAACCACAAAAAAAGAGTGTGTAAAGGCCTTTAGAGTCACTCAGTAAAATCAAAATATAATCATACTTATTCTTTACAGTGGTGTCAAGGCCGCCGCTGTCCAATGAGACAAAAGCATCAGAGCTGCTGAGCATCAGCATGTTAGCATTGTCATTCTGAACATGTTAGCATGCTGATTTTAGCATTTAACTAAAGTACAAAGCAGAGTCCGAAATTAACACCCATCAAGTGCCAAATGCGGGTAGATTTTCTGCTCGGTGAGTGAATCTCGGAAGGCTATCCACTATACTGGAGGGGAATGTTTGGAGGAAGCACACTATTGATCCTATTAGTGGAAATTCACTTTTTCATTCTGTTGTTATTTTTACACAGTACACACAGCGTGTACATTAACAAACAGAACCTATATACATGCATTAACGGAGGGACGTCAGAGTGAGGGAGCTGCCTCTGACAGGCACCCTGAGCCGTTGGGGGTTTGGTGCCTCGCTCAAGGGCACCTCGGCAGTGCCCAAGAGGCAAAGTGGCCCCACTCCAGCTACCAGTTCACACTCACTCACTCACTCACGGTTCACACACTTGGGCCATGTGGGACTTGAGCCGACGACCCTCCGGTTCCCTACTGACTGAGCTAAAGTTAAGGGGGTTAGCCCCAAAGCCTAGGTGAGCTGACCTTTAAAGGTGGACCAGCTATTGAGATGGACCTCCTATGAGTTTTAGGAGCCTATTATTATTAGCCTATTATTCATCATTTTTACTCTTTAGTTTATTGGAGCCTCCTTTGGCGAACGCGATGCTTACAGTGAGTAATCATTCCCAACCCGAAGACTGTCAGCTATATGCAGCAAGTGGAGAGGCATGGAGTCACACCATTGACATCCACACGGTGCATCCACGTCAGAACAATAAGTACTCTTCACACATAATGTAGTCAAGGCTCGCCATAAAATTCAAACACACACACACATCGCTGTGTTTGCGCACATCATGGATGCCCTTCTATGTCAACCTTTCAAAAATGATTCTCTGAAATAGGCCATACATAATAACAGCCTATCCAAGAAAATTGATTGGTCCTACAGTAGCATTAATGGCTAGATATCGCAATTGAATTACGTGGATAAGGACGGCATTATGTGTCTTTTGTGAGGAATGAGACACTTAATTCTCTTTGGCTGCTGGTCATTTAATTCAGTCTGCAGCAAGAGGAAAAGATTTCATTAAATAAAAAAATGACACTGCACCTGAACTGAGATCATTGCGGGAATAATTCCAGGACGACAGGGTTTATTTTTGCTCTTCAGATAGCGTGGAAATGTATATTATTTATTGCTGTGTAAAAAAAGGGGGGAGAATAGAAAGAAGTGTCTTATACTGTCCATAAAGAATGATACCCAGCACCACTGGGAACCCCTACAGAAGTCAGCAGTCACATTATCTCCCATAATTCATAAAACTCTCCCTCTTTGAAGTGCTGCCACCTGTTTTTTTTCTTCTCCCCCGGTGCTCTTCGCTCCCCGTCATCTTCATCCTCCTCCTCTTCCTCCTCCTTCTTCTGGGGACTGTAGCTTTAATGTCCTGTCTCATCTCTAAGGGTTTGGATGCGCTCTTGCATTTGGTATTCACCGTGAAACCGATCGCCCACGTGTGCCGACCTTGCGGCGGACCTGCTCCGCCTGGTAAGGCGGTCTGGCCTCGCCTGGAATGCCAAACGCTGCAGGCAACGTGCGACCCTGGGAGGTGTTGTTTCAGAGGAAAAGCCGAAATAATATCTGCATGTTTTTTTGTGTGCACCCCACCCCCACCCCCCTCCAAAAGGGCGTCTGCCATTGAACTGTTCGCCACAGTTCATCACTTTGGCAACACTTAAATATTAAATATTGGACAGTGCTGGGATTTTGATCGGCTTATTTGCATCGCAGCCACGGACGGTAACAGCAGATCTGAAAATAATTGCTCTCCTAAATGTCACTGCGGTTGTAGTATCTGAATTGAATGAACTAGGTAACCTATTCCCCAATTCAATATAAATAATCAGATATTAAATTTCTACAGTGTGAAAATATGCGCCCGCCATGGTGTTGCACAGTGTGCCGAGTGATGCAATGGGTCAATAACACTCCAAGGACACCAGAGTCACTGAATGTATCACTGCTGCATTTATCTGCACACATGAAATTACTGTGCACACATTGTTTAGGACTTTGCTAGCACCACGGGTCGGGGGATGGACTGGTGTGAACTTAAAGTTCTACCCTCTTAACGACGGCATGGTAGCGTTGTCATGGAGAGCTTGATGGTAGTACAACTCCACAGTTTCCATAATGCAACTCTGGCATCTTTCAGTAGACTTCCTCGGTCTTATAAATACCCACATCTTTCAAACGCCACACCTCCAGTTTGTGGTGCAGGCTTTCTGTTAAAAAGTAGTACTGTAAGTTTCAAGTTGAGATAACTCTTTCAAACGTTGGACATCATACTATTCTTTTCACAAGGCTGAAACAAATAAACTTTCACACCGAGGATTCAACCAGGGTTGAACCAGCAGTGATTGTGTGTCTGACAGGGTTAACCCACGTCGAGAAGAGGTGGAGAAGTGGGTCAGACCAGGGTCAATTTCAATGTGAAAGCTACGCATCAGGGTCAATTAATTACCGGGGTGGGACAAAACACTTCGGTTGCAAATGGGGGCGCAGAGCTGTGACGCAATTGTCACAGGACGCTGTAGCTCATAAACAAACGGAAGCAGGAATGTTTTCAGATCCACTGAACAGCGGACGATTTAAACAACATGGATATGTGGTGAGACGTCGAGGTAATCTTGGCCGTCTGAACTGAGAAAGAAATTAAGCGGTAGATGACGGGACGGCGGGGGACAACGTAGTATACACAAACATAACAAGGCTGCTGAATGAAACAGGCATGCGCCGAAGCCTGCACTGAAATGCACCGCATAAGCCGACCACCTCAAGGTGGTTTTTTTTAATTTCCAAATAAACCTGCAAAAAGATCCATCTGTCGCCTGTTCCATCTGTTATGAAATCACTAACCCAGTCCCGGGTCATTACATTATCAAGCAATTAGCAAACTTCATAAAATATAAACACATTTTATTACATTTGAACAAGCTCTAACATTATCCAACAGTTGCCACATGTCCGGCTGAACAACTTTAATGGCCTTTCTACATGCAGCAAATCTATACTGACATGGTGGAGTGAGTGAAATATACATTTCAGTCTTCATAAGTTTCTGTAATCCTTTTGTAAATGTTCCCATTATTATGATATGAAATAGCACAATGTGGCCCAATATATGATAAATGGGTACTGTAGACAGGAAAAAAGGTTCATGTTGATGAATAGCTACTGTAAATCTGCATGTTGTACAACATATAAATATATAAAAATGCTGCATCTACTATATCAACACCATATTATCCCAAAAACATGCATCATTTTGAGATATTGACATTTTGCACACATTGATGATGCCACTATCCTCCCCTCTCTGTAATAAGACATGTAAACCTCCACATTTGTCTAGCACCTGAGCTAATTGGTATGCTCCCGGGTTGTGACCCAGCTCTGGGTTGAACCTGGGCTCACTGGCTTGGTCTGAATCTACAAAAGCATGTTGTCCTACTGGTATTAGCACAGCTACGCCTCACAGAGCTGCTAGTACGTCTGTAGACTCTTGACTGTCATTGCTGTTTGGCCTCTGCCGCATCTGTCAGACAACTATTTGCCTCCAAAATGGAACCAACTGCAAGACACCTCCGCAAACTGCAGCTCCATTACCAGCTATTTGGAGCCAACCACCAAACACCTCATCATCGTCACTGCCCTAACTGTGATTAATGTGCTCTGCCCTGCTGGGGTTAAAACAACCGCAGCGCATGCCGTTTATTGGCTTCCCCTATGTGTTTGTTGACAAGCTGTCTGAGACACACTTAACATATCATCCGGCATGAAAAGGGAGGTGGCATGGCAGCTACTTTTGGGGTCAAGAGGTCAGCTTATTACATTGCCATCTTTTAACAATGGAGCTTCCTCCGACAGACAAATAGACGTACGGGTGGACGGGCACGGGAAGCTTCATCATGCGTGTGGCTTCATGGGATACCGCAGCATCTGCGGCAGTCGCGGAGAGACGTGACGCCCCGGCAGCCAATCGGGGAGGGAGAGGAATGCAGGATGGTAATCAGAAACACATGCTGGTGAGTGAGAGGGCCCTGTCTGCTGAGGGAGGATACCAAGAGACAAACATAGCTCCACACTCGGACGCACACACTAAATCGGATACACACAAAGGTCCTTTGTGAAAACATACCTAAACAGGGAGACGTAGGACATGTCATTTATTCTGCCTCGGTCCTGCTCCCTTTCTCAGCAGGGTTTCGGTTCACTCTGAAGGGAGAAAGGGGAACACAGCCGGCCCACTCAAGGTTTAGCAATAAGGAGCAGTCAAAAATGATAAAGTACCCTTACATGTTCATTTGACATTAAGAATAGTAGCTGGTTCTCCCTCGCTGCAGCCGCAGCTCCAGCCATCCTCGCCCTCAACAAACCGCGGGGCCTGTGCTATATATACAGGCAAGAGAAACATTGCAAAAAGGCCCGGTCATCAGTCATTTCCCTCATGATGGACCCTTTGGCATGTGTAACAGAGTTAAGACTGCGCTTACACGCCGGCTTTATGCGCTGACAACAAAAGCAAATTGCCTGAATAATGCCCAAGCAATAACAGTTTAATTATTATATCACAATGGTAGATTATGTGAGTAAAAGCCACTCAATAAATACACAAAAACAACTCACATAAACAAAACCAGGGTGAGCTGTATTTCTTTTTTTAATTCCATTTTTGTTCGTTTATCACCTACTGTAAATGGTTATTTATAGCGTTATGTGGCCCTTTCCAAAATTGGACACAGCTAATTTTATTTCCCGGGCTACTGAGCTTAACGATAAAGTGGGTCTGGAATTTATGGTGGTTTCCACTGGCTAACCAGGCCGGTCCAATAGCAGTATCAATCAGGGAGGAAACTGCTGCGAGGCCAGTGTTTTGTGGAATTAAGACTCCTGACTGCACAGTGTAGAGCTGCAATTATGTCCCAGCCATTCTGCTGGCTAGGCCTCTGCCATGCTCTCTGCACCAGCTGCAAACAAATTTGAATTTTTTAAATGCTTTTCAGTCCCGGCATGTAACACTTATTTATTTTTTTTATTACTATGAATTCAATTTTCTTTGAATACTTCTGCTACATACACAGGTTCCTGATGGGTGAACGTGCTTGCATGGGTGGTATTTAATTGTTCTGCTCAGGTGGGCTGAAAGCAGTGTGTTTAAAGCCCCTTTTCAACCTTTCGAATATGTGACATTGCTGCCTTCATCGAGTTGTTTCAGTCCTTCAGACCAAGGTGACATACTGTACATGTTCTTCACAGCTTTATTTAGAACACGACAGGATAAAAACTAGGGCTGTCAATCAATGAAAAATATTTAATTAAACTTTATCACACATACTTCATCGGTTCAAAATGGACCTTAAAGGGAGATTTGTCAAGTATTTAATACTCTTACCAACATCGGAGCGGGCAAATATGCTGCTTTATGTAAATGTATGTACGTAGTATTGGAAGTCCATTAACAACACAAAGCAATGACAAATATTACAGGTATTGAGTATAGCATTAAATTATGCTGCAATCATAACATGTTTATAACACCCGTCCCCTGAAGGAATTTTATGAAACACTGAGGTAAATAGAAGGTTAGCTGAATACAGCATTGAACATTGAAAAATTAGACATGAGAGCAGGTTTCTAGCTGAATTAACCAGGACTTGGTGTCTTAAAAGTGGTGAAGTTTACAGATATTTCAAGTGATGAGATGAGTGAGTTCAAGGACTTTGTTTCCTCTCACAGAAAAAGCTGTCTAAGCAAAAGATGTTTTGCAGAATGAAACCTTACAATTGCCACTTGAAACTGCTCCGGTGGATCTGCTGAAGCTCTATAATCTCTCAATGTATTTGCAGAAAGGCTGAGGGGTCAAGTGCATTTAAACATTTAACCACAAGCTTTACATGATGAAAATCAATAAAGTTTAGCAAAGTTAAAATCTTGTGTTTGTTTAAAATGCGTCACTGAAGGCCCAACTGTAGACACTTAATTTTTTACAGATTGAATTACAGACTGGTTGGCCAGGGACCAGGCAGTGACAAATGGCAAGGCACAGTTAGATGTCAAGTAATTTCTTATCATCTTAATACTCCTAAAGTTAGCCTTAATCGTTTTACAAATCGTTTTATCATGACTTTTAAATTTCAGCTTGTCGCTAATGGAAAAAACAGATAGATTTGCTTTCTGGGAGGTTTCTGGGAGGTTAATGCATTTTGCATTATTCTGCAGCCATCTTGTATCTCTTTGCAATAATTCCACATCTCTTTGTAGTCCTGCATGTCTTTGTAGTTGTTTTACATCAGTTTGTAGTCATTGAACGTCTCTTCGTAGTTGTTTTGAATCCCTTTGCAGTAGTTTAGATCGTTTTGTAGTCATTTCATGTCTGTGTAGTTGTTTTACACATCGCTTTGCAGTCGGTTTGTATCTCTTTGTAGTTGTTTGTACATCTTTGTAGTCATTTTACCGCTGTAGTTGTTTCACATCTCTTTGTTGTTTTGCATGTCTTTGTAGTTGTTTCACGTCACTTTGTAGTCATATTGCGTTTTGTTTTATGGTTATTTTGCATCTCTTTGTAGCCATATGTCTCTTTCAAGTAGTTTTGCATCTCTGTAGATTTTTGTATCTCTTTGTAGCTGTTTGTATCTCTCTGTAGTCATTTCATGTCTCTTCGTATCTCCTTGTTATCATTTTGCATCTCTTTGTAGTTGTTTGTATCTCCTTGTAGTCATTTCAGGTCTCTCTGTAGTTGTTTCATATCTCTTTGCAGTTGGTTTGTTTCATTGCAGTTGTTCATATCTCTTTGTGGTCATTTCATGTCTCTTTGTAATTCTTTCACATCTATTTGTAGTTGTTGCATCTACTTGCAGTTGTTCATATCCTTTGTAGTCATTTCACATGTCTGTAGTTGTTTTACGTCTCTGTAGTTTTGGCTCTCTTTGTAGTTGTTTGTACCTCTTTGTAGTCATTCCACATCTCTTTGTAGTTGTTGCACATCTTTTGATAGTCGCTTTGCATCTTTGTCGTGGTTTTGCATTTCTTTGTACTTAATTACATCACTTTGTAGTCGTTTCCCATCTCATTGTCTTTTTTTTCTTTTAGTCATTTAGATCTATCTGTAGTTTGTTTCACCTCTTTGTTTCCTGTCTCTTTGTAGTTGTTTACATCTCGTATTAGTTTTGTCTCTTTGTGTTTTGCATCTCATTGTATTTGTTTGACTATCTCTTTGTTTGCTTCATTTGCATCTCTTTGTAGTTGTCCGCAAAGTTTTGTTGCAGACATTTTGAGACCAAAATGTAAAATTGTCATCACATGTACACAAAGAGGTGCCTGTTCACAGCCATCATAGTTAGCGCACAGCTTCCTAAAGCTGTTGAAAAGCATACTGTACAACATACTTTCTCATTTAAAAGATTATTTACAGCATTACTGTGATGGATCTTAAAATAAACCATGTTTTCACTGGTGATTAAAGGGATAACAAATGGACAAACTCATCCCGTAGATACTATTAGGATATTCCATGGTTTTGTGTGGACACTCTGTTCTCTGTAAATAGGATATGACCACCCCTTCTGTGACTAAAATAACCTTCCAGCTTTTGGAAAGCAGGAGTGCCAGTGCTGTTTTTTCTCTGCTCAAAAAATATGTTGTCCTGACTCTTACCCTGAAATTACCTCTGCAGCGACCAGTGGGCCGGTGAAGGCACTGCTGTAGACTTGCAAAGTGAGATGGCTTTTGTTCTGCTTCAGTGTGACCAGCCCGGGCACACAAGTGCAGCCAGACAAATAACCAGATCCAGATTTGGTACGTAATGAGGTGTGATGTAGTGCTGCGTCGAGACTGTGGACATGAATTGGGTCTGAGGGTGAAATAAAATAAACAGGCCATGCTCGAGAGCTGTAATAACATGAGCTTCTCTTATATTAGAGCAGTCCAAAGTGAACTGGCTTCCACTGAAGTGCTCATGGTGAATTGTCTCCTTATTACTTCAGCATGATCATCCCAAAGATCTCATATTAGCAAGATAAAAGTATTTTTATCCACAGGGGTTTTCATTGTGGAAGTGTGTGTGGGGGGTATCTACAAGCTGAATTCATCCCGAAGGCAAACTGTATGGCAAAAAGACACATATTTGTAGTACAGAAGAAGGGATGTTGAACTATTGCAAACTGCTTACATCTCTTACTGCACCAGCTCCTTTGGGAGCTTTTCCACTATTGAACAGAGGAGGTTTAACTGCATTACAGAAACAATGTGTCTTTGGTCTCCATTCGTCTGCTCAGTTGATGCACACCTCCTGCTATTGTTAACAGTGTGGAAAATGTTTAGCTTTTATTGGACATACGCAGCTTTAAATCATGAAGAGATTGTTCGAAAGTAATTGATCGTTAAAGTAAAACACGAACAGACAGTTACCAGAGTATGGCAGGCCTGTCAGGCTTTGGATTCCTCCAAACGCTGAAGCTTAGCATGGGGAAGGTAATAGCCAAGCATTTCTTATTAAAGGAACAGTGCGTAGCATTTAAGGGGATCTGTTGACAGAAATGGTATATAATAATAATAATAATAATAATAATAATAATAAGGCTGTCAAAGTTGATGTGATATTGCGTTGATTTTTAGGTTGTAGCAGGCTCAGTTTTAGTTTTAGAGCTAGAGTGAAGGTACGTATAGTACGAAACCCTGCAACAGTTTGGGGAAATGACATGTAGCGTCAGCATATGTTCCCATCTAACACTGTGGGTTAAGAGTTTATTTCAACCATATTGTTGAAACACTGAAAGAGGCCACTGGAAAGACAAACCAAGGTGGTTTTCATGAGTTTTATTGTGTTTCTGTCGGGTTTGAATGATGCTGCACAAACAGCTGATCTACCTGCTGAAACTACAACGGGCGCGTACACACGCATTAATTGAGTTCCAACAATAAAAACATACTGTACATACATTTGTATAAAGCAGCATATTTGTATAGCATATTTATTTGTTTTGTCTCCCATGTTGATAAGAGTATTAAATACTTGACAAATCTCCCTTTAAGGTACATTGTGATAAAAAATGTATTAATTTCAGATCAGTCATGAATAACTACGAACAATCATGCGATTAACTGTGATTAAATATGTTAATCAATTGCCATCCCGAATTAATAACAGTATGGTTTCTTTAGTGTGTAATCACTTGAAAGTCACTACTGTGTTTTTGTTCCTTAGAATTAGGCATTTATACCTACATAGAGCGCAGGTCCTCTTTCTCACCATAGTTCTCCTCCATGCTTGGCACATACGATTCAGCTGGTTAAAATCTGCAACCTCACAGCTGGATGCTGCCAAATCCTAAACACTGTCCCTTTAAAATCAATTAAAGCAACTGTGTGTGATTTTTTTATATAAAGACACTAGAGCATATTGGCAGTTCAGCAACTACGTCACCTCTTAAATGTCCCGCTCTTTGTCATTACAGCTCATATCATGATAATGTCAAGGAGAGAGAGGAGAAAAGAAAGGAGGAAGTCAGGAGTCACAGTGACTTTCTGAGACAGACCAAAGAGGGGAGGCATCCTTCAGGTTGACATCGATGTGGAGAACTAATCTGCTCGCGGCTGTGATTCAGACCCAGAGGTGAGCCCTGTGACATTTTGAGCTGATTAGGAATTTCACCAGCCTAGCCTTTTGTGTCGTGTCAACTGCTCTGACATTGCATTACGCTGTTTCATTATCATGCAGTCACATCTAATAAGGGCACTGTCCTCCAACCTGGCGAGGAGGACTCTTTAATGCACGGTGGCCTTGAGAGGAGGGGTAAAAAGACAAATCAAGCCTGTAACTGTTTGATAAGTGCGACTGGGCGTTTGGCCCAGAACAAATTACATTACTGTCACATTATGTCCCTGGTATGCATGAATTAAGCACTGACTGGGTAACTCTTAAGCCCTCCCTGAATAACTTCCTCCCAAATCCTTCCTCTATTTTCTTTTTATTTATTTCCCACTGGGGAGGAGAGACAGACCCCTTAACAGACTCTCTCTCTTCATCTTTCCATCCTATTTGCATGGCGGACAATCTGACACTTTCACTGCTCAGCTGTTGGAATGTGAGAATTGCGCTGGGAGCGCAGTGCGGTTAGTCGATGGCCTTTTCTGTGCTGATTCAGACATTGCAAGATGATGAGAGGGTTCTACAGTCAGAGTGACTCTTCGGCCAACACTGCAGCAGCGCTAAGAGCAGATATGCATTTTTATTCAGGTCAAATGTCAGCCGTTTGCGGGCTCCAAGAATAGAGCATGTGTGGCTCAAATAAAGGTCAGCGTGCCCCCTGGATGGAACGGAAAAAAGGCCAAAGACATTTGGGAGTCTGAGGGCTCTTGTCCTGTCAAACTCTCTTCGAGCCTCGGAGCGGTGTGTCACACTTAGACTGACGTCTCGTCCAAGCAGATTAATTGTGAGATATGTCCATATCATCACCCTGGAACGGGACCGTCTGAGTGGACAAGAGCAGAGCGGCCTCCAGGGACTGAGCTGTCTCACTGCTAACAGCCTGTGTACACCCTCATGTTTGCGGACTTGGCTACTGAGGACTCTTTTAGGTAGACAAACAGTCCCTCTGTGTACTCCGCAGTTCACAAAAGTCACATCCTGCAGACGAATGTGTCCACGAGATATGAAATTGGCTGAGCCAAGCGAAGGGACTTTTGGCTGACCGTGTGGCGAGAGGGGAAGGACAGAACAATGTCATGAGACAAAAAAATGAATCTGACTCATCTATATCTGTCTAATTGTTTGTTCCCCGCTGATAACGCCAAGAAATGGCCGGGGGGGTGGGGGGGGGGGGGGCCCCCCCCCCCCCCCAAATGGTTTTGGGTTCCTCTCCCCCCCCCCCGCCCCCCCCCCCCCCGGCCCTCCCCCCCCCCCCCCCCTCTCCTTTTTTTTTTTTTTTTTTTTTTCCTCTCTTTTCTTTTTATTTATACATGTTAAAATTTTTTTTCCCCCCTTGGGCTATTAAGGATTATCTTCTTCTTCTTCTTCTTAATACACAATGAGACAGGAAAGAGGGTGAAGACGGGTTCACGTTAGAACACACTCTTCTCTTTTTCTAGTCAAAAAGGGGGGGAACATGACCTAATGGCTGTCTTTGAGTGATGAATAAGAATAATGGGATATGCAGGCTACCATATAGCACCCAAACACGCTGCGTTAAAGTGTGCCCGTTTCGTATCAGCGTCATGTCATCTCTCTGCTCGCTGTCTCCCTGTCTCTCTCTGCCATAAGCACAGAAAGCCGGCTATTCTTAGCCGACTCCCCCGCAGGTGAATTATGGATGAGATGAAAAGCTCATACTGATATTTGGCTGATCAAGTATCAAGCTAAAATGCCACTTAAAGTGTGATATAGCTCGCTGGGACGGAGAGCTGTCTCCAAAGACGAGCAACAGCACGGGCACGCGGCGAGGAAGGGAGATCATCAAGGGCAGCTGAACAGACGAGATACGACGCAGACAGCGAGGGTGACAGACAAACAGCCGTGGTCATCGGGGGCGTCCGGTGGGGAGAAACACTGTCTGGGCGTAGATAATAAGCCTCGCCTGGTTATTGCAGCACATCCAATGGCGCATCCCACAGAGACCTCAATTCTCTGTCACTTGGAGGCATGTCACTGTGGCACGTGACTCAGCCAGGTGCGTCTGATTCGTTTACGAATTTACGCCTTTGACTTTTTCCTGATTTCTAAACGTGTCCCTGTGAGCGCTGGCTTACGGCCTCGTTGATAGACAGCGTGCATGTCATACAGTAAATGTACATGCGCTGCGCGCTTGTATGAATTACCCCACACCTACATGCATGACACTTTTACAAGGTCACACACCGAGACGCCTCAGCGTACAGTATATCTATAGGGGAGACTTGATGCGGTTCTACAGGCTTCACTCAAGTATCTCCATCTTGTGTCACGACCTTGAAACATAATGGGATAAACACGGCCGGACTCGAGTGCTTTTGTCATTTGCACGTGTTTTCTGTGCTGGAATCAATCAATTTCTATATACAGTTGAGGTTAGAAGGTCTAAGCGTCCACATATATCTGCTGTTTATGGTGGCCATGACAGCTTAACGCACTGCAAACTAACACACATGCCAACCAACAGACCATAAGCCAGTGGAAGAAAAGATCCTCATGAATTCACAGCGTTGGACACCGGTGTTTGAGGTCCAGGTCAAACTAAACCAACACGGATTTATTTTATTGTAGTTTTGTTACATAATTTACATACAAACAAATTTTTTAAACCAAACCACAACCTTTCCTAGGCCTAACAATGAACTTTTGTTATGTACGTAAACCTACAAAGCTAAACCTACGCTAAACATTTAAGAGACTACATGTAACAAGCAGAAACTGTATGTTTCCTGTGAACACATACATTTATTTTGAAAAGACACTATTCCTGTAACAAGCAGAAACTGTACATTTCCTATGAGCGCCAACAATTATTGTGAAAAGACACCATGCATTTAACAAGCGGAAACTGGACCTTTCTGTGAACACAGAAGTATATTCTGAAAAGACACTACTCATGTTACAAGCTGAAACTGTATGTTTCTTTAAACAGGAAGTTTCTTTTGAAAAGACACTATTACTGTAATGAGTGGAGACTGTAAACATGGAAGTACATTTTTAAAGGGCGTTTCCGTGAACACACAAGTTTATTTTGAAAGGATGCTATGCATGTAACGAGCAGAAACTGTACATATCCTGTGAACTCTGACATATATTTTGAAAAGACACTATGCATGTAACAAGCAGAAACTGTACATTTCCTATGAGCGCCAACATTTATTTTGAAAAGACACTATGCATGTAACAAGGGGGAACTGTACATTGCCTGTGAACACAGAAGTTTATTTTAAAAGGGCACTATGCATGTAACAATTGATGACTGTACATTTCCTGTGAACACAGAAGTATATTTTGAAAAGACACTATGCATGTAACAAGCACAAACCCTGACACGTCCAAAACTGACGCTAGAGGGTAAGGCCACTAATCAAACTGCAGTATTTGAAGAGTTGGTAGTGAGAATGTGTAAAATGTGAAAATGTTTCCTTTTTGATTGTGTTTCATACCTACAGTATGTTGGAACTTTATTTTGAAAAGAGACTGTATGCATGTAACGAGTAGAAACTGTGCATTTCCGGCAAACAAAAGTTTATTTTAAAAAGACACTATGGTTGTAATGAGTGTAAACGGTACATTTCTTGTGAACGCAGAAGTTTATTTTGAAAAGACATGAAGCATGTAATGAATGGAAACTGTACATTTTTCCAGTGAACATAGAAGTTTGTTTTGAAACGAGCAGAAACTGACGCACCGTCCCTGACACATCCAAACCTGATACGAGAAATGAAACATCCTCGTTTGAAACGCAGAGCCACTTACTGAGCATCGGTATTTGACGAGTTGAGAGTGACAATGTTTGAAATGTGAAAATGTTTCTTTTGTGCGATAGCGTTTTGTCTTGTGCTTTCTTTAGTTGCAGAGCGTAGAGCTCTCAGGGCCACCGTAGATTTTGTTTTAAATTCTGCATTTATGCAACCAGATGCAAAACAGTTCTTTGTACTGTCTAACTGATTTCCACAACACTGCCTGGATGCTTGAATGCTTGACTTGCGCCCAAAACAAATGTGTCCAAATATAACCAGCAGTGACATCCTGTGTCAGTAGCCTTGGAAGAAGTGAAATAGAAATGGAATACATGTTGCAAGAGTCGGGCTCTTGATGTCACCAAAGACAGAACACAACAACTCAGAAACATAAAAGGCAGCATGAGAGTTGTTGTCCAAAATAAGCTCTCGTGTCTTGGATACTTTTCAGTGGTTCAGGCAGCCTCGTATAACACTTCTGCATATGTGGGAATTTAATTACCTCTCGAGGGATTACCTTTCCGGTGATTGCCACTTTCGAAAGCCTCCTTGATGCCAAACACAACACGACCCGTGCAGGCGTGGCCCTACTGTTCACAGAGGAACTGAGCACAAAGTCTTCAAGTGCTTCCAGCACAGGTGCTACAGGAAATCAGCTCAACCATGAATACTAAATGACCCAAGGTGTACAATGGTACCTCTCAAATATGTGCTTGGCCCTGGTCCAGTAGAAGAAGGGAAACATGACTCCTGCATAATATACTGTATAGCACCTGATTTGAGTGTTATCAGGCCATTAAATAGGTGTTACCAGTCACCATGAACACCACAAATGTAGGTCATTAGGGGGGCTACTATACCTACTACACTGTAAAACTGAAAGTGGAACTGCTTCATGTTCTAACATATAAAACTGAATCACCTTTGGAGTAACAACAAACAAAAAGGCTTCTTTACACAACAAAACTACAACTTCTTTAGGTTTATGCAACAAAAATACAACTTCTTTAGGGTTAGGCAAAAAAACTACAACTTCTTTAGGTTTAGGTAACAAAACTACAACTTCTTTAGGGTTCGGCAAAAAACTACAACTTCTTTAGGTTTAGGCAACAAGACTACAACTTCTTTAGGTTTATGCAAAAAAGTATAACCTTTAGATTTAGGCAAAAAATACAACTTTAGGTTTAAGCAACAAAACTATAACTTCTTTAGGGTTTACACAAAAAATAAGAAATTCTTGCAACTTCTTAAGGTATAAGCAAAAAAACTACAATTTCTTTAGGTTTACGCAACAAGACTACAACTTCTTAAGGTATAAGCAAAAAAACTACAATTTATTTAGGTTTAAGCAACAAGACTACAACTGCTTTATGTTTAGGCAAAAAAATACAACTTCTTTAGGTTTAGGCAACAAGACTACAACTTCTTTATGTTTACGCGGCAATAAAAACCTCATCTTCCTTAAGTTTAGGTAACAAAACCATCCCTAATTTAGGTTTAGGCAACAAAAACACAATTTGTTAGGTTTAGAGAAAAACCCTGTGTTTTATGTCCCATCTATGGTCCCTGACCTCCACCCCTTATGGAGTTTCATGCTGTCTATGCTACAATGCCTGACTTCTGCGTCTGCTCCGATCAAAATTACTACGGTCACTAGAGGTCACTGTCGTGTTCTTTTATACCTTCCCAATAGATGAAAAAACCTACTTGTGGGTGTAGTAGGCCCCTAATGGTCCACATCTATGGGGCTTATAGCAACTGACAACACCTATTTAATAGACCGAAACTGGATTTGTGAGTTGTCTTTAGTGACGCTAGCATTCGTTGTGATTCTGTGATATTCCCCCTATTTTTCTTTTGGAAAGAATTGGGTTTGTGGATACTCCGCGGGGGCTGCTGGATCACTGTCAGACGTGACACCGTGTAAGCTGCTGTTTGTTTTCACAGCTTCTTTTCATCGTCGATGAGTGCGCTATGACATGACAGATATCAGGGAAAACATTTGTCTATCATGCCCTTCACAGATGTCCCTAGGAAATAAGTGCTTGTAAGATACACAGAGACAAACTCTGTGCTGCACTTTAATGTTTTTACCCGTGTTTTTTCCTGCTGAAACAAATCAGATTTATACAGTAAATACACTGCACCCATACAGGTAGTACCCAAGTGCATTGGGACCACTTATTCATCCAGCTTATAAGTTACTACAACAGGACATGATGAAATTTAACCTCTAAAAACTAATAATATAAACAAGTAGCAGTACAAGTCGTAGGATCTAAATGAATTTGTGAGGAAAAATTCCAATCACCAAGCTATGTAAATGTATCCACAGCCAAAATCACTTTGGTCCTTGCCATCTAGGTTATTTACGAGCTCTCATTAGCAAATGACTTTCACATAGGCCAGTATACTCCGCTTTCACTTCATACTGTAAAAAAGAAAAAAAGAAAAAATCCACAGAATTAATGTTCTGGAAAATATAGTCGTAATAAAAAGTGTTGCGAGCTCTTGCGCCACCGCCAAAATACGTTCCCCTCCTATTCACTCAAATCAGCACAATTAACCTGCAGGAGAGAACACGGTGTTTCAATTCATTACCGCCCACAGCACGACAATGGGCATCTGTTCAGCGCGGCTGCGTTTAGGAGCTGCACGCCGACATGGGGGGATTCTTACTGTTGCTTTGGCTCGACTTGAAACCGACGCAGGGTGCTGGCTCGCAGACAATGTAAAAGAATGAGCAGAAAGCACAGTGAGATCTTTATTTTGGAAATGGGGCTTAAAGTTTGTTCACGTATCACCACAAAGCTCCCAAAACTTTCTGTGGTGCTGTGCAGTCTATCAGCCTTATCATAGGTGATACCATCTGGCGTGGCAGGGCGAGTGATTGAATGACTGCTGAGTGCGTGGCATATTGCCGCGTGGCAGGTGGATACATTAAAGCAGCCCCAGGAGAGTCAGCGGTAGCAGGCATGCTGAACCCCTTCTGCCTCCGCTGACATCCTCCAGGACGCTCCAGTCCAGCTCCACGTCATCGTCCGTACACAGCAACAGAGCTGCTGTGGGGAAACACGCTGTTGTGTATGATATGGACGCAGCATGGGGTCTCTGAGAGACAATAACAGGGCTCATATGGGGAGAATGGGGAGATATTGAGTTATGACATACACATGCTGGCATCATGACGTGGCAGGGTCTGTGGTTGCACTGAGTGGTACTGTGGAGATCAGCATGCAGGCCATGTAGGCTACCCTAAACACTTCTGAATTACTGCCTTCACCTCCTGGTAGGCATGATCACGCTTACGTAAAAGTCACATTTTGTCTTACATTAGCTGTGAATTCAACACTACCACATTAAAGGTATGTTTAAGACAAGTCAGGAAAATCTCGCTATTTTACCAGTTAAGATCCACAACACATGAAAGTCATGAATTTAAAAAATTATTCGGTGCACGGTGGAGTTTTCTCATAAACAAACAGAAGTTATGTCTTCATTAATATGTAAGTAGCATTTTAGCCAGTTGTAACTACTGTCCTGTTTTGGTTGTTTCTATATCTATAACAATAACAATATAAAACTAAATTGTAAAGAAATGTAAAGTAGCACAAAATGGAAAATATTCACATACAAATACATCAAAACTGTACTTAAACAGTTAAATCTGTTAACCATATATAACTACATGTATTTTTTTGGTAAAAATGTGCCTTTTAAAAATACAGCTTACCTAAGAAAATACACACCCAAGACCCACATGGTTGAATACCAGTCCTCCATCCATCACAACCTGTCCAACACCGTCAGTATTCAAGTTTAATAGAAAAAAACACCTGTGCCATAGTTAATGTGCTCAGTATTAGGGGGTTAATGTGTTAATGAAACACAATATATCCCCAAAAATATATCAATATCAATCATAATAGGATTGCATCATGACTTAAGGATCGTGATAATATCATATCAGAGGCCCTTGGTGATTTCCTGGGCTGGGACTATTTTCAGATGCAGATTTGTACTCTAGCGTGTATTTCAAAATAAACTACAGTGTGTGTTCATGGTAATGAAGGAACAATGATGAATGAACAGTGTGGTTCATTGGTGTATTCTTTATAGCTAGGGGTGTATCAACCCATCAATCTGGATCGATATATCGATTTAATGATCACCTATTCAATAAGTTAATGCCCTTACTTTGAAATTCTTAACTGATAAAAAACATTTGGTCTTAAACATGAGATTTGTGGGCCTTTCCAGTGAACAGCAGGTCTATTTTTATTCTTTTTATGAAAAAGATGAGATGTTTTTCATCTAAATGTCTAGAAGAGCCCAGTAATAAAACTGTCAAAACATACTGTAGTAGCGTTTTGTGAACTGATATAAATGTAACTGATTGTTACACTGACAATAAGAAAAAATACAGATTATCGCCAGACTTGTCTGTTAATGCTTTACATTCATGGGCCACAGAGTTCAGTTTTTCTCTATGTTTCAGGCTCACATTACATTGTGAAAGCAGTTCAATGCCTGCTTTCAGAAATCCCGGTCTCTGTGGTTAGATCACGACCTGCCTTCCCTTTACAGCTCGTCCAAACCAGCAGACAAACCGAAGGCCGGCCACTGCAGCCGACTGCGGCACGTTAACTGAAAACAGAAATTAAAAATACATTCTACAGATTCAAATTGTACAACTGCCGCCTGTATTTGGAGGTATTTTGACAGCTTTTGTCAGAACAGGGACAAAGGAAAATGGCAAATATCTCCTTATATGATAAACTCAATGGAAAACCATTGTGCAGTGACGTAAACGGTTAAGGAATGCAGGAAATGAGCAAAACCAGGCAGGAATTTTTCTTTACACTCCATCATCATCTAAACAATTGATCATAAAAGACTAAACCCAAGCGCAAAACAAAACCCTAACACTGCATTTACACACATTTCAAGGTCCGGCTTGTGTATAAAAGATAATTGATGGATTAGGTCTATTGTATTTCCAGATCTGTGCAGGTTAGCGACAGGCTTCATTTACATCCCTTTGTCCCTATAGAGATGAAGCAGGGGCTTTTCCTGTTGCCTGTTGATGTCATATCCCTGCAGAGGATAAACCAAGAGTGTTTCCTGTTGATATTAGGATGTCAGCTCCCATCTGTTTGTGCAATCACTGAAAAGACAGACATACAAAAAAACAAAAAAAGAAGAATTGACCTTGTCTACCGGAACACATCCTGACCGGGCAACCGCTCAACTCTCACTGACCGCACCTTCATCCTCCCATTGAAGTCATACAATGATACACACACACAGTGTCAGCTGCCTATCCACCTATACAGCTATCACATTTCCACAGCTCCCACTGCTCCGTCCAACATTTCCAGCGGCCCTGCAGTATAATTCAAAATAAATCATGCAGGAATATAGAGCCGCATGAAGTAAACGATGGGCCAGTTCCAGTGTGAGTAAATTCTCCTGTTTAAGGGCTGAAACTGTCATGAATATGAAATATTAACATTTACATTTGTATTTCCGTGCGTTCAGACATGCTATTTAGAACAATATATGGTATTAACGCTTTGGGATTTGAAGCCACAGCTGTTGCTATTACAGTGGTTACGTACCTGGTTGAGGCCGGCATGGGAAACAAGGATAACACGGTGAGGACATTTTCCCACCGGTTAATAAACTTGCAGCAACACCAGTTACACCAGTTCACTTATTACACCAGACATTTTACAAGAAAAGATGATGCTAAACATCTGTAGAGCACTTAACTTAGATGTTTAATGTTGTTAAATGTTGTTTAGTGTTGTTAATTTTAATGCGATGTCACCCGTTCCGTAGCTGTCAACCAAAACAAACCAAAGCTAGCGGCCGCGAGCCAAGATGAGAAAGTAGAAAATATCAGAGGCTTTGCATGGATTCGACCTGCACTCTCATATTTTAAATCCAAAGTAGCAGACACTACATATATAGGACAGTATGGAAACACTTTAAATTTACTACATTCTTTTACTATGAAAAGCTGAGCTAGACGTCAGGGCTAAAACTGCATGCAAATGTGTAACATGCAGTCAAGCCAGCCGTCACTCATCTCTATGGTCATGGTTCGACACAACTGTCATAACTACAAGTGTATGATTCAACTTATTCCCGTGGTCTAGTGTTAAAAAACGTACCAAAATCCTAATAAATTCTAATATCGAATTGCAATACTTAAAAATCATATTAGGTATCAAATCGGCACCCAAGTATCATGGTAGTATCGAATCAAGAGGACGATCAGGCGTATCGTACAAGCCCTAACTAACATGCACTAAAAGCTGCACGCTGCCGGCCCGGCTATGTCAACAAAACACAGAGACGCTCAGATTAGAACGCACACAGAGGGAGAGTGACTTCATTCTCTGCTCAGGTAGACGTTACTCCTCTATATCTTTACATACACAACAGTTGTTTGCTGCTATATTAACGCTCTGGATATTGTATAGAACAGCTTTAAATAAGAGGCATGTAGAGTGGAGAGAAAATGCTCCTTACTAATATAAATGTCATTTCAGCACTCTTCACAACGACAGAGAAGAAGCGTTTGCTCTAAATTGAGTGTTGTTGATGATCATCCCTATGCTATCTGATTAATACGGCAGGAAGCCTGTACATGAAAGCACGTAAAAAAACACTATGGAGGCTATTTCCTGCTCCTGCAGTTTGAATTGTCCTCCGCGGTGTCAGTGGATCGGTAGCACAGCTCGGAGGAAATGGAGCTGTGTGCACAGATGGGCGCCCACACGGCCCCACCTCCGAGTGAAACGACAGTAAAATGGTGTGCGTGTGTGTGTGTGTGTGTGTGTGTGTGTGTGTGTGTGTGTGTGTGTTCCTCTCTTTGCATCCATCATCGTCTGTTTTTAGGTGGGAAGGTCATCCATGCATGTGCCTAATTTGTGCGTGTACGTCTGTGTGGGAGAGCGCAGCTTGACTCCGATTGTTGACACTGGCTCGGTGACAGTCTGAACACTCAGCTGTGTTGACGAGTGGGAGTCTCGCCCCGCCTGCCCCTTTGTGGGGAATGAACATTAATAATTCAAAGCGTTCTCGATCTCGGCTGCCTTCGAGGCCCGTCACCCATTACCCCGGGATGAGCTGATATTGCCGTTGCATGAAAGGCCACCGACAGGCAAAAAGGCAGGGGAGGAAAACTGTGATGCGCCGCTAAAAGGCACCCCTGAGGTTTCTGCTATCGGCTCCACCGGGGTGAAAGGCAGTATGAGAGGGCGGATAATGTTTTTTTTTTTTTTTTTTTTTTTTTTTTAAATCCGCCATCCTTGGCTTTAGCTTGGATGTGCATAAAGAAAGCCGTCTCTAATAAGAATGATCAAAGTATGAAAATGATACAGATCAGTTTTGATGGTGGCTGTGCAGCCATTTCTGCACTCCGTCTCTTGATTCCCCTTATTTTCTAAGCTCCAGGTTGAGGTAATGCACGGCGACAAACAGAAAGCTCTGCGTGAAAATGGCTCGTGGCTAGCTTTTCATGCTCTGATCCCTGTAGTGAGGTGGGATGATGTCTAATCTAACTCACACTGCTAGCCTGATGCGTCTGCTTTTACCCTGCTGGCACGTGAACTACCTTAATCTATCCGGGTGATGTCACATGATAGCAGCTATCATGAATAGCTCACGAATCCCGAAGCAAAAACACATGAAAAGATTATCAAATTGACAGTTTATTGTCTTTGACAGGCGAGGAAGCGCATGTAAATACATTAAAAAAGCAAATGGCTGCGTTTGTCAGCTTGGATTATCATTCTCATATTTCTGTCCATTATGAGCATCATGATAACATTTTACTTACCGCCTTTGCTGCAGATTCAAGACATGCAGTACAGCAAAATGAACCTCAATATAACACGATCATATCAAACACCACGAGGCAACACAGAAAGTAGTCCCATAGAAATCCTTGTAGCTGTTGCAGTGAACAGCATCACACAGCTGATGCACTTTATGGATCTATAAAACAACAAAGCAAAGAATAAAAATAAACACTACCATAAAATATGTAACATAAAATTCATCTGTATAACCTTTAACCCAAAAGTATGAACAAAGTATAATACGACAGATGGCTCCAGTAAATTTTCATTAAGAAATGCAGAACCACTTGATGAAATCTCCATAGTCCAAACTGCGATGGCAAACTACACCAGCATAAAATCAAGAGTAAAGATTACACATTCAACAGCCATGCTAGCAGCTTGGTCAAGTTGTAGTTAGGCACAGTGCTACTTTGAGCTAAATGCTAACATGCTCACAGTGACAAATATGGGTGGGAAAAAAATGTGATTCATCGTGATTTTTAATGTCAGAATCTGTCAAAGCGCATTTATTGTTATATGTGTTATGTCGTCCCATATCCATCGACCAAAACAAACTCCAGCGATCCACAGCGAGAAAGTAGAAAACAGCGAAGGGTCCGCATGGATACAACCCGCACCCTCGCATGTTAAATCCAAAGTAGTGAACACTGCACACAGTAAATTACGGAAACAATTTGGGTTTCACACATTGCAGGAAAAGCAGAGCTAGACATCACGGTTAAAGCTGCATGCTAAGGAAATATCGTATTACGATAACCAGCCGTCACTCTCATCTCTGAGGTCAAATTGGCCGACGCTACAACTGTAGAGCACCAATATACCACCATTTATGTTAAATACATTCAAAAGGCCCTGATGGAGCTGATTAAGGACGTATAAAGAGAATGACATTAATGGGAGAGCAAGCGACAGACTTGGAGAAGTTAGCGGAAGTATACAAGTTACAATGTCTGGGTTTCAAAATAAGGTGTTAAAAAAGGGAACTGTATATACAAGATACATATATGGAAACAAGATTAATTGGATTATATTAACCAGAAGTATAAAACATTACATGTCCCTTATAAATTTAAAAGAAAAGTCCAATAATTTGTGAGGGAAATGTCTTTACTCTTTGATTTTTGGGTTGCTGGAAAAAATAAACAATTCCTGACAATACAGACACAAAATCAGGCATTTTTACTATATCAATTTACATATTTTCCAAAGTAAAAGTCCCTAGAAGTGCATGATTCAACTTTTTCCTATGGTCTTGTTAATTTTTGTTAAGTTAACAAAAATCGTAATAAATCCTAACACTGAATTACAATACTTGCAAAATTGCAATACTTAAAAATTGCAATACATATTGAATCGGTAACTAAGTATCATAATAGTATCAGATCGGGAGGAAAGTGTATCATCACAGCCCTAATCATGACCAGCTGACATATGTTGAACTATCCCCTTAAATCCACAGTTTACGTTATGCAACAATGTGCCCTAAATGAAGTTGACTTGTGTAAAACAGAAGGAACAAGTCCGTTCCTGTGGTTAAGCTGCATTCATAACTTAACAAGGGTCAAGCTTACAGGTCAACAGCACCTGATCCTCACAGCTGTTTCTCAGGGATCTTCTGGGGGAAATATGTGAACCATTTAACCCTTTCTAACCATGTTGGGAAATATTCCTTTGCTCTTGTGGTAATTAGGCACATCCACCAATGAGGTGATTCAGAAAGACAAGCTGGCCTCAGTCAAGTTGAAACTGTCAGATTAGATTCTTAATGCGGTCCACCTTCTGCTGGTACTCACTTAGCAGCTGTTAGGCACTTCTTAAGAGACTGACTGTCACTTAACCTCAACTCAAACAAAGTGCCCAAGATTTTGGTTTTGAAGCCGGTGATGGCGCAGACAACGGTGGGATATTCTGACAAAGTGCTCCTGCTTCTGTTGTCGACAAGCTAATGAAATGAAACCTGAGCATCAAAGCCGAGTAAATGTCTGGACTCTGGTCATTCTGCGAATTTCTGCCTAAATTGTTATGCAAATAGTCAGTGGTCATGTCTGTAATGTTGGGCTGTCAATCGATTAAAATA
Source organism: Pterois miles (assembly GCA_947000775.1). Taxonomy (NCBI): domain Eukaryota; kingdom Metazoa; phylum Chordata; class Actinopteri; order Perciformes; family Scorpaenidae; genus Pterois; species Pterois miles. The sequence continues at coordinate 25,365,962 of CAMQGK010000634.1, read as the reverse complement.
TATAATTGGGATTAATCGCATTACTGTCCATAGTTTATCATTATCAATCGCAAATTAATCACATTTTTTATCAGTTCAAAATGTACCTTAAATGGATATTTGTCAATTATTTAATAATCTTATCAACAAGAGAGTGGACAAATATGGTGCTTCATGCAAAAACATTTATATATTCATTATTGGAAAGCAATTAACAACACAAAATAATTACAAATATTGTCCAGAAAATAAGCTCAAATCATAACATGACAAACTGCAGCCCAACAGGCAACAACAGCTGTCAGTGTGTCAGTGTGCTGACTTGACTATGACTTGCCCCAAACTGCATGTGATTACCATGAGATGGGTGAGATGGACATGTCTGTAAAGGGCCATTCACATATCTAGAGGTCAGAGGTCAAGGGACCCCTTTGAATCTGACCGTGCTGGTTTTATCTTTGCCAAAATATAGCAGAAGTTCGGAGCGTTATTTAGCCTCCTTCATAAGCTAGTATGACCTGGTTGACACCAATGGAATCCTGAGGTTTAAAATAAAAATTGAGTTAATGTGTTAAAGAAATTAGTGGCGCTTAAACAAATTGCCGTTAACATGTTATTACCACGCACTTTCACAGCCCTACTATAATGTTAAATCCAGCTGTACTTATCAATCAGATCTGGCGAGGACCCTAAGGGATGCGCTGCTCCACTCAGCTGACCATTCAAATGGTGACGTACCTTATCGTGGAATGCAAACAACATGGTGGCCCGCTCGTACACTTTCTGTTATTCTGTCTTAAAAACACTGTAAGTGAGAAATAGGCTATACTACTGTTTATCTCATTTCATTTCAGAACTAGTTTGACAGCTTGGTCTACGTTTCATGAGCAGCACGCATTGTGCTGGATGGGCTCATTTGTATAAAGGACTGTTCTTGCCTTTTCCTTTTGAAAGAGCAACAGCCAATGAGGAAAATCCAACATTTGGCTGACCAATCGTGGAACTTCAGTCACTCAGTCATAGACTTTCACATTTGTAGGGCTGGTCCTCTGCGTTCCAGCCAAAAGCCAGACAAAGAATCATTGCCCCGAGAGCCACATGTGCAGGTTTACTCTCCCCGTCCCCAGAAATAAAGTTCACCTCACCCTATACGTGTGGGCGGCCACTAACTTAACATGCAGTCTGGATATCACTATGCTATCACCGCTCTTCCATTTCCCTGATTTGCACAAATCCATATTAAGCTGCGATATGTCTTTGGGGTTTGGCACCTTCACACCTTCAGCGTGGAGGAGATGAGAGCCGGCCTGTTAAATATTAATGCGAGGCCCAGATGCCCGACTGGCCGCTGGCATTTATCTTAACCTGCTCCAGCAGGTGCGAGCCCAGCAGGTCCCATTGGCATCCAGGAGGAGCACTCAACCTCTGGATCATTTAGAGGCGTTAAAGGATTATATCTGCGCTGAACCGAGACTGGACCAATACACCCGAGGGGATGGGACTGAGAGGGAGCGAGAGAGAGAGAGGGGGAGAAATGATTGTGTCCTCTCAGCAAGTGGAGAGAGAGGGAGCTGGGAGATGGATGGGGTGTGGTGTGCGCCTGGGCAAACACTCCCCGCTGTTTGCTTCTCTCTTCCCATTTTTCTCCCAAGGGCAAACAGAGAATCGAGCGAGCTGCAGCTGTCTGAGCATGTGTGTGTGAGTGGGTGACCTACGTGGCCTCTACATAAGTAGGAGGGAATCACCACCAACAAACCTCCCTCCTGGGGCCCTTGGCCACTGGCCCCCATCATTACTCCCCCGAGATCCCCACAGGCAGCACCACAGCCCCCTGCCACCAGCCTCGTATTAACCGTAATGAGGACACCGCGGTGTGGAGAAGAGGAAGAGCACGATTACGTGTCACTGCCGAGGAATGCGACGCTCGCTAGCTTGAGAAGCACGACAGCGCTCGCCCTCCTTTCCCCGTCGCATACCTCCCCTTGCTTCCTTGCCTCTATTTTTCTCCAACAAGAACAGCGCTAGCACAGGAACGCAGTACATCATGTTGCTGTAGCATCTGTCCCCAGCATATGATCCTCACATCATCAGAACAAGCTGTTGAGAACAAGTGGGGGGCGATGAGACAACCTGGCTGCTGAAAACTCAAACTGTGGCCCATTTTTTAATCTGGATAACATACCACTGTGATATGCCGCACATAAATGATGTACCGGATATGAATTGGTTTCTGGGTACAAGGACACACATGCACTTACAAGCACAATGGGCCAGGCTGTAAGGCATCTGTTTTAGAACAAATCTTTTCATGATAGATTTGTAGGTTGAAGACTGAGGAAGGGTCCTTGGCTGTATGTTTGGAGTGTATATTTGATTCAGAGAAAATGGAGACGGGGAGGTCGTAGGGAGCCAAGGAAAATAGGAGCACAGCTGTAGAAAGGAAGGTTCTGACTGATGTTATCTTTCTCTATTGACGGCAGAAAAAAAAGGGAATGGAAATGGTGGCTTGCTCTTCCTCAGCACCAAATAAAAGATATATGTGCCAAAAAGCATTTGAAGTATACTGGCATTCATTTTTCTATCAGGTCTTTTGATCTGTTTGAAGGTTGCTCAACTGTTAAACCATGTGGGTTATGTACAGTATGTCAAGTAAGCGGTTACTGCCAAGGTGCAAATTATATGGTTTAATGCTGCTATGGCTTGCCAGGTGTAAAACTATGGCATTGCAGGGGTGCGAAAAGGGCATAAATGCAAGATTAGGGCTGTCAATCGATTAAAATATTTAATCATGATTAATCGAATGACTGTCCATAGATAATCACGATTAATCGCAAATTAATCACTCATTTCTTAGCTGTTCTAAATGTACCTTAAAGTGAGATTTGTCAAGTATTTATTCCTCTTATCAACATGGGGGTGGGCAAATATGCTGCGTTATGCAAATGTATAATTTATTTTTGGAAATCAATTAGCAAGCACATGATTATCATAAAGTGGGCATGTATGTAAAGAGGAGGTCAGAGGTCAAGGGACTCCTTTGAAAATGTTCATGCCTGTTTGTCCTCACCAAAATTTAGCACAAGTTTAGTATGACAGTGACGCTACAACCTACAAGATGAATTAAAAAATGCATTAAATATTTAAAAGCATTATTATCAGGTTAGCGTTGACAGACCTGAAGACTATATAACTTGCTCAGACACTTTGTCGATTACTTTATTAGTTCATCTCCAGAAAACAAATTAGCAACTATTTTGATGATTACAGTAGAGAAATCTTGATGCGTCCGGCTCTGAATCTTGGACCACACTGTCAAGCCAGGTGATCTAGGTCTAAAATGAAATGAGTTTCAGCAGTGGCATAGCCTATTTCTCACTTAACATGTTTTCAGAAGTAGATTTTGGTGGATTGTTTAGATGGAGTAACAGAAAGTTTACAAATAGGCAGCCATGTTGTTTCCAGTTTGACACTCCAAACAGTAAACCAGGGACCAATCAGGTTCATCCAACGACTGGGTACGTCACCGCTTGAATGGCCAGTTGAGGGGAGAAGTTACAAGATTGGCTGGTTGGAGCTTCCTCATTGCCTGTTGGACTCTCGAAACTTGGACCAAGCTGTGAAACTAGGCAATCTAGCTCTAAAATTAAATGAGACTCAGCAGGCCGCCACGTTTCCTGTTTGAAATGGCAAGCAGAAAAACAGGGACCAATCAGGTGCATTCAACCATAAGGTACGTCACATGGGCTGTTGAGTGGAGCAGCGTGTCCCTTAGTGTCCTCACTGGACCTGGTGGACATGTACCGCTGGATCTAACGTTATAAACATAAGCACTGACCATTTCTGTAACAACTGAGCCACAAATTCTCATATTGCTCATACGTGGTCCAGACATACACTCTGTTTTTACCAAGTCTTGTTTTCCTAAATATAGCTGAACCAAAACAGTAAAGATAAGATAAGATAAGATATTCCTTTATTGGTCCCACAGTGGAGAAATTCACAAAGTTGTGGATTGTAAAACAAAAACAATGCGCTAAAAGCTCTCTGGGAGATGATAATTCTTTGTCGCTACCAGTGACCTTTTTCGATTTACGAGTAGTGATATACAGTACAGTACAGTAACCATTAAGGAAAAAAATGTTGATTACTGACAGCTTCTAAAGAAAAGGAAAAACAGACAAAACTAGAAAAATGCTGCATGGAAAGGCCACAAGAGAAGCAATGACCTTACTCAGTATTCCAGGAATGGCTCCTTTTGTCAAGACGTACTCGTGGCATTTTACGGTTTTGCCAGACTCTGATATGGTGATGTTAACAGCAAAGTGTCCTTTTGAAATACCTATAGGTATTCTTTTAAGCTGAAAGGCCGCTATTGTGAGAAGCACCCCTACCGTACCCTCTCAAAGTGAATGGGCCAACGGGTGAAGGTCATGACTACTGGGAGGAAATGTATGAAAACATTCAGCAGCTCTGTGTGTGTGTTAGTGTGTGAATTAGCGGTCGTGGCTTGAGTAGCAGATGGGCATTCTGTATGACTGATGGCCATGTGAAACATGAAGGTGTTGTGTCAATAAACGATGTTCCACCCCATCCATCAATCGCCACTGACAGCAACATGTGCGCATTTTTATCCGTTACACTTAGAGCATACCATGCACACATACACAAGACAAGCACAAACAGCCCTGCACACCCACAAAACCCACTCACAGTGTACAGTATATACACAGGAACACCCACACCTCCACAGTAAGTCCATACACAGCCAGATGCAGCACACACACACTCCCACGCACTCCTACTGTGGTGCGCTGCTCTGCAACAGCCCTGCTGTTACTTATGAGGGAAAATACAGCAGTGAGAAATAAATCTGGTCCAACAGAGCATGAAGGTACTGAGTTTTGTTCGTGTTGCCTGTTCTTACGGTTTCAGCAGTAAGGGACCGGCGCGCCTTTACAGCTTTGGGTCTCAAGTGGGAACCAACTTTGTGCAAGTAGTTCCCGAAGTTTATACTTTTCATTGTTTCCACACTAAAATGAAACCTTTTCTGTAAATTACTGTCTTGAGCTATTTCTATGAAAGCAAATCACCTTGTTATTATTAACTCATTTACAATTAAAGGACTGCAACAAAATCTATGACTAAAACATCTGCTGTTATATATAATATAATATGTGTCAAAACTAAGGCTGTCAAAGTTAACGCCATTAATTTCCTTAACGGATTTAGGCAATTTGCGATTTTTAGGTTGTAGCAGCATCAGTTTTAAAGCTAGAGTAAAGATACTGGCATCATATGAAACTAGAAAACCTAAATCCATCAGTACCAACCATGTCACACTGGCATGAGGCTAAATAATGCTTCATGCTAAATGTTGACGAAGAAAAACTGGCATGGCCTTTTTCAAAGGGGTCCCTTGACCTCTGACCTCCAGATATGTGAATGTAAATGGGTTCTCTGGGTCCCCACCAGTCTCCCCTTTACAGACATGCCCACTTTATGATAATCACATGCAGTTTGTATCAAGTCATAGTCAAGTCAGCACTCTGACACACTGACAGCTGTTGTTTCCTGTTGGGCTGCAGTTTGCCATGTTATGATTGGAGCATATTTTTATGCTAAATGCAGAACCTGTGAGGGTTTCTGGACAATATCTGTCATTGTTTTGTTGTTAATTGATTTCCAATAACAAATATATACATGCATTTGCATAATGCAGCATATCTGCTGACTCCCATTTTGGCATGAGTATTAAATCTCCCTTTAAGGTACATTTTGAACAGATAAAAAATGTGAGATTAATTTGTGATCAATTGCGATTCAATATTTTAACTGATTGACAGCCCTAACATTAACCAATGGATATGTAGTCTTTCAAAAATAGTAGCATATTTAGGGCTGCGTGGGAGGAAAAACAAATATTACAATATTTTTGACCAAATACCTCGATTACAATATTGGGACAATATTGTAGTGTTGACCACTCTTGCTGTGACAAAATATTTACACAATAAGATTTTTTGATGAATAATTATAAGTAATATGGATATAATGAATAAGTGGGTAAAGGCAAATAGAACAGCTAGAGCTGTCAATTACGTCACCTTACTGTAATACAGCCTTTAAAACCGGGAAAAGACAACTTTCATGCCATATCTAAATCTATATTGATATCAATAATAATCTACATCAATATTATATTGATATATTGCTCTAGTTTTATTGTACAAAGCACTGAGATTTGTTGGTGTACAAACAAAAACGTTTAATGCGGAAGGCATAACCATAAGATCATTTTAATTGTATTAAATTCATGCAGTATTTATTAAGCTTCCTCTTAACATTGAGCTACAAATATTTCTTAGATTATTCTCAGGCTCAATAGCAGCAGGCTTTATTTTCATAATGACTTTAGTGCACGTTCCTTGGATGATTTCTTCACTGTAATATATGGACTGTCATTTGCTGTTAAAGAAAACAGAAAACTCAATATTCTCTGAGGTTATTTCCATCTCTCGACTGTGTGTCTCAGCAGATTAAATCATTCTCCACATTAGACAATGCCTGTCTGTCTGCTGTTTTTCTGTGTTTTTCAGACCAAAATACACCCACAGCCCCCGTGACATTATTACTCTATCTATGAGAGTCTACTTCCAAATGTCAGGCACATCCCCCCAAGGAATGTCATACAACCTCCGGCCGAATATTAGATGAGTAGGAGAGCATTGGTCCGACTATACAGGCTATCCTCAGACTGTTAATAAAGACCAGACAATGCTGTCGGCTGCTGGATTCAAACTGAATGTTTTCAGCACGCTGCCAGTGGAGATTACCGCGAACGGATTGTTGGACAAACCGCAGCAGCAGCCCAAATCATGAACAACTTCCATTTCTGTTTTCAGAAAAGCTGCAGATCAATTTTATTTTGTTGTGGTATCATTGCCCTCTGCATTTTCCATTCCTGGAGCTTTTCTCGCTCCGTATCGTAGCAGCTCGCAGGCCACAAACAAAGCCGACACGTTCAGTCGGAGCAGACGGACAATAATATTTCCAGCCATTTTTACTAACAGCATTACTTCCATTACACCTCCATATATCATTCACTTTTACTTTAACCGTCCTGCCAATCCGCATTACCAGCCATATTGATCATGTCTGATACCACAAAGCTTCCTTCCTGCCTTAATGGTCATTCTTTGTGATGGGAGGGTTCACCTGAGTGCTCTATATGGGTCTGTATGCTGTGAGCGTTTTCACATTTACCGTAGCCACCTCCAATTTTTTGCCAAATACCCACAATGCCTCATAACGCCACAACAAAACTTAAGTAAGTACGTAAGTGTGCAATTACATGTAATGTGTGTTGTGTCAAATTGGTTTTCAGAGCGTTTGCAGTTCCACGGAGGTTTCTGAGGAAAAACAGTGACAGTGATCACACTGGAGGCATGTAGGGAATACAGATGCAGCCACTTTATCTGACATTGCTGTGGGTATATACTGTAGAATATGAAATCACAATTAGAAAAATCAATATGTCATTGTGGCTTATCTTTAATATTTAATTTTCCTCTAAGTGTTGTTGTGTTCTAACAGTCGAAATGTTCCAGATTATATAAAATAATGTTCCCAGCGTCTGGGCAGTGGATCGGTACACGGTCTGGGAACATAGCACCAGGCCGCAATAGAGTGGTGCAGGAATGAGTCCTAAAACCTGGAACTGAGTTAGCATGTTAGCACTTCCAGTTCCCTCATCTGGGAGTCAATGGGTTTTTTTGAATGGGCATTTAGCTACATGCCAGAAAAAAAAGGTCTGTGGTTAATACAACCTTAAGATATAAAATATGCAAATAAACATCTCGCTTGTGAAATTTGGAGCCTTTAAGTGTCTTAAATAAAAGGCAGCTGCTAACAAGTGGTTAAATGAGATTACTAAACGTCATCATCAGCCTTTACAGCCTTGTGTGTACTCGTGCTCATGCAACCACCGTGTAGTTTGTTTATAGCCTAAAGTTAACTTTTTACTTCTGGTGACTGCATTCACACTTTAAAAATCATAAGCTGTGTTTATTTGTGAAGATCATCTTGCTGAATAGTTACAAAAACATGTTGACTAACGCTGGCTAGCAAGATTTGTTGGCTTGTTTTTTTAACCATGACTGAACAAAATAGTTTCTCTGAATACAAGCAGTCATTCACTCTCCTGGACTGCGAGTGTTAGCGTTAAGTTTAGCTTAACTGAACTACTGCTTACTGCAGCCAAAGGCTCACAGCTGTGGCTGCAGTTAGCAAAAGGCTAAATTATTAGCAACATTAGCACTTAGCACTTTAGCACTCTCATATAGTTTAGCTTTCTGGGTGAGCGGTGATCTCACCACTGCGGTACAGCAGCCTTGACGGCTAATCATGGTTAGCAAAAGCAAAAGTTAAACTAATTATTAGCAATGTTTTCTCTCCATTTCCGAAATGCTCCATTGATATTGCAGCTCATTAAAGTCTTGAGTCACAGGTTGTCTTCTGAAATGCATACAAAATCAATTCTGGCATCCAACAACACAGCAAAATAACATTTTCAATGTTCAGCCCACTGCTCAGAGGTCATTCATGTTTGCCTCCACTCTTTGCTTTGTTTGGCCTCCAGCTCATGATCATGACATTGGTTGTGACAGGGTCTATTGGGTCTACCCTTGGACTCGGTGCAGTCTGTGCTGCATTTCTTCTCATCACCATTTTACACCCACAACAACCATGAACCAGTCACCACCAGCTCTGACTGTCCTTTATCCTCTCTCTCTAGTTCGCGTTCAATATCGCTGAAGAAAAAAATGAAATCCCCTCATTCAGCTCAATGGGATCACTCTTTCGACTCAGTCACAGTGGGTGTGTCCACTGGGCTCCAGTAAAAACCACAAGGTCGTCAAGCAAAAAACTCTAACACACCGTGACTCAAATTGCCCCAGTACAATGTAACATTATCCGGCCAATCAAATGCACAAAAATGCACATTCATGGTAGATTATTTAGTAACATGAGCACTGTATCTCTACTGTTTACCATGCAATTGTCATGACAAAAGATACTGACTTGTGAAATCCTGTTTTGGAGTAATATAAACCATTGTGTAGTGTTTTGGCATCAAACTCATGAACCTGTTACTCAAACTGGACATCCTGGCAGTGTTGCCAGATTGGGGGGCGACCCTCAACATAACATTAGGCTGTAATCCAATGAATCTGCCCCCTATGTCCTCCCAGTAGTATGGTTTAAATTGACTGGGCCCTGAGTTCAGTAGGCTCGGCTCCACACGTAATGACTAATAACTAACGACCACACACAGAAAACCATTTAAAAAAGTAATTTCAGTTTATTACAACTAGGTTTAATCTGTGTTTATCCAAATTATTATGTAGTCATAGCTCAAAGAAGACTTGTAAAAGCTTCCATCTGTAACTTTTAATGTGTTACCCAGATGACATGTTGGAGAGGACTTTTTAATTGTTAGAAAAGTGGTTTTGGTTTTGCGTAACCGTACAAATAAAACGGCATGTTTTGTTAATTCTCCTCTCACACTCATATTCAACCACATAACAGGAAGCTCCCTGCCCTCCCAATTATAATAAAAGTATCCCAATACCTTATTTTTAAGTAGCTGAGACTTTTTTTGTTCATATGAACAATGTGTGAATATAAATGTGAACCTCCAAGCAGAATATTTTTGTCAGTGTGCGGATTCTCAGTCTCCAAATTCGTCAGTATAAACCCTTTTAAAGCTAATGTCATGATTACATCACAGGGTTCGCTGGAGACAAAACAAAGGAAAAGACTGAAGACAAACACGAGCAGTGGGATTAAGTTACACATCAAAAATGTCATCTTGCTGTGTTGTTGGGTGCCAGAATCAACATGTCTCATACATTTAAGATGACAAAGTATCACTCAAGGATCTAGCGGGCTTCAATATCGGCAAAACGTTTGAGAGATGGAAAGAAAATGTTGCTGATAATTTAGCCGTGGCTGTGGCTAAATTATTAGCAACCTTTTCTCTCACTTCGTGGATATTGTACCACTCTCTATTTGACTGACCTTACTGAAGGATAGTTAACTAATCGTCATCCAAAGATTTATACCCTCAATTTCTTTTTTTTCAGCGCTGCCGCTGGCCACCAGCTCACTGGTTGGAAAGCTGGCTACTTAGCTAGCTTGGTACTTCCACCGTTGTGAATTCAGGCTACACCGTTTACAGAAAATGAATCGAACAAAGTTGTCACTCATCTGGTGATGGCGCTGTGCTTTCCTACGCTGTGACCACAGAGTGTGGATGAAGCATTGAGTTGTTAAATTTTAGTCATTTACCCGCTGGCTAGTTAGACAGCTAACTTGCTATTTCCACCATGCTTTCCCTGTGTCATAGTTCCTCTGCCTCAGTCCTCGCCGCTAGGAGACAACTTTGTCGGGAGGAGAGGAGGCCTTAACTAGCTAGCTTGTAAGTCTCTGGACAATCTGGCTAACTAGCCAGTTCCAGAGATATTCAATCTAGCTGGCTAACTAATGATAGCCAGCCATCTACTCCTCCCAAAGTAGTCTGTCAGCGGCGTAGAGGTCGGCTAACCTGGTCCCAATGGTAAATCTTAACTTTCTCATTTAACACTTGTGATTCTCGAATATGAGTGACAGTGTATATTGAGAGAAACTAGTATTTTTTTCAGCCAGGTAAAAAAACAAGGCAACAATATTTGCTAGTGTTCGCTAACATATTCAGAAAATTATTCTGTTATTGGAGTCTGAAAATAAAGATAAAAAAATACTTTTAAAAAAGGCCTCTGTGTTCTTGTTTTAATCTTGGAAGCTTGTCTCTTTTACGTTGACTCGTTCAGGTGAAGTGAGCTGTTGGGTGATGCATTTATACACCTCACTGAGCAGCCCCACTGCTGGTCCAACGGCGCTGCCATCTTCACAAATGTGTGGCATGTAGAAGCAGAGCGAGCGGACAGATGGACACCCAGGCTGTTTGGATGGCCCCCCTCATTAAATCCTCCTCATGCAGTTGACCCTGTGTGGCCAAGAGGACTCTATTCTGGCACCGACAGTTTATGCAGCAGGACGGGGCTGCCATTCATCACCCATGGCAGGTTAAACCATGTGCACAATCTGTTTATATCCATAATTATAAGGCATCAACCTGCGAGGGTTCAAGAACATCTGCTTGGAGTGCTCCAGCAGGATGACGGTTGTAGCTGGGGAGGCCTAGGGGTTATATATCTGGTGGGAATAAATCTACCGTGATAGGTATATTAGGTATGTTTGTTTGTGAGGGGTCAGAGGGACGGGGAGGCACTATGCATGTCTCTATCTGAATGGACTGAGAGAGAGCAGAGTCTTTCTGAGGCTTAATGTTTCTTCTACAAGGTTGGCGACAAATTGACTGGCCTTTTTAACGACCTGGTTTGCAAATAATCAATATTACCAGCTCTCTTCTTAGTAAGTTTCTCTTCCTCCAGGGTGGTGATAGAACCCGAATGGCTGCAAACAGTAGCTTCCAATGCGGTCACCTGGTTTTCAGTAGCTTTCACTGTGAAACTGTGTTCCAGATGTGTTCTTCTGTGCTTCACTGACTGAGCACTGCTTTTCTATAACATGGTCGGAGGCCAAGATGGACAGTTTAAAAGTGAAGATTAAAAATCGAACGGCGAGACTGGGTGTGTAAAGGTTTACGCTCGCCGTTGTGTTCCTGGCGATAGGGTGCGCCAGCCAAAAGTTATGTCATCATGTACTTTGCATAGCACGATAAGGCTACACAATGTCACAGCATCTGGTAGTGCACACAGAAATACTGAGAAAAACAAGTAACTTAATTTAAAAAGTAAAATAACGAAGACACTTTTACAAGTGCTATGTTTCAGGATTTCAGAAAGATGGCCAAATTCGTATTTAAGTTAATTAAAGGCAAGACACCCTAAAAATCTACATCTGAGTAGTATTTTGTCAACTTTCAACCTTCGTTTATAATACATTTGTTGTTCCAAATATTTGACTCCTTTCTTTACAGGGATTGTATAAAGGCAATAAAATATGTCCATGAATATTTAATAAGAATTAACATTTAATTGTGTGAATGCAGTTTCAGCATCATTCAGCTCTTAGCATCTTTAGGTACTGCATTTCAGCTTCCAGTTAGTTTTACATTTCAAATTCAAAGTTTTCAGCAGTGCAGTAAAATGCATTTGGGCATTAACATTTTTCAAGCAAGTCATTTAACATTTCTGTCTTTTCAGCAATGCTTTGTAATGAATTTCAGCTGTCAGCATTTTCTGCGGGAAATGCATTTTGTAATTATAATTCCTCCGCATCACAATTTCTCCCTTAAACAAGACTTTGTGCTAATAGCAGCTAATGTAGCCTCAATATGCTAGCAGACATGAGGAGCATTTACCTATCATCTACATAGATTTTTACTTGCCTCTATATTAACTGTTTTACTAGCTGGTATCAAATAAAAACAAAGAAAAAAAGTTAATTGTCGTGTTTAACCTTTGTTTAAGTAAATCAATCTGGAGTTAGGCACAATGTGTGACGCTACCCACCAAAATTCCCGTTAACAGGATAATTGAAATGCTCACTTGCACCACAGCCACCATTTTCTCGTGAGCGCCCAGTCGGTGATAAGCATGCCACGCTCAACAAGATGGCTCACTCTGCCATCATCAGCTCCAGAAAAAAACAACTGAACAAGGTTTTGTTTTGTTTTTTTAACTACTAAAGTACATCCATATTGCTGGCATGATAACTTTCCATAGTTGTAAAATCCTGAGTGTTATGAATCACTGTGCAGCGTTTTGGCCAGTGATAAGCCTTCAAACTTATGGATCCATTACTGTTGGCAGAGAAAGAAGGGAGAACAGGCCGAGGGATGTGTGAATGTGTAAAAAGACAAAAAACAGAATAATGCAGAGAGGAAAAAGAAAACAACTCCACATAATGCATCAGCGATCGGCTACATATGCATATTCTTGGTAGAGCGGAGCGAGAGAGACGCAGCCTAATAGCATAATGATATTAATGAGAGACCATTCATCATGCAGACTCATCACTTAAGTTGATGAATACCAGCAATTTAAGGCAGAGACTCAAGTGGAACATGCCTCTCGCTGCTCCACTGGCTAACCTTTCAGTCTATTACGCCACGTGTCTCCCCGGGCTTAACACTGAATGAACCGATGCGACAACCGCGGAATATCTACCCCAACGGATCTGCAACAAACTGCAATACATTAGTGAAGTATTACTGAGAAAAAAACACAATGAAATACTCAAAGTGTTTTCAAAGACAACCAAGAATCCAACTATAAACAGGCATGCATACTCTCATGTTTGTGAGCCCCCCCATGCAGAAACAAACATCTCCATTCCCCTCACTTCCCAAAGAAAACCCATTTTAATTACATATAGATAATTAATTACCTCCATCTGTGAAGCTTTCTGCTTAATTGCAAACTGCTGATATGTTCATTATTATGTAGGAATGGTAAATACACACATAAAGTGTGAAAGCGATAGAAGTCAAACGTAGAGACCTGGCTAATTAAAAGGGATCTAACATTAGCTGATTGGGGGAAACCTTATCTGGAAACTTCAAAAAAAAAATTTGAATGCATGAACAAATTAGTATTTTTCCTTAAAGAGTGCTGTGTTTGCCCCTTATAGCAATCAGTGGAACGTGAATAATTCATCCACAAACAGGGCGTTTGTTTGTGCATCAGTTGGAAGATTGAAGGCATTTAACGATGCTTTTTGTCTCTCTTTTTCTTCTTCTTCACCCAAGTTAAAAAAGATCACAAGCAGCTGCAGATGGTTTCTGTTTGCGTTAGCTTGAATCCTGTTTGCCTTTTCTTTTTTTTTATTCAAAGGGATTTAACTGAAAATAAGCTTTAATGAATAGCACCGGGTGACAGAACGAGACAATTTACATTTAAATTGTAAGTTTGAGCTGACACATTTAAAAATATCAAGAGGAGGCTGTTTTAAGGAGAGGGAGGGAAAAAAAAGGCAGGTTCACCGAATAAACAAATCTATTTTTGTTATACGTGAGTGGAGGACAACTATTTTTCATCAGCAGAGACAGAGCTCTGTGATTACAATTTCTCCCATTTCTGAAAACGCCATTCATTAAAAGTACAATATCAGTTTCTATAGTTTTACTTCCCAAACCGACAAATGTAACAAAATATTGAAAATGTCGAGATACTGCACTGATTCTCAAAAACACAATATCGATTTTTAACTAAAAGTTTACATCAGGACTGTCAATCAATTAAAATATTAATACAATTAATAGCATGACTGCCCATAGTTAATTGTGATAAAGCACAAATTAATCCTTTTTTTATCTGTACAAAATGTACCTTAAAGGGAGATTTGCCAAGTATTTAATACTCTTATCAACAGGGGAGTGGGCAAATATGCTGCTTTATGCAAACAGATGTATATATTTATTATTGGAAAACAATTAATAACACAAAACAATGACAAACATTTAGCATAAAAATACATCAGTGCACTGACTTGACTATGACTTGATCCAAACTGCATGTGATTATCATAAAGTGGGCATGTCTGTAAAGGGGAGACTGGTGGGTACCCATAGAACCCATTTACATTCACACATCTGGAGGTCAGAGGTCAAGGGACCCCTTTGAAAATGGCAATGACAATTTTTCCTCTCCAAAACTTTGATATTTTGAGTGTTATTTAACCTCTTTGGTGACAAGCTAGTATAACATGGTGGATACCAACAGATTCTTTAGGTTTTCTACTTTCATATGATACCAGTATCTTCACCGTAGCTTTAAAACCTGTGAGTCCGCTACAACCTCCGAAATACTGATTGTGTTAATGAGTTAAAGAAGCTAGTGGTGTTAAAACGGTATTATCGTGCTAACTTTGACAGCCCTAGTTTACAAGCAAAGATTAGCACAGCCTATACTTTCATTGCAAAGACACGAACTATGATGTTGGACGTTACCCATCTAACACTATGAATTAACGATTCAGGCGACATTTCACCTGTGGTAACGTTACTCCCAGGCATGACGGTAGCCGCATAAACTAAACTCGGAAAGAAAAAAGTTTGGGAATCTGTTTGGATTATTTCTCTGTTGTTACAATGCTAACTGGCACTGTATTCTACATTACTGAAAAGCCTGTTTACCTTCACAATGATGTCCAACTTTAGAAACAAAACTCCTCGTCTCTTCTCTGACATCAGACGCCTGATTGGCAGCACTGATTGGTAGCAAATCATCCAAAATAATGTCCGAGAGGAGATGAGGAGTTTTGTTTTGAAACAAAATTTTGGACTGAGCCATGTTGGTTTCGAAAAAGCTGACTTTTCAGAATGAAACAAGAATTTCGGTGGGCGCTTCCCACATAATCAGCTGTGCTTCTCATCCCACAAATGCAGGATCCTTGGACAGCTGGACCTCATTGCGAAGGTAAATGAACAGGCTTTCCAATGATGCTAAATACAACACCAATTAGCATTGTAACAGAATAATAATGCACCAAAGACAAATTTTCTGAACTTTTTTTCAGAGTTTGATTTTTTTTATAAAGACCAGTCTAAAAATGGAAAATCCTGATCTATCCCTAGCCAATACACAGCCCTACTAAAATGTCCACCTGTAAACCAGGGCTGTAAATTAACCACCAGCCAAATGTTGGTAAAATACACACGTGGCAATATCAATTTTGGACAAAAAAAGGTGATTTCCAACATGTAAACCCATCAGCACTAGTGTTTTTTTCATGTTTTCTTTACACATGCCTGGAGGTAATTACCATTTATTGAATCGGGACCATTACAGACAAAAGGAAATTGCAGCTGTGCTAATATATTCAGTAATAATATCCATATCCCGAATTTCCAATAACCTAATAAACCACCTCCTACAATGCAGACATGCATGTGTGCATAGACGTAGAAGAATTCATTTTCAGGAGCTCAAGTGAAACATTTATTCCTCCGGCGGACAAAAATCTATCAACTCATCCAAATCTCAGAAAATAAAAGTCAGGTGGAGAACCTGTTGCCATCTTGAAGGCAATATTTCAGTGTTGGACCGGTAATAACAGCATGTGGGAAAGAAGCGCTTAAATCACTCAAGCTCCAGGGAAACACGTTTGTGAACACTCGAGTCTGACCAGTCGAGTGTTTTCTTTTCCGCGCAGCTGGCGAGACAATGTGGTTTTTTTCCCCCCAAGCTCCTCTCTGCGGCTTTCATTTCGTCCGACAGCACTTACTTTGAGCTCAGACGAAAAGGTGCAAAGAAACATAAAAATGTCACAATCAAAGGTTTGTGATGTTTAGATTGTACACCAGGGGTGCTGACAGCCGAGCGGCGCCGGGCGACTACACTGAATTGCGCTTTCACGTTTCTCTTCTGCTGGTGCTTCCCGTCGGTCTGGCCCTGTCATCATGTCAGTTTCATCAGTCTTATCTTTCTCTCACCATCTGTTTTTCCCCTCCTCTATCTTCCTGGTCTTTTCTCTCGCTCCTCTAGCTTCTTCCTCCTCACGCAGATCATTCTTTATTCCAGTACACCCGGTGAGTCTTGCAATAGCAGTGGGCGTGCTATCAGACCCATTAGTCCAATATCCCGGTGTTGAGTGGGGCCGATGAGAAATGGATTGGCAGTGATGCGGGCTGCGTGCACTGCTGTGAGGTGTGTGTGTGTGTGTGTGTGTGTGTGTGTGTGTGTGTGTGTGTGTGTGTGTGTGTGTGTGTGGGGGGGGGGGGGGGGGGGGGGCAGCGATGAATGTGATGAGTGTGTGGTTTAATGGAGGGCTGTGAAGTGTGAGTAGTAGAGAGGGACAGAGTAAGGAAGAGCAGGAGAACAGAAAGCTGAAATGCTAATGGTCATGTAAAGTGACAGTTATGTACTTTATGTAAGGAGGATACATACAGTACGTGTCAGTGGGTGTACATGTGTAGGAGATGAGAGGTGAAGCATGAGATTTTACCTTTTCTACTCTTTATCCTGTTAATATTTAACTTTTAAAACTTGTTTTAGAGCAAACAAGCTAGCAGGGGTTAAAAATGCATACAACATAGTATCATGATATTTTGCGTGGCAATACTGTATCAATACATGGACGTCACATATCGGTTTTTAATTATATACAGTATTAATCTCTTCACCCAGCGGCTCACTGACGGCTGTACTGTCTTTCAGACGTCGTAGTGGGCTCACTCTAAAGCAGGGGTGCTCAATATGTCGATCGCGATCTACCAGTCAATCGCAAAGGTAGTGTGGGTAGATCGCATGCCTTAAAAAAAAATCATCCAAAAATCATCCATCCCCCAAAAATATTATCTTCGATCAAATCTCTCCAGCTGTTAAGATGCACAGTTACATGGCGCAGTGAAGCCATGGCCGAGAACTTGACCCCGCAACTTTGGAAAGACATCGTAGATTGCGAGTGTTTTTCACTGCAGTTAGATGAATCTACAGAGGCGAGTGACACAGCCCAGATGTGCATTTTCATTCGTATGGTGTTTACTGATATCACTGCAAAAGAGGAGCTATTAACAGTCCTGCCCATGAAAGAACAGACGCGAGGAGAGGACATATTTCAGTCGTTCAAAGACTTCATTGAGAAAACTCATCTCCCAGTGTACAAATTGGTCACCACGGATAGAGCACCCTCAATGGTTGGCCACATTAATGGATTTATCGCCAAGTGCAGGCAGGACGATGCTTTCCCGGACTTCCTGAATTACCATTGCATCATCCATCAAGAAGCGTTATACACTAAAATGCTCAACATGAAAGAGATGGTTAATTGTTATATACATAGTTAATTATAGTTATATTCATAGTTAATATACATAGTTAATTGTGTTGTGTTGTGCAATATTGGCTCATGCGGTTCTGCAAGGTACATCAACATACATTGTACATATAAAGAGTCCTCCATATATTTATAAATGAATATATGTTTTGCATTTTTGTAGTAGGTAGATCATTTTGACTTGGTCATTTTATAAGCAGCTCGCATGCTGAAAAAGTGTGAGCACCCCTGCTCTAAAGGCTAGAGTGAAGACAGCGGTATCATATAAACTAGAAAACCAAAGGAATTAAAGAAACGGACCACGTATTGTTAGTTTGTTGGGAAGATCGCTAAATAAAGCTTCAAAGTTACACTAAATTTTGGCAAGAAAAAACTGGCACTTGCAGTGGTTAGCACTGTCACCTCACAGCAAGAGGGTTGCAGGTTCAAATCCAGCTTGAGGCTCTCCTGTGTTGAGTTTGCATGTTCTCCCCGTGTTAGCATGGTTTTTCTCCAGGTGCTCCGGCTTCCTCCCACAGTCCAAAAACATGCAGATTAGGTTACCTGATGACTCTAAATTGCCTGTGGGTGTGGATGTGAGCGTAAATGGTTGTCTGGCTCTATGTGTCAGGCCTGTGATGGACTGTCGACCTGTCCAGGGTGAACCCCGCCTTTGCCCAACATCATCTGGGATCGGCTCCAGCGACCCCCGATGATGGATGGATGAAAAATTGGCATGGCCTCTTTCAAAAGGGTCGAATATATTTGAATGAAAACTCTGAGATGAACAAAGTGAAAACTGTATCTTATTAGATAAAACAAGATGCTGACAAACTGCATAATTTGCAGTTGAAAAAAGGTAATAAATCACAATTTATCTTATAGAACTAGTCAGCATATCACAAAATGTTAAAAATTGCAAAAAGATCACATCATGGGCCCTCTGGCCATTCCCACCACTAGTTGGCGGGTTGTTTGCTCAATGTCAATCAAATCTGATTAAACAAGTCTTAGCCTGATAAATAATTGATTGTTGCTTATTTAGTCAGAATCTTTAAAGGAACTAGAGCTGGGATGATACACGATGATACACGATACATATCACGATAATTGGGTGACAATTGGATTGTGATTTTTAAGTACTGCGATCACGATTTATTGTGATTTTTGTTAATTTTTTTAACACCAGACCATGGGGAAAAGTTGAACCATACACTTCTAGGGACTTTTACTTGAATATCTAAATTAATACAGTAAAAATGTTTGATTTTCAGCATGTATGTAGTCAGAGAAGTCCTGAAGTCAAATATATCAGGATCATTGTCAGAAATTATTCATGAATACCTTTCCCTCAGAAGTTAGTGGTATTTAAAAGGGATATGTAATGTTTTATACATCTGCTGAATATAATCCATCAATCTTATTTCTATATATGTATTTTGTACATAATGTGCCCTTTGTTAAAACTTTATTTTGAAAACAAGTGGTAGTCACACACTAACTTCACCAAGTCCATCGCTAGCTCTCATATTCAGCTCTGTTCTCTTAATACATCCATGGTCAGCTCCATTGGGGCCTTTTGAATGTATTTAACATAAATATCAGTATATGGGTGCTCTACAGTTGTAGCGTCGGCTGATTTGACCACAGAGATGAGAGTGATGGAATACTATAATATTTCCCGTCCACGACAGTGTTCAGCCGTGATGTCTAGCTCTGCTTTTCCTGCGATGTGTGAAACTCACAGTGTTTCCACACTTTAATGTATGTGTACCGTTTACCGCTGTGAATTTATGAGACAGTGCAGGTCGTATTCATGCAGATGCCGTTTCAGCTCGCTGCGTTTTGTTTTGGTTGACGGATACGAAACAGATATGATGCCACGTCACTGACTACAACAACAAAAGTGGTAACTTCCTTCTACCCCACAAAGACTCAAATGAACCAAATATATTAATTCTGACATTAAAAAAATAAATTTTAAAATAAAAAAAAAATTGCGATACATAGGTGAACAGATTTTTCCTGTAAACAATGCAGGATTTAAAGTATTCCAAAAAATCAGCTTTGCGAATGTTTTATGAGACAGGAAATGCACTCAACATGTTCGTCTGCATGGCGTGTAGCGTAAGCAGCACCTTAGGGTAGCAGCTTCAATCCTCTCCACAGGATGCGTTCAGGCGCAGTAGTGAGAGTAGATCACCTCAGTTTTTGTAGCAGTCAGAGCCCAAAACATAATCGCTAACAGACTTGAATCGTAAAAGTGTGCCCTGGGCTGGCGTTACACGCGTAATTCGCAAGTGAAACGCGAGCCGTTACGCAGCCTGTGAAGACAGCTGCATTGATTAAACAGAAGGGCGTCTGTTCTGACAGACGTGTGTCGGACAGACAACTCGAAACAACGTCTCCTGTGCAGACGAGCCATTAGACCTCAAGGATATTGTGTTTTGGTGCGTAACACTAATAAGTGTTATTTATGTACAAGAAAACTCCACAGGGCACGTTGAATAATTGATACGGCCTTACAAACATGAAATATTCTTGTTAAAACAAAAGGGCATTTCCTTGACATAACAAGAAACTCTTCTGTAGCTGTATACGTATGAGTTGGGAAAGGATGGCACTGAGGTGACGGCACATGTCTGCCTTTCTGGTCTCTCCGCTGAGCAACTGTGGCGTCTGTGTCGGAGTGAGGAGCTTCTACTTCTCACTTCTTTCTCATTTATCACTCCTTGCAGCACTGGAATCTTCCCCTCCGTGTTCAGACACATCCACCAGCTCCATAACTCACTCCTCTGACGGTTTGACAGCCCGATGAGTGTGTGTGCGCGAATGTGTGTCTCGCCATGTTTCGGCGCTGCGAATTTGTGTGGGCCATCTCTCAGCTGTGTGTGTGGACGTCGCGGCATGTGGGCATTCTGGATGTGTGTGAATGTCTGCGCATTAAGCTCACCGCACACACAAAGGCCTGTCTGTTCCCAAAATGTACCACAGTTTCCCTTCCGAGGACGTGACGGGACAGGTGTGAATGGGTGGTGGCAGCGTCTGGCATAGGGGGATAATGTAAACAGCCAGGAATGCGATCCACATCAGAGCGACTGATTTAGGAGAGGGGTTCGGAGGGGTGAGAGGTCGCTCGCTGCGCTGCAACAAAAGAAACGAAACATTATCCTTGTGACAATCAAACCATACTTAGGTTGCCTTTTCAACCAATTGCCATTGTCTGTCAACTTCCCGGGCGAGTAATGGGTGCTTTTAGCGTCACTGGTGATTTATGTGGGCTGAGTATATTACTAAGAGCTTACAAGCACAGAGCACAGAGTCAAGTCACACACAGCCAAAGAAAAATACTATATAATAAAGGATCAACTCACCCAAATTAGGATGTTATGACTAATCTCTAATGCTAGCTAGCTGTGTGGATGATTTTAGTTAATTGGTCTATTTGTTATTCATGTATGACATTGCCACCTCCACCTCAATACAATGAAGGCAAATACTCATAACAATTATTTCATTCATTTTAAATTCATTCATTCATTTTAAATTTAAAATCAACATACTTCAACTTGTATTTTCAGGATCATTGTCCTGGTTACTCAACTACTACTAACTAATACTACTAATCCCCAGATCTCATTATGAACAGTTTACACTGGAACTACAATACCTTCTACCACAGCAATATACTCTGTGAGTATGCTGATATTAAATGAACTATTTCTTCAGTAGAAAATAGTGTGTAGATTATTTGAGTAAAAGCCTTTGCACACTGAGCCTGTATTTTTCATCTGAAATTGTTGCATGTTAAAAATAAATGCAATCTCATGTTGTGTCAATCCGAAACTTTCACTCAAGTTTTCACAACAGGTTCGATTTTCTGCATTTTTATCCCATTTTATCGAGCTGGTTGACCACTCAGAGAAAAGGTCGTCATCCATAATGGCAACTGATAAGCTGACTCACTTCGTTCCTTTGTCTCAATGCACTTTACGACAAAAAGTAAAGAATGCAGAGATGCAGAGTTTAAAGATAAATTGGGGCAGGTGTTTGCAGAACAGCTTGGTATCGGGGTTGATCGCCAAACAAAGGATGTACGAAACAATAGACATGGTTTTGGTCTAGACAGCTAAATGACAGCTTCTCGCTAATGTCATTCATTTATCAGCCCCGCTGGGAATAACGCGACCCATCGCGCCCACGTAATTATTTCAGTTTTGTCTTGTAATGTGAATTTTCACAACAAATAGATGAATAAAACACATCATATTCAGTGTAAAAGGTTTCTGTGTGGAACATTTTTTACAAACAAAAAATAGATAATTGAAGACCTTTAGCTTGACATTTTTCTCTGGAAAAAGGAGTTGCTGTTGATTATTTCTAATAAAACAAAGTCTATCTGCATGGCCAGCTTCAACTAGAAGCAAGTGATATACGTATATAGTATGCTATTATGTTACAGATGTGAAGTGACTGATTGAATAGTGAATGAGTTCGTTATAAAGAAACTATATCAATAAAGTTGCGAAGAGTCTCAACTATTTCTGATTCTCAGTTTTAAGACACAAAATGGGAGAGCAGGGTTTTCAGCTGTGTCAAGTTAAATGACAACAACGCAACATTTTGTTCACATCCTTTGAAAATATCTCTAACACAGGAGCAGCCCCAAGGGAAACTTTTGACAGCATTTTGAAAAAAATGTTTGTAATTGGAGTGAAATGACACTTTAAAAATGAATTAATGTCATATATAAACTTAAAGGGACAGGTTGGTTGTTCTGAAGTGGGGCAGCATGAGTTACTTATCCATAGTCAGTGTCTTACCTACAGTAGACATTGTAAATCAAAGTATTCATTGTCTTATACCTAAAGGTCTGGTTCCTGAACCAACCCAGTGCAAGGATGATACGTTGTTTTAGTTTTACAACTGGTCTGGTTTGCGTTCACAAAGGCAAAACTCAAACTCATATGGTGGAAATGTCATTTAATTATTGGTCTGACAGATGGCGGGTAAAAGGAAAAGAAGAAAAGACAACAAACTGCTCCTGGATATCGTAAACCAAGGAGCACCGCCAGCTTCTGTTCATGTCGGTGTTGATCTGGAGCGCATCTGCAGCAGTTATAATAATATAGTTATTATAACTGTATATATAATATAGTTAAATAATTTATTAATGCATGCATACCTCAGTGTTCTGCCCAGATATTCAGTAGGCATGACAGCGACCAGGGAGCGGTAGTTTGGTCCACACCAGGGGGTCAGCAAGGGGGGTAAACCCTCCAGGATTTGGTTCAATCAGACTAAACAAGTGTATGCTATATTTCGAATATTTTCACTGCTTTACGTTGCCGTCATCTACAGTGGGATATACACTGGTTGTAGACCTCATATAACCCTACTTCACAACACCCAAACTGTCCCTTTAAAGCTGCATCAGTTGCCATTTTGGGTGGCCAATGTGGCAGTGAATGTGTTGCCTTTTACACATCCAGCTGACAAAATATTATCATTCACTTTGATTCATGTTTCCAGTGACCTGATGAATTTAAGCCCAATATTCGCTCAATATTCACTCCGTTTTGGTCTCCACCAATGGTGGACACTCCACAATGGTCTCTAGTTTATTGCTAACTTTGTCTGTCTGCTGTTATAGTCCAATACTGATGAAGGACAGCTTTTTTATTAAATTATTTTCAAGTGGGGGAGACAATTCCTCACATACACTCATATATAGTGTACATCTTTGCTTAAGGGGGAGTTCAGAGGAACCAGAACAGTACTACAGCAATGACCAGCAATCCAGCCTTGATGAATCTCCCTGACCTGCAAGCTCATCTGTTTAGACTGACAGCCCAAAAGGGCAGCAGGATTAGACGCTTATTAAGGCGGGGAACTTGCTCTTTAATCAGTGGTCTTGTTTATGAGACAGGAAAGTCTTGTAATGCACTACTGCCACCACTTCTTGGTGCCTCCTGACTACGATAAAAACAGAAAAATAATACTAAACTAAACTAAAGTCACAAAGAGTGACAGAAAAAGTCAGCACATTTTGGTGTTTTGATGCTTTATGTGTTGGCCTCAGTTCTCATCTACCTCAGTTAGACGGTGCTTCTTATTATCTGCAGCTCATTATCATTTTGTATCTTGGAGTTGATGTGAAAATATATGTCTTAGAAAGATCAAGAATAAGCATAAAACATATAAACAAAACGATATGAAAACAATATTTTACTACTTCATATACCTTATAATTAATCTTCTTAGTACAGTAGATAAAACAGCTAGACAATGTGTTGTCAAGGTCGGACATCCTGTTGCGACGAAGCGAGCCAGATCTTCCCACATATGCCCCGGTTGCATTAAGAAACGGATTCAAGTACACTAAACAGCTAATTACCACTAAGACGACAATAAACTCTGTGGCAGCTGGGGGCATTAAAAGCACTGCATTGGGCTATATGTGTTGGAGTGCATGCGATGGTGTCTTAATTAGGCGTCGAGAGGATAGCTTGGTTGGCACAGTGACTGAAGTCGCTGTACCCTGAAGGATGCATTTCTTTGTTAGAGTTACCCACGATACCACCGAAGTGGTCCCTCATCTTCAGAGGGATTTGTCTGCTAATGTGAATGTGAGGGACGATTGTGCGAGTGACAAGCTATCCCCATAAATAGCGCAATTAGAATAAATTGCGATAAACACAACTACATTTAAATGCATTGCTACTCTGAACTGCCACTATGACAACCAAAAGTCAAAGGCAGGAAGATCAATGCGATGGATATTTGTTTTAAATAGGGCTGTTTAAGTTAACGTGTTAACACAAATTCATTTTAACACCACTGGGAAAATACACCTATCTCCTGATTCAATATTATCATGACACCTGGGTGCCGATAACATATGTAATGTGATTTTTAAGTATTGCAATTCTAGTATTGTGACTTGATATTGCAATTTATTGCGTTTTTTTTTTTTTACTTTTTAATGCTAGACCATGGGAAAAAGTTGAATCATACACTTCTAGGAACTTTTAATTTGGAAAATCTCTGAATTAGTAAAGATTGTTTGATGTTCAGCATGTACGTAGTCAGAGATGAGAAGTCTAATATATCAGTCATTGTCGGGTATTACTTTTTAATTTTAGAGAAATTTCAAAGAATAACATTTCCCTCACAAATCAATGGTATTTTCATTTTAATTTATAAGGGACATGTAATGTTTTATACTTCTGGTGAGTCAATCTTTCCATATATGTATTTTGTAGATACAGGCCCCTTTGTTAACACCTTATTTTGAAAACCAGATGTAGTTACACATGCATACTTCCACTAACTTCTCCAAGTCCATCTCTAGCTCTCCTGTCAGCTTTGTTCTCTTCATACAGCCATGGTCAGCTCCATCGGGGCCACTTGAATGTATTTAACATAAATGTCAGTATATGGGTGATCTCCGGGTGTAGTGTCAGCCGATTTGGCCACAGAGATGAGAGTGATGGCTGGCCTGATCGCACATTTCCTGTCCATGACAGAGTTAGCATGCATAAATGATGAAGGAAAAATGATAAAACTAATAATAATCACATCTTATTGAAACCACTTATATATTCAAACCACACAACAAAACGTTGCAAGAGTTTACATGGACACAGTATATGTAAATATACAAATATCAGCAATGACAGAGATAAGCTGACAAACATAGAACAGAGACATTGCAAGTTTTATAAATTCATTGAAAATTTGAACTGTGTAAAAAGGAGTATACGAAAGGGGTGGGATTGTGATGAAGAAGTGACAGGATGGCATTTAACTCACTTGCAGATTAAGAGGTAAGATAAGAGAAAATATCACTGAATTCTCTGATTTGATTATTTGGTTTGGCAGAGACTTGCTCTAGTGATAAATGTTAAAAGAACGATAGCTAGAGCCACAAGAAAAAATATGCTGCTTGGTGTTATTAAGTCTGATAATAATAAATATATAAATACATCTGCATTAAGCAAGCATATTTACCCACTCCCATGTTGATAAAACTATTAAATACTTGACAAATACCCCTTTAAGGTACATTTTGAACAGATAAAAAATATGTGATTAATTGGGATTAATCATGGACAATCATGCAATCAATTGCAATTAAATATTTGAATTGATTGACAGCCCTAGTTGTAAGTATTAATGCTAAAAGAGTGTGTTCACAGTGTCCCAGCATTACACTAACAGCATGCCGACTTGGTGCATTAACCTCTCTGAGCTCAGTAGCAGTTGCTCATCATCTATTCAGGCTTGCCGTCGTGACGTGTGTGACTGGTCCAAAGTTTGTCATTATTCTAAAATGCAGAGATATTTTTCTACATTTAACATTTTCTATCAGCATTTTTGAACATTTAACATCCGCCATGCAAGTAATTAGTGACAGCCATCTCGTTGCAACTTCATTTAGACTAATCACAGTGGTGTATAGCAGGATGTTTGGTCTAAAGTGAAGAGGAGGGGATAAAAAAGCATCCACAGTTTGCCGAAGTTGGGAGAAGTTGTTGCGGTATAATAGTACAGTGAAGTTCCCTTTCTATCCCAAGATTCGTTTAAATCAGTCGCTTTCAAGACGTTATTGTTCTAAAACCTGAGATTTCAGAGTTGCGACACTTAAATCACTGTTATTTTATGTCATGTAGAAGGTGTAGACTTACAGAGTGGTAATTTTCACATCTTTAATTTTAAAGCTTCTTTTCATCCTTTGTGGGATTGGTAGCGTAAAGTAGTGACAGTTATTGATTTATTTTGTTCGCTATATGGTTCATAGAGGCCCCACACAGAAGTTGGACACAAATGAAATGGTGGAAGATTAATATGCTGCACTATAGTGGGTGATTTCAGACAACCACGTCTTGACTTCCTGTTTAACTTTAACCCTTTCAGACCCACAATATACTGCCTTTTTTAGGGTACAGGGGGAGATAGTAAGAAAGTATAGGGCTCAGAACATTATGGTAGAAGTACATGAATGTCATCTCCATGCCCTGTTATGTCTCAAAAGTTGCTGCAGCAATTTTCGGGTTGTTTCACGAGGCTGTGATTATCCTAGAGGTCACCACAGGTCATTTTATACAGTGACGCCAAGTTTCAACAAATGGTCTCACTACAATGAAATGGCTACTATGGGGACTAACGTCACCACCACACATGAATACAGTTGAGGTCAATGAATCCACAAGAGCTTTACAGTGATACGCAATTTATGTAATTCAAGACTGTTTAGGGACCCCAGTACGCAGAAATATTCAAATACACCATTTTTACAATAGGCAAAAATAACACAGTATCCAAAAACTGCATGTTTTTTGCCCCAAACCGCATGTGATTATCATCAAGTGGTCACATCTGTAAAGGGGAGACTCGCAGGTACCCACAGAACCCATTTACATTCACATATCTAAAGGTCAACGTCAAGGGAGCCCTTTGAAAATGGCCATTCCAGTTTTTCCTTTTTCTTTCATGGCGATTTTTGAACTCCTTCCCAACAAGCAATGGACGTGACCAATGGAGTCCTTAGGTTTATAGATCTGTACCTTCACTCTAGTTCTAAAACTGAAGCTGCTACAGCCTCTGAAAGACAGTGAAGTTGGTTGGGATCACCCATGATCCCACGGGTCACAGGGGGTTAAACCATTGAATTGCACAAGCAGAGGAGACTCATAAGTCAAGCAAAACCCCTGAATGTACTTTACTGAGAAAGAGAGCATTTTATTGCTTATGAATTTCATTTTTCATTTATAGGCAGAAGATCCATTTCTGCTTTCAGAATATCACTTTCATAGTCCTGCTTTAAATTAATCTAATAAACCAAACGATTACCTAGAGAATGTACTCTCGAAAACTTATGATAGTCATAAATATTTCTCTTCCACCAGAAGTTTCACAACAGGAAAGTCTGTGTCCAAGTTCTTCAAAAAGAAGACAAAGGTATGCCGCAACGCTAAAATTAACTTGACAACTTGACGACTCTCTATTTGCTAAGGGCCTGAGAATTGCGAGACCTAAAGAAGCGAGGTCAAGGGTCAGCACCGGTTAGGAAACGTTCATGTTACAGTGATGTGAGGTTCAAGCACAGGTTAAGAGTTAAAGTGACTGGGCAGGGCAAGTCTCAACAGATCTCAGGTACTGTGTTCACTGAAACTATATCGTGTATCGTTGCATGGCAGTTTGGACTTGTGCATCACTGCAACTCTATCCGGTAGGCACTTTAAAACTTCCAAACACTGAGGTATTTTTGTGGAAAATAAAACCAGAGAGCGAGTCTCTGCTTGTTGACGAAGCTCCATCTGCCATCTTTTGACATTTTCTATGAATCCACTGACGAGCTCCTTTCTCAGTAGTGCTGGTGAAAACGTCAGGAAAGTTTTAAAAAGCAGACTTTACAGAAAGCTTATATGTCTTTTGTCTTATAATTTCACAGGTGACTCACGAACAGAGCTGAGAACATGGCTTTCTGTGTTCTTAGCTGACAGCGCGGTGACGTACAGGCGGAGGTGTGGACACCGAAGAGCAGGTGGAGGGTTAGTAACATAGGGGCTGAGCAGGATGAAGGGATCGCATCGCCTGAGATAAAAGGCCAGGCATCACACACGCTCGCCAAAACAGGACCACCGCATCGCCGCCATCTCTCACCTGTTACATGACCACCTTCAAATAGGTCTTGTTTCCTCTTTTGTCTACAAAGTGTCTGGCAGATCGAGTGAGGATGGATGTGTGTGTGTGTGTGTGTGTGTGTGTGTGTGTGTGTGTGTGTGGTGTGTGTGTGTGTGTGTGTCGGGCCTGCATGACTTTATGCAGATAAAACAAGAGACGAAGCAAAAGAAACTAAGCTTGCAGGCATGTTGTTCCCTCTGAATAATCCACACAGGCTCTGGCTCGCTGTTTGTTCATATGTTGATACCTTTCTCTCTCTCTCTCTCTCTCTCTCTCTCTCTCTCTCTCTCTCTCCCTCTCTCTCTCTCTCTCTCTCTCTCTCTCTCTGTTTAAGGTGACTCCACGGCTCTGAGGCCTTTGAGGCCAGACAAAAGCAACCATCACACAGGCAGGATAAGCTCAGAGCTGTGTGTAACCAGATTTGATCCAGCCATTGTCAGAGATGCTCTTTACTTTACACAGCGGCCTGAGCGATGCTGCTGTTCTCACCTCAGCCTTCCCTGCTGCTGCCTTATGATCTGAGCACTTTTGATGCTCAGCCAAATACAGTACCCAAACACTAGGATCACTTGGAACAGGCCTCGAAGTGGGTCGGTGCTCACCGCTACGCAATACCAGCACTCCTACGTTTTACTCCTTGCCGTACCGGAACGAGTCATAAGCTGCCGGTACTCTTCTCTGTCCTCTCCATATCAGTGATACCTCAGACTGGCAATACGTCATCCAGAGTTGGCTTGCATGACCACATCCTTGTTTGGGGGAAAACAATCCAACATCCCTTGTAGATGGTAACAGAGTAAAAAGCAGTTGAAACATGTCTCCAAACTTCCACTTTAAATAAACTTCTAACAGTAAAGTGGTTGGTTGCAATGCTGATCTGATTTGTTTCCCTGCAATGTCCTAAAAAAGATCTAACAGAAGAGAAAATGGAAAATGATGAAAAGCTGCTGTATAGCAGGTTAACTGAGGCTTTCACATATGACATAAGACTATTTACTGTCAGCGTGGTAAAGGGCTAAAGGATGCTGGTGACAGTAACTAGCATGGCTAGCTAACATTAGGCTGAGTGGGATACAGTCATACATTAATGTTATAGCAGCGTCAGACTGTCGTCTCCAACTAAATGAAACAGTTGGTTATTAACACGTTGGCTATTTACGATCACATGTGTATAGATGTCTGGATGAGCAATATCCAGCCAATGTGTCGGATAGGGGAAGACTGAAGGGACCTGGCGGTGATCAACCTTACTTTATTCATGAATCGCTCAGATTCAGGCAAAAATAATTATTAGATGTGTACAAAATTAACGTTTGTAAGATAAGAGATGAATGCATATGAGCTTGTCAAATTTACAATCCAAACATGCATCATACAGCATTGATATCTCTGAGGTCTTTAGTTTCCTTTTCCCCAAAAAAGGTGCGTGGTCTTGACTTTTTGTGAAGTATCCATATGTACCAGTCTGGCGTATTCATAACGAAGTATCACATCTTTGCGCCACGCCTCATAACATCTCCTAACTGGATTCGATGCAAACAATTTCAGTTTTTCCCAATGAAGATGTCGTAACCGGTGCTATGCCGCTATGTCGCTTGCTTGAGAAGTTTCACGCACCTCCTACCTAATTTCACGGGTCAGAATCCACGCTGATAGAAACTGATACCTTATCAATACTGCGCTCTCCATGTAGAGCGACATCGCTCACTGTATCTGGACAATCACTGTATGTTAGGAAGAGGAACATAATTAGTCAACTGTTCCTCGTAACTTTGCTTCTTAATTGTTAACAAATATAATTAGTGAAACATTATTTAAACGATTTCTGCATCTGCTCTTCTGGTTGATAGATTATGATTTTACAGAGCAAAGATTTCCAGAAGAATTTTATGTTCAGCTGAAGGCTGTGATAAAAAAATAAAACAATCATTTAATTTGTAATATTAATGGTCCACAGTGATGTAAAATTACATAGTTTTAAGTCAAAAACCTTCAAATTTTCTTGGGAGGAGCCCCAAAGCCAGTATCTCCAAGTATGTATTATTCACTGTATAAGTTCAGACTGTACCTCTGATATACAGGAGCATCCTGACTGGGTCACTGCTCCTAAAACCTGAATGAAGAGCTCACACACCTCAGCTCTGCATGTTTACCTGCCTGTCTGGCTGGCTGCTTAGACATCCTATATTATAGAGTGATGCTACAAATAACACAGGGAAGCAATTTCATTACTAATACTACATATACACACACCACATTAACACATAATGTTTCAGTTGGAATATTATTGGAGTATGATAGCATTATAGAAGATGCATAACCCAATTATAATAAGTGATTGACACAGACTAACATGCTGAAAGAAATAATAAATAAATAGAAAAAAGTCACAAAAGATTGCTGATACACAACATGTGAATAAGAGAGTCCAGGCACTTATTATCCCATTTCAAGCACTGACTTGGAATTCTGAACCAGGCTTTCCACCGGTTCATATTTTTGATTTTCTTTCCGGACAGGATGGTGTGGTGGACCAAGCTGATGCCCTCTTCAATCATTAATCACTCTGAATCTCGCCGGCGAAGATGGCTCAATCTCAAAATGTATTAAAGTTAAAACCCGGTCTGGCAGGTTGATGAATTAATAATAATGTTCACATGAAGGTCTATTCAAAGTGGAAAAGTGCAGAGAATCAAGGTCTCCCCGCTGCTATCACTTTGGACTTGAGAGATGTGTATGAAGTGTCTGATTAAGATATTACCTTGGGGATAATAATGTAAAACTGTGAAGTCGCATCAAACGCGCATTACTCAAAATGTATTTTCAGAGTGTTTCAAGTGTAATTTTCATGTTTGGAGGAACTCTACTTTGATGCTGCTCGGCTCCGTTCGGTTTCAGAGGACCTTGTCCTCTCGCCCTAGAAAAGTTCAAACAGGGTCACTGAGAAAGAGGGTTTTGGTTGAGGTGCTGAGCCATCTGGTGCTTTTTCTGTTTTACCTCCGCAGAGGAGGTTATGTTTCAGTTCGGTTTGTTTGTTTATCATCAGGATTACGGAAAAACTATGGGCTCGATTTTCACGAAACTTGACTGAAGGGTGCAGCATTTAACCCATTACATTTTGGAGAGGGTCCAAATCACAAAACGGATACACAAATTTTGACGTTCCTTAACATTGTAGTTGTCCCCCCGGTATATTTTCCCATCTAACACTGTGGATTAAGAGTCTACTTCATATTGTTGGAACAGTGGAAAAGGCCGGTGGAAAGACAAACCATGATGGTTTTGGCGAGTATAATCCTCTGCTTGAAAAGCTGATCTACCTGCTGAAACTCTGGGCGCAGCACCAAACACAAGAAAAGAGCCAAACTGAACGTGCCATACACGTTTTACCGGTAGCAACGTCACGGCTAGGCAGCGCCTGCAATGGTTAATACAAGGGAAATATACAGCACATGTTTTTATACGGGACAGTCGCTAAACTTTACATTTTAACGATAATTCAAATAATCAAACAAGTGATTCTTCTCGTTTTATATATGTGAAGAATGCCATAAAATGTTACATGAACACAACAATGACAGACTGAGACACTAAAGTAGGGGTGTAAGAAAATACTAATATGAATATTGCGATATTACATTGTGCAATACTGTATTGAGTCTCAAAAACACTGAGTTTTTTTTATTAACCCCTTAAAATTTCCTACTTTTCCTACTTACTAAAGCTGAGGATCAGAGGTGAAACTGCTCTACGCTGGCTGTGCTATACCCTTGGTGTGGCGCACCGCTCAAAATCACCAGAGCGCTGCACCTTAAGTTCAAATTATTTCAATTTTGTCCTCAGTTGCTGCTAAATTCTTAAAGCGCAGCCAATGTTGTTGATATTGTTGTTCCCAAGAAACAGTAAATGGCCTTCCTTGCACTCTTTTTGATGATATATGCATTTTGCAAGACTTCGCCCTCGCTGACGGCGAGCTAAAAACACATTTCTTATCATATGAAGGCCATTTAAGCGGCTCTGTGAGGCTGTCACTGTGCACAGTGATGCTTTGAGCTAAATGCTAACATCAGCATGCAAACATATTCTTAAACATGTTGATGTTTAGCAGGTATAATGTTTACCATGGTCACCATCCTTTTTAGTGCTCGCATGCTAATACACCAGTGGGTATTACCAGAGGCCCCATGATACAATATTAGTCATGATACAAGATATATTGCGATTTATTACCTTTTGTCAACTGCAAATTATGCAATTATTGTCAACATCTGTTTTGTCTAATAAGGTACAGTTTCACTCTGCTCATCTCAGAGTTTTCATTCACATATCTAGAGGTCAGAGGTCAAGGGACCCCTTTGAAAAAGGCCATGCCAGTTTTTCATTGCCAACATTTAACATAAAGCGTTAATTAGCCTCATTTGCGCCAAGCCAGTACGACATGATTGGTCCCAGTGGATTCCTTAGGTTTTGTCGTTTCATATGATGCCAGTATCTTCACTCCAGCTTTAAACTGAGGCTGCTACAGTCTAAATATCGCAAATTGCCTTAATCCGTTAAAGAAATGAATGTCGTTAACTTTGACAGCCCTATCTGTTTTATCTAATAAGATACAGTTTCACTCTGCTCATCTCAGAGCTTTCATTCACATATCTTGCGGTCAGAGGTCAAGGGACCCCTTTAAAAAAAAGGTCATACCAATTTTTCCTCGCCAAAATTTAGTGTGAATATATTTCTTCCCATCAAGCTCACATAACATGGTTGGTATCAGTCCATTCAGGTTTTCAGCTTTAAGACTAAGCCAGCAGATTGTTAAGAGGTTAATACTTTTTAAAATAAAAGATGAATACTTGACGTCCGTGTATCAATACAATATTGCCATGCAAAATATAGTAATAATATGCTGTATTGATTTTTTTCCTCCACCCCTATGAATCATATGAGCAGCCACAATAAGTTCCTCCTACACTGAGGAACCCCAGGACACCGTAACTGTTGCCTTTTCATTTCTTTTTCACCTATTTCTGGCTGGGAAAAAGACACAACACTAAAGAAGCATGAATTGCCTGAAGGCTATTACAGGATATGACTTTGCCCAACTGAAGTGCATCAACAGGGGCGCCCTGCACAGCAGAGCTGTTGCCCTTCAACTTTTTGTCTTTCGCGTTCCCCGCAAACCGGCGTGCGTGTCCACCGCCGCGGCGATGCAGGGAACGCTCCCCGCCCGGCACCGCGGCAGAACGAACGGGGTGATCCGGCCTCGCGGCTCTGCTCATCAGCAGGTACGGGAGACGCAGGGTGCGTCTGCTGAACGGTGGGTGAGCGACCGTAATGATGCTGCTTTCCGTATCGCTCTGCGTGCGGCGCGAGCCCCCCGGCTGCTACGGCCTGTCTCAGCATTTCTTCTCCATCTGTGGGAGGCGGTGCGACCTGCCGGGTGGTAAGAGTGAGCTGTCTGGGAAGAGCTGAGGAATACGGAGACGCATTAAGAGAGGAGGAACTGTTTATGCCTAAAGTTGGAGGATGGATGGAGAGGAGATTTGTTTTGCTATTCTAGTGCAGCAGTGTTTTTTTCCTCTCTCAGTTAGCGACCTAAAAAGCTGGCCAAAAGCCAAAAGCTACTTGTCATACCAGACAAGTAGGGCTGTAGCAGTTAAGCCCCTGAGCATGTTGAATTGAGTTTTAATGCTTACTAATATTTTTTTTTTTTTAGTTGTAAGAGGACGAATATGTTTTTAAAGTTACAAAGTCTCACTGAACAAGAACTTCCTGGAGTCTTGGCTTTGAGAAAAGAGTGGTTTGTTTTAATTAGCACAGAATGGATTGTCTTAGACAGGAGTGGACGACCTAAAGCAATGGCATACTAGCAGTCACACTGAGTATTTTTTCGAAATATTGGAAAAACCCTCTCACTGCATGCCAAATTACTTCTTCATGGCCTTTGGTAGTTGTGCAGCCTGTTATTTACTTCGATACTATCATGATACTTGGAAGCTGATGCTGATGTATAGCGATTTTTACAGTAAAAATGTTTGATTTTCAGCATGTATGTAGTATGTAAATCTAAGAATAAAAACCCTCACAAATTAGTGGGATATATAAGGGACATATATGTTTTAAAGTTCTGGTGAATATAATCCATCAATCTCTTTTCCATATATGTATTTTGTATAGACAGATCCCTTTTTAACACCTTATTTTGAAAACCAGACGTAGTCACACGAGTATACTTCCTCTAACTCTGCCAAGTCCGTCAAGTCGGACTTGACAGCACGATAACGTTTCCTGTCCTCACACACTCTCACAAACATTTGCCACCACTCTCTCCGTCGTGCTTCACCACTCACTTTCCCATGTAGACACAGTGGTGCTGCTGTTCTCCAAATGACCTACACTACGCGTTTTCACGTCGCCCACCAGAGTCCTAAACGCTTGGCAATCTGCTACCTGGCCGCTAGATGTTACACAAAGTACCTTTAAGTTTATTAGTTAACTTCACGTTGGTAGGATTAATGATTTCAACTCAGATGTGGATGTTTTCAAGACGATGGCTGCCTTCTTGTATCGTGCTCTCTTACACAATTACAATGTCCTGATAATGGGAGGAAAATATTTTTTTAAATGTTGTTATACACATTTACTGCAAAGATGGAATAAAATTACAGATCCGCTGCAGATGTAAACTTTGATTGGGTGTCATAATTAAACTACAAACTTCATGTTGATACGGCACACTGATTAACAAGAACATTTTAAAATGGCATTTCATACCAAAAAGGTACTCCTGTGTTAAACCATGAACATGTCAATCAATCAGAAATAAGAAAAACCATAGAACAACACAACAAGACCAGTTTAAAAGACAAAAGAACAATAAAAGATATCTAAAGATTAGCGCGGTCAATAGATTAATTAATAATAATAATAATAATTAATTACATTATTGTCCATCGTTAATCTTGGTTAGTCACAAATTAATTGCACATTTTTATCTGTTCAAAATGTACCTTAAAGGAGATTTGTCAAGAGACTTGTCAGTATAGGAGTGGACAAATATGCTGCTTTATGTGAACGTATGGATATGTTTATTAATGGATATCAACATGTTAAACTGCAGCCCAACAGGCAACAACAGCTGTCAGTGTGTCAGTGTGCTGACTTGATCCAGACTAACTGTGATTATCATAAAGTGGGCATGTCTGTAAGGGGGGACTGGTGGGAACCCAGAGAACCCATTTACATTCACATATCTGGAGGTCAGAGGTCAAGGGACCCCTTTGAAAAAAGTTCGGAGCGTTGCTTAACCTCCTTCCTGATAAGCGAGCATGATGGTGCCAATTGATTTATTAAGTTTCCTAGTTTTACTCCTTCGTGACAAGCTACTATGACCTGATTGGTACCAATGGATTCTTTAGGGTTTAGTAGATGTTAGTAGGCTCTAGCTTTAAAACTGAGCCTGCTATAACCTCTGAAATAACAAGTTATGCTAATGTGTTAAAGAAATTAGAGGCGTTAAAGTGAATTTGTGTTAACATGTAATTATTGTGTTAACTCTGACAGCTCCAATTGCAATCCAATCCAAATATATTTATAAAGCACATTTGAAAATAATCAATCAAAAACCATAAAACAAACAATAAAACAGTTTAAAAGACACAAAGAAAGCAAAAGATGTGTAAAAGATGCATTCTCCAAATTTTCATTTCAATTTTCAATTCATTCCTTTCATCAAGAATGATCCATATTGCAAAGTTCACCATTACAGGCCAACGTCTGGGTACGAACATTAAGTCAATTATGTTTGTACCGCAGAGAGAAACTATGGGAGACGCACCATTGTTCTACAAGCAGGCTGACAGCTTTCAAAAACCTGTGGTTATTTCCTCTTTTCAGCATGATGAGAGCACTTAAAGCTGCACAGCCTGCTCACAGTGTGAATTGTTTCGGCCTCAGAAAACTACTCCAACACTTTCTTCTAGTAACAGGGATGCCTCTGTGAACTAATCCCTCAAGATGAAAAACAGGGAATTATGTGCATTTTAATAACTGAACTAATAAACACAATGAAAATGGTTAGTAGAAGATGAAGCATTGCATAAAAATCATTTTTCAAACCCTGCTGATGATTATTTCACTAAATGTTTTCAGTGGTTTATCTATACAGTATTTTTATTTGATCATTTGTTTTTTCAGGTAAACCATCGTTTTATTGTTATATTCAATTTGTGTGACATATTGAAAAAAATTGCAAGGTTAACAGTTTTGTTCCCATCAGTGTTTTCAACGTTACCATTTGCATAGCCGTGTTTACAACGTAAAAATCATGGATCATGTGATTTGCTCCTGCGTGTGTGGCAGATCAGAGGCTTGTAAATTGTTTATCCGACTACAAAAAGTGCAAAATGCTCAACGCGACTCGGGACGACAGGAAGCGTGATGATAATGCGAGAAAATCGGTGAGAAAAAGCGAGGGGAGAGATAAAAAAAAAAAAAAAACAGGGCTTGAAAAGCAAAGCATGAGGCCTGAAGAAACCAAAATAGGCTGCTTGTGGAGAGCCTAATGCAGCCCTGCTATAAACAAAATTATAGATCAGCTTGGCTTCGTTTCACATTTCTGCGACCGCAAAAAGCTGATTTCCTGTTTATCTAGATGGGAACACGGGGGAGAGTTAAGGCGTAATTTGAGTCGATATTTCATCCGACTTTAACAAGAGGTTTTTCCTGACTTGACGTCTGTGTGGTGACACACACACATGGCCGCTCATATGACTCATTAGCGTGTCACTCCGGGTTAGGGGTTATGCTGTGTGCGTACCGACTTGGCGTCTGTAGAGCGTGTGATGCATGGGTGGATGTTTGTCTGCATTTTTAACACTGACGTGCAAGGTTTATTGCGAGAACGTGTCGACAGGAAAACCTGCGGGGCACTTTCCTCGCAGTTCCCCCCGATGAGCTTTGCTGCGAGTGAGACGGAGGAGATTGATGGGAACAAAGGGGGGGGGGGGGGGGGTGTCAAACGGAAAGGAAATACACCGTAGAGACGATAGGAGCTCAGATAAAAAACAAGTGCTGTATTACAGTACATCCAGAAGAGATACTAATCAGAGCAGATGTGAACCTCTTCAGTGAGGTCAAGGCAGTGATAGCAAAACACACCATTTCAGCTCGTTAACAATGGTTCTCTAAGAGCAGATACACAATGACAGTCCAGCCATTCACTTCACTGTTGTTTGCCACCCACGCTGATACTTGTCCTTGCTGTTAAAGTGAAAGTTTACATTAAACACCTTTAAAGCAAAATCTTGAGCCTCAGACTTGCTCCGTCTCAATAACTTTCACCCAATTTCCTTGTTGGACGTTTTCCAACCCATGTTGTGCAAATACATGTTGTAGAGACAGAAACCTCACACATCAACCTCATTAATTAGCACTGTGCGCCGCACAGGAGAGCAAAACTCCTTGTAAATGGCAAACTAGGAGTTCATGTAAAAATAATCTGCCCGGGCAAAGTCAGACTTAATTACAGTGCACACCCCAGGACCTCACAGAGTCGCTTTTGTTGTGTGACAGAGGTTTACGTAATCAGTCAGAAATGCAAAAGGTGAGCTTCCCTCGGGCTCAAGTCTCTGACAGCTTCAACTCTCACTGCTATCAAAATACATCGGCCCTTTCCTGAGTGCGGGCCGACGGCTAAACACAAGGCAAAGCCGTCCAGACTCCGGCGTGAAACATTATACAATAGCCAATAAATTTTGAACTTAAGCCTTGGCCTTAAAACCTTAACGCATAAATGTAAAACGACCTCACTTGTCAGGAAACACCCTTTTAGCACTGGCGGGATGGAGTGGGTGGGTGGGAAGGGGTTGTTGAAGTCAATCAAATGGACCTGCCAAGGATTAGCCGCGGCCTTTCCAAGGACGACTACTTAGTGTTCATTAATAAGTGGGTCAGTCAGTTTAAAGCATATATGTGCTCTATTAATGCCCAGTTCAATTCATTGAGCGGTTTCTAACCAAGTTTGTCCCAACCTTTCCATTACTTTTACCTAGTTATTTTAACCATTTAGCCATTATTTTTAGCCAGTTAATTTATTACTTTAAGCTGATTAGTTTAATCATTTAGCAATAACTTTTACCTAATTGTTTTAAACATTTCCACATCGCTTTACTTGATTATTTTACCCATTCAGCCATTATTTTTACTTGATTTTAACCATTTACCCATTATTATTTAGTTTATTGTTTCAACTGTTTCCCCAATACTTTTAGCCAATTAATTTAACCATTCCACATTATTTTTAGCTTATTATTATTAGAACCATTTCCCCTTTTATAACCTGATTATTTTAACCATGTCCCCATTACGTTTCGCTAATTATTTTTTTAGAAGAAGAAAAAAACATTCACCATTACCATTTATATTTTAACCATTTACCCATTAATTTAACATGACTATTCTAACAATTTGCCCATTACTTTAACCTATTTTAACAATTTGCCCATTTCTTTTAGCTAATTATTTTAACCATTTGCCCATTATTTTAACTTGACTATGTTGACTATGTACCCCTTATTTTTTAGCTAATTATTTTAACAATTTATCATTAATTTACCTGATTAGCAATTTGCATATTACTTTTAGCTAATCATTTTAACAATTTCTCTATGTTTTTTTCACTGGCTGTTTAAACCGTTTAAACCATTACTTTTAGCTAACTATTTCAAACAATGTTTCATTACTTTTAGCCATAACTTCTCGCTTGCTAAGTAGTTTTCACATGAACTCTATGGCAACATATGACTTAAAGATGTTACACTTGACTCGGTTTAGTAGGAGGTGTGTCCTGTGCAGTCAGGCTGCTGTAGCTGGTAGCTTACTGCTTATTAAGACAATACACAAAAGGTGTAGAACGTAATCCTAATCTGGATGCTTATTTTTCTCCTGAATGCAAAGACGTGGACATGTATTTTAATCGAATCATGATTTCCGTTTTTCCGAATTCATTGAGAGAAAAATAATCTTTCCATGTACCGCCTGGCAGCTGCAGAGGAACCCAGCCTAGCCCTGGTTTAGCACTTCTCTCACTAATCTCTCCACCAACTGAGTAAACTGAATCCAACTCGAAGCCTCGCCCTCTGGGAAGATCAGCGAGCGTCAGATCGCTTCATGCCACATGTTCCATGAACTTGACACCACTGATTGGTTTATTAGACACAGCCGTCTCTTTAAGACTCTAATATGGGAGGGGTACCGTGGTACACTGCCACAGGGCAGCATTCACTGCGTGAACAGCAACAATAAATCAGCTGCCCACTCCTCATCTCTGCACTGCCGCTGCTGTTAACAGGGATGGAGGGTGACAAATTCCATGTAGCATAATTACATCAATCCGATTACAAATTATGCTAATCCAGTTACAAAAGGGCAGTACTTGTGTAAAATGGATACACTTTAAAACAGTAATTTGACATCTGAAGAGCTAAATGTGCGTTAATTGTGATGTTTTATGGTTGCAAATATTGACAGATTATCAGGGGTTGGGAAAAAAAATTCACCTATGTATTTAATGAATGTATGTAATTCTGGAGTTGATTATTTTAATGGTAGAATCAATATATTTACTTCATTTGAATCGATGCGGAGGTAGAAGGAAGTTACCGTTTGTTGTGATCTGAATAACATGATGTCATATCCGGTCCATATCCGTCAACCAAAACAAACAGCAGGGAGCCAAAACAAGAACGCAGAAGATGGCAGAGAGTCCGCGTGGATGCGACCTACACGCTCACGTTTTTAATCCAAAGTGGTTGACACTACACATACAGTTAAGTATAGGCACATTTTGGGTTTAACACATCGCAGGAAAAACAGTAACTGTAGCACACTATTACACTGACATTTATATCAAATGCATTCCAGCAGCCCCGAAGGAGCTGACCATGGATGTATAGAGAGAACGGAGCTAGCGACAGACTTGGCAAAGTTAGCGCAAGTATACACGTGACTACACCCGTTTATCAAAATATAGCTTTAACAAAGGAAACTGTCTATACAAAACACATACAATATATATAGAAATAAGACTGATTGGATTATATTCAAGTATTAAAAACAACATGTCCCTCATAAATTAAAAAGAAAACACCTCCAATTTGCGAAGACTGGCGGTGACTAAGATATTTGACATCAGGACATGAAATTCAAACATTTTTAATGTATTAATTTCAATATTTTCCAGAGTAAAAGTCCCTACAAGTGCATGATTTAACTTTTTCCCCTGGTCTAGTGTTAAAAAAGTTAACAAAAATCACAATACATTGTAATATTGAATCACAGTACTTGTAGAATCCCAGTACTTTAAAATTGCATACTTTAAAACGTAATGGCACCCAAGAATCGTGATAGTATCGAATATGCGACATAAGTGTATTGTCCCAGGCCTACAGACTATAGTTGGAAAATGCCTATTTGCCTTTTTGGACTTTTTCCTATTAAAAATACCTGCCCAAATAGCATCAATAAAACCCTCCAGGGCCAAAGTGATCTAATAACTGTGGCAATGTTTCTGCAGGTAGTATGGATAAATGTCATTCTGAGAGTGACCTTGTTCTGTTTCAGCCCAGCAGCTGCTCAGTCTGTCAGGCTTTTCTCTGTGCGCCACAGCAGCAGCTGAGGAGCCATTTTGGGGCCTGATGCATTCAGCAGCTGGTGGTGCCAAGCCCAGGGTGGGCGTAGGAGGTGGAGAGAAGAAGGGGGGAGCGCGAGGTCGTCTGCCTATCGAGCCGTGGAAACATGGGACGCGGAGCATATCGGACGACGGGAGCGCAGCCAAATGGCAAAACAATGTTTGCGGGGAGGAACGAGAACAGCACTTCCCCACCGTCGCTCTTCACAGAGCTGACCTAAAATCACATTTAAACTGCAGCTATAAGCATCCCCATCACTCAGAAACACTGTGTAATGCATGCCATGAGAAC
The DNA here is from genome assembly GCA_947000775.1 of Pterois miles. Classification (NCBI taxonomy): domain Eukaryota; kingdom Metazoa; phylum Chordata; class Actinopteri; order Perciformes; family Scorpaenidae; genus Pterois; species Pterois miles. The sequence goes on along the minus strand of CAMQGK010000634.1, from coordinate 25,324,497 downwards.
ACCGCATGTAAGTGGCCCATACACTGCATGTTTTAGGAGCAAGACGCCGGAGCTGGCCCCGGTTCATGGCACCGCTCCCACTCTGGGCCAGGTATGCATGTGAGCACATGGTGAGACAATGCACCGCTTGTGGATTTCTGAGACCTGAGCTTCACTTTACAACAGTGTGAAAAAATAAGAAAAAGTGGATGGTGTCCCATTTTTCTTACAATCCCAGGATGTGTTTACATAAAATCAACCTTAGCAGTGTCAGGTAATGGAAAACGCTCTGCCGGTTTGAATGTTTACAGACACTAGAGGATATGAGAGAGGGAATCGTTTAGCAGGTGACCTTTGTCTTGAAATATCTCAGACCTCTAGCTGCATTTCACTCATCCACAGCCAGATGTTCAAAGCCCCCCTCCTTCTTCCTGGTGCTGTTTGGAGGGTTGCGGTGAGCATCGGTTTGGTTAAAATGAAGTAGAGAGGACGCCACATGAAGGTGGAGTTTCCTGTAAAGTTGTTTTCCTTGCATGTCGCCTAAATCATCCAACATCTCTGAACTGACACACAGGGAAGTGTTTCTACCGTGCCTTTACGTTTCACTCAATCGCACAACCTGCTGTGTGCCTGAGATTCCCTATCTCCCTGCACATTATGTGCTGTGTACTCTTTGCCTGTGTGTGTGTGTGTGTGTGTGTGTGTGTGTGTGTGTGTGTGTGTGTGTGTGTGTGTGTGTGTGTGTGTGGGAGAGTCTACAGAGATGACAAGACAGCTGAACAAATGAAGAAAGAGATAAACATTTGGACAGGACAACCAGGTGGAGGGTGAGTAGTATCCAGACGGCAACAATGCAATTCAGACTTTGGGACATTCATGCAGTTTGATGCATTTTCCTCTTTCAGTTGGAAATTTAAATGTACGAATTCAAACTACTTTGAAGACCATGTACAGTTCTTAAGAATCAAATGTATATGCACGCCTGGGTTTTATCACGCACATCTTTCTGCGTGATTAGCTGGGAACAGACCTCCCAATCAATAATCAAGCCTATACGCAAACCAACCTTAAAGAACACGCTGCACAAATGGCCACTTTCATTTGTTTTAACCTAAAATTAAAATTGAAATCAGTAACAGATGTTCTTACATGTTCTTACATTGCAGTTGCCAAAGGAGGAAGGTGATTGGGCCTTGAGGTTTACTATATAGCAGTACAGTTAACACCACTGACTTGTTGGTGTAGACCTGTACAATCATTGTTGGGCTGCCCGTCTATTATCAAAGACTTGTTCAACATCCAAAGTCAATGGGTTTCTTTTTCTTAAGGTATATGGTTAGACTTTGTGAAGAAGTCAGTCAGATCCAAAAAGATATTTCATAAAAAACAGTCACAGTCACACCTATGGGCAATTTAGAGTCATCAATTAACCTGCATGTCGTTGAACTGTGGGAGGAAACCGGAGAATCCAGAGGAAAAAGTTAACTTTGCAAACTGCACACAGAAGGGCCCCAAGTTGAACTCGAACCTGCGACCCTCTTGCTGTGACAGCGCTAACCACTGCACCATCATGCAGCCCCATTCTTATACACATACTGTTAAATTATATTACATTAATTACATTTTTGTACTGCTTTTTTTACTCCGATTCACAGCCCTCCAGCTGGATACATGACGCTGATGCTGCCTCCACATTGATATCATAACGGGAAAAGATAAATCACTTTCTCTGAATAAAAACAAATGCACATGGGGAAAGCACCGATGGTTGAGGCAGCCCTCATCAAGTGGATTGATAACATCTGGTCACGTAATGTCCCCAAAGTGAAACTATGCTGAACCAGCTCTGCAGCACCAGCGGCGCAGACCGGCGGTTGTCTCCTTCCATGCCGCTACCGGGTGACTGAGCGAGGAGTCCCAGTGAAAGGCCGTCGTTCTGCATTCCCGCTCCTGCTGCACAGCCATGCTTCACCCTTTGTGGGAAAAGTCAGATAAACTGACGGCAAGCCAGTAAAAATCTATGGTGTCTGTTTCATTACTGTGCATTCATGTAATGAATATACAAATGTCAATTAGATGGTAATCAGCATGGGACATGATGCGCAACAACAAAAATTTGGTTATAATAACCATCCACTTTGAGGGGTGTGACCATATATGGTGCCGCGAAATATCACAATATAAAAATGTGACGATATGCATCGTTGAGAGAAAAACTGCACTGCGATATTTTAGGGATGTTATCTGATCAGCCTCCTCCCTCTATCAGTGCTCTCCGCTCAGTCTCCACTGATTGGTTACACATCATCAGCGATAGCCAATCAACAAAGAGGATTATCGTGCTTCAAACAGGCAGCTGAAAACTCGGATACAGACGGAGCTGCTGTGGTGAGCTGAGCTGTGTTCTCTCCTCTCTCTGTAAGTCTTAAGATATTGTCTAAGTTGTAACAGACGTCCCAATCCTCAATGCTGAAGTTGCAAAATCACCACAATTTTTTTTATAGGATGACAAGCATGTCCAGTTTCCCTGTTACACCACTGAAAATGTCTGAATAATGCATGCTGTAGCAGTGACATACAGTCAACTATAAGGAGATTATAGCATTTATTCATGTAGCCTTAGAAATATCTCTGAGTCATGTTGGTGGCAGTGCAACTGAAACTTGTTTTAGCAGGTGATTTGCAAATATTACTCGCCTGTATGAGTGTAAGATAACGTAGAGCATCATAGAGCTAACTTAAATATGATAATAAACATCAACAATTTCATTTACTGATCCATAATTTAACAGCTGACTAGCAAAATAATTGATCGGCTCAAACGTTTTTTTCTTACACATCACTTACCAGGCTGGTGCTCTCAGTCTGAACCAGGACTACCAACTAACGTTACTGAGTTACTTTTATTTAAATCTGGAGGAATCATTGAGGACATGCCTTCATTTTCAATGATGTCCAGAGTAAAATTAAAACTGAATAAATACACAAAAATACTGAAGAAAACAAACAGACACAAATAGAAGACAGTTAAATACAGTTACATTAATGAGCAGAACAGCTGGTTAACAAAAAATGGAGCCACATGGCAAACAACAGCATTGTTTTACAATGGTTACAATATCATATTGTATGACGATCACGTACCCAATATCGTGTCTCGTATCTAAGCTGAGTGAATTGTCACAACCCTATGCGATTACAGTGATCAATTTGACCCGGACAGACATGATCGCTATCAGCGGTTTCCACTGTACTTGCAAATGTGTCACTATTACGTAAAAGCAATGAAGGGATCGAGCAAGAAAACAACCCTCTGATGTTACGCAGATGTTTATTAAAGTGTAGGCCTACGACTCAAACCCACCAGACGGATCATTGGGGACCTGTATGTATGTACATTATTCATGAAGAACAACTTAACAACATGAAGAAAAAGTGGCAAAGAAAACTGGTGGTCCCTCTCGCTCACCAGCCACACTCAGATGACTACTAGAAACTCACAAAGTTGGACAGAGTTTTGCTGGAAGAACTGCGTGAGATTTTCCATAACCCCAAAAATCAAACCAAACTGGACTTCAGAACCAATGCTGGAGGCAATGTGCACACTTAAAAGGATAGTTCGGATGTTTTGAAGTTGGGTTGTATGGGGTACTGATCCACAGTCAGTGTATTTACCTACAGTGGATGACCGTCAGCAGCCCCCAGCTTGGAGAAGAATGGGAGCAAAGTGATGTTTTGCTGTGGACGGGAGCAACAGCAAAACATAGTTTAGCCACCAAAAACAAAGGCCCAGGTCATTGTCCATGCTCTCTTCAAACCCACCAGACTCCTTTGACAAAACCAGTAATTTTACCTCGCAGAACACGGGACTTGTTTTACATTACGTCATGTAGGTTACTGAACATGCGTTTCGTACGTAAAATAGACTGCTTACAAATTTAATTATTTTAACCCAAAACCACAATATTGTTGCCATAATCAAAAATAAATTAATAAATAAATAAGTGACTACATCAATAAATAAATATGTCATTAAATACAGCAAAAATAATATTTAAGAAATGTAAAAGAAATGTATAAAGAAACGAATACCTAAATACATGAGTTTGGGGGAATAAATAGGCGGTGAAATGCAAAGGGAAAATTGTGCAAATATATGCATAAACAAACACATACATTTAATAAAATGTATATATGTATATAAATACAAATAAATAAATAAATGCAAAGAAAAATATTAATAAAAATAGATGTAAAAATAAATAAATGAATAAAAACAAATGCAAAAAAATAAATTAATACATTCAAAAATGTATTAAAATAAACACAAATAAATAAAAGGGAAAATTAAACAGAAAAGTAAATAAAAAAGGTAATTCATGCAAAGATAAATAAACAAGGCAAAAGTGAGCATGGCTCATACACTGTCAACCATCATACCATCTTTAAAGTTCCTATGTTAAATAGTTTATTTTAATTTATTTTAATATTATTTTTGCTGTATTTAATGATATATTCATTTATTTATCAAGTGATTTATTTACATGTTCATTTAGTTTTGTTCCATCTTCCATAACCAAGTAGTTCTGTTGCCTAAACCTAACCAAGTTGTTTTCTGTGAACACAGAAGTTTATTTTGGAAAGACACATGAATCTAACGAGCAGAAATTGACGCGCAAAGCTGACGCAAGAGGGGTACATCGAGCGTCACAGTTTGAAGCGTAGGGCCACTGACCAAGCTGCTGTATTTGACGAGTTAGCTTATGAAAGGCGTGCAAATTCCCTGCATGATATGTTAATATTGACCCTTATATTACTGTACATTGAGTAGGTTTTATTATAGCTCCTTTCAAATATAGCCTGAATTAAAAAGATAAGATGAAGATCCTTCAGTAGATAGTGGAAATATAATAAGTGCAGTCGAGGCCACTTGGAGCCAAGGTCTGCTCCCCATCTCTCCAATCAGTGACCGTGGCCTTATTGCAAATACAGTACCTATTTGTGTATGTGGAGGGTATTTGTATGAACCATCAACCTGAAAGCAATGTTTCCAAATATGCAGCTTGAACAAATTCCTCTCTGTTTTCTTCATTTCTACTGATAACACAGCTGAGGCTGGGTTTTATGATGGTTCAGTGCGATTAGCCTGCATTTCCACGAACACTGCTGCCGTATCCTTATTTGACACACTATACACCTCCTCTGGTGCACCCGAGGTGTGCCAATGAATATTTCAGCAAGCCAAAATGGATATTACTCCTGAGTCAGGCGTGCTGGCACAGGCTGCGGTGCTACAGGTGGGGCATTAGTGCCAGGCATGCTCCGAGCACAGAGGTAATGTATCGAAACATTATGGGCTCGGGTCACTTCAGTCTCCTTTTCTGTTCTGATAAGAGAAGGCTGCTCGTGGAACATTTAGCTGCAGTTAAAGAGGACTTCAGAAAGGATTATGACAGCTTTTGCTCAGCTACCACAAGCATTTTTAGCTCTGTAATGCCATCATTTTGTTTCCATTGTTTGATGTTTGTTTTCAGTGACAATGAAAATTGATTCACCTATGTACAATGATTTTTTTGTTAATGATTTTGAAATAGTTTTTTTAATGTCAAAATTGATATATTTGCTTCATCTGAGTCTATACTGAGGTGAAAGGAAGTTACCGCCTTCAGTGTTATACTGTAGTCTGACTAACTTTCTTTACGTTCCCTATCCTTCAACCAAAACAAACTGCGGCCGGGCGCAGCGAGAAACTACAACGGCGCAGGGTCTACATGGATACAACCTGCAACCTCACATTTTAAATCTAACATGGTAAACACTACACATACAGTACAGTAGGGAAACACTGAGTGTTGCACAAAGGCAGAGCTAGACATCATGGCTAAGCTGCATGCTAAATCCGTCACAGACAGGAAACATTATCGTACTGTGATAATGTGAGATCAAGCCAGCCGTCACTCTCATCTCCGTGGTCAATCACCATATACTGACATATATGTCAAATACATTCAAACGGCCCCGATGGAGATGAATTGATATACATATAAAGAAAACTAAGTCAATGAAGAGCTACAGCGGGACTTGGAGAAGTTAGAGGAAGTATGCACATGTGGCTACATCTGGTTTCAAAATAAAATTTTAACAAAAGCAACTATATATACAAAATACATACAGTGTTTATGGAAATAAGATTGATTGCATCATATTCACCAGAAGAATAAAGCATGTTACATGTCTCTTATAAATCAAAAAGACAATACCAATAATTTGAGAGGAAATTGTCTTTATTCTTTGATTTTAGTTTTGCTGGAAAAATGTATGACAATGACTGATATACCTGACTTCAGGACATCGACTGACTACATACATGCTGAAAGTCTAACATTTCTACTGTATTAATTTAGAGACTTTCCAAAGTACAAGTCTCTAAGAGTGTATAATTCAACTTTTTCCCATGATCTAGCGTAAAAAAAGCGTAATAAATCATAACACAGAATCGCAAAACTTACTAATCAATACATCAAATCAGCACCCAGGTATCATGATACTGTAGGATCAGGAGAAAAGTGTACCTTCCCAGCCCTAAAATTTAACATAACATTAGCACCACATTGCTTTGCATTTACTAGCATGTATGCTTCCCTCTTCAGGATTGCAGCAGATCTTAATTACTTTATTAATATGGGGTATCCTCGTTTCACCACACACTCAAAAACCCATCCATCCCCCCCTGCTTACGTATGATTAAAATATGGTATAGTACGCATGCTAACGCTGACTGGGGAAGCTCAGCAGGTTACTCATATTCTAGCTACAGCTGCTTGTGTCATCCAGAAGGTTTTAGGCAATAGAGTCCTCACATGGCTCATCAAAAGATAAGCTCCTCTTTCAATTCTTGAATTCCAGATGAGACCTCTCTTCCCACAATTATGAAGCCGAGCACAGGAATTGCCTTTAACCAGTCGCTGTACAAATACTTGTACGTAAACAGCGCGTGGAAGAGCTTACTTCTTCCTCCAGCAGTATTTAATGAAAAGAGGAAACGTGACACTGTGCGTCTATTTAAATCCCTAAAATCAATGCAGGCTTAACAAGTGATAACATTGGACTTGGTAAACTGCATAGCCAGGATCTTATAAGGATGTGCAGAGCACAGCAGCCATTATTTGGACACGAGAGGCACATTATCCTTGGCTGCCAGCTCTGCATTTGCAAGAGGCACTCTGACTGCAGCTACAAAGGGGCTATGAGCCCTATTCAGGGTTTTACTCATCCCTTTCACTCTCATTCATAACAATGCGCCTTATCATCGGGTATCCATCTCCTTTCATGTCTCTCCTCGGGGACCAAACCAGTATCGTGAGTAATGTGCCATGCATCAAGTGTGGTTCTGCCAATTTATTTTCCATAAAACTATGTCAGACAGGCTCAAAAGTAATAAGCCGGCGCCGCTGGTAAAGACATTTGCAAAGTAAATGAGGCCTCCTTTCTGACACCGCAAATGTGTGCCTGTGACTGCTGTCGCTATGGTATCGCCTGTCAGCATCATTGTCACCGGTGTCGTCATGGCAGTGTGGGCTGATGGTAATCTTTCCTGCGGGTGTGACAGTTTGTGGTCGGGCAGAGTGGGGACTCCAGCATGGGTGTGGTAAATGTACTGCTACCGTTTAGGCAAAGGACCAGGACAAAGTCAGAGGACAGATAATGGATATATGAAAAAAACAAGTATTTTTTTTTTAAACATGTAAAATAAAACTTTGATTGACAAACTTGTAGTCCGCTTATTTATTTTCTTTTTCTCGCTGTGCTTTTTCCTTTTCAGTCTTGCGAGTGACGTGGCTCTAGGGATGGCAACGTAGGTTGGTTGTTCAGTCCACCACTTTGGTCTTAGTGGTGTAAGAAAATATTGATACACGAGTATCGGGATATAATGTGTTCTGATACTGTATTGATTCGTCAAAACATTTTTAATTAACCTCTTAAAAATCCGACAGCCCGCCATCAGGCCCAGCCGCTATTCAATCTATTAGATGTTGTAGTGGGCTCAATTTTAAAGTTAGAGTGAAGTTACTGGTTGTCATGAAGGAGGCTAAATAAAGCTCAAAGTTAGGCAATGTTTTCAATGAGGAAAAATTGGTATGGCCATGCGCATGCTGGACCATGTTTCAGTTTTCGGTCCTGTTTGGATAAATAGCGGAGCTACTAACATCAACAGAAGTGCCACCGAGTTATTATTATGAGACGTTCATGGTCTGCTCAGCTAAAGGACTATTGGGCGAAGGTAAATTACAGCGTTCTCATGATGTGTTCAAATATAACCTTGTAAAATTAGGTTTTTAGCAAGAAACTTGAATGAATCCATTTGTCCAAAGAAGATGTTTTCACACAGTGTTTTTAATAAAGGAGTGCATGCTGAATTACAGGGGATTTGTTGTTTTTTGTTTGTTTTTACCGTGGTATTGAATCAGGTATTGAATTGGGCATCGTGGAAATTCACTGATATTGGTATCAACTACTAGATTTCTGGCATCGCGCCATCCCTACAGACATGCCCACTTTATGAAAATCACATGCAGTTTTTTGCATGCAGTACAAGTGTGTTATTTTTACCTATTTTAAACTGGTGTATGTCTGGTGTGTTCTTTATACTCTGATAGTCTTCCTAAAATTTAATTTAAGACAAATTGCAATATATCGCCTTGCTTACAGTATCGTAATATATAGCATCGTTACCCCAGTATCATGATATGTATCGCCAGAATCTTGCCAATACACAGCCTTATATGATCCAAATGGAAATAACTCCATGATATTCATGGTCTCCAAAGGATGAATCATAATGACTCTGGTGACCCTCTGACTTCTAGCACATCAACATTTTCAGTTATCCGATGAAATACCTCAACATCTACAAAATGGAGTGACACAAATCTTTGTACAGACATTTATGGTTCCCAGCAGCACCATGAGGTCCACATTTGTGTTTTGTTTTTTCCTTGTGAAATATCTCATCAACTATTCGATGGATTGCCATGACATTTGGTACAGACATTCATGTTCCCCTCAGGATAAATTGAATCCCTTTTTTCATCTTGCACCATCAATACATCAAAATTTGTATTTGTGGAGCACCGTAGTAGCCAAATGGTTACAGCACATGCTGTATAACTGCAACGTCCCTGGTTCGATCTGCCTGGGGACCTTTGCTGTACCTTTGTTGCACGTCATGCCCCCCTCGCTTTCCCTTTTTTCCTGTCTGCTTCTCCACTGTCAACTGTGGAATAAAGGCAGAAAAAACCCTAAATCTTTTAATAGGATGTATTTTTTATTTGTGAGTATTTATTTATTCATTTCATTTTGGTTTATGACCGCATACCTACAACAGTAATGACATTTCTGTCAGCGTCAGCTTATTTATTTCTCATAAGCAAATGTTAGCATGCTAATACGCTAAACTAAGATGTTCAACATATATCTGCTAAACATCAACATGCCATCATTGGTATTAGCATTTTTCTCAAAGCACTGCTGGGCTTAAGCCACTAGCACTAGCAAACATTAGCATGCTAGCATGGTGAACGAGGTATTCATTATGCCATCATGCTCACCATAATATCAGCATGTTTGATGTTAGCATTTAGTACAGCCTCTAACAGCTGCTAGCATGGCTGTAAGTTGATACGTTTGGTTCATTTTTTATTTAATACACAGCGCAACTATAGTGGACCAAAATGAGTGGTGTATATAACGGAAAGTTTTTTTTCATTTTGACACGGCACTGATCTACTCTGCACACATATCCCTTTTCCTCAGTTTATGTCAAATTACTTCATAAACATCACAATATTTGTGGACTACTGCAGGAACCCGTTCTAGTCTCAACTCCTCAAATACCACCGTTTGGTAAGTGGCCCTCGGCACTGGAAACTGACGCACAGAGGCAGCCTTTACCAACAGTACATGACAAACTGGGCTTTCAGCTAACTCAAATATAAACCCACCTACAGCGTTTTTCAATGGTCAGAGCAGATAACAGTATTAATAGCACAAGAGTCTGTTCGGGATGGTGGATGGGTCAAACAAACGAGACCGGTGTGCGTGTCCCACGTGAAACCAAAAGTAATGCTGACTGTGTCTGACTTGTTAACGTCATCCCCCAGTCATGCGAGTCGCAACTCAGTGAACATCAACCACGACTGTTTCCTAACCCTAACTAAGTGGCTGTGTTGCCTACACCTATCTTCCTCTGAAAAAAGAAGTTTATATTGAAACGACACTATGCACGTTACAAGCATATATTGACACACCGTCCCATGTCCGTCCAAAAGTAATGCAAGAGAGGTATTCTGTGCATTGGGCAGTATTTGATGAGTTGGGAATGAGGATGTTTTTCCAGCAGAAGTCCAAGTCTGTTCTGTCCCACTCATTTAACCTGTCGTTTTTCCTGTGTCCATCTTAACAAATGCCTACGTACCGTAATTCCCTTGCGTTTTGGCTTCCTGCTATTGGGTCTTATTACATTCTCACTGTAATCAAACCACACTAAGGTTCATTTGGACACGGTCGGAGAACACCTCTTGCAAGTGGTCTCGAAACGGTTGTTTTGGTCCGCACCAGAGTGCGATTATAGCTTTTACAACTGCCCAAATGTACCGCACCAGAGTTCAATTAAAACTGACTAAATGCTGGCTTGTGAAAGCACCCTTAGTCCTGTAGGAGCCTTGAACTAATGTTATTCATCCAGAGAGGTAACATGGTATTATAAGACAAGAGTTCCTTGTAAACCATTGATAGTGATCAGCTGGTGTAGTGCAGGAGCAGTGTCAGAATATGAAAGACATCTTTCTTTTCTCCACCTTTCTGTTTGTTCAGTTTGCACTGTTTCTCTCTCCTGGGGGAAACAGACCTGAGCATGGGACACATCTGGGACTGGACAGCTATATTAGTCCTGGACTGGTCCACATGTGTGCGTATGTGTGTTGGATGAGGGGTACCTACTGTAGTTTAGACTGGGTGCTGGAGAGAATCATTACTGTTTTCTTTTTCAGTAGCGTGCCCTGAGCAGGTTTACATTGTAGCAGTGCCATATGCTCTACTGAGGAAATGGGCTTTATTAATACATTTAAGAGCACGTCAGGCTCTGGTGACTTATGGGCTATGTAAGCCAATGTGAAGGTGCATTGTCGGCAACTTTTCACAAATAAAGTCTGGGTAAAAGGCAGGGAAAAAAAGACGGAAAGAAAAACATTCTCTAGGGGCCTCTGTGGAGCTGGGGACCGACTGGTTTTAGGCCTGCCACGGGGGAGAGGGCTGTTTCAGCTGAGCCTCTGCGTTCCAGGTGTTGCTTTTTAATTGGCAATTCCGCGAGCAATAAAGCATTTCACGTACTTTCGCTTGTAAAGTGCTTTCATTCCGTCTCCAAATGATGTAATTACCCCGCCGTCCCAGGCGAGAGGGCGGCGAGAGAGGAGAGGCGTTTGCTCTCCGTGCAGGCTCGCTCTCGCAGCGAGAAGCCTGGTGGAGGGTTTCCTGAAGTATGTTTTCATTCAGGAAGCCAAACACCATAAAAGTGAGGTAGTCGTTTGCACAATAAACTTACACTTTAATTTCATTTCAAGCTCCCCAGCTCTGTGTGTGTCTGATATTTATGAAAACAGAAAAATATATACGTGTTCTCTTTGATGTGTGAAGGGCGGCGGGGGACGTTTGTTCTTTGTTCCTGGACACAGATGGCGATTGATTTTTTTTTTTTTAGTCCAACATTAATTAGCTTGGTTTTCATAAAAGTTGCAAGAGCGTAGTTTTGATTTAAACAGAGTTTGAGATCGACTTTTTAAAAGAATAAGTTAATGCTTTTATACCTTGTCGCTTTTATTTGCGCTGCCACACATTGCTTGTTCACAACTTCACCAGCCGATCCAGTGCCAAGTTTCAAAACTTCAATGCTCTCCACCCTTGTAGACGTGCTTTAACTCCTGTCTACATGTATATAAATATTTTTTAAAAAGGATATTATCCTCTATGTTTCAGCCTCTTGTCCACATGCAAACAGAGTTTTTGGTCACAAAAATGCATATTTCTGAAAACGCCTTCCAAGGTGCAGATTTTCATGTAAGACAGAGCATTTGAGAAACAATGACGTCCTCTCCTCATTTCATGCATGCCCATTGTGGTTTTGTGTTACTGAGTATGCACCAGAAATGAAAACAAAGCTGGCAGACTGTTGGCTTTTTTTACATTTTAACAGCGCTGCTCGGTCCTCCTTAGAAACCCCTCTTAAGAGAGTCTGAGTCGGAGCTGCAGATACAGGAAGTCGGCTCCGGTCTTGAGCTCGCTAGAGCTGTTGAGTTGTAGCGTGAATGTAGCATTTATTAACTTACAAATAAAACTGTAAGCATACTGCTACTGCTACGGTCACAGCTATAATGACACTGACAACGCCACATTCACCGTGTTTGTGTATGACAACGGTGAACATGAAACCACTAGCAACACTACATCTCCAAACACAGCACAAACCAAACAGACACTATTTGTCGGACACTTGCTAACATTACGCCAAGCTGACAGAGTGACATACGCCAAGCAGACACACAGCTGACAACCTCATAGCTAAACTAAACGGTGCAGTAAAGTGCTGCATGTGTCCTCGACAATGCACGCAGCATCATGGCTGCTACAGTAACGCTCCCGGATGGGTGAAATGGGGACTCAGTTGTCTGTTGTGCTCATATACTGCAGCTGGCGCACTAATCTTGTCGGTTCATGGTTAACAAAAAAGTTAACATCCCTAGTTTGGAGCTGTTTTTGCGTTTGAGTGTGGATGGAGATATTTTGTAAAACTAAAGTCGTGCAGACAGATTTTATCTTTTTAAACATAGGGGAAAATATCTGTTTAAAAAATGTATATGTGTAGACGGAGCCTTTGTCAAGGGCAAGAGGTTTCCAATTACTAGTATGCTAATGAAGTCAGCCACCCGTGGAGTGATGTTATCATTTGGAATTTTATGGGAAGGGGAGATTTTGTAGAAACTTATTTTCCTGTTTATGTAGTGTGGAATTCCCTCTGAGACACAAAAAGGTCAAAAGCAGAGCCAAGTGTCGGCCTAGCGCGTGGAGACGTGTAACACTAACCTGAAGTCATTTGACCAAAGCGGATCTCGTGATCCACCTGAGGATCGTGAACCTTCAAGAACAAGTTCAGCCTCGTTGCCCACAGACAGTTGGATTCCACTGAATCTGCATGACCAAATAACTCGGCGTGGATGAAACAACACAGCGGAGAAAGTCAAAGAAACATTCTTTTCACATAAAGTCTACCTGGCGTCGTTTTTGCATATCAGACCTCCCCAGTGCCTGTCAGTATTCCAGCAGTGGCAGCACTGCCAAAAAACACAAAAACAAGCTGTTCGCTATCACTGCCGTTCCCATGGGAACAGGCCCGCGGAGGGTGTGCCCGCTCCGACACTCATCTGCACAAACAGTATGCAAGTCGACTCCCCAGCAGGCAACACAAACCGGGAGGTGGAGAAGAAGAGGAGGGGTGTGCAGCAGAGCCTCCACCACCCCCAGCCTCTTTTCTCCGAGAACCGGGGCCTCATGCAGAACCCTGCTATCAGTGTAAGCGATTAGCTGGCCCCGCTTGTGAAAAATGCCATAAGGGGTAAAAAGGATCAAGATTCCTGAGATGTTGGGCCTGCAGTGCTCATTCGTACACTTCCTCTCCTTAATAAAGACCACACAATCCCAGCGGCTGGAGCGAGCACTGAGCCGGCAAGAGCTGCAGTTCAAAGCTAGCTGGAGATGCAGAAGAGAGGCAGAGGAGTAAACAGCAGGAAGCCGACTGGCTAAACAATAAACAAATAAATGCCAGGCCGCCTGGATCAGCCAGTTATTTTAGTTACGCTGCGGTAAAGGAGAGGGAAAGTCAGTTTGTCATCTGTAACAGGCATGACTTTGTTCTTTGCTTTTTTTTTTTTTTTTTTTAAATTGGCTTAATCATCAAGTTAGCCATCCGTGGGAATTAGCACCCACCTCATACCTCTGCTGCACCTGTGCAGGTGGCACACGCACCATATAATTAGTCTAGAGTGTACCTGCATCGTTTTATAAACAAACCCACAACGGCTGCAAGTGACAGGTGACAGTTACACATTTGTATATCAAGATACGGCTAGATTAGGGATATGAATAATTAACCATTAACTGACATTAAGCATTTTAACCAATTAACCTTATCGGTTATTAATAGTTAATTAAAAAGCTGACCAAAAGTGCTGCTTGTCACTTTAAGGAGAAAAGCTGGTCCACCTTAAGAGAGTTACAGATAGCGCAGCTGGTACCTGTGCATTGATATTGTGGAACCTGAGTGTTGAAACCATACAAATATTCAGTATCAATATTATTGATACGTTTATATTTTTGACAACACTAGCTGAATGAATGGGTCAATTCATCCAAATGACAACAGGCTTTAACGGAGGCAGCTGCAGAGTTTGAGGCAAAGCAAAAGCTAACCGTGTCACATGGTGTGAATGCTGCAGCCAACTGGCTACCTGGCAGCTGTGCACTGAAAGGTGAGGGGGGGCTGGGATTAGTGACTACGGCACTATCATGAAAAGCGACATTATGAAAGGAAAGCTCACTTTTGAAAATAAATGAAATTTGACGAAGTGGACAAATGGAATGGAGGTGGAATTACAACTTCCGGGTCCATCACATGATGCAATTGTACCCAAAAAGACTTTTTGCCATTGATTTACATTGGGAAACAGACATCTGCAAATCAAAGGATTTTTTTCAGGGTGTAAATTCCCTATCAGCAGATATGGAAAATGATATGCATAACTATGTTTTCATTAGTGTGTTATCACCTGAAACTCAGAACGGTTCTGTTCTTTCGTTAACTTAGAATGACATGTTTATATCTACATAGGGAGCGAGTCCTCTTCACAGTCCACCATGTTGCTTCTACAGTAGCCCAGAACGGACAAACCAAACACTGGCTCTGCGTTACGTGAAGGCCACTGTAATTTCTGACGTGCTTGGTGGCTCACGTGACCACAGACTTGGAAACAGAGGGGTGAGCGGAGCGGCACTCGGTCGGTTGCAATCTGCAACCACACCATTAGATGCCACCAAAACCTACACACTTGACCTTTAAAATGGCCCTTATTTAACTCAATAGGTCCTAAAAGTTGTAATTTTCACTAATAACCGAATCAATAGGTCTCTCAAGAATTATCTCTTGGCATAATGAACTGCCGTTAATGTGAGTGAACCGAAACCAAGCGGCTGGTTGCAGGAAACGCTAACCACCTTGAAAATCTGTGTTCCTACTTGTTGGTGGTTTGTTGTCTGTGACACATTCTTGCTTTTAGTAAGAACCTATTTCTTTCTTTTTTATAACTGTATTTAATCAAGTTATCTCCAATTTACTGAAGTTATATCATGATGGTAAAGCACCTTGTAACACTCTACTAAATGCATGCTATGCAAATACAAGTATTATTATGCCTCTTTAGTTACGTACCCTCTGACTGCTAAAATGTGACAACACAAAAAAAAAAAGCTTTTCTCCCTAAGGAAAACACCCAGCTCTTAAGTGAGCAATAAATCTGGCACTTAGAGGGGATGTCTCTCTCTCTATGTGTGTGCGTGTGTGTGTTTGAGTGTGGACATGTGCTTCATGTCCTCAAGTCCATAGCCTCAAGAGCTGTCAAATGTTGCCGGGCCCCGCAACATCCGTAACCCGTGACCCCTGTAACTCCTGTTTTGTTCTCGGCACTCCAGGCCCCTCAGATATCCCTCCGCTGGAACTCCCCCCAGATGACAGACGACTCTGTCCTCTCTGTTCCTCCACACTGCCCTGGTAGCCTTTGACCTCCCCAGCACCTCTGCCTCTCTGCGCTGCTGCCCTCGCATTCCAGTAAAAGGCGCTGAAACCTGAGCCCACGGTGAGCTCATCGCCGGGGCCGCGGAATCAAGAGTTAAATGATACCAAAAAACAGAGAGAGGGAAGAGAAAACGGAGAGAGGAAAAGGGGGAGAGGCAGCCGTCGGTGCAGGACAGGTCTGGAACTGGTTCTGTGTGTCTGCTCGCCGGGCGCTCCTCGGGGGGTTAAGTTACACCAGAGCGAGCGAGGAGGAAGAGGAAGAAGAAACTGCTGCCGTCTTTGAATTCTCTCTGCTTTTGTCTGTCTCGTCCACGGCCTGACTGACTGGTGCCTGCAGTTTCCTCTTGACACACTCCGGCGAGCCCGCCGCCTCTCCATCCGCGCTTTCAAGTTAACGAGCCCCGTCGGTCTAGTCCTGGCGTCTGGGATCCGGGCTGGGATGTGAGCGTAACGCTGTGAGGTCGCGCTCGCCACTCTCCGATCTCTCTGTTCTTCTCTGACCCTGCCGTGACCGCCAAACGTCCAAAGACGGTAAGTGTCCCTCTTAAAACTGTCTGCCAGTGTGTGCATGGCTTGTGGCAATATCTGTGTTAAAAGTGCAAGTACAGCAGGAACTATTCCAAGAAGAAAAAGCTGTTTTCCAAAGCTGCAGCCCAAATGTCACATCTCAAAATCATTATGATTCACATCTCATATTGTGAGGAGTACCATTAAGATGCTTAATCACTGCAAACATAATTAAACCAATCAGTGTGTCTCTCTCTCAAGCTGAGTTCAGAGGACGACTGCAGCAAAAAGGAGGCTTTTTAGCCAAGAGCATCCCCTGAGCTGAAAGCAAAGATCAACTTTTAAAAGTTTTAAGAGTGCCATTAGATAGACCTTTTAACCATGCATTATTCATGGACGCCATGTTTCTTTCGAGTTCCCTGCCTGTTGTTCGCCGTGTCTCTCTCTGACCTTGTGCACTTGTCTTGTCAACCTCTGGAGTGACAAATCCCTCTGAAGCAAAGTTTGCTTCAGAGGGTGAGGATTTTAATGGGTGGCCTACAGGAGACACCAAATAAAAGGTTGAGTACACATTATTATTATTAAAAAAAGGAATAATAATAATAAAAGAACAGCATAAGGGCCAGTTTATATTCTGAAATCTGCCACGCGCGCTTTCTTTTCTAGCAGAAGGCAATTTAAAATAATTGTGTGTATTTCCATCGACAAATTTGAAAGCATCTTAGGTGAAACAGGAACAATTATCTTTTGCAATGGTCTCATTATTTAAATGAGTGTGAAGTGCTCCATTGCTCCTCACAGGTAAACACACCGTGCTTCTTTGGAAATAATGACATCTCTGTGATCAAAAGCTTTAAGGAAGAAAAAAAATTGCCAGGGAACAATTCCCCTGAATGCACCCTCGATTTACAAAGCTGTTTTATTCACAGGTTTGACTTAACACACTGCCGGCACGCCAAATCCAAGATCACGACTGCCAATGGACGTGATTAATGGGAACAATTAAATTCATAATTATGCAGTATTTTCTGGCAGTTTCAGATGATGTTTTTTTGCCACAAGCCACGTGCAAAAACATGATTACAGAATTGATTTCTTACCCAAAACGTTGAGTACAAAGTCAAGGATCACAGCTTTAGTGCGATGAAAGTATACACGAGTGGTTCCCATCAACACCAACTATCATGTTCCTAATGTGTTCATTTCAACTGATTTTAAAGTTTATCCACTAGTTTTAGCTAATTATCGCAACCATTTATCCATTACGTGTAGACATTTTAACTTCTCTTCTCGCTTGCCAACTAGTTTTCATGCAATCTCCATGGCAGACGTTTTATGTCCAGAGACCCCTCACTGGGGAGAAAAAGTCCCCCATCTTAATCGTAACACTAATTAAGTTGACCGTAACTACTTCAGACCTGTTTCATAGTGATACACAGAAACGCATCAGAGAAGATGAAATAATCCTTTATTAGTCCCACAGCGAGAATATCTGCAATGTTATTGAACGCTAATGCCACTTATATACCTTTTAAACAGAGGGTAATTTTATTCAAATTGCATTTGGACTCGACAGCATTCATAGCCCTAATTTCAAGTAGTTGGTCTTAAAAGCATTCAGAAAATGAACAGTAGCAAGACTTGCATCGCCCTAATAAATCCAGATATTTAACAGTCTAAAGCTGACTTTCAGTGAGTGCTTCAATTTTAAAATAATGATCTTATTGCTGTGTGACAATCATAGAGTTTCTATTGGCCCAGAGCTAACCTGGGTGGAAGTAACAGACACAATATGGTTTGTTTTATTGGTGCAAATGGCCCCCATCTGTAGATATGCACTTTTTAAAGATACAGCACAATTTCATCATTTATAGCTAATTATTTTGTGGACCCCCTGACAGAGTGCCACAGACCCCACTTTGAGAATCACTGCTCTTAGGCAACACGTGATTTTAATGTGTTACAACTGACTGCTTGGTACTGCGTGTCCGGTGCAGTCAGCCTATTGTTGCTGGAGGCTTTGTGGTTACGATGACCAGCATCAGTCCAAATCAATCAGAGCCTTCGCTTACTTACGACAACGTATAAATTCCTTCATGCAATGTGTATTTATCAGCTTGAACATTTTATCTCATTGTGAGCTGCACAGCTTTGGGTTTTGGACCTTTTGGTCGGACAGAACTAGATGTTTGAAACAGAAGTTGACCGATCAGCAGGATAGGGCATTTTAAAAACTATTGTTATAGGTGAAACTGGGCTCCAGTAGTGGTCGATGGCTGCGTAGCCACCACTGGAGCATACATCACCGTTTCGCATGGGGGCTACATATGCATAATGAGGGCCACTTTTGTGAATTTGATTAACTTCTGATTATAGTTTAAACAACTGTTAAAGACCCCATGAAATGGCACTTGTTCACTGCAGCCATAAATGCAGACTTTAAATTAAGCTTCAGATAGGCCTATTTATTTTTTAGATCATTTGAGACGCTTTTTTCAGCAACAGCTGATTTTAAGCAGATGTGGTATTCATGTCATGTTAAGATATTTATTACATTGAGGTGGCTGTTCACTTACAGATTTAGATGTTTATTTGACTTAGATGTCAGTTATATAGCTTACAATAAGGTTGTTAATTTACGTAAGTGTTGTTCAATTTTTTTTTTTCACGGGTGTCGGGGGGTATTGGCCGATTAATCAGGGATCGACTTTTTCCTGCTCCAAACTATTATTATGTTGTCTTTAAAAATCCACTGTCAGTCAATCTCTAATTTTAAAACATCACTGTTGACTCAGGGAAATGGAGCTGGACATTTTTCACTATTTCCACATTAATAGACCAAACCATTAAATGATTAATGAAGAAAACTATTGTCAGATTAATTAAAAAGGGAAAAAAAAACAAAACGTTGGTTGCAACCATAATTTATCACATCATCTGACATTTTGCATATGGAATCTCAATCAGTACAGCTCGTAGCCATAGCTTTATAAATAAATGTAACTGCAAGATTTTTTTCTTTTATTTAATAGAGTAGCAGTAAATTATGAAGTCAACTGAGGTGACATTTCCATATCTTTTCATGCATCATCGTTTATGCATCAGTTCTGAAAATATGCCACTAATGTGTCAGTGAGGGTGACAGCTCAACAGGCAGCTTTATGGAGTGCTGAAAGTGAGCTCTTTCACCTATAATAATTGCTTTAGGGGACAGGCCAGTAGTCAGAAACAGTTTAATATGGAAGTACATGAACGAACATATCTGACAGCTGGAATGTGTTTCTGTACGGCACAGAGGGGGAAGAAAGAGGCACCGATTCAAGCCTCTGTTCCAGACCGTCCGCTTAAATAGCGAGAATTAAAATCCTTATTTTGACAGGAGAATAACTCACTATGTCTGAATGTATTAGACATAGATTATAAAGACGGTAAAGTAGGATATAACAGGACTGAAAAGAGTTTTCTGCTCTTGTCTTTTAATGATTAAACTGGTCCTATTTATGCACATTTACAGTACACTGGAATTCATTAGCGTCCTGACAGGATGCTGAATCAATCCTCCAATAAGCCCAAACCCACAGTACTCGAGTCACCAACTGAAGGCATGAATCAGACGTTGTCTGACGCTGGACATGGCCTGGGGGCACAGCTCAGATATGTAGCGAGGGAGCAGGAGGAGAGAGCGTGAGGAGAGCTTTGAGAAAGATCCGAGGGTGAGGAGGGGGAGACGAAGAGAGAGAGAGAGAGAGAGAGAGAGAGAGTAAACCATAGACTGGCTCTCTGGCCAACTGGGTGATCCAGCACAAGGAGAAGCTTGTTCTTACGCTGCCTCCCTGTTCTCTGGGCATGTAGCAGGAGGACACGGCCTCTCTTGGATGAAAGAAAAATAGAGTCAAATACCAGAGGATAATGTGATTACAGGCAAATAGGAGAATGAAGGTTAATTGGAGTTAAGTGTCTATAAAAAAACGTCCCTATATATACGTATATACATCTGCACGTCAGCCTGTATTCTGCCAATAGGGCTCGGATTCTTCCTGCCTCCTTTAAAATAAACACAGTCGATAGTTCAGAAGGAATGCTGCCTGCGTATATTTTCTGAGGATAATACCTGGACATTTGGAGTGCAGTCATTATCAGATTATAGTCAATGGTGTAGACGTGGGATTAGAATAACATGAAGACCGATGTGAAAAACACAGAGCTGCCACAGTGACCTCACTACAGGTATCACACACGTGTCTGGAGGTCGAATGGAGCGATTCAGTGGATGATAAATTGCAGAAATGGCTGTTTTCATCAAACACTCATAATCTCCTACTCGTGGCCATTCGCGCCCTGTTTATTTGAGACCTTTCATTCAGGGAGACAGCCTATACCCCCTCACAGGTAAACATCAGTACAACCTTGACCTCTACAAGACGACCAAAATGACTTTTGCCATACTTCAGCTCCCAGGCTGTAACGTGTGGTGAAATAATTGCATGAGTAGGCAGTGACCTATCAATGTGGCATACGTATATATCTACAAAATATAGTTTAAAATACTGTAGAAATTACATATAAAAGGGCTGTACTGTCATTTCTTTACAAAGCTTCTATTAAGGTTTTTCGAAAGACACTTTGAATGTCCATCATCATATTTTAAGACATCAACACCCTAAACAAATGGGATTTTGTGTTATTGTGGTTGTAATTCATGATTGCCGATTGACTGCCCCTTTGTGTGCGGCAAGCCGGAGAGCAAACAGTTTTTGACCGCAGTGAAAATGTTGTTCTTGAAACACTAAATAGCAGTAACTATGGATTGAAGCAGAATATTTCGTTAGATAAAAACAACAACCTTGACCTCTAAAAGACCACAAGAGTGAAACATGGGACAAAAAAAATGACTTTGCCATACTTCAGCTTCCAGGCAGTAACCTGTGGTGAAATAATTGCCTCACTGCAGCTTGGCACCAGCACACCAGCAGAAAACAGCATATTCACTCCTACAAAACGCCCAAAAGCGCACCGATAACCACGCACAAAGAACATCTGACGAAGGCACACCAGGATGAAGAAGAAACAAGAGGGAGCTCTTGGTGACAGCGCACCAGTAGAAACCAGCTTATTCACTCTTACCAAATGCGTAAAAGCGTACTGATAACCACACGCATGAACGTCTGGCAACAGCGAACCAGAATAGAGCAGAAAGAGAGAAATATTGGTGTCGGCGCACCAGTAGCTAAACATCAGACAACATACACAAAGCCAAAAATGACATTGCATATATCAGGGCTGTACTGAATGACATTTTTACATTCAAAGCTTCTATTGAGGTTTTCAAATGAAGCTTCAAATATCTGTTGTCATATTTTATGATGTCATCACCCTAAACAAAAGGGAAAAACATGATTTTGAGTTACTGTGGTCATAAATGTAATTTCTGGTGCTGTTACGTTGCTGGTAGGCCGTTCCTTTGCATGTGGCAAGGCGGAGAGCAAACCATTTTGGACGGTAATGAAAATGATTTTGAAAGTTTAAACGCCAAAAAATGTGGATTGAAGCAAAATATTTAATTCGATAAAAACATGTTCTGTCATCACATCCCGTTTTTTTCAATAAATCTGAAGACTTCAGACTTTTGGACTGAGATAATAACAGCGACAAGCTGCGTTGCTCCCTGTGTGTGAGAGAGAGAGGTGGAAGCTGTAGGCTGCTATTGCACACAATTTTTCTGTAAATTAATAATAATTGAATGTCAAGATTATGAATGAAACCTTGAGCAATTCGGTACAGCCCTGATGGATGGATGGATGGATGGATGGATGGATATGTGCACAGATGGATTTGTTTCAGTTTTTTAAAAAAGGAGGTACTTACTTTATTTGTAGAGGAACTCCGTGCGCTATCCCTCTGGATAAAGATGTCAAGGGCCAAAGGCGAATGCCTGCTCTGCTCCATTGTGTTACAGCGGTAGGTCTCTTCACAGATGTGGTGGTAGAAGGTTAAAGTTTTGTGGCCTCTTGTTCAGTCTCCTGTAAGAGGAAAAAAAGTGAGCAGCTGTACAGGTGTCATTCCTCGGACTGCTTATGAACAGTATAATCCCACCAAATCAAACTTTAATCTAATCAGATTAAATAATTTTGCATATATGGACAGGCTCTTAATTTTTGTTGATTTTTTTACAGTTATCTAAGCCAAGGAAATCAAGCTCCTCTATATTCTTTTCTTCTCATCTCTGAAAGATGTATGACAGCAGGTCTCCTTATTTATCATACGTTTATGTTCAAAACTGTCATAAAAGCGGTCAAAACCGCCTTGGTTTGAACGAGATGAAACACCTCATCTGTCTGGTTAAAAATACCATTACATGCCATCAAGGGAAAAACTGGTGGATGCTTTTGAGAAACAGAGATTCTGAGGCCGAGGCTCTCACCATCCCAACTCAGTTTTCCATCATCTTGTGAAACACTTATCAGAGATCCAGTAGATGTTTTAGGACAGTTTCTAACCACCTAGAACTGGAGTTTCACCTGACGGATGATGCTCTGGGGATGCTGCATTTCACAACTTCAGTGCAGCAGAGAGAGTTGCTGAAAATCTGCTGCGAGCTCTTCAACGGTAGTACACTCTGAAATGAATTTTACTGATTGTGAAAGCGCCAAATTCAATTTATGTGCATAGCAATGCCTAAATATGACTTCAGGCACTTTCTTTTTTATTTTTTATTGCCTGTACTCCTTTAAGCTCTGAGGTCATCACTGTAGCTCCATCATATTGTTTGTACAACCAACTTCTCCAAACAGCTTTTTATACAACAAATACTACTACTACTTCTGTCATAACTAACTAATCAAGTTTTACGTCACTTGCACTGTTGACATCTGAACACCAATGTTATCTGAGCCTTGTTTGTGATAGTTGTCTCATCCACTTCCACTGCAACAAAGGATGCTGCTTGTGTGTCACCTTCATATGACTCCCGATAAACTCATCTTCAATTAAATCATTCTTAATCCGATTTGATGTGCCTGCATTATGTTGAAGTCTATTCCCTGTCAAATAGTGTTTCCCTCCTGTTAAAATGATAGCGCCCCAAACTAAACGCAGCTCAGGAGCTTAAATTTGTGGTTAACTTGTCATCTTTTTCTGCGGACACGTGCATGGCAGAGCTAGCTAGCCGCTCTCTTGTTAACCTGAAAGGCTAACGTTAGCTCTAGCTTGTCAAGGTAACATAACGCGTTACATCTATGAGGCGTTTTGAATGTACAGTGTGCCTGTCTCCCCTTACCTTGGCGCTGTGCGCGCTGATACGGGTCCTGCGCTGCTCCTCCTCCGACTCCGTGTCAACCCGACTATTGAAGGTTTTCACAGTGAGCTGGGTGGATTTTCCACGTTTCAGCAGAGCTCTTGTTCTTGTCACGGTGCCCCCTTTTATCCACTCGCTGTCGCTGCTGGAGGAGAAGAGTAAACATGTTAAACAATCAGGCTTGCTAGTCTTGCGGAAGGCTAACGACGTTAGCTAGTCCTCTTTTCGTACCACTAGTTAGCATTAACCCTCTTTACAACACTGTAATATTTTGCCCCTTCCGTTGAGTAAACTCCTGCGGGTCCGTTGCTGGTTCGCCGCAGCTTGTTTCTTCATAAAACAGCAGTGAAAGTTAGAAATATCCAGGTGTACCGCCGCCATGAGGCCACCCCGGCGTGGTGCTACTGCCTCTACGAAAGACGCCGAGTGGCGCCGAGTCGAAGCGAGAGGGAGTGTGTGTCACGTGACGCGCAGGTGGCTGCGGACGATTAGTCCAAAATGACTTCCTAGTCTACTTTCCTAGCCTCCTTTCCTTGACATCGATGGAAAGCATTGTGAGGAAAAGGAAAGACGTGAAGGGGGATTAATAAGGAAAAACAGCTGCAGTGGCAGATGATTTCTTGTTTATTTATAACAAAATAAATGAGTATTGTAACAAACTCAGTGCTGGAAGGATTCCTGTCCAAAAAAAAAATCACACCTCCTAGGAGGGATGTGTTCAGTTCATCCAAAATGGACAATTAATCGCTTTAAATGTTGACTGCCGCAAGCATACTTGCTAACCTTGAGACCTAAAAAATAGGGAGGATTTTAACACTAAGCCAAACTTTGTTTCCTGTGTTCTGGTGACTTTTAAAGAATGGAAATAAGTCTGCAACCGCTTATCTTGTTAGGAGTCGCTGGGGGGTGGTGGGGCAAAGGCGGGGTACACCCTGGACGGGTTGCCAGTGCATCGCAAGGCACATAGAGACAAACATTCCCTCTAACATTCACACCTACGGGCAATTATGAGTCATCAATTAACCTGCATGTCTTTGGACTGTGGGAGGAAACCGGAGTACCAGGAGAAAACCCACGCTAACACAGGGAGCACAGGCAAACTCCACACAGAAGGGCTCCAAGCCGGATTCAAACCGGACAAGAGTGAAATATTTAATGATGACTTCTATATCGTAGAACAAAACGTTAAAATCTCTTAAACTTGTGTTAACCACAGACCTTATTTCAGGCATCCAACTAAAAAGCCATTCAAAAAACCCATCTCCAGACCGGGGAACTGCTGAAATGCTTATTTCCCAGTTTTAGGACTCATTCCTGCACCACTCGTTCAATCCCAGCCACAGATAACGGCTGCCCCAGCGGCCATGGCCTTGACTTTGAATTTTGAGGAGCAAGTGGCAAAAGATTTAAAATTAATTAAATAAATGCAAGTCTTAAAATAATAAATTATGAATACATTTTCAATAAGTGCAACTCATGTAATTTCTTTTGAGCCTGACTGCATATCACTGCTTCTAGGATACCTTTTTTTTTGGCAAGTACTTTGACACACTGCTATGGTAAATGTGTCTCAACATCATTTTTTTTTTTTTTTTTTTTAATCACTCAGTATCTACCAGCACCTGGATTGTTTTTTACCGAGCAGTATAAAAGCAAAATCACTGCTTTGATTGCCGCAGTAACAATGTTCTGGAAAAAGACCTGCAATTCAGGCTGCGAAGAAGCCCCATAAACATTCAAAATGGCCGTTTAAATCTGGCTCCCCTGCCGAGGAGTCAGACCGCTTACGACTGACATTGTGGGAACAGTCATTTGGTCGGTACAATATCTGTGTTGCCGGGCGCTGATGACTTTTTATATAATATCACTTCAACTCAAATGGACACACAGGCAGCCAACCAGCTGGAGGGGGGCGATGCTGTTCGCCACTGATTCGCTCCATCTGTAATTTGAGCACTAAATAACCAATGTCACCACTTTCTCGCTAGAATTGGCAACTTTTATGACTCCTTAATCAAGTATTTTGTTTTTAATTTCACTCTTTTTTATGGGAAATTATACACGATGGCCACAGTATCAGTGCGGTACTCCTTAGAGCTACAGTGAACATAGTGGTATCATGTGAAACTAGAAAACCTAAAAGATCCATCCAACTATGTCATACTAGCTTGTCAAGAAGGAGGCTAAACAATGCTACAAAGTTAAGCTAAATTTTGGTGAGGAAATGGTATGGCGATTTTCAAATGGGTCCCTTGACCTCTGACCTAAAGATATGTGAATGTAAATGGGTTCTCTGGGTCCCCACCAGTCTCCCCTTTACAGACATGCCCACTTTATGATAATCACATGCAGACCAAATCACAGCATGGCTTTTTCTACGGCGTTCCTCAAGGTCTTAGTGTCTTAATGTGGTATTATGGAGGGATTTTTGATCATTTTGATCAATTCTAGATGTTAAAACAATGGTTAAATTTAGCACCAACTCTGCGTAACAAATGATATCAACCCAAAAATTGCTGTAACAACTTATGAGACATAATAGAGCATGTTGACGCCATCACACACCTCTATCATAATGTTCTATACTCTTATACACTTTCACAATCTTTCTGTATTAATTCATTCATGTTTATTTCTGATTTATGACTAGAACAGTGCTGATCTACATTTATCTTCAGGTTTCCAGCTTTCAGATGATGTACACCACCTCTATGTGACATCTACTGTGGACCTGCTTCTCCCCCTAAAGACCCCCTGTACCCTAGTACTAGTATTAGTATTAGTACTAGTATCCTAGTACTAGTACTTATTTATTGATATAAAGGACATACTTCTGGCTTTACTTACTTTTTCTATTATGTATATACTAATTTATTTATTTTATTGTATTAATGCTGTTTTTAAATCTATGCTTCTGTCTTTATTGCACTATCCACTTTGCTGCTGTAATGTGTGAATTTCCCCACTGTGGGACCAATAAAGGAATATCTTATCTTATCTTATCTTATCTTATAGGACTAGTTTTTGTCTGTAAAGACAAAAACTAGTCCTATTATGGGTCTCAGAGGGTTAATATTTTGCATTTAGCTCGACAAGAAAATGTAAACACTTCCTGCCATTTTTTGTGAAGCACAGCGCTGTGTACAGTATGATTGAGTGGGCTGACACACAAGTTTTACGGCCCGCAAGCACGACCATTTCTGTTTTGCTTTGGATCCCTCTGAAAGCTGCCAAAAAACGGCTAATGCCAGCCGGAGCGGCTGCCAGCAGGCATACAGTACAGCACACTGCACAGATTTTCTGCTCCAACCGCACTGAACTTTAAGGAGGCTTGGACTCGACCAACTCTCACCTCTACCCTCATCTTCCCCCCTTATCTTACATTTTATGTTCACACCTCATAAAAACTCAATTTGTCTCTTAACTCTGATCTCTAGGACGGAGCTCCTTTTTTTTTTTGTCATTCACAAGCGATGTTGTAGTTTTTGTTCAGGCGTTGTAAAGCTATCGAGATTAGTTTTGTGGTACTGCTGCACGTACTCTGTGACTCATGGAGCATTTTTCTAGAATGACACCGACACAGTGAGCTGCAGACTGGATGAAGGATGGAGATGTATGCTCTCACACTTAATAGCGGCGTGCAGGCAGCATCAGGGACGAGGAAGGTTAATGTGTTTCATGTTTCATGTGGCAGCTGTGATGGAAAGCAACTACCTTTACTCATGCAGGCCTTCTGCACTGTAGGTACTTGTACTTGACTTGAGTTTCTACTTCTAGTCCACTACAATACAGAGGGGAATATTTTACTATTTAATCAAACACATGGATGGATAAAGTTGTTTTTCAGATTCAGATTAACCTTTGTGGCATGTGACCCATCTAGATGGGGCTCCTCGCCATGTTTCACACGTCCATGTTATTACAGCAAAGAGTGATTTCTTCTTTAAATGTGTCAGATGGTTTATTTAAATAACTGCTCAGAGAGAGAAAACGCTGAAAATTAGAATCAGATTTATTTTGCGAATACAAGGAGAAATACCAGCTCAGAACAGGGACAACACAATCTTGTCCCTCTGCCTACAGATTATATATCTGAAGATTATATTTATTCTATTTACTTCATCGAATAATTAATTTAATTTAATTATTCCATTAATATTCCCATTGAGATTGAAAATCTGTTATTGTACACAGGAGTCAACAGCATAAGTTTCACATAAAAGCACAAACATCAGGGTTAAAACAAAACAGCCCAAAGTTAAAAACAACATAAGAAATTTCACATATAGACTTCAAGTAGCGCTATATTAACACCAAGCCAAACTAGATTTTTAAACCAGTGATTTCTTTTTTGTGTGCACATCTCATTACTGATTTCACAACCCCTCATATGTATCTTGGGAAGAGGTGCGAAATCCTTAGGCTGGCCAGCTACAAGTTAATGTCAGTATTAATAATCCAATAATGTCATCTGTAATAATATATCATATCAGGGGACATTTGTCTGCAGTCTTTTTGATACTTAAAGTACATTTTGCTGATAAAACGTCTGTACCTTTACTTACTGGAAGTTGGGTTTTGACTGCAACACTTGTCCTGGTTTTACATTGCCGTACTGGCATTTTTACTTCAGCTCTACTTTCCACGGCTGTGCAGCGGTCACAGCCAGATGTGATGTCACCGTCATATGTTCTGTGTTATACTCTGCGAGTGACGTCTGAAATCTGATTGAGAGGCTCGGCTGAGTCGTTTAAAATTTGATTTGAGTCAGATTTCAAACCACCTACAGTACGACTTGTCTCTTTGCCATCCACACTTGACGAAAAGCAATCTGATTCCAATGTGGATATGCCAGAAATCAGATTTAGGCTGTCAGTCTGAACAGAACCATATTCTCTATTTCTTTTTTATCTCCCCTGCGTATCTGTCTTCAGCCCTTTTCTTCACTCGCTCTGTCTCTCAGCAGACGTCGTGACATCACCCTTTAGTTTCATTGTTGTCAACTTGTGACTGGTGATGCAGGTTGGATCAAATGTCTGGGCTAGTCAACACAAAACACCGGCTACCACTTCCAAACTAAACACCACATAGACGTTATGCAGCTCCCTGGACTTCCTGTTATTGCGCACCTTTTCCTTTATTAAACTTTCTCACAGCCTGATATGGTGAAATGAAACAATCCTTTCACGTGGGAAAACAATTAATCATTTGTTTATAAGTACTGCATTCATACCAGATTCACTCTCAATAAAACATTCGTCTGCAGGCCGAGGCTTCCTGGCTTATGTCGTCTTTTTGATATATGTATCATTATTGTTATTATACTATATTACCTTGTTCTAATTGTTTGTTATCACTGTTATTTAGTCATATTATTTCTCCATAATAATCTTGTGTTCTCCACAACATTGTGAAATTTTAACTGTTTGGCTGGAGGCTTCAAATAGTCCTGGTGGTTTTTTGCCTCTTCCTGCACTGTAGATTATTTATTTTTGTTTTGTTTGCGTAGTCTTAATTTGTGCAACATAAATAAACATAAACAAAAAGCCAACAATATCTGGGACCAATTGTTTATTTATATTATAAAAAATAGTTGAAAATAAAAGTTCATGGAAATAAGAATCTCTGTTTTTGTCTGAAAACCACTGTGATGTTTGCTGTGTGTTACAGTTTACAGGGCCAAGTCCAAATTTCACCTCATGCACCCTGAGGGCCAGAGCCGACCCTGCCTGCCTGGCCTGGCAATTACACTGTTGTTAGGCTGTTAAATAGATGTTATCAGTTGTTATAAATGCCATAGATGTGGGTCAATGGGGGACTACTACATCCACGAGTAGGTTTTATCATCCATTCACATGGTAGATCACAGAGAGAAGGTATAAAAGAACATGACAGAGACCTCTAGCGACCGTAGTAATTATAACAGGAGCAGAAGCACAAGTCAGGCTCTGTAGTATAGACAGCGTGAAACTATAAGGGGTGGAACCTAACTTTTTTTTGCCAAAATCTAAAGAAGTTGTAGTACTATTTTCTAAACCTAAAGCAGCTGTAGTTTTGTTGCCTAAACCTCATGAAGTTGTAGTTATGTAGGCTAAACCTGAAGAAGTTGTAGTTTTGTTGCCTAAACCTAAAGAAGTTGTAGTTATGTAGGCTAAACCTGAAGAAGTTGTAGTTTTGTTGCCTAAACCAAAGGAGAAATTTAGTGTTGTTGCATTAACCTAAAAAAGTTGTAGTTTTGTAGGCCAAGTCTGAAGAATTTGAAGTTTTGTAGCCTAAACCTAAAGAAGTTGTAGATTTGTTGCCTAAACCTAAAGAAGTTGTAGTTGTATTGCCTAAACCTGAAAAGGTTGTTTTGTTGCCTGAACCTAATTAGTTGTAGTTTTGGAGGCAAAGCCTAAAGAAACCTTTGTATTTGTGTTCAAAACATTATATTTCATTTAGTTTTACATGGTAGAGGGTTTTGCTTTTACATTTCACTTTCACTTTTACAACGTAGTAGGTGCAGCTGGCCTCTAATGACCCACATCTATGGTGCTTATAGTGACTGATAACACCCATTTAATGACGTGATAACAGTTGAATCGAGAGCCGACAGGCTTTGTTGACAACACTCACAGGAGACTCTGACTATGTGCATGCATGTTCACCTCCCTTTGGATATGTCTTTTATTTGTTTGTGCCCTTCGCTTGTCTGAATGAATTGTTCTTTTCCCCACCTACATGTTGCTTTCTTTTTCTTGTTTATTCTATGTCCCTGTGTTGTATGGATGATCTTCTCTTCTGGCACTCGACACCATTATTTTCCTATTTTGCATGTCACTTGCTGAGTTAGCTCCCGCTGTCAGCTTTCCTGCTGAGTGATCCATTCGCCTCCATCTAAAAAGCCTCTCAGTAATTGCTGGGTAATTGTTTGTCCAGTAATGCAGAGAGCAAAAAGCCCGGTCTCTTATTGTGTCTGTCGAATTTTTTTTATCTAAACAAAAACGCCGTCAAAAAAGAGAGATTTTTGCCTTGTGGCAAGATCTTGTCACATGTTTCCAAAGCCAATTATTCATATAACCTGGACTGGTATTGAAACAGGGAGGAATAATCCCTCCCTGGTGGCATGCAGTTTTCACTTTGTTTTAAGAAAAATAAGCTTTCTCGACTCATAACAGCCTCTGGCAAGCATCCCGCTCAGCCACATTTCCACTTTCACATGACCTTCTAACAGACCTGGCCTGGAGCAGGGAGCCACATCGTCCGTCCCTGAACACACCTCCATTTGACTGGCCTAGATAATTCAAGGCATGCTTATCTTTTCTTCTGCCTACGCCTCCTCCTCCCCAGTGTTTACAAGTCTGACTCAACTCCAGAGATGAAATTGGCTTGTAAATTTCATTTATGTGTATTTAAAGTTTTGTTTTACAAGGACAGATACGTCACTGCTCAGACACTGGAAGCCTTTGAAATTCATCACAATGTCAGGATCGTGTCAGGTGTTCAATCTATCTGCAGCAGCGTTGAACATCCAGTATATTGGTTTAAGACTGTTTTAACACGAGCAATCAGTCAACTAGTGCTTAAACAAATAGTGGATTTTTACATTTTTGATTAGCTGCTTCAAAGATTAGCTTGAAATATGCTCACATGCTTTCTTGCTGGGAGTTAAGCAAGAAGATTGATACCACACTCAACATGTCTGTCTCTTGAAGGTGAATCTACTACCAGCAGCTGGTTGGCTTAGCTTAGCAAAAAGACTGGAAATTGAGGAAACCATAGACACACAGTGTAATAAGAAGTGGACATAGTCACATTGATCTAACCCACTGATTTGAGGACTGGTATTTTAAAGCCTTGAGTTCGGCATATTGGCCACTGGCATATTGATTTTTGGGTGTCACAATCTTGTTTTTTTTTTTTTTTTGGGTGGGTGAACACTGAATAAAAATTTTCAATTAACTTTCATGAACTGAAAACACACGTTGAAAGGGTTAAAGATGTAAGACAAACACCCAAACAACTCCCAGACCGGACAATGCTGTGGTGGCAACCTGTCAGTCACAAGGTAGCCCCGCCCTAAAGCATCACCTGCTTTATGGTCTATTTGACTCAAATGGGACCGTACTTTACTAAATGAACATCATGCTGTATTGAAGAAGACTTGAAACTAGCGACTGAGACCATAAACTCATGTTTACAATGTTTACTGAGGTAATAAATTAATTGAGAAGTCGGCTCATTTTCTCATAGACTTCTATACAATCAGACTTCTTGTTGCAACCAGAGGAGTCGCCCCCTGCTGGCCGTTAGAGAGCGTACGAGTTTAAAGTACTTCTGCATTGGCTTCACTTTTCAGAACCGGAGGTAGCCCACTGGGGGTAACAGCTAGCCTGGTTCTGACACCAACTTTAAACCTTGCTGATGAACATGTCATATATTGTGGTCTTACATATGTGTGGGAGGTATTGTTGCTTTTATGCTTCAGTTTAGGTACAGATTAAACAAAGGAGATACAACACTCTAAAAAGTGAGCTTTAGAGGTGTTGGTAGGCTGATTTTTGTTTTTTTAATCTCTGGGCTGACAGACCCATCTGTTCCCAGTTTTTGTGCTAAGTTAAGATAACCGGCTGCTGGTTGTAGGTTCAAATCTATAATTATTATGGTCGTATCTGTCTTTTCATCTAACTCTCGAATAAGTATATTTCCCAAAATGTCAAACTAATGACGAAGGAAATGAAAAATGGTACCAAATGCCTAAGAATGTTAGTAACCATTTAACAGATGAAGGAGGCTGTCCTGACATCTGCTTATTAATAATGTGGCAGAATTGAAATACTTGGATGTCACTCTTGATCCAACTTTTGATATCATAAAGCATTAAAAAGCTGAGTAAAAAACTAAAATTTGAACTGTTTTTAATATAAGAAACTCAATTACAGTTGGGAGTTGTAAATTTCTCCACTGTGGGACTAATAAAAGAATATCTTATCTTATCTTATCTTATCTTATGATACCTTCTGTATATAAATACAAAGAGTCTTTCACATTTGTCGTAGTGTATGACTAGCTGGTCTCAGCCAGCCTTATGACTAGTCAGATAATTCAATCAAAATTATCTTAACATTTATGATTAAAAAAAATACATCACCACTGTGATAATGTATTTTTTGTGCTCTTTTAATATCAAATCTTTTTGTAACGTCTATTTTTTCTTAATATTTCATTATTCTACCTAACTGCCCAAAGACTTCAGGTGGAAAATAACAATTCGTTAAAGCATCTTTCCTTATTTTACATGGGGTTAAAGTTCATTGTGCATTGTCCCTGATCATATAAAGAAACAGCACTTACTTTTCATCAAGCATGAATACATATTCACTGATTTCAGCTCCTCAAATATGAGAACTTGCAGCTTTTCTCTCTTTGTAAATGAAATACCGTGTTGTTTTGGATTTGACATTATCACCTTTTTTCCCAGGGAACTTGACATTTCACAGATTAAATAATTTAGTGGAAACTTCATCAATAGATTACTGCATAATGATCCTGGAAAGGATCATTATATGTGCAACCCCTCCATCTGTTCTCCAGCTCCTGGGCTGCGTTTTTATTTACTCTCCGGATAACAGGCGAGAGCAGTGAAGCTAGCTTCTAAAACAGGAAATGGAATTGGTTTTCGCAAATGTTGGTGTGTGTGTGTTGGTATTAAGGAGTCAGAGAGACAGAGACGCAGCACTTTAATATCCCCAATAATGTTGGAGAGACGAGGCATCTGTTTGAGAATCCCACATCAAACGAGACGACGTGTCAGCGAAGGGTTATGCATATATTTTGCTTGTTCTTCCCATCCAACAGGAGCAGGCGGGCGCAGGAGCTGATGAGTGGAAGGAGATACTGTTTTGATCAAGACTATAGCAAGCGAGGATAGAAGAAACCAAACAGAGAGAATTCTTGAGTAAATACATACACACAGTCAAAACAGCGGAGAGAAATCAATTACGTTATAAAGGTTTGGTGTTGTGTTCTGCGGCGGCGCTGGCGGGCGATGTTGTTCTCCTGCGAGGGCATCTGGAGGAGATTAGGGTCCGGCCTGACACTGCAGCCCCAGTGAAACATGACTCAGGGATGAATGGAGGCTTTTAGACCAGTGTCTGTCTTCCCACACGTTGTCCTGCTATTCTTTATTTGTCCGTCACCCAATAAAACACGCACGGCGTTATCTGATACCCGCACGCCCGTCGAGCAAACAAGCTTCTGCCAATCTCATTCTCCTCTTTAAAAACAAGGCCTTTTTATTTTTTTAATCGTGTAAGAAAGCAAAGCCTCGGAAAAACAGGACGTCACCGGCGATATTATTAGTTTCAAATCAGCTGTCGGAGCAGACTGTACATCATTGTGAGAGAATGTAATTTGTAAGGTCAGCAAATGTCTGTTTTTTCTCTTGTAGCAGTACAGAGCAGAGCAGGCGGCGTGAGGGAATGTAACGGAATAACACGAGTTTAGGCCCAGCTGAGACCAAATTACCTGCGAAGAGAAGTTCGTATTCAGAGCCCTTGTTTGGATACTACATCGCTGCGGGTTGGACCCTTATTAGATTCGAACTGCGTTTCCACTTGTGGCTCAGACGAGGCCCTGTCTGACAGCCTTTATCCAGTTACGTCTGGGCCCGCGGCGCTCCGGGGGTGCTCGCATAGCTCCTTCGTTATGGAGCAAGGCATGTCACCGAGGCCACCTGCAGTCAGAGCAAATCGCGCTGACCGCCGCTCAGCTGAGCAGAGGGGAGGTTAGAGCATTAAAGCAGCAGTAGGCAGAATGTTTTTGGCCTCATTGGGCAAAAATCCCATAATAACCTTTCGGCATATTGTAATTCAAGTGCTCTGAGAGAAAACTAGACCTCTGCACCTCCTCATGGCTGTTTTCAGGCTGTAAAACATCTAGCCTGTGATGGGAGACTTTGGCCAATCATTTCAGAGAGAGAGTTCCTATAAAGAGGTCAAGTCCCGCCCATTCCAGTGGACCCCATGGGACATTAGTTTGTAAAAATTATGAACAATAGTCAACGGTGAGAGACAAATATTTTTTGATTCTGTTTGAATTGTGCCATGAATCACGCATTTAATTTAAAACATAGTTTTGCAAGTCAAGAAAGTCGTAGTACCATTTAGTTTAACTGAGCTATGCCCCATGCAGAAATCTTACCTGATGTGTTTTATCCAGCGACTCCTGGTCTTTTTTCAGCCGGGAAGAGAAAGAACGAGTTCATCCCAGTATGAAACGCACAGGCATCAAAGCTTCAGCCAGAGAGACATCACTATACAACTTTTGGGTGTGTAATCCTCCTAATAATGTATTTTCATGTCTTATACTTAAGTAGTTTACAACAAATAAACAAATTGTTTTAAATTGACTAAAATCACATGTGATTCATGGTGTGATTCAAACGGGATCAAATAAGTTATTTCTCTCTTCCCGTTGACTACCATTCATAATTTTTATGAAATAATGTCCAATGGAGTCCACTGGAAGGGGCGGGACTTCGCCTCTCTATTGGCTGTTTATTTTATGGAGGCAGCTGTCAATCACTTGCGAACTCCAATCAAACGGTCAAACTAGGCAGCCCTGAAAATATGAATCAATATTATGTTACTGTAATAACTATTTCTCACGTAGAATATTTAGTTTTGCTGTAAAATGGGAAAG
Source organism: Pterois miles (assembly GCA_947000775.1). NCBI lineage: Eukaryota > Metazoa > Chordata > Actinopteri > Perciformes > Scorpaenidae > Pterois > Pterois miles. The sequence continues at coordinate 25,289,140 of CAMQGK010000634.1, read as the reverse complement.
TTTGCTCCGGCTGATGGGCGGTGCTTGATATTTCCTCAACTGATCTCAACATAGCGTCTGGGTCACAAACTTTCTCATTTTACAGCTAAACAGTAATTTTACATGAGAAATAGTCAATACAGTAACAGAATATTGATTCATATTTGATTGACAGCTGCTCAGAGACAACAGGCTCCAGCTCAGCTCTGATTGGTTGTTGTTCTTCAGCCTGTCAAATATTGCAGATAGCATTAGGAGCACCAGAGGACACAGAGAAACATGATTTTTTTTCAGATTACCTGTCTCATGTACTACTGTCAGGATATATAACATCATAAAAATAACTTTAAATCATCCAGTCTCTCCTACTGCAGCTTTAATGCTGTCATACTACATTGACTAACCCAGGTCACTAAGCTGAAGGATATAAACATGCAAATATATATATATATCTTTCATACATTGTAAGGACTTCTTGTGGCTGTTTTATGATGCAGTTAGACTTCCATATCTCTGTGAAAACGGTTTTGTTACCTCCATAATTGCCACACTAGATGCTGCCACTGCTGCTGTTGTCAATTGTATTTTTACATTTTATTGTGAGAAAATATGCGAGCCAAGGTAGCGACTTGACACGTTAACTTCGAGGCGTATCTGTTGGTATGCGTGCTCAGCCTTGCAAACACTTTCTGCGGCCCTGAGGATGTGTGTGTGTGGAGAGAGATTCAGGAATTATTTCCATTTCTTCAGTCTAGTCGAAGGCAACACGACTACACGGCGCTGTTCTCTTTGAGAGCGCGCCACCGTCCCGTTTCAATTTCAACCCCCTCAGCACATCAGCGACGCAATTGCTTCCTACTGCAATTTATTACGGGCCAAATTGAAAGATTCCAAGGTGTGAGTCAGTTTGTGTTGGCTGCGAATGCGCCGGCTGGTTACTTCCACCGCTCTCCTTCGTCTCTTTACACGGCCAGAGCTCCGGATTGTCCCGCATCTGGCTGTGAGAGTTTTAGTTATTGTAACCAAAGGAAAGAGAGCGAGAGAGAGAGAGAAAAAAAGGCTTTTCCAAAGCAAAGAGGGAGGATGGCAGTGGTCCCATTAGTTGACCCCCAGGCGAGCTCTCTGGAGGCATATAGGCTTACCAGCGTCAAAGCATAAGGATATGCACCAGGCAGCATCAAAGCAGCGGCGCCGGGGCAGCCGATAGCTTGTGGTGACATTGTGCTTTGGGGACGGAGAGCACTCTGCGACCGTCATTAGCGTGGATTCCTCGCATCGTCTATTTATAATCAATTTTCCATTCTCCCACATGGTGTCGGGGAAAGAAAGAGACGAGGGACAAAGAGGGGCTGAACAGGGAGCTGGTGGAGAAATTACACAACAGGGACCGTTCACATAAATGGACCCAGACGTGTGAAAGCAACGGCGGTTTAGCGAGGCCATTTCTTTTAAAAAACCTGAGCTCAGGCGAAATAAAAACATTCAATTCCTACAGCGCAGAATGGTCCCCTTTTAAATTAGCCAGTAAAGTGTTTAAATCATTATTTGCAACAAAATGGCCTCATTTACAGGCACAAATAGAAGCAGCGAGTGAGTATTGTTCTGCTGCTTCTATTCTCCCTGATGCATTTTATTATCAGGGGGCTTTTAACACTCTGATTACTCGGAGTGGTGTAGTTTTACACATTTTTTTTGTGTGTGTGTGTGTATTGCAAATGCACCCATGAGTGGAATTTGTTTTGATTTGGTTAAATGTCAAAGGAGCCGCACTGTCAAGGGAAGAACGCTGCACATCTGTGTATGGCCAGATGAGAAATGTAGTGAGTGTTCACTCCCTTCCTGAAAGCATTGTTGATGGAGGTGATGAACCCACATCGCAGTGACATTCTGCGTGAGTGTGTGTTTCTGCGTGCCTGCAGTGTTATGTTTTCTCTTTGACACACTAAAGGAAGTGGAATTCAGCTCGGGCCCATGGCTGCGACAGGGAAATATGACCAAACGGAGACAATAGGGGTCAAGTGCTCTCGATTTTGTTCTCCCTCTGCATCCTTAATACCTAACGCTCATTCAGGGACACGCGGATGAGGTCTGTGGCCTTGCTGTGCCACTTTACACCCACTTCCCCCATGGCGACAGTAATAAGTATGGAAGTGTAACCAGTTTCAGAATTGATGCGGGTTAAAGGAAAGCAACGGCGGGACTGACCTTTTCATGAATCCCTCTCATTTTTCTGCTGCTTCGGGTCCACCGACACCATCAGACACACGGCCCAAAGTGGCATTACGGCACCCTCGGAGTCTCGCGTTGTTTAATTAATGATAAAGTAATAATCGGTGACATTTGCTGGTAATTTGCTGCTCTGTTTTGAATAGAGCTTTTGCTGCGTTCTCTGATGTAAACACGGTATGACAAGAAGGCCTAGTTGTAGAGCACAAGCAGCGATGCAGGCTAATTCCTGAGAAGATATATGGCCAGGAAGTAAAAGTCACCAAAGCTACGCTGCTTCTGCAATTTCGGATTGAAAAAAAGCAGATGCCTAAAAAGCACCGGCCAAAAGTAAAACAAAAGTATTTTTATTCTGTTTTCATTTTCTATCAAAATGGCCTGTGTTGAACAATAAATTATTATTCATATGATAAGCGCTGGCGACAGCAGCAGTTGTCAAAAAACACCAGTTTTGTCACTTTGCTTCTATAGTTTATGCTAATTCTACATCCATTACTACTACAACTGATTAATCATTTTAGTCACATTTCAACTCAGATTTAAGGATCTGCTGCTTTTCTTGGTCTTATATTAAAGTGAGATGACTATTTTTGTGTTTCGGGCTGCTATTTGGACATTTGTCACGTCTGGAAATTTTTCCAATTTTTCCAATTTTTGAAAATTGAAGAACTAACTAGAAAAGTCAAAGTCAAAATATAATTACAGACAGAAGTTGAAATGACGGTTAAAATGGAAGTGACGAGCGAAGCTGAAGTTTTAGTTTAAATCATTTAAATTAAAGCTGATGTATAAACACTGAAAACAGTTCAACTGAAATGTGTATATTGTGAAAAAAATACCAACTGAGGTAATAATAACAAACCCTGCAAGTAATATAGTTGAATTATCTACTACAATTAAAATACTAATTTACCACGATGTATGGTTCAGTTGCACAGAATAAACAGAATAAATGTTTATATCTTCATTGTCATTGTGTGGAGAACAATGAAAATCTGTTATTTAAGTGCAGCATAAAAGTAGATATTTAAAAGCGAAAGTGATAAAAAAAACACTAAAAAATTATAAAAATGATTAAATAATTAGGATGAAAAGGTGTTAAACTGATAAAAAACAGTAAAGACAATAAAAAAAAAGCATAAAGCCAAAATGTAGTGAATATACCTTTAACACTGTCCAATTGGAGGAACAGCAGTTTATCACAAACAAAACTCATATTATATACAATACAAGAATTGAAAAATCAGGAACAGAAAATCCAAGGCACAAAGCCTCCAGAGTACAGGACACATTTGATTGACGGACAGATAATCTCAGGGGTATCACAAGGTAAAAACAGAAGCTCACCTTCAAAGCTATTACTAAAATAAAAACACAGCAAATATAAGGATTATTATTTTTAAAAAATCAATCATAGTCCATCAAACGTCTCGCTGACATGCAGCGTCGCCAACGCAAAACCATCATATTAAAAAGTCCGTCATTTAAAACTCAGCATGATAGCTGTTATGACTGGATAGTTTCGAGACCAAATCAAACTTCAATGAAAGAGAAAACAATGTGCAAAATGAGTCACAGAATACTTCTGCTCTGTTGACCTCGCTGGTAATTTAAAGACCAGATGTGTTTATAATGAAGAGAAGGGAGAAAAACACAACAGCGTTCTAAATGTGTGGAAATGATTCAATTTACAAACAGAAAATGGTTCCAGTTTAAAGTAAATGTTTAAACGGTTAGTCAGTATTATTATGGGTGCGAAATGCAGGGAAACATTTGGAGAAAATAACCTAAATGCTGATGATTACTAGAAAAAAATAGTTTGTGATTGTACATGGCAGCCTTCACTTCTACAAACAGCATTAAGACATCCACCTTGCTTTGCCTCACTGAAAAACAATTAGAAAGCTTTGAGGTGACTTAACACTGTCGGACAGCTTCACCACAAATTACTCAGTTATAGGGATCATTAATATTTTTGACACTGTACTCATTATTCATGGATTACATTTGCATTAACGGGGGATATTTCCTTTGAATCTCTCCCTCAAGACATGACAGGATTTAGTTGAAATTGTTCCAATTATAATGATAATCAGTAATAATAAATATACTAACTCGAGACTTTTCGGAGAGATGAGTTGAGTGTAAGAGGAGAGAAAAATCTGCATTTACTCCATCTGCTAACACTCGTCGTGGCTGCACTTCCTGGACCCTGAGGCCCCCCCACCACCCCACGCTCTGCCTATAGTCTGGAATTATGTGCACGGTTGATGAGTAGTTGTGTCGAGTTGGAAGGTCCTTGGCGAGAGGCCTTGGGCACCACTGGAAGACTATCAGAGTGCAGAGTCATTAGAAATCCTTCATTCTCACTCCGCTGTGTAAACGGCCCAGCGGCCTCCATCCGAACGGGCCCCGAGGAGGGATCACCTCCGTCGGGCTGAAATTGGATCGTGCACAGAGGAGGGGAGCTGCGGGAGCTGGACGGGAGGGGAAAAAAAGTTATGTGTTCCTATTTATTGACTTGGCCGCAGAGATCACTAAACTGTTTCAAGGGAGAATGAAGTTTGGGGAGTTTTTCCCATAAGCACTGCGGGCATAGGGGAGTGAAAAGTTGCTTTCATAAAAGCTTTCAATGATTATGGAGAAGAGAACTCCATTGGAAATGTAGTTAAACCCACAGAAGGGTCGACTATTTTTGCCTTACATAGTTGTATTTAATCCCAGCACAGCGTGACCATGAACACAACTGTAATGGACCCATACTGTTGGAATAATGTTTGCTTAAGTGTATTAAAAAAAAATACATTACCCTAAAGAACCAAGACAGGGCACCACCTGCAACATCTGCAGAATAAATCTGACTTAATATCAGAGCAGCAGATGCACTATACACTACGTATATTCACAATAATAGTTCAGGGAATGAAAACATATTTTTACACCGATATTAAACCACATTGAACACGGTTATTTGAGCTCAACTGCATCACTTGAACTGCTGTGTTTCCCCAAATCAGTCCTCTTCAGTCTTTAAGTATCCCCCAAGTGATTTGAAATATGAGTATGTCCTATTTCTCAAGCCAGGTCTACATTACTTCAGAGGAAGGTGGCAGGAACGAGAAATCCTTAATTCATAGTCCATCCATCCATCTTCAACCACTTATCCTGTTAGGGGTCACAAGGGGGGGCTGGAGCCAATCCCAGCTGGCATTGGCCGAAGGCCGGGTTCACCCTGGACAGGTCGCCAGTCTATCGCAGGGCACATAGAGACAGACAACATATAGACAACCATTCACACTCACATCCATACCAAGGGGCAATTTAGAGTCATCAATTATGTCTTTGGACTGCGGGAGGAAGCCGGAGAACCCGGAGAAAACCCAGGAGAACATGCAAACTCCACACAGAAGAGCCCCAAGCTGGATTTGAGGTGAGGCGACAGTGCTAACCACTGCACCACCGTGCAGCCCCCTTAATTCACAGTAAATAGCAAAATAAAATAAAATGACAATTGATTCTAGTATGTTTGCCATAAACGTAAGTTCAGAAATGTTCTGTATCTCTGCAAAAAATCATTTTATTTATCATAATCTTTAGTCAAAGTCAGTCGCTTGACACTTCAGTAAATGATGCATTTTAACCAGTGTTGGGCAAGGTACTTGAAAAATGTTATTTATTGTTACTGAATATGTTATATGACTTTTCTTTATTTATCAGAGGTGCCTTTAAACAACTCTGAAGAAAGAAATAGCTAAAGAGAAATTAATGTTTAACAAGTAGCCATCTTACACGTTCCAAGTACTTAGCCTACTGACCGTAGACAGCTATCCTTAGCTTAGCCGCAATAACAGCACTCCAGTAGTCAAGACCTCACAGTGAAGCTTTGGGTTCACACACCCTCAAACTCTGAACAAACCAGCTGACTCCTAAATGTAGGCTTACATCTGCTGAAAGTGGCCAGTGGCTAATGCTAGCAAACCAGCTGAAAGTGGCCAGTGGCTGTGCTGCAGCACCTCTTTTACCCTCTGAAACACTCAGTTTGACTGAGGGTGTCCCAAACTAGCTGGCAGGCAGATGTGTGTTTTACTTCACACATGTTTTACTTGGTGACATCACCACGTTACAGAAGAAAAGGCGGGACTTCATGCAAGGCATTTCAGGCAGTTCAGGAGCAGTGCTTCTCTAACTGACTTTGCAAACCTTTTACATGCACACATACACAAAAAAAAATCACAAAGCACAAAAGCATAATCCTAGCTCAGTCCTCTTTAATGACCTGGGCAACAACGAGTACTCTCCAACAGGGTGATGAGAAAGTTTGTTGCCATTGTAAAACACAACACTTGCCTTAAACGCAGCAGGCAATTTAAGTAGAACTGTCACCTGAATGACTTGTCCGCATTGAACTGTACATTTGAGATCTACTTATGTTCATGCTTCTCCATAATTGAAAACAGCTGCCTTGCCAGAAGTAGAGGAGTGTCCATTTAATTCATCTGCTTTTCGATTTGCTGTCGCCGGGTGATAAACATGGACATTGGTATGACAAATATCATCTTTTGTCTAGACTGTCAAGCGACCAACAGAAGCCATTTAACACAGTAAAAAACCACGTCGGCTCCATACCTCCCACAAACCAGGCTCCTTCTCCAAAACTGATATTGTTGCATGAATATGTAATTTAATCCATCATTTACAGTAACACATGTACTTTATAATACCACAATTACTGCACTTACAATCCTTAAAAAACCCACATCCACGCTGCAACAAAAGAAGTTGAACGGGAATATGCAGACATTGCGTGTAATTGCCTCCCACTTTATGTTGCGTTTTACCTCTCCACTAGAAGTACTGGAACTATGAGCATCGTAAAAGTACTCAGTAATGGCACAAGTGAAAATAGCCCTCGTTAAACACGATAATGAGCTGCGTGATTAAGTTGCATGAGGAAAAAGAAACGCAATACATGTGTTGTTTAAAAATGATGGATTGTGTTAGTCAAGGCAGCTGTATGCTTTGTATTCTGTGGGACGTTTTTAATGGCGTTCTGAAAACAAAAGCATCCTGCGACTTCTGGGATTGAAGGCGAAAAGCAGGAGCGGAACAGACAGCGAAAACTTTCTGACAGTGGCAAACACATGACACAGCTTTCAGACCTTTCCAGCAATAATACCACGCTGGAATAAAAAGTATTAACAACTTGCCTGCACACAGACCTGTAGCCTACTCTTTGTCTCGTTACACGAAACAGAGGGTGAGTAATGCAATGCTTGGCCTTGCGAGTGGGAGCTGTATTTTACACATACTGTATATTATGTTTGAGCTGCAGTGTATGTGTGCAGCAGAGCTAGAAACAAACCAAGGCTTTTTGTTGGCATGGGTGAAGGAGGCTAATTGCAGTGGAAGAGGAAGTGTGAGGTCTGCAGTGGAGAAAGCAGTAGAGGAAGACAGAAAGAGAAGAGAGAGTCAAGTACCTAACGCTGTTTGTAATTAAATTCTGCCAAAAAGCGTTTTCATTCAGGTAGGCCATGTTGAGAGATTAGCAGGGCAGGGGAGGCTGTGCATTATATTGTTTGCTCTTCTAGTTGGTAGCAACTGAGTTTTTCTTCTCCACACACCTATTAATTCTTTTACTCCTATTACTCCTATGTCAACCATTACCATCAAATTTCAGCCTCTTTTCTTTTCACACAGGAGTATACACCTGGAATTTACTGTATATCTTCCTAAAAACACTCAGATACAGAATACATATCAGTGCCCATCTTGCACAACAGTACTGCAGCCCATCATGAAAATCTTTCATGTAACCTACAGGAGATTTTTCTTGTCTAAAGCCTTTAAAGTAGTACCTCCTCTCAGGCAATGTACGTACCATCCTAAAACAGAGTGATGCAGGGATTTTTTTGTAGGTAAACCAGGAAGTTAGCATTGCACTGGGTTCCCTCAACAACAAGCCAATGGGATTTTTCCATTGGGTTTTGGATTATTTAAAAAAATATGCTCTGTGGCAAAAAAAAAAAAAAAAATTATGACACTAAAACATTGTCTTCAGCAAGACGATCTCTACAAATGAGCAGAACTCCATGATTTTTGAAGAGTGATTGCAATCGGCAAGAGTAAAAAGCTAACGTTAGGCTATAAAGAAACTACACTGTGGTTGCATGAATGCAAGTATAAACAATGACGTTGTAAAGGAGAAAGGATATTAGCAAACGCTTTTTTAAAGACAAACGCTTCAAAATTCACAAGTCTCCTCAGCTTGTGTTAACCACAGACCTTGTTTCAGACATCTAACTAAAAACCCATTCATACAACCCATTGACTTCCAGATGAAGGAGCCAGTAGTGCTAAAATGCTAACTCATTTCCGGGTTTTAGGACTCATTCCCGCACCACTCCATATGGCAACATTTTAGATCGAGCTGATGAAGGAGGGGAGCATAGCTGAATCAAGTCCGACACCTAGTGATGAAATTTGGTAAACCAGTCCGATCCCATGTTTGGCTTAATCTGAAACCGGTTCCAAAATTTTTACCCTACAGGGTAGACAGTTTTTCTGCATCCTGTAAGTCTGGTGGCGTGGTATTAAATGAATGGGAAAAGCTAATACACAAGTAACTACCTAATTGTGCACACACATAATTTGAATTATGAAGCAAATACGCTTTAAGCGCTTTATTAAACTTGTCTTAAAGTGTGTAGGATCTGGTGGTACTAGTCGTCAGGTGAGTGGATTGCAACCAGCTGAAGCCTCTTCTGTATGGTATGCATGTTGGAGAGTTACAGTGGCTGATGCGAAAGGTGAATGGCCCTCTATAGAGCGATTAAGAGCTGATCCAGAGTATGTCTGTATGTAGGAAGTGAGTGCTGAAGCAAGAGAGAGAGAGCAGCAGTGACTGGAGAGAGTAATGTGTCGACACCGGCCCAAGAAAGAAAAGTTCAGAGAGTTTGGTTTGTCCATTCTGGGCTGCTGTTGAAACATGGTGGAGCAACATGGAGGACTTCCTATGTAGATATAAACGGCTCATTCTAAGGTAACGAAAACATAACGATTATCATTATCAGGTGATTGTAAACTTAAGGAAACATACTTATTAATATTATATTCCATTTCTGCCAATTTATTCCTCTAAATGCTACACACCGGTCCGTTAAATAAGAACAATGCTGAGGAGAGTCACAAGCAAGATGGAGAAGCATCTCTAAAAGGAAACGATTATTTGGCGTAACGTTAGCGGAGGGGCGGAGGTTCACTGGTTGATCAGTGTCACTCAGACCATTGTTTATCTCGACAGGTGCTGAGATTCAAACTCTGTCAACAAGCAGGTCCATTCTTTGCGTTTCACTAGGGGTGGGCAGATCGATTCCTAAAATATCAATACGACCAAAGTCTCGTGTTAGTATCGATAACAGCACTTGGATCAAAAGCAAAAAATGGATCTGTGTAATGTTTGATTGTGTTCTCTGCACATGGACACTTAAGTGTACTATTTGCTTCTTTGTGCTGTTGTGTTCATGTGGTCAGGCAGCGATCACCTTGTTAGTTCACAGAAGATACGGCATATACTGTAAGCATTCTAGCCTGATTTACTATTACACAGTGTTCCCACCTAACAAGACACCATTAAACCTCTGGATCACTCCCATACAAGCACACACACACATCTCTCTGCTGTCTTTTTTGGCTTAATTCATCCTGGTTGACAGATTCAGTTTCCTCTTACTAGAAATAATAACAAGCGGGCAGTGTGTGTGTGTGTGTGTGTGTGTGTGTGTGAGGTAAAGCGATGAAGATCTGGAGGGGCATTCCTGATGTCAGCGCTGCTTTTGTACCCGTAGGCTGTGTGTGTGTGTTTAGTGGTCTCTGAGACTGTTTTATGTGCTCATTTGTCTGTTTGTCGATTATGTGTAGATGTGCGTCTGTCTGTGAGTTTATTATATTTCTGGTTCTCTAGTCTGTTGATATTTCTGCGTGTGTGTGTGTGTGTGTTTGCGTGCGTGTGTGTGTGCGTACAGCAGGAATAAAGCACCCCATTGATAAGAACAAGTTCTTCTTGTTAACGTATCAGCAGAGCTGGACGTGAGCCAGCGCTCAAGTCCCAGGGGCGTATTTCTACACAGCCCCCGCTATGACACGGCAGTTACTATTCTGCAATCCCACACACACACCTACACACACACACACACACACACACCTACACACACACACACAGGGCCAGATAGCACGGGAACATAACATGTGTTAACACTCTCTTTCCAAGAGATACATTGAAGAGGACATTGAGCAATGTTTCGTCTTACATCTCTCCAGCTCTGCAGTCCACTAAAATGCTTCCATGTGCAGTCTCCGCATTCCAACTACCTTTCTGAGGCATTTCAAGACTCTCCCCAAAGATACCCGATACCCAGGGGAAAGCAGATAGTCATGAGAAATACCTGCTAGCTCTTAACAGTTTTAAATAACAGGAGGGGGATTTTTTTTCTTCTTCTTGCCATCCCTTTGGTCTTCTGCTTTTGCACATGTGCCAGGTATTGTTTTCCTCCTCTTATCCACCAGGGAGACTGAGCCAAGGCTGTTTTTATGACGGTCGTAATCACCACCCCAGCGGCTGCATAGGGACATCAGCTCCAATTGGCTGTCGTGGGGGCACACCTCGTTGTCAAATAAAAGTGTCTGGATGAAGGTCGGAGGCACAACAAAGAGGTGTACTGTACACCTACAAACTGCACCATTCCAGCGCTGCACGCTCTGCCTCTATTTGTTTAACCATTGCAGACCAACGCCGTTTTGGTGTTGCAGAGCCAGTCTGCACACTCCTTCTTTGACAGCAGGGACTATCACAGTACATCTGTGCAGACCCACACAATTAATCACGACGGCGGGTCGAACAAGTGGTTCAGCGAGTGGGCCGTGCATGCTGGGAGCCCAAAAACACCATTTAGTGTGAGAATTACATACATTAATATTGTATTTAAAGCAGCAGTAGGCAGAATGTTTTTGGCGTCACTGGGCAGAAATTTCATAATTTTTCAGCATATTGTAATTCAAGTGTTCTGCACCTCTTCATGGCTGTTTTCAGGCTTTAAAAAATCAAGCCTGTGACAGGAGACTTTGGCCAATCACAGGTCATTTCAGAGAGAGAGCTGCAATTGGTTGTTCATTCGACGGTAGGCAGCTGTCAATCACTCGAGAACTCCAATCAAACTCTCAAACTAGGCAGCGCTGATCAAATATGAATCAATATTCTGTTACTGTAATGACTATTTTTCGTATAAAATGTTTTCAGAAACATCCTGTAGTTACTGTTCGGCTGTAAAATGACAAACTTTGCTCTAGCTGGTGGGGGTGATTGGTATTTCCTAAACTGTTCTCAACACGGGTCACAAACTTTCTCATTTTCCCCATTTCCCCATTTCTCTTTCTCAACAGTAACTACAAGATGTTTCTGAAAACATTTTGTATGAGATTGGCATTACAGTAACAGAATATTGATACATATAGATCAGATCTGCTTAGTTTGACCGTTTGATCGGAGTTTGCTAGCGATTGACAGCTGCTCAGAGACGGCAAGCCTCCAGCTCAGCTCTGATTGAGCTGAGTTTTCCTCCAGTCTGTGAAATCTTACGATGCCGGAGGATACTAGACACTTACCTGCCTCATGCACTACTGTGCATATAGTGTATATAGTGTGTATATAGTGTATATTGACCGTTTTATAAAAATAACAATTTTTTTATTGTATTTGCCCCAACCTGCCATACTGCAGCTTTAATACTAATATCAATAATAATAATAAAAACAGCTGCATTGAAAGCTCATTAAGAACTGTTTTGTTAACATCTGCTTTTTTAGATAGATGAGGAAATGCGAGGGTGTTTGGGGATGAACACAACCACAATGATGGACAAGGGTTTAGTTGCTGCATCTAAATTTACCGGCACCGTCTTAAAATGGTTTCAAGTGCAATCGCATTTGCATGAAGTGATTCACTAACTCAACGCCGGATGGGAATTCAAGAAACGGGATTTAAAGAGCAGCGAATGCACTTTTTAAAGACAAATCTGGGACATTTAATTTCCAGATGGCTTTGATATAGATCACAGCAGTGTCACAACCGAAGCATGCTTTCCATTATTACGACTGTTTAAAGCTTTACCTCGTAAAGTAAATGCAAAGTGACAAATCCAAAAGGGTCCAGACAAAGAAGGGGGTTGGTCTTACAAATGGAATTGTCCCCACAGGCAAACCACATAATATTCATATCAAACCTGATACATCTACCACTTGAGTTTCTAACCATGCAATCAGCGGCTCTGCCAAGTTAGTGAATACGCCCCGATCAGTCTGATGATAAGACCGACGGGGTACTGTGGCTTTGTGAAGGGCCGTGTTCTTGTTAGCTATCAGACATCTTGAGTCACTTCAGATATTAGCTCATAGCCTGTAAACGCCTCCTGTGTTGCACAGCTCCAAAATCTCATTTGACAGGAGCAAAATAATCCCACGAGTGGTACAAAGTCCGCTCTGCTGTTGATTTAATGGTCTCCTCAGCTGTTAGGGGAGCACGTTTTCAGTTGTGAAAAAAGGACCTTTTCAGGTGGCTTGCTGTAAAGGATGTCAGTGGCACAACATTTGCTCTTAGTTTAGCATGTTTATGGTGGGAATCACCAGGGGCCCCACAAAATTATATTATCAAGATACTTAAGTCACAATACAATCTTATTTCAATTTTTAACATGTTGTGATATGCTGAGTATTGCAATAATACATATTGCGATATACAGTATTGCTATATATTGTGATATATTGCGATATGTAGCGGTTTATGGCCTATTTTCAACTGCAAATTATGGAGTTTGTCATTATCTGTTTTATCTTGTAAGTTTTCATTGACATTATCTTGAAGTCAGAGGTCACAGGATTCCTTTGAAAATGGCCATGCCAGTTTTTGCTTGTGAAATTTAGTGAAACATTTCTGTTGCCTCCACATGGCTCTCAACATGGCTGAGCTGGTGGCTCACAGTTAATGGTCCGCTAAACATGAAAACAACGATAGCAATGCTGACAGAGCTAACAGTGTTTACCTGGAGGGTAACCGGAGGGTGGATGATAAGCTTCCGCAATGACGGCATCAGTCGGGACGGCGTTATCAGCCGTAACCGTCGAATGAGAGCGGCGGTCGTGAGCTAGCCAGTGAGGCACGCTCATATGCAGCAAAAGGCATGCGTGGAGAAGCTTGGATTACAACGTACACAGAGAGAGAGCGACTCAGGTAGACATTATTCCTCTGTATCTTTACATAGCAAATAGTTTGCTGCTACATTAATGCTCTGGATATTGGTGAGAGCACCTTTAAGCGCAGTAAGAGTTGTGGACATTGACCACCTCGTACGGATAACCCCCCAAAGTCTGAGTTGAAGTGAACAGGAAGCAGTTTTCTTGAGTTTTAAATCAGCAGTGGCTTGTAGAATACATAAAGAAAAGATCTAGTCTGACTTTTTGACATATTTATATGACTATTAGTAATTTTATTTATACATAAAAAAACTCATGTTGTATGTAAAATGTTTCATTGCCGTACACATTTCCCAAGTCCCTAAAAAGAGATTATCAATACACACACACACACACACACACACACATATATATAAACATGCATGAAAAATGAATGCAGGTTTTGAAAGTGTAATTTTACTCTAAAATGTCTGTCGGAGGCTCATAATTACTACCAGTGTGTGGTCAGTCTAAAGAACAGTAATTGATGGCTCCTTGGAGAACTAAGAAATGCTTTTCTTTTCTTCCCTCCTCCCTCTGTGTGCCAGTCACGCCGCCTCAACTACACACAATGTTAACATGTGACAACCACGCTGTGACGACATGACAACCTGATCGAACTGCCTGGCGGGACATTGTTGTTAATGTCACTTCGGTCAACATTCATCACTCTTACTTTCGTATTACTTCCTCGTGCCAAAAACGCTGTTGGCGTTCGTTCACTCTGTCCCCTTCTTTTAGTGCTGTTATTCTGGGCAGTGGGTCTTATAAATAACTAATAAAGACCAAAGCTATGACACATTCATCTTAATGCTAGGTGGCATCGGGGACAGGTGCGCTGGCTTATTCCTACCTTTTGTACGACAGCGCAATTAATCTGCTTTGTGCCAAGTTGAGAGCAAAGAAGTGGACTGTGGAAAGAGACAAATGAAAAACCAAAAGGGGAAGTCATGAATTTTACAGTGAACTCAAAGCGATGAGCACCTGACCTTGGCTACCTTTACACTTTCTTCTTCTTCCTCTCTCTCTCTCTTTTGTGTGTGTGTGTGTTGAGCAGTACTTCCTTGAAAAATAAGCGGAAAGAGTGAAGTCGTCTGTTCCTGAAATAGAGCTCAAACGAGGCTAGGTGATGCTAGCGGTGTGCTGGAGAGGGGGAGAGCGGGGAGATATTAGCCATATGTGATCCATTTACAACAGCATGCTTCAATTAATCTGGGCAGGGTGGCAGGCGCCGGGGTTGGGCCCCATGCCACCTGAGCGAGCGAGAGGACGAGTGATCCGCTGCTCTGTGAAGGGATGAGCAATGAAAACAGATCCCTCTGAATCGATAGGCCTTACATTATCGCTCACACCAAACTCATCCCCTCCACTTCCCTCCCGTCTTCCTCCCAGGCTGGCTGTCTTCCCCTGAGCCCCTTTGTTTCTCCTCCTTCACAGGACTTAAACCAACACGAGGCAGAATATTTTTGGCATCATTGGACAAAAATCCCATAATGACCTTTCAGCATATTGTAATTCAAGTGTTCTGAGAGAAAACTAGACTTCTGCACCTCCTCATGGCTGTTTTCAGACTTTAGAAAGTTTAGTCTGTGACGGGAGGCCAATCACAGGTCATTTCAGAGAGAGAGAGCGCTCCTATTGGCTGTAAGATACCGTTACATCTATGCGTGGAACAGAGATATCACATCACAACGCTTCACACAAAAGTAAATGATAGTGCGACAAAAAGCAACTTTCTTTACTTTTTTTACTATTAACACACGTTATATGTGTGATTCATGGTGCAAATCAAATGGGATCAAAAATGATTTGTCGCTCGCCGTTGACTATTACACATATTTTTTCAGAAATAAGGTGCAATGGGAGAGGGGAGGGACTTTGTCTCAGTATTTCCTCAACTGATCTCAATATGGCTGCGACGTCACAAACTTTCTCATTTTACAGCTAAACAGTAACTACAAGATATTTGTGAAAACATTTGAGGAGAGAAATAGACATTACAGTGCCAGAATATTGATTCACGTTTGATCAGCGCTGCCTAGTTTGACAGTTTGATTGGAGTTCAGAGACAGCAAAACTCGGCTCTGATTGGTTGTTTTCCTCTGGTCCGTGACATAGAGGGGTGAAGTCCCTCCCCTTCCAGTGGATCCCATGGGACATAATTTTGGAAAAAATATGTACAGTAGTCAAATTTTTTGTTTATCCTGTTTGAATTGCGCCATGAATCACACATATGATGTTTGTCAATTTAAAACATAATTTTGCAAGTCAAGAAAGTTGCAGTTTGTCATAATATATATTTTTTTGTGTGAAACAGCTCAATGCTCAGCACATCATTAGCTAGCTCACCTCCTCTCACCGGATGTGTTTTATCCAGCGACTCCTGGTCTTTTATCAGCTGTGAAGTGAAAGAACGAGGAAAACCCGTTGCTGATGTGAGTACATCCCAGTACGACGTCACTTACGCGACTTTCAGGTGTGTAGTCTAATTACATATTTTCGTGCTGATACTTCAGCAGTTTTACTGTACAACAAACTGCAACTTTCTTGACTTGCAAAATGTTTTAAATGGACAAACATCATATGTGTGATTTTTTTATCTCTCTCCATTGACGACTGGTGGGACTTCACCTCACTATACCACGCACCATCCACTTAGAGCAAACGCTCTCATTTTACAGCAAAACAGTAACTGCAAGATGTTTCAGAAAACATTTTACACACGTTTGCGAGTGATTGACAACTGTCTCCATTGAATGAACAGCCAATTTGAGCACTCTCTCTCTGAAATGACCGTGATTGGCCGACGTCTCAGTATCTTACAGATGCCATTAGGATCACCGGAGGACACAGAGGCAGATGATTCATGTCAGATTACCTGTCTATTGTACCACTTTAAAAATCGGATTTGCTCCAGTGTGCCGACTGCTGCTTTAAAGACAAGCCCAATAAAGCCAGAACGAGGCGCTCTGATTCACCAGGCGTCCCAGAAGCACCCCGAGAAGAGCAGTAATTCTGGCGTAGGCGTCCACCTAGAGACACCCTCGGGATGTTTTGCGAGACTGTTCTCAAACTGGGGCGGCGTGCTGCGGCAGTAAGTGAAAGCAAAAGGGTGGCGGGGGAGGAGGGGACAAACCGACGAGGGGCAAAAACCACAGTGACCAGATGGAACCGCAGATTGTTTAAAAGGGGGCTACTGCCTCAGCAAAACCATATGGGGCAAAAATGCCATTTAGCGAAATCTCATTTATGTTTTTTCACGACATGGTGAGCGGCACTGGAGGAGCTTGTAAACAAAAGATAAAGTAACTAATGCTGTCAACATGTGATGGGAGGGAGGAAAAAAAAAAAAACAGCCTCATCTGCATCTGTGTATCCCCGGGGCATGTTAGTGAGAGGAGTTTTATTTCAACTTGTGAGCAATATCCCAAAAATAAGGGCAAAAGAACGTTTGCCAGGCTTTAATAGCATTAGGTTTCAGCGAAGCTTGCCAAGGCTAACACTGTGATTGTTACTAGGATAAATAATAATAATAAAAAATCTGATGATGATGAATTAACCAGAGGAAAGATACGTATATTAAGACACGGGATATTAAATTACGACGCTTGATAGGAAAAGACAAGCAATGGCGTCAGCTTGGCAAAGGATTAAACAGTGTGTCTGACAGTGTCATTATATTTTTAGCTGTCTGTTTTGTAAGCTGTTTCACCTGCCGACTGATGTAATCTGGATTTATCCAGATTCCTGCCTCATGTATCAGGGGGATTTTTCACACTGGAAGACAAGAAGGGGGCTGAAACAGATAATAGAAACCTTTCAAACAGCCATTGCAATGTACGCTTCCGGCCGTACCGCCAGCTAAAATGTCTCTTTGCTTCCCAGGCAATTAAAATTTTCCACGAGGAATAAAGCTCGGTGTAATATTTAATCTGAAAGTAAAGACACAGGAGTGTAGAAGTAGAGCAAAAAACCTCCCCGTCTCATCCTCAGAGTCTCTTTTGGATAATCTAAATTAAAGAATGATGATAATAATAATGATAACAATAATTATCTCTTTATTTTACTAAGTAAATAAGCAAGAATTACACGTCTCTATACGAAACCACATTGTATGCGCTATTTCGTAATTACCTCTAATTAGAATATAGTAATTAATATGTGTCTCAGGTCATGTGAGTGTAAATTGTTGTGAGACATTCTCCACTCAGCACTAATTTGAAATCGGGCAATAATAAATCAGCTGCAGGGAGGAGCTGTCAGAGAGGAAGAGGTTCAGGGGACCGTGGTGTTTTGGTGTTTCAGGGCTTAGTTAATTAGTTGGAGGGGGAAAGCCGAAGATAAACACAGATTGTCATCCAAGCACGGGCTGAGCCTTTAAACAGCTGCCCACAGCTGTAAGGGCCTGATCAAACCAAGGTGGTGGTCACACAGGCCTTTGCCAGCGCAGTTGCACTTACTGTTTCTGTGTGGTTTATATATAAAAATAATTTTTCTTTTAGTTCTTTGAAAACAATTGATTTTTTAATTACTTTCTTTTGTATGCTATATTGTATTCCCCATGTTTTTAATAACTTTAATAACTTTTAATAGCTTTTCAGTAGTGTTTAAAGTCATCTGCTTTCTCTTAAGTGTCCTCATCTGATCGTTTTCTTTAACTATAAAGCGTTCGCCTGCATGAAAACTACAAGAAAAGACTGAAAATCTACACTGAAACTTGAGTTTAATGTTCTTAGAAAGCAAATAAACAGAGAAAAACCCATGAGACATGTAGCAATATAGACGTTTTTACTGTGTCATTAAATGGGAGGATATATTAAATACTTGCACATGTCAAAACATTTCTTTAATCTAAAACGTGTAATTATATTTTGGCTGTTCTAATGAATATCCTGTTGGTTTTAATTCAAAACCATGTAAAGCTAGATGTTTGTTATAACTTGTCGTCTCCAAGCCCAAGCCGAGATAACTGATGACGCCATCAGGCTTATTTTATACTACTTTAGAAAGTTGTACATTATATAACTATTTAGTACTCATCATGACGAGTGAGTCCACTAGGCTTGTGTCAGTATAAACATTTTCAGTACACTAAATTGACAACAATATCTTAAAACTATGGTGGAAACATACAAATAGACCAATTTCACGACCTGTGTGCAGCATTTAGAAAAACGCATCTAGAAAAGTTCAAAACACAGCAGAAACTGTTTCCAGGGGACTCTAGAAAGTGATGCACACGGCTGGGACACGCAGCGCTTGTTGTCACCGTTTGTGGCTTATGAAGTTATTGAAGTCAGTTGTCCATCAGTGGTGTCGGAAAATGGCTTATTGTGACATTGTGATGTCATGATTCATCTTATCTCATTATCTCTTATCTGATTATTACAATATCTTAATGATGTGATGACAAAATTTAATGAAGATGAAAATTTAATAAGCCACAAACCATGGCAACAACAAAAAGCGTGTGGCAAATTAATCACATTTTTTATCTGTTCAAAATGTACCTTAAATGGAGATTTGTCAAGTATTTAAAACTCTTATTAACACAGGAGTGACCAAATATGCTGATTTATACAAATGTATGTATATATTTATTATTAGAAATCAATTAACACAAAATGATGACAAATATTGTCCATAAAGCATAAAGAAATATGCTCAAATCATAACATGGTAAACTGCAGCCCAACAGGCAACAACAGCTGTCAGTGTGTCAGAGTGCTGACTTGACTATGACTTGATCCAAACTGACTGTGATCATCATAAAGTGGGCATGTCTGTAAAGGGGAGACTGGTGGGTACCCAGAGAACCCATTTACATTCACATATCTGGAGGTCAGAGGTCAATGGACCCCTTTGAAAATGACTATTCTAGTTTTTCCTCACCACAAGTTTGGAGCGTTATTTCCCGACGAGCTAGTACAACACTGTTGGTATCAGCGGAGTCCTTAAGTTTTCTAGTTTCATATGATGCCAGTATCTTTAAAATACAAAAACTGTGTTGTGTTAATGTGTTAAATTAGTGATGTTTAACGAGTTTGTGTTAACGCGCTATTATCATGTTAACTTTGACAGCCTGAGTCTTTTAACTTGTGTTTATTTATCTGCAGGCTGTTGAGCTCTCAGGGTCACCATATAAAACCCACTCTACACAATATACAATCTTAATAAACATTTTATATCAAATACAATGTTTTATCTTTATTGTAAAACAAATGTGCTTTGGTAATTCTAATGAAAATTCATGAGTTTTAACAAAACAGCCCCAAGCAGTGCTTCTCCACCTTGATTTTTCTTTTCTTTGCTTGTGAACCCCGAATACAAAGCAATGTCTCCTTGCAACCCCAGACTGTTTCACTGCAACAACTGAAGAGGTAAAACTAGCGAAAGAAAAAAAAAAAGAAGGAAAAATAAATGTAATTTCGTGTGGCAAAATTAGATTTTCTTTGTTATTTCCTTCCCTGTTAATCCTCTCGCGGCAGGGGGAGGGGGTCCTGACCTCCAGGTGTGAAACCTCTGGACTATTCAGAGGTAAATGTTAACATTTTGCCTGGTCAGCAGAATAATGTGCAGTTTAAGACAACACAGCTTTTCTGGACAACAAATAGACTGTCATGACCTTGATGTATGTATGTAGTCTGGCCTGTTAAATTTAGATTTGTTATAATATTTTATCCCTCGCACCCGCATGTGAATGACAGGACATCTGTGTGATCCTGGTAGTCATCATGTGATGAACACTGAATCAGGGTCTGGATGTAGGTGTGCTCAGTCCCTGGTTTAGTGACTCATGGACCTACAGTAATTGTACAGTGTAGCCTGGGAGGCAGGAGCGGCCCTGATCCCCCTTCCACCCACCCAGAAGACTTCCTTTTTGCTCCAGTCAGAAGGGGAAATTTAGCCCAGATGTGACTTCAAACAAAAGAAAAGCTGCAGGGATTGGAGGTGGGATCAGGCCCATCTTTTGCGTGACCCCAAGACCTGCTCCTTCCTGGCATCTGTCTATTTTTCTCCTCTTCTGTTCTTTCTCTGGCGATCTCTTGTAAGTTGCTGTCTCGCGGGTCCTGTTACTCCTAAACAGCTCGGCTGTTTTTCACAAGTCAGCGCCGCGTCATTCGTACTTTGGCTGTGCTGTTTCCCAACACCATGTATGAAATGATAAAGAAAGCCTGTGTAGCAGCACATTTTCACCAAATAGGGTGAAAGTCTGGGATTTGTAAAGTCCTCAGAACACACACACGTAAGCCTTTTAATGCTAAAAGCAACCACATATGAAGAACTTGACTTGTTCTATGTCCAAATTTAGATAACATGACACCACTATTTCCAGAAAAAAACCTGATTAAGCTGAAAAATCTATAGGAGATAACATAGCCAAATAAAAAATAAAGGGCTTCCTTCAAGTAATTACGCAGGAAGAAACATATTTTCAGTTTTGCATTTGATCTTGAGAACCGTTTTTCTCGCGAACAAGCAGACATGTCATGACATTGTTCCCTCACCACTTTTTCCCCTCAACTTCATTAACCCATATAGGCACACAACACAAAGATCTATTCCCAAGAAACTGTCTGAAGTCACCTCAGGAAATGGAGGAAATGACTGAGATGAAGTGGAAGTACGTTGATTGAAAACATAAATGACAGCACTTGAGCTAGCCCCGGCCTGTGCCTCTAATGCCTCGCCTTTACATTCGAGTCGCAGCATCCAGTGCTGCAAAATACATCCAGTAAATGTTAGCATGCTGATGTTTAGCAGGTGTAGAGTTCATGCTAACATTCGATAATTAGCACTAAACAATGTACAGCTGATGCTCATGGTTTGCTGATGATAGTTTTTAGGGATGTACTGAATAGTTCAAAGCTTCATTCATTACTATTCTATTACTATATTATATTCTATTATTATTACTACTACTAATATATAAAAGACACAAACTGGGGCTACACCTGACCATAATATACTACACACCAAGAAGACCTAAGTAAGACCTTCCAAGGGCGGATTGCCCCTTTAAGCTATATTATTTTTCATAGCCGAGAACGGCACGTCAGAACAAAATGGCCTCCACTTATCTTAACAATTATATGCTGCCAAGCAGTTGTCTGAGGTATTAAATCAAGGATGACATGTCAGAAACAGCAGTAATCCTCAATCCTCTCTTCCTGTCCTCTTTGGAGCGATTTTAAACCTCGCCACCCCTTTTCTTCTCTTGTCTATTTCCCCCTCTACCTTCCCCTCTCTCCTCCCTTCTCCTCTCCTCTCTCAGCCTGCTTCTCTCTCTCCCCCCATCCCTCCCTCAGCAGAACTACAGGGGCTTGCTTGTTGTCAAGTCAGTGTTTTTACAGCCTGGCATTAGCACAGGGCAGCATTCAGTCAGGACACTGCATTCACTTTGCCTCCCCTATAATTCACATGCTCATGTGCTGCCTTCGCTCCTACTCGTGAAATGACCCTGATTGAGCTTCGCCGGCCTTTTGACAACCCGACACCTCATTTTGCACTCTTCTAAAAGCAACTTTAAAGGAACAATGTGTAACATTTGGGGGGATCTATCAGCAGAGATGTAACATTATATTTATGTTTTCATTGGTGTATAATCACCTGAAGTGTCGTGTTTTCGTTAGCTTAAAATGGGCCTTTTACATCTATATGGGGAGCCATATGGGGACCATATGAGTACGCCATGTCGCCCAGAATGGACAAACCAAACCCTGGCTGTAGAGAGAGCCTTTGTACGTTACCTGAAGGCCACTGTAGTTCTCCGACAAGCTTGTGAAGCCGTGATTAGATTGTCAGATTATTAAATAGGCATTATAGTAAATTTCCCCACTGTGGGACTAATAAAGGAATATCTTATCTTATCTTATCTTATCAGTCACTTGAGTCCCATAGATGTGGGTCATTAGGGCCCTACTACATCCTATATTAGGTTTTATCATCTATTCTCATTGCAGATCACTGAAAGATGGTATGGAAAAACATGCGTGCATCTTCTTAAAAGATGTATTGTATGTACTGTTTATTGTATTTGTCAGTGTCTGTCAATCATGACATGTTTGCACAGAAACAGCAATAAATCCTCAAGTGGAAGAAAAAAATAATTTTGGTGTAGAGGGGCTCAGGAATGTTACAATCCTCCGATTTCCTCCCCTCCTCTCCAGTTAAATACACTGAATGTTGTTGGCTGACTAGTTTCCTCTGCTGTGAAAACATGTCGCTCTCTTCTAGGAGCCATGCTGCGACATTGGTTGCATGTAGATTGATAATCGTGGGGGGGAGTAAACATAATTACATCACGTTAGAAATTAATGAACGCATTGATCGCCCACTCTAAACATTATCAGCATATTTTTCTTTAAGCCACAGAGATCTCGGGGGGAAGGGCCTGATTATATCTGCGATTTGCAATATTACTGTGGTTTGCCACAGTGAGTTCTCTCACAGATCCTGCCAATACTTGTGGGGAGGATTTTAAACACTGATGTTGTTGGCGCCGTTTGAAGTGCCTTTCAGTGTCCAGATGTAAATTCATGCAGGGAGAAATGTGATAAGCTAATGATGTCTCTGGGGACCAGAATGAATATAACCAAGGGATAAACATTTCTGCATATCTGAGTGGACTTTTTTCCCTCCTTTAAAACTGTTCAGGGGCCCAAACAGGAGCCAATGGACAGAGCAGACTTTGATGTGCTCGGGGGTCATGTGTATCTGCACTTTATCAAGGTACACAAGCGTGTAGAGTAAATACGCCACACCAAAACTCTGGGAAGGTCTATGGGCAAGGCAGAAAAGGGGAATTTCCACTGAGAGGGTGTAGACTGAAATATTTCTCTGTTATTGTGCAATACAGACCTTAAATATATACAGTATATGCTTACCAGACGGAGCAAGGCTACCAGAAGAAAGCACAATATAGATGTTTTCAGCTTTAGATGAATTCAGTCAAGCTTTATTCAAATGTGTAAAGTCAAAAGTAATCAGGTTATTTTACATTTACTCCTGCTCAGCTATTTTGCTTGACAACAATGAGCAAAATCAAACTAACATGCCGGATAATGGCTGGAGCATATTTGCCTATAGGCGCTTCTTCAGCCCATTTAAATGCCTGTCATTTCATCCCTGTTTGCGTGCCAGAAAGAGACGTGCCATAATGCTGCACCGACCAGGAACAGAGCACGCTACTGCAAAACATGTCCATCAAGGAGAAAATAAAAATAGGTCTGTTTCCTCTAAATTCACTCAATCAATAATTCATGACGCGCACAGAAGCTTGATTTATGAAGGAATTAAATGTTGTGGACTGGGCCTCGCAACGGCCGTCCATCTCAGGGACGTGCCAGCTGAAATTAAACATGAAAGGCAAACACTGAGAACAACCACATCGTCTCGCGGAGAGTGGACGTATTGGGAGACTTCAATGGCACGCGCGCTGGCTGGCCCTGATTGGACAAAGTGACATTGGTGATTTGAGCGGGAGCCACGTTAATTTGTTCGGAAACTTTCCGTGAGTTATATATGTTGACGGGGGTCACCAGCAGTCTAAGAGCTACATTAATACTATTTGGCAACTGAAGGAGGAGATCAAACGCCAGCGTGCACCTGCTGACCCGTGGGGGTCATGTGACCCGTGGGGATCATGTGACTGCCGGGTGCCTTTCTGACCCTGGCTTTGGCTATAAACATGGAAAACAAAGAACATGACAGCTTTAGCATTTTTTATGTCAAGCTTAAATTTGAATCCGCCTCTGTCTCATAGGTAATTTATATTTTCTTTCCTGCGTCACAGAGTATAAATTATGATGATACTGTGGCTATTGTACATATTTTCTATTTCAAGAGGATAAAACTGTTGAGGACATATTTTAGAAAACAGCATTGAAGCTTCTAGCATCTGGGAGGGCATTTGCCATGGCTGACAATGACTGATATTTGATAGGCAGCACTGCAAGGAGACATGCCCACATAATGTTGACCATCAGCTGTCTGTCCATTCACAACATTAAACATTTGGAAGGAACTGCATAGCCGTTAAGTTTGTATTTCACTGTTTGTTTGTGGCAACTATCTAACTGATGGAGGCTAGTTCGTCTAGCTTCGTAGCGTTAGCCACATGACGTTGTAAGTTGGTATCACAATTCACGTTGTTGGAGAATAGTGAAGGCTCTATTACGATAATACATAAATTAAATAAAAACTAAAATGTATTTTTTGTGGTAATTTTGGTGGTAATTACTTTTATGTAGCCTGGGAGTGGCCACAGGATGTAATTGGTTATCTTAATTCAATAAAAATCATTTTGATTCATATCTGTGTACAAGTTATAATTGGTGGCATCGATTTACTTAAATTGCTCCTATAGCCAAGTCATTCATTCCAGCCACTACCTGCTTAAGGCACTCGTCCTTGGTTGTAGATGGTTATGAATAGACTATTTCAGCTTTACATGTTAACGACACTTGCTGTGCATGGGATTATTGTTAGTAAAAAGCAATTAACAAGGATTTTTAGAGCTTGTGGTTTGCATATGCTGACTTGGAGATACCGATACTCTCTGTATATGCATTTATCTCGTGCACAAATTTACCAAAACATGGGAATAATTTAATGAAATTGGGGCCACTCAATATGGTCGCTTTGGGGCTCCGTCGATTTTGGATCTTAAAGACTTCTTTTACTGATCAGGAAACAGGATACAATGTTCAAACATAGTCATAGCCTGATTTAATAATATCAGTTATACGGCAATATCTATTCTACGTTTCCTAACATTAGCCACCCTAAGCAAAAGGTCAAACCTCTGAGTGTTTGTTTCATTACTTATGAATTCAGTTCAACTTTAAAAGTTAATCTTCTAAGTGTGTATGAGTGTATTACTAATGTTGTGGGGACATCTGTTTATACAGTTACCTTCTGGAGGGCTCACTTTCCTCCTGGGGACAAAGATCAAGCCCCATAACGTAAATCTTTACATTTTAGGGTGAAGACCTGGTGTAAGGTTAGGATTAGGAAAGCAACGCTTATGGTTAGGGTAAGTCTGCAGGAAGCGAATGTAATGTGACTGTGTTCATGGAAACACAACTGTGTGTGATAATTATTTCCAGAATATTTGTATCACGGAGAAATGATTAAATACTGATAGCATTAAAGATGAATTTTTGGAAGAAAGTCTTTGAGGTAAATAAACACTCATTAGGTGAAAGAACAGCCACGGACAAGTCTCCTCTTTGATAGACAGATATTGCTCAATGAACCGAGTCCCCTCTTGGCAATTTATTAAAAAAATAACAAAAAAGCACATCTTCAGTAATATTCTGGTAAAATACATTAAATAAGTTGTCTCAAAACGACCATAAGCAGAAGTTTTTGATCGGTTACAGTAGCATGTTAGTCCCCTGTTGGCAATGTAGGAAAGTATGTGTGTTGAACTATTGTAATGGCAATCTAAACGGATGCTTGTGTGTCCGCGTGTGATAATTTAGATGTGTTAAAGAGTGAGTATTGTTATAGTAACAAGTGCTACTTGATGCGGGCCAACTTGTCCGTGCGCGCGCGGGCGTGTGCGCAGCGTGGGCAGAGCAGCAGCGCGCTGCTGAATCAGTGTCACATGATGGGATCACTTTGGCTGTGCGTCTAAATGCTTCAAATCACTGCAGGAACGAACGGGAAGTAAAGAAGAGAGTGTGCTATTCACTTGGGGATAATTATCCAGCTGTAATTAAAACAGAAACAGGGTTAGTGGTGCTTAAAATAAAATCTTACAGCGGGTCTATAGATGTTCCAACAAAACTAATGCGACCCTTTGGGGAGACACTGACCCCCAAAGATGTAGCCACACACAGGAAATAACGTGGGAAAATTAGACGTTCTGTCCTGTAGTGATTTTTCAGTGAGAGTGTGACTTCAAGACGAATTGTTGGATTTTGTGATTAAAATGCAAATGACAGCTCAGACGTGGTCGCGGGGGTAAAGGTAGGCCCGGCAACTGGCATGTCGGGATAAAATGTGTTGAGTGACAAACTATTTTCTGCAGTGTGAGGGCAGCAGGGAGGATCTGTGGCTCAAAGCCATCGCGGAGCTGCTGCTGGAGGAGACATTCTTTATTCTGAGGAAGGGAGGAGGGAGGGAGGGAGCGAGAGAGAGGAAGAGAGAGAGAGAGGGAGGGAAAGAGAGAGAGAGGTAAGCAGAGCGCACACGTCGCACTATCAGCTGAATCCATCTAAGAAAACAACTCGCAGGGAGTCCGGGTCCGAGCTGCGTAGATACTAAAGGCAAGTTTGAGCTCCGCACTAAGACAGCGCACCGGACGGACGCAGCTGGCCGTCATGGCCCGTGGCGAACAGTTCGGCGAGTGCGTCCTCACCGAGTGTGGAAGGGGAGAGGTGGGCACTGCGATCACCCTGCCGCGGCTTCCTTCGCTCCTCAGACGGTGTTGAGTTTAACGCGGAGGAGCTCCGTTGTGAAGCTGCTGGAAAACAAACACCAACAAAAAAAAAAATTCAAAGAAATTAAAAAAAAAAGTGTGGACGGACGCGCAGTCACAACCGAGGGGGACCCATGCAGGCAAATATGCTGTTCCGTAGACTCACCGGGTTCATCGGAACCGACTCGCACCAGCGTTACCGAGCGGACCTTTACGCGCGGTCATACGGCAGGACCGCATGAAGGACGGAGGCGCAGAGAAAGGGGAAAAGTTGAACGCGGTCGCGGGGTTTGTAATGGATAAAGGCTCGCCAAAGGTACAGTGGATGTTTCTCAATAACCCGGGACATAGTTGGAGAGAAATAGAAGGAAAATGACTGTATACCAGTTGACTTCTTTACTGATTAAATTTTGAATACAAGCTGCTATGAAAACAAATTCACGAATATGTTTTCACCTTAAGTATCCTGCAATCAGACATAGTCAAAATAATCCCCAATTACTTTTTTTTAAAGATGAATTAAAAATGTTAGCCCATGTATTTGGAGGTTACTCAGACGTTTCATGGAGTTAAAGATTACTGCGCTACAAAGCGCACGGCTCCACATTTTTCAACCGAGAGAAAACCTGACTTTTCTGTTTTTTTGAAGGGGAGGCTTTCACTCTCAATGCACTGCACGGTTTTCAATCCCCCCTTTGAAATAATTCATTCAAATGAATACCGCTCACTGGGCAAGGCTTTGAAGTATACCTGATCCGCCTCTTATCGCCTCTTAAATACCCTATCCATTTTAAACTTTTAATTGCGTTTCTGTCGCTAAATCCAGTTCTAATCGGATTGTCCTGGCCACATATCACAGTGTTCATCTGGCGGTGAGAAACTATGTTCTCTCAGCTGGAAATTAAATCAAAATGAAAGAAAAAAAACCCTGTTTCTCACTCTCCCTCTTTGATCCATCCATGTCCACCTTTATCGGGTTTGGTGTTGTGCCTTTTAAAGGTTATTATTTGCTTCCTTGGTGAGAGTTTTATTTATGCAGCCATAATCATCTTGATGCTGCTGCCTTCTGCTGTTGATTCTGCTGCTGTGGCAGCACATTTTATTGCCTCATGTGGTTGCTTATACCACCCCCAAAGCTTATTTGATTAAATTTAGCTCTTTCAATTTAGAAAAGTAGATCACAGATGTGTGTCAAAGAATAATTTCTCCATCTCTTCCACAATGAGGCTCCATCTCATCAACAAACACATTCATTTGACCATTTTTACCCCTTTTCTTTACAAAATATAGTTCCCTATCATGGCTGCCTGGGGAAGCAAATCTGACGTTCTATTTAAAAACTGTAGTTATTTTCTGAGAAGTGTGTCTAACTGGCCACTCCTGTACCTACAAAGTCCGCAGGACATCTCAATCCACGCTCATGGTCGTCTCTTGTGCTTAACATTTACCCCATCGTTCCCATTATTGTGTGACATCCTACATTGACACACAGGGTGCAGCTTCAGGTGAGCTGAGAGCCACCGATGACAACCAGTATATTTCAATTATGTGAGGGGGAAAAAAATGTTTGATGGGCCATAAAACTTGGAATAATGGATCTGGGGGTCTACTGTAAACCAGCGGCCTTGTGCTTTACTACAAGCCATCTCCATGCTGAAAAATAGCCTGTATCGATCATTTATTGCAGTTCGAGGGACTAAATTATTTTCCAATCCCATTTCATGTGACAGCTTGTGTATGTCACTCTAGCGAGACGAGGACCTGGTATGCAGGGTCTCCCTTTCTCGATTGCCTCTCCTTTGTTTTGCAATTCCGCCCTTCACAGTCTTAAATCTTGAGCTCGGTGACGGTGTGTTCAGGCCTGCACGTAATAACGAGCTCCTCCTCAGGCTACCGGTGAAACAATCGCCTCTGTTTACTGTAAGCACTTGTGTGTTTACTCTTGTACGTCTGCACACAACGTCTGCTCAAGCAGACAGGAAAAAAAGACAGCCTTCACTTCTGTTCTGACTTATTTTTTTTTCTCCATCAAATATCTTGTGCATCCATGTTGGCACACAAAGACATGGTGTCTTCATTAGCCTTATCTCTTTTTAGCATGTTTTCCATTAAGCGTAGCTCAGAAACCTCTGTGAATCTGCAAGTGTGTGTCCTTGCAGTGCTCTATTCCCTCCTTTGATAGAGCGGAAGGGATAAAAGCCTTCTTTATGTCTGTGAAACCGGATGTGCAAGAGCTGTTCTGAATATTTATCAGATGGTTTGACTTTTTTTTTTTTTTTTTTTTTTTTTAAGCCAGTGCATAATTTGACATCGGCAGTGAACGATATGTTTTGTGAGTCTGTCTTTCTGTTTTGGGGAGAGGAATGGAAAGACAGTTGGTATCTGAGTGTGTGCATGTTTGTATGTCAAATAAAGAGACGGAGGAAGAGAGGCCCCTTTTTTTTCCGAGAACAGGCCACCCCTAAATATACTAATCTGGCATTTTTTTGTTTTCCCACAGGTCTCTGGATCCAAATGTCACCCCCCTGGACTCTGCCCTGGTCGGGGACCAGCAGTGTGTGACGGATATGCGAGTGGAGCCTGCGGTGGCCCTCTACTGCGTGGCTTCAAATTGGCCCTGGCTGAGCTCTGCATGGAGCAACGAGTGAAGAGTCCTGCTATGGTCTGATGTCTCAGCATGGATGGAGTCAGTCAGAGGACTGGCCACCACTAATGAGACCATCGCTCTTCAGCTGAGGACTAGCATTTACAGGATTACTCCCACGGTTTCCTGCTCTTTCCCCAGCTAACTGCATCATTACCAAACTCTCCTAGTTGGACTTTTCCTGGGTCTGGTTTTTGGTGGATATATACGTCAATGCCTTTCTGATTTTCATATTTGTTTGATTCCCTCCAGTTATTTTTTATTGTTGGTTTCCCTTTTTCTGTTTTGTTTTTCCACTATGGAGTTTCTGGCTGGACCTTGGAATAAAGATTGGGCTTCATTCTTGCAATTTTGGTTGACTGTTATACTAAGCCTCCAAATGCAATTCAGCCCGGGTGCCTCTTGCCCGGAGGAGTGCCGTTGTGACAAGCCGTTTGTGTACTGCAACGAACGCAGCCTGACATCAGTGCCTCTGGGGATACAGGAGGGCTTCAAAGTCCTCTTCCTACACAACAACCAGATAAACAATGCTGGCTTCCCTGTGGAACTTCACAATGTGGCCACCGTGGAGACTGTGTATCTCTACGGCAACCAGCTGGATGAGTTTCCCATCAATCTGCCCAAAAACACCAAGGTCCTACACCTCCAGGAGAACAATATCCAAACGATCTCCAAGGCAGCCCTGGCTCAGCTGACTCGACTAGAGGAGCTGCACCTTGATGATAATTCCATCTCCACAGTGGGGGTGGAAGAAGGGGCTTTTAGGGAGGCAATAAGCCTCAAACTCCTCTTCCTCACCAAGAACCACTTAAGCAGCGTTCCCATTGGCCTTCCAGAGGACCTGAAGGAGCTGCGGTTGGATGAGAACCGCATCGCTCACATCGCAGAGGAAGCCTTCCAGAATGTGACACGCCTGCAGCGCCTCCTGCTGGACGGGAACCTGCTGACAGACGAGGGCATTGCGCCAGGGACATTCCAGGACCTGGCCACCCTTCGTGAGCTGGCCCTGGCCCGCAATTCACTCACCTTCCCCCTCCCCTCCTACCCAGTCAGTCACTGGTCAAACTCAGCCTGCAGGAGAACCAGATTGACCAGATCCCTGTGGCAGCCTTTGCTGACCTAAATAGGCTGGAAAAACTGGATATTTCCAGCAACCAGCTTCAGACTCTTACACAGGGTGTGTTTGATGGCCTGTCAAGCCTGAGGCACCTCATGGTGCGGAATAACCCCTGGCGTTGTGACTGTGCTGTGAAATGGGTGGTGGTGTGGCTCAAGTCTTTGCCCTCCTCCATTAACGCCCGGGGGTTTGTGTGCCTGAGTCCAGACAAGGTGCGTGGCATGGCAATCAGAGAGCTCACGCTGGATATTATAGAGTGCCCTGTTGATGCCGACCAGCCTCCCTGGCCAACCCTCCGCTCCACACCGCCTCCCCCTCCCACAACCACCCCTATCACCACCATGATCTCCACCCTCATCACCACATCCATCCCTTACTACTTTGACTCACCCACCCCTCCCCTACCCCCGATCCATAACAACCCTCCTGGGCCTCTGCCTCCTTATGAGGACCCCCTCCAGATCTCCTTCCATGTGGTCAACTCCACCAGTATTGAGGTGAGCTGGGCTTCCTATTTCACCGTCACAGCCTACAAGGTCACTTGGGTCAAAAGGGGCCAAAGCCAAATAAACGAAGGAATGCGGGAGAGGACGGTGAGTGGGGACCGGCGGCATATAAGCCTTACCAACCTGGAGCCCCGATCGGTGTATCGGATCTGTGTGCACGTGCTGGACACCCTTAACTCCTACAGGCCCGGAGAGGATACTATATGCTCTGAGGCCAGGACCAAGGCTGTAGCGTCCACCAAGCCTCCTGGTAGGGAGCAAGCTCCTCAGGAGAGCATCAACTCCACGCTGCTAATGGCTGGGATCATAGGTGGGGCGGTGCTTATCATCCTGGTAACACTGCTCAGCCTGTTCTGCTGGCACATGCACAGGAAGAGCCGGTCGTCTTCGACCAAGTGGAAATACAACCGGGGTAGGAGAAAAGACGACTACGGCGAGGCCGGGACCAAGAAGGATAACTCCATTCTGGAGATGACTGAGACCAGTTTCCAGATAGTGGCGCTGAACAATGAGCAGCTGCTCAAAGGAGATTTCCGCATTCAGCCCATCTACACGCCCAACGGGGGCATTGGATTTAGAGACTGTCACCTCAGCAACAACAGCATAGCCTACTGCAAGAGCAGCAACGTGCCCAGTACAGAGTTCTGCCACACGTGATGCAGCGGCAAATAGTACAGCGGCATTCACACACACATACCAGAAACACTTAATACATGCATAAATACACACACATTTGTGAAGACAACAAAAAACATAATTCTAGTGAAATATAACTGTACTATATATATTTCCAAGTTCTGTCTACGATGTAATTTATACTGTGGATAATAATGTGGGATTCTCTGCTACCTTTTTTATTCTTAGAAAAAGAGATACAAGTGTTTCTTTTTTTATAACCAGCAGGGTTTTGAAAGTTGTTTTAATGGTCAGTACTGTACATGAACATGGATTTGTACAATCACGGCACCCTGGGTGTAGCTTCTGACTGTCCACCTTGGAAACGTTGGGGCGCTTAGAGGGCTGGGATCCTTTGCTAACCACAGAAGCAAAAATATGGCCTTTTTTGCTCTTTGAAACACTGCAAACTCTAACCCCCGGTACAACAGAACAGTAGTAAAGACAACACAGCGCAGGGGAAATCCAAACACTGCTGATTAGAACGCTGTGGAAATACGGCACTGGTTTGTTGGTGGTGTGTTGTAAAAAAGAACTGAAGTGCACTTTCTTATTAATGGAAGCAAGGCAGGAAATGAGCAGAGGTGGTGATCACATGTTGTGTCGACGGTTGTGTAGGGAGAATGTCATCGGCGCTGTTGAAAAGCCTGGACTGAGATTTCCCAAAAGTGCCTGAACACTAAAAGCGTCTTTGTTCTTATACTGGTTTCCAGTGGAACAAAGGTGGGCTTAGTCAGGAGACACCTTTTTGGAAAACTCTGAACAAGGATGTGTCATTTTCGGCATGTTTTCAGTGAGGAGGTGCAATTATTAAATTTAAAATGGAACAAAGGGTTATTGTCCCTAATGAGGCGCATGGATATGCTGAGACACGCAGATCCTTTTTGAAGAAATTCACTAATTTGTTCTGCTGCCCCCCCTCCTGTTTTGGCAAATGAGGCCACAAGGGGGCAGTTTCCCTCAGCGTCGTGTGTGGGACAGAGGGCAAGACAGACTCAGAGAAGGAAAAAAAAAAGCTGCATAGATCACTTTACCTCCACCATTCCCCTGGAGTCCATTACCCAGACGACATTGCTCATGCTCAGACAGCATTGTTTGGAGTATTATTGCTCATCGAGCTACTTAATGATGTGGAATCATTTAAAACTAACAGTGTTTTCTGCATTTGGTGGCTAAATGATATGGATTTTCACCACTGTGGTTTATCAAGGTGGGAAGGCCTCTTGTTCATCTGTGTGTGTGTGTGGTGAATTTTGAAAAAGCACACACGTAATGCTAATTATACACCCACTTTATTTCAACCGCATCCCCAGCATTCATTAGGCGTTTTGATGAATTAGGAAATTACGACAATAAGATGGCGCTCCGCCCGCGATCCTCACAATGCTGCGCAGTTGTGATTGAGCAGCTCATGCAGCGTCCCATCATTTACCCCTTTGTGTACATCTACGAGGCTGTCGACTTCATTTATGGTTTCGCTCACCTGAACAATGCACCTTGCTCACTTCGCGCCATTACTTCCCGGCGATGATGATCCTCACCCTATCTACCCTCGTTTTCTGTCTCCCCCCTCCCTGTCTGTCTCTGCACTTCTGATCCCTGCATGGGCTCAGTTAAAACACTTTGCCTGCCCTTCAGCTGGAGGGGCTGTGGTGGCAGCCCCTTGCATGCGAGGTGCCAGCGAGAGGCCTTCATTATGCACTTCTTAAGCAGACTTTATTTGATTTGACAAGATTTTATTTTGAGGGGCCAAGCTTAAAGAGTTCCCACCATCGCCCCCTTCCACTCCCCCTTTCCTCCCTCTCCTCATAATCCTCAACCAAAAAAGGGAGAAAAATATGTAGACCTTATTTTCACTTGGCTGCTTGGAGCTCACGCTGGGAGACCGAGTGTGTGTTAACTCTTTGGGAGACGCACAGATTCAGCTGCTACACAGTAGAGAATCGACACAAAGTAGGCCGAACATCTGAAGCAAAATCATTTTTAAGGGCTTGCACTCGATTTATTCCAGAGTGTCGAGATTATGAGGGTTTACCTCGGCAGTATTTCAAAAGTAGCTGCACTTACTGTAGTTGCAATAGCTCCAATCACGATCACGTGGACTTTTAATTTGAGGTGGTGCGCAGACCTCCACAACCCCAATGTTGAAAATCTGTTCAACCAAGACTGCATTAACATAATGATATATGTCAACAAGTCATTTAATGTTGGTATTAGGTATTAAAATCTTGTTTTTAATAAGTCAACTGACATATTTTTAATCTATTTGTGGGATTTCAAAGCAAACATTTCTGTTT
Organism: Pterois miles; assembly: GCA_947000775.1. Taxonomy (NCBI): domain Eukaryota; kingdom Metazoa; phylum Chordata; class Actinopteri; order Perciformes; family Scorpaenidae; genus Pterois; species Pterois miles. The sequence continues at coordinate 25,254,987 of CAMQGK010000634.1, read as the reverse complement.
TGGGAAATACTCATTCACTTATATTCAGTTATATGAGAAGATTGACACCACTGTGGTGTCTGTATGCTTAATGTGAAGCTACTGCTAGCAGCCAGATAGGTTAGCTTAGCATAAAGACTGGAAACAGGGGAAAAAGCTAGCCTGGCTCTGTTCAGAGCTAAGAAAATCTGCTGTAAAATCATAAAAGTACATTTAAAGCAGAGTTTAGTTTTGGGAGTTACTCTTATTCACTTTCTTGCTGTGAGTTAGATGAGAAGATTGATACCACTGTGATGTCTGTACATTATATATGAAACTATTGCTAGTAGCCAGTTAGGTTAGCATAGTGAAAAAGACTGGACAGAGGGAGAAACAATAAGTGTCACTTTTACACATTTTCTTTCAAGATATGTGATGTTTATTGTAGGGCTATTAATCAATTAAAACATCTAATTACAATCAACTATATGATTAGTTCCATGATCAGTTAATTGCAATTAATCGCAAATTAATCACATTTTTTAGCTGTTCAATATGTACTTAAAAGGAGATTTCTCAAGTATTTAATACTGTTATTAACATGTCAGTGGACAAATATGCTGCTTTATGCAAATGTTTGTATATACTTATTATTGGAAATTATTAACAACACAAAACAATGACAAATATTGTCCAGAAACCCTCACAGGTACTGCATTTAGCATATGAAAATATGCTCAAATCATAACATGGCAAACTCATGAACAACAGGCAACAACAGTGTGTCAGTGTGACTATGACTTGGCCCGAACTGATCAATGGATTCCTCAGGGTTTCTAGTTTCATATGATGCCAGTATCTTCACTATAGCTTTAAAACTGAGCCTGCAGCAACCTCTGAAACATCAGTTGCGTTAATACGTCAAAGAAATTAGCTGTGTTAAAATGAATTTTCGTTAATGCACTCTTACCACGTTAGAGGTGCTGGTAGGTGGATTTTGTTACCTTTGGGTGGAGCTAGGCCAGCTGTTTCCCCGTTTCAAGTTTACTTGCAAATTTTATGCTAAGCTAAGCTAAGTGGCTGCTGGTTGTAGCTTCATATTTAGCGTATAGACATGTGGGGTATCAATCTTCTCGTCTAACAATTGGCAAGAAAGTGAATAATATTATAATGTTAATATTTCACAAAATGTTAAAGTAGCCTTTTAAGTGATTTACATTGCAACACAAAGAATGATAATAACAATCTCATTCCCCTGGCAGATGACTTGTTTTAAGCGAAATAAGATTTTAAGACTTCAGTACATGATGGTTATTTTTTCATGTTGGATTTATCAATACTAAGATCTTCTGTGGTTATCAAAGCATCTCCACTTTTTATTTTAACCTTTTTTCAACTAATACCCACAGCTGACCATAACCCCATGCAGAAACACTTGAACATTTACATCAAATATTGTTTCTTATTCGTTGTTATGGATGAAAGCCCTATTTTAAGTCACATGCTGATCAAGCACGGGGGTCAAACTGTTACAACATGTAGTATCTCGCCTGTCTGTGAATGTGTAACGGAGACAGATATTTGCCTTACCTTTTATGCAGGACTGAATGATTAGCTAGAGAGAGAGAGAGAGAGAGATAAATGGGAGGAAGAAAAGATGTGACATAAAGAGACGGCAACAAGAAAAGAGCTGAAGAGAAAGCACATTTGTGCAACGTTCTGCAGCCACGGCGACGGCAACAATAACAGTATTAACAGGAAGAACAACACTTAACATGACGCACAGTAGCTAACAAGTGGCAGGAGCTTTTTTGGTAGTTTTACGGCGCGTATTACTCTTAATTTTCTATTTGTTGATGAAAGGACGCGGCTGCAGCGCTGTGACCAATGGAATTACACAAAACAGACAGCTAGCGTCAGAATATTACTGTTTCAGGGTGCCGAGAAGTAATTTCCCTTGAAGTTCATTGAATCATGTTTAAATAATTACACTCAGTACGCTCTCCGAGAGGTCAATTCAAACAAAACGCACGAGTGGCTGAAAACAAGTCATTTTTTTCTTCCTGAAGGCGAAACCTTCATTGCAAATATCAATTAGCCAGTGAAATTCATTCAAGGATTTTTGCATGTACTGTATTTAGCTTCATAGTCTTTCATTTTTTTTTTTTTTTTTTTTTTTACCAGGTTTTTTTTCCAGGCAATCACCCAGTGGGGTTTGAGGTACAGTATGAGCAACCATACGGAAAGGTCTAGAGAAAGAAGGCTGGAAACTTACAGTGCATGTAAAATGGCTGTGTCGGGATACTTGTCATCGAGACGCTGCAGTGTTAAGTTTGCCATCCACACCGAGTTTTCTTAGGAACCAAAGTTAAATTTTCTGTTCTCATGATGAAATATTGATGTTGTTCCATGTATGTGCCTTGAGGTTGAACTTACAATGTAAAGTCCTTGAAAACCTTTAAATGTTTTTGCACAAACTGTAAATACTTAAGTGAAGCTTTTTGAAAATAAAAAAGCCATTTGATTTGAGCGATCACTCTTTATTTTTAAATGAAACGTTTATATTGTGTTGTGCTTTAACCCTCTGAGACCCGACTGACTTTACTGTCTCAGAGGCTGGAGAAGGTTTTTATAACTAGCGTGAAGGTACAGATTTCATATAAACTAGAAAACCTAAGGAATCCATCCAACCTTGCCTCATTAAAAATGGTGTATTTGAATATTTCTGCATACTGGGCTCCCTAAACAGTCTTGAATGACATAAATTGGGTATCAGTGTAAAGCTGAGACTCTTGCGGATCCAGTCAGCCCAACTGTAATCATGTCTGATGATGTTAGTCCCCATAGGAGCCATTTCATTGTATTAAAACCATTTTTTGAAACTTGACCTCACTGTATAAAAAGACCTGTGGTGACCTCTAGGATAATCACAGCCTCCTGAAACTTTACAGCCACAAACTAGAGACCTGGAGCGTTCAGAGGATGGGTGACTTTCCTTGCTAGATTGACAATATTATTATTATTCATATTTTTATATTTCAGAGGAGTTTGTCCAATCACTGTTAAATGCAATTCCTGCAGAAATCTCCAAATGCCAATAGTTTTTGAAACCAAATCACAGCACATCTTTTTCTAAGGTGTTCCTCGAGGTCTTGGTGTCATAATGTGGTATTTTGGAGGAATTATTGATAATTTTTATCAATTCTCGAGTGGTAAAAAGATGACACGATAGAGCATGGCAATGGAAATCATAATCATAATGTTCCAAACCCTTATACTTGTACAATTTATTTATTTATTCATTCATTCATTCATGTTTGTTTCTGATTAATGAAAACAACTTGACACACATTGCCAACCTGCATCTCAAATTAATCTCCAGCTTCCCAGCTTTCAGATGATGTTCACCACTTCTATGTGACATCTACTGTTGACCTGCTGTCTCCCCATAAAGACCCCCTGTACCCCCATAAAAAAGGCAAAAACAGGTCTATTGTGGGTCTCACAGGGTTACTGAGTGATTGTACATTCTTTGTGTATTAGTTTTGCGTACTGGCAAGCGGTCAAACAGTCTGAGGAAAGAGTTTGTACACAAACGCGGTCCTAGCTAAAAATCTATTTTGGGTCAGACACCAGTAATTCAGGATCAAAGATTTGGGCTGTACCACACCATGCCAAGTTATCCTCTTAGTTCTTTACGGGAAGCTCGAGACGTCTTAGCGTAGCCACCGCAGCTTAGCGTTCAGCTGGGGAAAATCCAAGGTACTCTCTCATTCTACTTGTATGGCACGACTAAGTCCCAGAACGGGCTCTTTCTCCAAATCCCTGCGTTCTACCAAAGTCCAAGTTTTTATCCTCCCCATGACCACATCCCAACGTTGTCTTTGCAACCTCCAGCCCGCTAAAAAAGCCACAGCAGCCCTATCTTAATTCACTATGACAATTAACCACGGGTATTCAGCTGAGACACAACAGGGTGTGCCACCCTGGTATTTTGAGTGGGAAATTGATGTTTTTCTCAAAATCCCCGCATGTCAAAATGTGATTTGTTGTTGCACAATTGTAGGCTCTTTGAGTGAGGCTTCGGCACTAAAATCATCTGTTTTGCTGTTCTCCCCTCTTTGCATATTGTGTAACAAGCACCATGAAAGTGTGTGATCTCACCCCTGTGCATTCATCCAGATTGGGTTGTAATCACTAAGTTACTACCAACTAGTTTCAAACCAGTGATTTACTCAGTCAGGTTGCACCATTAAAACTTAAAGGCTCATTTTTTCATGCTCATTTTCAGGTTCAAACTTGTATTCTGGGTTTCTACTAGAAAATGGTAACATGATGTAATGTTAAAAAAACACATAATTTTTTTCCTCATACTGTCTGTCTGAATATACCTGTATTGACCCTCTTTCTGAAACGCTCTGTTTTTGATTATGGGTTAGTAGGCAACTCCAGATCCACACATTACAATATATGTGCTTGTTACATGATTGTCCATGAATAATCACAACTTAATCGCGCATTTTTATCTGCCCAAAATGTAACTTAAAGGGAGATTTATCAAGTGTTTAATACTCTTATCAACATTGGAGTCAGCAAATATGCTGCTTGCTGCAAATGTATGTATATATTTATTATTGAAAATCAATTAACAAAACAAAACAATGACAAATATTGTCTCACAGGTGCTGCATTTAGCAGAAAAATATGCTCAAATCAGAACATGACAAACTCAAGCCCAACAGTGTTATTTAACCTCCTTCTCGACAAGCTAGTATAGTTGGTACCGATGTATTAGGTTAATATAACACCAGTATTTCCACTCTGGCTTTAAAACTGAGCCCATTACAACCTCCGAAAGAGAGATTGTGTTAATGCGTTGAAGAAATTAGTGGCGTTAAAATAAAATGTTCATTAACGTATTACATTAACTTTGACAATCCTAGTATGTGCACAAACACTGAAAAAGTGAGTATTTTATGATATGTCCCCTTTAAGAAATGTTTATCTATTGAAGTTATAATAAAATATCTCTAAGTAATATCTGTGTTTACTAAAAAGTAAAATATATGAACCTGTCCTCTGAATTTAATTGCCTACGTGGAGAAAGGTTGGTGTTGTGTTTCAATTTAAAAACTTCCTAGTTTACATCATAATGAAATATTATTTGATCAAGTGACAGGTCAGATGTGTCAACCATATTTTATATTACCACTTTTATTCTTCAGTGCAAATGTGTCATGTTAGCTCACTAAGGTTAACTAAGGTTAGTTAGGTTAATTCAGTTATAGCTACTAAACAGCTGTTCAGTGTAAATATATAGAAACAACCAGTGGTGCGAAGTTTACATATACAGTACACATTTAGTAGTGAATTGAGTATTGTACCTGAGTACAAATCTGAGGTTTTGCACTTTACTATTATTTTCTTTATATTACTTTACACTTCTGCTTCACTTGGGGTTTTACGAATTAGTGTTCAACAAGCCCACAGTTCAACTTTTGGGTTTTGCTCTCAGTTTGGATTGTTTTGCATATTAGGGAGAAAAAAATGTGTTTCAACTCCAAAATATACAAATAGATAGACTGGTAGTATGAATGAAATTTCTAAATTATATTATAACCCAGAATTTCATACACAAAAATAAGGCTGGCTGCTTAACGGTTGAGTTGGCTTATGTTCAGATAATTGCTTCTTCTATGTTTCTGGTAACTCATCAATAACTAGCAGGCCTGTATTTGATAGTGATGCAATGGATCAACAAGCTCATGGTTCAGTTTGTACAGTCATTGAACTTTTATTTACGTTTTAGTTTTAAAATTCATGTACAAATTGTAGGATAAATTTATGAAATATGATGCATTTGGGTAGATTAAACAATCCAGCAGTATGGCTTCAACTACTGTACAACAAGAAAATGCTATTTACATTACATTAATGCAGTAATAATAATAATAATAGTACATTAACCACCTAGTGCGCGCATACTTATGTTACAACTAGGGCTGTCAAAGTTAAAGCAATGATTTATTTGAACATCACTAATTTTAATTTAACGCATTGACACAAGTTGCTATTTTGAGTTTGCGGTGGGCTCAGTTTTAAATCTAGAGTAAAGATACTGGCATCATAGGAATCTGTTGGTGACAACCATGTCATGCTATCATGTTGCGAAGGAGGCTAAATAACGCTCCAAACTCAAATTTGGTGAGTTTGCATGTTATGATTTGAGCATATTTTTCAGGCGCAGTACCTGTGAGGGTTTCTGGACAATATTTGTCATTGTTTTGTGTTGTTAATTGATTTCCAATAACAGATATATACATACATTTGCTAAAAAACAGCATATATGCCCACTCCCATATTGATAAGGATATTAAATATCTGACAAATCTCCCTTTAAGATACATTTTGAATAAATAACAGATATTTAATTGCATTTAATCTTGGAAAATCATGTGAGTAAACGTGATTTTTAGCCTTAGTTAAAACTAGGGTGAACTTGGAACTGAAGCAGTGTGAACTAAGAAAACTAAAACTTGTATTGCAGCGGTGTTTTTCAGCACAATTTGCGTCCTAACATTTGTGAATGTTATATGCTCCATTTAAAGGGAAATGGGTGTGTTTGTCATATACTCCATATGGCAGAAACTAATGAAATGTGGATTTTTGCCTTTGAATTGTTCGCTGAACAGGTGTTCGCTCTGAGTGGCTGTGTTTTTAATCTCTACCCGCCAAAAGAACATTCAATTTTCTGCTTAGCGTAACCTCCCTAACAGCTTCACTTTGTGATCTTCATTTAAGCATCTTCTAATCAGCCTCAGTATGGAGGAAAAGCCATTAAAGGATGCAATTTAAAGCAATGTTATTTCAGGTGTTACAAACATCGACATCTGGCAGATTTAACATTGAACTGGCTGGTTTAAAGCGGTGCTCTGTTGTTATTCTCCATCTTTCATTGACCTCTGTGGCCCTTAATTAAAGGCTGAATGCAGGTGAGGCCCCTGCCTCTCTCGCAGTACTGCAGGCTAATGCGTGTCAGGATGGGTCACTGGATTTCTGCCCATTTGCTGCCGACAGTGAATGCCATTAACAATAAAGAAAAACAAAATCAATTGAGGATTGCCTTGCTGTACTCTGAAATTACATGAAAAGAAAAACAAAACAAAACAGGCTGCACAGTTTGCGTTTAGTCATGTGGGTTGGTGAAAGACAAAACAGCCTTGCAAGGTGTCTTTTCTCGTTTCTTGAGCGATGCTTTTTCCTGAAAGTGCTTACTCGATTTCAGCTGATGAGACTGTTATGTAGGCTGTTAGATGTTAATATCAGTCACATAAAGCCTCATAGATGTGGGTCAATAGGGGCCTACTACACCTGCGATTAGGATTTATCATCTTTTCACATAGCAGATCACCAAAACAAGGTCGAAAAGTACAAAACAGTGACCTCTAGTGAACGTAGTAATTATGACAGGAGGAAGAGGAAAAGTTAAGTGCTGTCGAATAGGCACTGTGACATACAGTATAGGACTTTTACGCAGGAGGCCAGAGCTCACATCCCGTTTGAAACCAATAATGTGTAGCTGTCTTAACCCAACACAATGCTTTTTCCTAAACTTTAAGTGTTTTTTTTTGTTGCAGAAACCTATAGAAAATAGGTTTCACTTTCACAACATAGTAGGCCCCATTGACCCACATCTATGGTGCTCATAGCGACTGATAACGCCTATTTAATGGCCTGATAACAGTGGAATCGGGTGTCCATTTGATGCTCGTCTTGTAAATTTGACTTTGTGAGCTCAGAGTGACCAAAAACAGAGCACAGACTCGATACAGGAATGAGTCCTAAAACCCAGAAATGAGTTAGCATTTTAGCACTTCCGGTTCCTTCATCTGGAAGTCAGTTGGTTTTTAGTTAGATGCCTGAAATAAGGCAACAACACAAGCTTTATGAGATATTAAAGTTTTGTTCTGCAACGTCAAACACAATTTAGATTCTCAGTGAGACTGCTAGACGTCATCAGGCTGACTCGTCCGCCTTTACAGCCTCGCTGCCTATACTCACATGTAGTTCGTTTATAGCTGTTAGCTATCTGCTTTTGCCAACTGCATTCATTCTTCAAAAATCATAAAAGTGGTGTTCATTATCTTGTTGAACAAAACATTATCATAACCATTTTTTATTTTTTTTTGCCACAGAGCTTATTTTAAACCAAAACCCAATGTAAGAATCCCATTGGTGATTTGCCGAGGGAACCAGGGCGATGCTAACTTCCTGATGACCTACAAAAATATCCCCACAGCGCTCTATAGGAGCTCCTCTGACAGCATTTAAAACACTGAACACAGGATATTTTAAGCAATCATCAATTAGGGGACTGTATAGAGATGCAAGTTAAATTTGTCCTCCCAGTTGTAGATGACTGAAACTAAAGATTACCATGATGGTAAAATGCAAACAGAAGTCTTCCCAGTTTTTCTGTCTCAGCAGTAAAGAAAATGTGCTCTGTGCCACTGAGATAGCCAAGATATTTTCTGTACAAAAACTGAATACTGCCTGACAAGTGTTTAGTGTCTGTTGGGAGACTTGCTTTCAGAAGAAAACCACAACACTTTCTAAAAAAAAAAAAAAAAAAAAAAACTGCACACAATATACACTCTTCTCTTTTACGACTTATGGAAAGTGACTTGCCAGCTCTACTGCGTCCTAATTGGTGATAAAATGAGTTTTTACACTGAAAACCGCTGTCAAACTGCCTGAAATGCTCTCCGGCCTGGGAGGCATGTATAGGTGTCAAGGGAGTGAAAGCAGCCCCTGCTGTATACAGTATGATGCAACGTTCTAACTGGGCCCTGCAACAAATACTACCATTGTGAAGCCTTCAGTGGTCAGTTCATGTTGACACTATGTCCTAGAGGCATTAATTCAACTGTTTGGGCTTTATCGAGGCTGTAGTTTTAGTATTAGACTCCATTATATCATGAGGTGTACCTAAAATTTAGGTTTATGGTTAAAAAGAGTACTATCCTATAAACGTGACTACAGATATTACCATACAGTTGAATTATCGCCTCCCTGGTTTCGCAAAGGTCTCACATAGCCATTGCCTTGGTTCAGCCCGGTCTCACCGAATGGCGTATGAATGACAGCAATTTGTAAGTAATTTTATTGTGCAGTGACAACCTTTGTTGCTTTTGCCATGTGTGCGCCATGTAGTCTGTACTGAACAACCACAGGACCGTGTTCATGTCGCAGTGTTGTTGAGTTACGTTGAAGTTGCGCTTGTGACGTGTTTTCTGTACTTATGTGACATTCTTTCATACGTATTTTATTTAGTTTACGTACCGGTATTTATTTTATAGTATTACACGGTTTTGTTGAGTACCTGATTCTGATTGGTCAATCTACGGTTTGCTATTTCTTTATAGCAGACCGCTTGCTATGTATAACAGACCTTTGCTCGGGACGCAGTTCTGATGTTGGACACTGGAGGACCATATTTGTGTTAAATTATTAATTTCTGAAGTAAGCATCCTTGTAATAAACAGGATAATGTACAGCTGGTGGGTCACTGTTGTGAAATAAACCCCTTCAGGGCGATGCATCCGGGTCCTGCATCACCCTGTTGGGGTTTATTTTGCAATGACCGGCTCAATGTACATTATCCCTTAGTTATTTTTTTTTACGGTCAACCATGCCATTTTTCCTAAACCTAACTAAGTGGTTTTGTTGCCTAAACATAACTGTGACCATTCTTGGCAATGATGTTGCGTTAAATGACACAGAAAAAAGTTGTTTCACAATGTTAAGCCTTTGGCATATAATCGATATACAAATAGCATATGTGAAAATGTTGCTGTTGATATACTGTACCTTTAATGAGATCGGGTTGCTGTAGTTTATCAACCCTATCTACTGCAAAATTATATTCCCATACAACTAAACTGCATTACATTTCTCTCCTGGATTATGATTTCTTTTAAACATGATTAACGTTGTAAACTGAAACAGAACAAAACAAAGACGCAACAAAACTACTTGGTTAGGTTTAGAAACACCATGGTTGGGATTAAAATAAGTTGGTCCACATTTTTTATGCTATGTCAGCGATGTGATGAATGTTGACTTTTGGTTTCACACAGGACACGAACACCAGTCACCCTTTGTGTGTTTGACCCATCCTGACCTCCCCACAGAGACTCCCACCAACTATGATTAGAAACGTATTTGTGACACGTCAAAAAAAAAAGTTATCCTGGAGAAAACATGCTTCCCTTGAAACGTAATGAACAATGCAGTTTCCTAGTATGGGAACGTAACTTTTGGCTGATTTTTAATGTATCTGCTCCATATATTTTAATTGACTGACAAACTGCTCTGTACCGATGTTTTAAGGAGGCTGTGAAGGTGCATACATGTATTATTGTGCATAAGATTAGTGTTTTAGGGGGTGAACGTGTGAATGAAGCTGCAGAAATAGTGTTACCATCACACCAGACTGTGAGGATGTGAGGTATTAGAGAGTGTAGCAGTACTTAAAAATACAAAGTAAGACCACTATAAAACAAAATAAAATGTCAAGATCAGCTAAATGTACTTTACAAATACTGTTTCTGGCAAAAGTTGAATCGAAGGCAACTAGTCCAGTTGCCTTCGATTCAACTTTTGCCAGAATGAATATGACCTGGATGAATGAGAACCTTCACAGATTTACAAATACTGGTTATGCCAAAAAAAAAATAAATAAAATGTTGGAATGTGATGGAATATTACTAAGTACATTTCTGCAAGTACAGTACTTAAGTACAGATCAAGATACTTGTACTTTACTTGAGTATTTCCATTTTATGCTACTTTATGCTTTTACTCCAGTGCATTTCAGAGGCATATTGTACTTTTTACTCCACTATGTTTGTCTGACAGCTTCATTTCCGTCTGGTTGAGATGGTTTAACCACTTCATATACTGTTGGATCGCTCTGTTACATTGCATCATGTTTTACAAGCCCTGTGTTTTGCATATAAATCTTAATCTGAAGCATAAAAGTGGAAACAAGTGCTTCAAAATTGCACAAAAATCTCCAATAAGTGATAATACTGTACATACATTGTTATGAAAATATCAGTTGTAGCTGCTTCACGTACAGTGCTTGATTAAAGACATCTAGTAGCATTCTACTGGAGTGTAGCATGTTAGCTTTAACATACTGATCAATTGATTAACATATTTTATTGTGATTGATCACATGGGCTGCATGGTGGTGCAGTGGTTAGTTAATTGCAAATTAATCACACATATTTTAGCTATTCGAAACCTACCTCAAGGAAGATTTGTCAAGTATTTAATACTATATACCAATAATATATCAACATAGGAGTGGACAAATATGTTGATTTATGTAAATGGTTGTATATATTTATTATTGGAAATCAATGAACAGCACAAAATAATGACACATTGTCCAGAAACCCTCAGGTTCTGCATCTAGCATAAAAAATATGCTCAAATCAAAACTTGGCAAACTCAACAGCTGTCAGTGTGTCAGAGTGCTGACTTGACTATGACTTGTCCCAAACTGACTGTGATTATCATAAAGTGGACATGTCTGTAAAGGGGAGACTGGTGGGTACCCATACAACCCATTTACATTCATATATCTTGAGGTCAGAGGTCAATGGATCCCTTTGAAAATGGCCATGCCAGTTTTTCTTCACCAAAATTTAGTTTTTAGCGTTATTTAGCCTCTCTCCCAGCAAGCTAGTATGACATGGTTGGTAGCAATGGATTTCTTAGGTTTTCTAGTTTCATGATGTTACGATCTCCACTTCACTAACGCAAGTTGCTTTAATGTGTTCAAAGAAATTAATAGCATTAAAACGGTTATGCATGTTATCGGCATTGTCAGTTTCTATTATGTTGCCTTGAGGTGCGTTCACAGACTGTACAGATTTGATACATAATGGGTCTCTCATAAATTTCCTCTTATTTTTGTATTAGTTTTTGTTATTTTTGCTGTTTTTCTTAGGTAAGAGAACATTTTACATGCGGTAGAGAGCGCGCTTACCAAGAGAAGAAAAGAAAAACTTGTTTTTATGGTCCAAAAATTGTCCACCTAAGGCCAGGAAACATAAGTTTTAAATCTGAGGAACATAAAAAAATGCATGAATGACATATCTCACCAAAATTTAGCGCAAGTGTGGAGCATTATTTAGCCTCCTTCCCAGTGAGCTAGTATGACATGGTTGGTACCAGTGGATTACTTTTATATTTTTTTTTTCTAGTTTCATATGATGTCAGCATCATGACTGTAGCTTTAAAAACACAACCTTTAATACAGCTGGCACATTGTGTTAATGCATTAAAGAAATTAGTGGCATTAAAATAAATTTGCATTAACTTTTACGGCCCTAACACAGTGGTTTCCTTAAAAGCTACTGCTGTAAATGTGCATCCATATGGTTAGCTTTAAATAAGCATTATGTATTCCTACATCATTAATTTTTACCTGGTGCATGATATGCTTGGTGTTATGGGCTAAGCCAGAGATACCAGAGAGATCACATATTTTTTCCATATGATACTGCATGATTACCCTGATCTGTTTTTAAAAAGCTGCAGAGATAGCCCTTAATTATCTGCATCCATAACTTAGTGGCACTGTGACTGAGCAGTTCATTAGTTGCATAAAATATGGAGTTGTCCGAGCACGTTCACTTGTTTTCCCAGGCTAACAATGTCTCTTCGCTGTCTACGACACATTTTTCCTTGGTAAAAGAAATCCATCTTTAGTTACACGAAGCTACACAGAGTGAAACTTGTGCATATTTATATGCTAATTGGTGATTTCTCTGTCTATATTGCTGTGCTGGGTACTGAGAGAGGACAGAGAGGCTGTTTCCATGGGAAAGGTGATTTCTCCAATCAGTATAAAAGAGTAATTGGGACGGATCTAAAGAACACTTGTCTGGTTTCCTTGATTGAAAGTAATTTTGCTTTCACCAACAGCTACTTGAATTTTCAAAAACAAACAATATCCATGTTATGGAAGGGCGAGCTGAAGCTGCTTATGCATGCACGACACATACTGGCGGAAACATCACTTCACATTTGCAATAAATTAACGGTTCTGGCTGTTTTTTCCTTGATGAAGAAGTCACTCTAAACTAAATATAAACAGAGCGTTTTCAGTAATTAAAGCGCCACGTGTCAGGGAAACTTAGAGCAAGTTCCCCAGTATCTGGCCAGATTAAAGCTTAACTTTCTCCCCTGGACCACATGGAGCATGGTTGGGCCTCCATATGTTGGGCCAGTGTGTCAGAGGAGTCACAGTTCCAGGTGGGACACAGCAGCTGTGACCTAGAGCGAGGCTCGCCGTCTGGAAAGGCCCGTAATGAATGAAGACGGTGATGAATAGTGAAGGCAAAAGGCTCAAGGCTTTCTGGAGGTGACCAGGAGGAAACTCGAAAAATGGTTTGTCTTTGTTATTTTCATGTTACATACTAGTTCAGACTGTGCAAGGCCTCAGCCTGGGGAGATTTATTGACATCGCTAGAGCTCTTCAGAGACTCAAAATGTGAGAGGGTGGATTACTTATAGGGCTAACTATGTATCTGCTCCTTTTTTAGAGAAAAAAATCACATATATGCCCCTTTTAGTGCTTTTTTTTCGATTGAGCATATAAAAAATGACTGGAAAATGAAAAGATGAATCACAGATGGCAACAATAGACAAAGAAAAAAGATGGGAATAATTCTACATTTGAACAAAACTGATCTGCAATGCTACGATGGAGATGCAACACGAACCATTTGGGATGTCAGTCGAAACAAATCACTCCCACGACAAGGCCTCAGAGTGTATTTATGACACTGACAATGACTTGTCAGTCAGACTGAATGACTTGCTCATTGAGGGTCAGATTCTCAAACATGAGTTATGAGCAACCTTGATAACAATGGAGCCTGCACATTAAAAATGGCAGCTTATATTCCTTGGCATAAATGGATATTACAGGTAGTTAGGACTTTGAAATAAACATGTTCAGCATTTAGAGACAAAACTGAAGTTGTACCACAGACTAAGTTAGTTTATTTTATTTGGGGATGGGTTCTATGGGTACCCACGAGTCTCCCTTTTACAGACATCCACTTTATGATAATCACATGCAGTTTTGTACAAAAATCATGCAGTTTTTTTTAATGCAATATAAATGTAGTTTTCTAATTCTAAAATGCTGTGTTTGAATATTTCTGCATTTTGGGGTCTATAATCAGTCTTGAATTACAAAAATTAGATATCACTGTAAAGCTGAGACTCTTGTGGATCCAACTGTATGCATGTGTGATGATGTTAGTTCCCATAGTAGCCATTTCATTGTAATGAGACCATTTTTGAAATTAGACCTCACTCAAATGACTTGTGGTGACCTCGAGGATAATCACAGTGTCATGAAACTTTAAAACTAGAGACTTACAGCATTCAGAGGATGGATGGCTTTCCTAGCTAGATTGACAGTAAGGGGTTTCCGAACAGTTTCCAGAGCAGAAGTGCTCGCCTTCCAGTTGCCGAAAAATGCAATTTTTGCAAATATTTCCAAATGTCAAAGATTTTTGATGCCATATCACAGCATGGCTTTTCTATGGTGTTCGTCAAGGTCTTGGTGTCTTAATGTGGTATTTTGGAGGGATTATTGATCAATTTCCTCAATTCTTGTGTCATAAACAGTGGTTAAAGTTAGCACCAAATCTGTGTAACACATGATATCAACCCATAAATTGCTGCAACAATTTTACGAGACAGACAGACAGAAGCAGAGCTTGAGGATGGCCTTCACAAGCTTATATCATCACGTTCTACGCTCTCATAATTGATTATTTTATTAATATGTTTTTTATTCTTATTAATGTCTAGGACAACTCGACCCACAGTCCTGAGCTACATCTCAAATTATTATTCAGGCTCCCAGCTTTCAGAGGATGTACAGCCCTTCTATGTGACTAAATCTACTGTTGAGTATTTACAGTATCTACCCCTGAACATCCCCTTTCCCCGACACCTACCCCTCTAACACAGAGGGCAGCATGGGAAGGTGTTTAAAATATAATTGACGTCATACCAACAGACCAAGCCAGTTCTTTTTAATTAAGCAATACAGGTAAACTTGACTTCATGTTTACTTTCTACCAGACTGCTCTACTCCACAAATAAAAAAAAAAATCGATTTATCAAGATGAAATTGATAACACTGATAAAAATCAGCCACTACATGCTGCATTCTCCCTCTCCTGTTCAAAAACATTCACTTCGCAGCAGGTCATTTTTCCATTTTTCCACACTGACGACTGGGCGATACCACGTGATACCAGTGTTGTTTTACTGCTGGTTTACAAGCCTTGTGAGAAGTGGGAATAGATATCTTTCACGGAGATAAACAAAACATTAATTTTGGACCTGCCAAAATGTTTTAAATTATTAATCATCATGATTTTTTTTTCAGGAAAAAAACTATTTTAATTCAGCACCTTTCAAAAGGCTCTGTAGATGTATTAATACATTTTTTAAAAACATCATCCATCCATCGTCAACCGCTTATCCTGTTAGGGGTCGCGGGGGGGCTGGAGCCGATCCCAGCTGGCATTGGGCGAAGGCGGGGTTCACCCTGGACAGGGTCGCCAGTCCATCACAGAGCACATAGAGACAGACAACATATAGACAGACAACCATTCACACTCACATCCACACCTACGGGCAATTTAGAGTCATCAGTTAACCTAAACAGCATGTCTTTGGACGGTGGGAGGAAGCCGGAGTACCTGGAGAAAACCCACGCTTACATGGGGAGAACATGCAAACTCCACACAGAAGAGTCCCAAGCCCGGATTCGAACCTGCGACCCTCTTGCTGTGAGGCAACAGCGCTAACCACTGCACCACCGTGCAGCCCCTTTTTTAACAACATGTGTCTATTTAAAAATGTTATCAATGGGACCTTTAACTCAATGTAATTAGATAATTTTGTCAAAAAATGTGTGACAAAATGAAATCAGGTTGAACAAAAAAGTTAAATTGTCTAATTTAAAGTTTTAATTGGATCTTGTTGCCTTGAAATGTTGACTATTTTTCAACTTCTCCATTTCTACAGTGCATTCGGGTGAAGCATGTTCAGGTATGATGTTGCCTCAACGTTGATCCATTGTTTCAGAATCTCTTCTGCCTTGTGTTATAATGATATGAGATATCAGATGATATGAGGACTGTGAAGTATCCTTGAGTCATGGAGTCCTTGTTCACAGCTGCATTCTTTGGGCTGAAGTCATAAATACCCTCCTTAAAGTGAAGTCTGTGGTGGTGCGGCTACGAGCGAAGCTTTTATGAGCCAAACATATTCTCCCATTTGTGATGGAAAGACTGCTAAGTGTTTGTTGCCTGGTAAACATCTGCAGCTGATGTAAGGCTGGAAAATAACTTTTGATGTGCGCTCATATATAGTCATGTGAAAAATACTATTAATTTTTGGAAAGAATCAGCATATATATCTTTGGTAAATAAATTGTGCGTTGTGTTATTTGCTGCAAATTATACCAAAAGAAACTGAATTTATTTTCCTGCCTTTATCACACCCAGAATATTGTGGGGGTTGTCAATAACGCAATAATTTAATTGGTGCAGTCAAAGCAGCTGGGGCCAGATGTTGTTGTCCACTGCTGTGTGTGCTGTGTTATTCCATACGTTCGCTACATTGTGTTGTGAATGAATAAAGTGCTGCAGTTGCAGGATTTTACTTGTTGGTGTGAGTTTTGACAGTCTGACTCATTTGCTATACTTGGATCCATGAAAGAGAGGCAGCTAATGCTAGTAAGAAAAGAAACCATTAACATTAGCAACAGCTAACTACCTTCCACTTTTTGAGTGGAAGCTAAGTAACTTCAATGTACTGTATACAATAATAAAAATGTACACCATGGTCTGGGTGAATACTCAGTTCTGATTGGCTGAAGGGTGTCCATTAATTCCTGATAATGTACACATATTGTTGTTCTAGTGAAACTCTGTTCACTGTTGGCTACAAGAAAATTTGAATATTTCATTTATATATTATTTAGTCTTATTATTTAAGAAGAAGCCTCTTATGCTACCCCTCTGAACTTACTGATACTTTGTGTCTTATTTTTCATGAAAGTGTATAATATTTATTTAGGGACAACATCACGGCTAGATAGCAGCTAGTGTTGTTGATAAACATACCATATTTTTTGCACTTTAAAGGTCAATTTCAAAAATCGACAGTGCGCCTTATAATCCGGCGCCCCTTATGTATCAATTCTGGTTGTGCTTACTGACCTCGAATCAATTTAATGTGGTACAGGGCGCTCAAAAATCTGTCAAAATGTTTTATTATGACTTTGGTAAGCTACGAAGCCGCATCGCTGGGTGGATTGTCAGGCATTACGGGACTCACCAACACTGTCAAAGCAAAAGTGAAGAAAACTAATTAGCTTGCCATCATTCTGGGTGGATTAACTAAAGAACTCCAACCGCTAAATATTGGTGTCAACGGGTCGTTCAAAGTTAAACTTCGAGCTGCGTGGCGTTGGATGACAGAAGGCGAACACACATTCACCAAGACAGAGAGGCAACGCCGGGCGAGTTAGTCCACTATCACGAGAAGAGAGCGCCTTATGTATGAAATTAGACACGTTCATTGATAGTGTGCCTTATAATCCAGTGCGCCTTATAGTGCAAAAAATACGGTACATAATGATTACTCCATGCTAGCGTTATGCTAATCAAGATTTCGTGAAAATCTTGATACTGATTTGAGGACAATGACACGACTGGATAGCTAGCTATTCTTTTTGTTACACATACTGTGAAATTATACTTACTGTTTGTCAGCTGTATGAAAATTTATTGACTTGCTATTGAATCATGTTAGCATAACGTTAGCTTCCTGGCTTGTAGCTGAACCGAAGGGATCTATGAGTGGAGCAAACTAGAAATATCTCCTGTTGCCAACTTGGTGCAGTGACGTTTTCATTGCATAAGAACCTTATGGGGTGGTAATGATTTTTCCAGGTATTAGCAAACCTTCAGGGTTACCAGGGAAACAGAGTAAATGCATTGAGAAAAGCTTTTTGGTAACATGTTTTAATTAGGTATTGGTTAAAAAAATGCATCAAAATTTGTAATGATGGCCTTAAAGTTTTTTCTTTGGCAAGTGAACATGGTATAAGTGGGCTAATGCCCTTTGACGTGTCCATAATTAAAAAAGGAAAGAAAATTAAAAGAAATTAATGAGCCCCACATTATTCATTAATTCCTGATATTACATAGCTCTGTTGAGCACTTGATTGGTAAATCATGGTGTTCTACAGTTATTTTGTTATGGGAGATCATTGCTGATTTCTTAAGTAAGTAGCCATGTAATAAGCAGGATAATGTACAGCTAGCGGGTCATTGGTGCGAAATCCCCTTCAGGGTTTATTGCTTCTCGTCAGAGCCACATCACCCTGTCGGGGTTTAGTTCACAACAATGACCTGCTTGTTGGGGGCGGCAGTAGCTCAGTCTGTAGGGAGTTGGCTTGGGAACCGGAGGGTCACCGGTTCAAGTCCCGACATGGACCAAAAACTGAGTGTGAACTGGTAGCTGGAGAGGTGCCAGTTTACCTCTTGGGCACTGCCGAGGTGCCCCTGAGCAAGGCACCAAACCCCCAACTGCTCGGGGCGCTTGTCAGGAGCAGCCCCCTCACTCTGACACCTCTCCATTAATGCATGTATGTGTGTTTCAGGTCTGCATGTACCATGTATGAGTTTAACAGAGTGTAAAATTGAATTTCCCCATTGTGGGACTAATAAAGGTAGATCTTCTTCTTCTTCTTCTTCTTCTTGTTGTACATTATCCCATACATAATGGACACCATGTCGGGTTAGTTATTCTGAGTGGAATAAAAACTTAGCATCATGATGGGCCTCCCAAATGTTGAATGTTATAAAGGAATGATTTAAACTGCCAACAGTACATAACCAACACTATGTGAACAAAAAGGGCTATGACGTACTCTAGTTGCTAGCTTACCACTGAAGTTACATTACGTTGCCTAGCATGAAGCTTTGATACCGTTTCCTCAATATGTCCCAAAATAGTTTAACCCTCTTTATGAAAAATGGCCTAACATTTCCCTACACAAAAAGTAAAGTGGGCAATTATACTTGAATGTATAAAAAAGTATTTTGAAACCTATTGTTAACCAACATATTGGTTAATTTTAAGCCCAGCTCCCATGTTCATAGTCATGCTAGTTAAAACTGCACCATGTGGTGTATTATTTTTTGGCTATATACAGAAGTAGTGTTACTTCTGTACGTTAAATATTAGCTTTTGTTCAATGACTTTCATGTAATTGTTGCTTTCTTACTCATGGAATTTGCAATAATGACCTCTAAAGTCCATCCATCTTCAATATCCCGTTAGGGGTCGCAGGGGGCTGGAGCCGATCCCAGCTGGCATTGGGCGAAGGCCGGGTTCACCCTGGACAGGTCGCTAGTCCATCCAGGGCACATAGAGACAGACAACCATTCACACTCACATCCACACCTACAAGCAATTTAGAGTCATCAATTAACCTGCATGTCTTTGGACTGTGGGTGGAAACCGGAGCACCTGGAGAAAACCCACACTTACATGGGGAGAACATGCAAACTCCACACAGAAGAGCCCCAAGCCGGATTCGAACCTGTGACCCTCTCGCTGTGAGGCTAAAGTCTTCACTTTATTTTAATGGAATCCAGGCAAGCAGGAATATGTAGCCTATGTGTGTGTGTGTGTGTGTGTGTGTGTGTGTGTGTGTGTGTGTGTGTGGTAGCTACAGTAAGTGTCTCGCAGGAAAATACATCATTTTAATCGTGTAGGTCTGTCCTTGTCTGCTAGAAATAAACAGGAAATGTACTGTTGTTTCCATTAATCTCAAACTGCAGTGCCTGCTAACAACACAGAATTTGTTGTCAAGACTATTTTTTGACTTGTTGAAAATTCAAGTGCCTGTCTCGTTCTCTTGAACTCTCGCTTCCAATTTCAAGTCTTCTCACTGAACCTGTACTACTTCCTCTTAGAGGGAACAAATTCCTCCAGTCCCAAACAAACATTTCAGTCTAAATTGGGCGCTCATTAGTCTCGCGCATCCAACGAGAGCACAGAAAAGTGAGGCATTATGAATTGATTTCTCTATATCGGGACCATAAAAGCAGAGTGCATTAGCATTAGAGGAGATGAAGGATGCATTCGAGATCAGCAGAGGGGTGAGAGCGGTGCTGAATTAAACCAACATGTTTAACAAGCTGTTAACAACTCTCACTATCCCACTCTCGCTCTTTTTTCTTCCTCTCTCGCTGTAAGCAGCGGAGACAAAAACCAGCCGTGGCTTGAACGGCGAGCGAGATCCCACGAGAAAGCGCAGTGCTGGAGAGAGGTGGTGACAGTTCACACAGCCGAGACTGGAGAGGAGTCCACCCGAGACAAAAAGCAGAAGCCCTTTTGTCTCACAGCTGGGGAAAGTGTGGCTCAAAGCTGTTTAAATGTTATGGCGGCTAGGAATGGTTCTTGTGGGCCCCGGGTCCGGAGTGCACATTACATGTTAATGACTTGGAACACAGACAGCAGAGCAGAGGCTCAAACTGCCAATTAAGCATATGCTGTAGACGCCACTGGTGTTCAGACACAACCATCTGATAGCGCTCAAGCTTGGCCTGCAGATCTGAATCTCTCCATGGGACATGGAGGCACTCCAATGGTGAGTCATTAGCCACAGACATCCCTGAAAACCACAGAGGAACAGAAGCGGCGAATGATTGGATATCGCTCATTCAAGCTCCGTCCTCCGTCAACGCTTTATTCTTTTGTCGGGGCCCACCGCTGTCTCGCCGTTTCTCACTCATCTGTTTAGTCTAACACTTGGTGATGATGTTGTTTATCTGTGAATAAGTAAACAAACTGTGCTCCGGTGCTTTAGCACTTCAATTATTCTGTGAAAGTGCAGAGCCGCTGTGGAATGGCTTGTTATTAAAGTGACATTAGGTGGGACAAAGTGTTTTCACTGAAGTGCAAGAAATTCCATAGTTATTACAATGCCATACTATGAGAACACTACCCAGGGCTGGACTGGGACAAAAAATCGGTCCTGGCATTTTGGCCCAGAGACACCACCCATCTTCGCTCCCCTGTGTATACCAACCATGCCACCCCCCACCCCCCCCCCCACCCCCCAAAAAAAAAAAAAGCTGTACAATGAGTAAGAATGAATCAAGGAAGATTTAAGAGAGATGAAACTTGATAATTTCCTCCAACACTACTGTGATGAACAGGGCTTTCCACAAGGATATGGAGCAGCCAGCCCAGATAGGGATGTCCAGGGGCATGACAAACATTTTGGCCTAGAAGCTCAAATTTGCTTCCTCCGGCACATTTTAATGCCACTTTTGCCAATGTAATGAATTACTGTAAAAGAGAATTATGATTCTTGTGTTTTAGCCCACTCAGTCTGTAAATACAAATTAATAATTAAAACCACACCTATTCCTCCTGACTGATCTGAAAGTTTGTAATTAAGAGTCATTAGACCTAGACACTTTAAACTGTGCAATTTCATGTCATTTGGACTAGTTAAATAATTATTAGGGCGGTAAGTCAATAAAATATTTAATTCCAATTAATTGCATATCAATCACATGTTTTTTATCTGTTCAAAATGTATCTTCAAATATTCAATACTCTTATCAACATGAGAGTGGGAAAACATGATTGCTTTATGGAAATATGTAGTACTAGAGATCAATGAACAGAACAAAACAATGACAAATATTTTCCAAAAACGCTCACAGGTCCTGCATTTAATGTAAAAAAAATATATACGTATATGAAATCATTATACGGCAAACTGCAGCCCAACAGGCAACAACAGCTGTCAGTGTGCAGAGTGCTGACTTGACTATGACTTGATCCAAACTGACTGTGATACATGCAAACAAATCCAAATCGCTGGGCAGGTCGTTGTAAAAAACAGACTAGGTGGTCCGTGAGGACTTATCACTGGAAAGACGTCAGGCGCTTTGACCGGGACTCAAAAGCACGACCAAAGGAAGGGGAAGCACAGCAAATACTATAGAGGGGAGTGACTAACTATGGACAGGTGGACACAATCAGGGCGGGGAGACGATCAGACGAGGTGAGGCAGGATGGAAAGTAGGTCGGTATTTCATTCATTCAAAACACGGAAGAACAGGAGGGCAGGAACAAGAGGGAGAGTTATACTTCAAAATAAAACAGGCAAACAAATCCAAATCGCATTGTAGGCAGAGAACCATTTACATTA
Source organism: Pterois miles (assembly GCA_947000775.1). NCBI lineage: Eukaryota > Metazoa > Chordata > Actinopteri > Perciformes > Scorpaenidae > Pterois > Pterois miles. The sequence continues at coordinate 25,232,669 of CAMQGK010000634.1, read as the reverse complement.
CATATCTGGAGGTCAGAGGTCAAGGGACCCTGCTAAAAGGGCATGACAGTTTTTCCTCACCAAAATTGAGTGCAAGTTAGCATACTTTGACAATTCTTATTCAATTATTTATAATATTATTTTCATTTTATTATCTTCATTCTTCATCTGAACATTTAATCCTTCTGGAAATGTAAATAAATCTGTTAATAAAACAAAAGATTAAGAAAACGGTTTAATTAATTATATTTGTTCATAAATAAAAAATAAGCTATGGCGAACAGTTCACTAATTATTTTCCAAAAAGGACGTGAACATTGTATCATAAAAGATAGTAGCTTCATTCTCACCTCCCCTCTCAGCACCTCTCTCCACATAGTTTTTACTTTCATACGACTTATGAGGTGCAGTGCAAATATGCTGGCACTATTACGAACTGAAATTATGAATCCAGAGAACCTGATATGAAGATTGTAGAGAAGACTATCAGCAGCTTGTGGGAAGTCACAATGCAAGAAAAAGTTATCGTATGCCAGTAAGCGCTGACACTGTGAACTGGTGAGTACCGAGTACCGGCCCACTTTGAGCACTGCAGGGGCGCAACATCACAACACATTCGTAGTTTAAAGAGTATGTGGGGGCGGGACTGATACAGACAGCAGCCAACATTTCAAATAAAACGATGGACCTACAGTATCTATGTGTTTTATGGGCCAGTTAAACAACAAAAGCACAGTTCTACCTACTAAAAGGTACGTTGACCCACTGGGAAAGTGCCCAGTATGCCAGATGGCTAATCCAGCCCTGACTGTACCATATATACAAAAGGGCCAATCAGCATCCAGTGGGAGGGCCATGCCACCACTGACCATCCCACTTATCCCACCTGTTTCCAAAATCACAGTGTAATGAAGCTTTTTATGACGAATGCAATAAACTCAAAGTGAAAAGAAGTCTCTTCATATCAATCTCCATTTAGACCAGGATAAAACACAAAACAATTGATTGCATAATTCCTTCTCTTCTGGTCAATATTTAGTAGGGGCCCTCTTTGGCAGCAGTTGCAGACTTGAGTTCGTCTGTCTCAGTTTGCATGTCTGCAGGTTTTCCCCATTTTCCTCTGCCAAAGCTGTTCAAGCTGTGTGAAGTTGTATGCTGCACATGAGTGTGTCACATGTCCAGCCACATATTTCTGGATGTGATTGAGGTCTGGACTTGGCCACTCTCAGGACAGCAACTTTGTTGTTTCCAGACGGTTCCTGTGTTGCTTGGGCTTTTGTTCATCCCCTCAGAAGTTCTTATGCACACTCGCAGCCATGATGTCTCTGTGTTTTGCTCAGTTCAACTTCTCTTTCACAGGCCATCCAAGGCCTTCTGCAAAGAAGTACCCCCGCAGCGTGATGCTGCCACCGCCACGCTGGGGACGGTGTTTTTTTTTGCTGTGAAAGAGAGCTCATAAGAGCAGTTCAGAAGTGGGATCGCTATGAGATCATTTAGCTCAGGAGGGAAATCATAACAGCAAAATATTTACTGACTCCTGAGAAAAAGTGTTGCTATACTCAAAATACTACTCTTAAAATTATAATATTTTGGAAATTTTTCATGTATTTAATACTCTTATCAACATAGGGTTGGGCACATATGTTGCTTTATGCAAATATATGCATATTTTCATTGTTGGAAATCAATTAATAACACAAAACAATGACAAATATTGTCCAGAAACCCTTACAGGTACTGCATTTAGCATAAAAAAATATGCTCAGCTCATAACATGACATGAGACTTTGACCAATCATCTCAACATGGCTGCTGGGTCACAAACATTCTCATTTTACTGCCAAACTGTACACTAGAATATGTTACTGAAACATTTGAAGAGAGAAATAGTCATTACTGTAGCAGGATATTATATTTTTATTTGATCAGCGCTGTCTAGCCGTCCAGCTGCTCAGAGACTGCAGCTGGACGGCTGACAGAGTCAGACTCCAGCTTGGTTCTGATTGGTTGTTTTCTTCCGGTCTGTGAATTTTGCAGATGCCATTAAGAAGAACCGAGGACCCCGGAGGACAGACGCCTGGACCAGACTGGCTGAATGAACATCGCGTGGCGGCTGCGTTAACGAACAACCGCGTGATTCATGCATCCGTTGTTCGCGCCAGCTGCATGTCAGCTGTGTTTCTGCAGCATTTCTGCTGCTGCTGCTCTTTCTACATAGTTTGACTTTCATAATGGCTATTTCATTGCATTCTAAATGTAATTTATATTTATCTTATACAGAGAAAGGAAAAAAAAAAAGTGTGGTAATTTGCAAATAATAGTGATAATCCACAATTAAAACCCTGAACTATGTTCATTCATGGTCATTCATTCGTCACTGCATGTTCTACAATACTGTCCTGGACGTGTTGATTTAAAAATAAATCTTTTTTTGCACGTCTCTGACATTTTCTACATCGAAACTGTAGTAAAACGTCCGATCAAGTCCAGGCAGGCTGCAGGTCAGATCATGCTACATGCGACTATGAGGGAAGGAAAAACTGGATTTTGTTCTTTAAATCCTTTTAAAGTTGTTTTAAAGTTGTAAAGACCTTGTTTTTCCGTCAAACGTAATGTAGCCTCCATTTTTAAGGTGTCCTATACGCTAAGCGGAATGAACTTGTAATAAATTAAAAAAATTACAGCATTTACTTTTACTTTCAATACTTAAGTACATTACATCTTTTTCTCAAGTAACTTTTCTGGTTATATATATATCTCTACTTCTACTCAAGTGTGGCTTTAGGGTACCTCATCTAGCACTGCCTATATTAAATGCATGTTTATATCTGCCACTACAGCCTTGTAAATCCCATCTGCACTGTGTTTATGCCTCCTCCTCTTCAGAGACAGGGTAATTTTCCCTGCAAAAACTGAGAGTTGCAAATAGCGTGACCCCAGTAAATCCAGCGGAATACATAATTATCCTCTGTAAACATCTCTTATTATTTGCGCGACCCTCCCTCCGATAAATACAGCACATCTTTGGGGCAGGATGCGTCACACGTGCCTTATTAAATCTGGCCTTCAGTACGCTGTCATCCATAGAACCATAAACTTCCTGTCGTATAGACTGTGCCTATATACCCGCAACAGTTGTTACATGCACAGTTTCTCCCATCGCACCACAGAACCATGTAGCTCCTTCAAGGATGCCTCAGACCTTTTGGTGGCCTCCCTTACCGGTGCCCTTCTCAAACAGACACTTAATCTGTGAAGATGGCCTCCTCTAGGCAGATTTACTGCTGTACCGTATTATCTCCTTTTTTTCCTGATTGACCTTTCTGTTATATGAAAGATATTCTTCGTCTTGGAAATTTTCTTGCAATATTTCCCTGTGCCTGCTGGTGTATATGTACTTTATACACATGTGAATATATAGCTATATACAGTACATTTACATTACTATTTGTTTATATTTATTTTAACTGCACCGTTTTATGCCTTAGATCAGGGGTGTCAAACTGAGTCTCATCCCGGGCCACATCAGCATTATGGTTGCCCTCAAAGGGCCGGTTGTAATTGTAAGACAATGTAAATATATCTATTCTTGATCATATTACAAAATTTCCCCTGCATTTGATTATTATTAGTTTCAGTAGTAGTTTATTTAATAACTAGCTCTGAAGACAAAAAGTGAGTAAAGAAACACCCTAAATATGTTTATAACTACAAATGAACTTTCTTCTGACTCTTTTTTCTTTTTTAATGCCACTTTTCCCAACCTACCTCCTTTATCTGGGCTTAGGAAAGTGACACAAAAGAGACAGTTACTTCAGTATTTTTTTTTCAATTCAGGGTTTGATTCCCAAAATTTTACATTTACATCAGCCAGCAATGGCTTTGTGGATGTGGGATTCAATCAGCCTGGATGCAGAGGAGTGAACCTCGCCTGCTCTGACTGCAGCTAGGAGGGACTGCTGACGAGGACTGGACCGCTTGTGAGGGACCTTAGGACTTTGGGACCAGGAAGACGTCCACGGCAGCACCCGCTGCTCGTTGAGAAGGGTAAGAATGATACGTGCTTTCATGTTTCAGAGTCTCCAAAAGTCTCCAATAACACCAGATAAAGTCGCTAGAATTGTTGCTCGTCTCTTTTTTGAAAGAGTTGCTAGAAGGGTCTGAAAACTTGCTAAATATAGCGACAAAGTCGCTAAGTCGGCAGCACTGCACCGTTGCTGGAAACCGCCGATAGTGAGACGCGTCTGTGTGCATGTAACAAAATCAAGATGCATTGTGGGACATGTAGTGTAAGGACACTGTACTTCTGTAAAGGGACATAGAATTGTATGATGAGTATAATATATTCTTTGCAAGCCCTCGCGGGCCACATAAAATTAGGTGCCAGGCTTAATTTGGCCCACGGGCCTTGAGTTTGACATGTCCCTTAGATGATCATTTTCCTTTTATGAATATTATAATAAATGTAATAATAAATGTATTATAAATACATTGAATGGCTATTTCTGAAATATGCCATATATAATGTATAAAAACTGAGTTTCATTTGATGAAAATTGTACAGATTAAAGCTGCAATAAATTAATAATTTATAACATGTAATAATATAATTAATAAAATAATTTAGTTCTTCAAAAAAATCCTAAATACATCTGAATAGTGTCTGGAGCTCTACTGATGTGATAAGCATCATTCTTCTGAAGGAAATGTGTCATTTGGTGTTTTGTTGATGGTGTTAGAGAGCGCCGTCCGGCCCATCGCTCTGACTTACAGGTGTTTAACTGTGTGGAGCTCATTAAACCATCCAGAAACCCCTTGTGCATTGCATGGAAGCATCTGCATTCATTAAATATAATAAATGATAAGTTAGCTGAGATGCTAATCAAAAGAATTTTTGCTCGCCCCAAAAAAGACAAACAATATACCTCACTGAATCGCAGTGACGGACACAAGCAGGCGGTGATCCCCTTCTCCCAGACTGCTTGGGATCTTTGTCGTACATGGCACAGACTGGGACCTCATATTGTGCTATTGTTGAATGTTCATTTTCCCCCTGATATGCAAGCAGCAAAATCAACAGTGACAATTCAATTTTCCACGTTCCACGACTGCTCAGCCACTCCTGAGCCTAAACCACACACATCTGCTGATAAGCGTCTCTACACACCGAGGAAAGTTGGTGCCAAAAGCAGTTTGCACAGCATCTCTTTGACCTTGGCGTGATTGCCTGTGAGGCACTTTAATTTAATCAGCTTCCCCAAGCTTGAAGCTGTGCTCATTGTTAAGAGGAGCGCTGTATCCACACATATACACACACACAGAGGCACATGAAGGCATACTCCTCCTCGTGCTGAGGCAAGGTTAGCGACGGACCAAAGCTCCGGGGACCTGGGCCTCACATCCACACAAAGGCCAACAGAGGAGTTTGCCAGCCATCTCCATCAAACAGGCCCGTCTTTAATTATGTCATCAATCAGAGACGAGATGACGGGCAGGTACTCAATTAATGGCCATTGGAATGCAGCGCAGGGTCTTCGGGCACTGTGCCATCTCTGTCATCTTAGGCAGGCAACAGGACATGCACATCAATGCACTTGGAAAATGCATGAGGCTGGGACGAGGACAAACACATGCAGCCATTGTATGAGGACCCAGAGAATGTTAAGGCTGCATTCTTGCTGCACTGCTGCTGAATTAATCTTCTACTTCTGAGAGAATCTGTAAATGAATGTCCTGGAAATATTGTGCCATAATGGCTAGTTAGTGCTGCGGTGCCCTTCTTCTTTTGTTGTCCTGGTTGCAATGAAAATCATTTTAATTGATGTAGTTATGTAATTTAAAGTTGGCCTAATGTGTTATATAATATGCAATGATTAAAAAATAATAACGGTTCAATTTTGGCGAAGGGAGAGGTAACTAGTATATTGAGTCTGTTTTGTATTCACATAATATACCAATTAGCCTGATGAGGGTGCAACAATCAAACTCTCTCAAACTTCTTGACCACGAGTGTTTTAATGAGGCGGATGATGTATCGGGAAAACTGGATACGGTTTTCCAAGATAGCACCCCGTTCACTGAAATTTAGGTTGCTAATGTCGTCACGCGCTGAAACAGTATGAAATAGCATTTCAGCGCTTCAATGACGCAGTGAAGCATCTTATCTTTTAGTTTCACCCTGTTCCGTTTCATCCCAACTCGTCACTTACCACCCCGTGGCTTTGGCGTCACATCCACTATAGTTAGTTTTACAAAAGAACTACATGGTCGGGCTTAAAACTACTGTGTTTGTACAAAGTGATACTGAACGCTGTGAACATAAGACACAAATGAACAACTGATAGTAACATGATGCACAGGACAGCGGTCTCCTGGATGAAAGCCTTGTGTTTGTTGGCTAGACATCACCAAGCTCCCAACGCAGCGTTTACTGTTGCCACGAATGGGTTTACATTATAGTTAATGCAACGCCCGATGCGTTTCATACTGGTGCTAAAGGGTGCCTTGTACGGAGGTCCCGAACGTGGATGGCTGTGATAGCCTCGGTATTTAACGCCCTGGGGGTGACAATGAGCTGGTTCCATCTAAAAAATCTCACCAGTTCCCAGTCCAATTTAACAACATAACTACATCAACGAGCGCTTGAGCCTGAACGGCGACTCGCTGACAATGCAACTGGACACGCTTTTTAGATATTTTTGCTTTTGTCACTCGTAGCATAAACATAGCATTAGAGTTGTTCTCTGGACAAGCTGGTTGAGAGCATACGGGTTAGCTATCTCCTCTGGCTGAGCTGACTGACTTCATGTTGGCTCCCACATACATAACAGAAATAAATTACATGACTGTCCAAGACTTTACATAAGAGCTGTCAAAGTTAACGCAACAATAATTCTTTCAACAATAACTTTTCCTCGTTCAAAACTGACTGTAACAGCTCAAACGACCCATGTGGCAGTCGTACACCTGGCGCCAGCTGACTTTAACGATCCACAACCACAGTCATCACACGTAGGAGCTCCAATATGCTGACCGGCTTCTATTATCCTGCTAACGACCCCACAGAGGTCAAGTTCCTGGGTTCCCCTGCCATTTAGTCAGAACTGAAGAAGCTTCTTGGATGAGTGAAACATCTTCAGGAATATAAAACAAGTCCAGTTGCTGCTGATTTAACCTTTACTCTGTAACAATAATGCATTCATGCAAATTAATTTTAATGCCACTAATTTCTTTAATGCATTAACACAACTTGCAATTTTTAGGTTGTAGCAGGGTCAGTTTTTTGGTGAAGATACTGGTATCATCTGAAATACCTGAATACTTAAGGAAACCATTGGTACAAACCATGTCATTATAGCTTGTCGCAAAGGAGACTAAAAAACGCCCCAAAATTATACTAAATTGAGAAAAAACCGGCATGGTCATTTTCAAAGGGGTCCTTTGACCTCTAACCTCAAGATATGTAAATGAAAAGGTTCTATGGGTACCCCCAAGCAGGCCAGCCTTTATGAATTATGGGCTGGGGGACAGACTTTCCAAACTGGGACCTTCATCCAGGTCGCCCAGTTTACATGATACAAATATCTTCACTGTAGCTTTAATACCGAGCCCGCTGCAACAGGTTTTAATAGTCTGCCCAGCTCCTCACCTTTGTACGTCAAGCTTTGCCTGTCATACCTGGTGCTTCTTTATAACTTTGCCTCTCTAATCCTTTCATTTTCTACTTCTCACTGTACCGTGGCTTTTATTTTTAAGCCCCCCATCAGAGCTTTCCACAATGGAGCAGCAAGCCAGAGGGAAACAGTAGCCAGCCAGAGGGAAATGGGTGTATGACCTCCCACAGAAAGAAAGTATAAAAGCCAAAATCTGGTGACCTGCGGCACATTCTAATGCAGATATCATATACACTGATCTGAATTATTATGTGTTATAATGAGCTTGCTTGCCTAATTGTCTGAACAGTCTGTAATAGTTACTAATATTTAAAGCCACACCTATTCCTGACTGATCAGAACTTCTCTAATTTATAATCATAGACCTTATTTATTATTAATTTATTGACACCATCACTGTGGTTTATCAAGATATGCCACAAAGATGGTTAATACACAAATGCACTCTTATTAAGGTAAAAAAGACAGGGTTATTTTAAGGGTCCCAGGTCTTATCTAGCCTATGTATTGATTTTAAATTAAACTATTTATAAAATAAATAAAAATAAAGAGCTCTGAAATAACAAAACCAATCAATCACTTGACTCAAATCATGTGAATCTACTTAATCAACTCACCATCTGTCATCTTTGTCTTTAAATACATTTATCTGTACTGTCAGTGATACAGTAAGTGGAAGTAAAGTGTTCTTGATCCCATTTAAAGGTCAATCATTTTACCAAGTTACTAGCAAACCTAAAGAATGCATTGATAACATACTGTCATAATGCCATTTCTAGCTTGTCATGAAGGAGGCTAAATAATGCTCTGATTTCATCTCAGCACCCCTAAAAAATGATTATCAAATACCGGCCTCACTGTCTTTAAGAGGCTGTAGCAGCTTCAGTCTTAACTCTAGAGGGAAGATATACTGGCATCACATTAAACCACAAAACATACCGGTACCAACCGTGTCATGCTAGTCTGTCAAGAAGGAGGCTAAATAATGCTCCAAAATTAGGCTAAATTTTGGTGAGGAAAAACTGACCTCCAGATTTGTGAATGTAAATGGGTTCCATGGGTATCCATGAGTCTCCCCTTTACAGACATGACCACTTTATGATAGTCCCAGTCAGTCTGGATCAAGTCATAGTCAAGTCAGCACTCTGACACACTGACAGCTGTTGTTACCTGCTGGGCTGCAGTTTGCCATGTTATGATTTAAGCATATGTTTTATGATAAATGCAGAACCTGTGAGGGTTTCTGGACAATATTTGTTAACAGTTTGTTTTGTTGTTAATTGATTTCCAATAATGAATACACACAGTACATTTACATAAGCAGCATATACGCCCACTAAAATTATTAAGCTCTTGACAAATCTCCCTTTAAGATACATTTCAACAGATAAAAATTTTGATTAATTTACAATTAATCGTGATTAACTTTGGACAATCGTGATTAAACATTTTCAGTCGTTCAATTATCAGTCAACATCAATTGATTGCCTCAAATTCTGATGATACATTTGAGGTTATTTGCAATGCTAATGAAAAATGTAATTCATTTAACAAACCCTCCTTTTTTAATGATTATGCGTCGGGTCGGTGCACGTCATGCGACTACACATTCCCTCAACCGCAGAGGGCGGAAATGCAAATGTGAAGCTCACGCAAGGCTCAATATCTCACAGTTTGACAGCTGGTGACTACAATACACGAAGAAGGTAGATATGTTAGATAGATAGAAAAAGGCTGGGGAAGAAGAAGATTGCTTGCAAACAAATATGGATGTAAACAATGCGAGTTTTAAAATATTCAAACAAATCTGCTGTGAGGTTTGAATTCGGCTCAATGCATTTTGATGAGTGTGTACGTAGCTGTGTACCCCAAGAGGTACCCTAACTGTTTAGCTGCTAGTACATCACAAGCACAATGAGGCACAGTGGGTGCAATATACTCTATGATACATGTGATTTCAATAAAATTTCCATGATACATCTTTTATATTGTTCCTGCATTCAATCAGTTTTTTTTTTTTTTTGCAATACCTAGTGCGCAGCATGTTAAATAATACAGGAAAAGGTGTACAATACTTGTGTGTGTATTGGAAGACGTGAAGCCATTTTATTCAGTCACAGTTTTTTAAGCCAATCATATCACGAGAGTAATCGTTTTCACTCAATATGAGAGGAATATGATATTGGACCTTACACATCATGATTGCATTTAATCAAGGATGCATATGGAATCAACATAATTTGTTTACTGAGATGCGGTGGCCCGTCATCAGGGCATCAGTTCTCCCCATCAGACCTATTAGAACCAGCTCAAATGGACTTTGATCAGTGATTTGGTTACAAAATGAATCGCTCTGGAATTAATGATGTTCGATTACTGCGCTAGCCCACTTGTGAGATGCTAACTGCACTCATTAGCCCCCTGAACTGGGCAGGCGTGAAATGGGCGCCCACAGTGTGTCAATGCTCGCCTCTGCCTCAATGTGCACCGCACAGCATTATCAGCGGCTGTTCGGACAGAGCCGCCTGATAAATAGGAGGGCAGAAATGCACTTAAACTGATTCATTTGATTAGTATTGGATGTGTTTTTTTTTTTTCTCCTTGGTGGAGACAAGCTGTGCCTCTCTGCGAGGGGGTTGAGTCAGTGTGTCTGGTTGTGTGGTTGTGTGTGTGCGTCGGCTGACAGATGCTCGTTCGGTCAAACCATAAAAATACCTCCCCAACAAGTCAACTACGGTGAAGCCGATACTTGTGCCCACACCAACAGATCCTTTATGCAAGCCTCATCGATAGTTTTATGCAGTGGAGAAACACCAGGCCGGGCAGTCCTTTTTGCCTGTGCAGTTTTATACATTATCTAGCATAATTCACATGAATGCATTATTGATGCTACAGAGTTGCTATAAAGTGGAAAAGTGAAATGAGGACAATTGCTCATTCATTAAGCCAGTAGCTCCCAAACTTTCTCTTCACAGACCACTAAAATGACAAAAATTAGACCAAAAATGACAAAAATTGTCCCAGGTTCCCCCATCTGATAGCATTTTTGCTTTGAGATATTTTATTACAGAAAGTGTATGAAACCCATGACCAAAATAGTAATACTTTCTGTCATTGTGGATGGAATATTAGTGAAAACTAGAAAAGCACTCGGAGAGCGCAGACCTCCGCCAAGCACCATAGTTTCCCCCTGGCGGTTTCTTCTGGATCTCTCTCCTCAAGTATTAAAGCTAGATCAAATTCATTGACATACTTCAGATGCTGAATTGTCTCAGCTACACGATGCCGCTTGTTAGAAATCTCTACCTCTAATATTAAATGCACAGTAGGCTAAAATATAAGAGTACCCCCATTTTTTTATATAAATTGCTATAAAATCCGCCATCTGGATCAGATCTGGATCAGCCTTTGGGATTTGATAGAAGTACACATTGTAAATCCCTGAGTCAAATTTCATGAGCTTTGGGCAACAATTACCAGAGATATTGAGAAACAATTTTTGGGTCCCATTTACCCCATTGTTAACGAAAATTTCAAAGTGATCCAGAATCCAGGATTTCTTCCGGATCACCCCCAAAATTAAATTTGTTTTCACATTTTCGACACACCCTACAAATTTCATCAAAATCCGTCCATAAGTTTTTGAGTTATCTTGAACACAGACAAACAAACAGACAAACAAACAAACGGACAGATAACGCCGGCAAAAACAAAACCTCCTTGGCGGAGGTAATAAATGCTTCCCCTTTTTGCTGGGGATCCCCTGGAACCATCTCAAAGACCCCTGGGGGGACCCCACTTTGAAACCCACTCTGCTATATGTCTGTCAATATGCTCTGTTCGCATGGTTTTGGGTCTGGCACCATGAGAAGTCTCAGTTGTATTGTTTTTTGGACCCCTTTGTTTAAGTTGTTTCTACAGAAAAACATCCAAAATCATCAAAATGATTGGCCAAAATACATGTGACTATTGCTTTGCTGTTGTGTAGGGGCCAGGGGCGCAGCAACGCCCTGAAGTGAAGTGGACATCAACACATAGACACGGTTTCTCACCATGCCATTAGCGAGCCACAGACAGAACGGAAACAACAAGAGAGGAAGTTAAAAACAACATTTACGTTCTTTTGTGAGTGCTCTGATTAATACATCTTTGATTTTGAAGTAGTGGTCATGTTGTTATTTAGCCTTTCCGGGACTATTGCAGTGGCCCGATACGCACAATACGTTTTACACCTCGCTGTTCTGTGACCTTTTCATGTGCACCAGCACTTCTCACAAGCTGCCGGTGCTCCTCTCTGCCCTTTCCAGCCGACACTCGATAAAAATAATTAGTGAACTGTTTGTCATAACTTGTGACGACATATAATTAATGAAACATTTAAGTTTTCTGAATCTACTGAATGTACCACTGATGGTAGCAGACAAACACTGTTTAAACTGCAGCCCAACAGACACAACAGTGTCAGTGTGCTGACTTGACTTTGACTTGTCCCAAACAGCATGTGATTATTATATTATTTAGCTTCCTTGGTGACAAGCTGGTGTGACATGGTTACTACCAATGGATTCCTTAGGTTTTCATATGATCCAGTATCTTCATTGTAGCTTCAAAACTGAGCCTGCTACATCCTAAAAATCGCAAGATGAATTAATACATTAAAGAAATTAGCAGTGTTAAAACAAATTCGTGTTAACGTCTTATTATTGCTTTAACTCTGACAGCCCACTCAATCACCAGATTATTGTGACTACAGTAAGCAGAGCCATTACAGGGTGCTGCAGAGACATTTTCACATATCATATAACACATTTAATTCAAGACTGCATCTCAATCTCTGAAATACAGAGCAGCAGCAGCAACAACCGTTTGTTCACAGAAACCAGTATGAAACCCTTTTATCTTAAGCCCTCTCGAAATCCTGTGGAAAGATAATAACATACTTCACTTTTCAAGGGCTGAACAAGTGGAAGCGTTGTTCTTTCCGCTACTCCTTTCCTGTACTGATAATGGTGAAAAAACAATGTAAAAAAAATAAAATAAAATAAATAAATAACAACATGCAAGTGAAAAATTCAAGTCATGCAGAGTGGTTTTCATATCCAAGGCTGATCATGCTTCAAAATTCCCCGCTTTGCTTCTCAAGGCTTTTCATTCATCCTCTTACATATCTGTTACCTCAAAACTAGCTGACAATGTGATCATCTTCATTTTTCAATTTCGTCCCGTGTCAGTCAACATTAGACCACTTTGACTGCAGAGGATGACATGTAGACGGTTGAGTTAACCTTTAATTACAGCCTCATAGTACAAAGTGTTGAAAGGCAGCCATTCATAGACTCTAATAACGTCTGCATTAAAGGATAGCGGGAGATCCATGACACACCTGACCTGACTGTGTCTGTATATAAGCCGGCCCGCAGCACTGATGACTTTAGGTAATTCAAAATGTTTTCTTAAGTGTATGCTCCATAGCTGAGGTCTACCTGCTGCCCTGTCACCCAAAAATTACCTTCCCATACAACTAAACTGCTTTCTCAGTTACGTTTGGAAGGAAACGCAGTTTGTCGCTGATTGCGTGAAGGATTGTCCGTCTCTATTTGTCAGCCCTGCGATGGACCGGCGACCTCTCCAGGGTGTACTTCACCGTTGCCCGATGTCAGCTGGGATCGTCTCCAGCCCCACCGGTTGCAGATGGATGGATTACGTTTGTCTTTGACACATTGGAAATATCACAGTGAGTGATGTAGTGCAATGAGGGGCGAGACAATGTGATGTACCGTATATGGAGCGACCATGGATGAAAATACATTGAATAAAGTCGTTATTGAATATATAACAAGTGAGAAAGTTCAAAACTAGTGGTAGGGGTGTAAGAAAATATCGAATATCGTGATTGTGATACTATATCGATTCTCGAAAACACTACTGATTTTTAATCAATAGTCTACATGCAAAGATGAACTCAGTCAATATTTCATTTTCAGATATTCCCGCTCAGTGGATGTGCCCTTTCAAAACAGTTCTATGATGTTGGAGGTTACAGGGACTGTGATAAATGCTAATGCAGGTCCCACTGGTCTGATGGTATAAAAATGTTGGTGGTGTGTTCGGGGCGGCAGTAGCTCAGTCCGTAAGGACTTGGGTTAGGACGCGGAGGACGCCGGTTCAAGTCCCCCATGGACCAAGACCAACTGGTTGCTGGAGAGGTGCCAGTTTAGAAGAAGAAGAAGAAGATCAACCTTTATTCGTCCCACAGTGGGGAAATTCAATTTACACTCTGTTTTTTAACTTATACATGGTACATGCACACAAACACACACACACACATGCAGTAATGGAGAGATGTCAGAGTGATGGGGCTGCTCCTAACAAGCGCCCCGAGCAGTTGGGGGTTTGGTGCCTTGCTCAGGGGCACCTCGGCAGTGCCCAAGAGGTAAACTGGCACCTCTCCAGCTACCAGTTCACACTCAGTTTTTGGTCCATGTCGGGACTTGAACCGGTGACCCTCCGGTTCCCAAGCCAACTCCCTACAGACTGAGCTACTGCCTGAGCAAGGCACCAAACCCCCAACTGCTCTGGGCGCTTGTCAGGAGCAGCCCCCTCACTCTGACATCTCTCCATTGACGCATGTATATGTACTGTGTGAACAACAGAGTGTAAAAACTGAATTTCCCCACTGTGGGACTAATAAAGGAATTTCTTCTTCTTCTTCTTCTTTAAACTGACAATTTTCCTGAAATTATATTTTAAAATAATCACTACATTTCACCTTGCAAATATTGCAATATATTGGATCAGCTCTGATTGGTTGTTTTCCTCTGGTCTGTGAAATCTTGCAGATGCCATTAGGAGCACCAGAGGACTCAGAGGAACATGATTTTTTTCAGATTACCTGTCTCATGCCCTACTGTCAGGATATTTATAAAAATAACTATTTTAAAGCATACTTGCTCCATTTCTACCCTGCTTTAAGTCGTGTTGTAATTTCTTTGGTTTTGTTTCAGTTTACAATGTTGATCACAACAAAACTGCTTAAAACTGCATCTGTAATCCGGGAGAAAATAAATTTCCCTCAAAAAATATTTTGGTTGTGCAGTTTAACTGTATCCGAACATAACTCTGAGACGGGCTTCCTGGATGATCACAGTGCACCAGGAGCTCAGTTTCATTGGCTGACTTGGCCAGAGCAGGTTGACTTTAAAGTTCAGAGGTCCTCTCCTGTCAGTATGACTGATCACCTGCCTCTGTGCTGAACTAGCACAAACTATTGATGCGTTGCATTGACTGGCATTGATCTGCTGCAGGCATCTCACTTCAGGTGTATAGCGTCTTCTGGAATAATTGTAATGCTTATTGAGTCTACTTTTAGTTTTTGATTACAGGTATCATTTAAAGTATGATTACAACTAACAGATGGTTGAAAGACACAAATTGCCTTAGGGCATAATTTGAAATTACATAAACAATTAGCAGTAATTTTGAAAAGAAAGTAGGCGGGGGTGGTTTAGCAGTAAATGTGTCTGTGGCTTTTTATATTTTGTTGGAAAGGTTCTAGATTGTAACCACTCCTGACAGTCTACATCATAATTTATGCCCGTTATGTGCTGATTTACATCTTATGATTGTTCATTTTTCAAGACCTAAGTCTTTGCATCTAAGGATCTTTCCATTGGCAAAGATTCAGATCATAATTCTGCAGCACTTAATTAATGCTGTATTAAAGGAAGGTACACTGAAAAGGTCAAGCACATAACTCTGTGTTTATGTTAAAGCATGCAGAGTGCTAGTTCACTCTTTTGCCAAAGAAAACGTGATAATATTAGACGATCATGCAAAACCCCTTAACTCCTTTTGTTGTCAAAATAGTTGACGTACCAAAAACTTACAACATATACGTATATACCAACAGTAAGTGCAGTCACACATCCCCATTCCCCACAGTCAGTAGTTTCTGACAATTCAGCTGCAGCATGACATTCTGAAATGATGGCCTCGGGGTGCCAGCACCACTCCAACACATGGTAATTCATCAGTTACTCTAAACAGCTGTCACTGTTAGTTATACTTTGAATCGGGGAACCATAAGTTATATAAATGAGACACTGAACCTTTAACATGACATAAATTTATTTCTGAGACGTGGTAACTCTTTACGCCGCTGTTAAAATGTCGCTGGTATGTAACACTTTGATGAAGTAGGTTTTTGAGCTGTCATAATTACAAAAGATCTTGTTTTAGTTTGAATGAAAGGTGTATAATTGTTACAGTACCTGCTAGATAAGAGTGAAAAATACTGGCCAGCTACTTAATGAATTCTGAATGGGTGGCAGATAATCAATAACCAATCATAAATTACTTATGTTACAGATTAGGTACTATTTGTGTCCCCTCAAGTAAAATAGTGCATTATGCTGATAACACGAGCAGCTCTGGGTCAAACTGATCACTAATATCAGATTATTATTATTATTATTATTTTCTAATTTCTCATGCAGATTACCATCTAATTGAGATACTGAATATAAAGTAATGAAACGGTTTCTATTTTTACTGGCTCGCAGCCAGTGGGTCCACCAAGTGGGGCACTGTTGTTTGCCGGCCGGCTCTGCGTCACTGCAGCAAAGGCGGTGCTTGTAGACGACGGTGGATGAGTGAGGAGCTCTGGGCGCTGGCGCCATGGAGGGAGGCGAGCTCCATCCGTCTGCATGTGCTGCCCTCACTGCGGTGGAGAGCTGGTTGAGGATCAGCAGAGTTTCTCTTTAAGGGGGCATTAAGTGACTGGGCATTATCTATCCAGTTGACGATATATATATATATATATATATATATATATATATATATATATATATATATATATATATATAGTGCAATATTTTGCCCCTCTGATGTGGCGTATTTTGGCGTATGAATCTCTGGTATAAACTAATATTCAACCGTATAGTATTTCTTTCTCTTAGTTCTCTTCATTTCTTGCTCCTTCAAATAATAATAATAATAATAATAATAATAATAATAATGATGCATTTTATTTGGCTGGGCCTTTCAGGACACCTTACAAAGGTAAATAATACTGGAACAGATAAAAACAGACATGATGAAAACACCAGAAGAGCGAAGCTAACAAGAGACGTATAGTCAGTTTACAGAATGATGGACCCTACAGGGAATAGGTGAAGTGGGATTCCAGAGCCTGGGAGCAGTGCAGCTGAATACCTTAGCACCCATGGGTGCTGAGGCGTGAGGTGGGGATGGTCAGATGACCAGCTGAGGATGAACGCAGGGAACCTGCTTCTCTCACTCACTGAAGGTCCTTTCAGACACAACTCGGCAACGACACCACTGCGCTCTGAAACCTAGTATTTCCAGTGGGTTGCGTCGAGTAAAGCTCAACTTTGAGCGCAGCTTAAACATGAGCTCAAACTGCGCTGTGTCACAAGCATAGACTGGTCTCCTCCACCGGGAAGCCATAGTTGGTGTAGGTCTATTGTAGCCGTGTGGAAACAACCTGTCTTCAGAAACAGGTTAAGACAACAAAAATTGTGAAACCGGCAGAAGCCAGGGAAACACGGGAGGGTTGGCATTAACGCAATCTAAAGCAATTTACAATTTTTAATTAACCTTTTAAAAATGCTATGGCCTGCTGCTGGGCTGCTATTTGATCTTTGAGAGGTTGTATTTGTAGCATCATATGAAACCTCAAACCTAAAGAATCCATTGATACCATAATGCCATACTAACTTGTTGTGAAGGCGGCTACATAACACTCTGATTTCATCTAAGTATCCTTAAAAATAATTATCAAACCCTAACAAATGCTGGCATTACTGTGTTAAAGAGGCTGTAGCAGACAAATCAAACATAATGGCAACATATTAAACTGGAAAACCTGAGGAATCCATTGGTACCAACCAATGCCATTTTCAAAGAGGTCCCTTGATCTCTGACCTCAAGATTTGTGAATGTAAATGGGTTCTCTGGGTGCCCACCAGTCTCCCCTTTACAGACATGCCCACTTTATGATAATCACATGTAGTTTGGGGCAAGTCATAGTCAAGTCAGCACACTGACACACTGACAGCTGTTGGGCTGCAGTTTACCATGTTATGATTTGAACATATTTTTATACTAAATGCAGAACCTGAGAGGGTTTATGGACAATATTTGTTATTATTTTGTGTTAATTGATTTGCAGAGTATTTACTTACTTGACAAATCTCCCTTTAAGGTACATTTCAGTTAATTTTTGATTTTATCTATATGTATTTTTGTCTATATGTTGTCAAGTATGAAAAGACCCTAACCAGGCTACTTGATTACTAGAAGTGAATTATTTAAACACAACACAGCAGCATTAGAAATAATTCTGTCTGCAGTTGATCACCGTAACAGTGATCATTATAAGCGGTTTCCACTGAATGCAGACTGAAATGATTTTTGTAAATTACTCAGGATTTATTGTAGTGTGACTGCATTGTATCAGTGCATCTACAATTGTGAATGTCCAGCAAAAGGAATGTTACGGTGGAGGCTAATGAAGGCTGACTGGGTGAAAGAGCAGAATGGCGCCAGGGAGCTCGCCTGGCCTCAGCCCCTCCAGGGAATCACAAAAGACCTGCAAGTAGAGGAGATCATGGCCCTGCCAATCCCTGATACCCTCTGAAAAGGACAGACATTGTCTGGCCTGCGCTCTGATGCCTGAAAATAAGCATTCCTCTGGGCAATTTGAGCTGTTGTGGGTGCCAAGGAGGAAAAAAAAAAGGAGCTGGTGATGCAAGGTAACTTTGGCAGATCAAAAAGACGCTTTCACAGCTGCTTTTATTTGTGTACGTGAATTCAAGCATTAGGGCATGCTCTATTTAAAATATTAACATGTATTCACCAAAGACGGGCAAGACACCTTAAATATTTTATACACATATTTGAATACTGTATATACCTATTGCTTATTGAAAAAATATTACATTGCTTACCTACAATTACACAACTTTACTAAACACTCAACAGCTAAGTAACAGTCACATTAAATGTTAGCTATTTTACTTCTGTTACTTAATGCAGCTCCATCAAAGGTGCCTTTTATTCAACAGTTTGGAAGTATTTAACCTACTGAATATCAACAGCTAGCTTAACGTTAGCTTGACATCCAACTGAACAAAACCAGGTGACTCCTGAATGTATGCTTATAGTAGCAGTGGATGATGTCTGTAAGCCATCTTATCGTTCATTCATTCATTCATTCATCTTCAGCTGCTTATGCGGGGTCGGATCATGGGGGTAACAGCTCTAGCAAGGGACCCCAAACTTCCCTTTCCTGGGCCACATAAACCAGCTCTGACTGGGGGATCCCGAGGCGTTCCCAGGCCAGTGTGGAGATATAATCTCTCCACCTAGTCCTGGGTTTTCTCCGGGGTCTCCTCCCAGCTGGTCGTGTCTGGAACACCTCCCTAGGGAGGCGCCCAGGGGGCATCCTTACCAGATGCCCGGACCACCTCAGCTGGGTCCTTTCAACACAAAGAAGCAGCGATCTAGTTCTTTCGGTCATGACCCAGCCCTCATGACCATCAGTCAGTATGAACGAAGACTGACCGGTAGATCGAGAGCCTTCCAGCTCAGCTCTCTCTTCGTCACAACGGTGCAGTAAAGCGACTGCAATGCCGCCCCCGCTGCTCCGATTCTCCAGCCAATCTCATGCTCTACTGTCCCCTCACTCACAAACAAGACCCCGAGGTACTTGAACTATCCATCGGTTTCCTGCTGAGAACCATGGCGTCCTTAGAAGCAGTATGCATGTTTTCATCATGTCTGGCTGTTTTTATCCTTCCGGTTGTGGCTGTGTAGGATTGTTTAAGACCAAACATTTCAAATAACTCCAGAGCTTTGTAAAGTCCAAAAGTCAACATTTATTGAATCACAAATAAAACCTCACAACATCTTTTTATCAAATGAAATATTCTGCTTCATTCCATATTTGTTGGCATTTAGCCTTTCAAAAACAACATTTACACTGCGGTTAAAAACCTATTTTCTTTTCCGGTTGACACACACAGAGGGAGGCCTAGACCTGTATTAACGGGGTGGTTGAAAAATCGATTTCTAACAAAGCTCTAACACTATTATAATAAATTAAGTCGTTACAGAAAAAAAGGAGCTTATTATGTAACTACAGTCCCTTGGGAAATCCGTCAAGATGTCATCATCTTCCTCATTAAAGAAAGTACATATAATAAAAAAAAGACTAATTCATTTTGTACCTCGAGTCACCTTATTAAAATTGAGGATTTTATTCAAGGATTTGTAATTTTTCTAAAATAAAAATATGAGGGTGGGGTCGCTGCTCAGTTTTTCTTAGATACAAATGGGGATGGGAACCATTGGACTACTACTTAATAAATTAGGACTCGGAAGACATTTGGGGTGATGCTATTAAGACACAAAAACAGTATATAATATTTACATAATATGGAATTAATCATTGGTTAGTGATTTTCTTCCATTTAGTCAAGTATAAAACACTCTGACTCCATATTTCTTCCTTTTATTCTGAAAACGTTTTCGTCTCTAAGGCCTTCTTCAAGATCGACATATCTGGCATTTACTACCTGATATTTACTCTATTAAATGGGTGTTTATTTAATGCTTTCTGCTCTAATCATTGGGCTTCAAAATTCTTTTGTGTGATAGCCTAATATTCAAATGGGGCCTTTGAAAGTGAAGAAGGGGCTCAAGGTGATGATTAAAACGAAGTTTCTTGATGTATTCGCTATAATACTGCTTGAAAGAAGAAATGAAAAAGGTAAAACTATTCTAGTATGGAATAATTAGTGCTGAATGCCAGATCTGACAGTTTTTAGCGATAACATGACATTTCACATAATGAAACTCATTTGTAGGCAGAGCTTTTTAGTCCCAGCAGTGTTGTAATTCCACAGCAATGTGGAAAGTTACCAAACGGACCAGCTGGAGGTAGCAAGAGTGTTTCGATGATTGCCATAATCACAGAGAACGTGTTTCGATCACTGAGAGCAGCTTACTCAGAAGCTTGACCAGAACGGTTAGCAGGTTAGAACAGCTGGCATGCTTCTCAATGCAGCAGCTGAATGTATTTGCGTAGAGAAGATAAAACCACTGCGAACGCCACCCATATATCAATCACTCACTGAGTGCTTTCACATGCAATCATGAGCTGTGGATGAGCTGAGATGTCAGAGGAAATTGTCCAGGCCAAAGGGAAATGGAAACACTCATCACAGACATCAAAAAACTGTGGAATGATTTTATCGAGCATGTCGAGAATATATTTAACACAATGTCTGCTGTTTGCGTGTTATCTCTTTTGCCTATTTTGTAAAGGGACATTGAGCGCCATAAATCAGAATAAAGAAATAGGTTTACGAGTTTACCGCTCCTTCTTTCTTCCTTTTTCCTCTCCCTGCCATATTGGGCCATAGATCTACAAGGCCTGACACTTCGATGAGCCCATTCCAAGGGAGTGATATTGCACCATAGATTTTAACAACGTGACAGAAACACCAATACAGTGCTGAACAAAGAGGCATTAAGGCAAAGATAAACCTCTGTGAAAAGCACATAAATCTGCAAGGGCCTGGTTTAAGATGGAGCCCAGAGGGGTGATGGCCACCCTTAATCAATATGAACCTCATCAAGAAAGGTTTCCGTCACACCAATGAAACTTCCATGACTGGAAGGGGGTTCTGCTCCAGGAGTACATTTAACTTTGCTGGCCCTAATTAGTTACCAATTGTGCAGTTACAATTTTGCAGTATGCCTAGATCCGAACTGGCTGAAATGACCTGTTTCAGGGATTTTAAAACTTAACGAAGTAGGTAATTTAATACATCTTTCTCTGCTTTCTGATTGTCTGAATGTGCAATGTGATGGACATCTGGAAAACTAGAAAGAAAAAAAAACAACAAAAAATACAATATTTGTCCAAAAACAAATAATTGCTTTTTGATTGACTGTTGCTGACTTCCTGCAATATGTCAATGGGTTGTCAGCAAGATTTCACTCAATAGACAGGTGACATGTATTCAGCGAACCACTTGAACACCAGAAAGGTCATCTCAAGTGCTAATCCCCAGACTCCATTAGTTAAGTGGACAGTGGCTGGCCAATGAGCTGAAAGTTCACTATGAGTTCACTGTGGAGAGACCTGAGATAAGCTCCTGCTATTCCCCTTTTCACTTAATGTAAAGTCTTAAGTGTGATTGGCATTAGTCAAATCAATTTGTCACCTTATGTACTGAGGGGCATTTTTCTAATCTTCCAACAAAGTGTTGCTATAAATTGTTATGAATAAATATACTGGTATAAATAAGAGAAGTAGCAAAGAACTCTGCATGCTGACAGCCACTTTCTCACTTTATTTAATTGCTATGTTTCGGTTTGTGGACCTTCGTCAACCAAAACTAGTGTTTGTCACAACATGGGTTGACATGATCTGATTTAACTCTGTACGGCTGATGATCAATAATGTTCAGAACTCGTTGACTCGTTTCAGTCTCCACACTCACCTTTCATTAAGACTTTGGAGTTTGAACTTTTCAGTCTCGCTTGCAACACAGCTGTAGAGATGGTGACTATGGTCGGTCAGGTCTGCCACTTTAGCCCAGACTGATTGTCATTCATGGTCCCCAGAAGATGAATCCCATTTCGGTGCTCCCCTGACTTCTCTTTTAGCCTTATCTGGGGTTTTAATGGGATGCCTCAATAACTATTGGATAGATTTTCATGACATTTGGGTACAGATGTTTAGTACCCCGGTGATGACATTGGGGATTATGTCACCATGAGGTTGACATCTGTGGATATTAGTGAAAACTCTTGAGAACTATTGGATGAATTGCCATTCATGGTCAACAGATGATGAATCCCACTTTGGTGCTCCCCTGATCTTCCATTTAGGTCTACGATGAGGTTAACATTTGGGGGTTTTAGTGGATTATTAGGTGGATTTTCATGTAATTTGGGTACAGATATTCAGGATGCCCAGTGGATGAGTCCAAGAGACTTTGATGATCCTCTGACTTTCCATCTAGCGCCACCAGCTGGTCAAAGTTTCCAGGTGAAATATCACAACAGCTATTGGACTAGCAACAAATTAGTGTTTCTCTGACTTTTCCTTTAGTGCCACCATTACGTTGACATTTGTGGATTTTAGTGAAATGTCTGGACAACTACTGTATGGATATTCATGAAATTAAATGTGAACATTAATGGATATTTAATGTCCAATATTGTTGACAATGGTAAACACTACATGCTAAACATCAGCGTGTTAGCAGCTAGGTCATAAAATACATATTGGTATGAGACATATGTCAATATGACTTGAGACAGAGTCCCTGTAGTACAAGGTTAAGACAACAATGATTTTATGCTCTTTTTATTATCAGGCATTGTATTCATGTTATTCTAAGTATGTCTGCTTTGCAACCTTACTATAGTCATTACCAAAATAAATAGGTAAGTAAATGGGATTTATTCAGTTGGATTGCTTGTGTGCACATATTTATGTGAAATGTTTCTGGGCTCAAATCAACAGAAAAATAACATGAGTGAGTAAGTATTACCACAGATCTCTGTCTGCATTCGCCTGCTCCCATTCGCGGTCTTGGAGTGTTTTAGGTATGTATGCCTTGTGGTCAAGTGTCATGTTATATTAAACATGTGAAAGAAGTATCATGTGAAAGACTCATCTGAGGGAGGCCTTTGAAGACTCCTGCAGATAATGCCTTTGAAGGCACATTGATCTGGAAAGGCGAGTAAAGGCAGGGAGATTTGTAATCATCTTCTGTAAGCTTGGAAATAAATATATAAGCCATGTAATTATCCATTATGGTAATCATGCAGTAATTGCATACCTCCTTTTAGTAGCACTTTATACTGATGTTGTCTCGGCTTCCCAGGGTCTACAGTATGTATTCTAGGATATAGATTTAGGTATTTTTATGACTAATGTATTCGCTTCTAAATGTGTCTCTGTACTTACCAAGAGAAGGCTAATTTAGCTGGAAGAGAAAGAATTGGCCGGCAAATGTTCTTGAAACCTTTCATCAGCATAAATGCTGATACCAAGTAAAAGGCGGCAGTGTCGGTGCTTGGCAGCCCAATGTTACAGGTTTTTCTTTTCTTTTGCTTTTCAGTTTGAAATGCTTGTGTCAAACGTCTATACAAATACAAGACCTTGAGCTAAATGTCAGGCGATGCATGAACAGCAGTTGACCTAAAGTTTGGCTCAGCATGCCATCACATCTAACCTATTTGGTGTGGTAAAAACAAATGTGTTTGGTTGATATAGGCTGCTGTGAAAGCTTCTGTTCATGTGAACATGACATACACTAAAACTAAAAGGCAAAAAAGTGTCTCTTTTTTTCTTGGTCTGGACCAAACATAATGAGCTACAGATATGAAGCCATTAATCAATCAGTTTTTTTTTACTAAACCAATTTTGTTCCAAAAGCTGTTCATCACAAAGCTTTCTGTAATCTGTCAGTATTAGATTTACAGTTGTGGAAAAGCAAATACATGCAACATCTCTAGACTTTAACGCCTCTCTTGCTTTTCACGTCATTTGTACACCATGTAGTCTGTACTGACTGCAATCTAAACGCATCCATGTAAACATGCTACATTCAGGGCTAATGATGTAGAATAAAAAACAAGAAAGATAGTGGGGAAGAGGGGAGGTGGATGGGTCCAACAAACACATAACTTTCAATCAGGAGACCAGAGCTCAAGACTGGTGGTTTGTTAGCAAGTTACGTTAGTGATCTGTTCTTACTGTTCTACAAGTTATGGTGTTACCGTACATATTACCTTAGTTTACGTATTTATTTTAAGTAAGACTGTCAGTGTTAATGTGATAACACAATAACACTAATGTCTTAACACCACTAATCTCTTTAACGTATTAACACAACTTACGATTTTTACATTGTAGCAGCTGGAGTGGTATCATATGAAACTAGAAAACCTAAAGAATCCATTGGCACCAACTGTGTCCTAATTGTGGACACTACTGTAGTTTTGTTGCGTGGTGCACACCTGACACACGAAAAGCCTAAAATGCATCCTCATGACATGCAGAATGTCATTTTAATATGCTATTTTTGCGCCTTCCTGTGAGACCCAGTTGCTAGATTATAGTGAGGAAACCTTTTACATGGACTGCTAATCTGCTGGTCAGGCAGAAAGAGCTGAGAAACATTGCTGACCAAATTACGATCCATATTTAATTATTACTGTTTGGATTCTTAATTAGCTTCCATAATGGAGTTACAGAAAAATGTAGCACTTTCATTCAAAGGGTCTAAAAAATATCTTGGAATTAACTTTCACATAATAGCCAAATTCTACTGAGAGTTTCTCCAATTTAATTCAAGTGCAGTTTGATTTTTCCAGTCTTGTGTTTGAAGTATACTGTACATGCAGAGGGTCTAGGTCAGAGAAATATCTCTGACAGACACACTGAGCTTTTCCTATTTTTTCAATGTGCTAGTTTTGACAGCTGTGGGACCCCGTATGTCCTCAGTATTTCATGTAACCCCACAGGGCTAGCGTAGTCCTCACAAGCCTCCTGAGCCCACTACACACAGACGGCAAACACCTCGTCGCCGAAACGACCTTATCCTCTGGCTTCAAAGGGAGGGGGGGGGGTTATGAAAGGCCAAGAACCGCAGATAAATCAGAGATGCTGGACGCCTGTCGACAAGCCTTGTGGTGCTTCGACAAGAACGATGAGGATAAAAATACGTTTGTGTAATATCTTCAATCGGATTAAGTTTCACCTTTCCCGCAGTGGAGTGATGCCGGCATTGTATATCACGGCTGAAGGCTTTCATAATGAATGTTTCAGCATCTCCGTGATAAGAAAACATAGTGTCATCTCCCATTTTTGTCTCAGTTTCTCATCTTCACTTGTTAAATTCCACTATATCAGAATGCTTATTGTCTCAGAAAGCTGCCTGCCACGACTCTAATACCAAGCGAGTGATGTGAACACAAAGGAGAGAGATCGTTGTGACACATGATGAAAGATCTCCGACAGCAGCAGGTGGCTCTGCTATAAGGTCCCGGCTAAAAGTTACTGACATAATTTTGTAGGAGAAAAACAGGACATTAGGATTCCCTGTCATATTTATCATTCTGGATGAAACTACATTTCTAATTTATAAAGGTTTACATAAAGAAGATAATAAGAGCAATCTCTGATGAACACTCGGTTGTACTGGGACACAAATGAGAAAAGAAGTGGTTGATATTTACTCTACCAGTAAAACAAGAGGAAGATAGAGTTGTTCAGCACAAATCTCATGGACTGCAATTATCAGTATGCAAATTTTACCCACCTGTGCTTTAATGTGGCCTTCGGTTTGTGCCCCCCCCCCCCCCCCCCATCCAAAGGGTAACATTTCTAAAAATACAGTAATTACTTTGCATTCAGCTGAGAATGTGTCTGCCATTAATTTTTGCTTTGGCACAAATATTGCGAGTACATCCTATATCCTCTCGGTGCTGCAGCTGAGATTTATTAAAGTTCATCTGGTGCCGTTTCATGATGATTACTGCATTAGGCTGCGCACTCAGTTCTTTTGAGGAATAATCATCAGATATATTGGTATAGAGTTTCAAAACATATGGTTAGTCAATTTCAGCACATATGGCCTCTATAAATGAGATGCTTGAGAATTATCTAGTGTAAATGTTCATTCAATGAGAAGTAAAAGTGGTGTTTTATTGTGAGTCATAAATACCAGGGTGCACCTTTCATATTTCAAGGTGAAATACACCTTACATCTTTCACTTAATTTCAACAGAACTTTTTCACAGCAGACATTTGCTTTCATGGTAGGAAAATCATGGGTGTAATTGATGACATAAAAAATGAGACCGTTCCAGCTATGTGAGCAAGTTCTAGGGTGCTGATGGTGTATA
This sequence comes from Pterois miles, assembly GCA_947000775.1. Lineage (NCBI taxonomy): Eukaryota > Metazoa > Chordata > Actinopteri > Perciformes > Scorpaenidae > Pterois > Pterois miles. Next base: position 25,206,060 of record CAMQGK010000634.1, on the reverse strand, counting down.
TGCAGGCTGTAGAACGTCCATGCTGGGTAGGAAATACTCGGACGGGCCTCGATTTCAGCAGATTTTCACCTGTGCATTTTTTGGACTATTGGTATTAATAATGTCAATAACAATGAGCTGTTCCCTTCTCAACACCCAGTAATGTAAGACAAACATTACTACCCCAACAAAAAGGACAAAAGGCTATAGGCCTATGGCTTGAGATCGCCCAGCACCTGGATGCTAGCCACAATAGCTACTGTTGGTGGGTGCTGGTACTGTGCATGCAGGCCTACTTGGTTTACTAGGACACTTAGTGGAACTGACACCCCTGTGTCCAAATATTTGGACAGACCTTGATTTCAGCAGATTTCCACCTGCCTAAATACATGTCTGGCCAATGAAGTCCTTTATTCAAACTGGTTGCTGTCATTCTGACTAATAATTAACCATGTGTGTCTGTTAGTTGCACAGAGAGTATATATTGTCAGGTCCCTGAAACAATGGGGGCTGTTTTTGGAGTCTCTGTGAGACAAAGGGGCTTTTTTCAGTCCATTGGGACATTTTTGGGACTAGTGATGTTTCGGAATAACAATGGAACGTCCCCTTCTCAATAGCCAATAATGTATGAAAACACGGCCACCTCAACAATCAAATAAAGGACAATATATGGCTTGAGATTGCTCAGCAATGGGGATACGATGAAGATGGTAATGTAGCGGATATGCACTTAAAGTTATATGATGGTCAGGGGATGGGGCTAGCCTCAACAGCTAGATTGGACGGGGATTTTCCACATTTCCACACCACATTTTTACATTGCACTTGTGAAAAACAACTTTAAACATGTTCCTTACACTTTTGCTCTTGTCTTTTTGGTTTTGGAAAGGATAAACTCCCAGCACTTTCCACACTTAAATGCTGTGTATTGCTCTTATTACATCCCCATTACTGAACACTCAGTTCTGGCAGCAGAGCGTGGGTTGATGCAGAGCAAATTAACCAGCAGTTATTGTTGTGTGCTGGTCATGTGTTTTGTGGACTTCAGCATGTTGGGTACATATCCCTGTATGTGCACAAGCTGGTTATATGCTGTTACCCCTCAAAATACATACATGTACGTGTCAAATGGATAAGACCGAATCTAAGAACATACAACACAATTGCCTGCTCATTTCCGACAGTCTGTCAAGCACGAGCTAGCTTTGGTGCAATAAATCACTCACTGACACACAATGTAATTGGCCATGTGATGCAATGAAGCGTGCTTGAGTATCTGATGACCAGAGGGCCACTTCTTAAGACAGCTCTCACTTTGCTTCCCAGCACATCATAATTACTCTGTTTCCCTGCTGGCTTGCAATCCGTCTCCATAGTGATCCATCTCTTGCATTCAGGCAGCGCAGGATCGCGCACGTTGTTATGAACGCACACTCGCACATTCCTCCCTTCGCATTCCTCTAAGCCCCCAATTAATCTCCGTAGCAGACCTTTCACTTTCATTTTTCACACATGTTCACATTCATACGTTTATTACATCAGTAAATGAGTATCAACATCATGCATCTACTCATGTAAATGTTACATGGTGGTGGTGGTGGGGCGGGGCTGGAAGTGGCAATAATTACAGGTAATTCATTATGAAAGGTTTTCAGACTATCAGGCTGGATCTGAACTTTAATAGCAACTCATGAATCCTCCTGGCAACCTTGGGAGGAGTGAATGCTGCAGTGTTGTAATCCATAATGCATGGTATATTGTATGTCCTGGTCGCAGTGATCACATTAGATTCAATCATTTCAACTTGACACATTTTGAATATTCAAAAGATAGAAACGGTGCAATCATAACCTCATGAATAAAATAGTGCACCATTACAACCTTATGAAGACTGTAATTTACATTTCATGGTGAGATAGCTTAAATGATAGCCCAGGGACAAGCTTAGTATTCGTAGTCGTCATTTATAAGACTATATAGACTTATAAGGGAAACTTTTTGGGGGTAATTTTGTTCATCATGTCTCTCTTTAAAAATTATTCCTTCAGGCTTTTCCCATTACATACTTTCATTGTCACGGTTTTGGGATAGGCCTTTTTTTTTAATGACAGGTCATTTACTGGTGATATTCGGAGGTTGTGGTTGCCAGGAGGACTAGCAGTCATTTCAGTGACAGTCACAGTGAGCCTTGTGCAATTACTGCCAGTTAAGCAGTAAAAAAAACCCCAGAGTATTAAGAAAAGCAGCAATAGACATGGAAGGTAAGTCGAGGTGGTAAAAAAAACATGTCTGTTCACATAAATGATGAAGCTGTTTATGTTACCTACTTTATTTTAAAGCAGCAGTAGGCAGAATATTTTAGGCATCATTGGGCTAAAAATCCATAATAATCTTTCAGCATATTGTAATTCAAGTGTTCTGAGAGAAAACTAGACTTCTGCACGTCCTCATGACTCTGTTTTCTCACTTTAAAACATCTAGCCCATGACGGGGGACTTTGGCCAATCACAGGTCATTTCAAAGACAGGGTGTTCCTATTGGCTGTTCATTCACTGGAATTCACTCCAATTAAATGGTCAAACCAGGCAGTGCTCATCAAACATGAATCAATATTCTGTTACAGTAATGCCTATAAGTGTTTTCAGAAACATCTTGTAGTTACTGTTTAGCTGTAAAATGAGGTGGGCGGGGCTTGTTATTTCCTCAACTGATTTCAATATGGCTGCCAGGCAGCTTTCTCATTTTACAGCTAAACAGTATACTATAAAATGTATGTGAGAAATAGGCTTATTTGATCAGCGCTGCCTAGTTTGAACTTTTGATCGGAGTTCACGAGTGATTGACAGCTGCTCAGAGACGGCAAGGCTCCAGCTCGGCTCTGATTGGTTGTTTTCCTCCAGTCTGGAAATCTTACAGATGTCATTAGGAGCACTGGAGGACACAGAGGAACATGATTGTTTTCAGATCACCTGTCTCATGCACTACTGTCAGGATATAATGACTGTTTTATAAAATTAACTTTTTTCATAAATCATATATATGCACACTGCTGCTTTAATACATAAAGTGTATAAACCGTTAATCTTAAAATGAATAGAAAATGTCCATTCATCCCCAGCTCCTCACCCTCAGCCAATGCATTAAGTGCATCGTTGGTATAATAAAGAAAAGAGATGCTTATAGGAAAACGTCCAAATTCAAAAGCTGAAAAGTGACTTAGCGTGGAAGTCTGCACTGTTTAATAATACTGGAAAGATTAAAATAAAAAAGAACAGACTAAAAAGAAATGTACAAGTATTTACAGCACATAATTAAGTCATACACTTCAAATTTGCATTAGGGCTTCTGGTTTAGAGATGCATAACATTTAACTCACACAATATTTGAGAGCAGACTGTATGAAAAGGCTTGAATGATGCAAAATGGGTGCAAAGTATCATATGCTGCACTATACTCAGGCAACATATCCAGCAATAGTGCTGGATATGTTGCCTGAGTATGTGTGCCTTTCCTCTTTGTTTTTTCACAGATGCCACGACTTAAGTCCTGAGATAGAGGTCATGAAAAAAAAAAAAAATCTCTGAAAGAAAAATTGAAATAGAAACTGAAGAAGAGGAGGATATGTGGGTTTTTTGGGCAAACATCAACAAATTCATTCTCCTTGTGAGGTCTTTGAGATGTGACAGTTTGACAGGTGGAAACCTCAGGAGAGATGCTTCCCATAACCCTGCATGAAATGAAATATGGATTATCAGGAGCTATCCATGAAGGACACTGTTGGCCAGACATGAACTGCACAGTCACTGTGTGCGTGGAGAAAATAATTACATTATCACAGACAATATCGTATGCTTAACTACTCCACCATGCATATCTCAGACCTATTCATTTCTACAGCCGCTGACAAGACAGTGCTGAATACATTACTCATTCACTAAGGCCACGTTCACAGTACAAGTGAATGTGGCCCAAATCCAATTTTTTTGCTCTCATGTGACACAGATGTGATTTTCTCAGAGTAGTGTGGATGCAGAAATCCAATTTGTTCCAATCATATCCAGGCCAAATTCATACGTGGTCCTAAATGCAATATATATCCAATCACTGGCCAAGCAACTGCTGTGAGAACAGTCATATTGGAATTCATGTGTGTATTTCCATCTTGTCCTGCACAGATCAACCTGGTCTTTTAGGATTTTTGTGTCATTTGTACACCATGCAGAAAAAGTACCATAACGTCTGCAGTTAGGTTTATGCAACAAAACCGCTTAGTTAGGTTTAGGAAACCGTCATAGTTAGGGCTTCAAATAAGTACGTTAACTAAGTAAAATATGTATGGAAACAACGTCACATGAATACAGAAAATTATCACAAACGTCACCAATGGAACTAGCCACAGGTCTCAAACACTGGCCTCCTGGTTAAAAGTCCTGTTTGTTGGATCCATCCACCTCCTCTCCTGCCTTTCTCTCTTTTTATTCTATGTCACTAGCTCTGTCCATAGCATATTCACATGGATGTGTTTACATTGCAGTCAGTTGAGACTACATGGTGTAGAAATGACATGCCAGATGCAAGAATTTGTCACATTCAAACTCCTTTTTGAGCAAACGGGTTGCTCTAGGGCTATATCGGATATCATTGTTTAGATTCAAAGCTTTGATTGAGGTTTTCAAATGAGGATTAATATTGATTTTGTGTTATTGTGCTGTTATGGTGCTGTTAGGCCTTGTTCAGATTGCCAGTCCAAATCTGTTGCTTGGCATATCCAGATTGTATCCAGATTGATTTTTTAAACAGCAAAAAAACACACGAAATGTGATTTTTGTAAATAAAATCTATTCCACATTTTAGGTGGTTTGAAATGTGTTTCCAGTTGACTTCTACAGATGCATCTCAGTCTGGATGGTCTGGTCACTCAAATTGGATTTTTAGTGTGGAAGTGCTGAGCAGATTCACAAATCTATGCTGCTACTCGTAGAGAACAACAACCCGTGCACAGACGCTGAAATAAACTGTCTGATGGCCCTATCACTTTCTGTTGCTTCCTCCTAACATTGACATGTAAAACTGCCTCCTCCGTCGTTTACAGATGCCTACGTTGTTACCACAGCAACCCATGAAGCTAGGTGAGTGATCCATCCAGTATATCTACAATCGCTTATCCTGTTCAGGGTTGTGGGGGATGGGGGTCTAAAGCCAATCGCAGCTGACATTGAGCGAAGGTGGGTTACACCCTGGACAGATTGGCAGACTATCACAGGGCTTGGTTGGTGATGTCTGGACACACAAATCCGATGTGATCTTGCAAATAACAGATCTAATTTGAGAAACAAATTGGATTTGCCTGCAGTCTGAACGTAACTTTAGATTGCTGCAAGACTGCCCCATTAACACAGGCATGTGCCTCCCGTTTTGGGTGCCAAGCGGGAGAATAAACAGTTCTTGAACGTAGTGAAAATGTTGATTTTGAAAGGCTAGATGCCAAAAAATACAGATTGAGGAGAAAACAACAAGAGCGGTAAACAGGAAGAGAAGGTGGAGGGTTAACTATTGCATGCAATGTTTCTGTACAATGATAATATTTCAAATGTCAGTGCTGGATAGTGTAAACTACAGAAGAATCTCTTTCTCTCATGCAGAACTATATGTGGCATTATCAGATACTGATAATATTTGTTACCTGACAAAAATACTTTTTCTATATCACTGAGTTCTTGTGTAACTCCGTTGTTAAAGGAACAGTGTGTAACATTTCTGGGGACCTATTAGCAGATATGAAATTTTATACTCATAACTACATATGTTTCTATTAGTGTATAGTAACCTGACACCAAGAATGGTTGACTTTCCATTAGTTAGAGTGAGCCCTTCATACCTACATAGGGAGCGGGCTCTAGAGAGATCCTTTTGTGTTTTACGTTACCTGAAGGCCACCGTAGTTCTCTGACATGCCTTGCAATCTGGGGTTAATCAAATATCACATTTATTTACATGGAGCTAAAATTAACACTGAATTATGTTAAATAATGTTTGCAGAATGAGTTAATGAAGCCTGAGGTTTCAGTGTCGCGTGCTTGTATGACACAAACAGCTGTGCAAAAACATTGCCGACATAAACTTATAATTTCTAGTTAAAATTAGTATCCGCTCTTCATATGACATACTGGCTTTGCTCCCTAACAGCTCTCAATAGGTTATAGCTGTACCCACTTGCTGTGACACTGACACTGTAATTTTTATCTCAACTGATCAAACCGCCACTGTAGAGTCAATCACAGTGCTCTGCAGGAAGGCGATTGGGTGAATAGCCCACTATGAGTCATAAGCCCAAGCGAGCAGCAAGTCAGCGCCCACTCATCAGTGAAGTGAGAGGACCAGGACGCCGCGGTCTTAATCACAAGTCCCAAGATGAATCATAAGTTCAGTGCTGAAACATCATGTACTTTACTTTAATTCCAGGGGGAGTCAGAATGTCAGAACAAGCATCGCTGTGTTAAAATGATGTGTCATTTCCACACTCAGTTAACACAGAAGTTAGTTTACTCTAGAAGCTTGTAGCCCCAAAAGCCAGCAGTTCAGGAAAAGGTGCCATGACATTTTTAACTACAATGCTTTTTGCTTGGGTTTAATCTGCTTTACGGTTATTAAACAAGATATTCTGGCAAAATCCACAATCCATTGTTGCAGTCTTCTGCTGTGCTTCTAATCCATGATGTTATTTTCTGATACTTATATCTTTTGATCTTCTTGATATCTTTTATCCCTTGATGCTAGTGAGCTCAAACGTAGTGACAACACTGGTAATGCATTGAAAATTAGTACAATTGTTCCTCAAGAGGCGATAGTATGTCGCTGTAGTGCCATTCTGCCCACAGTCCAACCTGAGAGGACGTAAAAAACAGTGGTAGTTAATAATACGTCTATGGTCATCTGTGTTTTTGTTTGTTTATTGGATTTAGGGCTGCACAATTTTTAAAAGTTATCTAACTGTGATAATTTTGCCTAATTTCAATTACAACACAATTTGCAATGTTAGAGGGAATGATAATTTTTAGATTAGATTAGATTCAAAGTTATTGTCATTGCGCACATCTCAAGTACAAAGCAACAAAATGCCGTTTACATCCAACCAGAAGTGCATAAGCAGTAATAAATAACATATGATATGGTATATCCAGAGTGCTGAAGATATATGAATGATATATAAAAATATAGTGAGTATCTATTATGTTTGTCAGGTATGTACAGGTTATGAACAGGACAGCTATGACTATGTTATTACATTATGTACAGTAGTGCAAATAGTATTTATTAAATCGTATGTACATAATATTTATATAGAGTAGTTCAATGATATGGTGTGAAAGGATGAGGTGCAGTAGTAAGGTGTATTGAGGTAGTACAGTTGGGGGGGGGGGGCAGAGTTCAGCAAGGAGACAGCTGTGGGGAAAAAGCTGTTCCTGAACTTGGTGGCACTGGTCCAGAGACTCCTGTAGTGCCAGACGATCCACCTCCTCCCTGTAGGCCGACTCATCGTTGTTGGTGATAAGGCCAATCACTGTGGTGTCATCCGCAAACTTGATGATGGAGTTGCTGATACCATGTTCAGGTCTGCAGTCATGGGTGAAGAGATAGTAGAGGAACGAGCTCATCACACAGCCTTGTGGTACGCCGTTCAGAGGGAGGGTGGAGGAGCAGTGGTGGCCTAATTGAACCTGCTGTGGCCTGTTGTTTAAAAAGTCCAATAGCCAGTTACAGATGGAACCACCAATGCCCAAGTCTGTGAGTTTGGTGATGAGTTTAGAGGGGATGACAGTGTTGAATGCTGAACTGAAGTCTATGAACACCATTCTGGCAGATGTGTCTTTATTGTCCAGGTGAGAGAGGACAGAGTGCAGTATATCTTTTGTGCTCCTGTTCTTGCGTTAGGCAAATTGGTTTGGATCCAAAGGCAGGATTTGAGATGAGATAAGACCAACTGCTCTAAGCACTTAGTGATGATGGGGGTGAGTGCTATTGGCCGGTAGTTGTTGAGACAAGTTGGGGTGGAGTATTTTGGCACTGGCATGATGGAGCTTGATTTGAAACAGGCGGGCACAACATCATGGGCACAGGACAGGTTAAATAAGTCTGTCAGCATACAAGCCAGCTCCTCAGCACATGCTCTGAGCACACGTCCGGGAATGCCATCAGGTCCTGCAGCTCTGCATGGGTTGATCCTGCTTAACACTGGTGTGACATCAGTGGGGGACAGTGTTAGGGGCTGATGGTCAGTGGTCAACTCTGTCTTGGTTGCAGGTTTGTGGTTGTCCTTCTAAAAACGAGCATTAAAGTTGATAAGCTTGTTGGAGAAGGAGATATCAGAAGAAGGAGGGGAGAGGTTGATAAGTTTGTAGTCAGTAATGGCCTGGATGCCTTGTCACATATGTCGGGGTGCTCTTCCACCTTTAGCTTGTGGCATTGCTTGGCCTTCTTGGTGCCCTTCTTCAGGTCAGCCCTGGCTGTACTGTAGGCTTGTGCATCTCCCGATCTGAAGGCGGTGTTGGGGGCATTCAGCAGGAGACGGACATCCTTGTTCATCCAGGGCTTCTGATTTGGGTACATGGTGATCCATTTCTGGGTGGTGACGCTGTGTATGGTGGTGGAGATGTAGTCCAGTACAGAGGAAGCATAGTTGTTGATGTCTGGGTGGGGGTGACAGGTTGGTTGTGTGGCAAACATATTCCAGTTTGTGTGTTTGAACCAGTCCTGTAGCACAGAGTCAGATCCCTCAGGCCACGCTTTTATTGTTCTCACTGTGGATTTCACACGTTGGATGAATGGTGAATATTTGGGGGAGAGAACAAGAAAGAGGTGGTGTGATTGTCCTGTGTTGGGGAAGGGTGAAGCTCTGTGAGCTCTGGCTATATTGGAATAAACATGGTCCAGTGTCTTGTTCACTCTAGTGTGGCAGGAAACATGTTGATGAAATCTGGGAAGGACTGTCTTCAGGTTGGAGTCATTAAAGTCAACCAAAACAACAAAAGCAGCCTCAGGGTGTGTTGTCTGATGCTTGCTAATGGCTGCATGTAGTTCTTTCATTGCAAGCTTAGCATTAGCATTCGGTAGTGTGTATACAGCAGTAACTACAACTAATGTGAGTTCTCTTGGGAGATAATATGATCTACATTTGACCATGAGAAACTCCACATTAGGTGAGCAGTGTCTCTCGGTGATAGTGCACCAGGTTAGTTGCACAAATGCACAACTGGCTAATGGAAACTATATGCTGAATTAATACAGCTCAGAAAAAGACCATAAATAGTATTGAAAATAAGTTCTGACTTTATGAAAATCTTGAAGAAGACCTATTACTTTTATTTTCAGATGCATAATTTTCAAAACATGCTTTACTTTTTTCATACCAGCTGAGCTCTTTTCACCCTCTGGCTGAAAACCAAACTCTCTGGACTCACTTTGGTCCACCTCCGCTCCTACTAGCTTTGTTTTTAAGGGAGTGCCAAACTCGCCACTAAGCAAACTGTGTTACTTAGTGACATCACCATGTTACAGGCAGGACTTTAAGCAAGGCGTTCCAGGCCGCTCAGAAGCAGAGTTTCTATGGGGGGAGTAACTCCCTTGTGTGTGGACTTAAGTCTTTTACATGCACAAAAAAACTACATAAAACACTAAAGGAAAGGGAAGCAGAACAAGCATAATTAGTCCCCTTTAATAAGTATAACTTTAACCAACTTGCTAATGTATCCTTATTATATTTGGCTTTTAAAATGTTCCCAGTTGGTCTCTTTCTTCTTTATATTTGAGCAAAATGTCGAAGCTCACTTCAATGCTCTCTGGCTGGTCTACTATAGTGAACGTCCCAGTGCTCCTCTCTGCATCAGTGGACAACATCTGGAGCGGTGACCTCTGAGACGGAGCTCAATGGACGTTCAGCAGCACCTTCTGTTGCTTTTTGCGCATACATGAAACTCTGTCTCTGCTCTCACCCACATATGTGTGTATGCATGCATGCAGCCGCCTGGTAAAACATCCCGAAATGAGACCTCACGTATACACTCATCCTCACACCCCCCTCTCCCTCCCTTCAGGCCTGAGCGTCCCAGCCTCCAGAACCTGCAGATGAAACAGAATATTAACTCCGTGTAAATTGGCATTTCTCCCCCGTCTCCTTCCTGCATTCCTGACCGTACGTCCCTGCATTTCCCTTCGGTCTCAGATATTGAGTGCGTTGTGAAGGCGCAGCACGGGAGGATGGATCGGAGGAGGAAATGTGTGTGAGGAATGTGGAATGCTGTGCAGCGGTTAGTGAGATAAGTGGCATTTGTGTTTCCTCCCGTGGCTAATTATGCTATTTATACCACAGCAATAGAGGAGACGCTCTGAGCTGGTACACCAAGATTAGTATTCTCACTAACATTGTTTATCCTCCTGAAAGTGATAACAGCACACACCTCTTGCTTTAGGGGTGATAGCTGTGTTTGGGTCTGTGTGTATAATTTGACTGTATGTCTGTTTGGATGTAAATTTATGTTCTCAATTTGTTCATGTACAGTGAAATAATATTAGCTAGATGACAATGGTAGACTTATTTAATCATAATTTTTTAATAACATGGTTGTTTTCAGAGTCTAACATCACTTATCTTAATTCTTCTTGATGAACGAGTAACAAAAGATCCTTTTTTTTTTTTTTTACAGTATTTTAGGAGACAATTTCAGTTGCAACAGCCAGCTGATCCTTCTCAGAGAAAGTACCAGAAACCAGCACTAGACAGTTTGATACAACCTCACCTTGCAGACATGACAGCCAGAAATAGCCCACTTCTTAAGGAAGTATGTCTGTGAAGCCCTGCCTCAGTGGAGCAGAAAAATATTACTTTTTTCTTGGCAAATTCAACATGCGTTATTGCAAGTCTAGAGCCAGAAAAAGCACAAAAAAATACATATTTACATAAGGGCTGTGAACTGACTGAAATACTTACTAAGCACATTTGTCCATAGTAAATTATGATTAATTACAAATTAATAATACATTTGTATCTGTTAAAAATGCATCTTAAAGGGAGCTTTTTCAAGTATTTAATGCTTTTATCAACATGGGAGTGGGCAAATATGCTTGTTTTAGGCAAATGTGTGTATATATTTATTACTGGAAATCAATTAACAACACAAAACAATTAGAAATATTGTCTAGAAACCGTCAAAAGTATTGCATTTAGCACAAAAAATATCTCAAGCTCAAATCATCACATGGCAAACAACAGCTGTCAGTGTGCTGACTTGACTATGACCTGCCCCAAACTGCATGTGATTATTATGAAGTGGGCATGTCTGTAAAGGGGAGACTTGTGGGTACCCACAGAATGCACATATTTTGAGGTCAGAGGTCAAGGGACCCCTTTGAAAATGGCCATGCCAGTTATTCCTCACTGAAATTTAGCTGGTTTAGTTTGTCAGCTGTAAGATCAAAACAATGAGCTGAAAGATGCTAAAACATTTTGTAGAAGGGGAAATGCAGATAAGGATGATAATTATGTATTCGAGTGACCCCTTTAACATTACACACAACAATTTCATCAGTTGTATTGAATATCAGTTACAGCAGTTTTAATGTCATGGCTCAGCAACACACATTGGAACATAACTCACTTCGTCCTGCCCTCATTGCACATAATGACGATGATCTGTGGTATAGGAGCAAGTTGCTGCAGAATAGCTGCAAGAAACGGATGGAGAGATAAAACTGGCTTTAGTCTGTTCAGAATAAATGTCACGCTGCATCTACAGTATATATTACATCTGTATTTAATGCATATTTTGATAGACTGCTGCTGCAGTGTCCCTCCATTCATCACAAGGACAAATTGGAAAATTCACATTTTGTCCCTTCCCTTTTCACACAGTATGCTAAAAAGCTGGTGAAGTGACTTGACAGCTCCAGATAAAGTCTACCTTGCTGCAACACTGAGTGTTTGTATTTTTAGTGGTTATACTGCACTAGATGCAGGAAAAACAATGCACACAATGACATGAGCGATATTCCCAAAACTAACTATTATCTTTCTTGCAATTCAATATGCAGGGTCAGTGAAAATGAAGCCCAGGCAGCTCTCTCCCTGATGGGCCATCTGAAACACTTTTTCAATTTTGACAGGAATGTATTGTATATTCTACTACTACTGCAGTGCAGCTCGCTAACTTTATGCAAAGGCTGTCAAGAGCTTGGGATGAATTAACATATTGTTACTTCTCCCCTGTATTCAGTTCAGTTTGAACCAAGACATAATATCCCATGAGAAAAGACTTGTTGCTGCTTAGAATATACTTTGTTAGACAGATGAAACTAGACACCATCTTGCACTGGAATCACACCAGCCGTGACACCAAATTGGACCAGGGGCGTAAAGTGTGTGTTTGGGTGTCTACTTCCGGCGCCCCTGCTCAGACCAAACTCCATCTTTCAACTCCACCTTCATTTTAATCTTAACTACACACCTGTAAATTTTCAAGACTGCTGACAGATAGAACATAATACCAGAAAAGAGTTGCCGGTAGAAGGAAGAAGGAAGAAGAAACCTTTATTCAGTTACATACATGAAATCTGACCTCTGCATTTAACCTATCATAAGTATTTTAGCAGCAGTGAGCTGCTCAAGGACACTTCGACAGGCAGACTGTCGTAGCCGGGGATTGAACCGTCAGCCTTGTGGTTAAAGGATGACCCACTAAAACATGCTGATGTTTAGTAGTGAAGTTAACATGCAACATTTGCTAATTAGCACAAACAACAAAATGCAGCTGATGGTGATGGGAATGTCATATCTGAAGGTATTCTGTCATAAACCAAAGTATTCGACAAACTGAAATTTTAACACAATGATGGCGCTATAGATTAAAAGTTACAGTTCATCCTGAGGGGAATGTCTGTACCAAACGTCATGGCAATCCATCCAATCCATAGTTGAGATATGTCACTATAAACAACAATGTCAACCTTCTGGTGACACTATAGAAAAAACAAAAAAATAATTTAGATAATACAGTGTGGAACAAAGTGGTGGACTGACCAAAAAAAACAACAATGCCACCTCTGAGCCATGCCACTAACATGGCTAAAAACTGTGTATCCTACCTCCCTCTCATTTGTCTGATAGCAAATCTTTATATTATTTATATTTACCCCTGCTTCTTCCAGGCTCACCTAGAATTGGCTACCAGCGGGCATGATAACAGGCTAAGCCAGATATTCTGCATGAGGCTCAGAGAATGTGCAGATAGCACAGAGGCCGTGCCAGATATGGGCACTCAGAGTAATCTGATATGCATGTTGCAAAAGGCTTGTAGTCACATTTTCTCATATATTGCTCATGTGCTGGAAAGAATCCTTTACAGTGTTACGCAGTAACCTACGTTACAGCTCTAATGGGTGTATATCAAGTATAGTTTAATTGTAGTTGCATAGGAAACAGATAAACTACACATCTCGTAGCTGGAGACCTGAGACATGTAGCCACAGCGCAGGACAGTCTTTCTATCAAAATCACTCCCACTGTCTGTCCTCTTCTTAGTTCAGCTCCTCAGTCTGCCATAGATGGTGTTGTAGAAGGTAGATAATGGATTTCGTAGCGGCTCACTGTGATAAAAGCCGACACAGCTGCGTCATGTGGTCTTATCGGCTCTTTGTGTTCAACGGGCAGGACAGATCATCCCACAGCAACAAGAGAACCCCATTGTCTCATTTTTCCCCCTCTCTGAAAATGAATTACCGAGCAAGATTTTAAACCATTCCTCCACAAATTCTGCTACCAACGAATCATGCAGTTTTCTGTTGCCTTTTATATTTGAATGTTACGGAAGAGCTAAGCCTGAATGCCTTTTTAAAAAGAAAAACATTACAAAGTCTGGCTCAGGCGAACGAGAATTACAGCAAATCGTTCGTAAAATTAAACTGTAACAATATAGCAAACACAATTTAATTTTGTGTCAGGGCCATAAATTGTGTCTACCCTACATGAGCTGATTTGTTTTCATGTCGTTTGGGCTTGTTTCAGGTTCTAAGCACAATTTAATCAACCATTGCCGGTGCATAAAACAAAGACGACTGTGGTTTGCAAGACAATAGCAAAAACACAAATTGGATTTTCCATTTGCTTGTACAATTAAACAGTTGAGCTGCTGATTAACACTTTTCAATTTCCTCCTCCAGCTGCAGCTGCTCTCTATCCCACCCTTCCTTTGTCTCTATGCCTATCGATCTATCTATCTATCTATCTATCTATCTATCTATCTATCTATCTCAACACATTATTACCATTATTTTACAGAAAAAACCTCCTGAAAATAATAAAAATCTAATGCAAAAGGATTGCAGCCACCTGTGCTCACTTGTGAATAAGCCTCATTCATATTTCGATAAACTAGAGTGTTGTTCCTCTCACCAAATCCAATCATTACAGTATCACCACTGGCCCTGCATGGCTGATTTGTGTGACATAGGACAATTTTGTTGCATCTATTGCTCATGATTGATGTAAGTTACAAAAATCCATTTTGTTGTTTTTCACAGACAATATGAAAACACAGGAGGTGTCGGTATCGACTGCTGGCCAATAGATAATGTTATTGGAAGTGTAATAATTCTTCGTTGGCATGTGTATAAGTGATTAAATTAGTTTTCTGTCAGTTGTTGCTTTCTCATTTGGGTCTCATGCTGCTCTGAAGCAGTGCAGCTTATTATTGTTTAATAAAAAACAAATCAATTTGCTTAATCCCTATGTTATTGTCTCCAAAAGCTTTCCCTTGGTAAGGCAGTGGAAACACTGTCTCATAATTGCAATTTGTACACGCTACTGACATAAATATACAGAATATGACCAGCATTTTAATAAATCAATAAGGTTGAATGACAGTTTAATGAAAGCAATGTGACCTTATGGGAAGGCACATGCACCACAGGTTTAACTTTGGGAAACAGATTTTCGCTTCAATTATTGACCCATCGTTGATGTGAAATAGTTGTTATGTTAGAAAAACTATGGTAATGGTAGCATTTAGGTTTAAGCAACAAAACCACTTAGTTAGGTTTAGGAAAAGCATCATGGTTGGCTACGTATGTAAACAACATAACATAATAATGTAACATAAGAACGTAAAACACGTCATTGATGTCACTGAAGAAACTAACATAACTAATGTAACTTCACATTAACTCAACCTTTTGCGTATTATTAACACAATGTCATACGAAACAAAACTGTCGCGTTATGTTTAGGCAACGAAAATACCGTAATGGTTGCAGTTAAGTTTAAGAAACAAAACCACTTAGACGGGTTTTGGAAAAATATCATAGTTGGACTTAAATTAGATATGTAAACTATAAAATACGCAAGTAAACAACGTAACATAAGTGCTGAAAACACATCACTAATGTGACTAACATAACTAACGTAACTGATGTCACCAATGTAACTAACCAAAATAACTTGACTTTTCATGTGTCATTTAACAGCACGCTGTTAACATGAAACGGTCACATCATGTTTAGGCAACAAAACTATGGTTATGGTTGCAGTTAGGTTTAAGCAACAAAACCATGTAGTTAAAAATGTCATGGTTGGACTTAAAATAAATAAGTAAACCATAAAATACGTAGGTAAACAACGTAACATAGGAACGGAAAACAAGTTGCAAACATCACTAATGTAACTTCAAAATAACAACACACACAAGACATGAACACTGGTCTCCTGGTTGCTAGCATAGCCTGAAATGACAGTGTGGGTGGCCATCAGGTGGGCCTAGCCTGTCCGATACCAAAGATCTACGTAATCGGTTCTGAAACGCGTATGTTAACCAAAATAGACCCTTAACTACACTTTCCTGAAAGTATCACAGTTTAATCAAACAGGCTTTATCCGTCATCATCATTTAATCTTTCTTTATGCTTGTTCAGCTTTGTTGACCTTATTTTTAGCTGTATTTCTATTTCTGTATGTCCAATGAGATCTAAATAACCAGAGTCAAATTCCTGGTAGCCTATGTGGACGCCTACTCATACCTGGTCAATCAAGTTCTGGCAACAACTGAATCGATGGCAAATGGACTTAGATTTGTCTCTGAAGACATTTCGTCCATTATCCAAGTGGCTTCATCATTTCGTAACCCAACGCAGTGATGCCACTTGGATAAGGGGCGAAATGTCTTCAGAGACAAATCTAAGTCCAGTTGATTTCGATTCAGTTGTTGCCAGAATGAATATGACCTGGATGAATGCATTCACAGACTGGTCAATCAAGCAGATTCTGATCCAACAAGACAAACACTAACAGCATGGCATAACCTGGCACGGCGGCCATATTCACACATGCAGCTGGCAGTAACATCAGCGTTGTACACCGAACAAAAACTGCACCCAATAAACAATAATTGTGAATGAACTTACTTTTGATGATTACAGCAGGCTCGATGTTTAGCATTGACACGAGTCTCTTTCAAAGGAGTGTCGGGCCAGTCTGATATGATGCCCTGATGCTGTATTTTTTCCAACTGACAGTTGAAAAGAGTCTTTCACTAGTAGGCCTACAGCTTACTCTGGGTAGAGTGACATTACGTGTCATTATTACTTGGAGAAACTGGCGCAGGAGAAGGTGTTGGCTGAGAATGATGGCTGAACTTTAGTAGAGATCTCTCCTGATCCTCAGGCTTCTGCTCCTCAATACACAGATGTTTCAGTTTAACGAGTGACTGCAATATCTGACGACTTTCAGCCGATGCATCCGTATACTCACAGTAACTCTTATGTAACTGCCTGATGTAGATAATAAACACAGACGAGTATTTGTTTAAAATGGATAAAGTAAAATTCAAGGCTTTCTGTTTGTGTTTTCGACAGCTGCCGTCAGTGTGAGCAATCAAAGACACCAACTGTGCACTGATTGAAAGAGGAAGGATTGCTCACAATCTGGCACTTGTTAAATGCACTGTCACTCAAAAAAATCGGACCGATCACGTAGCTTAAACAAATAGCCCTGACTGCTATTCACTGGATGATTCAGCAGAAAGGAAGCCTTCTGATTGGGTGGGCCTCAGTGCCAAGTGGGTGGACCCAGGCTACATGGTTTGTTTGAAAAATACTGCTTGTTAAAGGAGTGTATTATATACTTAGTCAAATGTATACCTATTAATATTGTGCCAAATGTAAAAATGAAAAACACACATTTGAACTACAATAATCCTTTCTTAAGTTCAGCTGGAGTTGCACAATCCATCCACATTGGAAAAAAACAAACATACTGGTCCATTTACCCGTACAGTACAACCAGATGGTGAAATTTTTTCCTGCCAGAAATTTTGAGTATCCACCTCTAAGATTTCTGCTGCCACCTCAATACAATGAAGGAGAATATAGGAAAAGAAATATGTTTTTGGTGCTCAAAGCATACGATTTCTTTCCCACATCTATTGTTTTACACTGGGCTGGCAGCAGATGTTTCAGGGATAGAAACTGCATTTTAAATGAATGATTAGACATTCAGGAAATATGCTTCTTCACTTTCTCGCCAAGAGTAAGATGAAGAGATTGATACTATTCGTGTCTGAATGCTAAATATTAAGCTAGACCAGTTAGACTTTTTCATTAAAATGTAGCCATATTATTACTTCTCATTTTAATTTAGATTTTTAATAAGACATGCCTATTTAAAGACGCAGTCTTTGAATGTAATCCAATACACTTTTCTACAAATTTAGTGACTCTCTACATAGCTGCCGGTTCTGTGTGCACAGCAAAAAAAAACAACCACAAATTAGGTGATCATACACAACCTTGGCTCAGTAAATTGGAAACAAACAAAGTGGCTACGGCTATACCGCATGCCATTTTTTTTTTTTTTTTTTTTTTTACATTCAAAGCTTCTATTGAGGTTTATCTGTCTGTTAATGGTGTGAGCCTCCCTTTGGTTGTGTTTGCAGCAAGTGAGTGAGAAAACAGTTTTTTGACCACAGTGAAAATGTTTTTTAAAAAAAACAACAAATATGGATTGAAGTATAATATTTTGTGAGATAAAAACTTTGAAAATGATTACTTCTATCGCTATTATTTTCAATAAATTTTGCCTGCTGTGTGTATGAGTGTCTTTAAAAATTGATATAACGAACAAGTTTATAGATTATGCAAATATAAAGGCATGGAGAGAAAAAAATACAGACACAGCACCTTCAATGCCGTCACTTTTCATGTCAACACACACAAAGCAGTGACAGTGCCACTAAAAACTTTGCGGCCGTTGTGCTTAAACAGGCAAATATGAACAATGTAGTTTCTTTCATTTTGACAGACTGGAGGCCTTGGAGAGCGTCTGGTGCCGGCACAAAAGGAGAGCATGCTGTGGGATTTGCAGGATTGGGAAAATCCCACATTCACAAAGTCTGGTAATTCCAGTCTCCAGTGTGGCAGCTGAACGCAGGTTCAGCCTTCAATACTAAATTAAAATGACCACGAGAAATCATCTGTCTGAGACACAAGTGAGCACCCAGTTTGAGTCCTACTACTCCTAAAACTGCGTAGGATGGGTTAAATGCAGAGGTCAAATTGAATGTATGTACCTTTATGTACTGTATATGATGAGTCCAATAAAGTTTAAGTATGTGCCTGCGAGCTTTCTTGTGATATAAATGATGCAATTAAAGTGTAGAGGGCAACTACAATAATTGAACGGTACTATAGCCCTCCTAACACATGCATTCAAACATAGTCTACTCAAAAGTCTTTGACAGCCTTCCTAACAATCTCAACTGTTCACACACAACCCCAACGTTACATTCACTGACTCACACACAGCTGCCAGTCCACACACTCCCAACACACACTCAGTGTTTTGTCCGAGCGCGATAAGGATCTGGTGAAGGTCGTGAGAGGGATCTCATTCTCAGCAGAGATGAGCCCGCTGATAGTGTCCGTCCTGCGGGCAGATTAGCCCAGTCTGATTCCACTGCCGCCCCAGTCATCCCAGTGGTGTCATAGCTGCAGCGCTGATGCTATCGCGTCCAGCCAGCCACCGATGACCCTTAAAGCACATTAAAGATTCAATTTGACTCAGCGTCATGCACAGGAAGGAGTGTGAAGAGGACGAGGTTGCGTGCAGATGTCTGAGTGTGAGTCTGTGGTTTTGTGTTTGGATATTTTTTTTTAAAAGGATGAATAAAATCTGAACCTGCTTCACATTTGCTCGACTGGGAGCTGCCAAGTACAACCAAAGTTTTCTGAGCAGCTCAAGTGGAGTAATTCTGGGATTGCGTTTCGCTTGAGGCACATCAAAGCTGGTTGCTGAGGGAAGGGAGAGTATTTCCCAGCCAGCCTGAAACTCAAGAATAATAATCTGGAGGTCAGAAAAATGCTTCCACCGACAGCCTGAAGGTGAAAAGACAGACATCAAAATGGGAGAAACACTGTCTTGTCTGCGGTTATCGTAGCTATTACAATGTGGAAGTTGGTGTTGAAAGAGAGGCTGTTTTTCTTTTGACGAGCCGATCTGTTTTAATCACGAAGCTCTTACGACGCGCAGTGCATCTCCCTTCTTTGAATATCACGTTATCCACTGCGTACAGTTGGTTGTTGTTTCTTTTTTAGACACCACAAAATGACGGGGACAAAAAGTCAAGTTTAAAAATAAAATAGTGGCTAGAAGGTGCTCATTAGAGGCGTTACCAAAGAACAGATTTGTTAAAATGAAAAATCAAGACCCACAACGTTGTTTCGTGATAATTAGACTGCTTTTATTACGCTGACACAAACATTTACAAACATCTTTGGATACAAATACTTGTTTTGGCTGAGGACGAATCATAACCATATCATATGTTTTTGCGTCGTAATTAAGAAGGGATATTGTGAGGGATATTATCCTTTAAGTATGAAAGACCTTTAGTAATGGATTACACAGGTTTATAGAGTGAATTATTTAAAGGTTTTTTGTCTGGCATTTATGAATTGGCACAGGATTAAACTGGAAGTATTCACATTTATATTTACGTTTTGCAGGACTGCAGTGTCGGATTGTGATAATCTCTTTGGTTCTGGTCTCGCTTGTTGTGCTTTTTCCTCATTTTCACAATCCTGCCGCTTAATTTATGTTTAAAAAAAACATTGTTTCTAATGGTGTCAGATGACTTTATTATTTATTTCTTTTTAAATGCATTTGAAACAAAATCCAAGACGCCCTTTTACACATGCTGTGAAGATAAACCTTAAATTGCTGTGGTATAACTAGTGCAGTACTTTTTACTATTTACAATCACAAACAAACTTTATTGATGTGTACTGAACAACATGCAGATAAAAATTCATAAATTCAACACATGACATATCAATATTTTTGCCAACTTTTTTTTTAAAAGCATGCTTGAAGAATTCCAGCCCAGTTAATGGTTGTTACTTTGACAATACACTACCATCAAGACAACATGTTGAAATGGGTGAGAATGGTCCCTTACTACAGTCGAAGTACTGCCTATTTTATTCTGCTGCCCAAATACTGTAAATTAAAGCAGTCTCTCCCTCACCGCGTTTCTCAAGGTCATTTCAAAGTAAATATTGGGTATGCGGGCAGAAGTATGTGGCATTACTTAATCCAACATGTTTACAAATATAAAACTTTCATGGATTAAAAATTCACGATAGAGTAAAACTAAACTTTGCTTGCAGTTCAAGGTGTCAACAGTTGTAAAGATGCCTCTTGGTGTTCAAAGGGGCAAATTGTCATCATCATTCGTCACTTCATTTTTGGCATCAAAGCCACCGTAGTTATCATTACGTCACTTTAGGCAACAAAACTACATAGTAAGGTTGAGGAAAAAACTAGGAATGGGCTGGATTTTCCAATTGCAAGGGGCCACCGGGACAAATTGGCAGCAGGGGTGAGTGGTACAGCTCACATAGGTCAAGTCAATGTTATTAGTATAGTTCAGTGACAGAGAGAGACAGATGCACACAACAGCGGGTTATTGAGAAGCAGTGTCTTAAAGTTAATGTTATTCTCCTTGGTAGGACAACTAGGCTTACATTATACACTGACACTGAGACCAACTCACCAGACGAATAATAAAATAACATCTAACCAATTGAAAGTCAGGACAAAAACATGGCTTTTGAGGCCTCTATGGAATCAGACTGTCTGATGTTCAGAGGGAGGTTATTCCAGAGGAAGGGGGCTTGATAAGAAAAGACCCTTTTAATTGTAAATGGTCACTGGACTTAAATTCACTGTATATAGCGCCTTTCTAGTATTCTGACCGTTCAAAGCACCTTTCACTACATGTCAGCATTCACTCATTCACACACACAGATTCATACACTGATGGCAGAGGCTGCCATACAAGGTGCCAACCTGCCCATCAGGATCTAATTGAAATACTCATTCACATACTGATGGCACAGCCTTTGGGAGCAATGTGGGGTTAAGTATCTTGCTCAAGGACACTTCGACATGTGACTAGAGGAGCCAGGAATCAAACCGCAGACTTTTCAATAGATGGGTGACCCACTCTACCTTTCACTGTGGGAGTGGACAGTCTTGATTGGAATATATGGTTTAAGGAGATCAGACAGAGATACATCCATGGGCAATTTTTGGTTTTGGGCCAATACTGTATTGCAACTCCTGGCGGCGTCACGTGACCCATGCCGGCAAGCCAAACATATTTCTCCCATACACAATCATTGGAAAAGGAGTGGGTGTAAAACTGAATACGTTTATTCAAGCATCACAAACACGCTAAAATTACTCTTGGTATTATCAGAATTTCCTACATTTGGTGTGATAACATTTGGAAAGTCTTAGGAGAGACATATGCTTGACTTATCTTTCCATTCCTCCCATGAGTGGGGACATAACAGGAAGTCAGCCAGCTCGGCCAGCCAAAATCTCTAATGTGCAAGCTTTCAACTGCTGCAGACGGAGTCGATAGCGAGCATGCTCTATGGGCCCAGAAACGCTTTTTCGGCATATGTGCCCAGTGAGCAACTTTCATAGAAATTAATGGGGCACCATCTTTGAATGGGGTATCAGTCCTATTTAATACACCCATTTACATAGATAGCATTCTCTTGCAGCTCTGTAGTGTATGGGCTGTGGTCTAAAGATTTACTGTTTGTGGTTTTTATTCACTATTTGAAGCTCTATGAGACTGTAATGTGCCAATACAGATAACAAGAGTGTGAAGAAGATATGTAGTTTTTTAAATCTTAGACACACTGTATTGTCCGTCCGGTGCAAACAGAATGTAGCACCTGGGTCCTCACACAATCCAGACATGACAGTTAAGTCACTGTATGAAAAAAATTGTTATTACAAAGTCTGACAGCACAGCAGCCGATCCTGTGAATAGCTAAGAGCTCTTTTGACATGAAGTCCATGCAAGGTTTTGTATTTTTCTACATATGTATAATCAGGGCAAAGGTCCAATGTGATATTAAAAATGCATCAGTGCCGGATACATATTCATTTAAAGCTGTCTTGATTCATTTTAGTGAGAGTTGCAAGACACTGTACTGAAAGACCTTCTCATTCTTTGTACCTTGAAGGACTCATGTTTGATAGCAGAGTCTCAACACTAAAGAAAAGACCATTTTGTTGAAAATTAGATATATTCTCTGACCTCTGGGTTTATTTTTTTTCCCGTTCATCTGAACTTTTTCATTTCAAAATGAAACATCATGTTTCTTTCCCCTCAGAGGGCCTGAGTTGATCAAATACCAACTCGTATTCACAAAATGTCTGGCCTTCACTGAGAAAACATTCTCAAATAATGCATTTTGTGATTAAACCTCTCCATTCATGCATACACTCAACGGTCTATACGAGCCCAGTATCAACCTCCGGTAGTGATGGTGGAGGAAAAAACATCCAAACTATCATTTCTGAAGGTTGAAAATAGACAGAGAACATACCGTATAATTGGCTGTTGTTCATTGCTGCCTCTAAATATTACTCATTGTATTTCAGATTTTTTGTACATGCACACAACATCTTAGCATCCTGGTATTGTAGATCCCACTGTTGGAAGGACACTAACATTCTTGAGTCGTGACTAATTGGTTGCGAGCAATGGAAAACCCGATGTTAAACAATGCCCACTGAGCATTATTAACAGGTAATCACCTCATGAGCCAACATTTTCATTTATGTCAGCTGTAGAGTTGACTGACAAGGAAATATTTCCCCTGCTATTTTATTGAGGCAATTTGCTGGTAAAACAAAATCAGCTCAGACGTGCAGAGCTGCATTGTTCAGCTGTAAATTCTCTAGTTTAACATTTTTCCAGGACTCATGATGTAACCCTACCAGCAAGCTTGTAAAATGGTAATTAAAACACTGTGTCAGTGATCAGTTTCCCACTGTTTCCAGTTGTTTGTGGGTGTTTCCCGAATACTGTTTGCTTTACTAATGTCTGGAATTTAATGACTTTTATATACCAACACTATACAGGTCCACTAAAATCTAAAACATTTGTAGAAAAACACACACTAATAATTTACATTGCTGCCCAACAACTGTATGAAAAATGAAGCCTATTGGCCAAACTGTGGAATTACAAATTGGTAAAGTGATGCCATTGGGCCCAAAAAGACTTTTTTGGGAAAAGAAATGTCTGTAAATTAGTTCCCCAGTATAAACACTTAAATAGGCCATCCATCCATCTGCAACCGCTTGTCCCAATTTAGAGGTCGCGGGGGGTGGCCTACCCCATTTGGACTGGGCGAAGAGGGGTTCACCCTGGACAGGTCGCCAGTCCATCGCAGGGCAAATAGAGACAGACAACCATTCTTTCTCACAGTCACACCCACGGGCAATTTAGAGTCCAATTAACCTGCATAGCTTTGCACTGTGCAGGGAGGAAGCCGGAGAACCTGGAGAAAACCCACGCTAACACGGGGAGAACCGAGTTAACTCCAAGTCAATCATTTGAACCTGTGACCCTCTTGCTGTGAG
Source organism: Pterois miles (assembly GCA_947000775.1). Lineage (NCBI taxonomy): Eukaryota > Metazoa > Chordata > Actinopteri > Perciformes > Scorpaenidae > Pterois > Pterois miles. The sequence continues at coordinate 25,182,092 of CAMQGK010000634.1, read as the reverse complement.
GTGACAGCGCAAACCACTACACCACTAGCATTAGTTCATAACAGCTGTAAAATGTTCTAATAACTGAATCCACAGTTATTTCCTTCCCATTTCCATCCCATAATGAAATGTGGGGTTAAAGGAAATGCTACTGAACATGCACGCTGTTAGCAAGCTAAAAAGGTAGAAATAGGTAACAGGTGTCTATTAGCTAAGCTGCAGGAATGTGGTACTTTAGCAAGCTAAGCAAACACAATGCAGCTACAAGAGTCAGGTTAAGTGAGATGAAGTGCAAATAACTTGAGGAATGCAGGGCTGTTGTTAGCCCTGCCTACAACAGTGTCATTGGCCTTTAAAGCCATTCTGAGAGGTTCTTCTGGTTGGTCTGGAGAACAGTGTTGCCAGATCAGGCTGCCAATTCAACAAAAACAGCCTACATCATAACCATGCCAGAAGCCTGTGTAAAACTGTAAAATCATTACATGTGCAATAGAAAACACATCATAAGCATACAAAGCTCCATATCTGCATCAAATAACCAAAGCTGAAATGTTAAATGGCAATGCTAAATAGGCTGCCATCGCAAATTCCCATGTCAGGGTCTGATGATGACATGACGTTAATTTGTGTTGTCTAATGGTGTTTGAATACAGCTCATGCGAATGAAATGTTCTCAAATAAAATGAGTCAATAATATGAGTATGAGGTCACAACAAATTATTATATTTTCACAATATTTTCAAAACTCCCCCAAATGTTGGCAAAAGCAGCCCAAATTTCATCTGCCAACCTAACTTTTTTCCCAGCCCAACTTAATCAAAAGTAGCATAACTGAGAAGAAACAAACTCAATCTGCAACACTGCTAGCGAGAACACAATCCCCATTTGTTGAGGTAGCAGCTACTCCCTTTTAGCTGATGCTAAGCAGCTTTAGCTGAGCAGCTATTTTCTGAGTAACTTCAGCTGTTGTCTGGTTTTTAATTTTAAGGTATAAGGTGTGGCTTGTTGAGCATCTTGTGCTACACTGGCTGACTTTGCCCTTTGGCAGAAAAAGAATTTACAATGTAGATTCTTTAAAAGTACAAAAAAAAGGCATGACTAAATTCACATCCAAGGACAAACAATACATGGGCTCCAGCCAAAGAGTCTGCACAGCTGACTCCAATAACATACACAGACATGGAGGGAAGGAACAGGAGCTGCTGGGTGTGAACACAGCAGCTCTAACACCACAAATAGCCTGGATAGCACTGTGGGCTGAAAAGCTTTGCTATTGGCCAGGTTTGAATATATCAGTGTCAAAAAAAAGCATTGCAGCAGGATGCAAACGTATTGCAAGGTGATACAAAAACTGTTGTGAGGGATCAAAAAAGTGTTTCAAAGAACACTTCCACCGGGGCCCTTAAGGGTATTTGTGATACTCACTGTTGGAGAATCTTAGATCCTGCGTCTTATGGGGATAAAATCCCAAGAATAAAGGTAAGAATTCTTCTTTAATGACATAAGAAACTTATGAGCAAGTTTTGTAAATACAAACTTTTAAAATACAGTAACTGCAAGAAATAACTTGATTTCAAACTGCATATTTACATGAAAAACTAAGATGTTTGCAGAAAGAAGGGATGAAGCAACAAGAGGGGGAACTGTTGTATAATTATGTTGACAGAAAAAAAAAAACCTCACCCTCTAAAATCTTCCATGCATAAAGCATACCCATGTTCTGATTCACATTAATCATCCTGTCAGACTTTGGATCAAGTGCATTTATCATTAATAAATGAGTCAGTGATGGTGATGTGATGGAGGAGGTGTGTGTGGTTTTATGATTTTGTGGTAATTAGATCCTTGAGAACATGAAGGCTGGGATGTAAAATTATAATAGGTGTCACAGAGCAAATATCCAGTGGTCAGCTGGCCAACAGGTAGTTTGAGGCCAGTTTATGTGTACCCGTGTCCAATGTCCATACCTCACTGGTGCTATTGATTGATTTTGTTTTGATTTTGATTTTGTTGTAGTTTTGGCAGAACATCTTGTTGTGCAGGAGGGATGCAAAGTTCACGGTTCAGCGTTTGTGCTTTTTTTTTTTGCAATTTAATGAGACTGTTTGGTTTCTTGGCTTCGGGCAAGACCACCTCTGTGGAGGCCAGACAGGATCTTTGGACAGATCCAGTCCTGTTTGAGTCTCGGCTGTGAACAGAGACAATTCTTGAGGCTTATCGGTTTACATTTTTTTTTTATATTGCTGAATGGAGGAAAACATAACACCCATATTTACATACTGAGGGGAATATTAAAAACATTTCTCAATATGAAAAAAATCAAATGCCCAGAATCTTTAATCAACACATTTAGACAGGTGTTTCTAATAGACAGGTTACTCTGTATTCATCTTTGTAGTCAACAACTGTCTCAAACACTAAATTCAGTTTGTCGAATGATTGTGCTGATGGTTATTCATGGTGGAGGTGAGTCATTTATTAACTAGAATTACAGCCTCATGCTCGTATGCCTCCGCCAACCAGTCAAGTTGCTGTTTATATCCATGTCTGTCACAACTTCAACATTTGTATCCTGTTAGACATTTGTGTGAAATTGTCATAATTACCAGATTTGCTATATGGAAGGTCACAGTGACCTTGACCTTTGACCCTTGACCACCAAAATGTAATCACTTCCTCCTTGAGTCAAGGTGGATGTTTGTCCCAAATTTGAAGAAATTCATCTCAGGCATTCCTGACGTATCGCGTTCACGAAAATGTATGTATGGACGGACAACCTGAAAACATAAAGTTTTATTATGTTTCCTTCCACGGCTGTCACCTGCGTGAGGATATAATAATACATCAATCCTCAGTCTGTATAACGTTATGGTCTGCACATTTTTGCACTTCCTGTTCCCTCCTTTTTGAAGTCAATTGTTTTGTTGAATTTATTTTTAGTTAGACGCCTGAAATAAGGTTATATCACAAGCTTGAATGATTTTAACTTTGTTCTAGGACATAAAATATATCAGTAAATAACCCACTTGTGAATGTGAAGAAGGTGGCACCCAACAAATAGCTAAATGAGACTACTAAACGTCATCATGTCAACTCATCCGCCTTTACAGCCTCCTTGTGTATACTCAACGTTTTTTACTTCTGGTGACTGCATTCATGCTTCAGAAATCACAAAAGTGGTGTCCATTTGTGGAGATTATCTTGCTGAACAAAATGTGTCAGTATCATAACCATTTGTTTGCTATAGAGCTTATTTTCTGCAATGACCAAAAGCACAGGTTGTATACTGAAAACGTGAAACAACACAGCCAACAGTAGCCTTGGTAAACTTTCAGGCAATCTCCTGGTAATCTCTCTCCAGCGTTCTGTCTCCTTATTATTAACTCATCATTTCATCTAAACCAATCAGCCGTTCCTCACCCGTTGCAGCGCTTTCAACGCGAGCAGCAGGAATAAATAGAAACGGGGTGTCTGACAAAAGTTCAGCTCATAACGCCACGCTGCGAATCGCTTCGTCGCTCGCAGACAGTTAGTTCATTTAAATAGAAAACAATGCAATCAAACTGGTTTGTACGGTGTAATATGTAAACTATATATAACTATATATAACAATATGTTAGCCCTCTCTGTGTTGTACACATTATATTCCTCTAGATTTTAATTTTTTTGTGAACCTCCAACTACAATTTTGGTATTGATATGATACCAAGTAAATACAGGGCTAGTATCACCAATACTGATACCAATACTTTTTACTTGAAATGTCATGATCATTGAATAATTTTGTGATTTTGCCTTTAGTTGGTTGATTATGATTATGATAAAACACAGGACCAAGATTTTTGGCAAATAAACAGTTTTTTTATTAACTAACTACAGTATAAAACAATTTACAGTATAAAGATAATAAAATAATGTAACAAAAATATAAATATACCAATAAAAACAACCTAGAGAGAGAGAGAGAGAGAGCAGACTTGGAGAGAAGCTGTGCTCTCTCATATGAACACTGTGAGGAAATTCGAGTAATCTGCTGGACGTATAGAAACTGCTACAAAAGTATTGATCTCATCACACTAGTGTCGATCCGAAATCCCATCAAAAACCTGCACTCCTTTGGCAGCATGCTGTCCTCGATAAACCACAATTCTGGGGTTAAAACTGGGAACATCCCTGATTCCCATCATCAAATACTACATGGCTACAGCTTCTCTGTTCCATTTGATCTGTAATTCTCAAGATCAGATTTTAGGAGATCAGATCAATATCTTATCCTGGAAGCTGCAGTTACTGCATGTGCTACCAACTTGAATATAATGTGGATGTATCTGCTGATGAAAGACTATATAAACTGACATATGAAAGTTGGAAGTGAGCAGAAGGCATGAGCTGTTCTGTAGGATAATCAAACACAGAGGACAGCATGGATTTGGTTAAAAGCGTAACGTGAAATTGAGTTTAATAGCTTCTATGTCTAAAACTGGTGCTCTTCAGCAGCATCCGTGTGTTGTTATGCTGGTTATAGAATCAGATGATTATAATGCTAATTGGTATTTTACATTGTTGGAAAGCCTGTTTATTTACCTTCACAATGATGTTCAACTTGTAAGGATCATGCATTTGTGGGATGAGCAGCACAGCTGATTATGTGTGTAAAGGGAAATTTGCCAAAATTCTTTGCCATTGCTAAAAAGTGTATTTTCCTGTTGACTGTTGTTTTGAGCTCCAGAGCTACTGATTGGTAGCAAATCACCTGATGTCAAAATCATGTCAGAGAAGAGATGTGGTGCCTGATTGGCAGCACCCGGAGCTCAAAGCAAGAGTCAACACCAACAGGAGATTGGCAGAGAATTTTGGCAAATTTCACTTGGGCACAACCCACATAATCAGCTGTGCTGTTCATCCCACAAATGCATCATCCTCACAAGTTGGACATCATTGTGAAGGTAAATAAACAGGCTTTCCAACCATATAAAACACAATGCCAATTAGCTTTGTAACAACAGAGAAATAAACTATCAAACACAAATTTCTAAAGTTTTTTTCTGAGTTTACTTTAGAGTGTACTTTTTGCAGCAAAGTGGCTTTTAGGATGTTGGTAGGAAACAACAAGAAACTAGACTATGTCATCAAGCTACTGCCAGAGTTACTTATTACTACTTATTTAATGGTTAATACCATATATACCCGTATGATGAAGTTCAGCAGTCAGTATGCTGAAGGGTAGATCTCACTACCACTCATCTCCCAGTCTAGACTATAAAAATAATGTATTCTGAAAAGCTTTGTACACATTTTGAGGTATCAAAATCTGTTATAAAGTTGTAGTCTTCAAGTTATAGACTGTATACAAGAAGTGGACGTAGTCATCGTGACATCACCCATTTGTTTGTTTTGAAGCCTCGAATTCGGCATTTTGGCTGTTGCCATCTTGGTTTTTTGGCCGTCGCCATCTTGTTTTTTTGCAACCAGTAGTGACCTGAGTGGGTGGAGGTATGTACAACCAAATACTGATGAAGACATTTTTAGGCAAATGTTACAGTTAACTTTCATGAACTGAAAACACACTGTGATCGCAAGGTAGCCAAGCCCTAAATCATCCCCGGCTTAATGGTCTATTTGACTCTAAATGGGACCATAATCTACTAAATGAACATCATGCTCCATTGAAGATGACATGAAACTAGCAATTTAGACCATAAACTCATGTTTACAGTGTTTACTGAGGTAATAAATCAAGTGAGGAGCAGGCTCATTTTCTCATAGACTTCTATACAATCTTTTTGCAACCAGAGGAGTCGCCCCCTGCTGGCTGTTAGAAAGAATACAGGTTTAAGGCACTTTAGCATTGGCTTCACTTTTCAGACCCAGAGATATCCCACTGCTTAAGCTCAAGCCAAGATAACCCTGGTGACAACATCAATATCAGTACTGACCATAGACTGTATAAAAGAAGCGGATGTAGTCATTGTTACGTCACCCATTGGTTTGTGGACTGCTGTTTTGAAGCCACAACTTCGGTATTTTAGCTGTCGCAATCTTGTTTTACGCAACCAGAAGTAACATTAGAGGGTGGCAATAAGTACAGTTTAACGCGACAAGTTTAAGGCATAGACCTGGAGCTGCCAACCTGTACTGAGAGAGCTCATCCAGAGCCAAAGAAGACATAATACAGTGTTTTCACAGGCTAAGCAGTACCCCTGCAGGTAGTTAACGCCACTTTATATTTATGAGACACTGTAGTTTGACGCCCACATAATGTGACCATGCACACACAAAGGATATTAACTCACAAATGGTACTTACATTAACCAAAGCTATGACATGATCTAATGATGACGTGAGTGTATGGAGAAATAATATTCACTCTAATAACACAGTATCCCACATGTGTGAGGAGCTCAGAGGAAATAAAGAGGCACGAGCCAGAGCTGCGTACGACAGCGTCTTGACAGAGGACACTCGCTCCTTTCCAGGGAGAGACATTATTTATGCGTTAGTGATGTGAAACTAATTGTACTCATCTCCACCTCACATGAGACCACAGAGCTGACATGTTATTTGGATTTAATATACAGAGACATTTACATATACCTGCCAAGTGCACCAAAAAAAAAAAAAAAAAAAAAAAAGCGCAATTGGTGCTTCATGCATGGGCGCTCTGATTGAAAATTTCAAAAAGTGACCGCTGTTTTCTGTTATTTTATGCTTGTGTAGAACTTATTGGTATCTTACAGTTTGAATTTAGAGCACACTGTTTAGTTTTAAGTATCAGAGGATGAAAGGAAGATGTTTACAAGCGCTCAAGTGTGCAGAAATTGTAATAGATGTCCTTGACATGGTGTAGGGGTTCTCAAATGTTTCGCAGCCAGGGACCCCTTAAAAGGGAGAAAAGCTCAAGCTTAATACTTACATGACATTGGAACTATTTGTATTTTAAAGTTTTAAAGTTCAATCTTAATAGTTGAAACTTGTTTGATAGTGATAAACAGACACATTTCAATCTGCCCTGATATTCCAGGTGCTTTGTAAGCAGATGTCGCTTTAGCTTGGCCAGCTTCATGGCTGCGTTGGCTAGGACCTGAAGACACATTTTGGCCTCCCGGCGCCAAACTGTCGCCAAATACTTGCACGCTGGCTAATAAGCTAAACTATGCAGCAGGAGGAATGGTTTGTTGCATCCTGAGTGAAGTGAATGATGATACTTGTCCACATGGGCATTTTTTTTTTTTTTTTTTTTTTTTATTGTGAGAGATTGCCTCGCTTCCCAGCATTGGATGCTTGATGGGCTGCCACCAGACACCTGATGGGACAAACACTTCCCCTCATGGGATGCTATCCTAGCTTTCAAACTGAAACCAACATGGTGGTTCATTTGGGAACTTTCTTCTCTTGTATCATGAAAATAGTTCACAGAAACGTGTTTCTGAAAACATTTCATGCATGAAATAAGCCATGCAGTTGCTGAATCTGTCTTTATTTTGGATCAACAAGACTTAGTTTGAAAGTTTCTCTGGAGTTTCCAGAGGCGGCGGGTCAAGCTGTATGTCCATGAATTGCATATGAGGAGGGACCAACGCAAGGCCTCGACCAGAATGCACTGCATAGCTGCTTACATAGATAATGAATGGGAAGTATGGAAAGGATGGAGGCTGTGGACAAATACTATGATTCATGACATATTGACTTTATGTGTAACAATCATATCAGAGTTTCTATTGGCCCAAAGCTAACACGGGTGGTAATGGACACAATGTGTTTGTTTTATTGCCACAAATGGTCCCATCTGTACATATGTACTTTCAAATGATACAGCACAATTTTAATATTTGTACCAAATCATTTTGGGGACCCCCTGACAAAGGGCTGCGGACCTCTTGGGGTCCCTGCATCCCACTTTGAGAATCACTGACATAGTGAACAGAGGACATAAAGCATCGCTAATCTGGGAACACAAACAGACCCACGTCTTCTGTCTTTTATACTTTGGCTGCTCTCTTGGCTCACGCAACATCGAAATATTAATGTGGCGGAACCTTCCAAAGTGGAAGTCACTGCCCTTGTTTGCTCAAAACAATATCAAACCAGGAAAATAATACAGTGGCAATTTTTGGCAAAACCGGTATGGTAAACTTGGCAGTCGAGTGTGTGCTGTAGCCTCATATCTTCTCCAAACTACTGGCTCAAAGCGTCATCTGGGCAATGGGCTGTGACTGGCAGAGCTCATTGAAAGGAGAGGGAGGAAAAGACAATAGAATGAAATGTGCTGGCACCAGAAGGGAGAAAGTTTGGCTCTGTGTTTCCTCCCCTCTGTTCCGCTCTCAGCTCCAACCCCTACACCCCCGCCAGCGCCACCACCCTCTGTCATCCCACTTGTATCTCTGTCTTTGTCTCCTCTTCCCTCTCGATGCTACACCTCCATTCTTCCCCTGCTGCAGCACAATCTAATCCGAGCAGCCTCACTCTCCTTTGAACCGCCTCACAATTAGGCAAAGAGGAGCGATGCCCTTGATGCATTGTGGTTACAACCACTCTGCTCTGCTGGAGTTCGACTTTGATCCCTTAAAGGCTGGAGCTAAAAGAACGCCGTCCGGCTACAGTAAAGTGCGCTTCAACGGGCACCGCCGCGCAGATGCGCCGCATTCAGATCGGTCTGACAGCACCCCGCCCCTGAGGCCTGGTGTCAAGAAGATATGGAGAGGAAATCACTATATCACTCCCACTCTTAAAAAAAAAAAAAAAAAAGATGGTAAAAAGTGTTGAGGCAACAAAACAAATGGTGGCATCAATATTTTAAACGCTGTCGTTTTTGGGGTAGTTCTCTTGACACTGTAATCTAGCACTTTACCTGACACACTCTGGCAGGATGGGCCGGATAAACCCTGCGTGGATAGAGAGCGATGTAAGCGGCTGCAATAACAGCATCCTTTGAAGATTAGAGTGACTGGTGAGCGTAGTAAATTGCTCTCCCCGTGTTCCTCGGTGGCAGAGACAGTTGTGGAACATTTGTCGCAGATCTCTTTGACAGAGAAATGTTTGACTTTCTTTAGAAAGGGGCGACAAGCTTTCCTTCCCAAAAATAGCATGTTGAAAAAGTCTGAGAGGAATGTACTTATTTTAGTCCAACACCGAATTCAAAATACGGACTAGAAATGATGATGTTTATTCTGATCCATTACCAGGGTCTGCTGTTGGAGCAGAATGGATTATTGTTGAGACAACACAAATTATGTTTAGTTTGATGACCGTATATTGAAATGTCATTAAGTAAATATATAATAAAAAAAAATCAAAGAGAAGTACAAAAAAAGAAAATGACCCAAATTTGAGAAAACAAGAAACAAAACATACCTGCCATAATTTGTCTTCCTTATACAGAATAAACAGAAAACTACTGTTGAGGCAGAATCAGCAGCATTAAGTCCACTCAAGGAGGAAACGTTACAGAGATTTTACCTTTTAATGCTTGTTTTTTGTTTTCTCTAATGTGCACCATTAGAGAAAACAAGAAACAAAATAGAGAAAACAAGGAACAAAATATGCACCATGTCAGGTCTCCCAGATCCTAGGTCATGTTTTATTTTTTGTCTTTCCATTTATCATTTTCATTTCCTGTTTTATTTTGACATTACTAACCAGCCCTCTCGTTTCAGATCACTGCACTTCCTGCCCTCATGTGTCTCCACGCCCCCTGACCTACTTTTCATGGCTTCACCTGTGTCTGATTGTCAGCCCCGCCCCTGAATGTGTCCACCTGTGTCTCGTTGATCTCTCCCCCTCTAGTATATAAAGTGTGTCCTCCCTTCCTCATGCTGATAGCTTGTATTTGATCCTTTTGGTAATTTTCATTCCAGTAGTTTTTCCTCGTGTTAGTCTCTGTGTGTTTTTGAATCTTTGCCTGTTTTTGACGCTGCTTCTTTACCTGTCGAGTTTTGGATCTGGTTGCCTGTTGGTCTGTCTTCCAGTGTACCGAACCCTGCATAGTAAAGACTGTTTGATCTTTTTTCTGAAACTTGTCCTGTCCTTCACTGAACACATTCGTAATACACCATTAGAGAAAAGAAGGAACAAAATGTGCACCATTAGAGAAAAGAAGGAACAAAATGTGCACCATTAGAGAAAACAAGGAACAAAATGTGCACCATTAGAGAAAACAAGGAGCAAAATGTGCACCATTAGTGAAAACAAGGAGCAAAATGTGCACCATTAGAGAAAACAAGGAGCAAAATGTGCACCATTAGAGGAAAGAAGGAACAAAATATGCACCATTAGAGAAAAGAAGGAACAAAATGTGCATCATTAGAGAAAACAAGGAGCAAAATGTGCACCATTAGAGAAAACAAGGAACAAAATGTGCACCATTAGAGAAAAGAAGGAACAAAATGTGCATCATTAGAGAAAACAAGGAGCAAAATGTGCACCATTAGAGAAAACAAGGAGCAAAATGTGCACCATTAGTGAAAACAAGGAGCAAAATGTGCACCATTAGAGAAAACAAGGAGCAAAATGTGCACCATTAGAGGAAAGAAGGAACAAAATATGCACCATTAGAGAAAAGAAGGAACAAAATGTGCACCATTAGAGAAAACAAGGAACAAAATGTGCACCATTAGAGAAAAGAAGGAACAAAATGTGCATCATTAGAGAAAACAAGGAGCAAAATGTGCACCATTAGAGAAAACAAGGAACAAAATGTGCATCATTAGAGAAAACACGGAGCAAAATGTGCATTAGAGGAAAGAAGGAACAAAATGTGCACCATTAGAGAAAACACAGAGCAAAATGTGCACCATTAGAGGAAAGAAGGAACAAAATGTGCACCATTAGAGAAAACAAGGAACAAAATGTGCACCATTAGAGGAAAGAAGGAACAAAATGTGCACCATTAGAGAAAACAAGGAACAAAATGTGCACCATCAGAGAAAACAAGGAACAAAATGTGCACCATTAGAGGAAAGAAGGAACAAAATGTGCACCATTAGAGGAAAGGAGGAACGGACCGGCCATGTGAGCAGCGTGTGGCGGCTGCCTCGCTGAACGGCTGCGTGATTCGTGCATCGATTGTGCTCACCAGCTGTGTTTCAGCTGCTGCTCCTGTCAGCCCTTTTGTTCTACATAGAGTCTGCCTTTCATCATGGCTATTTCAATCTAAGTGACATTTATATTTATTTTAGACAGGAAAAGGTTAAGAAGTGTATATTCATTTAAAAATAATAGCAGTAATCTACAATTAAAACGCAATGCTTTATTTATTCATGGAGCCCTGCATGCATTTCAAAATAAAAGCCTTGTGTTAAAATGTTGGAATGCTGGTATGTTCCTGTTTTATTTCATGTCTCGTTTCACTTCCTGTCATGCTGCTGGGTTTCTGTTGTTTCCTGTTTTACTTCCTGCCTTTGTCTGTTTCCCGCCTTTTTGTGACTGTCTGCCCTGCCCTAATTTGTTCCACCTGTGTGCCATCAGCCAGCACTCCTTGAGTTTTCAGCCATGTTTCCCCCTCAGTCTTTTTCAGGTCTTGTGACTCTCCTGGTCCTTGTTCCTCTTGTGTCCTCTGGTTTGTTATTTAATTGTTTGGTCTCGGTTTAGTTTTCAGTGTATTTTCTTTGTTTTGGACACCAGCTTCAAGATTAAAGATTACATTTTGTTGAATTTAGCAGTCTGCCCGGCTTTCCTGCATTTGGGTCCACCATTTTGCATCACCACAACACATTGTTCACCATTTTCTGACATTTTATAGACCAAACTCAATTAATCAACAATGAAAATAAATGTTAAATTACACCCTATCATTATTGATGTTCATCACTAATGATCACTAAACCAGCTGACCTGATTCTATTAGTCTGGAAGCTGAAACACCATTTCAAATTCATCATGTGCCATACAGTAAACATCAGATAAATAGACAAACAACTGGGTTATGATATATAATGTACTTTATTGATGACAGTGCTGGGCAATATGACAATATATACTGTCAAAACAATACATAAATTTCTATCATATACTGTACTTTCCTATATCGTTTCTATTGTACTATAGGCTGGTAGGCCTATAATAATTTTTTTCCTCTATAAATTCACTCATAACTGAACTTGAACTGTGTTCAGGTTCTTAAAACGAGAAAATACTTCATATTCATAATTCATACATATCACATGCCTTTACAGAAGTAGCCTTTAGCATGTGGTTGTTTCATATAGACTATTTATTTATTGAATTAAACCAGAAAACATGATATATAGTGATACATATCATTATTGAGATATGAAATTAACTATATTGTGATATATATATGCAGTATGTAAAGTATTAAAGAGTTATTTGATCCCAGTACACACCTGAGTGCTTTTTTCAATAGCTCTCCACATGTGAAGAAATAAACATCCTCACGAGCTCTTTTTACTGATCGAGTTTCACGTGGCTTTGATTTCATGAGTGTACTCTGGAAAACTATATTTTCAGAAACGTTCCTGTTCAGATTTTATTCAGTAATGAAAAAGCTATGCAGCATTAGCACAAAACAGACGATTCAGTAAAACTGGGAGTTTCACGATGCCTTCTGTTCCAGTTGAGGCTCATTAGCTCAAAAGCATGTCACGTCTTTTAAATGTCAGGACATGCTGTTATTCTACGGCAAAACAGGAGAGACGTTTTCCAAAAGCACTCGTCCAACAAATTCAAATAAAAGCCAACAAGTTCACTTTTACGCTGATGCAGCATTTTTCCTACTGATTAGACACTAATAAAGATGTCAGAGCCAAGCTTGACATTAGTTTTGACGCTGATCTGTATTATGAGGTTAAATAACATGTCGCATGGCTTTAAAACATCTTCAGAGCTTCACTTTTTACCTCAGTGTTTATCTTAGAATAAAAGTTTTAAAAAAGAGCCTCATGGTTTTTCAAAAATGACTTTTGGATGTGCTAATTTGTTGCATCTTCAGTTCACATGAGCACTCAATAATCCCTGCTTCAGCCATAAATTAACTGAGAGCAGAGGCAAAACTGATTGAAGCCTCGGCTGAATCAATAAAACTCCCAGGCTGAATCCAACATGGCCAGTCTGCAAAGAGCAAAAATGTTTGCATGATTAAAAGACCTGGAGCTGAGAAGCAGTTTGCTGAATTCATAAATTTTCTTTGTTTACGCCTTCAAAAAACCTACCTAATTACAAATAATTAGCCTCACAAGGCATTTTGAGGCAGCAGAGATGATGCAACAACAGCTATATTAACCATTCTGTTTGATTCTGGCACAGTTTTGGGACAACCCATTCCAACATGTTTGGTGCTCTGTGACTTATTACTAATAGATGAGCAATTATTTGACCTCTGAAATGTTTACAAAAGAAAAAAAAAACTCATCCTATGACACTTTTATCGTCTATAAAACTCAAAAATGAGGGAGAAAGATGTAAAAACATTACACGCTTTCATTCATGGAATAAACATAATGTTTAAATACAAACACAAATCAAAAAGCTCTAAAGGATTAAATGTTTTATTCCTCATATCTCGTAAACCCAATATGTGCATGAATTGAGGACAGAATATTCATCCTGGCTCAAAGCATGTTGTTAACCTCTGTGGAAAATGCGGCTTACAGGAGTAAGCTGTAATAATACAGCAGTGGCACAGCAGCAATATGTCTGCTATAAAGGGATTTCACAAATCCAGAATACTATCACTGGAGCAGGAATCTCCACTTCTGTAGGTATGAAATATAAAAAATAGACATCTGTGACTTCCTGAATGCTTTTTTTTTTTTTCCTGGAAAACATCGATCACCCTCATGAAACTGTCAGTAAATCCTCATTTCTGAGGGAACCACAACAGTACAAGCCTACCCTGGTGGTTTATTGTTCAGCTCACACAGTCTATGTCTGGATGTTACATTTCACCTTCAGCTGAGCAATAAGATTAGTTCTATCTATGGAGTCCCAAAGGGTTCAATCCTGAGTAAATAAATACAATATGAATAAAGAAAGTGTATAGATGAACCTATGAATTACAAAAAAAAAAATCAATAAATTATCAACATCAGTTTTATTAACAGCAGCTCAACATATATCGGTTAAAATGGCTAACGTTACATAACACCAGCGTGTTAGCAAAAGCAACAATACCTTTAATTTAAATAATACCCAGCAGACAAGGAAAAAAAGCCACCAACCGCTAGCCAGAGCTGTGCTGTCAGAGCTAGCTAGGTAGCTTGTGTTTTCTAGACAAACCACCAATAAAGACACTCCTCACTCCTCACAGGATGGTCTTTCTCTGAGGACCGTTGTTCGACTCACAAGGATAAGTCTGAATTAGCCAGCGGGCTGCTGCTCTTAATACTGGCTTCGCAGTTTGTTGCTGAGTAATTATCCAAGATTACGGGCCAACGTAGCTAGCTAGCGTGCTCGGTTGGCAGCAGAATCTGGCTTAATTCAATTAAATAGCAAAGGTTTGGTACTATGTCTTTACCGAAGTGAACGTAGTCGCAGTGACGCCACCCAGTGGTTTGTGGACTGCCGTTTTGAAGCTTTGAGTTTTGCATTTTGGCTGTTGCCATCTTGGTTTCTAGCAACCAGAAGTGACATGAGAGGTAGAGCAAAGTACAACATGCTGTGAACGGGTTAAAGTTGCTACGACGAAACTGCAGACAGCTCTCAGACTGGACTATGCCATGGTAGTGGCCTGTCAATCACAGGGTAGCCACGCCCTAAAGTATACCCTGCTTTATGGTGTATTTGACTCTAAATGGGACCATAATTTAGTAACTGAATGCTGTTCTGAAAAAAGATCTAGCTATCGATTGAGACCTTAAACCCATGTTTACAATGTTTACTGAGGTAATAAATCCAGTGAGAAGTAGGCTCATTTTCTCATAGACTTCTATACAATCAGACTTTTTTTGCAACCAGAGGAGTCGCCCCCTGCTGGCTATCAGAAAGAATAAAAGTTTAAGGCACTTCAGCATTGGCTTCTCTTTTCAGACCAGGAGGTTGCCCACTAGTCTTTATGCTGTCTTTATTTGTAGCAGCCAGTAGTTGGCTGATACAGGATAACTTAAGCATTGTTGTTGCTCTCCCTAATAGGGGAAAGTTTAAAAGGCCTTGGCGATCACAAGTGACTTTTCTGTCTTTCTTCTTTCTTGTTGCAGTTAGAAAGTACTGGTATCATAAGAAAGTATTGAAAGCCTAAGGACCTACGTCCTAAAGATATGTTAATGAAAATGGGTTCTCTTAGTACCCACGAGTCTCCCCTTTACAGACATGCCCACTTTATGATAATCACATGCAGTTTGGGTCAAGAGCATGCAGTTTTTTGAATGCAGTATAAATGTGTTATGAATGTATTGCCTATTCTAACAATGGTGTATTTGAATATTTCTGCAAACGGGGGTCCCTAAACAGTCTTGGAAATGCATAAATTGGGTATCACTGGAAATGAGCCCAACTGTGTTCAGCAGGCAAGTTTTAAGAGGTTAACTATGTAAAAGCTAAAAATAAAAGCTAAAATATTCGATCAAGGGAACTTGGGATCCTAGTCCATTATGCAACAACAATACAATAGTTCTCCACCATTGAGTTCCAGTTTTGGCCCGCTAGGGAAAAGTTTGAGCACCACTGGTCTCGTGGTTAGGATTTGCCATTATCAACGCTACGGACCAGGTGCAAATCCCTCTCAGGGAATTAGTTTTGTAGCCTACTTACAGAGCTTTGTTCTTTAGAGATACTTAACTTTCTCACTGGGGCTCCTCAACACCTAAAAGTAGTGATTTTTTGTCTTTATTTTTTACTTATCCTATTTCTCACACTATAACACTTGCTCTCATTTCATTAAAGCGACACGAATGTGCTTGATGGGGCGGAGACATCGAGGGTAATTGATCATATCCATGTCCGAGGTACAGCCAGACATTTGGCGAGTGAAAAGAGAAGCACCTCATTGTCAGATAGCGAGAAGAGAAAAGTGCAATAAAACTGGTGAGAGATTGTCTGTCCTATTTTCCCTCGCCAGATCAATTGTAGGAAGTGCGGTGCGTCGGTCTGCGGCACACGAGGGAGCTCAGTGGTGACTAAAGGAGGTCTGGATCCTTATCTGCTAAAGAGGGGAAGTGTACAGTTTCACCCCCGTCAGCAGGTTTTTGCAGCAGACGGCGAGCGAGGCGTGTGGCTGTCATGGGCATTAAGAAGCCTGACAGGCTTATGTCTTGTTGTAATATGTGATAAATAGTTAACATGCTCCATCTTCACCCCGAGCCAGTTTAAACCAGTTCAGAGTTCAGCCCTCATTATAAATAAATCAGGGCGAGTATTATTTGCCCAAGGAGATAACTAATGTGATCTCCAGTGTCCAGACACATGCGGTTTTTTTTTTAGTGGGATCAATTGATAAATGACAGCCAGTGGGTTATAATGTCACTCCCCTTGTGCTGAAATATGTGGAAATTTGTCTCAAAGGGTAATGTGTGTCACAATTTAAATGGTAGCCATTGAAAGAGATAGACATCTTCTTCATCGTTTGATTTCTTCTGCAGAGGAGCTGCTGGTTAAAAAGAAATGTTAGTTATCCCAAATCTGCACCTTAGTAATGACATCTAGAGTTTCTAACATTTGAAGTAAAAAAAAAATAGGAATGATGTAGCTGCATGTGTAAGCCTGCTTTTCTTGTGTCGCATGCACCCAGCAGGGTGGGTAATGGAATAGAAAGATGTAGGTTTATTGACATATTGATTTCAAAGCCTCGCAGAGATGGAAATGCTGTGCATTCTCTAAATTGTATGGACTAAAGAGTAATCTTCCAATTTAAACTGCTGGAGGGTGCTGTAAATAGATTTGGCAGAGAAAGAAACTGATAATGACTTCGGGCCGACTATTAAATTTTGGGTGTTATTGGGGCTGAGATTCGCAGCGAGCACGGTCAGTGCTCACATGGATAATTTCTAAAGAGGAGAGCACAGAGAGCACATCATTTCCAGCTAATTCCTCTTGTGTGCGTCTGAACTCTATTGTAGCTGAGCCACAGAATCAAGCAACTGTTGCCAAAAAAAAAAAAAAAAAAGGTTTAACATCTCCCACAGTTTTTGCCCGAGGTGGAGGACGTACACTAAATCTTTATTTTATGACTTTAAAATATTGCATTTGCATCACACTGAGCTGAGTGCTCGTGAAATGTTCTATGCAGTCAATATAACCTCACACCAAATTACACTCTTTACTGGACTGTTAACTGACCTTGCAACTAAAGATTGCAGCTGTGGCACTGATAGTACACAAAATGAGACTTTAATTACAAAACAAAGGCACTTGATACATGAGTTAAATATTTTATTCATTTCTGTTAATTTAGTTAGGAACGTTTTTTATTGTTGTTGCAAAATCACACTATCACCAAATTAATGATTAGTGCAGTGCTCATTCACTCAGCTATTCATCCATTTTGAACAGCAGTTCAGATGCAACTGATCTTCACTGAATATTAATTTACTTTACAAAAGGAAAGCCTCTCACATTGTCTTAGTTACACTGAATAGCTGAAACAACACACTACAGTGTTTGTTTTGGTGCTGTTGTGTTTTACATGAAAACACAGCGCCCTTTGGATATGGACTATACCTTCCAGTCTGGGTTCCATTTTGTTATCTGTAGTTTCATACAACAGTTCGTATGATATCTTTTGAATGTTATTATTTTTTACCTACGACATTTCTATATTCAGCAACACTTGTCAATTTCCGTTTGCTACATGCATGCAGTCTTTTCAAAATAAACTTTAGTCTTTACAGGAAATAGGTTCCTTAGGTTTAGGCAATAAAACTACTTAAGTTTAGGGCAACAGTATCACTTAGGTTGAGGCAACAAAAGTACTTAGGATTAGGAAAAGATCAATTTGGTAAGGACTAGGCAACAAAAGTATTTGGCTTAGGAAAACATCGACTTAGGTTTAAGCAACAAAACTACTTAAGATCAGGAAAGCATTAACTTAGTTAGGCATAGGCAACAAAACTCCTTAGGTTTAGGGAAAGATTGACTTGCTTAGGATTAAGTAACAAACATACTTAGTAAGGTTTAGGTAACAAAACTACTTAGTTAGGTTTAAGAAAATATTGACCTAGAAAGGTTTAGGCAATAGAACTTAGGCTAAGAAAAAATGTGGTTTGACTTAGAATAACATTGGATGTGATATCATTTAAATACATGAGTTACGTGGTAAATAAATCAATGTTGACCTCTGGTTTCACACAGGACACAAACACCAGAAAATCTGATGTTTTTTGACCCACCCGGTCCTCCTCCCTATGAGGTATTTAGATCTCTTTACACTTCCTTGTTCACAGTTACATGGATTACATACAAATTACAGTGCATTACATTTTGAAAGTATAGCTACAAACAGTGTATGAGATCAACCTGTACTCTCACAGGTAAATGTCTAAATAATAGACTGCACAGGCGCTATGGTAATCTGCTTTTTTAATGTGTTTTTCCTGCATCATTTATTTTTGCTCAGATCCTTTAAGTAAAAGTACCACTACACTAAAGTAAAAATACTCCATGCATTAAAAATTTTACTAAAGTAAATTGTCAAAAAAATATTTTTGAGTATCAAAAAGTGACTGATATATTATTATATAAGCAACTGATCTGTGAAGGTTCTCATTCATCCAGATCATATTCATTCTGGCAAAAAATTGAATCGAAGGCAACTGGACTTAGATTTGTCCCTGAAGACGTTTCGCCCCTTATCCAAGTGGCTAGTGGGGACTAGTCAGACTGCAGCGTTCGAACTGATGAAGCCACTTGGATAAGAAAATACTGACAACTAAGAAATTTCACCCAAGTACCCTGCAGTACTTGAGTAAATGTACTAATTTCCCACCCCTGCGGCATCTGTGTTACTGCACACATCGATGGATGAATAATTAT
Source organism: Pterois miles (assembly GCA_947000775.1). Lineage (NCBI taxonomy): Eukaryota > Metazoa > Chordata > Actinopteri > Perciformes > Scorpaenidae > Pterois > Pterois miles. The sequence goes on along the minus strand of CAMQGK010000634.1, from coordinate 25,163,195 downwards.
CATTTGATAAGCTGATGTTTAGATGTTTGAGTTGGGACAATAGCTTAATTATGTAACCATTTAAAGACAATAGATATAAATAAATATATATAAACTGCATTTGAACAGAGATTTATGAGCCTAAATTCAGAAAAAGAAACAAACTACCAACAACAGAGCATACATTAAAACATTGTAAAGCGGCTGAAAAAGTCATCAAAATAAAACATTTATGTGCTTTTGGGATGCGTGTGTGTGTGTGTGTGTGTGTGTTGGTCACAAATTTGTTAAAATCTGTTTGTGAGCACTTCCCCTTTGCCAAGATAATCTAACCACCTGGCATATGTGGACTATCAAGATGCTGATTAAGCTGCATGATTGCCACAGAGGTGTGCCTTGGGCTGGTCACAGTGAAAGATCACTCTAAAATGCAGTTTTATTTTAACAACACAAAATCGCAGATGTGTCAAGTTTTAAGGGAATGTGCCATTGGCATGCTGACAGCGGGAATGTCCACCAGAGCTGTTGCCCATTAATTGAATGTTCATTTCACTACCATGAGCCAACTCCTTTGTTGTTTCTGAGAATTTGGCGGTACATCCTGTTACGATGCATGATCACAGGCTTCAGAGGACTCAAATGCAAACACGAGAAAACAGGTATCAGGCAAGAAACGGTGTCTTTAATACAGGCGATGGTTCGGTACACAGTAGTCAAGACAAAGGGCAAACACATCAAAATCGGCACGCTAAAGGCTTGGTCAATAGACAGGCAGGAAATCGAAGGCACGGGTAATCTAACACTCGCAAGAAAAACGCTGGAACTCCTGACACGGGGGAACAAGACGATCTGGCACAGAAGGGCTCGGGAGCACACATTAAATACTAGTGAGGGAGTGATTAACTATTCACAGGTGGACACAATCAGGGCGGGGGAATCACGATAGGACGCCAGTGAATGGAGTGGAAAGTAGGTCAGGAGGATGTGTTCTAACGTGAAGGCAGGAAGCATGCAGGGCAGGAAGTGAGGTGATCTGAAACGAGAGGGAATGTTAGAACTACAAAATAAAACAGGAAGTGTCAAACTAAAAGCATGCACATGCAACATGAAAACAGGGAACACAAAAACAGACTAAGACCTAACATTCCTAACACATCCAACCAGCCTCACGTCACCACGTGTAACCACGCCTGCCCAGGATCTCCACATCTGACTTATTCACCTGTAATATTGTCTGAAACCAACCACCAGGACAGCTGATGCAACAGTTGGTTTGCACAACTAAAAAATGTCGGCACAAACTGTCAGACAGTGCTCATCGTCTTCACCGGGGTCTTGACTTGACAGCAGTTCGTCGTCGTAATCGACTTGCGTGGGCAATTGCTCACCTTCAATGGTGTCTGGCTCTTTGGAGCTCTTTCACAGATGAATCCTAGTTTTCACTGTACCGGGCAGATGGCAGACAGCATGTATGGCGTCGTGTAGGCGAGCGGTTTGCTAATGTCAGCGTTGTGAACAAAGAGCCCCACGGTGGTGGTGGGATTATGGTATGGGCTGGCTTAAGCTATTCAAACACATGTGCATTTTATTGATGGCAATTTAAATGCAGAAGAGATACCGTGACAAGATCCTTAGGCTGTCATGCCATTCATCCACTGCCATCACCTCATGTTGCAGCCTGATAATGCACGGCCCCATGTTGCAAGGATCTGTACACAGTTCCTGGAAGCTGAAACCTCCCAGTTATTGTATCCTGCACACTAACCAGACATGCCACCCATTTGGCATGTTTTGGATTGTCTGGATCAGCGTCTATGATGTGTTCAAATGTCCAGCGACTTTGAGGAGTGGGCTAACATTCCACAGGCCTCAGTCAACAACCTAATACTGACTGATACTTGACCAAAAAAACCTTTTACTGGAACCAGTCCAAGGTGCACCAGTGAAATAATGATGCTAATCAATCAGTGTGTATATGGGCATGTATTACTATATGTTGACGGGACATGAATCTGTTTACACAGTCACATTGTGGGGATTTGTCTTCTTTTTTGGGGCAAAATGCACATCTCCATAATGTAAAACATTATATTTTAAGGTGAGGACTTGGTTTGGGGTTAGGGTAAGGTTATGTTTAGGTTGAGGTTAGGGTAAGGGTAAGTAACAGTTACACTTGGGGTTAGGGTAAGTCTCCAGACAATGAATGTAAGTCGATGTGATGTCCTCAAAAGTCATGGAAATGTGTGTGTGTGTGTGTTTTCATCATTCGTCATGGCATTCATCCTGAAATATTGAAGCATATTGTCATATTGAAGCACTTACAGTTTAACTGTTTCTGTGATTTCACAATCCTGTTTGCTCAAGATGGCCTCTACTCTACATGGGAATAATAACATGAGAAACACCGGGGTCTGAAACATGAAGAATGCTGAAGTGCCTTAAACTTACATTATTTCTGATAGCCAGCAGGGGGTGACTCCCTCAAGTCTGATTGTATAGAAGTCTATGAGAAAATGATCCTACTTCTCACTTGATTTATTACCACAGTAAACATTGTAGAGGTTTGGTCTCAATCCTATTTCAAGTCTTGTAAACAATACAGCATGATGTTCATTTAGTAAATTATGGTCCCATTTAGAACGCAAACTCAAAGTTTCAAAGCTGCAGTCTACAAACTCACTAATGTGACAGTGTCCTCTAAGGTCTATGGGAATAACAAGGGCAAGATTAAGAAATTGTATGTAATGTTGAAATAACAAAGATAATCTTCACAAACAGTAGTTTTCTATCTTTATTTCACGTAACAGGCTCGAGCCACAATATCACAATAAATGACTGAAATATACTTACCAAAGATAGCGTGCCTGTTTCTGCAGCATGTTGTTCAGACTTCTAGAAGACTCCAGTTGATGTTATCACATTGGTAACACTTCATTAATTTTATGGCGGGAGAATGATTTGTGTTACAGTGTTGAGGGTTTACTGACGTACCAAACTGAAAAATGTAATTTTAATGAATAATCACAAATTTGTTCAGAAGAAAAAACATTAATTAAACCATTAATGTAGTATTATCAAATCCCAAGAACACAAACATGAAACTAAATAATGTGATTTCAAGAAATGATCATGGATTTATTTTTAAAGTAAAGACCATGATGGCAAAATACTGTAGGTGGTGTTAACTGAAAAAAATTAAAATAGATTTTGCTGACCCAACAGATAAAATATTATCAAAAAGGTCAGAGGGACCCAAATTGCACCACTTTAGTGGAATTATTCAGTTGAAATTTAGGCAATCAGCAAACTTAAGCGATAAGCCATCCAGGAGGAAATGTGGTGAGCATATATGAGCTGTTATCAACCATCTGCACACCTCTCACCCACTGTGCCTCCACTCCCGCTGAGCGCTGAGTCTGGCGTGTGATGCTTCGCCAGCTCCATCTGATTGCTGAGATCAGATCCAGGCGCAGCCAGATGCGACCCTGACCCTGCATGCGCGGGTGTCATCACCAAAGACGGTTCCCCTAAGGAGGCCTCGCCTGGGGAGGAGAGGGCTGGACTGGACTTTCAGATCATCTTCAGGTATTTTAAAATACTGAATGGGATTTTTAGGGTGTCTCTGTGATGTTGCATTTTAATTAGTGATAAAACAACAAAAATTACATTCAAGTCACAACAAATAGTGATAGATCCCCTGGGTTTATCTGTAACAAGATGATTCATCCATCAAAATTCCATCAAAACCAGACTGCTGGCCTTTTAAATTTTGAGATTCTGACCTTTAATAAGTGTCCCCATGAGGAACATCTGTCTCGTGTTTGAATGCTAGTGCAAAGATCCATCAGCCCTCCAGTTTTTTTCAGCATCATCCTAATGGTGTCTGGAATATCACTTCTGACAGACGGACCAATCAGTTTTTGGACTAAAAAACAAAAATACTGCAGTAACTAGCTTTTCCCATGACTACTGAGATAATGTCGCTCATTTACAAGTTCACAGACTCATGAATTTTCATGTGAACATCTGTCAGTATGTTTAATATGGACTTCATCTGCATATTTTAATGAGAAGGTGAGTGTGTCTTGATGTTTCACCGATGGTCATTGACCTGCAGCATGAATTTGCTTTCCGAACTGAAAGGTTGAGTTTGTTTTCCCAGATGCTTAATTTTCACTTTTACTCAGCACAGAGACAAGAGACAAGTATGAAGAATGGAAATTGAAATAATTTTCACATACGCAAACAAAGTTTGAGATTGTGGATGGTATTCATCAAGCCCCCAAGAAAAGCACCGGGCTGAATCCAGAGTTATTTCCCTTCCTCCATTCATGTTAATGAGCCCCAGACCGAGCAGCTGGGAGGAAGGGTTAAAGGAAACTCTACTGTGCCTGCTCAATGGGCCCAATGACTGCAGAAGATCCAGGTGTTTTTATACTCGGAAGTCAAACTTTTTTCACTTCATGCACCACTGAGCAACTTTCATTGAAATGAACGGGGTCAACCCTCCAATTCAGTATCCAGTTCTCTCTATACATCCATGTTATTAATACTAGGGCTGTCAAATGCATTAATACAACATGTGATTTTGAGGTTGTAGTGAGTTCAGTTTTAAGTGGAGATATTAAACCATCCAATGGTACCAACCAGCTCATACTAGCATGTAGGAAGATAACGCTCCAATCTTATGCTAAATTTTAGCGAGGAAAAACTGGCATGGCCATTTTCAAAGGGGTCCCTTGACCTCTGACCTCCAGATATGTGAATGTAAATGGGTTCTCTGGGTACCCTCGAGTCTCCCCTTTACAGACATGACAGACATTATGATAATCACATGCAGTTTGGGGCAAGTCATAGTCAAGTCAGCACACTGACGTTTGTTGTTGCCTGTTGGGCTGCAGTTTGCCATGAGGGTTTCTGGATATTTGTTATTGTTGTGTGCTACTAATTACTTTCCTGTAATACATATATACATATATTTGCATAAAGCAGCATATTTTCCCACTTCCTGTTGATAAGAGTATTGAATACTTGACAAATCCCCTTTAAGATACATTTTGACCATAAAAATGTTTAATCGCGATTAAATATGGTCAATCAGGTGATTAATCATGATTAAATATGTTAATTGATTGACAGACCTAGTATTACTGTAACATTTCTATGTATCAGCAAGACAATATTCAAATTGTCCAGCAATTGTCATATAACAGCTTAGCAACCCTAATTAGGAACAGCAGGACTGTCAAGCTTTTGATTTCTCTTCAAATCGGAGGGTGTGCATTGCGCTACCAGAAGAACTATCAGTCGGCATCTCTTTTTTTAGCCTTTCTAAAACCAGCTTGCTAAACTCAACCCTAGTCTTCATGCTGTGGTGTTTATGCACTGGACATGTAAAGCGACCTGCAAGCAGGCAACCTCTCAAAATCACGCGGATGAGCCCCTGATACAGTCTGCAAACAACAGACACTTACCAGGACTCCAAAATACTAGAAGAAAGCAAACGGTCACATTCCAAAGGGGAAATACCACTACAGCCTAACTGGGGAAATCTCTGTAAAATAATGTTATCAAAACAGTATCTCTCTGAATGGCACACAACAATCTGACCCCGTGTCAGGAATCAATGCTTCCTGCTGAAGAACATATGGTGAATCTACCAAAACAAAGGCCTGCACATAAAGAAAGACCAAAGCAGCTCCAGAAACAAAGCACACAGCTGGAACTGGACCAAATCACCTAATCAGCTGCTTGATCAACACTATACAGCTACCTGCAGCACCAAACAATCCTTTTATCAAACTATCCTTATGAGTGAACCGTTATTTGTTACAACCCGGCTCTGATGGCCATAAAAAAGGAAGATGCACCAAGTTGAAGTTTGACAAAAGATCTTTTATTTCACAAATTAAGTCAAATGAGAGAGATACGGTTTGCAGGTTGAAGCATAAATCTACATGAGAGCCTGCTTTTTTCTGCCTCCATAAATCTGCCACCATTTGGAACAGCAAATGTGCTGTGCGAGAATGGAAATCTTGAGGTGCAGCAACATTTACTAAGCAGGGAGGGGCTCAGTGAATGACTTTAAGTAAATAGATTAAACCTGTAAATCTTACATTTTCTGCTCTGTGGTTTCCCCAATAGACTGTAACAGGAAACTAAATCAACACAATGTAGTGTGTAGTGTGTACACCTGTGTACACACTACATAAGAATAAAGACAATTTTGGGCCTGATTCCCCCTCCTACAATTGTAAGCAAAGCCCTGATTTTTGAATGCTCTAGATTATCTTTCAAGATATTCCTGCCGTGTGAAGTATGTTGTGTGTTTTTTTATATCCTTCATTCTGCTCGGTAGTCCCTCCCGGCTGTACCAATTTTAAATTGCAAGTATTAAACATGTTCAGGATTTATGATTGGATATCCTGTTGTGTGTGGGGAACACAAAGACAGCCGATGACAGTCGTGGGAAACGTGAGCAACGATTTAAGCTATCTGAAGTGGAACCACCACCATCATGGAAGGCCGAGGCCAATGTATGAGCTAATGCAACACATGAAGCATAAAATAACAGTAAGATAGACCCCCGGACTGGAGGACCAACTTCCTTCCATCCTTCATGAATTTTCAGTACAAAGTAGGGCAAAAACTAACATCTCTAATTCTTCCTGCCTGTCGTCCGCCATGTTTGTTAAAACCAAAGTCACGTTTGATCAGGAGATATTTTGCGATTTCAGTTTTTAGTCTGGACTCTTGTTGTTCATGACTGAATCTGTTAGTGTGTGGTCTGCTGGTTTGGTCAAATCATTGCTCATCACACACTATAAGAACAAACCTTAAAAAATATTATAACATCATTATATGTGGGGTCACTCACATTTTGAAATACCTGTTAATATTTGAAAAAAAGTCCGTCAGTGCATTAGACAGATAATCTGAAAAAAAAATATACAGTATATCACGCTCCTCTGTGTCCTCTGGTGCTCCTAATGGTATCTGCAAGATTTCACAGACCAGAGGAAAACAACCAAGAGCTGAGCTGGAGCCTTGGCGTCTCTGAGCAGCTGTCAATCAGTCTGAAATATGAATCAACAGAGAAATTTTGTGACCTGGCAGCCATGTTTAGATCAGCTGAGGAAATACCAAGCACCGCCCACCAGCCGGAGGAAACTTTCTCATATTACAGCTAACAGTGTAGCTAACCAGCTAACAGTAACTACAAGATGTTTCTGAAACCATTTTACGCAAGAAACAGGCATTACAGTGACAAACTATTGATTCAGGTTTGAGTTTGCAAGTGACTGACAACTGCTTCTGTTGAATGAACAGCAAATAGGAAAGCTCTCTCTCTGAAAAGTCTCCCGTCACTTGCTAGATTTATTAAAGCCTGAAAACAGCCATGAGGAGGTGCATAAATCTAGTTTTCTCTCACAACACTTGAATTAGAATATGCTAAAATGTTATTATGGATTTTTTTGCCCAATGATGCCAAAAATGCTCTGCCTACTGAGGCTTTAAGACTAATTTGAAAAAATTGAACGTGGATCGACGTTTCCTAGAAAAGTGCGTTTTATGTCCGACCTGCCTCTCTCCCCTCCGCTCCAGTGAGTCACCATTTTGTAACAGATATTGCGGTGACATCTTTGATGATCCATCCCTGTTTCATCACATCTGGCCTTTAACTGCTGCCAACTCATCAACTGACAAAATGTCCTCAATTCTGTGTGGAGATAATCACTGCAACTTCATTAACAATTCAGCAATGATCTAATACATGGCTGCATTATTAAGTTATCATTCTTACTTGGAAAAGTTGGCCCCGTAAAAACTAATTAAACTTGTTAAGTAGGCCATTAGCCTCTGAACTGAAAATTCCCAATGTATGAACAACTCGTGCACTAATCCTATGGATACATCTGTGTTCTCTGCAAGGGGTTTAAAAGCACCATATGTTATGTATCATCACCTTAACCAGAGGCATGTGTCTAATGGGGCATCTGCATGTGTGCAAGTGCTCAGATGTGTTTTCTTGAGTGTGTACTCGCTCTTAGATGTTTTGCTGTGGATATGGTACTTCAAGGCTGATACAGAGATGCAGAACAGGTGGTCTGATAATGACTTGCTAACTCTACTCACTTCAGTGACGGAAGAAAAGAGCTCTCACTGTGTTCCCTTTTCTCAAAATGATCTCTGAGTGCTGTTGTGGGTGTGAATGCAAGCCGGCTAAGGGTAAACTCTTTGCAAAGCTCTTGGCTTTAATCTACATGTAGATCCCTCTGATGTGCCGTCCTGGGAGCAACGGAAGGAATTACCCAGCCAACCTCAGAGCTCATTGCTCATGGCCAAGGTGACTGCACCTGGGTAAGGTGAAACATTCTCTTGGCGTCCTCTGAACTCGGTCGGCGGGAGAGAGAGAGAGCGAGAGCGGATTGTCACAGTCGATCAGCTTGCAATTCAATATGATTGACCCGGGCAGGAAATCTTTAAGTTGCTCAGGCATGGATGGAGAAGGAGAGACGGAGGCACATCAAAGTGTCAGGGACGCAGATTGCTTATGCATGCTAACGTGGCAGCCAAGGTCAGGAGGAGTTGCTAAGTGACGGCTCCCAGTCCAGCCGCCGAGAATGAGTGGACATTTATTTGATGCTACTGTTAGGTGATTCATTCAGTCTTTAATATTACAGCTGTACAGTTTCATACATTTAGTACATTTTACCATTATTTGACAGTCAGTGTAGAGAAAGACATGAAACAAGGGGAGAGAGGCTGGAAGCCGAACTGCGGACATTGCAGAAGACGAACAGGGTGTCCCAATGGGGACTGCCCATTGTTCCGATGGCCCATTGTTCCAAAAGCCCATTACTCCAGAAATACACGCTCTCCGTGTACATCTGAAGCATATGGCTAATTATTATGCAGAATGACATCATGGGACCTTCCCTTCTCATCCATCTTGTTGCCTTGAATGCCATGGCTGGATTGGTTGGTTAGGTTTAGGCATGAGGAGTGAGATCAGTTAGGTTTGGGGTAAAGATATCAGGGTAAACCAACCAGACGTAGAGCACAGCAGGTCATGCCTTCACCACAGGAAAAAAATATTACAACCAGGAAAGTCCAATGGCCCCATTTTACACAATAAGTCATGTGCTTCTGCTCAGAGTAATGGGCTGTCTGGACAACTATTGGGGTTTCAGAATAATGGGCGATCGGGACAATGACAACCTGCAATGTTTAACTGAGCATTGTATTTATTTATCATAATTTTACCAGAAATACAGAAATGTTTCAATCCAAACTACTCTTACACCCTCATGTAAATATGTTTGTTGGAAGTAGTTTGCTGTTCTAGTGCAGTGAAAAAAAAAGCCCTGCAAGGACTTTGTCACTCTTTATACTTGGTCAGTTGCTCTGACCATCTAATACTGATGCAGATGGGACTAAACTGGCATTACCTGAAAGCTTGGTGTGTTCAATACAGATGCTAAAGGATGCTAAGGGGCACTGACCAATCTGATGGTTTGAGAGTGAGGATGGGTTGATTAATGGAGTTATATTTTAAAGTAATCACAAAATACAACTTCTATTTATTAGACTATATGTTACATACAGTATTATATAGTATTGATTGCTATGAATTAAAGCAGAATATTCTGACATGTACTATGTGAATGAGTGGCTTGTTGCTGATATTACCTGCTGTGACAGGTAGTTAATAAATAATGGATTGATAAGTATTTTGGCTTTTTGCTTTAGTGGTTTGAATCACCCCAAATTGATTTTTCACCACCGGTCCCCTATCTAATCAAGCTAGGTATGTGCTCCTGATAAATAGAGTAGTGTGTGTGTGTTGGTGGGGGGCTGGTGGGTATTTTAACAATTTGCATTTTGAATGTTTTCTTTCCCAACGGGTTTTAATATTAACCATAAATGAAGAGACTGTGGTCAAAGCTGGGGATTGAAAGACGCCTGTATTTGCCAGGAACAGACACAATTGATGTATTCATTACTTTTCTGATATCCATGATAATAAACATAGTGCACTGTCCATACTAATAGCCTCTATTGCACAGTAAGGGTTTATCAACCACCAGGGCCAATTCAGTGGGGAAAACAAAGGGGTTTGTGGCTGTAATGTAAGTGTTTTTGAAGGTTTATATTTGGGGGTTTTAATATAAAATACAAACATAGTGGTCTTTGTTCGTCTGAGGCAGTGGTTTGAGAAGATGATTTAATGCTGCTGAGCACAAAAGCTGCCTCTGCTCCCTCTCTCCAGTCCCAGGAAAGACCAGTGTGTACTGGTTTGAGATGATCCCCGCTACATGCTCCTGCTTCATGGAGTGGCGGCCAGCTTTGTCTGTCCCCGAGACTATCCTCACAGATGTGTTCATAAATTAACATTCCCATCATCTCCCACTCTCCCACCTTGCCTTTACACGCATCTCCAGAACCCCTCATCCTTGAACGTGGAGCTCCCCGAGTTGAGTGCGAGTTACGCCACCAATCTTTGTTGGGGGACCGAAAGGGGTTTATTTCATATCATGCTCCATAAACCAGCACTAAACCTGGGAGGGCAAGTAATCAGGAGGTGAACACATTGTGGGCCATGGGGATTCGCCAACATGGCTGCACCTCTAACTCCCCCAGATTCACGCCAAGCGTTAAATCAAAGATGGGTAGTGGTGGTGGTGGTGGTGGTGGTGGTGGTGAGGGTTCTGGTTATATGCGGGCCTTGAGATTAGTGCCGGGGAAATGATTCCATGCTAATTGGAAAAAGAAACCCAATGACACCTTAAACGCACAAAACCTATTATGTGGCATCATGGCGAGTGGGAGAAATTGAAAATGTGATGAATACAAATGACGACAGAGTTTAAAAGGCGAGTGGGCCAAACTTCTGATGGCGGGATCAGTGTAATAGGGGATGAAAGTATTCAGAATGAAAATCACAAAGTAACCCCCAAGAAGAATGAATCTGAAAGCAGAGGCCTCTGGGATATTACGTCGTCGGGCAGGATGGTTTGCGTTGAGCCATTAGTCGGGATGAAAGGTTGGTCGATGGATGTACCCCGCCTGCCCCGGCACTACAACACCTGACACAAAAGGACAGCAGATTTCAACATTTCGCGATCGTGCCTTCAAAGGATACTCTGTGTGAAAAGGAGTGGTTATAATGTAGTGAAGGGAGAGCAGGAGCTGAAAGAACCTTGGGAGAAAATAGAAAACCATACAGACAGTAATGGGCAGAGGTTCGGCTGAAAGGTTGGGGTTGTACAGTTAATTCAGGCTGACAGGGTAGGGGATAAAAATGGGTTTCTCCCTGCACAGCCAACTAGAGGGCCAACCCTGTCCAATCTCTTTGATGGAGCGAGGTATGCACCCCTCCCCTCTAAAGGGTGAGACAGCAGAGAGAGGGAGGTGCTTTATTGAAAGTGAAAAGTTGCAATGTTTTCTGAGTGGACAGCCTCAAGGGCAGCTGGCAAGAGATTAGAGGATGTTATTAGAAAGCAATGGGCTGTACCATCCACTCATAATCCTCCCACATGGGAACGCGTGCGTGTATCTGTGAGTGCAGCTAACCTGATGCTATCAGTGACATTACAAACCCTGGGCTGTGAAAAACACTCCTTACTCCTCTGCTCAGGTAAATGTTTTGTTTCTTTTACGACACTCAAACTTACTTCAGTGCACTTGCACTTTTTGCGTCCAAACCCCAGTGAGGAGCCTCGTCTAAATATCAATAATACTCGAGGTCTCAAGTCAAGACAAGTCAAACTTCATTTGTACAGCACATTAAAAAACAGCCACCCACACCAAAGTGCTGAACAGACATACAAATACAGATGAATACAAAGCAAACAACAATAAAAACACAATAAGCATAATGTACACATAATAACAGCAAAATGACTGTTCAGTTAAAGTGTCAAACTTAACTCAAACAGCAGCAAAAACAGATGGGTCTTCAGCAGTGACTTAAATGTCCTTATAGAGGGCTGTCAATCGAAATATTTAATCGTCAAAAATGAATTGTAGATCTGTTATGTAGGACTAGGTGTTGCAATCTCTCATTAGAAGCATATCTAAGGCACCGATGAGACTCTGTGGAGTTCAAGTGAGTGGTGGCATCCTTCAGGTTATCAAGTGGGCGCCCTCCTTCACAGGTGTTTCGCTGATTGACCCACGACACCTCCAGAGGGTTCAGCAGTGAGTCCCAGCGTCCCAGGTTCACTCCCTAGACGCCATCAGCTCACTTGAAGGCCCAAAGGTACATTTTTTTCTGTTCAAAATGTACCTTAAAAGGAGATTTGTCAAGTATTTAATACTTTGATCAGCATGGGAGAGGGCAAATATGCAGCTTTATGCAAAAGCATGTATATATTTATTACTGGAAATTAAATATAGTAAACTAATTTATAGCACAAAACAATGACAAATATTGTCCAGAAACCTTCACAGGTACTGCATTTAGCATAAAAATATACTCAGTCATCTGAATCATCATCATAAATGGGTATGTCTGTAAAGGGGAGACTAGCAGGTACCAATAGAACCCACTTTTGAAAATGGCCATGCCAGTTTTTCCATGCCAAAATTTAGCATAGGTTTGGAGCATAATTTGGCCTCTTTTTGACAAGCTAGTATTGCATGGTACCCATGGATTCCTTAAGTTTCATATGATATCAGTAGCTTCACTCTAGCTTTAAAGCTGAGCCCACTACAACCTAAAAACGACAAGTTGCGTTAATGTGTTAACAAAATGAGCAGCCATACAACAAATTTGTGTGAACGCATTTTATTGTGCTGGGAAATGCACTTAAATCTAATTCATCCAAGTTGTGATATCATTTAAACAGTTCAGCAAAGGCTGCAATGAATCTTTACTATTTGTTTTTTATAGGTAAATAGAGGTAAATCATCAGCAAAACAATGACAAGGAATATTATGCTTCGTAAACATTAACCTCAACAGCAGCATATACAATGAAAAAGGGAAAAGGCCCAAAATAGAAACCTTGAAGAACTCCACAAGTAAGTGGTGCCGCAGCCGAAGAATATTAGCCTAGGTGAACTGAGAAACTCCTATCTGACCAGTAGACAGCCCACATAACAGTCAAGGCATGATAAAACGATCCCACAGTGTCAAAGGCAGCTGTCAGGTCTAAAAGCACCTGAATAGCAGAGCTCGGAGTCAACAGTTAAGAGAAGATTGGTGAAAACTCTTTAAAGAGCTGCTTCAGTGCAATAGAGTGGTTTAAACTTTTCATAAATGTCACAGTTATCTAGAAACATTTGCAACTTTCTCCATAACTTTGGACAGAAAAGGTAGTTCTGCAATAGGCTTGAAATTAGGGAGAAGCTGATAAGAAGCTGCACTACCACATGTTTGAAAGCAGCTGGAACGCACACTGATTTAAGACAGGCATTTATCAAGAAGACCTGACCCAACAGTATTAAAAACTTCTTCTAGTAGCCAAGATGGAATGCTATCTAGGAGGCAATTTGCAGGCCACAGATGATGCACTGCCTCTGATAATAAGGAGAATGATACAGGGTCAAGTTGATCAAAGACCGCTGGGCACAGAGGAGAAACACAAAGGTCTGGTGCAAAGGAAGTGGGTGAAGACCTAAGAGCAGAAATCCTGTTGATGAAAATTTAAGAAAGTTTTCATAGAGTGTAGGCGTTGGCATAATACGATCTGTATCACAAGGATTTGTAAGAGAGTTGAAGACATTAAAAGAACCTGAGGCATGGTATTGGAGAAAATGCTAGGCATAAACTCAGTTTTAACGGCTCTCTGGTATTTTGATAAGCACTCTTGTAAAATCCCTTAGGAGACTTCTTCCACCCTCTCTCAGGCCATGTACGTGCATGTCTGAGAGCACCAGTGTTGTCTGTTTAATTACAAAAACTTTATTGTCCACAGTGTGAAAACTGGCCTTCAGTATGCCTTAAAACATACAAATGTAAAAACAAGCATTCGCCATTCGCATGGCAGTGTGTGAAATACTCACAAAATTTGATCTACTTTACTGTGTACATAGAAATTCCCATTTTTTTCGTGACACAACTTTCAGCAACATATTTTTCCTATAAATGTCCAGCAACACATCCAGTCTTTTCAAAATAAAGTTACACAATTAGGTTTAGGAAAAGAACAACTTGGTTAGACTTAGGCAACAAAACTACTAAGTTAGGCTTCGGAAAAGAACAACTTTATTAAGCTTAGGCAACAAACCAATGTGTATCACTTAGTTAGGTTTGGGAAAAGATTGTGGCATGGGTTAAAATAACTCCTGAAGTGCCCTAACTTGAGTATGGAAGTTACTTGACAAAAACTACTTGGATAACTTTAAGAGAAGATCGTGGTTTGGGTTAAGACAACTCTGGAAGTGCTGTTTTATACTTTTCACAATTATGTGGATTACATGCAAAAGGATTTAGTGCTGACCATCATGAAAAAAAATGCAATTTGTGTCTATGTACACAAATCAATACGTTAAATTTTGTGACTATTTCACAAACTGATGGATGACTGGGTTGGATGATACATAGACCTACACTAAAGGCAAACAAGAGAAAAGAGACATTTCAGCAGTATACAATCATAAAAAAATAACTTAACACATAAATCTGCAACATACACAATATACAAGTGTTCAGGTAATCCTGAATGGAGCAACGTAGTCCAAGATATGGGATAAGATAAAGTATAAAGGTCCTATGAACTTAATTGCTAAGTTTAAGTGACAGGCTCACGTTTGAATAAGCCCCAGAGTGATTTTTCTGTAAAAGTCAAGTGGACAATTTTACTAAATTGCACCTGGTAATATTTCCATCCAACTTTTATGTTATTTTAGCATCAGCTGAGTCATTGGCACGTCCTTTGTACTCAGTGTTGTGTTCATCCCACATTATACAAAGAAGGGGGAGTCTACTTTGCATTAGCTGTCAGTTGGCAACTGCGTCTGTGTTCAAAGGAAGTGAAGAAAAGTCATTATAAGAAAAATGAATTTAGATTTCAGTTTTGACAAAACACACATCTAGTGCAGACTAAGTAGATGGATAAATTCAAGTCACCTTGCTCTGCCTTTTTTGCTTTTGGTTCTGTTCTTCTCTTTTTTGTTGTTTTGTGAATATGTGGAAAAGTGTGTTTGGGTTTGCATATGTTGTTTACAGCAGCGTCAAATCAAATCAATATTGCTGTGGTAAATTTGATTGTTAAGCACAACAACAATAGTTAAAATACAAAGTACAACCCTTGGTTGTCATGAAGATTGCTGTTGTGTCAAATCAGTCCAATAAAACTCTTAAAGGGATAGTTCGGGTTTTATAAGTGGGCTTGTATGAGGTACTAAATGATAGTAGGTGTAATACTGACAATAGATGACAGTCGGCGTGAAACAGACAGGAGTTGTCAAAGATAAAAGATAGACAAGACAGGCTTTCAGCTAACTCCAATGTAAACCCACCGTTATTTAACGATAGGAGGAAGTGACATCGTCTTAACAGCCTGCTGAGGGCGGGCAGGAGGGTGGAGGATGGGTCAAGCAAAACTTTCTACCACCACAGGACACCGGTGTTTGTGTATTGTGTGAAACTCAAAGTAAAGTTCTTCTGTCACACCAGTCTTTAGTCATGTGAGTGGTTTAGTATCGTCAGCCGTGAGTCACGTGACTTGCTAGTAAGTGAAGTTACCATAAACTACGACCGTTTCCTAAATCTAAGTGGTAGTATTGCCTAAACGTAACTTCCTGTGAAAAAGGAAGTTAATTTTGAAGGACGCTATGCATATAATGACTGTATACCGGCATGCCGTCCAAAAGTAACACAAGAGGGTTGGTTGAGGGGCACTGACCAAGCAGCAGTATTTGACAAGTTAGGAGTGAGAATGTGTTGGACCATCACTATGGATAAGACTGTTTAGATTTAGCCTCCTATCTCATAAATGGTGAGATTAATGTGAACATGTATTTGGAAATCCACTATAAGGAACCCTGTGTGAGTGTTAGTGTTACCATCAGTCACTCTCACGATGGTCACTAATTAAGGTTTCAACTGCAAGATAAGTTTTAACATCACTGTCACTGATGCAGCTTATGAGAGAACTGAGAAGACTTTTCTTTCCAACTCTGCTATTTTATCAAATGCCAAATATCACATGATTGCATTGTAACTCTGTTCGTAATGCTTCCGCCATGCAAAGCCAGCAGTCGGAACAGATTCGGCATCTGAAAACACAGATGTCTACTTAACCAAGCGTGACCATCTCGGTATGCTGGGTAAACCGGGTCGCTTAAGCTTAGAGCATCACCAAGCACTTTTTCTTGGAAGCAAACTTGGCATAATAATGATTTTAGAAAGAAAGAAAGAAAGATATTCCTTTATTAGTCCCACAGTGGGGAAATTCAGTTTTACACTCTGTTGTTCACACAGTACAGTTCACACAGTACATATACATGTCATGGAGAGTGTCAGAGTGATGGGGCTGCTCCTGACAAGCGCCCAGAGCAGTGGGGGTTGGTGCCTTGCTCAGGGGCACCTCGGCAGTGCCCAAGAGGTAAACTGGCACCTCTCCAGCAACCAGTTGGTCTTGGTCCATGGGGGATTTGAACCCGGGTCCTCCACATCCTAACCCAAGTCCTTACGGACTAGCTACTCCCCCCGATTTTGTGTGTGTGTGTGTGTGTGTGTGTGTGTATATATATCTTCCATTTGCAGTTTTTTCCAGGTGCTTTGCCTCTCATCGCCCACCCATGACAGTAATTGTTGTTTTCTTCATGGGGGCGCTTTGAACGGGTCTCTCAGAACAAGGTCACCCAGGAAAACATCCTCTCAGTACACTGTTCTCTGTATCCACTCAAGTAGCTCTTGCTTCCCCTTTGATCAACCAAGGCTCTTTCAGTTTTTCTTACACTTTCATTACTTATTATGCACCCATCACATCTCATCCTGCTTTATGCACAACACAAATAGCATAACATCACAATTTTAATCATCTTAAAGTGATTTATTTTGTTGCAGGTTTATTATCTTGAATTGAATTTGTACCTTATCAGCCACAGAGAGCACCAACGATACAGCCCTGAGAGCTTAATGACTCTCCAGAATGTCCTCTTTTTTTCTCCAAGACCCATTTTATACAATATACTGTATGTAGCACTGCTGATAATACCCCCTTTGAGGGGGTCAGGCCTTGCTCCCCTCAAGTATCCTGTCAACAGGACATAGCATTATAATATGTCCTTTTTAGTATGCATTAGTGAAAGGTAACCTTGAATATGTCATCTGATGGATAAAGAAGCTACAGCAGTACATTAGTTTTGGGAGTAAAGCTTGTATGAGTCCGATTAAACCATATCTTAATGTGTATAAGTGCATTTTCACTCACTTAATCCTCAATGCTCAGAATGTTTAACAAGTGACATAAACTTAAGCTGTTTTACATTTTATGTGTTTACTGAACAGCAGTGTTTATAATGAGTCTTTCATAAAGCAATCATCGTTCAGCGTTCAACACTATTCTCTTGGTGAACCACAGAAGACCTGTGACATTATGCTTGTTTACTATTCTAAATTGGTGTGGCTCCACACCTGTAATGCAAAATGCATACATTATGTGGGTCCTTGCGTTTTCATTTGCATGTTTAATGAGTTATTACTTAAAACACGACTTTTAAAAAGCACGTTTGATTTGCATCAAAAGTTTTAATGCTACTAATGCGACTGATATGTCAAATTGTGTGTAATACGTTGAAGTTGTCTGCTTTGACTTTTCTTATAACGGTTAGACTTGATTTTTTTTAGGCAACTAGGTCTCCATAGACATCCATTCCATTTATATCTTAGTTAATGTATACAGTACAAACTCCTTTCAAATTTAAAATGCTTATTCACACTGATGTACTAACTTAATTATGTTGCACTGTACAGTTGAATTTTTATTAAATTATACGTTAAATAATGCATTAATGTCCATGGAGGCCCCATGACTCCCATTTTTAACACAGCACATATACATATACAGCACAAGATTTCAGATTTCAAAATGCTTGGTTTTACACACGGATGTAGTGTATATCAGGGATTAAATGTAAAGTTTAGAATTTATCATAAGTGCTATAATGTATTAATGTCTGTGGAGGCCCCATTGACTCCCATTGTATTTATAACAGCATCTCTGTACACCACCAACTCCTTTCAAATTTCAAAATGCTTTGTTACACACACTGATGTACTTTGCATCAGCTTATTGAGATGAAATGTACAGTTTATCAATTATTATAAGTTACCTTATGCATTAATGTTTATGGAGGCCCATTGACTCCCATTCTATTTATAATACAGCACCTCTAGACAGTGCAAACCTGTTTCAAATTTCAAAACGATCTGTTTTACACACTGATATACTGTACAGAAGCTCATTAATGAAATTTACAGTTTATGAATTATTAAATATATAATGCATGACTAGGGAGGCCCCATGACTCCCATTGTATTCTTAACACAACATCTTTATACAGCACAGACTACTTTCTAATTTCAAAAGGCTTGGTTTTGCACATGGGTGTACTGTACATCATTTCATTACGATACAATGTACAGTTTAAGAATTATTGTATGTTATATAATGCATTAATGTTAACGGAGGCCCATTGACTTCCATTGTATTTATAATAAATTATATATAGTACAAATTCCTTTCAAATTTCAAAACACACTTTTACACACTGACGTACAATACAGGTTATTATGATTACACATGTACACAGTTTATGATATATTATGACTTAGAAATTGCATGACGGTCTATGGAGGCCCATTCATTCCCATTTCTAAGGTTATATTTTCATTGTTCCTTATTTCCTGTTTTGTTTTGGTACCTTTTGCCTGTGTGATTATCTGATTGTCTTCACCTGTCCCTTGTTATAACCCTCCTTTCATTGCGAATTTAGTGTGTTGCTCTTGGTTTGAGTCATGTTTTGTGTTTCAGTGAGCTCATCATGATTATATGTACAGTTGCATGAAAGTCTATGGAAGCCTATTCATTTCCATTGTATTTCCGTTGGCACCTGTTTACAGTACAATGTCCGTTCAAATTTCAAAACAGTGACTGTTGCACACTGATCAGCTGTGGGCCGACATAAGATCATTATAATGGACATGCACACTTTATGAATTATATATTAAATGGAAATCTGTGGAGGCCTTCTGTCATGAGGAGGCCCCTGCTCCCGTTTCTAAGGTTATGTTTTCCTTGATTCCAATTTCCAGTTATTATTTCCCATTTTATTTTGGTATACTCACTCACTCTGTGCCTAGGAAAGTTCACTCAGTATATGTGAACATGAGCTCATCTCTCTCAAAGACAGAAACCAGAGAAGTAAGTCTCAAACTTGTGATCTCATCAGGTCTAAAGTGTGGAGCTGCTCCATAGACAATGAATGGAGGCTGAATTTATGGACCCACAGAATGTTTGTTTTCTTTTTTATACCCTCATGAGCTTTATTCTACTGCAGTGTTGTCTGTCAGTGGTGAAATAGGAAACGTTCCCATATACTCACAACATTCCCCTGGGTGCTCTCAGGGTCATTTATAACATCTCTCAACATTCACTGTTTATGGAGTAGCTCCACACTTTAGACCTTCAAATACTCTTTATATTTTAGCCCTCTAGTTTTTAGATTTGGGAGAGGATTAGTCAAATTTACTGATATTTGTCTGCCTGTTGTCTGTTATCTGTCTTAGACAATAGGAATGCATATGTATTTTGAATTTTCCCCTTTAACTTCCTGCCCTTGTGTGTTTCCAGCTTGTGTGA
The DNA here is from genome assembly GCA_947000775.1 of Pterois miles. Classification (NCBI taxonomy): domain Eukaryota; kingdom Metazoa; phylum Chordata; class Actinopteri; order Perciformes; family Scorpaenidae; genus Pterois; species Pterois miles. Next base: position 25,143,397 of record CAMQGK010000634.1, on the reverse strand, counting down.
TTATCTGCTCTAACCTGATTGTTTTCGCCTGTCCCTCATTAGCTCTGCTGTCACCTGTCCCTTGTTATCACCCTCCTTTCATTGTGTATTTAGTCTGTGTTCTCCCTTTTGTCTGGGCCAGTTTGTTGTGTTTTTTTGGACCAATCTTCAGTTACCTTACTCAGATTTTGCTTCCAGTGTTTTTGGAAGCATTTGCCTGTTTTTGGACTGCTACCTGTGTACCGAACCCTGCCTTCTTGTTAACTTTTTGTTCAGTACCTCTCAGTGTGTTGAGTCTTGCATTTTAGTCCTTTGTCTGTTGGCAGCAGCTTGATACATTCTCTCCCATTGTGTTTATAACCCAGAACATGCATATAGTACAAACACCAATCAAAATTCAAAATGCTTAGCAGATAAAATGTACGTAAGCTCATTATGATGACAGATAATGTTAATGAGTTAGAAATCACATTAAAATCTATGGAGGCCCATTCAATTTTTTTGTTTTTATAACTCTTTTATTTTTACACAGACAAATATTATTCATGTGGTATCTCTGTGTCATCAGTTAGTGTGAGGAAAAAAACAGATTAATGGCTGAGATTGTTGTTGAAATGTTTGGCAGTGACGTGTTGTGAAGTGAATGCAGTGAAACTGGAGAGGGAAAATGTGACATGTAGCGTCTGGATGTTATGAATATTATCAACAGGACCTTTACTAATAAAGTTATTCAAAACCCATGCCAATCAATATCAGGTCACACAGCGATAACACACATTTCCTTTAGGATATGGTGCTCTAGTTTATTTTGATAATGCCTCAACGAACCAACAAACTAGCAAGCACCAATAAGATGTGGATAACTGAAACATGTATATATCAGTTACCGTAAATATCCATAGAATATGCATATATATCTATTACACCTGAGGAATTTCTATCTCCAACATGTCTTGTACCATATGTGTGTGTGTATGTGTGTATTGGTATCAATATATTCCTAAATCATCTGTCCAACATGTGTGGATGCTGACAGCCATCACACAGCAGCTTCCTTCACTCGCTGCGATCCACATGCAGCCCATAAACATCTGACTGGTTTCCCATCTCTTCTTCCCTCCACATGACATGACGCCTGGCAACATTAAAAAATCCAATAAAAACACCCCAGCTGATGATCACTCTTCATCTATAATAAAGCACAAATTTGTCGACATGGTGATAATTATAAGAAATTTAATGGAGGGACTGCACGGGGGAATGACTCGCCATAATTGCGGCGACCATAAACGCATGCTTTATTGCCTTTATAAAGTATTCATGTTCCGTGGTTGATGTGCTCGGAGTGTTTCACGACAGCAGCACTGATACACGGCGTGACTGATCAGAGTAATAAAACCCCAAAAAGGGCACATGGAGGATAATTCTCAGGAGTCAAAGTAGCTGGAGTACTACTATTTTAACATAGCTGCGTTGCTATACTGTAATTTCAAAGCATTTCTAGTTATTCTGTATGTAGGAACTAGGAACATGATATATTCAGTTTTGCAGCAATCTCATTAACCAGTCTGAGTCGTCTACCAGAGTCTTCAAAGACAAAGGCTCTTTGGCTTAGAGACGAGTTTACAAATGTCATTCCTCCAGGTTATTCTATGACCTCGGTGTAATGAGTGTGAAGTCAAACTGACCCACCTTTTCTCCAGTGACTCAAAGCTGGATGAAGAGTACAACTCATCTGAATAATTAGTTTACTGAAAAAAGTCTGCTGTCACATTGCTGTGCAAAATATCCCAAATTTGCATTTAAATTAAGCTAGAATTCTTTCAACTGCAAAAAAGGAGAAAAATATTCACCATCAAATCAATGTGGTACATATATTGCACCATCTCAGAACACCTTGTGTCAGGGACTCGTAATTGTCTCCAGCTATTATGTGTTATTTCTTGTCTGGGCAGGACTGCACCGAGTCATTTGGAAAGCCATGGGGGCAGCATTCTTTGATTATTGTGACAGTAACGTTTGAGTCATCTGACTTGGGTATTGTTTTTCCACATCATTAAATTCATATACACATACATTTATTTATTCAAAATGTTTCAACAGTGTCCTCTTCTGTTTTAGTATGGCTATTCAAGTGAGGAGGTCATTAACAGTGTTTTAATTTTCTGTGCAGTAGTCACATCACACTTGCTAATTAGATTTTGCTGCTCTGAGGTTAACTGTAATGCCAAGTTGATTGACTGATGTGATACCATTCATGAGATACATTGCTGGTGAGGTGTTCACAAAATAGCCTGTTTCATCACACTTTTCAAAGAAACAACAACTTTGCTCTATGTTGTTAATGCAGCACAGACAGTAAGTTCCTATTGTTAGCAGACGACTCCATCTCCCCCAGGTCTCCACTAAACCCACGTCTCTCACTTTCATTGGCTCAGATATTTAACATGCTAGATATCTGGAATGTGTCTGCTCACCTTTGCAAGCCTCTTGGCTCGCATCTTTGAGCAGTTCACATGGCATTTGAGCACCGATGACAAAAACAAGTTAGGTACCTTAAAGGGCTTATTGATAACATTTTTATGTAAACAAGTATAGATTTGTAATAATAAATTTTACTTATATAGCACTTTTCTCAAACTCAAAGATGCTTAACAATTAAGATGGGAAGCGGTGTGAGACAAACAGCAAACAACACGCATGTACACACTCATACACACACACACACACACACACACACACACACAGGCACAAAAGGGTAAGGGTGGGGGCTAGGAGTAGGCAGAGTAGAAGTGATGGGTTTTGAGGAGGGACTGAAATAGTGAGGGATCTCTGATGTCTTGTGGGAGGGACTTCCAAAGCCTGGGAGCTGCCCTGGAGAATGCTCTGTCCCCAAAACTGCGAAGGCTGGACTTGGGGTTGGAGAGGAGATCAGCTGAGGTGGATCTGAGGGGCCATGAGGGTTGGTAGGGGGAGAGGAGGCCAGTAAGGTAGGGGGATGCCAGTTGGTGCAAGGCTTTGTAGGTGAGGACCAGGATTTTGTAGCTGATGCGGTGAATGACAGGGAACCAGTGGAGGTTTTTTAAGACTAGGGTGATGTGGTGCCATGATTTGGTGCGAGTTAGGAATCGGGCAGCTGCGTTAAGGAACAGTTGGAGTCTGCTGATGGAGGTAGTATTGAGGCCGTACAGGAGAGGGTTGCAGTAGCTGAGACGGGAGGAGATGAAGGCATGGATAAGCCTCTTTGCAGCAGGGTGAGAGGGTCTTATCTGGGCAATATTGCGGTAGCATGGGGTTTTGACAGCTTGGCGGATGTGGGGCTCAAGGGAGAGAGTAAAATCAAATATCACACCTAGGTTGTGTACCTGGGAGGAGGGGAAACAGTGGTGCCATCAAAGGTGAGTGTGGGGTTGTTGAGTTTGCTGGGGGTAGGAGGAGTACGCTTTTGTCGCTGTTGAGTTTAAGAAAATTCTGTGGCACCCAGGTTTTTATCGAGAGAGGCAGGAGTTGTTTGTGGGTGGAGTTGGTGCTGAGATATATTTCCATAACAGTGGAAGTCCAGATTTAAATGGATGGAGGATCTGACCAAGGGAGAGTATATAGATGATGAAAAGGAGTGGGCCGAGTACAGAGCCTTGGGTGACACCCTGTGTGGCTATGGATGTTGCAGAAGAGTTGTTGTGAAGGGAGATGAAATGTGATTTATTGGAGAGGTAGGACCAGAGACAGCTGAGTGCAGTACCTTCGATACTGATATCTTCAAGTCTTTTGAGTAAGATGTTGTGACTCACTGTATCAAAGGCTGCACTCAGGTCCAGGAGGATGAGGATGCTGAGGGTTTCGGTGTCGGCAGAGGTGAGGAGGTGATTGATGACATGGAGGAGTGCAGATTCTGTACTGTGAAGGAGGCAAAAACTGGATTGAAGGGGTTCAAATGAGTTATTAGAGTGCAGGTGAGATTGGAGTTGTGTGGTGGTGACGTGTTCAGGGTTTTGGAGAGGAAGGTGAGGTTGGCGATAAGGCAGTAGTGATTAAGGCAAGAGGGGTCATCAGGTTTCTTGAGTATGGGGGTGACAGCCACAGTGAAGGTAACATTTGCGAATGAGGATACCACAGATTGGACAGAGGAGAGAGCAGTGGGAGATAACCAGTAATTTTTTCTAAGGGGGAGGAGTTGAGAGGGAGAACAGTGTAGGGGAGGGGAGAAGGTACTAAGGTGAGGGACCAGGAACCAAGAGAGTCCTTTAAGGAAAAAAAGACAGGAGAGGGGTGAGTAGGGTTAGTGGTTCCATGTTTTAGCCAGGAGATGATGAAGTCCATATAGTGATATCAGTCCAAATTATTATTGTAATTCCAGCGGTAGTGTCCGAGGGGAGCTGATGGGGACAGAGAAATATGCAGGGCAGCTCCACTCATGAATCAGCAGCTAACCAGTTAGCTAGAGAGAAGTGGAGCAGTCAGGAGCACAGCAGAAATCCGAAAGTAGAAAACAAGAGCGGGATCGATACAGAAGACTACAAAACTGAGGAGGACAAGATAGAAACAGAAACCAAATGAAACAAAAAAAAAAAAAAAAAAAAAAAGCTGACAGAGGGAGAAGTGGCAGTCAAGCAACGCCTACAGTTCTCTCCCACTGGCACAATAATACTTAATTAATACATCAGAGCCTTGAGAAATTGGACAAAAAAAAGAAGAAAAAAAAAGGACAAAAATATGATTGTGATTTCATCTGTTAAAAATTTTGGCAGGTCCAAAATGAACATTTGTGGAAGATATGTGACATTTGGTTCTATATCTCTGGGTCACTAGTTGTGGAAAAAATAGACATTACAAATTAATAAATTAAGTTTGCCTTCATAGATAAGTGTTTGCCAAAATATGACATAACAATACTTCACTAAAAGTGTCACAAAGCTGCAAGTTAGGATGTAATTAAAAGGCAATGTAACAATTAAACTATAACTGTTAAATTTCCATTGTTCAGTCATTGTACCGATGCAGGCTGATTCCATCAGTTAATTAACTTTTCACTTTTTACTAATGATGGCTATTGTAATATGTTATCAGAGTGGACATACATTAGCACCCGCTGGAGCTATGGATAAGCCTGTATCCTATTCAGTGCTAAATCAGCTGCAGTAACTTTTTTTTATTTTAATTGCAGGCAATGAAGGCAAAAATTTATATGCCTGCAGTGTCTTTAAATCTGCTGGAGCCTAGTTGTCAATGCGCCCTCCATCCCATCAGTGGTACAGTTTTGGCACACATCACTGCCGTACATCAGATGTTAAATTGGCCGTCTCACGGTACAAGCCGCCGGGGTTTATCCATCAAACAGTATCTTAAAATGACTGGATATCTCTTTTATTACACAAAATTAAACACAAAAAACAACAGCTTCAGAATACAGGGAAAAGTGATCTAGTGAATAAATCGAATTACTAAATAAAGGGGACTCTGACGAAAAAAACGAATTATTGGATTTTTAAAAGTTAGTTGGAATGAATGTTTCCACTGTGTATTGCTTTGCGTCTGGCTCTAACTCTTCTTTATTGGTGTGAAACTTGCTTGTACTGTTGGTTTTAGTGCTCTGCTTCCATCGTATGGATTTAAAATGAATCAGTGTTGTTAGATTCAAACTTCATTTGACGCTATTCAAGTCTGCCTTACTTTCAAAGTTTCAAAATCTCTTTTTAAGCTATAGTGATTTCCTGAAAATCAGAGGGGGGAGAAATAATGAGATGTGCCAATGTACAGTAGAGGAGCACACAGGGGCTATAAGATCTGTCGTTGGGTTATGGATACACTCGTTGAAAGAGCAGCCTTTCAAGTGCTACTCATTTATTTCCTTCCAGGGAATGACATTTTATTGAGGATTTTTTTGAATTTGTGAAGCATTGCAGTAATGAGAAATTCGTATGCATTCAGTTGATTCAGTGTTATTATAGTCTAGTGGTTTCACATGTATAGAAATCAAAAACACACTTCTCACACATACAAACATGAATCCCCCCCGAGGCCCTCGGTAGGTGTTACACAGCCTTGCCCCCCCTTGGCACTGTGCCTCCTTCTAGCAATCAATGCTCATTTTACTCACTCATCCACACCCCTCACATTGATCTGTGTCACCCTGGACATCCTGCATGCAGCCGGCAACTCAACGCTGCTTTTCCATGCTGTCTGGAGCACAGATGGCCGACATGGACCCAGGAGAGAGGACTGGGTGTTCAAGGTCTTTAGTAGTGGGAGCAACGGGAGATCAGGGGAGGATACTGGGCAGCACAAGGCCACTGGCAGCATTTAGCTAGATGGACTACATGATAATGTTCCATAATGGTTTGCACTTGGCTGGATGAATGGGTGGGTGGGTGGGTTAGTAAAATGGGTGGGTGAATGGATGGCTTCATAGACCACTGCGTGAATAGATGGATGGGAATAGTAATGAGGGAGGTGGACTTCAAGAAATCACTGCCACCATCGGCCTCCTTGCTGAAGAACACAGCAAATCAGGGAATGTGCAGATATCACATTTACCCCAATAAAAGTCTGGGAAGGTTCTGCAAGTCTACATCTAGTGTTACATTCTGTCAAAGAGGATCTAGAAGAAGAGTAGATTAGCAACCATGCCCAAGGTTGACTGGGCTTGAATTGCTAATCTGATTAACTGCAAATTTGTTGGAGAAATTGCATCGAGGACTACATAATCAACCGAGTCAGGTCCTTCATTACTGCATAAAAGGCCCTGCATAGGAACCTAACAGTCCGTAGCTTAGCGTGTAGACATTGGTCACACAGTTCCTCTGTTCTCCGCCTAATTTGGGGATCCATTCCTGGAGCTGCATTTTGGTATTGGCTAGGAGATGATGTTAAATACAAGTTAGAGACGCAACACGGCCTTAACAAAGCAGATATTGCTTGTGTTTTGCTGCCTTGCAGTGCCTAAGCTTGAACCCTGTAAATTGTTTGCATGCTACTAGTTTAATTATATTTTCCAGTAATGTGCTAAAAAGTGCAGTGTTTCCAGTTGTAAGGTATTTTTCTCACTACGTAGGTAAAGTTCAAACAGTGCAAAAGGCCTGTAATTAAAGGAATAGTTTAACATTGTGTGTACATATATATATATATATATATATATATATATATATATATATATATATATATATATATATATATATAGCTGTTTCCCTGTTTCCAGGCATAATGATAAGAAAAGGAAACTGGCTGCTGCTGGCAGTAGCTTCGTATTAATGACACACACAAAATACAAGAGTGGTGTTGGCCTTCTCACCTAACTCTCAGTAATAAAGCGAATGAATGTATTTCCAAAAAATCAAATCTTATTTATATAACATGTTTCACACGACAAGCATAGACTTTGTATTTAAACAAAAACAGGCAAAGATCAAATGTGACAAAAACATATTAAATAAGGAGATATAAGAAGTCATTACATATATAGAGCATATAAGAAGAATGTATTATTATTGTTATTATACTGATTCTGTGTGAAAAATGTCTTTATTTGCAGAGGGGTCCTGTTTCAGAAGTTATTTTTTAGTCAGTTGAGGGTATATATACACACATATACACTACGTAGTTTACATAGTGCATGTTTTTAAATAAAATTGTGTTCAATCAAATTACTGCTAACTGATATACAGAAACTCTATGTACTTAATGCATTTTCTACTGTGTGCACTGTACTTGATGGGGTGGGATGGGTAGGTGGGGGTTCAATAGGGGGCCATCAGCAACCTCTTACCCCAAGGCACACCAACAGGTTAATGCAGCCATGGAGGTGAGTGCATACATGCTTATCACAAAGTTGACACATGGTTACAAGAAAAAGGGCCTCAAATTTGGGGCACACTAGTTCTTACATTCGAGGAAAACATTCCCCATGTTCATTTTTCTCTGCTTTAGCTCTTCTTCCCCAATTACCATCAGTGCAGACTGCTGTGCAGCAACAAGAAATACTAACTCATCAGGGTTTTAAAAAGTTCAGTCTCCCAGGGTTTCAGATCTCGGTTACCTTCCCTTGTTACAAAGTCTTTTCAGCACAGGAATAAAAACATCTTAATATGACACAGCAGATTCTGCAAATAATAGACATATCATTGATGTGACTGACTGGTGAGATTGTTGGATTCCATAAACCCTTAAAATAATGAGCAGCTTCAAACGCAGACAAAAGTATCACTGTGTTCTGCATAACAATGTGTATACAAGAGAAACTTGGAGTACCTTGAATTATATTTGTTTGTGTCAAATGTGTCCTTTTTCATCAGTTCTTCAAGTGTGTGTGGCGCCTATGAAGATGAGGGGAGAACAAAAAACAGATTCAATATTAGCAGAGGCACAGTTCAGTCCCTTGGCAAACTCTGAGTTGCCATTTCAAATGAGGTCACTTACTTCCCTTCGGATTCTAATGACGTTTATTGATGTCTTTAATAACTTTTTCCTTTCTGTTGGGTATTAATGGGTAGTGTGGTTCTGGGGTGGTGCTTGTGGTGCCATGAGAAACAGAATGGCGAACGAGACAGGGAGACAGATGGGGAGAGGACGAGACAGACAGAGATTGAGAGAGAGAAAGTGGAAGAGATCCCATGAGTTCAGTCATACTAATCCTTTGGCCGAGAGCTGTGAGTCAATTATTCTTCATTTGTCTTTCATCTTGCCACTGCTGTCTGGGAATGGGGCTCCTCCAAGGCCTGTCAGGCACTTATTGATGCTGTCTGGCCTGAAGGGTTCACACAATCCTGAAGACGGGACCAGAGACGTGCAGGGTCCGAGGGGGTAATTGTGTCAGGAATTGGGGTTGGTTGCTGAATGGGTACCTTATATTGTCTAGTGAAAAATGAGACGAGATGAAGCTATATCTTAAAAATAGGGGTGTTTGGCACAGTTACAGTTTTGATAATGCTGGAATTTATGGGAGTGAGCTCTGTCTTGTGTTTGGACAGGACACAGTTGTAATATTGGACCCAGCTGCTGCTGCTGGACTGTTTAATGTAAATGTATACTTATGTATGATGTAATAGCAGAGGCAATGTGCTATATGTCAATCGTGGTTAAGAGCAGATTTTGGGAAATACTTTTGATTCCTTGCTGAGAGTTAGATGGGAAAATTGATACCACTCTCATAACCAGCCCGATTTACAGAAATATGTGAAATGACCACAGCCTTTTAACAGCGCATTACATGGTGGTGGCAAAAATGACCATGGAAACAATGCCAATGGAAAATCAATTAGCATCCTTTTTTGTGGTGGACACACAAATTCCCAACACGTTCTCATCCCAACTCATCACAAAGCGATGCTTCGTCTGATCCCTTGGCGTCACTTTATGTTTACAGTTGAATTAAAACAAAAACACTTGCTTAGGTTGAGGCAACAACACCACTTAATTAGGTTAAAGAAAAAAAAAAACATCATGGTTGGCCTTAAATTTACTACCTCTGTGAAGTGAAAATTAAAGTTGTGAACATGGGAGAAGAACAGCTGATTGCAAAGTGAAAGTGAAACTGAATGCACGGGACATGAACAGAGGTCTCCTGGATGAAAGCCCCGTGTTTATTGGACCCACTCACCACCCCTCCCTCCCAACCCATGTGTTTTGGTTTTTTTTTTTTTTTTTTTCGCTCTTTAAACCACATCACCACACTCCCAGAGCACTTTCTTGGAGCTGTTGTTGCGGATGGGTTTACATTATAGTTACTTGAAAGCCCAGTGTGCTTCATACATTAAAGGGTGCCTTTTGTGTTGGTATAACATGCCAATGGCCATGACAAAGCGTTGGCATTTGAAGGCCTGGGAATGAGAACAGGCAGTAATTCCCAGGTTCAACAGAAACATGTTTTGATCAAAGGCATCATAGCGCAGAAGTCGAGGTGGATGGGAGGGTCAAACACGGGACTTCCAACGGGCTTGTGTCAAACCAAAATTCAATGTTGAGTTATTTTAAATTATGTAGGCTATGTAAGAATTTAGGTAACAAACCTGGTTCTTTTAATCCAAATAATGACCACCATGGGATCTTTCAGAAAAAAAATGTATGATACTCAACAGCAAAATGCAAGTAATTTAACGATTCCCTTTGAATTGTGCAATGAATTACACATGTGATGTTGTCAATCCATCCATCCACCTTCAACTGCTTATCCCGTTAGGGGTCGCTGGGATGTTGTCAATTTAAAAGATAATTTTGCAAGTCAAGAGAGTCACAGTTTGTTGTAAAACTGTAAAAAGGGGAAAAGACAAAATTAGAAAGACTACACACCCAAAAGCTGTGCAAGTGACGTCAGAACATTTTCTCTTGCTGAAGCTACAATGCTTGTGTGTTTCGTACTGGGTTGTACTCACATTAGACGGTTCTTGTTCATTCTTTTGCTTCCCGGCTCATAAAAAGACTAGAAGTCACTGGATAAAACACATCAGCTAATGTTTCATTAGTGCTTGCAGCATAAGTTAGCTAGTTCGTGTTGGTGGCGTATATAATGCGAAATGAGAGATGTAGCTCACAGAGCGGTTTCATACAAAACTAAGTGATACTACATCAAACCAAGGCCAATCTGTGACTTTCTTGATGCTACCCCTATCTGAACCTTAAACCAAATCATCACCCTAATGATTTATGCTACGGGGACATGCATCTTGCCCCCAAACGGACAGGTTTATGTCCCTACAATGAGAGTAATACAAACACACACACACACAACCAACATCATCACATTAATACTGTATTAAATCCCAGTAGCACAATTCTGATGTTGGCTGCTTAAAGATGTATTTGTTAATTGGACATGGACATGATAATGGATAATGGGTCTTAATGGCTGAGCACCAGAATGACACAAATCTGTCACAATGTCCTTGGGCTGATAATGAGCCTCTAAATGACGCAGTGTTGGTTCATTTCAAGCCTGCCCTTGTTAACCTTCAAATGTTTCTACATATGTAGCTATAACAGCCTTAACAAACCAGCATGTCAATAACAAATCTGCTGATTTCCTTTAGGTCAACGTGTCACATCTACTTCATACTCTGGGTGTTGCATATTCCATCTGTAGCGTTTCTGCTTTCATTTATTTTAAAAACCCACATGACAACTCAGGAGTAGAAAGGCTAGTTAAAAGGGAAAAATGCTGACAGACAGCCAACAGAGTGACAGAGGGAGGGAGGGAGGGAAAAGGAGAGAGGTGTCCTGCTATGAAATACCACTTTGATGCTTCAGTACAACCTGAGATGAAAAGTCTGGTGTTTCATCTCCAGTTTTTAAGAGAAATATAGATGAAAAGACTCCATCTTTGAAATCGTTGAAGGTATGATTGATGACAAATCATAGTTCTTTTGTCGTTTTTTTTTACAACATAAAGAAAATGCACAATTGTTTTTACTTCCCCTGCATTTCAGACTTATTTGTGACAGAAACGCTTTCCCGTCATCTTTCATTCCCCGTGGACGCATGACAAAAGGCCACTTACAGCACACTTTGGGCAAGATGATAAATAAGAGTGGTGGCATACTGAAGCTGTCTATTTTTGTCAGGACTGTGAGGAGTCTGACTTTTTCATAAAAACAGTTAAGATAAGTTACATTTAAATCGACCTCGCTTGGTGAATTTAAGTCACATATTCACTCTTCTGAAGGAAATATCGGGCTCTTTAGCTGCCAAATGCTCCAGTCGCTGCACCAGCTGGTTGTTAACTTTGTGTTGAGCAAAGCTTGGGTTTTAAGAGCTTTTTTTTGATGAAAACAGCTACCTGCTACAGCTAAAAACAAGACTATGAGAGCCGTGAGAGTGAACCAAAATACCAAACTTACAGTAGCTCAACAGTGAGCTGAAAATCATTACAAAACTTCTCTGTGGATTCATCAGTGACCCCTTTCACATTGTCCTATTGTTTCGTGTCATTTTATACATTACATTATAAAATGTTATTATACATTATATTAGTGCAAAAATATTATTTATTGCCACTTTAATGTAAAATCGTAACCAGTAAAGTAACTGTAGCAGTGAGGGAAATGTAATGTATAACAGACAGTTTCTTCCTCTGAAATGTAGTAGAGTAGAAGTACAAATTATAATTATTATTGCGTAAATGTACTTATGCTTGGTACATGCTACACAAGAATTTACTGTAGCTGATTTAGGGCCAAATTCCGATTTTTTGATGTTTCTCAAGATTATAGATAATATATTAAAATTTAAAAGATTAGATTATATATTATGTTTCACCAAAGTCACTTTTGATCATGAGAGGTTCTGAAAGATTTCAGTTTTGGAGAGCTGAGTGGAATCTGTTAGAGTGTGGTGGGCTGTTTTGGCCAAATTGTTGCTCATCACACACTACAGGAACAAAATTGTCAAACTTAACATAGCATGTCATTATGTGTGAGGTTTGACATAAGTCATTTCACAAAATGATTTGAAAAACCTTTTAGTGTGGGCCAGCCTTTAGTTACTTTCCAACACTGGTAGGAGGTCAGATAACATATGAGGGCAAAGACTACAGCACCTGGACTCAATTCAGTGTTAAAGCCTGCTGCTTTTATGTTTTTTAGTCCAGTCACAGCAGATTTATTTATAAAGTACACTTAAAAAAACACCAATGATCACCAATGTCCTATGTTGCTATGCCTACAATGCACAAATACTCTGTGTAAAACCACAGCATTGGTCTATTTCCAGAGACGTGCTGTGCAGCTTCAAAGGCAGAGGAATAAATATGGGACTTATGCTGTTTTGAAATTAGTCATGAATGAAACAGGCTTCGTGTAAGATGTCATCATGACCGATCATAGACCGTCAGTCTAAAATTGGATGTTGTAAGACGTATTCTTAAAGGCACAGACAGACAGGAAGCTGAATGGAAGAAGAAGAAGAAGAAGAAGATCTACCTTTATTAGTCCCACAATGGGGAAATTCAATTTACACTCTGTTAAACTCATACATGGTACATGCAGACCTGAAACACACATACATGCACTAATGGAGAGATGTCAGAGTGAGGGGGCTGCTCCTGACAAGCGCCCCGAGCAGTTGGGGGTTTGGTGCCTTGCTCAGGGGCACCTCGGCAGTGCCCAAGAGGTAAACTGGCACCTCTCCAGCTACCAGTTCACACTCAGTTTTTGGTCCATGTCGGGACTTGAACCGGTGACCCTCCGGTTCCCAAGCCAACTCCCTACAGACTGAGCTACTGCCGCCCCGAAACAGGTCACTCAAGTGGGGTCTGTGGCACCTAGTTAGTTTTGGTTAGTTATTTTGTTTGAAGTGTTTAGGTTGAAATGTTTTAGAATACAGATAGTTCCAATGGTATCTAAAAGTACAAATGGTACTAACCATTATGCTTAATAGATGTTATGATTATAAGGGGGTCCTTGGAAATTTGTCTCTCCTGTAAGGGGTCTCTAGCCCCCGAAAAATCTGCTGAGAAAGAGATCCATCTTGAATGTATCTCAAACACTGTGATTAAATATAATACACTTTCAATTTACTGTATGTTGTGACAAAAAAAAAAATCATTTTGTATTCTATTGGACACAAAAATATATTCTGAAGTGAGGGTCCCTCTGGCAAATGTTACTATCTATTATATATTCCTATATTTCAGCATGTTTATGCATACAGTAGATTTTAAAGTTGGAACTGGACTATAGGGGTGAGCAGATCGATGCTCCTGTTTTACCTTTGAGTTTGGACTCACCTCGATCAAAACTTTGAATAATGTTTCTTGAGGCTGTAGGGTTGTGCAATAGCATCATGGTATTCTTATCTTTAGCTCTTATTTATGCTGTTTTATGTAGATCTTGAGCAATATGTACAATATATGTTGTTTGGGGTTTATATTGGTTGGTGTTTCTCTGTATATATGTGGATTGTTTGTTGTTGATGTTTTTATTTATTGATGCTGCTGTGGAGGCAGCTGATGGTGTGCAGCACTTGAGTCCAAGACAAATTTCCCCAAAGGGGACAGTATCATGTCATATATCATATTGTATCGTATCATATCGCATCACAGTGTATTGTAATGTATCATATTGCATCACATCGTACCATATTGCATTGCATCGTATTGTATTATACCTACGTCCCATTTTCGGTAGTTTGTGCTTTTTTTTTTTTAAGTTATTTGTACTAAAGAAGTTTTAAAACATTCTTCATCTTCATCTTCAGCTGCTTATCCGGGGTCGGGTCGCGGGGGCAACAGCTCCAGCAGGGGACCCCAAACGTCCCTTTCCCGGGCCACATTAACCAGCTCTGAGTGGGGGATCCCGAGGCGTTCCCAGGCCAGTGTGGAGATATAATCTCTCCACCTAGTCCTGCGTCGTCCCCGGGGTCTCCTCCCAGCTGGTCGTGCCTGGAACACCTCCCTAGGGAGGCGCCCAGGAGGCCTCCTTACCAGATGCCCGAATCCTTTTAACGCAAAGGAGCAGCGGCTCTACTCTGAGTCCCTCATGGATGGCTGAGCTTCTCACCTTATCTCTAAGGGAGATGCCAGCCGCCCTCCTGAGAAAAACCCATTTCGGCCGCTTGTACTCGCGATCTAGTTCTTTCAGTCGTGACCCAGCCCTCATGACCATAGGTGAGAGTAGCAACGAACATTGACTGGTAGATCGAGAGCTTTGCCTTCCGGCTCAACTCTCTCTTTGTCACAACGGTGCGGTAAAGCGACTGCAAGACCGCCCCCCGCTGCTCCGATTCTCCGGCCAATCTCACGTTCCATTGTTCCCTCACTCGCGAACAAGACCCCGAGGTACTTGAACTCCTTCCCTTGGGGTAAAGGCTCATTCACTACCCTATTTCTTTGTATCGGATCGAAACCAGATTTTGTGGTATCACCCACCCCTACTGGACTGAGTGATTACCAGGGAGCTGACACACTGTGTTTTGTTGTGGTGTTTAAAGAAAAAATATCTTTCTTTTTTCATATTGTTTTCCTCTTTTATTTTATTCCTCAATGAAGTATTGATCCCCCCTCCCAAACAAAACAGAGAGCTGGAAATGAGCATCAGGCAGTCACTCTGGGAGTCGGCTCTGAGGTAATCCTGTGTGTGTGTGTGTGTGTGTGTGACAATTCTCTCCGCACAAAAATGACTAATTGGCGAAGAGGCGTCGTGTTCGGCCAATTATCAGGTATGACTTATGAATTTCAGATTTCTTGATTTGCATGAACTAGCTTCAGGCTTTTCCCCTCACGGAAGTCACAGCTCGTAGCCTTTTGTGTGATGCAAGCCCAGCAGCGCTCCGGTATGTACTGTAACTTCCTTTAGTTAAAAGGAAATTCTGCTAGAGTTGGGAAACTTTAATCAGTCAGAAGTTTGTCCTCAATAAGATTGTAGTTCACCACAACTTTCCTTTTGCTCTGTCCTTTATGAGCCTGTTACGACTTGCAAATCACTAGTTAGGTTAGTTACACACTGGTTTAAATATTCTGAATCAACAACACAATGGAAGAGTGACACTCAGTAATGATGGTAACCCCACACCAGTCTTGCTGTTGGTGATGATGTTTATCCAATTAGAAGTACATTTATCATAAACCCTGTTGCTTCTTGCCACTCGGAGGATGCCGCTAATCGTGCCTCCTCCCGCGACACCACCTGGCTGCACGCCACGTTTATTTTGCATTTCGCTTAAGAGGATAAGCAGGCTGGAAGTGCTGTTTCACATACGCTGTAAAGCCGGCTGCCAATCCCCTCCTCATTGACTTCATCTGATTATACAAATGTCACATAATTAATGCAGTAATGATTTATCGTCGCATAAATGGCGAACGCGGGTCAATGTATAGTAGCACATTTAAGACAGATTGGTCATTTAGCCAGTCAATTAAATAATCAATCAAGTGGTCTGTATGACATCTTCAATCAGATTATTTATTCAGAAATATTACTGCTTGAAACACTGGGAAAATATTAAAGAATGTGAATATATTATTGGGATATGAACAGATTATGTGCACTAAACAAATCAGAGTTTTTGCAGTAATACTGTATGACTGACACAATTTGCCACAAACGTCATACTGCTTTTTCTTAGTGATAACTCAGTCAAATGAAAAACACATAGTGAACAGTATAGTGTGCCCACACAAGTACAATCAGCAGTTTACAGTGATAACCACAAATCCAATGTCCATCAATGATGAGCATCATGAATCTGTTTAGAGATGAAATAAAAAAGAGCTTCTTGGCTCATAAACATAAAATTCAGACAGGGACTGTCAGTAGCCAAAATGCAAGCAAATAGTCTATAATCTGCTTCAGAGGTGTTGATAGTTTTAATCTATGCATGGAAGATAAAGCTGATCTGATACCTTGATAATCATGCACACTTTGAATGCAGATGTTTCCTAAGTCAGGGATTGTTTTAAAAGAGCACGGCAAAGGGAGCTTTTCAGATTTTTTGTCAAAAGCTCTCTCAGTTCTTTCCACAGACATCTCAAACACTTCTGTACCTCCTCCCATTGCACGCACATGGAAGCAAATAACGGCCATAACAATTTAGGTCTGGCAAGCAACTGAATTTCTAATTGTAACATTGAATCACCACATGTTGAAATTTGAATACCAAGGAATTTATAGCACTGCAGATCTGAGTGTTTTTGTCTGAATTCTCCTCTTTGGTTGGAGTTGGGCTATCTAAAAAACTTAACTTCCAGTATACATGTGTGCTATCGATCACCAATCAAATTCAGTAATTACGTTGAATCGTTCAGAACTTTTATCCATGTTTTGCAAATTGTTTTTGAGTGAATAAAACTCTTTTTCACACCTGCCCACTCGGTCCATCACACTTTTTGTCACACTTTACTATTTGATGGATTTCAGTACATGACAGTGTTTTTCTGTATTTTGTGTGAATGTAAATGTACAGTATACATACATAGAAAAATGCAATCAGTAGAGAGCAGATCTCTGTCAAGTGTGTCTCCTTCTCCCCTCCCTAACAAAGAAGATGGCCATAACAAAAACAGGGATATATTCATCTGAATATCAAAATGAGACCGAACTCCTGTGGAAGTCGGTTTTTGAGCCAGACCCTAGCTAACCTTCCTCGTGGAACCATGGAGGCTGTGTCTGATGGTTTAATGTCACTTTAGCTGTGCAGACACTAGCGACCCTCGTGGATGCAGCAAGCCTACACCATGCTTAAGAGAGAGGACAAAGGATGTCCAAACCAGTAACGGTTGTGGGTTAACACTGAGATAATACCTGTGAGAGTAAAACCACCATTATTCATGCTATCAAACAGCAAACATGATGTGTAACATGTCATCCTGACTTAATTACTGCTGTAATATACGTGAGAGGTATCATTTTAAACCCCAGACCTTTGTAAAATGAACATACTAATAACATATCAATACATGCAGTGACATTGTACCGTATATATGTCTCTGTTACTGGGTGAAATACTTTGAACGAAGTAACACTTTTGAAGAGGGACTCGTAATGGAAAAGGGATCCTCCAAAAAGAGGTGTGTTTTCAGAAGTTGTCCTCCATCCTGAGGAGCCTCTGAGTGAAACGCCAGTTCTCTCTGTTATTTCCCTCCAGTCTCTCTCCTTTTTCTTTTTCTGTCTGTGCATTTATGAACCAGAATCAAAAAAAAAAAAAAAAAATAAATCCCACAGCAAGAAAGGAATAATGTGCGTGTGAGTGTGGGGGTTTTGCATGTGTGCATGACTACCTTATGGACACCATTTCCTGCAGATTGGAAAGATTCGAGGACAGCAGCATCTGTTTTTTGGCATACACACACCTCACGCTCTGTACCATAATTCATAATGAGAAAAAGATTAAATTGGACTTATGAGGAAGGCAGCGCCGTGTTTCCGGCCAAGGGTTGTCTCTTTAAAATGCATCAACGCTCATTATATTGTGCTTAATGCGCTTCGAAGAAATGTGTTCCTTTACCATTTTGGTCAAGGATTAGGAAAAGTGCTCATAATAGATACAAACGAAGTAAAGCTGGACACACACACACACACACACACACACACACACTGTCTGTGACTGTGGCTCTTGGACTGCCATACAATGTCTCATCCACGGTTTGACTAAAATTGGCTGCAGTTTTGATTCACAGGAAATAAGCAATAAGTTATGATTAAAAAATGATGGAGAACCTCATCCCCCAATTAGGACAACGATTGTTTCCAACATCTGAAAAGACTGGCTGGAAGTCCTCGTCCGCTGATGTTCCAGACATATGTGATTGCTGCTCCCAGCCAAGGCCTGCACAGATTGAGGCCACTTTCCAACACTGTTAATGGCTAAAAAAGTTTTATCAGAGAAGCAAACTTTTAATGATTAGAAAAAACAACCCAAAAATACCTTTATTTTACACTGGTTGCCACATAAAGTCACTCAGATTCTTTATACTTCTTTTTTTTCTTCTTTATTTAGCATATAAAATGGCCGTGCAAGTTTCAAAATCGATTCAAAACGAGTACAATGAGGCCAAAAATGACTTGAAGTGGTCAATGATCCCATTGAACAGAACTATAATTATCTAGTTCTCCATCTGGTCGTGTAGCCTCCTGTGCCAGGAGTGGACCTCCTGCTGTCTGCTGTCTGAGCACAGCCAAACACAGTAAAGCTTCTCAAATAAGGTCAAAGGAGTGAGCTTGGCACGGCTTAAAATACAGGCCTGGACATTGTAGTTTTCGGTGGTTTCCATGTTGGCCAAATCGCTCTGGTCCTGTAGCTCTTGGTGTAATTTATCCTAATTTGTTGTGATTATTATCATAATATATATGGGTGTTTCTGCAACTACAGACATTTGTTTGTCAGAGCAATAAAATTTGGGATTTTTATTAAAATTTGCTGTTACTACCCATTTTGACATAAAAATAGTTTCTAAATAATATGATTGAACTAAAATTATTAAGCATATTTTGGGTCCAAACACCACTTTTCTTGATGTCCTGAACTCTGGTTTCAATGTTGAGATATGTAAAATTAGTTAAGTCAAGTGTTTCATATTAGGGCTGTCGTAGTGGATTCAGTTTTATAGCTATATTGATGATAATCACATTAAGTTTGGGGCAAGTCATAGTCAAGTCAGCACACTGACAGCTGTTGTTGCCTGATTTCGGTATATTTTTTATGCTAAATGCAGTACCTGTGAGGGTTTCTGGACAATATTTGTCATAGTTTTGTTGTTAATTGATTTCTAATAATAACTATATACATACATTTGCATAAAGTTGAGAGAATGTTGTGATGTGTACAGAGGCAATGGAGCAGTGCAGGCATGATGGATTTTTGTAGGCCAAGGTTCCCTGGACAAAAAGCCAATGGGATTTTTATACTGGATTTTAAATTATTACAGAAAATAAGTTCTGTGGCAAATAATCGTTTATGATACTAAAAAGCTAACATTAAGCTATAAACAAACTACATTACACTGGTCACATGGGTGCGAGCGTACACAACGAGGCTGTAAAAGCAGACGAGTTGGCGTGTTGACGTTTAGTAGTCTCATTGAGCCACTTGTTAGCCACCATATTTTTAAGACACGTAAAAGCTTCAGAATTCATGAGTGCGGTATTTTCTGACATATTTTATATATCGTAAAACAAAACATCAAATCTTATCTTCAGGCATCAAAATAAAAACCCATTCAAAAAAAAACATCAAGGGAAGCGGAAGTGCTAAAACTAACTCATTCCAGGTTTTAGGACTTATTCCTGCAAAACACTGTAGAAATGGTCCCAATCTCATATTTAACACCTTTAACGGTACAGTATGTAGGATTTGGCAGCAAGAATTGGTGTGGTTGCAGATTGCAACCAGCTAAGTACCCCTCCTCCTCTTTCTGTTCTGGGCTACTGTAGAAACATGGCAGACCTCATGAAGAAAAGCTGCTCCCTATGTAGATATGAAGGGCTCATTCTAAGCTAACAAAAACACAAGGATTCGCAGTTTCAGGTGATCATACACTAATGAAAAACCTAGTTATGAATGTGATGTTTTTGCTAATAGAGGTCCCACATGCTGAGAAGGTGTCCAATCACAGCAAACAACAAACACAATTCATTTCACTTTCATTTCTTTGTATTTCGTCATTTCAAATCCTCCAAATATGAGACCTCTTCAATGCTCTAAAATTCAAGAGCATTTCTAAAGTGTAAAAAAAAAAAATAATAATAATAACTTTATTCTTAAGTTTCTAAGATATCACTTTTAGCAGTCTGATATGGGGGATGTTTTTGAACATTTGTCTGCTTAAATTTCAAGCAATATGCATCAGAATTCAGCTCATCATATACACAAACAGCCTGCAGCAGTTCCAACCCTGACATAGTTACCTCTTTGATACCGTTTAAAAGCAGCGCTGTGCTTTATCGATTTCATTTGGAAGATGTGCATCATGTATGCTGCTTGCATCAGAAGACAAAACAACTGTGGCTTGCAAACCAAACCTACCACATCCCCACTGTTTAAATGACAGCCCTGTGGTGCTCATGCTTCATTTGTACTGTATATCTTGCTGTGAGCGCTTCAAGATCCTTCACTACAGGATGCAACTGTTCAGGTAAGTGTTATGCTGTCCACTCTACAAGCTGAAGACAAGTTCAGATGCAGACACACATACAGTATCCTATGCACACACTGCTGAGACTGTAGAGCCCAGGGCAATCTCTCTCACTCTACATAAGAGTCAATGTTGTTCTTCACTCAGTCAGTCATTCAGTCAGCGACACTGTTCAAACAATCAGTCTTCCTGTCCAAACATGTTAATCCACCTACTTCATCCTTATTCCCATGGACACTACCCGCCACGGGTGCACACACACACATGCACACACACACACACATGCAAACATGCACACAGGCGTGTCAGCATTAGCGAGCCTCTTCAAACAAATACCCTTTTTTTTTTGCATATTCAAGTGAGAAGCATCAGATAACACAGCTGGGACTTAACATGATGTGAGGGGAAAAAAAACAAAACGCTGGGTTTTCTTATTGGAAATAGAAATAAACAAGGCTGTCTGGAGACTATCGAGATGTGTAGTTCATGTTTTATCATGTTCCCTGACAAGATGCGTTGTAGTATGAATATACAGTATCTTTTACATAAATTTACGCAACTACTAGGAAAAGATTCACATTTATTTTTGAATTGCCTCCAACACAGATGTCATGCTGGTGCAGAGCTCACTGCTTGCTTTTTTCCCATGCTGTTCAGTGTAGGTTGCTAACATCTGCTCTGCTAATGCTGCTGTTTGAATATGCAGTCAGATACAAGTCATTGGAAATGGTTGGCTGGGAGGTCGTTATGAGCCGCTGTTTGTAAAAGAGACAGTTTTCTGACACTACATTTACTGTGAGTAATCAATGCCTTTTATATGTATGTCGTATTGATTGTTTGGGCATGTTATACGCAATTTAAGACAGTCACATTTAAAAGATGAATGGGCACAGTATACACAGCAGCCATGAAAAGCCCATCAAGTTACTAACATACTAACTAACAAGTATCCTATGTGCCAAACTAGAGGGATAAAATCATTGTTAAACAAATAAATGAGATAATTATGAAATAATCACATGAGTAAATAGTGTGAAATACACAAATTAAACCATAATTTGTGAAATAATTTAAGAAATCATAAATAATAGCTTGCTAATGCTGCTATTCGATATTTCGGAGGCTGCAGGGGCCTTCGAAAGAATCCATCGGTACCAACCATATTATACTAGTTAAATAAGGCTCCAAACTTAATTTTGATGATGAAAAACTGGCATGGCCATTTTCAAAGGGGTCCGTTAACCTCTGACCTCCAGATATGTGAATGTAAATGGGTTCTCTTAGTACCCACGAGTCTCCCCTTTACAGACATGCCCACTTTATGATAATCACAGTCAGTTTGGTTCAAGTCATAGTCAAGTCAGCACTCTGACACACTGACAGCTGTTGTTGCCTGTTGGGCTGCAGTTTGCCATGTTATGATTTGAGCATATTTTTTATGCTAAATACAGAACCTGTGAGGGTTTCTGGACAATATTAGTCATTGTGTTGTGATGGTAAGAGGTTGTCAGTGATAAATATAAACACATATTTGCATAAAGCAGCATATTTGTCCACTCCCATGCTATTTCAGGGTATTAAATACTTGACAAATCTCCCTTTAAGGTACATTTTTAACAGATAATAAATTAATTCACGATTAATCCTGATTACATATTTTACTTGTTTGACAGCCCTAGTTTATAACGATACCATACGTTCTCAGAGTGGCTGATTATTTATCTCAGCTACAGAAATATTTTAAACAGGCCTATACTTTGTGTTGTTCAAGGCAGTTATTTGATACTTGGCCATTATTCGAATAGCAAATTTTCTGTGAGGATTTACAGCATGTTGATGAGGCTCTACTGTGGACTTTGATGTTACATAAAGGACTTTCTGTAATACTGTCTCTAAAAAGAGACGCAGGCTAAATCCACAAGGAGAGAACTCTACAGGGACAACTGCTATACATCACGCACATCTGCTGCTGCTGCTGCTGCTGGAGAGAAAACAGCTCCAACACACATCCATAAATTTATCAACACATTCATGAATCATAGATCACATGTGATTGTAATCCCAAATTCTTCCAAGCAGCGCTACACATGCTTTGAGCAGAGCTGAGGTCTTAAAGCACCTTTGTTTATACCCATGCCTCTTTGTTTCAAAGCCCATCGCGGCACTTCGGCGATGTCCCACAAGACGTCTTGAAAGGAAGAGCCATGGGCACGTTGAGGGAAACTGTGACATTACACCCCACATGTCCGTTTCCACAAATTGTATACACATGTAGCAGCGTGTGTGCATGCAAATATAAGGGTGTTTAACGGTGGATCACTTCCACGCCGCAAGGCTTTGGAGTATTGGGATTTGCAGCGACGCCACCGTGAAACACCTTGCTGTGCATGATGCACATATTCAGCCGACTGCATGTACATCCACATGGAAGTGAGGGAATTGGACTCATTGTATGGGGGAGTATTTTTCGCGGTAGACTGTGATCTCTGAGCGTCTGTTGTGGGTGGAGACGCTTTGAGGCTACATTTCCTACCAGTGTGTGGGAGGGGCGCAGGGCAAGGGATGGATTGAGGAGAGGAGGGAAAAAAAGAGCAGTGAGTGATAGAAATTACACAGTCCTCCGGTTCACAAAGTAACTGTGTGGGCTGTGCATCTTTTGTCTCCCTCGGCGTGAAAAAAAAAAAAGCCACCTTTGGTCAGACATCATCTGCCCCCACGCACCTCTAAAGCCAAGGCTTTTACGCAGTCTGAAAGGGAAAAAAAAAAAATAAGTGAGGGAAGGAAAATGGAATCCTAAGTGAGTGAGGGAGCCGAGGAATGAAGGCAATATTTATCAACAAAGACCAGTGAGTTTCCTCGCTGTGTGACCTTGAAGGCGTAAACTGATTTTGCTGTGGTTTGGTTTTTTTGCGGAGCCTGCCACCGGCAGTATCATTAAAGTGACTTTACAAAAGGCTGGCAGCTCTCCCTGACACATATATCAAGAAGAGCAGTCTTATTAACATCAAAAAAAGGAGAAAGCTCACCCTGCATAGTCTTCAGCTCATCCTCTCAGGTGCAATTAAAAACTAATTGCTAAGGCTGTTTTGATGGCATATTTCAAATAACTACCAAATGTGTAAATTATGAAGGTGTTTAAAAAAGTTGTGTTGTTCTTTAATTAGCTGTCAGCGGAGGGCGTGTTATTTATTGTGAAAGGTATGTGGAGAAATGTTGATGTCATAAAATGATCAGCCCTCCCTCGAGTAACATCCTTGTAAACCTTACTGAAACTGTGACGCTTTTATGCTCGATGGTGCCGAGATTTGACACTTTTACTCACTGCTGCAGCTTCACTTCTTTCTGATTACATGTGTTTCAATTAGGGGTGTAACCGGGTAGCCACCTACAGGTCTGAAAAGTGAAGCCAAGTGCCCTTAACTTTCATTCTTTCTAGCAGCCAGCAGGGGGCGACTCCTCTGGTTTCAGAAAGAAAGATTGTATAGAAGTCTATGAGAAAATGAATCTACTTCTCATGTGATTTATTATCTCAGTAAACACTGTAAACATGAGTTTATGGTCTCAATCGCTAGTTTCAACTCTTCTTCAATACAACATGATGTTCATTTAGTAAATTATGGTCACATTTAGAGTCAGATAGACCATAAAGCAGGGGATGCTGTAAGATATGGCTACCTTGTGACTGACAGGTCACTACCAAGGTCCGGTGTGGGAGTTGTCTGTGTTTTTGTCTCACAACTTGTATTCTTTCAGTTCAGTTCATTAACTATGACATTTTAGTTGCCTTAGTTGTCTTTTTTAGCATTTGGTTGTACATAGCTCCATCCTGTCATGTCACTTCTGGTTAAAAGAAACAAAATGGCGACGGCCAAAATGCTGAACTTGAGGCTTCAAAACGGAAGTCCACAGAAATTGGTGACACCACATTGTCTATGTCCTCTTATTTTACATAATATGGTAAAGACACAGTACCAAAGCGCTATTCTGTTACCAACCTAGCCAGCTAGCTAGCTGCGCTGGCCTGTGATCTTGGATAATGGTTGCACATAACCAAGATGGTGATGACCAAAAGCTAAGACGGCGACGGCCAAAATGCAGAATTCAAGGCTTCAAAACAGCAGTCGAAAAACTAGTGGGTGATGTCGGGATGATGTAAGATGCTTTCAGATGGGGTCATGTTTACCATGTTTATGAGTTGGGTCCACAGGAACGGCCCCTTCATGTCGTATTCACAACCTCGTAAGTGGAAAGTTTCTGAAAACTCTGAGTGACCAAGTGATGACTTGTGACATGTTTGTTGACGTTGTGAGAAATGGTGGAGGCCATGGAAGTTCATTTATTGGTGCATAATCACTTCGTTTGTACAGTATATTGTAATTTTAGTCATTTTGTTTTTCTTGGTAATTTTATGTCTGAGGAAGATGTTGATATTCTCAACAACCTCATCTTTCTCCTCTGTCATTATACCTTAGCATTTCCTTCATTATGTTACCCACCTGCTGCCTTTCTAAATTGTTAGCCTTTGTCACCTCTAGACTCTGACAATAACGTGAACATTGCCATTGTTTAGCAGTGGTGTTTTGAATTACTTGAACGCATATTGTGTCACAGTACGACCCCATTTGAAGGCACCATGTGTCCACTTCTTATATGCAGTCTAAGGGTTGTAATAGTACACAGACTTCATGTTCACCCAAATTATTTCAAATTTAAAGCACTGCTATGATAAGCTACAATCTCTGCTCAGCACCCTTCAAAACAGAGATGCAGTCTTCCAAACCTTGAAACCAAATGTCAATAACATTCTATCTGAAGTATAATTGAACATTTAAAGAATTTATATTGGTGAATAACATCATTCCCATCAAAAACTATAAAAACAGCATTTAATTTGTCCTTGTGCCTCCCATGAATTTAAAATACATTTAATTTACTTTGCAGTTTTACAGGCTCTTATTCCAACTCCTCACTTTTCCTGTCACATGGCACGAGCACTTATTCCAGTTTGTGACAGCACACAATGTTTGCATGCAAGAAGGGAAGCTGAATGCGCTTCAGCCGCCTCACAAGGAATAGTAAGCCTGTCTGGTGCTCACAGAATAGGGCAGAGACTTCACAGAGCAGGTCCAAAACACACTGGCAGACAGATCTGAGACCCACATCCCCCAGTTGGAAACTGATTATAGGCTGGAAAAATGGGGAGGGAACAATAAGCTGCATGTAGGCAGGTTAAACCATCAAACATCATATAAAAATAAAAAGAGAGAAGTAGAAGTAAATATAGAAATAGCAGTTTCAGTGGCAACATCCATGTTCATATATCCAAAATAATCTAGTAAGGGTAATAATAGTGATATTTAACAATCAAGATAAATACACCCAAACATAAGGATCTTAAATATCTTAAATACCACTCCCACCAGCAGTGGGAGAGTGGGCTACAATCAATATCAATAGATATAATACTTACTGTAAATACTGCAAATAACTATAATATAAGACACAATATTTCCCCTTGCTTATATTCCTATTTTTATATTTCCTTCTATTCAAGTTGTTCATTCAGTGTTGTATTTAGCTTTGTGTTTTTACTGATGATCCCCTGTGCTGCTGTATACTAAATTTCCCCACTGTGGGACCTAATAAAGGAATATCTAATCTTATCTTAAAAGAGACATAAATGGGGGATATAAAATATCCCTGCCATAGATAATATTATCATCTCCTGGCAGACGTATATTGACGATATATTTATGATACGGAATGGTACAAAAAATGAGCTACATGCCTTCATGGAGTACACAAACTTCTGCATTTATTGCGTTCACTTCAGAATCAGACATGGATATAATACGTTTTTGGATCTTACCATTTACAAGAGCAGAAACAATACATTATATAAAACCCCTCAGTAGAAATAATCTCCTCAGAGCAGAATTTGAAAACAAATCCATAGAAATGAAAGAACGTTTCCACAGCGGAGGGTACACGGACATCGATCCGGCCTATCACAAGGTGGCACGTACAACCCTGCGACAAAATGTTCTCCTCAGGCAGGTGAGATTAAAAACGCCGTCTTAAAACACTGGCGTTTTTTACAAACAGACCCTGCCATGAAAAATATCTGTGCCGAGCCTCTTAACCACCTCTAGGCTTCTATAGATGCCGGGATTATGTTCACCACTCCAACTCAAGCAAATATTTTTCTCTCCCCTGTACGGGTCAAAAATATAACATCAAATCCCTTATCTATTGTTGTTCTACCCATGTCATAAACATCCTGAAATGTCCTTGTGGGCAAGCCTATGTAGGTCAAACTAAACGCCCTCTTAAACAGAGAGTAGCGGAACATAATTCTGCTATCTGCACAAAAAAATCGGGACTACGCCATCGTACATCATTGCATTCGGTGTAACCCGGGCTCTCCTGCGACTCGGTATTGAATGTGTTACACCACTGCCTAGAGGTGGAGATATTATCAATAGGTTGCTATGTAGAGAAGCTTTCTGGATCAGTGACCTTAACACTGGCACGTTTTTATAGCCTGAACCAAGCCTTGTTACTCGGCCACACTGCTTGACGCACGCTATTTACTATTGTTTACAATAGGAGATATTATCTGTGGAATGGATATTTTATATCTCCTCATTTAGGTCTCTTATCTATTGATAATCTGATCGTAGCCCACTCTGCCACTGCTGATTGGAGCTCCTCACTAGGGAGTGGTATTTCAGATATTTAAGATCTTTATGATATTTGGATGTTGGATGTACATATCTTTATTGTATTTATCCATATTATTACTCTCAGTAAATTATTTTTGATATATGTACATGGATGTTGCCACTGAAACTGTTATATATTTACTTCTACGTCTCTCTTTTTATTATTATGCGATGTATAGTGAGTGTGCTTTGGAGCTGCTCTCTGAAGTCTGTCCTGTTGCAATGATTGCATGCAGTTTTTGCTCACCACTTAGGATAAAGAGCAGCATGTGTCTGAACTGTCTGAGTGCTGTTCGCTCCTATACATAACATAGAAGTTGCTGACGTTTTGAGCATTTACATCGCTCAACAAATAGGTGCTTCGCTGTTTTACAGTCCACTCGGGTCTGGTATGCTTTGTCAGAGCTGTAAAGAAGTTTGTTCTTCCCTCCTACTATTTATCTTGATTTAGATTAACTTTTGTTGGCTTTTTAATGGTTGACCTTGGTGAAATAATTCACTTTCTGCAGTTGCTCCACAGTAAAAGTCTTATAGTGGTGCCTCCTTTCCTCATGACTTTCTCTACATTTCATTGGATTTCTTGCATTTTTAGTTTAGTACTTAAATTACTGTAATGTAGTTAATAATTTTAGCTGCGGGGTTGATCACGCCTCCTGAACATTACTGTATATCATTTACTAGTAATTCTGTACGGCTAGAATAGAAATACAGTAAATTTTAACAGCAATATACTCTTCTTTTCTGTGCCCTCATTTTCAGGTCGTTAAAAACACAATTCTTAGTATTTATGCTTTATATTACTCTTTTGACATTTTGTAATATTTTTATAAATATTTTCATATTAAAAATGTATTTATTTACTCACCTATTTATTTATTTATTTATATTATTTTCATTTATATTTGCCTTTGGGCCTATAGGGAACACTTCAACCACATAATGATTTTTGCTAGTTTAAGTTTAAAAATACCTAGCAATTCAAAACTATTCACTATTTTATAAAAAAAAAAGGGTGATAAATAATAAAATAAATAAAATATAATACCTGTATAGTAGCTATTGCTTTTGTGCATTTCCAATACAAATATAATCTTTTGCCCCCATAAAACATTTGATCCTCCCGTCTCCAAGATAGGTAATGTAATGACGTAATTCCCCCACACTGGCTTTATTAAGAAGGTTTGCCCTTATTAAATAAAGGACCCAATATAATTTTTTATTTATTGATAATATTCACTATTGTCATTTAGAGACACAAAATAATGTGGTTGCTGGCAAGCATCTTGTATGGCTGCATGATCTCTGACATATGGGTGTGAATATTAATGTAAATGTGCTCTGAATATAATTAAAATCTTTGCAGAGTTCTACTGTCTCTGGTTTGTGTCATTCATGAACTAATGGGGCATTCCTGGTGATAACTGTCAGTGGGTAGGATGACGTTTTATTCAAGTTGACAGGACATAATCATGCCTAAATGAAATATTGGGAGTAACAAGTTTGCATTACTTGGCGCTGGTTCATGAATATAGTTACTTCTTATGCATGTTCTCATTAACTTGTTACTGTCCGTACTTCCCTTACCAAAGACCAAATTCAGACACTTGGCCTCTCTGAGACCGATGCACTATAATGTTACTTTTGGATGGACAAGGGATGACATATCAATAAGCTTGTTACATGCATAGTGTCCTTTCAAAATAAACTTCTGATTTCAAAGGAAGTTAGATTCAGGCAAAACAACAGCTTATGTAAGGAAACGGTCGTGGTTGATGTTAACTTTAATGACGAGTGACTCAAGTCACTCACAGGACCGACGAGACACGTGACTAAAGACTGACTCATGGGACAGACGATGCTAGCGAGTCAAGTGACTAACGATAATGGGACAAAATAAGTCAACTTCTAGTTTCACATGGGACATGAACACCGGTCTCCTGGTCGAAAGTTTGTTTGACCCATCAGCCACCTCTCCCACAATGAAGTCTTGCGCTACTGATACTAATTTGTTCCAAATATCAAAAAACGCTGCAGATTTTTTTACACTGGAGTTAGTTGAAGGTTCATCACACACTGCTAAAAGGTGCATCGGTTTCCAGAGCCCAGTTGGAGGTATTTGACGATTTGGGGTTAAGAACGGGTTGGAACGACATGCTAGTTTTAATTTAGATAGCAGTCAGGTCCTGATTTGTGTTACACTTGGCCCTTACTTAAAAAAGCAAGGATTGGTGTAAAATGACTTTTGCACAGAAATTTATAAAAACTGGTTTTGTGGGTTCTTATGAATGTTTTCACTGTGTAAGCACCTGGTGCGTAAGTTAAAAAAAATATTCACAAAATGTTCAAATTCAGTGGCTTTCTTCCCATGGAAATATATGTATGACCAACAAATTCCTTTGTTCCAAATGATATGAAAAAATATGGTTGTCTTCCTGCATAAAAAAATAGCCGTGTGCTTCGGTTTGTTGCACGGAGAATGTGTAATTTTGGAGCAATTGGCGTTTGTTTTCAGCATAACGGACTGTCGGACAAATGGGCTTTCAGTCCAATGAGACATTTTTTGGACTATTAGTGTTTTGGAATAAAGAGCCGTCAGAACAATCAGGGTGTCGCAACCCCCTGAATGTACGAAAAACAACGCAGACTACTTCAATTACAAAAAAAGAACAGCCTATGGCTTGCTAGCTGTTACAGCTACAATAACTGGCCAACTCTTAGCTGCAATAATTATATTTAAATTACCGGTAATAACAAAGCCAGGCCCTCCAGGAGTCGTGCCCCCTGCATATGAGAGCTTACTATAACTACCCATCACACACACAAAAGCATTGTTTTTTCTTTTTGCTATAAACCTTACAAGAATCATAGACTATATATAAGAAGTGGACGCAGATAGTGGACGTAGTCACTGTGACGTCACCCACTGGTTTGTGGACTACTGTTTTGAAGCCTTGACTCTGACATTTTCAGGCGACCAAAATGTTACCATTAACTTTCATGAACTGTGAAAGGGTTAAAGTTGTAAGGTGGGTTGTACACCCTTATGTATATTCTGTTTCATGGTCTAAATTGAGTCATAATTTACTAAATGAACATAATTCTGTACTGAAGAAAGCTTGAAATTAGTGATTGACACCATAAACTCATGCACTTCCTCATTGGCTTCACTCTTCAGACCAGGAAGTTGCCCGATAGGAAGAATGCCATTTCTATCAAAAAACAACAAAAACAGCATATTTTGACTGTATCTACATTTAAAATAAAAGTCCCATATTTTCCCATAGAAAAAAACAATGTCACATTGTGAACATCAGTACTGAACAGATGGCAAACTTTGCCTGAATTTTAGTGTAAGTAACACAGTTTGATCTTTGCATCTGTGCAAATCGATTTTAATCACACACCAAGTTGCGAAACAGCCTGTACAATCACAATTAACCCTTACCCCAGTCACTGAGGTATCTGTCACTGCAGTGTCATTCAAATTATTTTTGTCACCAGATGGCTTGGAAACCATCTGTTACATTACTTTTTTATCTACATTCAAAGCTTTATTGCATCAACGTTTGAGGCTTTCCGTACATATCAAATCACATTTTTCATTCAACTCCAGTTCCCGCTACTCATTTACACACAAAGTTATTTGCAGTGGGACTGATAAGTAACATAATTCATCATTAATTCAGTTAAAGATTCATAAATTTTAATCACGGTGAAGTGTTATTTTGTGGAATAATTTGCTTGATGAAAGCACTCGGATAATGTAATAACACCAGACCACCAGATCACCTTCTTTCTGAGAAAAAGAGGCTAAGCGAGTTCATCAAGAGGTAAAGCCGATGAGGAAATGACTCCCTTTACCAGCACCAAACCCTGCTGTTTCTGTAAAAATGAAGCCCCCAATTACTCAATCATGTGCACATCCAGGCCTGTCTGAAGAGAGGATGCTTTTTGTAGAGTTTGAACACGAGACAGCCATCAGCTATGCGAAGGCAATAACTGCAGCAGGGGAAAAAAGAAGTGCTGACTAACGCCGGTCGGCGTCGATCCGCGACGAGGTTACGCCGATCATTTTGAGAGACAGAAGTCCAGGCGAGGACAAAAGACCTCTGTGGGCCTTGCAGCTAGATATCTGTGGTGATTACACATGGTGGCTCTCTTTTAATACTCTTCATTTTGCCCCTTCTCATTTCAAATTTTCTCATTTTCTCTGCGCTTGGCTTTCCTCTCACAGTGTCTCTTGTCTCTCTCTCTTTCTGGCCCCCAGACAGCTAACATCATCAACATTCAATAAAAGATAATTTCCATCTTAGAAAAGGTCCAGATGAGCATGCGAGGTTGAGCACGCTCCTTTTAGAGGCTGATTAAATGGAATCTGTATCAGCTACAAATCCTGCTTTATTCAAATGTTTCCTTAAATGAAAATAATATTTGAGCTCTGTGCAGGGTTTTTACACATATACTGTAAAGCCCGAACTGAGAGGCAATAATGAGCACTTTCAGAATGAGTGTATTAAAAACAGCATCCTGTAGATAAAGGTGTCAAGCAGCCCTTGACCACCTGCAGCATCAAGGAGGAGGTCATGAGAAAAGCAAGCAGGCCAAAGGAGTGAATTTTGACTTTTATTACCAGTATAGGTCAGACCGTCCAGTAAACACCAGTACGAAGCCGCTTTTTCTTGATGGGAAGACCAGAGGGGTAGAGCTGTAAAAAATAAAAGCACATCCTGTGATGACTTTATTGTTTGATTTTTTATGTCTGGGAGCACAAACTGTTTGTACACAGGGACAGAAAATATATAACAATTGATTTTCTGTGTTTTGTTGAAGTGCAAGTTGATTTTAACATACAAATGAAAAAAATAAAAGCCTCAAACTGGGGGCGTTTTTTTTTTTTTTTTGCACGTCAATATATTTTTACAACTTGTTTTTTTAATACTTTCACACAGAACGTGAGGCAAAGCAGCGACATCATTTTTATTCCGTAATATATATTCAATACATACACTTCAGTGTACAACAACACGGACGCTACATAGTACGAACCAAGAGGACAAACTTTATTACTCCTTCACCTTGACAAAGGCAGGGCAGACCAGATCCACTCCTCTTGCTCTCTCTTTTCACAATAAAAGCCTGAGACATATACCGTACACTGCGTAACTTCTTACAAGAGGCAGATCCATTCAGACCATTTTTAGTGGTATAACTTAACTATAGAGGTTACGTGACAAATAAATCAACGTTGACTTCTGGCTTCTGCGACAGAGACGCCCTGGTATTTTTCGACCCATCCATCCATCCACCCTGACCTCCTCCATTCGTGGTATTTTATTTAATTTTTTTTATAATTAAACACAAATGCAAAACAAGCAAGTTGACGGTCCCACCTCAGGGAAATGTGAAGGACGTATTCTGTCATTTTCTAGTATTTTATAGACAAAAACAGTGAATTGATTAATCAAGAAAACAGACAACAGATTACAGTAATAAACAATGAAAATAATTGCTAGTTGTAGTCCTGCAGTTTGTTTTAACGCCACCAATATCTTTAACGCGTTTAACATAGCATTCAATCTTTCCAAAGTTGGAGCGGGCTTGATTTTAAAGCAAACAATTTTGAATATACTGGTATCATATTAAATTAGAAAACCTAGAGAATCCATTAGTACCAACCATGTCATACTAGCTTGTCTTGAAGGAGGTTAAATAACGCTCCAAACTAAATTCTGGCAAGGAAAAACGGTCACAGCCGTTTTCAAAGGGGTCCTTGACCTCTGACCTCAAGATATGTGAATGTAAATGGGTTCTCTGGGTTCCCACCAGTCTCCTCTTTACAGACATGCCCACTTTATGATAATCACATGCAGTTTGGTTCAAGTCATAGTCGAGTCAGCACACTGACACACTGACAGCTGTTGTTGCCTGTTGGGCTGCAGTTTACCATGTTATGATTTGAGTATATTTTTATGCTACATGCAGAACCTGTGAGGGTTTCTGGACAATATGTGTCATTATTTTGTGTTGTTCTTTGATTTCCAGTAATAAATATATACTCACATTTGCATAATGCAGCATACAGTATTTGCCCACTCCCATGTTGATAAGCGTATTAAATACTTGAAGAATTTTCCTTTTAAGGTACATTTTGAACAGATTAAAAATGTGTGATTAATTTGCAATCAATTGCAATTAATAGTGGAAAATCGATTGACAACCCTAATAGTTATACATATAAAGGAACAGTTAATGAACTTATAACTGCAACACAAGTAGAAAGTTAGTAATAAAGTTTATACACTGACCATTATTTTACATTATATGCAACATATACTGTGTCACTATATAATTTCCAGTGTTGCTTGTAGTGCTTTTGAACTCATTTGCAGCTCGAGATGCCATAAATCTGAATTTTGGAACTGAAATGTGCTCCACAAGCCAACTAGCGCAACAGGGCTCCATTAGTCCTTTTGTATGCTTTCTTTAGTGGAGTATCCCTGGCAACTGCAGTACCTGCGAGACGCTGATTAAAGTTCTTTTCCTCACTGCCAAGCCTATGAGAGCTCACCATTAACACTCCATACGGCTGCATTGTCAGCACACTAATGAAGCCAGTGTGCTCTTTTTTAAAGTGTCATTCTGGATTATGGCCATGATATGAGGCAGAGAGTGGATCTGTATAAGTGTCTCTGCGAGACCTAACAGCATGTGTCCCTGCGCTCTGGTCTCACCCCACCCCCCTCCCGATGTTGCCGCGACACACTGTGGGGTACATGTGGGGCCTCGGCGCCTGGATCCCCGCTGTCACCTCACCAGGCGAATGACACTGGAGTAATTTCATCTGACAGGTGACTTAACAAAGCTTTGGTCCGTGGCAGGCGGCAGACCAAAGGCAGGAGGATATATGTTGGGCCTGTCAGCCCTGTTTTCAGCTGGTAGCTGCACGTCCTGTCAATATTTAGATTTGCAGCCCGATTCCGCGTTATTGGAGCAAAGAGAATGAGATATTACACGCTGTGAATCACTGTCTGCAACTTTCTTTAATCTACTTGGGAATTATTTAAATACCACCAGGTGTCAGATATTGAGAAACACTGTGTTATGGAAATAAATGCCTCATATTAAGTGTTTTAAAATTCTCTTTCAAGTCTTTCAAAGACACGACGTCCTCGCTTGACCTACTTGAAACAATGTCATAGTGCAGCCTCGGCGTTCTGAATGGATGAGACAGGACAAATGAGATGCTGCGGGCACTGTTCACGACAGCAGACCGGGGTCAGGGACATCCAGCCCTCCAGCCACTAAATGTCTGACACATTTATTGGACGTGGAAAATGAAAATATCGACGGCTTTAACTCCAGGGTCAGAGCGAGCAGGAGAGACAGGTTAGCTAAATGGCGAGGACACTGCAGAATGGAAGAAGAGTCCGCCCGCCGTGAGCCCACGTAATCATAATCAATGGTGTCACCGTACAAGCATGTCATTAGGCAGGCAACAGGTGGAAGTAATCAAATGGCAGGTGCTGGTAATTATATGACAGCGATGCAACCAATGAGCATTGTTCGTGGCAATGTGGCATACTGGTTGGAAATGCATGAAGTGACATGAAATGTAATGAATGGAAATTAATTCTCCCACTAGTGTATTTGCACAATGCTGCAGGCGTCTGCTGACAAAATCAGGTCAGTCAAAGATGAGATGTCTCACTCTTTCATACCTGCGCTCCATCAGACTTAAAGCAGCAGTAGGCAAGTTGGAGCAAATAGGATTAAAAAATATAGATTTTTATAAAACATTATATAACTTTATACTGTACTGAACTATATATGTAATCTGAAAATAAAAAATGATGTTCCTCTGTGTCCTCTGATTCTCCTGCAAGATTTCAGACTGGAGGAAAACAACCAATTAGAGCCAAGCTGGAGCCTTGCCGTCTCTGAGCAGCTGTCAATCACTCAAAAAAAAAAAAAGGCAGAGCTGATCAAATATGAATCAATGTTTTGTTACTGTAATGCCTATTTCTCACATAAAATGAAACATCTTGTAGTTACTGTGTAGCTGTAAAATGAGAACGTTTGTGACCCGGCAGCCATGTTGAGATCTGTTGAGGAAATACCAAGCACCGCCCACCGGCCGGAGCAAACTTTCTCATTTGAAATAGATATTACAGTAACTGGATATTGATTCATATTTGATCAGCGCTGCCTAGTTTGACTGTTTGATCGGAGCTGCAAAGTGATTGACAGCTGCCTCCGTTGAATGAACAGCCAATAGGAACGCTCTGCCCTTCACATGGTAGCCTGAAAACAGCCATGAGGAGGTGCAGAAGTCTATTTTTCTCCCAGAACACTTAAATTACAATATGCTGAAAGGTTATTATGAATTATTGCCTGATGATGCCAAAAATATTCTGCCTACTGCAGCTTTAATCATGGTTTCAGCATTTTAAAAAAGTAAAAATTAAATTTTCTTTATTTGTCTGTTTATTAGTTAGGATATCATAACACTTGTGAATACATTTCTATGGGATTTAATAGAAAGTAAAGTCAAGGGATTAACCCATTTGTGCCGTAAACTGTATTTAGTGTGAAAAGCAATAAAGACACATTTGTTCTGATTGGTGAAATCACAATTTCAGGATTTTTAAAAAAGCCTGGAATAAATGTTCACATTGTGTTTATTAAATGTTTTCCATATGAAATGTTATTTTCCACTGTGTTACGACCCAGAGGTGGTATGAACATTTATCTCTGTAGTTGTGTTTGTGCTCTAGCATGCTGGATTTCTCTGCAGGTGATTTCACTCGGCTGATTTGCTGAGTGGTTGATTGACTGTGTGAGTGTGTAGGTGGTTCTGTGGAACAGCTTGGTGCTGCCTTCAAGTGAGTGGTTTAAATGGCCACTTCCAGCCAGACTGCCAGCAACAACGGACCGTGTGAAATGTACTGAAATTTGCTGATTTTTGTTGCCATAACAGCTCAGGTTAGGTAGGGGTGGGTAGCATTTTTCTTTCTCATGTCTCCTGTTTTATTTATGAGTTAAATCAGTAATTTGCCTTTTTGAGTTAAACTGAGGTTGTTTAGCTTCCTTTTGTTTATTGTTCTGCTGTACGCTAACCTGAAGATACACATTGAAATAAACCTTTACAAAGGTGCAAATTCCTTGTTGCTGGTGGTTCATGGGAGCTTGGAAGAGTCAGGGTTTCCCCTAGGCCGGGTTGTAACCACTGAGTATGTGTGCATATCTGTGATCTTCAACTTGTTATGAGTTCATAGATACTAAATACTTGATTGTGCTCCTTATAGTCTCTGAGGTACAGCTTTTTTTTTTTTTTTTTTTTTTTTTATCATACTCCCGTGTATCTAGTATTTGGGCACATGAGACTACTCCTTTCCTAATATATAATGAAGCCTGTTGAAAAAGCAGCAGTCCCATGTGGCCAAAGACTAGATAGAGTATGATAAAAAAAAAAAAAAAAAAAAGTTTCAGTCGAAAAGGTTTGAACGATTTCGAAAATGTCTTCGCTTAAGCAAGCCCAGAGAACACTTCCATCGGAGGAAATGAAAAATTTCAGCTGAGAGCACAGATGGGTTAATTTGGATAGATCAGCCGTTCTGTCTTTATTTGACAGATAACAGAAAAAGACAGGAAATGTGGGGGAGAACAAGACGGATGACAGTGAGCGTAACAAGCCCGACAGACTTTTTTTTTTTTATTGTTTTCCATACAGTTTATTCTCTCACAGTATCTTGTCTGAGTCAACATGTGTTTTAATGCACATTCACATCCAGATGCAGATTTTTTTTGGTTTGTGGCTTTATTAACGATTAAAGTCCCCATGAAATGAAAATACGCTTTCCCAGTTTTAATCCTGCGTCCCCTGTGTTAAATGTTAATTTTCTCAAGCTCAGTGAGAGCAAACTTGTCATTATTTTTGGACCCAATGGGGGCAGAAACGACCACAACATGGACCTTCCCCCCTTGAACCTTTTATCCTTCTGTGAGGAATCGACATCTTCTTATGGACAAACAAATAAACGATCATAAAATCAAGTTTTTTACAGCTGCCGCTTTTATCCAGGGTTAAGTCATCTCTATCTTTTAACGATTTTGAAAAGGTAATGCATGCTTTTATCACGCCTTGATTATTGAAATGCACTTTACGTTGGTGTTAGTCGAGCCTCTTTGACTCGTCTTTTAATTGGTACTTGTAAATGTGAGCACATCTCCCCTATTCTGGCTTCTCTTCACTGCCTCCCGGTGTGTTCTAGGAGTAATTTTAAGACTTTATTATTAACATATACTGTGATTTGTTAAATGGGTAAGCTCCAACTTATCTCTTAGTCCTTTTAAAACTACATCTTTTATCGAGGATCCAACGACCAGTTCCCTCTGACCGTCCCAGGTCTAGGTTGAAGCTCAGGGGTGACCGAGCCTTTTCAGTCAGGGACGCTCTGCCTCCACATGTTCGGCTGTCCCCCACACTGCCTGTTTTAAAATAAAACCTCAACATGCAGTTTTATTCCTTGGCTTTCACTCAGCGTGAGAGTTAGCTATTTTAAACCTTTGTCCTTTCTTATTAGTCTTAATGCTTTTATTATTTTAATGTCCTGTTGGTTTTAAGTTGGTCATAGTTTTTTTATTGTGTTGTTTTATGTTTTTTTTATGTTTAATTGTACAGCATTTTGGTCAACTTTTGTTGTTTTTCAATGTGCTTTATGAATAAATTTGGATTGGATTTATCTCTTATTATAAGCCAAATGCTGTTTATGTCAAAAAAACAGTATTAGTAGTATTTTTACATCAAAATCAGATTAAATTAATTAATGTTACCGAACACCAATGTTCACTGTCATCTCTTCCTCATCCTCCACCTGATCTAACAACAGGTGAGGGTGGGGGGTGGCTCTGTTGCTCCATGTATCTAAACTATAACCACGTTTTAGTGGCCCAATCAAATACGAATGATTTGATTTAAATATTCCAGTTAACAGTGAGATACATGACGGTGCAGCAGATAGAGACGCTCTAATTTCCGTTTCATGGTGACTTTAATAATTCATTCTTACAGATCATTAAGCCATAAATAAGAGCAGGTTTTGGGTTATCAGGTTGTGCAACATTTCTTTTGGCTGGTGTTTCAGCAATAAGGCCTTTACACACTGTTTTTTTTTTTTTTTATGCAGTTAATTATTTGCACATAAATATAGTTTTTTGAATTGTTGCTTTTATCATGATGAGTACTTCTTCCCTGAACAAGGTCATTTTTTCTGAGCTTTTGCATTAACCAATCATGTTACACAGTAATGGACATATTCAAAATTAACACCCTAGTGTACAAACAACAAAGAGGCTCCGTGATCCGAACCATGACGACAAACTTTATTACTCCTTTTAACCTGGATAAAAGCAGCTCAAACCAGATCCACTCCTTCTGTTCTTACCTTTCACAATAAAAGCCCTAGACATATACACTGAGTAACAGTTTACCAGAGGCAAATTCACTAAGAGATTTTCATTTAAGGGGAACTAAAATCTTAAAATCTTACACTAAAAGCTTACAGTAGTTTAGGCTACAGATGCTGCTCGGGGTCAGTGGGTTCCTGGTAGTTGATCCTCTGCCTGCATGAATCCATTCAAACCGTTCACTGAAAAAGTGTTGAAACTTTCACAAATTTGCATCGCTCCTGGTGATGAAAATATCTGTGCAGTGAATCTATACACACAGGAATGTACAGGCACTGTATAAACAGATGTGTATACCACATCAACAGTAAGACATTAGGTAAAATTATAAAAATAAACAAAAAAATCACAGTTTGGGTTTTAAAAGTGCAAGCAGGCTAAAGACTATTGAAAAAGCTGATGAACAGACAAATCAGTACGAAGTCATGAGCTTTTAATAACATTTGAGTTATCAGGTTGTGAAAGTTCCCTTTTGATGCTTTTTATGCTTTCTATTTGGTAAATTATGAAGCAATAAATGTTCATAAAAAATACTCATGTGTTTTCTACTCCCAAAAAGCTATCAAGTCTGCAGTTTAAAACAATAATGCATTAATACAACCACTAACAGAGAGTGATTAAAAGAAATTTTACAACAATGTATTCTGCAGTATAAAGGCAAGGCACATTTATTTGTATAACTTTTCAACAACAAGGCAATTCAAAGCGCTCTACATAAGACATTAAAGGCATTAAGGAAAGATATAAAACAGACACGAGGCAAAATAAGTTGGAATTAAATTTAAGAAAATTAAATAGAAGATAAAAGTAAGTTAAAAGAGAATAAGACAGTTTAAAGAGAACAATAACAATTAGTGTGTAAATAAATAGTCCCAGATTTAACTTAATTAAAGGCAAACAGAAAAGTCTTGGGCCGTGATTTCAAAGAACTGAGCGTTAGAGCAGACCTGTTTTCTAGGAGTTTGTTCCTGATACGTGGTGCATAAAAACTGAGCTGTCCATATTGATCTGAGGCCTGGATGGTACGACACGGACCAGCAGATCAGAAATGGATTTTAGCCCTAAACATGTCATGTGCTTTATAAACCAACAGTATGATTTAAAAATAAAATGGCTGCAGCTGTCTGACAGAACCTTTAAAAGGGACCATATGTAAGGTTTTACTGTTATGAACAGTTTTTACTCATTTTTTCTAGACTTTCTGGTTTTCCTGTTTTTTCAATGTAAAGAATATGAGATGTTTTTATTTTTTCGTGAAACTAGCAGATTTGATGACATGCGCGTTCGCGAGTGCTTTTATATTTAGCTCCGCTACCCCACTAACAGTGTGCAACCATAGCTAATGATTGTTTAGAAATAGAGTTCGCTAACGCCAACAAATGACCAGCACCCACCACAACTCAAACTCCACAGAAGCACAAAAAAACAAAGCTATATCTAGTGAAGCCTGCCTTGTAAAACAGGAATGTGACCGACATCGGGGGGAAAACTAGGATCAACCGGGCCTTCTATTCATGGAGGGACCTTCGTTTGGTTTTAGGTATCAAAACAGACTCAGGGTTGTCAGATTTCCTATTGGACAAGTACGCTAACATTGCTGCCAAATGTGAAATATACAGTATGGTGATATTGTAGTTCAGTTTTGTGCACCTCCCTACTCCCAGGCCTCTCTGCATGCACATTCAACCATCTGTACATGATCCAGAACGCAGCAGCATGACTGGTCTTCAACCAACCCAAAACCGTACACGACACTCCGCTGGCTCCTACTTGGTGCTCACATCAAATTTTAAAATTTTGTTTGATTACCAAACAGCAACAAGAATGTCTACCTGCCAATGAACGGTAGTCCCATCACAACAGGGCCCGAAGTCACTAGCTAGACTCCTCTGCAGTCCTCCGATGGTGGAATCAGTTCAACTCCAGAGTCCCTTTCCACCTTTAAGAAAAAGCTAAAGACTCAGCTCTTTCAGGAACACAGATGACATTGATGATATTGAGGATGTTGCTGATGTTATTAGGATATTCATGATTATGATGACATTGATGAGAATTTTAATGATGATGGCAAAAAAAGAGAAAAAGATCTGCATCTATACATCCTGTGATTTGCATCTGCACTGCCTGTCGGCACCTGCGTCTGAGCAGACTTGAAACTGTTGTTGGCACTCATTCATGTTGTTCCCTCCTATCTAGAGCCTTGCTTGTCTTGTACGAACCGTCAGATGTATGTCACATTGGACAAAAGCATCTGCTCAGTGAAACTGTGGAACTGTGTGAGTCGCCTCACTGTTTTGACCGATGCTTGCTCGTGTCTACTTAGTGCGAGCACAAGCACGTACAACAGGATGTCACGGCCACAGGTTTCACAGTTAACACGCAGTGTCTGATTCTTACATAGAACCACTTAAAACTGGGGACGCACCGACCCAGCATCAGTGAACCAGCAGCGATGAAGGCCACCAGTTATGTTGCCTCGTGGTCAAAAAGTTGCACTTGAACACATCGCAAAGACTAAAGCTGACGGCCAACTTCCAAGTATGTTTACAACTATTAAGCTAGAAAAGGCTGCACAGTTTAATAATTGTGCATACCTTGGCAGAGACACATATGCTTTCTAGCAGATTTAACAGTGTCTATTTAAAACGAGAATATAACGTTTCTGAGGTTTGTCTCTTTTTGTTTGTGTTGAGGTTTCTGAGCACTCTGTCCTTGTTTTCTCAGAGATGATCCTCATCTGAGAGCCACTGAGATATAGTATGTGACAGTGAGCTATACAAATAAGCTTGACTTGACTTATTGTGAAAAATGCAACCACAACAGTTCTCAAGCGAAAAATCTCACAATCCGTTTTTTCCAATAAGAAAAACAACTATAGGTCATTGCTGCTAATACGCCATGGGACTGTACACAATCTCTACTTGTTATTACAGAGCAGTCAATGTTTTACAACGGGGGAGGGTTACTGTATATCAGCCAGAGGGATTAGAGGCTCCTATGGAGCCGATACCACTCAGAGGAATCAAGCACACAGAGGCCACAGACTCTGGAGAGGAGAGGACGGGGGAGGGGGTGGTAGCAGACCTGGGCTCGGGTATAAATCAATACCCAGCATGCAGTGATAAATCCTCCCAGCTCCAATGAGCGACTGGCCCTCACACCTTCGCACACAAAACAATCTTGGTCCCCCATGTCAAAACGGCCAAAAGCTATCACTGCCATGGATCACCAACATGCTGATGTGTCAGGTGAAAGTCAGCTTAAAGCCGAGCTGAAAGAGATAGCAAGTCCTTGGCTTTGGTGGATTGAGCTATGGTTAGGAGATATTTAAGGGAAGGAGAGTGTGACTTTAGGTTTATTGTCGATGTTGGGTAATAATGTTTAGACAGTTTAGAGCAGCAGCAGGTGAGATTGGAGCAAATATGATTTTATTTTTCTTTATTTTCATAAAACAGTCACTATATCTTGACAGTAGTTCATGAGACAGGTAATCTGAAAAAATATCATGTTCCTCTGTGTCCTCCGGTGCTCCTAATGGCATCTGCAAGATTTCACAAACAACCAATCAGAGCCAAGCTGGAGTTTTTCCATCTCTACAACTACAAAAAATCACCATTTTCTCATCTCAGATGTTTTCAGAAACATCTTGTACTGTTTAGCAATAAAATGAGAAGTTTTGTGTTTGTGTTGAAAAGCACCGCCCACCAACAGGACCAAACTTTCTCATTTTACAGCTAAACAGTAACTACAAGATGTCTCCAGAAACATTTTTGTGAGAAATAGGCATTACAGTAACAGAATATTAATTCATATTTGACCAGCACTGCCTATTTTGACTGTAAATGACCTGTGATTGGCCAAAGTCTACCATCATGGGCTGAAAACAGCCATGAGGAGGTGCTGAAGTCTAGTTTTCTATCAGAACACCTGAATTACAATATGCTTAAAGATTATTTTTGCCCAAAACATTTTGCCTTCTGTTGCTTTAACTATCATATGATTTTAAGAGGTAACTTCATCAAAATGGGTCAAAGTTAAAGACATTTTTGATCCTGTATTTCAAAGCAGCATACACCAGAGAAATGTGATGCTTCTAAGCGCATCAGAACTATTCAGACCGTACGGAAGCTCGATGCCGTAACACTGACTCGCTGTGACAGATTGGAGAAGCTGCGTAATGGGACCGGAGTCCGGGTCAGTCCGGTAGATGTGTCCAAACAAACTGGCTCGTCCTGACTTCAGCTGAACCAGAGATGCATTTATGAAAGGAAGACAAGTATCTTTGTGATTCAATCAGTACTGGGCCGCTTGACATGGCCCTCCCCTTGCATGCGTCAGCGCTCGGTCTGCAATGTTTAGACTAAAACACAAAAGGCGCTATTACACGGCTGAGCAGGTCCACTATTGTCGATATCAGGTCGGTTTACTTGGGCATGTTGATGCATTAAGAGTGTCATCATTCAAACAGTGTGTGGGATTTGGTGCAAGGCCACAGCACAGGCTGCTATTTGAAAAATCAATAGAAGGCAAGCTTATATATATATATATAAATATATATATATATATATGAAAATGATCAAATCTGCTGCAAAGGAATACAGAACGCAGGTACATAGTTATTCCACC
This sequence comes from Pterois miles, assembly GCA_947000775.1. NCBI lineage: Eukaryota > Metazoa > Chordata > Actinopteri > Perciformes > Scorpaenidae > Pterois > Pterois miles. Next base: position 25,100,050 of record CAMQGK010000634.1, on the reverse strand, counting down.
TTGCAAATTGGGAGGTAAGCAGCACAATAAACCACACAGAAATACATGCTTGTCTTTCTTTTATATATGCAAAAGCTCTCAATAATAAATGTAATGCGCTATCAAAACAGATTGAACCTGGTTTATAGCACCCAACAACTGGTGAGCAGTGTAGCGTGCTGGAATGGAAGCTGCAGTGTTTTCAGGAATGATATACTGTTCTACATTCACACGGCTGATGCATTTTTTATGTTCAAAACCTGAGAGGCTTTCTCACCTTCAATTTTAAAAGTGTTTACTCAGCAGCAGTCCTGAGAGCTGATAAAATAAGTTAGAGCAACTGAATTAAAAATGATTCTTCACCGTCGAAACTATCCCCAAAGCGGTCCCCTGCGGCGCCACCCTCCGCGTGGTAATGCAGTTGGAAAAAGGTCCCGCCTCACCAATAAAGGGCAACCCTGGTGCAGTCACTCTTCTTTTGTCTTTTACTCTTTCTCTACATTTCCACTGTGTAGTGTTGCTTCTTCACTCCTTTTTGTCCTGTAGCTTCTGTAAGGTGCTTGTACACAGTATGTGCCATAAGTACGGAGGCCCTGAGAGGCAAAACGGAACATCACTGGCCAAACACCTCAGTAAAATAGAAAACCCAATAACATTTAACTAAACACATTAGAGGAGTTTGATATTTTTGCTTTAGATAGGATCGTAGATACCACTCTTGTATCTGTATGTTAAATATGAAGCTACAGCCTGGAGCTGGTTAGCTTAGCTTAGCATAAAAACCACTGATAGCTAGCCTAGCTCTGTCCAAAGGTAACAAAACAAAATCTACTAGCTGCTCTGAAGCTCACTATTTAACATGCTACTCTGCTGTATATCTCAAGTAATCTCATGACTATTTATTTTCCAGGATGTTAAATTACAAATCCTGCTATAGAGTGGTATAGAGAAGAGATTTTAACATTTTGTTTGGCTAACATAAAATACCTAAATAAATAAATACCCCACCCATGAACTTTGAAGCTTTTCTGTCTTAAAAAATGCGGTTGCTAACAAGGGGATAAATGACCCGACTAAACCTCGTCACGCCGACTCGTCAGCCTTTACAGCTTCGTTGTGTATACACAGTGTTCATGCGACAGAGGTGTAGATTATAGCTTAACTTTAGCGTTTTACTTCTGGCAATTGCATTCACATTTCAAAAATCATAAAAGTGATTTTCACTCATGGAGATTAACTTAAACACAGATCTTATTTTCTGCAGTAACCATGGAACAATGGAGAAATCCCATTGGCTTATTGGCCAAAGGAACCAGGGCGATGCTAACTTCCTAGTTGGCCTCCAAAATTTGTGAGAGTAGGTTGGGTTATGCCTTCGTTATAGTAAGCTATGTAATATTACATCCTGGATGTGTAATGAGAATTGCGTCACTTTTGGACTTCAGTGGCTTCATATTTGGACACACATAAGAGTGGCTAGGTTTCCTTAGCCTGGCATGAAAATTGATAACGAGGAAACAGTGAGCCTGCCTCTGTCCGTAGGTTAAAAAATCTGTCAGCTGATTCTGCATTTCCCATCTTTATGCTCAGCTAAGCTAAGCCATGTTAAGCTATCTGACTCTTGAGCGAATAGCACATTTTCCAAAATGTTGAATGTTTCTATTTATTTTTCAAGTTGTAACCATGATTAATTATTTTTTTTCAAAAATGTTAGTTTTCTGAACCACGTTTTCTGTATTGTTGATGTATTTCCAAAATGTCTGTTTAATCCATGTGTTTTGCACCTTGGGGCCACTGTACTTGCGCCACAGTATAGATTACTTACTTTATCCTTGGGCCAGTCAGTGAAATCTTCTGTATACGATTTCACAGATGTGGCATGGAAATGATAAACTGCATGCAATACACCATTTATTCCACTCATTCACTTCCATTATGTTTCCAGCCAACAACTCCAGCCATGCCAATGTAGATATTGTACAAGTTGAAGATTTGTTTAGACTTGGACACTCAAGTAATCTGAACTTCTCAATGAACTGACACTTTAGGATTTACACTAGATAAAGAACAAGTAAAGTAGAAAATCCAATTTTGTTGTCACATTTGGCACCTAATAAAAACTACATTTGTAGGAAGAGGAGTAATGTTCTCCTGTTGGAACATGTCCCCAAGTTGCCTGCCCCGGGTCAATGTTGTGCCATTGGGGAATTTCACAGTGAGCAAGATGAAGCACATGTTGGCCTGGGTGTGTACTGGCCCCAGGAAACTAGCTTTACTTCTGTGAATTATTTACAGTGATATATTGGCCCCACTGCTGGGAAGCAATTCTGTTTTTGGCTACAACCTCATATCTGTTTTCCAAGACATATCTGTCACTAGGAGAAATTGAGAAAAAAAGAAGAAATGGTGGAAACGGTTTGATGTATGGTTTTGACTCGTTTTTTTTGTGTGCAGGACACTCCAACACCTGAAAGGAAGAAGCCCAAGCTGGATTTCATAGCACACTTATGAGGATTAGAGAGACAATACGTTAACTCCTGAACAGAGTTGGACAGGAAAAACAAAAGAGGAGAAATGAATGCAGAGTTATGTGTGTCGGTCTGTGAATTATGTATTCATGTGCTAAAACATTTGGACAACCAAAAGCTGAGCTTCAATTTCAGACACATTCGGTGTTACTAACCTAAATGCATTGCACTGCATTGGAGTGCAATCTTGTGCATGCACACGATAAAAACAGGGTAACTTTACGCCAGAGATTCCCAAACTTTCAAATTACGGCACCCCATTATTGATTTTCTTCTTCATGACAGTGGTGGGTGACTGACTGCTGCACAAAAACAAATGCAGCTTTGACAGCTGTTGTTTCTTAATGCATTTCTGACTGCTGAACAACTCAACTGCCAAGAGTGGTGCAGCACCAATGTCACCAATCTGAATTTGCAGAATTGCATAATTAGAGGTGTATAACTTTCAGAAAACCCTTGTTATTAATGACACTGGTTGCCATTAAGTGAACTGTAGTCAGCATCCTGTTGCTCGCACTCCGTAGGCATGAGCAATCATCCTGAGCATTGGCCAAAAGATTAATGTGACATCATATTACAGTCAAATATCACTATTATTATTTCTAATGTCCAATCTCCATGATACCAACTAGCTTGTCATTTGCAAATGACTTCATTAGGTAACATTATGAAGCAAAACCATCCAGAGTCCCTTCCAATCTGTTCACACAATGGTAATACATAATAATACAATACATAATAATAATACAAAACAATTAACATACGTTACATATAGCAACTTTAACTGGGTGTTCAATGTGGTGATTTCAATGTTTGTAACATGTAAATGAAGCTAGTGTAAGTTAAGGCTGCCAAATTTGTATGTGTTGAAAAGTTATTAGAAATGCACAATAAAGATCATAATTCTCCTCATTGGGGTGAAACACTCTAACTCAGTCCCATAGGAAGGTGTATAAATGCCACAACATTACATTGACATTACACGTCATGAGTACGCTTTTTTTTTTTTTTTTGCGTCATTTGTATGCTATTCACATCCTAACTAACTAACATGCAATGTTTGCAGTTGACTTTTGGTAAGAAAACCACCAGCTTAAGTTCAGGCAAGAAAATCACTTAGGGTAAGGGAAAGCATCATAATTGGGCTTAAAAGAAGCAAGTAAAAGTAAGTAAAATGTACAGAAATAGCGTAACACAACTACGGAAAACACGTCACAAACGTCAATAGAAATGCGACAAACGTCAAGTGACAAACATCACCAACGTAATTTATAAAACAAAACACTGGTTAACAATGGTCTTGACCGATTGCATGTTAAACACCTTGCATTATCGTGGTATTTATACACCTTTTCATGCTGAACACTCATATGGGTCATATTGAAATAGGTTGTTGATTTTAGTAGCCTGTTTAATTTGCAGAGAACGAACCTTGTCATTAAAATGTTAGCTTTGCTCATATAGTGTCCTTAGGATGCCAAAGTGAATAAAAGTTTACGGTGAATCCGCTGCTCTTCGCCCATAATCACATTTGCTCCTGCTTATGTGAAAACTGACTATTACGTGTGAAAAATCAGGATACCTCTCTGGACCACCAATTTTTGGATCGCTAATGGACAAGTGGACCTGCCAGTGAAGCTATTCATGGACACGGTTTGACTACATTTCCCTCTCCTCATGCATGTATGCATTTCAGCATATGGAGCACTTCCAAACAAGTGGAAGATTGTCATCCTCCTTACTAAGGAGTAGTCATTAAAGCTTTTGATGCAATAGCACATTTTGGTTATTGACAGTGTGAAAAGGGAAATTAGGTCACAGAAATGTGGAGCATGCAGTGTTCTCAGGACACACAAAGGCAGTCTTTAGCTTTATAGGTTTATCTTCCAGCCCGTTTGAAGTCAGTGATTTCAGGTCATTGGCATTCAAGCACTGATGAGCAACAGAGATGGTTACTTTGTGTCTGAGGGTGACTGACGTTTTCGATTAAAGTAAATTTCGTGAGCTAACTTTAAGAGGTGGATATTGATTGATCTTGTTTTTTAAAAGTCTTCATGCGTATGATTGAAACTGCTCAATCGCTCCTGGTTTCCTGGCCTGAATGTGAGTCATTGTAAGCTCCCTGAGGAGAAATGTGGTGGTTTGAAGCCGAGATCAAGAAGACTCAACGGAATAAAAATAACACCAAAATACATTTCGCATTGATCAGTTTCCAGGCTTTTCAATAGCAACTGATTGCAGTTTAAACGAATGGACAGACCATTGGAGTTCTCCATGAGCCTGCAGTACAAAGGCATGTCGGATAAGATGAATCCTTCTATCCTGAGATTTTTTTTGTTCCCTTGCTGAATAAGTCAGAACGGTCAGCGGCACACAGAGTCTGAGATAAAAAACAAAAAACAAATACACATCACTAAAGGCCACATACGTAAGAACACACAGCATGAAAAGCACTTTTCACTTCACTCTAGCTTTGTGTGTAGGCTGGTGATGCACCCCTAACCCTAGTTGCGTCTTTTTAAATAACTTCCTCCACTTCTTAGAAAGCTCAGGAAACTTTAGGACATAAACTCATAGCTCAGTCATAAATACATGATACAAACTCGCAGCAGCTGGAAACAGTTGTCTATTATATTATGTTATCGCAACACAAATGTTGACGTCGCCAGATTTCTATCAACTTAACAAAGGTATAGCTGAGGCAAAAATTCATTTAGTGAACGTATTCTCATACAACAGGTTGTGTCATATCTCACGAAAAAGTTATTCCACCCTTTTTGTTTGTTTTTCTACAAATGTCCAGCTACACATGTCAATTTTAGCTCATTAAATGCATACAGGTTTTCATAATAAACTTCCGTCTGCACAGAAAAAAGCTTTGTTAGGTTAAGCCAATAAAACTACTTAATCAGGTTAGGATAAGATCAGAGTTTGGCTTAAAATAACGTTGGCATTACTTAAGCTTACGTGACAAATAAATCGCTGATTTCTGGTTTCACACACGAAACAAACTGGTCTCCTGGGTGAAAGTCTGATATATTTTGACCCATCATGACCTCCTCCCTCTGTGGCGTTCGACGCTATTTACTGGTTCACGATTAAGTTAAGATTTCGTGGAATACACACAAATGACAGTGCATTCATTTTCGTAGGTATAGCTACAAACTGTATGAGAGCGGCCTGGATTCAGCAAGCTGTCATAGCACTTGCATGAATAATAGATGTTTTTACTTGGGGCATCGCAACAAGGCGTAAATGTAATAATGTATTAGCGCCTTAGAAAGCTAACTTTGCAAACACGTTGGCAAAGAGCTAAGTGTGACTTTACCCATTCAGCAGATGTAGGAACATCAGGAATTATTTGAAGTCGTGTTTCTATCCAGCTGCCAAATTTAAGTCCAATATTCCTCAAAGAACTCCTCACGGAAATATCAGCATTTAGCTGCTAAATGTTTTGCTATGTTAATTATCTCGTGTAACATTCAGGGTTTGGAAACGAGGTTTGATGAAAGTGGTGCTAAAACTATGAAGTTGCAGGTTGTAAACCTAAATCAATGAAACACGCTAAAATGCTCCATAAAGCTGAGGGGAACTGCAGTCGGGTGATAGCCTAATTAAACGACGGTGCATCACTACAGGCAACCCTGTAGTCAAGTTTCCGTTGTTAATATAAAACTAGGGCTTTCAAAGTTAACATGATAATAAACCATGTCATACTAGATGAGAAGGAGGTTAATAAAGCTCCTAATTTTGGCGAGAAAAAAACTGGCATTTTCAAAGGGGTCCCTTGACCTCTGACCTCCAGATATGTGAATGTAAATGGGTTCTATGGGTACCCACAAGTCTCCTCTTTACAGACATGCCCACTTTATGATAATCATATGCAGATTGGTGCAAGTCATAGTCAAGTCAGCACACTGACACACTGACAGCTGTTGTTGCCTGTTGGGCTGCAGTTTACCTTGTTTTGATTTGAGCATATTTTTTGTGCTAAATGCAGAACCTGAGAGGGTTTGTGGACAATATTTGTCATTGTTTTGTATGGTTGATTTACAATAATAAATACAGTATATACATATATTTGCATAAAACAAGTATATGTTCCCACTACCATATTGATAGGAGTAATACGTACTTGACAAATCTACTTTTAGGGACATTTTCAATGGATAAAGATTGTGTTATCAATTGCGATTAAATATTTTAATCAATTGACAGCACTATAAAAATCATTAAAACTTACTAAGGGGTGCTGTTTTCATTTTCAGTGCTGCTCAAATTGAATTGTCAGGATTTACTAATTAATTATAATCAATTACAGCACTCTTAATTATTATTTTTGAAAGACCAGGGTTGATGAGGAGATCCCTCCCAAAGTCTTTTCCAGAGCTGCCAGACACCCTCCCGAGGGTGTTGTCTGAGCGGAGAGGTGGAGCTGCGTCATGAGAAGATAACACAAAGAGATTGAGCAATCCAGTGAGCATGACACCGCCTCTGGCTGGACTTCTTGATTACCAGCCGTTTGCTGCCTCTGTAACCTCAGCGGGGCCCTCCACCGTAGAAAGTCCTCATCACTTGCCTCCCACCGCGCCTCATTACAGAGCCGCCGCCGCGGGCGCTGGTCCAAGATCAGCTCACCTGGGCCTCTGCGCTTCAAAACTCACACATCGCCTGTTATTAAAGCTGATCTGGGGTCAGAGCCCAGAGACAGTGGCAATTGAATGTGTGCCTCTGTAGGTCTGACTGTGGTTTCAGTATCAAATAGGCCTCCTGGTGTGATGATGTTATTTGCTCACCTGTGCAGATGGATCATATGCTAATCAGGTTTGGGTGATATCTAATTTTAGACCTCTATGGTGACATGGCTCGTATACTGTGTTCGACTCTACAGATGAAGGCAAGGGGGGATCTGATTGGAAATCAATGTGGAATGTGTCAAAATCGTTAATGACTCAATCGAGCTGGTAAAGAGTATTTTGCACAGTAAGATTCAGATCAAAGTAGTCATTTAGTATAAAGACAAGCTCTTAGAGGACTATTCAGTCATTTCTGATGCTGGGTCAATATATATAAATATAAATATCTAATATCTGAGGAGACTAAAAGTCAACAGTGTGTGTCTGGCACATAGCTCTAGGTTTAGCATTAAGCATGTAAAATAATCATACAGCACAGGTAATGTTTGTGGCCTTTTATACTATGTCAATTTTACCAATATCCTAAACAAACTTTGCAATTTAAATAAGTTTATTTAAATTACCCTCTAGCTTTAAAGCTCTTATAGCTCGGCTATGATTGGTTGTTTTTCTCCGGTTTGTGAAATCTTGCAGACGCCATTTGGAGCATCGGGGGAAATATGAATGAAAAATGAATTTTTTGTCACATGCACAAGAGTCAACTTTTTATAAACATAACTTTTTAATCATATCCAGTTCTACCTACTGTTGCTTTACGATTAATGCAGTGCTTATCCAGTGTGTGGCTGTCAGAGGTTATGCCCTTATCGCTTGTTTATATAAAGTTTATTAATATCAAATGTGTCATGTGTCCATATTGTACCAAATTCAACACTACACTTCCTTGGGTCCCCAGCAGCCCTGCCAGCGTAGGTGGGCACTAGGGGGCGTGCCCGCCCACAGAGTCTGCTGTGCCCGCCCTGGACTGGAAGCTGTTTGTTTTATTTGGGTTTTGTTTTTCACCTCGGAGTGGCCGTCACTCTGCTATTTCTATCTCGTACAAATCAACCAATCCAACCAACGAATGAGGCAAATGCTAGCCAATTACAGATAGAGGGGGGCGGGTCACTGAGTTATACATTTGTGCTATGGTCACTGTCGTTAGCTTGACATCAGTGCTTATGTTTATCAGAGCATATGTTTATGCTTATGCTTGACTTTTGAGTTAAATAAATGGACACAGCACCACACAATTGTTTTTTGTTTTTTTTTGTTTTTAGATTTTGGGATGTAGTGCCCCTTTTTAGTGAGAGAAAAATTATTTCTTAGCACTGCTGGAGTGGTCACAGAGCCACTGTTCAGCCTGAAGCAAATAAAATGTAGGTTGAAAAAGTGTGCCCCCTCGAGAAAAATGTAATGCCCCCCCCTTTAATTTGTTTCTCTGGCTCTGGTCTCCAGCAATACACCCACCAAGTGTGAAGTACATCAGATGAGCAGTTCTCGAGATATGTACCCACAGACACACCATGTTAGAACATGCATCAGTGGTGACTGGCAAGAATCAGCAATTGCACACCGCTCTTTTAGGTTGTGTCCTGGGACGGCAGCACTAAGGGGTTCGATTCAGGCAGGAGTCTAAATCTTATTGAGTGCAAAAGTAAAGTTGGCTGCTCTGCTGTTGTGCTGTTGGGATGCAGCTGAAGTTGGGGTAGCCCGGAGGCATCAGCAGAGAGAAGAATCAGTGCTCACACATCTGTATCCCAGACAACACCTCTTATCGTCTCTATGGTCGACTGATGCAACTGAGGAGTACCTTCATCTTCTGCCTCCAAAATGCAACACAAATCAGTCTGGGTGTTGCTTCGTGCCAGCAGCCATCACACTTGACACCCCTGTCCTGCTTTCCAGTCCAAAGAGCTGCAGCCTCAGCCGGCCATGAGGCAGTAAGTCTGTGGGAAATAACCTAGATTAATTAGTGAATACGCTCCAAAGTAATTCATGCAAGATCTGTGATGATCTGTGACATTTTCTGTACATTTTATCTAATCTGATCTACAGTACTGATTCACAAATTCATGTTGTGTATATATATATATATATATATATATATATTATATATATATATATATATATGTCTCAAATCAATGGCCTGTGTTTTTTCACAGGAATGATTAGTTTTACTTTATAACACTAAGGCTCTGTGTGATTGTTAGGAGGGAGGAGAGTTGAGAAAAAGATGAGGGTTTTAACTTTTTTTTTTGCTTTCTTGCTGAAAAGAGTCTATTCAGTTTATTTTCGGTGAAGGTCTTCAGTGAGTAGCAAAAAAGAAAATGCAAATGTGTCATATAAAGTGTCTGTAAGAGCTATTGGTTCAAAAATAACGAACAGATGGAATATTTGGTAAACAGGACATCATCATCATTTTACTAATTCCTATAGCCTATTGAGTAACTTCATGGCAATGTGAAAGATTATTAAGTTAACAAATTGTATTTTTATTAGAGTAGACCCATCTTTTAAAGCTATTAATATGATTTACAGAAATGGAATATAATATTAATAAGGATGTTTTCTTTAGTGTACAATCACCATAAAATAAGAATCATTGTTTTTATTGCCTTAAAATGAGCCAAAGTGGGTCATCTTTGTGGAGCCATGTTTCTGCAGTAGCCCAGAGCGGACAAACCACGGTGTTAACTCGTCCTGCTTGGGTCGGAGCTGGTAACATTACTCACTCCGGCGTTAAACCCTCGCCATCACTCGACTCAGTCACCTGGAAACAAGACATGGGAAACCTCTGTTGGTCTAGAAGAGCTGCATCATTTATTTCCACATAGCTGAAACTCCCACTGTGCATTCACTTGATACTCCCAAAGCTGAAATAACTGTCTTCTGCTCTGCCAGCCCACTTGTTTGCTCACTCTCTCTCTCTCTCTCTCTCTCTCTCTCTCTCACTTCACCACTCACTTTCCATGTAAACGCACTAGCTTTGCTTCAAAATGACCAACTCCACTCTTACATCAGCTCTAAACAGGGCCATTTGTGTTTCCAACACCAGTCACTGTAGTTCTAGTTCATCGCTAGATGTTGCTAAATCCTACATACTGTTTAATTTCTCTCTGGACTTTTTAGTTATTAATCCCATTGGGAGTGGGCTGAGGTCGAGGTAGCCAGTCCATTGCACGTAGAGACAGACAACCATTCACACACACATTCACACCTACAGGCAATTTAGAGTCATCAATTAAGGTGCATGACTTTGGACTGTGGGAAGAAGCCAGAGAACATGCAAACTCCACCCAAGCCAGATTCAAACCTGCGACCCTCTTGCTGTGAGGCGACAACACCATGCAGCCCTTTGTTAGAGGCCCAAAACCTTTAGCGCTTCTGGATCCATCGTCTGGAAGTCAGTGTATTTTTTTAATGGGTTTTAGTTGCCTGAAATAAAGTCTGTAGTTAACACAAGCTGAGGAATTTTTAAGGTTTGGTTCCATGGTTGCTAACAGGTGGCTAAATGAGACTACTAAACATCATCACGCCGTAGTTTATTTATAGCCGTTAGCCGTTAACATTAGCTTTTTATTTCTGGCGATTGCATTCACACTTCAAAAATCATCGAAGTGGTGTTCATTTGTGGATATTATATTGCTAAACAAAATGTATGTATCATAAATGTTTCTTTGCCAAGGATCTTATTTTCTGCAATAATCCAAAACCCAACAGAACATTCCCATTGGCTTATTGTGGAACCAGGGTGATGCCAACTTCCTGGTTGGCCTACAAAACTATGTCATCCCTGGAGCACTCTGTTATGCCAACTCAGTAGTGTTGTAATACTTTAAAATATTGTGGAGAAGTTTTATTTTCAAGTCATAGGGACAATGCAAAGGAAATAATAATGCTGGGGAGAATCAGCTTTGAAAAAGCAACAAAGCAAAGTTCACTCCCTATCTTCACACAGTCCTTGAAAAATTATATTTCACAATACTTTCTTTTCTTGTTACATTTATTTGTTGTCCACCTTGAAAACAAATGCTGTCCTTATTTATAACCATAACAGTAAAACAAATTTTCGTAATAAATGAGACTTGAAAGAATTGAAAAAATAATAGAATGAATGGAGGACTCAATGAAAATGTCCTCATTTCTTTCGACGATTGGCTGTTTAAAGAAAGACTATAGCTTCCTACTCTTGAAAGGAGCATTTGTCCTGGGTAAAAACACAGAGGCAAACACAGGCCGTGATGCAAGAGTGAGTCTATTGCAAGGACTAAAAATTCATTACTGCCCCATAATGATTGTGATTAATTGTCACCCTCACTGAATTCAGCCCTGTAAAACTGTTTCAAATGGCTATGAATCCGGAAATCCAATAAGGTGCTAAAATGCATTAACGCTGGTGGTGAATTCCAATTAGTTACAATTAGAGCCCTCGATGCCGTACGGCACGCTTTCTATTCGGCTGAGTGTTTTGCTGAGGTTGCCCCGTCCGTCTCTCAGGGAGCCTGCGGTTCCTGCTCAAGTAAACTGATGCGACCTCAGAAGCGTATTCCCATTTTCTGCTTCACTGAACTGGTGGTCCCCAATAATCCTAACACCATCATTTAGTCAGGCAGACTGTGTTCTCATTTTTTTTTTTTTTTCACTCTCCATCCCACACAGTAGGTTTGGATTCCCCGAGTCTAGCAGAGTAGAATTAATTCGTATAGTTTGTCGGCCTCCTTTTTTTCATGCACCTTGAAAGGAAGCGCAATAGAATCGCCTCAAGAAAAGGCGTTTTAAATTCATTTTTAACGGAAGCCTTCTGTTGTGATTTCTTCTTCTTATCCCAGTTCCTATCCAGCAGAAGGAGTTATTTTTTTTTGAGAAACCTCTCGCTCTACTCAAAAAAAGGCTTTCAAATAGAGGAGGCCTGGACGAAGTGCTTTTCCATCATCTCTCCCGTGCTCTGTCATGCGGACAGCAGGTTGGAACCGAATGGCAGCTGAGAGAAAAGGGACGAGCGAGAAAGAGTGAGCCATGCTGGTGGTGAAAGAGAGAGAGTAAAGCCCAACTGTGATGCTGGCACTCGGTCAGGTGCTGCTAACTCTCCAAATCAGAGAGATGAAAAAATGGACAGAACTTATCTGTAATACCCAAAAACTGGAAAGGACTGAAACAAAAAAAAAAAAAACAATGCATGTAAAACGCTCACCCAGATACTGTAGAAGCAAGGGAAATAAAAGTTAAGCCGCCTTGCTTGTCCTTTGCACCATGTCCTTTAAGACGCCGGCATTTTTCCTCTTTAAAGATAAGGACTTGATTATCCAGGACAAGCTCTCCTTAAGCTTAGCCCTCTTAGTTCCACAGGCGGGGAAAGGCATCATAGATGAAACAATATGTTGTGGATATGAATCAAATGGAGAACGTTACACGCTGGCTGTGTTTACAGAGGTCTGTGAAGAACAAAGGCGGCCGGGGCTTACGTTTGATGGACGCAAATCCTGAGTCTCAGTAACTACCCGCTTAGTCTTCCATTCCTCGCACGCCTGACGAGAACTTTGATCTCTCACATCCAGTCACCTGGCTTTCTTCCACTAGCCTGGATATGTCTAGACAGATAACGCATACACAACTTTGTTTCGTGAATTTTAACTGTTTCAACTGTCTTCCTCTCAGCTGCTCCTCCTACACAAATTTGCAGGAGCAGAGATGAAAATTTACTTGTCACAATAATAAAAAAAAAAGACAGTTTTTTCTTTTTGAGTTTAAGGAGCACGAAAGATACTGACAAAGATACAAGCACATCCAATATGTGTATTCATGCTGAGGCTGAATCTGTCCCAAAACTACCAGGGCTGAATGTGGACTCATGAAAGTAAAACAAGCCGACATGCATCGGAGCCAAGAACTAATGTTGGTGTGTGTGTGGTGGAGTGTTGGCTGGTTGATATCAATTTCATGTTTCACATCCACCTCTCCTCACCGCCTGCGCTTTGCCTCCTTTAATATCATGTCATGAGTGTTGTCAAGAGAGCAGGTTACAAGCAGACCACAACATCAGGGCATGCTGACAGCACTCCACAATATATTATGTTATTATTAAGTGGTCATTTGATGGTATTTTTAAAATTAAAAAGCAGTGTTTTACAAAAACACATTACAGTAATATGACTTTCCAATTCAGTAATTACATTACTGAGTAATGTTTAAGAAGAGTAAGTTTGGCTACTAATCCTAGTAACGCTCCGTTACTGACTGACTGATGAGAAGTGGATGTAGTCACCGTGATATGGACTGCTGTTTTGAAGCCTTGAGTTTGACATTTTGGCCGTCGCCATCTTGTTTTTTTTTGCAACCAGAAGTGACAAGAGAGGGTGGAGCTAAGTACAGAACATTGAATAAGACATTTTATGGAGACCAAAATGTTACAAACACAAAAACACAGACAACTCCCAGACTGGACAACACCGTGGTAGCAACCTGTCAATCACAAGGTAGCCCCGCCCTAAAGCATACCCTGCTTTATGGTCTATTTGACTCTAAATGGGACCATAATCTATTAAACAAACATCATGCTGTGTTGAAGAAGACTTGAAACTAGGGATTAGGACCATAAACTCATGTTTACAGTGTTTACTGAGGTAATAAATCAAGTGAGAAGTTGGCTCATTTTCTCATAGACTTCTATACAATTAGACTAATTTTTTCAACCAGAGGAGTCGCCCCCTGCTGGCTGTTAGAAAGAATGCAAGTTTAAGGCACTTTGGCACCGGCGTCACTTTTCAGATCTGGAGGTTTAAAGGGTCAGCTTGTCGCTGGAGTTTGTTGGACCATTGATATCAGTTTGGTCTATCTGGGTTCAGTTGATAGACTGGTCCCATACATGTTAGCTTGGTGAGGGGGTGCTGGAGAAGATGGTTATCATCTGTCAACAGAGGAAAAAGCTGTGTTAACAGCACAATTCAAGTATTAATAATAGGTGTTTATCATGTTCTGCCCACTCATTATTACCTAACTAAATAAAAACACAAAAAATGCACTACACGTCTGAAAACAACAATGTGTCATCAAGGCTGTTGCTTTGACACTAACAGCACTTTCTGACAGAAATTCAGTACGCTCTCAGCTGTTAGTTACCAATGCATTCCTTGTGTTTTCTGTTTTTATACAGTTTTCAAATAAACTATATTTGGGTGGATTTTGGGAGAAAAAAGTTTTCCCAGAAGGTGTTTTTACAACCCGGCCTAGGCGAAACCTGGTGCAACATGAACAATGAGGCTCCCCTTTCCCAAGCTCCCAAAAACCACCAGCAACATAGGATATACAGCCCTTTTAAATGGTTGATTCAGTTACCCTACTCAAACAGGAAGGAAAGAAAAGACAAAACACTAAGCTCCTACAGGAAAAACAGGAGAAAACAGGTTAAATAAATGTGCTGCCTACCCTTACTAAACCTGGGCTGGACAGATAGATATATTTACAAATGGAAGCATTTCTTAATGGTAATTCTTGCTGGCAGTCTTGGTGCGATTGAGGAAGGAGAGCCCCCGGGACTGAAGAAATCCAGCCTTTTAAATCTGTGGCTGGAGGCTGGAACCAATCAGCTCCCTGGATCAGGCCTCCATGCCTACCTGCAATCAGCCATCCAAACAAGCTCACCTGCAGTTCTTCACACACACACACACACACACACACACACACACACACACACGAGAGCACAACAAAATCCACCACAGAGCAATGCTCAAACGACCTTGGGGTCGTAACAATGCGCTGATATAAGCGTCCCCCATCCTGATGAAAACACCTGTGATGCATCCGTAAGCACATACATGTGCGTATGCCTGAACGTACGGTCCACTTAAGGGTCCTGGTTTAGGGGTTTGAAAATATGGCCACCCTACGCTAACATCAGCACCCTACTGTGCTCAACAAAAATGCTAACATGCTGAAGTTCAGACAGTTTAACGCTTATCAGGTTCTTAGTTTAGCGCTTTAACATGCTAACATTTGCTAATTAGCACTAAACAGTACAGATGAGGCTGATGGGAATGCCATTAGCTTTGCAGGTATTTGGTTGTAAATCCAAGTAGTGGAATAATGTTGACCTGATGATGATGTTAAAGGGATAAACCAAGGGTTAGGGTTATGAAATGTATTCATTTCTACTAATTGGTTTCCTTTCCGTTGATTTTTTTCTCTCTCAATAAAAGATTTAAAAAAGAAAATGGTCTGACTTGAACTGCCAGCGGGTTGGTTCCTCCTTCAAACACAGTTTCTCTTTCTCTCTTTTGCGTGTGCAGCATCTGAATGTAAAATATCAGAAGCAATTGAGAGACAAGAGATTTGGGCTCGAGTGCTGGAATTAGATGAGGCTAAATCGCTGTCAGGCCTGTGTGTTAGCTCATACCTGTCATTCTCTTGGCCTTTTAAAGAGGAATCTTCCAGGTCATGTGCACCCTCAAAGTTTAAAGGGCTCCATTTTCTCTCCATTTCCAGCATTTCATTCCGAGGGGCTCCGATGAAACCATTACTGAATCCTCTGATCAGACGCTTGATATGGTGTCCCTGCCTGTAGCTGTAGCTGGCCTGAAATATTGCAGGTTGATCTCTGTCCTTTGGAGAACATTAAGCCTCACTGATCATGCAATATATTTTACCGGGCAGTGGCTAGTCGGCGCCTCTAATTCTAGGGTTTATTTTAAAAGAAAAGCTGCCATTGCTCAACAGGAACCCAAGTGAGTAATTTTTTTCCCCTCACTCCCTCAACACCTGCTGTCAAGGTGCCCTTGTGTAACAGTCTGTACTCCTAACTGCTTCAGTGGAGCTGTTAAGGAGATATCAGTGGAGAGCTGAGGATATACTGTTATTTCAGCTGATTAGACCATTGTCAGGCTATTAAATAGGCATTAAGGGTCAGTAGGGACCTACTACACCCACTAATAGGCTTTATCATCTATTTACATGGTAGATCACTGAGAGAAGGTATCACACTAACCTTCTAGCGACCGTAGCAATTATGATGGGAGCTGAAACGGCAGTCAGGCTTTGCAGTGTTTATTTTGCTCAAACCTAAACAAGTTGCCTTAAGAAGTTGTAGTTTTGTTACCTAAACCTAAAGAAGTTGTAGTTTTGTTGCCCAAACCTGAAGAAGCTGTAGTTTTGTTGCTCAGATCTATAGAAGGTATAGTTTTGTTGCCTGTGGTGCATCCTTAAGCGCATACATGTGCGTATGCGTGAAAGCATGGTCATGGTCATCCTATGCTAACGTTAGCACCCTAATATGTTCAACAATGCTAACATGCTTTTACTTTTACAACGTCGAAGGTGTAGCAGGCCCCTATTGACCCACATCTATGGTGTTTATAGCGACTCATAACACCTACTTTACTTATTACTGTTACTTTATTTATTTTACTGTCAATTTTCTTCATTGCACCTTATTTCATTCACTGCACCTTCTCTTTTACTTTTTACTTTTTACTGTACTGTATTTATCTGTACTGTTGATGCTGCTAAGACACCCGAATTTCCCTCCGGGGATTAATAAAGGTTCATCTTATCTTATCTTATCTTATCTTATTTAGTGGTCGATTCAAATGGGTATTTTAACTGTAAGTGCAAAGGTTTAAAAAAATATTTTTTTTTTCTTGTGCCATTGAAGCAGTAGCACTCCATGACCTGAACCTGTGTTAAAGAAATCCCTATCAAATCACTACGAAATGTTTTACTCTTGTAATGATCATAAGCCTAATAAAAAGGCCTTTTCATCAAACAAATCCAAAAGAGGAAGATGTATGACTAACGATAAAATGAAAAGAATTAGACCCAATTCTGCACCTTTTTAATCCCTCCTTCTGTTGCCGCATCAGATATCTTTTAGTTTTGTAAGATCCAAGGATTTTTTTTTTTTTTATCTCCCTTTGACTGTCGCCGATGCCAGCTAAAGGGAATAAGGGATTCACCCAATTAATTTACTGAAGCCTGTAATAAAAAGGCTGAAAAGCAAGCACCCAAGCAGACGGCCTTGCAATTCAGTTCATTAAATAGAGTGCGTATTGTGCTGCACATGAAACACGCAGTGCGGATGTAAGAGTGATGTCATGGTGCTAATGGAGAGGGAAGTTGAGACTTTGGTTAACACTGCAAATGCGTGTACAGGAAGGGCATCTCAGAATTACAAGACTTCTGTTAATTTAGACTTTATATGCAAACTTGCTCATGAAGCTGCAACAAGCAGTGTGTCGTACATTTAGTTTACTCCCCAGTGTAAATGTAGTTAAATTGGCCCAGTGAGATAATAAAATTTTAGATTTCTATATAAGAGACCTTGTCAAGCCTTGTACAGAGCTATAAGAAAAATATGAATATAGAGATTGGTCCTCTTGGTTACTTTAAAAGGAAATAATTCTGGCAACGATTAAACCACCCTGGTTGACAGAGACTCAAAACAAAATAAAAGCTCAACGAAATTTTCTTGTTTTCTCCTCTAAATGTTTGAAGGAAGGACGGAAATGTTTGATGGGACTACTCAGATTCTTATTGTTGTTTGTGGCACCTTCTAGTCAGGAAATAGAAAATAAAACATGACTGTTATTGAGATTTAACAATAAAAAATAAGAGAATTACTTTTACGTCTGAGGTACTTTTGGGGCTTTTTGAAAATGCTTTATTACAAACATACTGTACTACTATATATATTTTCATTAACCTGCTTTTATTTGCGCTTAAAAAAAGTGAGTGTAAAGGTTTAAATTCAAAAGAAATGCAGAAATATTGCACAAAAATTAAAAAATGGGGAATTTGGTTAAAATCTGCACTAATTTTGGATGAAAACAAAGGTCCCCAATCAGACTCAAACCAGGAACGTGATGTTGTGTTATAGTCACCATTAGGGATATCATCAATCACAATTTTCATCATTTTTTTTTACGTTGATTCAGTTTGATTCAATCCAGGCGCCTGCAATCGATATGAGATGATATTGTATGCCGACTTAACACAACCAGTTCATTTATATCATCTCAGAAAAAGCAACTCAAATATGATATGGCAGTTTTATTACTGAGTTCACCAGACAATTAAATGAGAAACAATTTATCATTTTTAAATAAAAACAATAAATATAAAGTGGGGAATTTCAAAATAAAGGCATATCTTAAAGATGATGATATGTATCAATGTTTTTACTCTGCATCGTTTCAATTTGCAGGAAGTCACAGAACATCCTGTTAGATCCGATCTGTAGGCTACTTGTAGTTTGCAGACCATTTTCAGATAGTTTGTAATTACTGTATGTGTAAATGTCTGTGTACTTTGGCTTAGTTGTTTCATTATTGTTATTATCACTCACATTAGGTGTACTTGTTAACAGATTAAACGTTCATTGCACAACATGAGACAAATACCATCTAGTGATAAATATTACAACTGAATGAATATTTTCTGTAAAACGTAGTGTTTGTTGACAAAACTAAGCCAATCCGCTCTGATTGATTCTGGCCCTCTGATTCACCTGCTCACCTCTTTCCACTTTCCCTCATCAACCCTGCAGGAAGATCTTTCCCGCCTTTGCATCATCACCTGACCTTCCCGGCCCACCTGTTCACCTGTTTCCATTTTCCATCATCAGCCCTGAAGTATATACACCAGCCAGTAAGATGCAATGTTGCTTTATACCATTGCTGTCAAAGCCATCTCATCCTGTAGCTGAATCTGTACCATGTTAACTGAACCCTTTACCTGGAAATCTGTACATACCTGCCTGCCATACTTTCTGCCTGATCCACCCCTTTTGGATGAGTCAGCCTGTTCACACTGCCTTCCTGGTTCTGATGTACCTCCAGTTTGTCATTAAAACCCTGACCTGTATCAGTCTGCCTTGTCGTTTGCATTTGGCTCCTATCCTCACACCAGCTGTGACAAAAGGTCCATAATTATGTCCCAGTGTCCTGCCCCTAGAACCTCTATATCACACCTGACACCCAGCAGATGTTTTTGGTTACACCTCTTCTATTTTCCCATTAGGTGCCATGGTGATAACAGAGCAGTACGACCTTTTACCCAGCATCTTTCTCCAGCTTGCCCTGGGGGATCCATATGTGGTCCCAGGCCAGCTGGGCGATTTAATCCCTCCAGCATTTTATTATTATGACTTCTTCTTCTTCTAATTGCCGGTAGATGGCTTGCACATGCACTATGAATTGCCCTTAAACAGGGTAATTGGGATATTTCCTGACTGATTTCCTGGAATGTGCAATTTAAAAACAAGCCTGATTCACAAATGTTTGCACATGGATCCATCATGAATCCATTTTGTTTTTCTCTTACCTTGTTTTTACGAACAAATTTAATAGAAATAAAAGAATAGCAAATTATAGCAAGGCTCTCTGGCGGGTGGGAGGGGTTTTGGATGGGTCCAACAAACACAAGACTTTCAACCAGCCAACAAGTGTTCCAAGATCAGTGTTTGTTTGCAAATAATCTTTTTTAAAATGTCTAAAATAAAACCCTAGCAAATTCTGATCATTATCAAGTATGTTACTGTTTTATCTGTTGTTGGATGTGTCCACATTCACACTGCACTCTTTAATAATTATTTAATAGAAAAGCCAGAAAACCTACCCTCAAACAAAATGAGCGCCATGTCTTTTGTTGCCATTATGTCATATTCTTTCTGTGCTGAAGAAAATGCCTGTGAGCCTAAAGTTCCTCATCCACGGTGTATCAAAGGGAACACCTTGTCTGGCTGCAAGCTGCAGCCTACACATACAGATTACCTTCACAGCCAGCATCTTTCAAAGCACATCGACAGAATGGTGAAATAAGGGGAGATAAAGAGGCAAAGTCACATTTCCACTCTCAGCGAGGAGCGACGCTCTTGTAAAAACCCAGGAAATAATCAATTACTTTTCACTGTCATGTTTGTCCAATTCGAGCTGGCATCAAAGCTCGGTTCAGTCGAGAAAGACGAATTCGCTTGCGTTTGAATAACAACTTTGATTTTTCTGCATAAATTTCCGCTGGTTCTGATGCAGCGACTGCTGGCATTATCTGAGGACACACGTCTGCGGGAAAATTCAAGAGGCTGAGCAGCTTCTTAAAGAGTAACTTTGTTTACATCACAAGCTTAAACTTTGCTGACGATCCCCCTCCAACCCTCAGTCATTTGGTGTGCTCATTCTATCAAACACTGTCAAACCTGTCAAATGAAATTTCATACTCTGACGTCTATAAACTCTACCTTGCGAGTCAAACATACACTCTGGTCCAAGTCTCAATTGCTTGGTATGTTTATTTTGATACAGTAAGACTTCGGGTTATTTCCTCAGCTTTAAACAAGCACCTGAAATAAACTTTAACACTGTGAGACCCACAACAGACCCGTTTTTGTCTTTTTTAGGAGTGTACAGGGGGTCTTTAGGGGGAGACAGCAGGTCAACAGTAGATGTCACATTGAAGTGGTGTACATCTGAAAGCTGGGACCCTGAAGAATAATTTAGATGCTGCACAGCACTGTGCGACAAGTTGTTCTAGTCATGAATCAGAAACATGAATTTAGTAATTGATTCATTAACTAGAATAAACTGTAAATGTGTATAAGGGCCTAGAACATTATGATGGAAGTATATGATGACCATCCCCAGGCTCCATTATGTCTCAGAAGTTTTGCAGCATTTTTTGGGTTGATACCATTTGTTACACAGATTTGGTGCTAAATTTAACCATTTTTCACTACTTGAGAATTGATAAAAATGATCAATAATCCCTCTAAAATACCACTTTAAGACAATAAGACCTTGAGGGACACCATAGAAAAAAATCATGCTATGATATGGTTTCTGAAACTTTTGACCTTTGGAGATTTCTGCAAAAACTGCCTTTTTCGGTGACTGGATGACGAGCACTTCTGTTCTGGAAACTTCTCAGAAATCCCCTTATTGTTAATCTACCTATCTCTATCCTCTGAACGCTCCAGGTCTCTAGTTTGTGGCTATAAAATTTCATGAGGCTGTGATTATCCTAGAGGTCACCACAGGTCATTTTATACAGTGATGTTAAGCTTTAAAAAGATGGTCTCACTACAATAAAATGGCTTCTATGGGGACTAACTTCATCACACATGAATACAGTTGGGCTCACTGGATCCACAAGAGTCTCGGCTTTACAGTGATTGACCCAGTTTATGTAATTCCAAGACTGGGACCCCAGTATGCACAAATATTTAAACATCTTTTTTAGCATAGGGGAAAATAACACATTTATACTGCATTCATAAAGTTATATGGTTTAATAGCATGCATGTGATTATCATAAAGTGGGCATGTCTGTAAAGGGGAGACTTGTGGTTACCCATCCATTTTTATACACATATCTTGAGGTCAGAGGTCAAGAGACCCCTTTGAAAATGGCCATGCCAGTTTTTCCTCGCTAAATTTGTATGTAGTCTCCTTCTGGACAAGCTAACATGTCATGGTTGTTACCAGTGGATTCTTTATGTTTTCTGTAGCTCTAAAACTGAACCTGCTACAGCCACTGACAGTAAAGTCAGTTGGGATTGCCTAAATCATCTTTATTTTATCACCCACTTTCTGTCAGGAATCCCAGGTCTTAGACGGGTTTATGTTTCATGTTGCATCTTGTCTGTCTCACCTTCCTTTTTATTTTGCATTGTAACCTCTCCTCTCGTCTCCATCACGTCACTTCCTTCCCTCATATTCCCCCACTTCTTAGCACCTCCCTATACCTAGTTCTCACCATTCACCTCTCTCATCGTATTCCCCCCCCTATTTGTCCACCTTTATAGTCAATCACTCCCTCACTAGTATTTAATTCCTCCCCATTCCTTCTTCCAATCGCTTTGTTTTCATGCCGGTCCACTTTACCCTATTGTCTTCCCTTATCTATCTCTCCTTTTTTACCAACCCTTTCCTGTCGCCTTTGAACTTTTCCTCGCTCTTACTTTTTGACCAAACCCTGACTTAAAAAACCCCTTTTCTCCTAACCTTTTCTCCTTTTTCTTTGGTCTCCCTCCTCCTTGACAAGTCGAACAGCGATCTGCCAAATGACTCCGCAAACACAACCAGGTCCGGACCGCCATTCTGCCCACGAAGGACAGATTAAACACATGAGGAGAAACTCACCGCCTATGCCACGGGGTGAATGAGAACAGCGCAGCAGGAGTTTTCCGCGCCTCGATCGATGAGAAGGAAACCAACTCGGTACACAATTACAAGCGGACTTAACTTATACAACTTCTCACCTCCCGCGAGCAGCGGGCGATCCACCGCCTCCACCTCCGGGCTTCCAAGCGGCACCAGTTCCCGCTCCTCCCGCGAACCGTCTCCACCTCGGATTAATTCTCCTCACCTGCCCACCTAAAATTCTCCGAACTCACTCCCTCATTCCTAGTCCAATGTGGCTCCACTTCAGCTCACCGCCCAATTCCCTTCTAACACAAAGGGCGTCATTATAACACACCTCCGGCAAGCAAAGCATGGGCACCGCGGAATGGGCAAGAACTCCCCGGTATGTTTTTCCCTTCCTTTATTCACCGAAACACTGAGTAAAATTTTATCATTCTACCCCAGGCAAGCGGCTCGCGCTCTAGTAGGGCTGCGACAGGGAGCGCCGGGTGGCGGATTACGCCATCGAGTTCCGCACTCTGGCCGCTGACAGCGGGTGGAATAACGCCCCCTCCTCGATACCTTTTTCACGGGTTGTCCGATCCAGTAAAGGATCAGCTGGCTCCGCTGGATCTGCCCACAGACCCGGACTCCGTCATCCACTGGCTATTAGGATCGAAACCGCATCAGGAAAAGAGAGAGAGGAAGAGAGGCTACACCACCACCGCTGGCCCCGACGAGGCTCTACCGATCTCCGCGACCTCATGGCGCTCCGCGTCCCCGCCTCCTCCCAGCACTCACCGACACCATCCGCACCCCACTAACCAATGCAGCTGGCAGAACCCGTCTCACACCGGAGGAACGCCAGCGCCGCCTGAGAGAGGGCCGTTGCATCTACTGCGCTCAGCGGGGCCATTTCCTGATGACGTGCCCGCTAAAAGGAGAGGCTCATCAGTGACTGAGAGGACACTGGTGAGCCCAACCTCTTTGATTGTAATTCCTCTCGTGCCTTAACCCAAGTGCAGCTATGTATCCGACAGGTCTGTTTCATACCCCGTGCTGGTGGATTCTGGAGCGGACGAAAACTTCATGGACCGGAGATTGGTGGCGGAGCTGGGGATCCAGACCACAGCGCTGGAGAAGCCTCTCGAAGCTAGTGCACTCGATGGGAGACCTCTGTGCCGGGAACTCACCTAACTACCCTATTCCCTCACCATCTCTGGTAACCATGTTAGAAGATGCTTCCATGTATTTATTCTGCTGTTCATCCTATAATACTGGGCTACCCTGCTTAAAAAACACCAACCACAGATTGACTGGGCTACGGGAAGTGTAAACTGGGGGGAGAATGCAAAATAACTTGTCTTCCTTCTATACCCCTCCTGAGTCACCTGGCCCCCTGGGGGTCATCCGGGACACTACACCTTTCCCAGCTCCTCGATGGGTTCCTCTGAAATGGCAGGGGTTCCTCACTATTACCATATCTCCAGGTTTCAGTAAGTCCCGAGCCACTTCACTCCTTCTCACAGACCTTATACTGTGCATAACCTTCTTCCCCACGACTCCTCCTAAGGTCGGCTATATTCTCTCTCCGCCCTAACAACCATGAGAGAATACATTGACTCTTCCCTCAAGCTGCATCATCCGACCTTCGTCCTCCCCGCAACCTTCTTCGTTGAGATCCTCCCTCCGACCCTCATTACTATCGGGACTCAACGACATCACCCTAAAAACAGGTACCCCCTCCCGTTGATCTCATCTGCATTTAACAGCTAAGGCTAAATTTT
This sequence comes from Pterois miles, assembly GCA_947000775.1. Classification (NCBI taxonomy): domain Eukaryota; kingdom Metazoa; phylum Chordata; class Actinopteri; order Perciformes; family Scorpaenidae; genus Pterois; species Pterois miles. Next base: position 25,075,973 of record CAMQGK010000634.1, on the reverse strand, counting down.
CCCAAATTAATCTTAACTTATCTTTGGTCAGATCGAGGATGAGGGAAGACCGCCTTCAACACCCCTAGCGCCACTATAAACCTGTGATCCTTTTGACTAACTAATCACCTCTTTTTCCAAATTTGTTAATGATGTTCTACGTGAATGTTAAACCAGTTTGTCTTTGTCTACTTAACACATCCTATATTTTCCCCTACAACAACACCGTTCCCACGTCAAACAGGTCCTCCAGAAACACTGAAACCAGCTGTTCGTCAAGGCGGAGAATGGAATTCCATGTGTCTACAGTGTCTTTTCTTGGTTTGTGGTGAGTCCTGATCACATCCAGATGGATCCCGCTAAATAAGTGCAGTCTCCAATTGCCCACTCCCACCAGTCGCAAAATGGTGCAAAATTCCTAGGCTTTCTAATTTTTATCGCTTTCATCAGAAATTTCACACTGTTCCCTCCGCTTCATCCCTAACCTCTCCTAAACCAATTCTGTTGTCTCAGACGGAAAGAGCCTTTCTAGGCTCAAAGAAAGCTTCTGCTCAACGCCTATCTTATCCTCCCCAGCTTGACCGACAGTTTGTCGTGGATCGACGCCTCTACACAGGGTTAGGAGCTGTTATCTCTCAGCGCTCTCCTACAGATAATAACTTCATCCTTCGCCTTCCTTTCACGCAACTAACAGCCGCAACGAAACTATGACATCGGGAATAGAAATTATTGCAGTTAAAGCTGCTCTTAAGAATGGAGACACTGGCTAGAGGGGCGGAGACACCGTTTTAGTCTGACAGATCACAAAAATCTAAACATTCATCCGCTAAACTTAATTCCAACGCACGGGGGCTCTATTTTTAATAATTCAACTTCACCCTCTCATACAGACCAGCTCTAAACCAAACCAGACGCATTATCCAAAACATACCCGGAAAGTGTTCTAAAACCCCTAGCCCATCCTACCCCTCACCTCGTATTGCAGCGAACATGAATAAACAAGGTTAAACAAGCCTTATCTATGTCCATCCCCAACGGGTTCCGTTTAACCTCTTTTTTCCGGCCTCTTTCCCCACATCATCCACTGGCTCACACCTCAAAGTGTCATCCATCCTGCACCAAAACATTTCCTAATCAAGCAGCCTTCTGTGGCCAGCGATGGAAAAGCTGTAAAAAATATGTTCTGCTTGTCCTGTGTGTCCAGGAGCTCCCATCACCCCCTCAGGTCTCTCCAACCCTTCCAGTTCCTCATCGCCCCTGTCTACATCTCCTTACTTTTCGGCTTCCCAGCTCTAAGTAACACCACCGTCCTACGGTGGTGGCAATTTTCCAAAATGTGCATTTTATCCCCTTCCTAAACTCCCTCCCCAAAACGGCGGAGGAACCTCATTTTTTCGACCTGTTCCCCAGATGTGGTGCACCGGGGGCCCCAATTCGTGTCACAATTCTGCGGAGTCTGCAGCCTTTGGGCCTCAGTAGCCTCTCCTCTGTCATCACCCTAGTCCATGCCAGACGGAGAGGCTCAACCAGGGCCGAGACGGACTCAGTGCCTTGTGCCCAGAATCCCTCCTCATGAGAAGCACTTATATGATTAAACGCCCATAACACCTTCCCTCTCTGCGTCCGGTCTCTCTCCTTTTCAGTGTGTTTATGTTACCAACCACCTTTTTCCCTAGTGAGAAGTCCACTGTACCCTCCGCCCAAGCCTTGTACGTCGGTGCCACAAATCTGGAGGGGTGCTAGGCAGATGCTACTAGGAGCGCCGCTAGCAGCAAACGGGCCTCCGACCGACCGGACCCCGGCACCGCGACCAACCAGGGCAGAGGGTATGGCTGTCCACCAGGGACCTTCCCCTACGAGTGGAATCTAAGAAACGGCTCCACGCACATTGCCCATTTCCGGTTTCTAAGTAATTAATCCATTCCGTACGTACAACTTCCCCGTTCATAAGACACCCCACCTTCATGTGGAATAAAGCCAGAAAGAAAGCCCCCTGTCCCTCTTCAAACCCCCCCCCCCTCAAATATTCGAGCCTGTTTATTCGTTAAAAACTATGCCATAGACACGGGGCGGGGCAAACAGTACTTGGTCGATGGGGAGGGAATGGACCAGAGGACGATCTTGGTCCCGACCAAAACAATGACCCGGAACTGATACGGGAGTTCCACAGGACACATCCTGAGGGTCCTGGGACGTCAGGTGCCGTCCATAGAGGGGGGTACTGTCAGGAATCCCAGGTCTTAACGGGTTATGTTTCATGTTGCATGCTTGTCTGTCTCACACTTCCTTTTTATTTTGCATGTTAACCTCTCCTCTCGTCTCCAATCACGTCACTTCCTTCCCTCATATTCCCGCCACTTCGTTAGCACCTCCCTATACCTAGTTCTGCACCATTCACCTCGTCTCATCGTATTCCCCCCCCTATTTGTCCACCTGTGATAGTCAATCACTCCCTCACTATATTTAATTCGCTCCCCATTCCTTCTTCCAATCGTCTTTGTTTTCATCCAGGTCCAGCATTTACCCGTAGTTATGCTTCCCGTGTATCATCTCTCCTTTTTTACCAACCCTTTCCTTCGCCTTTAACTGTTTCCTCCTCTTACTTTTTGTACCAAACCCTACTGTAAAAAACGCCGCTTTTCTCCTAACCTTTCTCCTTGTTCTTTAGTCTCCCTCCTCCTGTGACAAGTCGAACACTTTCACAAACTGCGCACAATGTGTCTCCACAAAAAGTTCCACTTTTCATGCACAGTAAACACAAGTTAAGTCACTTACCAGCAACTTTTTAAAAACATTTTATACCAGTTATTTAGCTCCAGGAGGATTTACATGACCTTGAGATTCTGAAAGACAGTTTCATCATCATGCACTTTCCTATTATTGTTTGCTTCAACAATACCGCAAAATAATGTCCTGTCTACTGCATGCCCTGATAGAAGACACTGTTTGAATAGACATGAATAGCCACGTCTCTAAGAATATGACGAATAACTAACAACTCCTGTCACTTACAACAAAAGTGCTGGATTGATGTCTGCATCCTGCATAACACCAGTCACTGTCCCTTTCCCCTAGAACAACAGACTGGTTATGTTCCCTTTGCTCATATAGAGTGTTAAAGCTGAGGAGACCAAACATGCAGAATGAGGCTGTCTAACCTTACCTGATAATCAGACCGAATCGCCGTTTGGTTTGATTGAAATCCTTCAGACTGACATCATATTCATCATGTTAGCCAATTTATTTTTCAGAGGGGGATTATTTTGTTTTGTTATGACCATTATAACCAATCAGCAATGATTGAGCTGTTTGTGCTGCCAATGTCATTTTCAGTTGACACTGAAGCTGCCAACATGGTCTCATCCCAGCTCGTCACCTTCCGCTGCTTGGCATCCCTTTATTTTAGGTATCAAAACCACTATAGTTACGCTTGGCGTCACATTAGGATTAGGGCAACAAAACCACTATAGTTGGGTTTCGAACAGGACACGAACAGCGGCCTCCTGGATGAAAGCCTTGTGTTTGTTGGACACATCCACCTCCCCTACCACCCACCCGGTTTGGGCCTTTTTGCTCTCTATACTACAAAACCACAATCCTTTCTCTGAGCGTTTACTGTTGCTGTGGATGTGTTTATAGAATATTACAGCGTTTCAAACCATTGCTGAAGTGTGCCTTGTTCGGCAGTACCAAACACTGACGGCCGTGACAAAGCCCCACAAAATATAAATATGAGTATCTGATTGAATTAAACCATTACCAAATCTCAGTATCATTTATAAACTGATACTGAGATCTCTCTTCTTTCCCTCGTCTTTGAAAAAAAATCCATTATTTCATAAAGTTAAATTAAAATGCCTCCATGGGGCGAAAGGGCAGCCTGTATGTGTGAAGTGGTTGGGAGCATTGTGGGGAGTAGAGGAGGACAATTCACCCTCCATCCTCCATTAGGGTGGGACATCTTCCATCAGTTCAATGCATTTCATTTTTTTTATGCTTGTCTGTGGTTGGCCAAAACACATCAAATGACACTCCAAGTGAGGATAACCTCCTTTGGCTTCTTTCCAATCAGCAACTGAATACATGGCCCAATGATGATATCCAAATGTCAACCTCAGTCTCAACTGCTGCACTGTATGTGATGAACTGGTAGTAACGTATCAGCAGCATATTAGGAAGTTAATTATAGCATGTAAATTGTAAACTATGTTTGATTTTAGATTATTTTTAATATGGTCTTTTTGTTGAGCTTTAGTGAGCTACTAGTGTTAGGTAAATAGTACTAGGTAATGCAATAATTAACTTGTTGTAGCAGCCCTGAAGGAGCTGGTGGAGCAGTGTGTCGCCCCGCTGAACGCCACCATATCCCGCTGTGGCTCCATCCAGACAGCCGAGGGAGGGTCGGGCTGCATTTACATGACAAAATAAAGATAAGTAACCTCGGCAACTAGTGTCGTAATAATAATACTTTATGTGACAGTTGTCAGCCCTCCCCCCAAAAAAATATAAAATACACAACATATGCTGAATAACTAAATAAAACAACATCACCATGGGTTGGTTTTCCTCTCCAATTTTTTGAGTCTCCAGCCTCCACTGATACACATACACTTCACCTTCATCCATACGGGTATAATATTCAACCCCCTGCAAAGCAAAATGTGACTCTGACACGCTATCCTCTGGCTGACCGGCAACTCAAAAAAATATTGCTATTGTTAATATAAGTATTGTTGTTTGTTCAAGTAAGACTGTGGAGGATGGAACCTGCCAAAATCAAAAATTAATGTCAATTACTCAATATATATAAATGAATATGCCATTAAATGTACCCAAAATAATACTCTTATTATACTAAATGTAGGCATTAACTGATAAAAGGTGACATGAATTGATATTTCTGTTTTATTTGGTTCTTTATTTTTTTACCTTTTGTGTTAATTCCCCTATCTACACTTTTAATTATTTATTTATTTAATTAGTCATCCATTTTGTTAACTTTTAAATATTTATTTGAATGTATTAATTAATCATGTGTTATTATTATTGTTATTATCATTATTATTATTTCTTTCTGTATTCTATTCTTTATACATTTACTTTTACATTGCTGTGTGCAGTTCTGACTCATTATACAAATGAGGGGGCTGTAATTCAGGCGTGTGTCATGGGGTCGTAGTGTATAGATCAACAGCTTTCTAACTAGCTAGCTAGCTACTGCTGTGTGCTTATCAACTCCATTCTTCATTCCCAGCTTCATACAGTGGGTATGCTGTAACATATAAACAATATTTTGAGCGATAGGGTTATTTCTTTTTTTGTGTGTGTGTCTGCATTTATTCTCATGGTTTAACACCACAGTGGGCGGTGTCAGCCTTTTGTGAGATTGATGCATATTTTAGTCTTGCAGTAAGATATCTTAATATTTTATGCGTGTGCGTGACCATCACCGGCCCTCCGTGGAAGCTAAGCTGTCATTCTTTATTGGATTTTCCTAACATGTGCCAGAGAGGGCAGTGCTGCACCGCAGTGGACTGAGGGGGAAACAGACGATAGACCGGACGAGACCAGATGAAGTGGGGAGAGTAGGGACAGGCAGGCAGTGCTATTAGAATGCATGAGTGTAAGCTGCTGTGTTATTCCTGACAACCGACACCTCACGAAACAAAACAAGGAATCGTAAAAAGGACTGTACTGAACACCAGAGTTGTGAAAGTTCTGATAGTGTAGAGTAGGCTGCCAGAAGACGTAAGTGAGGGAAGAATGCGTAGAGGGCCTGAGTTTAGTGTGAAGGGTGAGGAGTAACTCAGCACATTCTGCTGGCTCTCGCTAGGTCTCAACAGTGGGACTTGACAGGACCTGGAAAGCCCTGAACAAACATGCATGTGTGATGGACACTGAAGCCCAGAGCAGCTAAAGTGGCCCAGCAAGGCCCGGACAACCAAGCGCCCCCCACCGCAGGGAGCGGTAGAACCCAGAGGCCCCCCAGAAGAGCCACCAGGGCCACAAACACGCCAACCCAAGGACCGAGAGGGGACGGCAAACCGACACCTTCAAGACAAACCCAGAGGGCCCGGGGCACAAGGGCCCCCCCACCGCCACCCGGCCCCAACCCCATCACTTATGAATCATCGTATTTTAATGAGACAATAGTTCATTGACAGGCCTTGGGTTTTGTTTTTGGAGAATAGAGTGAATTGAAAAGCCAGCATCAACAACCCTGACTATCCCTATCAGACATTAATCGCATACTAAGTGTCACCTGGTCCCAGACCTGGCTGCCTCTCTAATGTTGTCACCCTTGAGTTGTAATGCTCATTCAGTCACACTAATTCTGCATGTATGTTGGAAATTAAACATGATTCTGATGACTTAAAAAGGAAATATTGCTTGAAGTTTTGATCCATGATGTGATTTTTCACACTAAAATGCCAGTGTTAGGCATGGGTGTTTTACTATCACATGAGAAATCAAACACAAACTGAAAAAAAAAAAACACAGGCAGCGAGGCAAAGAGAGAAAAATAAAGGGATGTGGGGCTGCATTGTAAACAACTCTCACCCTGGGCACCGCACGTTGCTCATATGAGGAGCGCAGCACAAAAAACTCATCACATTCACAGATGGCTACCCAATCCAAGGCAAATGGCAAAAGGACTCACGTGACTGCTGGAGCACCTGTGAAAAAGAGCACAGTGATGGATTTACAGATGGTTGTGTGTGCAGGGAGATGATGGAAACCCCATCACAAATGTCTCTGTATCATCTTATTTCCATGGCCATTAAATCAAAACACTCCCATTTGGTCAGGATGTTTATATGCGCTGATATTAAGAATAGAGGGAGCCAAAACAATAATTTGTGCATCTGAGATTAAATCAAATAATGCCAGAAAACACTCATAGGATGATAAACAATGAGATTTGGTCAAACAAAACGTACGTTGCATTCCAGCATTAACAAATCACAGAAAGAAACTGTTTCATGGAGATGAACAACAACACTTAATGTTCGATGCAGACTACTGTTTCACTAAAAGTCACTTTTAACTCAATGTAGATTTGCCCACTTTCCCACTTTCTTATTATTTTACATTTTGCTCCCTTGGGAGGATTTGAATGACAAAGCTGCACTCAGCTTTGAGGCTGAAGGCATGAGAGTCCACACAAAGCCACATTCTCTCCAAGCCTATTCCCATCCAATACATATGCTAATACGCCAAGTCACAGCTGATCGAAGAACGTACAGTATGCAACATTTTTACAGTTAGATTTATTCAAACTAGGTTTTCAAAAATGTATCCAGGTGGTTCTGTCGGGCGAAATAGAGCAAATATCCAAGAGAGTCATCTTGTTTGTGAAGCTTTGGGTCCTCAGCCAGGCAGGCAGGGATCGAAGATTGTTTTACTTCCAAGAAAAAAATACCAGGTTAGAGAATAATGCATGCTTTTGCATTTGATATTCACCCCTAAGGAAGATTGAACATGCCTGAATAAAAATAAATCAAATAAAGAAATAAAGTGAAATACAATAAATATTGTTGCATGTATTTCCTTCTTGTATACACATTTAACGTGTCATTTTTAAAATTAAAATCATATATTTCCTTTCTTTGTTTTTCATTTACTCCCACAAAATTATGTTTCCATGCAACTAAACTGCTTCTCGGATTTCAGTCGTTTTTTAAAAAAATGTGAGTGTACATTGAAACAAAACAAAATGGCAAAAAACTGCTTTAGTTATGTTTAGGCAACAGCTCTACTTGGTTAGGTTTAGTAAAAACTAGGGCTGTCAAAGTTAACATGATCATAATGCATTCATGCAAATTTGTTTTGACACCACTAATTTCTTTAATGCATTAAACAAACTTGTGATTTTTAAGTATAGCAGGCTCAGTTTTAAAGCTAGAGTGAAGATATTGACATGATATGAAACTAGAAAACCTAAGAAATCCATTGGTACCAGCCATGTCATACTATACCATAACTTTTGGTGAGGAAAACCTGACACTTTCAAAGAGGTCCCTTGACCTCTGACCTCCAGATATGTGAATGTAAATGGGTTCTGTGTGTACCCACTAGTCTCCCCTTTACAGACATGCCCACTTTATGATAATCACATGCAGTTGGGCTTGAGTTTGCCATGTTATGATTTGGGCATAATTTTTTAATACTAAATGCAACCACATCATTTTTAGGAGACCAGGCTGCCACCACAGGAACTTTCCTCGGGTAACAAGAACCTTTGGAGTAGCTCAGGAACTAAACCAGCATTTTGACCGAGGAACCAAAGACTAAACTGAGTTTCTTCCAGGGGGTTATTAGATCAAAAAGCTTTTTCATTTAATTATGCCACATCAAATGCATACATAAAAAGACAATACATACATTGTACACATATATTGTTTTTATGTGGGCATTTTAAATCTTCCATAGCCTGCAGGCAGCACATCAAAACATGCAATAAAAACAATTAGGCCTTTAGTCCATGTCTGTGTCTGTGTGCATCAAAGAGCTGCTTCAAATAGGATCACTCAAAATAATCTAATAGGCAGAGTGTGTGTGTGTAAATGAGAGAGTGTGTGTGCTTTAAGCATAAACGAACATTAGAAATTAAGGGTGCTCAGGGGCCGTCAGAAGCAATTTCTAATTGAAAACATTGACATATCAAAGAGGTTAAATTTGCTCAAAGCAAAGCCAACACTTGTGTTATTACAGGTTACGGGCGGATAGAATATGATTAGGCTCTGGTTGATAGTAAAGTTCCAGCATCGCATGTGAGAACAGCCTTCGATGAAATAAATTTGCATAGATATCTCTCCTGTTTCCTGTTTCTTGTGCTTCTTTGGCATCTGTTTCACCACCTGCAAAAGAAAATGGATATTGTCTGCTGTTGTGCAGGTTACTCTGCCCTGTATCACATTATTTCATAACGAGTCTACTACATTCAATGTTTAGACAGTGATCCCATTACGACTTTATATCTTAGTGGGTGTGTTTGAGCAACTTTGCACAACCTGCGTTGGTTCAAAGCAACAGCTTGCCCCCGGGCGTGTAACAATAATCTGGATCAAATCGAGGAGACCAGACCAGCGCTGCAAGATCAGGCTGCCTCAATTCAAACATATTGGACTGGAGAAAGCTGACAGATTGGAGTCTTAATTATACAAACATTTCATAGAGGCAGAGCTGCTCTCTGGAAGGAAAAACAACCTCATGGTGCAATTAAACCTCAACGGACAGAGAAAAGGAGCATTTATTTATTTATTAATGTGAGGAGGCGGTGAGAATATTATAATCAAAGTTTATGCCGAATTCTGCATAATTATGATTTAAGTTTCAGTCTTGACCTTACAAACAGCAAATGAGAGTTTCACCACCAGATCCTTTCATTAGCTGTTCTGGAGCTTTTGATCACATCACATGATCTTCATCAGCAGATGGTGAACATGATGGAGTTTAAAGGAGTCCTCCAGCGATTTAGTATTTCACCTCCATTACGTGTGGGGACTTGGGAGAGACAGATGGATGAGATATCCTGAGTTAATTCCCTAGTATGAGTCAAGCCTCCTGATTCATCCGTTTCCCATAATGCAACTTGATAACGTCTTTTATTAAACCCTCCCTGCCTGGTAAACACCCTTGTCTTTCAAACTTGACACCTTCATTTGTAATGCAAGTATTCTGCAAGGTATCGATCTCGAATAGTTAAGGTTTGGCATTGATCATGAATAGTTAAGATGAGGCATTGACCTTTAATAGTTAAGGTTATGCACTGACCTTGAATAGTTAAGTGTAGGCATTGATCTCTGATAGTTAAGGTTATGTATTGACCTTGAATAGTTAAGTGTAGGCATTGATCTTTGATAATTAAGGTTATGCATTAACCTTGAATAGTTAAGTGTAGGCATTGATCTGGAATAGTTAATCGTAGGCATTGATCTCTGATAGTTAACGTTATGTATTGACCTTGAATAATTAAGGTGTAGGCATTGATCTTTATAATTAAGGTTATGCATTAACCTTGAATAGTTAAGGGTAGGCATTGATCTGGAATAGTTAATCGTAGGCATTGATCTCTGATAGTTAACGTTAGGCGTTGACCTTGGATAGTTAATCGTAGGCATTGATCTCTGATAATTAACGTTAGGCGTTGACCTTGGATAGTTAATCGTAGGCATTGATCTCTGATAGTTAACGTTAGGCATTGACCTTGGATAGTTAATCGTAGGCATTTATCTCTGATAGTTAACGTTAGGCGTTGACCTTGGATAGTTAATTGTAGACACTGATCTCTGATAGTTAACGTTAGGCGTTGACCTTGGATGGTTAAGGGTAGGCATTGATCTCTGATAGTTAACGTTAGGCGTTGACCTTGGATGGTTAAGGGTAGGCACTGATCTCTGATAGTTAAGATTAACCATTGACCTTGAATGGTTAAGGTTGGGATAGATCGACAGGCAGTGAGTCTCGCGAGAGTTTTTGCAAATCTCAAATCGGATTTTGCATAGTTAATAGTTCACAAAATTAATCATTTATTCATCATTTCTTTAATTTTTTTAAAATATTTTTGGAGCCTTTTTTATTTTATTTTATTTTTTTGAATGCAACAGTATGAAAAGGGGAGACAGAGGGCTTGACATGCAGCAAAGGGCCTCAGGCCTGACCCGAACCTGGGGCTGCTGCTGCTAATTTGTCAACATAGGAGTGGACAAATATGCTGCTTCATGCATATGTGTGTATATAATTATCATTGGAAATTAATAATCAACACAAAACAGTGACAAATACTTATACAAATACAAATACAGAAACCCTCACAGGTACTGCATTTAGTATAAAAATATGCTCATATCATAACATGGCTGACTTCAAACCTTTTTCCTCGCTAAAATACTATTTATAACATAGAAATAACAACTTCCTTCTTGACAGGCTAGTATGACATGGTTGGATTCCTTAGATTCCTTCTCATATGACATGGTGCCAGTATCTTCACTCTAAAACTGTCATTTTCTATTTGATCCAGCGAAATACCAGCAACACTTCGTCCCTCTAAGGGTCTCCTAGATTAGATCTTTCACACAAACGCACAGCTTCTTGACAAAGTCAGTTTCACTGGTATTTCCTCTTTGTGCGCTTTCGCCACTTCAGGTTGCTGTTACTGCTTGAGTGATTTGTCATCTTCCTCCCTCCAAAATCATTGTTCATTGATCCTTGGGAGCAGCTGATTGCTGTTGGTACCACATTAGATAAGACAGAAGACAACAGTTTTATTAAAACACTGATTACTTAAGTGGTAACTTTCCTATAGTGAGTCCTTCACTGACTACCAGGCTATGCGTTAACAAGACTTGGATCTCTGTGTGTTTCTTGAACATTATGGCATGTGTGGTGACATTTTGTTTTGGATCGATGAAGATATTGACGGTAGGCCAGCCTTTTTTAGTATGTGCCTTTGCTTTGTAGAAAGGTTGACTGTAGCTCTATTCGGTTTTGGCAATGGCCTTTCATAAGCTGACAGGCAACAAAGCACAAGCACTTAGACAACATGTTTCTTTAATTTCTCAACCAAATATCTCTCATTTCATTCAGTTTCCCTTAAGTGAGTTTCTTTGTTGAAAGCATGTGGTTTTCTTAAGATTGCATTGATGTTTTAGAAGGAAGGTTTCTGCTGAAATCGACTGAGATTGGCTCAAAACAACCTGAAGTGATGTCACATTGTCCATGTTCAGCCATGTTTTTACTGCAAATCCAGCAGGTCTCCAGTTTAACTCTATGGGTAGTAATTACATCAACAAATCTCTGGATCACAGTAGCTGCTATTTTTTTTTTTTAATCTAAATATTGGCTTCAACCAAACAGTTGAAATGGCACTTAATGGTAAAAGAAAAATACAAACTATGTACTATTGTAGCAGTAATAGATTAATATACTAACATGTCAATTTTATACCATGCAATTAATAATATTACCAGTATTTGTATTATTTCCATGTATTCATTGTAGATATTTATCATATTTACAGGAGGCTAGACTTTGAAAGAAATGGTGAAAAATCATATAGATTCATAAAGTATATAATGGAATAACATTTCATTTATGATATTAACAGTGAATGTTGATACACATTGATAAACACTCTTCCCGTAAATGACAATTAAACCATATGGTAGAGCAGTATCAAGTTACATAATTGTGTTCAGTAAGGCCACTGACACTATGATATATTGGAAAAAAATATGCCTACCCTTGAAAATTAGACCAAGCAGAGTCCTCATATCTGGCGTGACTTTTTTGTTGCTAACTTCCTGTAAGGAGGAGGATTGAAAAGGCATGCTATTTAAAGAGACAGCAATATCTTTTTTTTAGCATAAGATACCTAAACCGAGTGGTAGAGGTACCTCAGACAGGTTGAGTTAAGTTCAACACATTTTTCAATGACTCAAAATGTTCTCAAAGCAGTCGAGCACAACATTGAAGGGTTAACGCAATCAAATATCCCAAAATATCTACAACAGAACCACTGATCGTGAAGTATTTATTTCACAATGAACCCAAACAATTGTACGTAGCAATATATAGTAGATGCCCAGCAGATGACCTGTCGGTGGTACCTTTGGTTGACGTGTGCATTTGTTGGATTCAATAAGGAGCTACTGTGTTGGAGCTGAATGAATTGGTTACCATGGAGAGTCCTGATGGGTCTTGGTTATTCCCACCTTGCTCTGTCACAGAGGCTGGCCGCGGCCAAAAGAGGAGAAGGGTTATCTCGCTCCTTTTTTAACTTTATCTCTTCAACCATATTGTGCCTCCAAACCAATCCCCTGCCCTTTCAAGTCTGTGGCCTCACGATTTCTTCCTTATTATGTCAGATAGAAAGAGATATTACCATCTGTTCCCCACCTGGGGGAATTCTGAAGAGGAGTCATCCCATTTTCAGTAAGTGATTCTGTCCCTACCGTACTTAGGAAACGGCAAAAATGAATGCCAAAATCTGACAGAAGACTATAAATTAAAGAAGGGAATGTAAACATAATTATAAACTGTCCTGTGGGCAGCATAGCTTCACGTGCATCCAGCATTCATGGGCAGTATTGCAGCCTGCATTCTTGATATGGACCCAAATTGATCATATTTTCATAAAATGTGTGCTATTAAACCATACCTGAGGGACAGAGCAGTCACTGAATGTCCACCCAGCATTCACATCCAACTAGAGGCAGAAACTTGGAAACCATGACTGCTTTCAAAGGAAGGAGGAGGAGGTGGGATAAAATGAAAGTGGAAGACAGCAAGGCTGTTAATAATTAATTCGGCAGAGTTTTGGTCCTGGGAGGCCAGAGGAAAATATATTGATGTTTGAAAAATGCTAATTAAAGAAAGGAGCACACTTTGGTTTGGAAGGCATCCGTCTGCCCAGGCAGTTTGAAATCTCACTGCTGCCTGGGCTAATGGTGCTAGTAATGCCTTTGGGGAAGCACGGCATGAAACACAGAGGCGGGCGCTAATGAGTCTCGTGGACCTCTCCGGCACGCAGGATGAATGAGAGCAATGGGGAGAAGATGCTGAAAGGGAAGAAGGAGCCACAGTTGGTGGAAGACATCTCATTTTTTTTGTAAAATTTCACAGCAAATAAGGAAAGAGGAGAGGGATCCTTCGCTGGGTAAAGCTGGATTCACACGCAACCAATAAGTACTCCGCTGGCAGCCAATATTGAGTCACCCTGCGAATGGAATACACAAACAACACAAAATGATTAACACTTTCACACTACTGGTTTCACAAGAGAGACAGAGAAAGCAATGTGAAAGAACAAAATTACATAGAAGTACTATCACTTGTGCACACACTTTCGTTTCAGCCAAGTGTTTAGTCAAATTGTGACCAATGAATTGTGCATACCATTAAACATCATTATACTTGCATAAGAAAGGACAGAAGCAGCAGTGTGGAAACAGGAGTCTGCAGTCATGTTTGCTACTTCAGCACAGCTGCGCTTTGGGCTCAGTGCTAACATGCTCACAATGACAATGCTAACATGATGATTTACAGGTATAGTGTTTCTAATTATCACTAAACACAAAGTACAATTGAGGCCAATGGGGATGTCATTCGTTTATCAGGTGTTTAGCCATAAACCAACGTATTGGACAAACAGGATCATCATAATAAGGGATCACCAAAGATTTTACAATTCATCCTGAGGGGGACATAAATGGTGGTACCAAATTCCATAATAATGCATTCTATAGTTGTTGAGCTACTTCACTCAAACCCACAAATGTCGACTTCATGGTGACACCGAAGTGACAGGATAGAGTTTTCAGGATTCATCTTCTGGGAACCACGAATGTCTGTACAACATTTTGTGCCAAGCCATCTAGTCCATGCTGTTCTCATACACCGTTTGTAGCTACACCTATGAAAAGTAACGCACTGTATATACAGTATTCTACAAAATCAATATGTAATCCACATAATCGTGACCCAGGGCGGATCAAAACCACCACACTTTAATTCAGGAGACGTTTTTTTTTTTTTTTTTTTAACTCCAGTTATTTTAACCCAAACTATGATCTTTTTCTAAACTTAAGTAATTTTGTTGCCTAAATTTAACTAAGTAGTTTTGTTGCCTAAATCTGACCAAGCTGATTTTTTCCTAAACCTAACTAAGTAGTTTCCTGTATGTATGTAATGAGCAGAAATGGACACATGTTGCTTAACATTTGTAGGAAAACGCAGGAAAATTCAGGAAGCGAACTGTTATATGAGGATACGTTACTTAATAGATGTAAAGACATTTCCCAGTGAACACTGACCTGGTGGTGGTGCTATACTGAAGGTCAGGGATCATCATAGCCATTAGGATTCACCCTCTGGGGACCATGACTGTCTGTACCAAACTTCACTGCAATCCATCCAATAATTGTCAAGACATTTCACTAAAACCTAAACATGTAAACGTCATGGTGGCACAAGAGGTAAGGTCAGATAATCACCACAGTCATTTGCATGCATCCTCTGGGGACCATGAGTGTCATACAATACACACTATACTTGCTGAGATATTACAGTTCAGATGGACTGACAGACATTGTGCCATGCAATTACATAGACAGTCAACTCACACATGCTTTCATCTGCACGTTTCTCATAAGTCGCCGGTCAATTTATTTAATTTGTGTGTTCTATTTAACATCCCTGTACTTTCACATTTCCCATGACAATAGAAGAATAGCTGATAAATGACAGTCATTAAGTTTTAATTTCTAGGCTTGTATGCTTTCTTGACATTTGCCTCCAGCAAACAAGGTGCAGTGAACAAACAGAAACAAATTAACCATCCCTGTATGAATCGGTTTCTTATGTGACGAGCGCACGCGAGATGTAAACACTGCGGTATGCGCCTTGTTCTTCGACATGAAAAGAATCTATTCCTGTAGGTAGTGTTTACTCATCGCTCTCTAAGGAGTTCATTCAAATGATTTTCACATGTAGGATTGTTTGATCTTGTGAAGTCAAGTGAATTTTGTTGTTTTTCCAAATCATATACAGCAAATATATCGCTCTTGTTCTAACTCAACTGGTGAGTATGATGGTAATTGCTCAAGTAGCCTTTCACGTGTGCGGTGTTTGTTTCAACACAATCAAAGCCACTCTTAGATTGGGGGTAATGAGATTTACATTGACGATTCCCTTACTTAATGGGCAAATTTATGTTTAATGCATTTCATGAGCGTGTTGTCGGCTGGAATAATCTTTATTGCATGCTGCTTCATTAGACGTCCTCCACAGCTTGATAAGTGTCTTATGTCTATACAGTATTCTCTTTCTGTCCCATGAGAGATAGCAATCTGAGGACAGAGGAGAGATATTGCCTTTGTAGTGGCAGATCATCAGAAAAAAAACAGATCCAATCTTTCTCTTTATACCTCTCCCTCTCTCCGTCTCTCTCTCAGCTCGGGACAGATAGGGCTGATAAATTGCACATGCAAGGTCTCACCAAGTTCCTATTCAAAATATGCGATGCACGTAGGTGATAAAGTAGAAAGCGAGTGTATTAGAGCAGATCTCTCATAACCAGGAGATAACTCACATACTGTAACTTATGACAAAGATTAGAGTTTGATTAGACACAGAGATTGTTTTATTGATCTCCGCGCCTCCATCTGAACTGATAAGGCCGTTAATTCAAAGCGTCCCATTAAACGATGTAACCTTGCTGCCTAATGTGAAAATCCACTCCTTACCGTCCATTAAGCAGAGAAGTATTACCAGTGGTGAGATGTAACTAAATGCATTTCCTTCAGTAGAGTACTACTACTACAGTTGGTATGGTTTTGAGGTACTGGTAATCGTATTTTTTGAGACTTTATACTCCAATTCCAATATGTTTTAGAGGAAGATATTGTAATTTTTACTCAAGTTATATTATATTTACTATTTATATTTATGTATATGTGTGTGTGTGTGTGTGTGTGTGTGTGTGTATATATATATATATATATATATATATAACAGTATATATATATATATACAGTATATATATATACTGTATATATACTGTATATATACTGTATATCACAAGACAAAGCAAGGATATTATTGTATTAAATTGATTATTATAATCGTTTGAAAGGTCCAGTGTGCAGGGTAGGATTTAGTGGCATCTAATGCTGAGGTTACAGATTGCAAACTACTCACCCCTCCCTTTCCAAGTGAGTCAGGAACTATGATGGACTTCAGGTAACGTAAAAATGCTAAAGGTTCTCTCTAGAGCAAGTGTTTTATATTCATGTCAAGGACCCTTAAAGTGACAGGAATTAGACCACGATGTGAATTATAATCACAGAAAGTGTATGAAACCATAACCAACATAGTCATACATTTGGTCATTGTGTTAGTTATGAATGTAATCATAGTGAAAACTTGAATTTAGAAAGAAACCACCAAAATCTAATGAGTTCATCCTTGAGTCCAAGTGGACATGTGTGCCAAAATTGAAGTAATATACCTTGACATAATAAATTAAACAAACCCCACTTTGAAAACCACTGCATTAGAAACACAATGGAAGACCTTACTGTATATGAAGGGCTCAGTCTAAGGTAACAAACACATGATTCTCATTAGTATTATCTCCCATTTCTGCCTTTAAATCCGCCACACTGGCCCTTTAATAACACTGTGATTCATGCAGACTGAACAGCCCAACAGTATTTATAGTAGATAAAATCAACACCTTGGCCAACTGCAAAAACGCATTAGTGCTAATATTCATATAATATAACACTGTGAAAGGAGCCACTCTCACTATTTATTTCATTCCCAGGGCCCTTCCATTGCCATTTCACTCCCCTATAAATGCATAGATGCTCACAGGCTTTCCCTCCTTTTCACCTGACTGCCACACCCATCTAAACACCTGCTTCCACTCTCTTCATCTGCTCTTCCTGGCCTTCCCACCCAATCACTCAGCTGTTTCCCATTCCCTCTGGTTAGATCTAGCATACATATACCAGCCCAGTTCCTTTGCTTCTTGTCAGTTTTTCATTGTTGTTGTGTGGTGTTTTGATTGCTGGACCTTCTTCTTGTTGCTTTGAGTGCATTTTGCTGATAAACTTGTATACTTTTACTTAAGTTAAATTGTGAATACAGGACTTTTACATTACTGTAACACTACATTTCCTTAAGGAACATAAATGCTTCTTCCACCCGTGTGTATTACAGCTAAACCCTGGAGCACACAATGCGACACGATCATATACACCACAATTTCAGCTCACTTCAAACTGGGGAAGGGAACGGTTAATGTTCCAGGGCGCTAACCATCGACGACAGGGGTCATTAGCATTCACGGCGGCTCTCGGCTTCCCCCTCGCCATCGGTCCCACTTCATCAGTTAAACAGCGAGCTTCTAACCCTTGCTTTGTTTCGTGGGAGCGTCCGTGTCTGATAAGGGCCCCCCTGATATGGCTGACATCATTAATCACCAGCACTGTGGGAGGACACGGTGGGCAGGTTGAGAGTACTACTGTCTCTCCCCGCGGATCCTTTTTAACAGTGTCACGCTCCTAATTAATAGGGCTGCCCCTCTCTCTTTGCAGATATACATCAAAATACATGCAGGGAGAGAGGTAGATAATGGCAGACACTTTACTGTTCTCTGTCAGAGATGTATAGAAAGTGAGAGAGATGAGTGAATCAGAGAGGAGGCCGTGTGCTTATACTGTGTAAAGATAGACAGTGAGGAAAAGAGGGAGACTCAGTGGACAGAAAACTGGTATTGCCAGGTACGTGAAAGGTGGAACCACAAATGTCAGCATCATCGGTAACGCTGCCGTGTTGGTGACCATTTTTCGTCTTCACATTAAGCACCCAGGAGGGCAGTAAAAACAGTTGAAGTGGGGGAGAGATGAAACACAGGGGCTTTAATTTAACTGCTCATGCTCACTGCTGGTCTGGAACCAACATTTAATTGCCTGTTTACTGATGATAGATAAAAACATGAAAAAAGTGGCGCAGGGTGTATTCATGTACAGCTTTATCAGTCAACCAGCTTTCACTAATGTCCTGTCTACACATACATATGTAGATATAATTAAAAATGGATATTTTCCTCTACGTTTTGGCCTCCTCCACACCCAAACAGAGTTTTGGGTCACAAAAACGGATACTTTTGAAAACACCTTCTAAGGTGCAGGTGTTTAAGAGCTGCTTTATACCAAGAAGAATTGCTTTATACCAGTAAGGATGTGTAAAACCTGAGTTTGGGAAACGATGACGCCCCCTCCTCATCTCTCGGATGCTCATTGCTTTGTGTAATGAGCATGTGCCAGACACAGTAACAAAGACAGCGGACTAATGTTTTTTTTTTTTTTTTTTCAAGGAAATGCACCAGGCCATGAAACAAATTTTTATAGTGGCAAAATGGTGGTACTAATGTAAATAATAAATGGACTTGCATTTATATAGCGCTTTTCTAGTCCTCTGACCACTCAAAGCGCTTAACACTACAAACCCCATTCACCCATTCATACACTAAAGTGCCAACTTTGCCCATGAGGATCTAATCATATATTTCATTCACACGCCGATGGCTATGCCTTCGGGAGCAATTTTGGGGTCTTCCTCAGGGACACATAGACATGTGACCGGAGCAGCCGGGGTGGACGACCTCCTCTACCCTCTGAGCCACAGCCACCCCCCACACTGTTCAGTGATCATCACATGAAGCCATTGGGCGTAAAAAGACTTTTTTCCATAGACTTACATTGAGAAACAGACATCTGTAAATCAACTTCCCAGTATGAACACTTGAATAGCCCTTATTTAAATAATGAGGTCCTAAAAGTTGTAAAATGCAATAATAGTTGAATCCAGAGTTTCTTCCCTTCCTCCATTCATGTAAATGACACCCAGACCAAGCCTGGAGCGAGGGCTGGGAGGACTTAAAGGAAACGCTACTGCGACTGACCTATGGGCCCAATGGATGCAGAAGATTTCTGGAAAATCCAGGTAATTTATATGAGCGGCTGTGGCTTACAGAGTAGAGCAGGTTGTCCACCAATCGGAAGGGTCAGTGGTTTAATTCC
The DNA here is from genome assembly GCA_947000775.1 of Pterois miles. Classification (NCBI taxonomy): domain Eukaryota; kingdom Metazoa; phylum Chordata; class Actinopteri; order Perciformes; family Scorpaenidae; genus Pterois; species Pterois miles. The sequence continues at coordinate 25,056,399 of CAMQGK010000634.1, read as the reverse complement.
TAGCTCTCCTGGTCATGTCTGGAAGTGTCCTTGAGCAAGTCGTCCAAAGACGTAGTGTGTGAATAAGTATTTAGATTAGATCCTGTTGGTCAAAGTTGGCACCTTGCATGGCAGCCTCTGCCATCAGTGTGTGAATAGGTGAATACTGACATATAGCGTAAAGCGCTTTGAGTGGTCGGAAGACTAGAAAAGCACTATATAAATGCAAGTCCATTTACCATATCTCAGCAGTCATGCCATTTTGGCAACTCTCATAGAAATGAATGGGAGCCCGCCTCCAAAGCTGTATCCAGTTCTCTCTCTACATCCATGACTTTTGTAACTTTTGTTACAGGTTAATTACTACTTTACACTTGAAAAATGTTCCAGTCACAAGAAGCCGAAGCAGAGAACACAGGGGAAAACCTGTCGAGGCCGAATGGTGATTGAATGAGCACTTGGGCAATTGAAGGGGAGGTTTGGAGCACTCAGAAGGGCTATGGACATAAACCTGAATGACCTCCCTTTCCTCATTCATGCATACAAAAAATGACAGTAGAGTGATGACAGGAATCCCAACCCCTCCCACCAACAATAACCGTTATCAAACTGAATGTAATGAAGCCAAAGGAAAGGGAGTGAGAACAGTGCTAACAAAATCCCTCGACTCTTAACTTGATCTCACTTGTAGCGGCATTATTGCATTAGAGTGTATATGGAAATATTTTGTAAAACGAAGGTCATGTAGACAGATAGAGGAAAATATGTATTTTTAAAAAAATCTCTGTATACATGTAGACAGGGCCTTAATTTAGTTGCTTATGCTCACTGCTGGTCTGGAACCAACTTTTAATTGCCTATTTACAGATGATGGATAATAAAAAAAGAAAGTGGGGCAGGGTGTATTTACACACAGCTTTGTCAGTCAACCAGCTTACACTTAAACTGTTTATAGGATCCCGTCACTGTGGGATCATTAGATGAGATTCAAAGGAAAACAGAGTGTACAGCGATAAAAATAGAGGTGAATATGGTTATTTTCTGCAATCATAATTTCTTGAATGAATGAATCGGTGTATTTGCATAGTGATAAAACACAGGAGATGAGATAAAACACGCCACAGACAGAGATGCAAATTGCTTGTGTGTGCAGGTGAGTTTAGTATAAAAATAGGTGTTACATAACATATCCCCTCACTAAGCACATATGTAAACAAAACACCAGATAGATAATGTGTTGCAGAATGCAGCAAATTATGTTTCCCGCTTTTGCTCTTGAGACTTAAGGTGTCCTATCTCCATACTAATGTTCCTGCTAAAGTCATAACCACTCCTGTCACGGCTCAAATCAAGGGCACTTAGTCATTACCTGCACCTGAGGAAGAAAAAACTAAAAATAAAAAGTTTGTTTCAAAAAGACTCTCCAGTCAGAACAAAACAAACCTCCTCATTAATTACATCAAGTTTCCAGGTACATGCAGAAATTCCCAGTATATTATTATTTCTCTTGAGTAAGGCACCTCAGGGATTCTGTCCCAGTCTGGATATTATTGGCAGAAACACCAGCATTTGAGTCTAATGTAATATCAGTCAACATCAATTCATTCAGTAAAACTTCCCCTCAGGTATTTGAAATTGTACCGTTCAGTCGCAATAATAACTGCAGTTTCAACCAATCACTGGCTGCAATTTAGCAAATACTACTGCCATTCTACTGCAGTGAAAGTAACCAACAGTATAGACACAATCAAAGTAGTTGATTAGTTGACAGACAAATTTAGCTTTGTTTCGGGAATTGTGTCCAATCACAGCAGAGCTTTTTAAAGAGGCAAAGAGAAGATGACAGCGGAGTCAGAGGAAAGTGAGTTGTAATTTTATTTGACAAAGTGTACAAATTTTCAAGCATTGTTTTGGCTGACTACCTCAAACATCATAGGATACAAGGATACAAATATCCCAGTGTAAATTATATCAAATTTAATCAACTAAGTATTTTGATTCAAATGCAAGTATTAAAATATTTTGAGTCAGTCAGTTGCCTGTGATTTTATTCCAGTTATCATACTTGGACTATGCATCTTCTATAGTAGGCCGATAATACTCCAATAATATTCCAACTGAAACACGATAAGGTTGAGGTGGTGAGTTTGTACATTTACCCATAATGCTTTCCTGTGTTATTCGTAGCCTATATTCAGGATGCTCCTGCAGCAGGATAAAGAGACACATTCTGACTTTCTACAGCCAATAAAAGGTACTAGGATATATTGGATTTGGGGCTCCTCTCCCAAGAAAATTTAAGGGTTTTTGACTTAAAACTGCAATTTTTACATCATTTTGGACCATTATTATTACTAGTTAATTGATTATTTTATTATTTACACATATCACAGGGTTCTGGAAATGTTTGCCGTAAAAGAGCAAATTCAGAAAACTATTAAATACTGTTTCTTCATTATAGTGTTCACCAATCGGTTTACAAAATGGATGTATTGATAAATTACAGCACCTTCCCCTGTGCTGTGCCGCGGCTTGTCGAGATGCAGCCCTAATAGTTTTTAAGATCATACGGCTTATGAGTATGGCGCAAAAAGGCTGAGCTGTATGGTTATGAATCTCCCAGAGAGCCTGATATGGAGAAGGCAAAAAGAGTACCAACAGCATGAAAAAGCACTGGTCACATGGCAGCTATTTGGCTATAATTATTATTTTCATTTTTCGGTTGTAGTATGATTATATATACATATAGTACATATACACATACAGTAGCTAATGTGTTCCCTGGTTGGGTGTAAATAGTATTGTTTGTTACTTACACCAGGGTGCTCTTTGCCATGCTATAATACACCCAGGCCATAAACAGCCACATTGGCTATTCCACCCGAGGTGCATATACTGTAGTAGTGTTGGCTACTGACACCTAGGTGCACCTTAAAGGAACAGTGTGTACCCTTTCAGGGGATCAATTATCAAAAATGGAGTATAATATTCATAACTACTGTATGTATTTCATTAGTGTAGAATCATCTGAGATTAAAAATCTTGGTTTCGTTAGCTTAGAATGAGTCCTTCAGATCTACATAGGGAGTGGGTCCTCTTCACAGACTCCGCCATGTTGCTCTGCATGTTTCTACAGTAGCCCAGAAAGGACAAACCAAACACTGGCTCTAGAGAGAGCCTTTCCCACTATGGTAACGTGGGACGCAGAGTGCAAAACCGTGGTACCACCAGCTGCCTATTCTAACATTTTTATTATTAGACTTTGTAACCTAACCTTGAATATCACTTTCTATTTGCTCCCTCATGGATAAAAAGTTTAAACAGATAGCAGAAAAGCTATTTTACACTCTCAACTCCCTTAATTAGCTACTGTGGAAGGTTCACCTTCGCTCACCTCTCTCTTCAGAGCAACCTGCACTCTTAAGAGCTATAAAAGGGAAGGACTGGCGAGTCAAGTGGTCAGCTTTCTGTGTGCTTACATATGTGTGTGTGAAAGATTAAAGGAGACGTTGATGAAATGATTCCTTTCTGTTGGTAAGCATGCAGAGAGAAAACAGGCAGCGAGATGCTTGACACCCAAAACCCCAGCGCCATGGCAGGGCCCAGCGTCAACTGTGAGTAATTATATGTGTTAGTACTTGCTGCCCTGTAGCTCCTACACAATTATCTCCAAAGTCAAAGTCACACACACGCACCGAAACCACATTCATATCGTTTCAATCAGTCTCTCGGACGTTCTAATTATGGCAATTGAGAATCGATTTTTGTCTGCTGTAACGTCCATGTTGGCCGGTCTCATGTTTTAACAAATGGGATGAGTTTTTGTGGACTGTGATAGTCACAGTATACACAGAGGAGTTTTTAGGCCATTAATCTTCTGTCATCCTGAACGAACAATCGCGTACATATCACATTCTGTTTCTGATTTGGTACGATTCTGTCTTCCCATATTGGGCGATCAGATACGCTGAAGCAAACGCAGCCTGTTGCTTTACGCACATCCCCAATGAAAGCGCTCGTCTCGGTTACACTTAAACAATCGAGGCGCGCTCTTCCGCCCTAATCCATGATGAGATTCCAGGCGGTTTTATAATTGATACTGCATGATGAACTTTAATGAGACGCTTTTGAAAAGATGAGCCCAAATCAGCACTTTTACTTGGATTACAGGCATAGCGTGGAGGAGGAAGAAGAAAAAAAATAATCTTTCGCCAAGTGAGGGGAAAGCAGTATCGATCCATATGCATTGTCTCGTTAATTTTGCCAGAGGTGTGGATTCCTCGTGATCAATATCTAGCGACTGCATCTTTATTCTTCTGTGTAACCTATTACTGTCGGTGAAATGTGAGGCCAGCACCACAATTAGAGCTCTGGAGCAGGCAAGGCCAATCAATAGTTAGATGTATGATCTGTACAGCAGGAAGCAATAACTAGTCAAAGGTACAGGGTGTATTCTTCCAAGGCTAAAGGCTAATCTAGGTGAGTGACTCCATCTTAGTCAATGGCCACCTTGGTTCCCCAAAGCCCGGTTTTAATAAGAAGAGGGGACCTCAAGGCTTTACTCAATAGGGCTTCAGGGCTCCAGGGTCATTTCCATCTATCTGCGGCTGTTATTAAAGTAATGATCGGCTAACGCCTTTGCCTTTTTGCATGAAGCGCTGAACTACAAGAGAGGTTATGCCGTACAAACTCTCAGAGTAAACACAGCTGAGGAGAAATATCCAGAGGCCTTGCAGGATAAATAACGAAAAATATATATAGAAACTAGAGCTGTGAATTGATTCAAATATTTAATCGCTTGATTTTTCATATATTCTCAAAGGGAGAATAAGATAAGATAAGATAAGATGAACCTTTATTAATCCCCGGAGGGAAATGCGGGTGTCATAGCAGCAGCAACAATAGTACAGATGAATACAATATAGTAAAAAGTAAAAGAGAAGGTGCAATGAAGGAAAGTTACCAAAAGTTAATAAAAAAAGACAATAAAGTGAAAACAGAGAGAGAGAGCTGCTAAGACTTGCTGCCACTCCGAAGGCGGCGCAATAGTGAAGTACAGTAATACTCTTAACACTGGAGCGGGCATAAAGAAAGAAAGAAAGAAAGAAAGATATTCCTTTATTAGTCCCACAGTGGGATATACAGTATGCCCACTATAATTTATGTATATATTTATTACTGGAAATCAGTTATCAACAGAAACAGTCCAGAAACCCTCACAGGTTCTGCATTTAGCACAAAAAATATGCTCAAATCATAACATGGCAAACTGCAGTCCAACAGGCAACAACAGCTGTCAGTGTATCATAGTGCTGACTTGACTATGACTTGCTCCAAACTACATGTGATTATCATAAAGTGTTCATGTCTGTAAAGGGGAGACTGGTGGGGACCCAGAGAACCCATTTATATTCACATATCTGGAGGTCAGAGGTCAAGGGACCCCTTTGAAAATGGACATGCCAGTTTTTGCTCTCCAAAATTTAGCATGAATTGGGAACGTTATTTGGCCACATTTGCGACATGCTGCTATGAAATAGTTGAAAAAATGAATTTGCGTAAACAAGTTACCGTTTTAACCTTGTGACAGCCCTACTAGAAATGTTTAGAAGACAACCAATGTGAAAGAAAGTGTTGAAACATTAGAAATAAAATGAAGAAAAATAAAATAAAAAATGCACACAGAAAACACACAAACAAAAAACGGACCTCCCCTAGCTTCTATTTAAAAAAAAATAATACTGCAGTAAGTGAGTCAAAATAACAATGATCTGTTTTGTTTTCTTCATATGACATTAGTTACATAACAAATAATGTTTTGTTTTGACTTTATTTTATTATTATAGTCATGCATAAATGATATGCTTAGCACAAACAGGCATACAACACATCATTATTTAGAAAATAAAGAAAAAACAAAGGCAGAAACCAAAATGGCAATATAAATGACAAACAATGCTAGAAAAATAAACCATCCTGATGTTTTTTCCAAGCTTGAGAAACAAAAGACATAAGACACACTTATAAGCATTAAAATTCAATAGCCATTCATTTTCTGAGCACCAAAACATTTCAGGATTTTGAACAGACATTTGGTCTAAAATAGTTCTTAACTCATCATAGTCCAGACAATACAAAATAAAATGTGATTCATTTTCATCTTCTCCTGACTTGCATATTTGCAACCTGTTATCCTGCTCGATGTTTTAAATCTACTTCAAGGGCCACAGGAAGGATTCATGTTCTTAACTTTGCAATCAAAGACCTCTGAGCTCTTGATAAGTTGAGAGGAAATTATTTTACATGTTGCTATGAAGTTTCCTACAGTCATTTATTACATAATGCGCTCATACCACCCAACCCAAGTAGGGCTGGATCCATGTTAAATTCGTTTAGGTGGGGGAGACCCTTGGTTTAAAAATGTGCCATGTGCGATCGGATCGGAAGTGGACAGCATAAACTACTTGACAAGGTTTTCTGGGATGCATCTGACCACATATCTTTTGCAGTGTGAATGCTGCAGCTCTCCTTTTCCTCCCTCCTTTTCCTCATCTCCCATTGCTTTTCAAATCCTGTGAGCTGGCTTTGTTCACAACATCTGAAAATGTGTGCGTCAGGATGTGCACCAATCCTGGAGGAGGGCCCAGAGCACACCAGAGAACCAGCCTCTCCCGTGGTTACATCGATCCCTCCTCTAGAACCAGCAGTCATCGTTGAGATGCCAGAAGAAGTCGAGGTGAGGAGCCCACAGGGCTTCTTCAGCTGTCTCTTTCAACCATCGTGATGTTTGAAGTGATTGTCTTTAAGCATAAAATACATAATGAAAAATGGTTGAATTAAATGTTTTTAACGTATGAACTATGTTTTATAAGTTGGAAAATTTTTCTCATCCACAAAGGTGTGAATGAAACATTTTACTTTATAGTCACAGTTATTATTTCTCTTCTTAAACACCACCTAGTACAAATCCACAAGTACTGGATGCTACAGGATTACAGCATATGATATAATAATAAACTACAAAACTATGATACAGTTGTTAGCCATAATATTACCTGCAATAGGTTAGCAATAATAAATTAGCCAGAAACAGACTGTGGCTAACAAGTTTGAAAAGGGAAGTACTCAGTGTTGACATATGTTTTTTGTAAAGAGGACATATTCGGATCATTTACTTTTATACCAAAAAACAAATATACTCAAGTACAAGTAAAGAATGCTGCATTCAAAGTTGTATTAAAGTATTATTAGCTAAATGTACCTATAGTATCATAAGGAAAAGTACTCATTATCCAGAATGGCCTCATTTTACAGGTCCTCAATTATAAATTTCCAGGATTCGTTCAAGAAATTACTATAAATTTTGTTACTAATTAAAGGGAATGTTGGACTTCTTAGAGCTACAGGCACATTTAAATCCAAATATATATGTGTTTATTATTTAGTTGTAATTGGAAACTTAAGTCTCAGTGTCTGAGAAACTATTTGCCTGCCTTGTGCTAATTTTACATTTTTGTGTGTCCAGCTGACCTGCTGTGCCCTGACTAGCAATTAATTGAAATGAATTATATGGTGGAGTACCAACTGAAGAGTGTCTCTATTTACCACTAGTTCTTTTCAGGAAATTGTTTTAATTAAATTAATTTTTCTTAAATGCTACTCCTTTAACACAAAGTGTGACATAATGTTACAGCAATACAGGACCTGAATACAGTAGTACATTTATCATTACATTATCATTACAATACATTTATTTTTATCATGTTACTTTCCACCTCTAGAATTTTTTTTTCAAACACATGTCCTAAATTCCCCCCAAAAAATCCCTGAACACCAACTACCACTGTGGCATAAGATAGACATGTCACCATCAGGTGTTGCTATAGAGCTGCTGCTGCAGCCATTAAAATCCAGTTTAACCAGTAAACTCCCAGGTGTCACTGAGGGTGAAGCAGATTATTACTCTTCTCTACTTAAATGAAGGTTAAAAATAATTGTCACAAACCAGCTCGGGGAATGTGATGAAAAGTCCTCGCAAGGTTATACGTAAAACCATCCATCCATCCATCTTCAACCGTTTATCCCGTTAGGGGTCAAGGGGGGCTGGAGCCGATCCCAGCTGGCATTGGGCGAAGGCGGGGTTCATCCTGGACAGGTCGCCAGTCCATCACAGAGCACATAGAGACAGACAACATAGAGACAGACAACCATTCACACTCACATCCACACTTACAGGCAATTTAGAGTCATCACTTAACCTAAACAGCATGTCTTTGGATTGTGGGAGGAAAATGGAGAACCTGAAGAAAACCCACGCTAACATGGGGAGAACATGCAAACTCAACACAGAAGAGCCCCAAGCCAGGTTTGAACCTGCGACCCTCTTGCTCCTCAGCGCTAACCACTGCACCACCGTGCAGCCCTACATAAAACCAAACATAATTTATTAAAGTCAGGTTAAGTCAAATGAACAAGTGAACAGTGTGTAGATCAGTAGTGTCAGAAATGAAAGCAGTGTGTGGATGTGCAGCACATGTGCTGTGGAGGTGTTGAAGGTGCAAAACCTAAAGAAGGTGATGCCAAATGGACGTGGCTGTAGGAAGAGAGATGGTACCTTCAAATGGGGTCGTGTTTACTATGTTTACATGTTGGGCCCATAGGAACGCCCCCCTCATGTCGTATTCACGACCTCGTAAGTGGAAAGTTTCTGAAAGCTCAGAGTTCACGAGTTGTGATGTGTTTGTTGACGTTGTGAGAAATGGTGGAGCTCGATAAAGTCCATTTATCGGTGCATAATAGGTTAATATTGCATAGTATATTGTAATTTTAGTCATATATTGTTTTTCTTGGTAATTTTATGTCTGAGGAAAATGTTGATATTCTCAACAACCTCATCTTTCTCCTCTATCATTATGGCTTTGCATTTCCTTCATTGTGCTACCCATTTGCTAGCTTGCTAATTGTTAGCCTCTGTGGGGCAGCTTTAATAGTCTGGAGGGCCCAGGTGAGCTCTTTCAGGCTGATGACCCTGTCTCTTCAGGCCACCACCTGCTGAGGTTGGTCGGGGACGAGGAAGGGGCATCATCAACAATCAAAAATCTATCAAGACGAACTCACAGGTGATGTGGTAGCCTACTGTACATCATAAAAATTGACTGTTTACAGGTGAGCACTTTTACTTTTGTGAAAAAAAAAACATTGAAATGTTTGTGTGACATGTTAAAATATAATGTAAAAGTAGCACAAGTACAGGACACCATAAGTAACAGGTCATACCAGAGCAGCTGAGGCTATAGTAGTGTATTTTGACATAGAAAAGGTTTTTTTTAATTGCTTTTGAACTCAACTTTTCATTTATCCACTTTAAAGGAATAGTTTGGATGCTTTGAAGTGGGGTTACAGTACATGAGGCACTCATCCATAGTCAGTGTATTATTTACAGTAGATGACGGCTGGCACTCCCACAGCTTGGAGAAACAGACAGGAGTTACTGCATGGAAGCAAAACAACGTACTGCTGTGGAATACAAAATGTATTTTAGCCACCTTAAAGAAAGGCCACGTAAAGAAACAAAACAAAAAAAAATCCCGGTCAGTTTAAGTGTACTGTTAAGGGGTGGTGGAAAAACTAACGACCCTAAATACAAATAACAGCAGGGACCAACATACGACTGATGAATGCCGTATGCAGTACACAGTACATACTGCGTTCATTAGGAGTATGTAGTATGGAACGTAAATCAGTTTATTTAGTGGTATGCTAGGCTGGGTTTTGTAGGTTTCCGGCATTAGAAAGCAGAAGTTAATGGCACAGACAATAGCAAACCTCTGCTTCACATTATAAAAATGGTCGAAAGTGACCGTTCCAGCGTTTTGCATTGTGGGATACAGTAGGCGACGTAGACTGGTCTGATGCATACTGGCAATTTTTTCCAAATCAGTACAACATCCCGGTATTTTTGGCATAATGTAGCTTTCACTTTGCTCCACATCCTACATAGTACATGCTACATTTTGGCCTAATCAGTACGTACTATTAGTATAACATGCGGTTTTGGATACAGCCGTTGATTATGGTGATGCAGTGCAGCTGGTGGCTCCTCCCTGACTCCAGCACTGCAGACAATCATACAACACACAGAGAGTGCAGCCCCAAGTAAAGTGCTGTCGAAAAGTCCTTTTTGTTTCGGAAGGTTCCTAACGGAGTGAAATGACCCGGAAGTACGAAAGTAGCAGCCGTGATTAGAGCTCTTACAGTTCTCTAAATGCTAAGGAAAATGATTCACTGCTTCTTTTATTATCTCCTTTAGCAGAGGATACACTGGATCATCTGTACCAAAGGAAGGAAGATAATGAAGGTGACACCATTTGGCCGTTATGATATGCTTACCTTCCATATTAATTTCATACAGTCATATGCTAATGGGATTTATGTTGATAAATATGAGCGGACAGTGGCAACCATTTTGTTTCACTTCATTTCGGTTTATATATTTTGAACATACAACAAATAAGTAAAAAACCAAAACAACAACTAAAATGTCACTCAGAGAGCGCAGACCTCCAGCAAGGTGTACGGTTGCCCCCAATCTCCGTTCAGCTTGCGCCATCATCCATGTGTATTTTTATGTTGAGATCAGCGGAGCATCATAAGATCAATCAAGCTGGACAGAAACATAATAAACCTCGTCGTTCGAATCCATTGCAAACTTTTGGAGTAATCCTGCTACCAGACAGACAAACAAATGCCAGTGAATACATAACCTCTGGCCTTTGGCCTTGGAGGAAGGTAATGAAAGAGCAAACTATGTAGTGCTGATGATAATGTGAATAATGATGACATGGGAGCGCTGATTAAGCCAATGGCATCATGGTTTTCTATGGGATGATGTACATGTTTCCATGTAATCATCAGCATTGCCAAACTCAGCACCGATGACAGGTCTGCAGCTGCACAGCGAGACGCCACATTTGCATAGCTCAAAGCTTCCCCACCCAGCTGTATTTTCATATCAGCAGAACAGTGGCTGTTAGCATATTAGGCTGTCCTTTTCTGCCAGTCCCCGCCGTGGTTTACAAGTAAACGGAGTGACTATAAATCACTGCTAAATCGCACAGCAGAACTAAGATTATGTTTAGAATAATGCCATGGCAATAAATCTTCCATGCTGCTGACTGGACTGGACAAAAAACACAAGTTTATTGCTGGGGTTTGTAATATAATTTCCAATTCAGATTAGCCTGACATTGATGGATTGTATCGTCATCCCCTGAAAATGTAAACTGACTTTTTTTGTTGACAGGCTGACAATTTGACATTGTGCGGGTGGGCGGCTCTGTCAATAGTTTGGGGGAATAAAAATCAAATCAAATAGATTGTCAAATTTGGAAGTTTTCATTAACTTTGAGAGAAAGTTTGGAGGGCACACTACGGCGCTGGTCATTTCAGCAGGTCGCCACATTGTGCTGTGCATCCCATTGCTTGCGTAGTAACAGAGAAAGAGATTATAGATATTGGTGGATTTTGTGTCTTACAGCCTCTTGGCTTTCTCTATCCGAGTGCAGAGGCTCTTACTGAAGAACAGTGATGGCTGTTGGTCATTTGTATATGGATTTCACTGCCACGTTTGAGAAGTTGCGGCTCTCAGGTATTCACTGCAGCATGAAAAGCAATAAATAGCAGAGCTATCTCACTGTTAAAGTCCACTTACCTCCTGAGGGCCCAGTGCTCTATATGTAAATGAGAGTGCCTTGTAACAAGTACGCACACACACACATAGGTATTCTCCCTCTTCCTTTCACACACACCTTCGGCAAGTGATTCTGCCTTAGATGAAAACAAAATACTCAATGAAGTCCTTTCCTCCAGCAGGTTGGACGCGAGGTGACTGCATCCTCCTCTGTCATTAACGTGTGATACCTCTGTTTTCTTCTTGTTTTCCTTTCTTTTCCCCCACTTCACATATGCTCTGAAACAACTGAATAAGCCAGTGTTTGCCAAGCTGTTAATATCCTGAAAAAATATTGGGTGGTTTGGAGGTTTGGAAGCCCTCTTTTCAGTCTTTTCATCAGTGTGCATGTTCAATTTGGGTCCTTTCAGCTTTCAATCACGATATTCGGACCGCAGATGAAAGCCAGGACATTGTTTTTGAACCCCACCCCCACACGAAAAGTCTGAAGGTAATGCCAGTTAATCACACACATCAGTCAAAATAAAGAGAAAGGCGGCAATGACCCCTCATGTCCGCCGCTCATTCCCGCCACATTCTCATGACGGAGAGGGTCAGACAGGGAGCAGCGAAGAAAAACAAACTTCAAATATGGAGTGGGTATTTAATTAACCATGACAACATAGTTCGGCCTAACGAGCGTTTCTTCCCAAGTCTGCCAGCCATTCTCTCTAGCTTCTCGCAGTTGCTCAGGGCAACTCAACATCTTCCCCAGTTAGCCACAGAAATGAGTGGGATGCTTGCCAAGGCTTTGTAAATATGCACAAAGATGAGACAGCTCTGCTAGCATCCTCCTGGTACACAGGGAGTGAAGCTTTAATGACGATATTTCACGCTAACTACACTGTGTGCACAATTATTAGTGAGTATTCTGACCATATCATCATTTTTATGTATATTTTCCAGCTCCAAGCTGTATAAACTTGAATGCCTATTGGATTTAAGTACAGGTGATATGTATTTGTATAATGAAGGAGGGTGTGGCCTAAGGAGATCAACACCCTGTATCAAGGTGTGCATAATTATTAGGCAGCTTCTTTTCCTCAGGAGGCAAAATGGGCCATAAAAGAGATTTAACTGACTCTAAAAAGTCCAAAATTGTAAAAAGTCTTTCAGAGGGATGCAGCACTCTTGAAATTACTGAGATACTGAGACGTGATCAAAGAACCATCAAAGGTTTTTTTGCAAATAGTCAACAGGGTCGCAGGAAATGTGTTGAGAAAAAAAAAACTGCCAAAGATTTGAGAAGAATTAAACGTGAAGCTACCAGGAACCCATTATCCTCCAGCGCTGTCATATTACAGAACTACAACCTGTTCTCCTTGTGTAAGTGTGGGTTTTCTCTGGCTTCCTCCCACAGTCTAAAGACATGCAGGTTAACTGATGACTCTACATCGCCTGTAGGTGTGAATGTGATTGTGAATGGTTGTCTGTCTCTATGTGCCCTGCGATGGACTGGCGACCTGTCCAGGGTGTACCCTGCTTTCACCCAATGCCAGCTGGGATCGGCTCCAGTCCCCCCGCAACCCCTAACGGGATAAGTGATTGCAGATGGGTGGAGCCGGACGGATGGTTACCCATGCAAAATCTACTTATGACCATAGTCAGGAATACTGTTCATATCGTTTGGCATTAACATGCATCTGCTCTGCTTTCCCTCTAGAATACAGTAATCAGGTTAACCTACAGACCTGCTAAAACTCTCATAACTTCAGTGCAGGCCTGCACGACATGTAAATAACATTCTCCTTACAAAAATTAATATTAACCATATACAGCAAAAAGCATAGTTTGCTGTTTGAGTGAAACTCTGTGCTCCACACAGTTCCTTTTACGATTTAATATATAAGGTAAGACTGTCAAAGTTAATGTGATAGTAACACAATTCTGTTTTAACGCCACTAATTTCTTTAAGGCATTAACACAACTTGTGATATTTTGGTTGTAACGGTTTCACTTAAACCAACCATGTTACGCAAGCTAGTCGTGAAGGAGGCTAAATGGCTCTGGTATAGCCATTTTCAAAGGGGTCCCTTGACCTCTGACCTCCAGATATGTGAATGTAAATGGGTTATCTGGGTACCCACCAGTCTCCCCTTTACAGACATGCCACCTTTATGATAATCACAGTCAGTTTGGATCAAGTCATAGTCAAGTCAACACACTGACACACTGACAGCTGTTGTTGCCTGTTGGGCTGCAGTTTTCTATGCTATGATTTGAGTACATTTTATGCTAAATGCAGTACCTGTGAGGGTTTCTGGACAATATTTGTCATTGTTTTGTAGTATTAATTGATTTCCAGTAATAAATATATACATACATTTGTATAAAGCAGCATATTTGTCCATTCACATGTTGATAGGAATATTAAATACTTGAGAAATCTCTCTTTAAGGTACATTTTGAACAGATAAAGAATGCATGATTAATTTGCAAAATAACTGCGTCTACATGTCATGCACATTCAGAACAGTCATGTAATTAATTGCGATTAAATGTTTAATTGATTGACAGCCTTAATATAATTACACTGTTAACTGTATTTGCTGGCTGTAGATCGTCTAGCTAGCCCTGCTACCTGCTAATTTCTACTGGCTAGGTAATACAAGAGGCCTGGCACTTCAGACTAAGGCTAATCCTGCTAACTAACCCTGCTGTCAGTTTCACTTTAACACAATCTAAATCAACACAACATTGTCTAGAGGTCATAGCATAATAGCTATAAAAAAACACCAAACAAACAAAATATTTTGCTCATTTGTATTTTCATATGTATGTACAGCATGTTGTAACTCTGTTTATGAGAAGTGTTATAAGTTATTATTATCATTATTATTATTATTATTATTATTATTATTATTAATTTATCAGGCTTTAGGCCTATTGTCTTCATTACCATATAATGCTAATTAATAATAGCCTGTGAATTGCTTGTTCTAATTGTTAAATAAATTACTAATGCTAATAACCAATGCTAACCAGTCACATTTAAAGCTCAAATCAAATCAGTGTTACAACAGTTTATTTTATATGGTATTCTGCCACCATAACAGCCTCATTGCAGGTGTTTGTTAATGTAGTTAGCAGCTTCATAATGGTGATAATGTTATATGCTAGGTGCATTAGCTGTGACTCCACAAGAGTAATGATGCACTGTCATAGCAAAGCTTATAAAGCCCATATTAGTACACAGACATGTATACTTTGCAGGTTCTGTACGCCAAAGTTGAGATGCATCACCATTTCCCACATTAAAAGCTGCATGTCTGAGTTTACAAGTCATTGTCATTCCAAAAGCTCAAAACCATTAGGCAGCAAAAATATAGAGATATGTGTGGCTGAAATTGCTGTCATAAAGGTGAGTCACGCTCAGTTTTCCAAGGGCAGCCATGGCATTGGTAGTGCACGCTGTGCCTCACCTAAGTACCCAAACAGCAACCTTATTTTTAATCAAAAATCAACAGCAGGAATTCATTTCCAAAGCTCTCTCCCTACAGTTTTTATTTAGACTTACCTCCTTGTTTATCCAAAGCACAGATCATTAAATATCCTAAAATACCTCTGGAAAAAAAATGGCCACAGCAATACAGCGAGTGACTATGAGTCATTGTTAGATGTTGTTTTATTTCCCTTAGCTGTTAAATGAGTTTTTCATGTTGAAGTTATTTAGGGAAGTATTCTGGTTGAGGTCTTTCTTGTAAACTTAAATTCACTGCAGGCTTATAAAAAGGGAAAAAACAGTGCTTCAACTTTATGCGGTGAAGAAAAGCGAGAGTATCTTCATATATAGTTTCGAGCTAACCACCCCTTTCTGTCTATCTCTGTGCCGAACAGTCCTGCATGCAATTGTGGCCCATGCCCAGCTAGATCATAAATGAAAGTGACTTTGAGAGCAAACAAACAAACACAGCCTAAGTGAATCAGTTAGGGAGAAAGAGGCATGTGGCAGGCAGGCAGGTGATGGATGGTGGCGCTTAGGAGCCGTGACTTTTGGGTAAGTGACAATGACACACATAAAGGCCACCATTACCCATTTTAAGATGCGGTTAAAATCCTTATCGACCCGCCTGCCTCACTTGCCAATATGCCAGAGCATCACGCCAGCTGGAGCTAGATGGCAGGCGGGGAATGATTTGCATTGACGAGAACCACCCCGTCCTCTCCCTATAACACTCACTCTCTCACACGCACACCATTTATACACACAAGTTTCCTTATGTGAGCAGGGTTTAAAACCCAAAAGAGGAAAGCACCGGTAGTGGCAAATTATCGGTGGATTCCAAATGCTGCACTTTGCAATTTGCCACAAATGTACTTTAGAGTAAAGTGTGATGCAGGGTCAAATTAATGCCTGACACCAATTTGGTCGAGGACACTTTCTTCCATAGCTCCTAATGCTGTTAGAGACACTCACCTGTGCTGAATAATTGCATGAAATTATAGCCTTTTTCCACACTTTCCGAATCTGCACTTCAAGGCAAGTTCAAGCATCATGTGATATAGAATGTTATCAGCCGACTGCATGGGCGTTACCAGTGGTTATCACTACCATTTGAATGCTTCAGGTGGGCCAAACTTGTGAAAGTGAAACTTGATGGGGCTGTATGTAGGAATCAGAAAAAGCTCGTCAACAGCGACACTTGCGGCTGTTAGATCGACGTCAGTCAGCGTCCTGTTTCTCGTGCTCACGCTTGTGCTCGCACTATTTAGACGCCAACGAGCATCACTCAGAACAGCGAGGCGACACACGAGACTGAACATGATTGACAGGCATCATGTTGATTAACGTTAGCAACTTTAGCTAGCTAAAACCACAATATCACGATATATTTCACATGCTTGGCAGTAATCCCAAATTTCCCCCCTGGGGATCAATAAATAATCACATTCTTTGTTTTGTATTTTTTCTTTTTCTGGTAGGGGGCTGGTTATTTTTTTTGGTGTATGACTATGTATGCATAACTATGTAGCTATGGTTGCACACTGTTAGTCGTTAAAGTATTTGCAAGTGTCACATTTGTTGAATTTCCCCCCCAAAAAACATCTTGCATTCTTTACATTAAAAGCAGTCTACAGGCTGATAGAGGAAACCCAGAAAGTTGTGGAAGGTCTCCTTTTTTGGATGAGGTTACACCCTGTTCAGACATTGGTAATACATAAAAAAAACTTACATACAGTCCCTTTAACATTGTGAAGTGAAACAAAACTTTAGGTTGAGGCAACAAAAATACTTGGATAGGTTTAGGAAGTGAAGTATGTAAGTTACATTACAAATGTTTAAAAAAAGTCCACAAATGGCCACTATAGGTCAGCATTGTCTTCTTGTTTTCGTATCAGTGATCAAATGTGATTAGATGAGAACGGCCTAATGAAACTGCTAGTAGGTCTAGCAGGCACCTTCTAACCCATATCTATCAGGATGATAACTGCCGATAACACCCATGCAATCAGCTGATAAAATTTTAAGCAGGTATGATGCATCAATAAATCAATCAATAATTCATTTCCACTTTAAAAGGCACATCTGTTCAGATAGCATGCTTCAGTCAGACACTTGACGCTGGGGGTTGCTGTATTTTGGTGTAATATTTTGGAAAGTCCATCTATTTACCTCAGAGGGTTACATTTGCAGGAGTGTTTGAAAGAGAAGCATCTCACCACTTAGACCATTGCTGTCATTTTTAAAGACACTCTTACAAGCTTGACACTCTGGAGGGAAAGCTGCGAGCTTAATCTGGGCTGTGTTTTCAAGGATTTTACTGCTTTCTTGAGCAATCTTAACACTATATTTCTGGCTTAAAAACTGTTCCAATAAACTAGCTGGCTCTTTACTCAGCCATCATACAATTTTTCGATTTTACTTTGACAGCTACTGGTTTTGATGTGCTGCCTTGGCGAGGGGAAGTGTGAACGAGCTTCTCAACACTGAAAATATGACTCGAAGCGGGTGTTACTTAGAAAACTGCAGCTGTACCTGTGAAGGAAGTTGTTATTGATGTTAAGTTTAGTGCTTTGGATTTGATTTTCTGGGGGCAAGACGAGGCATAAAAAAACCTGAAGAGCTGCTCGAGTTGGAGTTTTGTAACAATTTATTACAATACAATTCTTTTTATTTTTCGTAATAATTTATTGGGAGTAACATTAGGTGTACAGAAACATACAAATAGAGCAAAAATATAAATGATTGTCCCTTCATATTTCAGTATTTTCACCCAACCCTCACACACTGCAAATGTAAAACAGATAAAGAACAACAAAAGAAAAGAAAGAAAATAAGAGGAAAAATAAATTAAAAGAAAATAAATAATAGCAAATAAAGTACTCATTGACAGTAACAATAATTATAGGCTAAATCTCAGATTATCAATACTGTTAATAGTCATTTCTGTTTCCATAAATCAAACTTTATGTTGTCAGACAATGTAGCTGATGGATAAAAATACATCTTATATACTATAAGTAATTTATTAATTTTATATGGAATATTGGATCTGCTTATTGAATTTGATTCCTTTTGAACCTCTATCAGATCAATTTAGAGATCTTGAGTTGGCCATGTTATGATCTGAGCGTATTTTTATGCTAAATAAATAACCTGTGAGGGTTTCTGGACAATATTTTTAATTGTTTTGTGTCGTTGATTTGATTGATTTCCAGTAATAAATATGTACATATATTTCCATAAAGCAATCATATTTGCCCACTCCCAAGTTGCTAAGACTATTAAATACTTGTCCCTGTAAGGCACATTTTGAACAGATATCTGATTAATTTGCCATTAATCATGACTAATCATGTGATTAATCGCAATTAAATAATTTAACTGAGTGACAGCCCTGATTTGAAGACATCTCTGATGACATGTAAAATCCTTCCACTAACTTCAAGTCCATCACTCTCAGCTCTCTGTATACATCCATCTGGCCGGACTGAAGGCATCTACCATCGGCCAATTTAACATTATAAGTAATAAAAGGAAACAACTAGTGTTCTTGTTACAACATCTTTGTTATCTTGAGATAACAGTATTAAAACAGTATCTGAATCTTTCTAGTATAGGGGTGTGTGAGACACATTTCTTTTGAATAACGTACTCCCTCACTGTGATGCATGCAACCTGTTTGGTTTTAAATGACAGTGAAGATTTACATTGAGGAAATCCAAAGAGGAGGTAAAGTGAAGCCCTCCGATAAAAAAAAAAAAAAAAGTTATATTCAGCTGCCAAACATTTTCATCATCTCTCACCAGCCTGTGGAGGAGGAGATAAGTTGTAATCTTTTAACTAAAAGGACAATGCCAGGTCAACTCATAGCTACATTACTGTCTGGGCAAGTTGGCCTATTGATTGTAATATAGTTGTAAATCTGACAGTGATCTGCAGGGGGACAAGCAAGCAGTACTGTATACAGTATATACGTCTATACTTGTATGCTAACCTAAGGGATACAAATGGAGTGTTTGTCAAAAGAACATAAAAGATTTATTAGAGTTTGACTACAGTTAATAGAAACTTCCTGGGTTTATGTTAACATATCTACGATTCAAGCTGTGTGCTGACACTGTCTTTGGGAATACTGGAAGCATAACATGCAACTTCCACCTGACTATTTATTGATGGTTGGTGGAACAGATATCAGGTCAAAATGAATGATTCACAACAGTGTGTGGTGGAGAGATGCTTAACCCTCTGAGACCCACAATAGACCTGTTTTTAGGGGGAGAGGAGGTCTTAAGGGGGAGATAGCAGGTCAGCAGTAGATGTCACATCGAAGTGGTGTAGATCATCTGAAAGCTGGAAACCTGAAGATTAATTTGAGATGTGGCTCATCACTGTGTGTCAAGTTGATCTAGTCATTAATCAGAAATAATCCTGAATTAAAGTAAATTATGAAAGTGTATAACAGTTAAAATATTATGATGGATATTATGGTTCATAAGTTTGGCAGCAATTTTTGTGTTGATACCATTTGTTTGGTGCTGATGGTTTGGTGCAGATTTGGTGCTAAATTAAACCATTTTTTACCACTCGAGAACTGATAAATACCCAAATCCTCCAAAATACCACATTAAGACACAAAGACGTTGAGGATCACCATAGAAAAAGCCATGCTGTAATTTGTTCTGGCAACAATTGAATTGAAGGCAACTGGACTTAGATTTGTCCCTGAAGACGTTTCGCCCCTTATCCAAGTGGCTTCATCAGTTCGAACGCTACAGTCTGACTAGTCCCCACTAGTCTGACTAGCGTCATCTATCTAGAAAAGCCATTCATCCTCTGAATGCTCTAGGTCTCTAGTTTATGGCTGTAAAGTTTCACGAGGCTGTGATTATCCTAGAGGTCACCACAGGTCATTTTATACAGTGATGTCAAGTGTCAAAAAATGGTCTCATTACAATGAAACAGCTACTATGGGGACTAATATCATCACACATGAATAAAAATATGCAATATGCAAAAATATTCAAATACATAATCTTTACGCAAAATAATTATGAAATTATACTGTTTTGCCCCAAACTGCATGTGATTATCATAGAGGTCAGAGGTCAAGGGACCCCTTTGACAGTTTTCAATTTGCAAGACATGCTGTGATATCCTATTTCACTTTGCATATTCCCGCTGTGAAAAACGTTTCCTTAATATTAAAAGGCACATTTACCATTTATTGTGTCATGGTTTTGAATTAGTCCTCCGAGTTATTCATTCATTTAGTTGTTGTTTGGATGTTTACTCTGTTTTCTAATTCTGCCGTTACTTCAGACCCTGCCACTCCCACCTGCCCGTCCTCCTGCCAGTAGTATCACCTCACCAGGTTATTCTCCTCACTCACCTGTTCCCCATTCCCTCATTAGCTCCCCGGTACATTTACCAGCCCACTTCCACCAGCTTGCTGCCAGATTGTCTCTGTGCTTCATCCCTCAGCTTTCCAGCCTTCATAGTCTGATCTACAGTGTCGATCTAGTTTTTAGACCCTGCTTTGTATTATGGATTTTGCCTCAGCCTCTGCCTGGATATCATCCTTGCCTTGATTATGTCGATCGACATGATTATCTTTTCTAAGTAAATACTCTTTGCATCTGCCTCCTGAGTCGTGCTCTCGGGTTCTTTTTGTCTTTGAACTGTGACTTATTGAACATTAAATATAACAAGGCCTTTCAATTTGATTTCAATGCCAGGAAACAATGTACAGTCAATACTTCTGCCTGACAAGGCTTCACTGTTTATTCATTCATATTTGGCTGTCTCTGTAATTAAGAGCTACTTGAGAACAGAGTACTAGATGCTGTAGATATCTGAGTCTGAACACTGCGTTCTTTGTGAGTTGCTCTCTGAATTGCAGTTGCAATTGGAGGCCTAACTAATCATTACCTCCCTTTTGTAAGCCTAGCCTCTCAAGTAAGGTATAGCATTATCCTACCTATGGGATGAAAGAAGCATAGATTGTTTACTTGAGTAAAAGTTCTAATACATTCAGTCCTCAACTTTGTAGTAGAAGTAAACTTACATAGAAGTACAGAAGTATTATCAGCATTAAGGTGCTCTATACAATACTCAGCACATTACTATAACAGCAAATTAAAATGGCACTTGGAGGGCGCAGACCTCCGCCAGGGTGCGCAAGTATGATTCAAGCTGTTAAAATTCTCTAAATGCTAAGGAAAGGTGCTTCAATGCTTCCTTTATTATCTCCTTTAGCAGAGGATTCACTGGACCATCTTTACCAAAGGAAGGGAGATAATGAAAGTGACACCATTTGGCTGTTCATGAAAGCAAACAATATGTTTATCTTCCATATTAATTTCATACAGTCATATGCTAATGGGATTTATGTTGATAAATATGAGTGGACAGTGGCAACCATTTTGTTTCACTTCATTTTGGTTTATATATTTTGAACTAAAACGTCACTCGGAGAGCGCGGACCTCCACCAAGGTGTACGGTTGCCCCCCTCTCCGCTCAGCTTGCGCCATCATCCATGTGTATTTTTCTTTTATGTTGAGATCATCTGTACGTAGAGGAGCATCGTAAAACACTCCAATCAAACTGGACAGAAACAACATAAAACTCACCTAACCCATCGTTGTTACTCTTTCTACCAATCACCAAGTGTCCTTCGAGCTCAACTCAACTGAAAATATGGTGACTTTACAGTTGCCATTGTCTATTGCCATTCTGTAATTTAACAACTTTAAGTACAGTGCTTGAGTAAATTTTCTACCACTGCCTATTAGGTAGCTACTGCATTAAATCACTAGCTACCACAACAGAATTCCCTAAAAAAGTTTTTGTCATTTTGATAACATATTTAAATTGATATTCACAACCAAACTCAATGAGAAAAGGCGGGACTTCAAGCGAGGGGTTTCAGGCAGTTCAGGAGCAGTGTTTCTGTGGCAGAGATAACTTCCTTTGGCCTGGACTTTGGGCTTTATAACTTTGCAGACCTTTTACATGTGGAAATAAACTATATAACAGTAAAGGAAAGGGGAAAAGCACAAAAGCATAATAGGTGCCCTTTAATGGTGTTTATAGGTATTAGTTTAAGTTCAGTGGTATTTTCAGAGGCTGCAGTTTTAGTAGTGTTGTATTGGATTCCATCACCCCAACCCCCAAACCCCCCCCCCCACCATTATCACTTGTGGCCACAAAGTCATGAACAAGCGGCCGTATGCCCTGCCCGTATCTGGCAGTCCTGCCTGCCCATGGTAAATCGTTTCTGCATGAGTGGGACTGATTCCAAAGGCCCTCGGTCAAGACTGTGGTGGAGATGAAATGGATAAAGACTATGAATAGAGATCCCATTTCCCCCAAGCAAGAGCAAGACACACAGATACACGGTGCTAGGAGAAAATCCATAAATGCAAATGGTGTTTTGGATGCGCTGCGGTGGCTGCAGGACACAAGGAACTTCATATTATAGCTCAACAAGCTCATTGGTTCGTGGACAGCCGAGTGGGTGCCGCATTGATTCCTGGCAAATGCATGGATGTTGATTTGCTTATTCTACAGTCCTATTTTTTTTTTTTTTTTTTTTTTTTTGGCGGGGGGGTTGTCATGTTTTTTTTTTTCACTCATGCAAATTCCGCTATTATTCTGCACAACAAGCTAGGGGGAATTTGCATACTGCATCTTTCATAGGTGTTTCAATTTTCTGTGTTAACCAGGAGGGAGAAAGTATTACATCTAAAGATTACATGACTTATAAAATATAAGTAAAAAAAAAATAAATTACATGACTCACCTTCAACTGTCTTTTATGTGACCACAAATAATAGCTACAAGAGATCCTACAGTTCTTCTTTGTTATATTAAGCACCTGTTAATTAAAAATTGTATATAACCCTTTACATCTTTTGAAGCATTTTTGGTGCATCTACTCAATCATGTTATATCATCGCCCGACACATTTTCTCGTGAAGGCCTTAATTCCTGCAAATGTCCTCAAATGCGCCCTGCACTTTGGTGAAGATACACTGAGACTATGAATAGAGAGTTGTTTTACCCCCAGTGAGAACATGACACACAGATAGTCAGAGCTAGGAGAAAATCCATAAATGCAAATAATGCTGCGCTCATTGTGGTAGCTACAGAACAAGGGGAACTTCATACTGAAGTACAATAAGCCAACTGGTAATGCACAGTCCAGTGGGTTTCACATTGATTTCTGGAAAAATATCCTTGTAGAAGTTGATGTTCTTCTTGTTCTGAGCTGTTCTTTATTGTCCTGCTTTTCTGACTTAAAGTCAGTTAAAGTTGCACATACTCCTACACCTACACCAAACTTCATATATAAAAGATTATACGTTTATTGCTCGATTCAATTTGGTCCCGTTTGCCATCTAGTTTGAGAAATAAGTTTGAAACGAGCACCACACAGAGGTAAATACTGCTTGCTCATGCTAGAAGAACAGTTTTGCTTGTAAAAAAAAAGGATGTTTGTATAAAAAATGTATTATACTGACCTGTATTGCGGGCTAATGGGCTCCATTGGTGTGCTTGTCATCCAATTTCAGTCTTTGATGTTATCCTCGTCTTGACTTGGCATTAATAGATAATACCCAGCACAACTCTTCATTCATGCCAATTTCTCTGTGGAAAGGGATGTACTGTGCTGTATGTAATGCATCATTTATACATCAGAGTGAAACATTTTTGGTCCTACTGTTAGGACTAGGAGGAGAAGAGCTGCTTTACAAATTAGTCATAATAACAGTCAAAGTTACAATAAAGAAAAACAACAGTTTAATTCTCACACTGAAAGAATGAGATACAAGCTGCTCACCTGTAGAGAGGTTATTAGGAGCTCAGACATCCAGAGGCAGCTTGGAGTAGAACCGCTGCTCCTTTGCATCAAAAGAAGCCAGTTGAGGTGGTTCGGGTATCTGATCAGGATTCCTCCTGGGCGTCTTCTTTTGGAGGTTTTCCGGGCACGTCCAACTGGTAGACCCAGAACATGTTGGAGGGATTAGATTTCTCATCAAGTGTCTGGCTGGCTGGCTGACCTGGGAATGCCTCGGGATCTCCCAAGAGGAGCTGATGTTCCTGAGGGACCTCTGGAGCACCTTGCTTAGCCTAATGCCACCACAGTATGATAAGAAGCAGACAATGGAGGGATGGATGGATCTCAAAATAAATGGCTATAAATAAATTGATGGCTCCTGGAAAAAAAAAAAAAAAAAAAAAAAAAAAGAGGGGTCGGCCAACAAAAAAGTTCACTTTCCGTGCAGTTACTTCGAGTGTGCAACGCTTGATAAATGCAATCCGTGGTTGGTACCTGTGCTGCATCTATAGACTGTGAACAGTCTACTACTGTATTACTATGTATAGTACTGTATAAGAATTGGATGTAGTCACTGTGACGTCACCCATTCATTTGTGAACTGCTGTTTTGTAGCCTCAACCATGACCATCGCCATGTTAATTTTTTTTTTTTTTTTTTGCAACCAGTGGAATTAAGTAAAACTCAATGCTGAATAAGACATTTTCAGGTGACTAGAAAGGTTATAATTAACTTTCATGAACTGAAAACACACAACACACTGGGTGTCATACATCATGCTGTATTGAAGAAGACTTGAAACTACAGATTAAGACCATAAACTCTTGTTAACATTGTTTCCTGAGGTAATAAATCAAGTGAGAAGTAGGCTCATTTTCTCATAGATTTCTATACAATCAAACTTCTTTCTGCAACCAGAGGAGTTGCTCTCTGCTGGCTATCAGGGAAAAAAGCAAGTTTAAGGCACTTGCACATTGGCATCACTTTTCAGACCCAGACGTATCCCAATAGCTGCATCCTATGCCGAGAGCTATTTTTAAAATAATATGTACTTGTATGCACTGATAAATGTACAGTCATTAGAATGACGCAAGACATGGATAAAAAGCTAATTTCAGCCTACATGTAAGTACTGAAAGTGTATGAAAATATTCCATTCATGTAAACATTCAGCTTGCTCATATATAGGCTAAGTGAAATTATGAGTGTCAGTTTACAGTGTTATTTATCTTGCAGTTCAAACACTTATGAGAGACAGAGAGAAGCCAGCTTCTTTGGGAAAAAAAGACATAAAGTGTGTTAACAAACTCAAGAATATATGGTCCAACAGTTTTGTAATGCCTAAGCACCAGATTGCTTATTTACTGGGTGGATGTCAGCTCAACTACAGTCATAGATTATTTACTGCCACAGTCAACATCTTCTCCACGTTTGCACACGACTGTTGTGGGTGTGAGACACGATTAGATAGTGCCCGATGAGATGCTTGGCACAGCCCACATTTGCATCAGGTCAGTCAAACAGATGTCATCTGAAATGTGTCAAAGTAAAACGCTGACTGAAAATGTTCAAGCACAAAATCAAACAGCAGAATGCCATTTACTTCTTCCACCCATGAAGTATGAAATAAGACTTTACTAACGGATTCAATTATCAGTGAGCTTGACGGCCTAAATGAAGTAAACAATTATGCATCAGTTTCCCTCTGAACAAGCACAGAGAGGAATAATTACCACATGTGTACTGTCTCTGCAATTAAAAATTTCCATAACAAGGAACAAAACAACATACGGTATTCAGTGGAGAAAATGATTAAAAGCGGCCCGAGTGCTGGCCCTTCCCCAGTTAGTACATAATGTGGGCAGATAGGACGGCAGCACTCTGCCGTGTGTATGTGATGGAAATTAGTTTGAAATGCATAGAGAAGTAATGACAGCTGATTCAGCATCTGAACATGTGTTGTTAGAATTATATCAGACAGAATCCATTCATATTTAATATCCCTCAGCCATACATGCTGTGCATTAAGCAGCATTAAAATCTACAGAAACACCAAGGGTAATTACTCTCATTCATCAGGATAACACGAACGCAAAATCTCATCACTTGACTCTGATAAAACACAACCAGCACAATCCTAAATGAAAGTTCAAGACAGCATATTCTGTCTTGTGGCTTAATTTTGATCAGATTTTCTGGCACTTTGGAGTTGTTGTACAGGTGAATAACACTCAGTTTAGAGGAGGAACTTAATGCAAAAATGTAAGTATCCAATAGACAACAAAAACAGGTGATTTAAAGGCATAGTACAGCAATTTAGATGTACTCCATTAAAGTTGTGGAACTCGCAAATTACAGACCAAAATGGTCAAAATCAATGCAGTAGTGAACGAAATATCGTCTAACTTTTAACTACCTACTTTTCTAAAACACTGAATACTACATTTCCCATAATGCAACTTAAAGCTTCCAGTCTGGTAAATGTCTGCATCTTTAAAACTCTAGTTTGTAAAACAGGCTCTTAGTAAATAGATGGTAATCTCCAAACCCACCTGAGATAACTGGTCACATCATCAGGGTTGTCTCAGACTTGATAATAATTTTTATCTATGAATTTAATATGAAAACAATTAAGCAAAGAGCCTACAGCCATGCTAACAGCTCTGTTTAAGCTGTATTTAGGCACAGTTGTGCTGGGAGCTAACTGCTAATGTCGGCTCACTAACATGCTCACAATTGTTAACAAGTGTTAACATGCTGATTTTAAGTAGGCTCACCATGGTCATCACCTTAGTTTAGCATTGTTGGTTTGCTAATATTTGCTTATTGCAATATTAGTACTAAACACAAAGTACAGCTGAGGCTTATGGGATTTAGTCGTAAACCAACAACACTGCCATCCATACAGCGATGGGCTTTAAAATGACTAATTTGATAACAGTATGGTTATGTAGAAGAATCCCATGTATGCAGGTCTATGTCAGTGTTATTTTGTTGAGAGGGACGTGGTTCGGCTGTTTCTGAGTCATGTTGGAAAACAGCAAACTTTATTTGCATCACAACTGATTGGCATGATGGCAAAACCGAGAAAAATTTAAAGCATATTTTTGAAAATAACTGTTATTATCCGTTAAGAGTTTGGTCACGCTGGAGAAATATCAACATCTTTGCCAAAACCTCAAACCAAACAGAATCCATCACATTCCTTCACACACCAAATCCCAGCAGAGACTAGATTTTTTGGACAAATGTGGAAAAGTAACTGATGTTAAGAGAGTTTCGGGTGACACGTGCAGAAAACCAAACTACCGTATGTGGGGAAATGTGGCTCCCCTGCCTTTAGCTTGCTCCCACACAGCTCAGAGCAGACTGTCCTCATACACCATTCGTAGCTATACCTACGACAAGTAATGCACTGTAATTTTATATGTCAAGAAATCAGTGCATATTTCTTATCCATGTAATTGTGAACCAGGACGTACAAAGAGTAACAAAGTGGACAGTGGAAAAAGCCCACCAGACTAAATGCCAGACTTTTGCCCAGGAGACTGCTGTTCGTGTTCAGTGTGAAACCAAAAGTTGACTTATTTGTTATGTAACTTCCATTCTTAACTAACTTACCACTTCTGTAGCTATTTTAACCCAGACGTTGCCTTATTAGTCACATAACTTGTGTAGTTAAATAACGGCACTTCCATATTTATTTTAACCCCAACGCTGACTCATTTGTCACATAACTTCTGTACTTATGTACTACTGTTTCAACCCAGAAGTTGACTCCTTTAGCAGTATTTATTTTAACCCAGAGTCATTTGTCACCCAACTTCCATACTTGAGTTTTACCACTTTACCACCGTATTTATTTTAACCCGGACATTTACTCATTTGTCACGTAACGTCTGTATCAAGTAACGTCACTTCCATATTTATTTTAACCCATGCATTGACTTATTGTCACATAATTTCCATATTTAAGTTGCACCACTTGCGTAGTTATTTTAACCCATGCATTGACTTATTGTCGCATAACTTCCATACTAAAGTTACACCACTTCTGTAGTTATTTTAACCCAGACGTTGCCACGTAACTTCCGTACTTAAGTAAAGTCACACGTTATTTTAACTCAAACCACAATCAACAATTACCTAAACAAAACAATTAACCTAAACCTTACTAAGTAGTTTTGTTGCCTGACCCCAACCAAGTTGTTTCCTGTGAAGACAGAAGTTTATTTTGAAAAGACTGTATGCATGAAATGTGCGGCTATTTACCTGCATTGCTGGACATTTGTAGGAGAACCCAATTTTTTTTTTTTTCGTAAGATTTCATACGAGACGTCGTACGAGGGTATGCTGCTCAGAGCAGGACTGCAACAAACCAGCCAGCCCAATTCATCTGATTCCCCCCGCTCGTGATTTATTGGGGCTTTCTGCAAGGTTAAAAAGGTTTTGCTGAGTTACTACTCGTCTTCCATATTAATTACGTAAACAGAGCGGTGTGAGAGGCAGAGATGGGTACTGATATTCCCTGAAGTTGCACAGATCAATCAATATTGATCAACAAAACCTTGATGTATGGCAACATCTCACGCCTGAGACCTTGGGTATTTTGAGTGATGATGGCATCCAGAAATGGTGCTGCTTCCAAAACAATTCCCCCCAAAATAGATGGGATGGAATAGAGATCTAAAGGGGAGCACACACACACTCAAACACATTTGCTTCCTCATTGTTTGCCCCTTTCTTTCTTACTTACTCTCATGTAAACACTACTTTGTCTCACCACCATAAAGACACGCTCTTGTAGGTCTTTTTCTTCAGCGTTGGCGTGATGAATAGGAAATGAAATCCATATGGTTCTGTCAATAACATAGCTGCCAACACCGGCTCTGCAACCATTATAAGCGGGTACACCTCGGGCGATACACAAGCTAATGAATAGTGCCAGCAACCAAAATGAAACATAGCCTCGCCATAAATGAATAAACATGAGCGAGAGTGCGCAGAAATGAAATGTTTACTCATAAAAATCCTGTTTCACTTAAACACATTTTTGGATTTCCATCCTGACACTTCAATTTAACAGGGTGGCTTTTATTTAAATCAAATCAGAGGGGAGGAGGAAGGAGGCAAAAATGGTTAGGGAAAGAGGTTGAGAGTAAATACACAAACACACATCTATTTCTGTACACTCTCACATGACCACACACACATTCAAGGACAGAGGGGAATTAACAGCAGGCAGAGGCAGGTCTCTTTCTCTGGATGCCTCAGGCTATTTCAGGTCCTCCATCTTCCTCCCGTGTCTCTTCTCTCCATACATCCATCTGACTGCTGCTGAGGGAGGGCACAGGAGTATTTTTAACGCCGAGTCTCACCAACACCGTTTTTTTTTCTTTCAGATGTACGTTTGTTCACAGTTTACCCTGTTCTGTAAAGCGAGATGGCAAAAGGGCCCGTTAAACTTTAACATTTAGCTGCAAAAATAACACAAACACGACATGACCGGCTCTGACACAGACACCGGATCAGGAGAGCTCTTCAGGTTTTTTTACATGGCCTTAAGGGAAGTGAAAAAGTCTACAGAGAATGCATGACTCTATAAAAGTTTATGGGATGAGCAAAGAAAAGGTGTTTTCTAGACTTGTACTCCTCTAAAATTTAATCTTAAAATCTCACATTTCTCAAAATACATGAAGAAAAGCTCATGCAGTGTGATTTAACATGTTTTGAATGCAAATGAATCAATTTTTGTATGTATAAATTATATATACTTCTTTGTTTCCATTGGCAGGGTCAATATTTTTTTAAATTACAAGCATCTAATGAATGGCTGAAATGTAATTTAACTGTACAACATTTTTTTTAACATACAGCTCATTTTACACACAAGACAAATGTAGGAAATGTAGGAGAAACAAAACATTTTATAACATTAAAATCAAACATTTTCTAAAGATTAAAAAAATACATTTTAAAAATGTAATGTGTGTGTGTGGGGGGGTGTGTGGGGGGGGGGGGGGGCTTTAATAATTAACTGTCTTAACCTTTAACTGAATTAATGATGAATCATTATCAGTCCCACCAGAGGCAATTTTAGTGTAAATGAGCATATTTTAGGGACTGAAATAAAATGAAAAAAAAATTGATCTGGTGTAAAGTAAGGAAGGCTTCTTAATATGAAATAATAATAAAAAAATATGCAAGTGACCTGTGAATATAGATAAGAAGGAATTTTACAGATGGTTTCTAAACTTGGATTCCCCTTTGGCTGATAATTCTACAGCTGCCCAATGTGCAAGAAAACATCATAAAGTGAGACAATGTGTCTGCATATTTTTTCACCCCTGACCCTCACACAGCCTGCCACTGGCTGAAATGGTCCTGAAAACTGCAGTGCACCCTAGGAAATTTTACTGGGGGGGGGTTGTGGTGTGGGAATGAGTCCTAAAACCCAGAAATGAGTTAGTATTTTAGCACTTCCGGTTCCCTCATCTGGAAGTCGACAGTTTTTTAAAATATGATTTTAGTTTCACGCCTGAATTAAGGTCCGTGGTTAACACAACGTAACTTTCTATGTTCTATGATATAAAATACATCAATATATATTCAACAACATATCACAACTCAAAATGTGCTCTGCATAGTAGCCTAGAAGACCATTAATCCTCCTGATTTCAAGGTACTCCCCACATAAAAAAAAACACATACACATCATATAAAACATGTATTCTTATCTGACATGCTTGACTGAGAGGTATCAGGCCAGACAGCCTGTCTTTCTTGCTGTCTGTCTCACATATACAGTATGTGTGGAAAGATTTAGTACACTGAAGCAGTTTTGACCGGTAATTATTTTTCATAGAATCAGTGCCCAAAGAAGAAAAACAATTGTCCCCTGGGAGCCAATATGCCTCACACTAAATCTGTAAACTGAAAGACATTTTCCCATTCCTTGTATGGTCCATGATTATTACCTCTGCCAAGGAGATTATGTTTTTCGATTTGCTTGTCTGTTTTTCAGTGGGATTACAGAAAACCTGCTGGCCCGATTTTCATGAAACTTGGTGGAAGAGTGCAGCATGGTCCAAGGAAGAACCCATTACATTTTGGAGCGGATCTGAATCGTGGGACGGTTTTAGTTTTCACTTTTGTCTTTGCCTTCTTCACTCAGGTCTGTGCTCTCCGAGTGCTCTTCTCGTTTTATGTGAGACTCTGCTCTGCCTTAAAGACAATATGGAGTTGCCATCCCCATCTGTTTACACTCTTGGGATGTTTATTCTTGACACTGGAAGCAGTCTGCTTCACAACCCCCCCTCAGTCTGTCCTGCCTTGCTTCTTCTTGGTTCTACAGTTGGTTTATCCATTGTCCTTTTTTAAATGTTTCATTCCCATGTTCTTTGTCTGACTGGAGTTGCTGTGACCTAAACTCAATAAACAATTGTTCTCAATATAAAATCTATGCCCATAATCAATGGACATATAAAATAAGATACCTTCATTTTATGGCATTACTACTAACATCCTTATGACAAACCCTGTGTAACACTACAGCCATGCATCAAAATAATCATAGTGATGAATGGACTCACTTGAGGTTCAGCAAAGTTATGCAGCAATCAGGCTCATATAGCGCTGACATCTATGTTTCACAATGACATTCTATAATAGCAATGTCACACTGTATGATGTGCAGAAGCAAATGAAATCTCACACCTCTGGCACATTTTGTTTTTCACTTGCTGCAAGATAATTAGATCAAATGACTCGAGCGGATTAATATGAAGGATATTGTATGCGGTGAGTTGATGAACGGCCGTGTCCTTTATGGATTCATGGTCAAAGACTAACGCGTTGGTTTTGTCACTGTGGTCCTGTTCGGACATGTTTTTCATCCTGATACTACAGTTTCTTTAGGTCAGTTTCCGGTCAACAGAGTACCTCTCGAATGTCTTCAGAGTGACAAGTTGGAAAGTGCAGCCGCTGCAAAACTGAAAAGAATACATGTTTGGCCGTACAGCTGGCAGTAGCTGTTTAGTACCTTGCCTCAGGTACAGACTTCACAACCTTGTCCCAGTTGTTTGGCATAGACAAATGAACTGTATCCAAATGTGTCTGGGACTATACGCAAACTAAAAAAGTTGACTAGGCAGTCCTTCACTGTGGTCTGGGACATTTTTATTTAGATTTTATCCCCACTTGTGTCTCCTGCTTCAAAAGCTGTTCACTGCAGTTTTCAGTTGAGGACGTGGTAAAGGTTAGGCAACTAAAACACTTGATCAAGGTTAGGAAAAGATCTTGGTTACAGTACAGAAGGTGAACGTTAATTGCATGTTACAATCTGTCTCGCTGCAGGGCTTACTTTTGCTTTGGCTCTGAATGTTGGCAATAAAAATAAAGATGTGACCCAGTGATGGCACTAGTTTAAAATTTTAGGATCGCCAAAGTGATTACAATTAAGCCCTGGGATGTATAGGGATGTATATTTCAATCAGTAGAAATCCCCTATCGAATTAATAATAACTTATTACATGGTACATGATAGGAAGAAAAGCGCAAAGTCTTTGGCGATAAGACTCCATTGTGACGTATTATATCAAAGGGGGTAGTGATGCCATGGTGAGATTAGGTATAGTCCCACCTGAAGTCTAGACACTGGTGCTGGTGGTGAAGGGAGTAGGTGAAGATCCAATGAAGGGATGTAGAGCAGGACTGGGCTCTAAGTATGATGAAGACTGGAGGTGATGGGCTGGAGGCAGGTTGCATCGGTTCGCACTGAATTTGAAACTGACAGCAGCAGAGAAGAGAAGAGTTTTAAAATTAGATTGCTATGATATGATTGGCTCAGAGAGAGAGTGGCAGAATCTGTTTGGTTATCCAAGAGTGAAACACCTAAAGTCAGCTGACAGAGTAGGAGCCAATCACAGAGAGAGACAGAAAGGTTACGAATGAATGAGAGTGTGAAGTGGGTCTTCCTGACTGAAATTCTGCATAAGCTTTATTACAAGAGTCAAAAGTGTAATAGAGAGAGTTTGATAATAACCACTAATGTCAACCTCATGGTGGTGGAAAGGGAGTGGAAAAGCTAGGGGATCACCAAAATCATCTGGATTCATCCTCTGGGAAACATGACTGTCTTTACAAAAATTCATGGCAGTCAATCCAATATGTGTTGAGTTATTCCAGTCTACACCAAAGTTATGGACCGACTATAGACTGTATGTACTGAAAGAAGTGGACGTAGTCACTGCTACATCACCCATTGGTTTGTGGACTGCTGTTTTGAGGCCTCAAGGTTGGCATTTTGGCCGTCGCCATCTTGGTTTTTTGCCATCATAAGTGACATTAGAGGATGGAGCTAAGTACAACTCAAAGCAGAATAAGACATTTTAGGCGAACAAAATGTTACAATTAACTTTTATAAACTGAAAACACACTGTGAAAGGGTTAAAGATCTAAGACAAAAACACAGACAACTCCCAGACCTGACAACGTTGTGGTAGTGACCTGTCAATCAAAAAGTTGCCCCGCCCTAAATCATCCCCTGCTTTATGGTCTATTTGACTCTAAATGGGACCATACTTTACTAAATGAACATCATGCTGTATTGAAGAAGACTTGAAACTAGTGATTGAGACCATAATCTCATGTTTATAATGTTTACTGAGGTTATAAATCAAGTGAGAAGTAGGCTCATTTTCTCATAGACTTCTATACAGTCAGACCTCTTTTTGCAACCAGAGGAGTCACCCCCTGCTGGCTGTTAGAAAGAATGCAAGTTTAAGGCACTTGAGCACTGGCTTCACTTCTCAGACCCCCACGTGGACTGACTAACAGACTGACTGATTCTTAAAGGTGCAGTGCATAGGATTTGGTGGCATTTAGTGGTGGGATTGCAGATGACAACCAACTGAAATTTCTCCCTTGTGCAGAGTGTGCAGGAGATCTATGGTGGTGGGCGCCAAAACAGGAATGGCCCTGTTTGGAGCCAGTGTTTGGTTTATCCATTCTGGGCTACTGTAAAAATATGTCAATGAAAAAGACCTGCTCCGTATGTAGATATAAACACAGGGTCGGCTTAAGGCATAGGCCATATAGGGGGTCACCAATTTTCATTTTCCGCATTGAGGTAACATGAACAAAGAAAGAAAGAAATATACTTGTCACCCCTGTAACTCATGGTAGTGAGGGACCAATTGTTTATATAAATGCAGTTATTTATGAAAATATTATTTTCAGGTGATTATACACCAAAGAAAACATACTTAATATTCTAATCCATTTCTGCAAATAGATCCCCCTAAATGGTACACACTGTTCTTTTAAATTTCTTTAATTTTACCTGATCCCAATATTCATAATAAACCAATAAATTCCAGGATAAAAAAAAGACGATAATAACATTCAAAAGTAATGAGCCCTATGTGCCAAATACAGCTTAAAAATCTGATCCCAATGCATCATCGTACATTTGGGGAAAATCGTGTTTATTTGGAGCTGTCAGCATGTGATTAGATTCGTGGAGACTTTAACGCTAAATTTGACTAGAGACTGATGGTTATGAAGACATACATGTTTTTTTTTTTTTTTTTCCACACGGTAGTCATGCTCGGTTCCCTGTAACATCTGTAATTGTCTTCAGTCACCGCTCCTCGTGGGCAATATCAGCTCCCTCTAAAACAGACGCCGGGCAGCAGTGCCTGGCAGCTGGTGGTGGTGGTGGTGTTGGTGGTGGGTGGGGGGGCACAGTTGCTTTGTGGAACTCTGCCATTTTCTTCACATTTCCCCACGGGCCTCGGTGACAAGCTTACCAGAAAAATAGGAGAACAGGACGTATTGATCAGTGGCTAAGAGTAGAACAGAGCCACTCAGAGTATCAAACCCGGAGGAGGAGGACAGAATAGGCACTTCTCCCCTGCGAGTGTGAAGGGCTCCAGTGGGGTCTTTTGTTACCAGGCTGACGGGGCCCCTCGGTGCCTCATTACAGTCAGCCCTGTCTGTCCCCAAGCTGATGCTTTTAGCTCAACTTTTCTACTGGACACGTCGGTCTTCAGTGCATCTCTTGAACCAAATAAACTGTTGACTGTTTGATGAAGACATTTGTGTTAAAACACTGAACCGCAGCCCCTTCTCTGTCTGTCTGTCTATCTAATCTTCTTTATATTTCTCCGTGGATTAGGAACAAAGGGAACCGCGCGCACGTTTGAAAGGTAATCAGGATTTCTGTACTGATTGTAGCGGTGGAGTGAAAAACTCATTTCATTTCATTTTCAAAGCGCCGGCTCTGCGGTACCTTGCTTCGGTAATTGTTACCCTCGGAGAGCTGCCAAGAGGTTTGATGGCATGCCAGATTATCTGTGTGTGGTTTGTGTCTCACTCGGGCCCACCTTGTACCCGGCCTCTCGCTCAGCCCTACGCTGGCACTGGCCCCCACCATCTGTCAGAAACCTGGGCTTTCAACCACTTCCCCCTTTCCCATGTACAAAAAAAAGCGAAGACACCAAAATCCTACCACATAAACACAACATAATTGTGTGTGCATTTAATTGAGACAGTTTGGTGAGATTTGCTAAACAGCATGTAGTAATATTCAGTTGTCTAGTCTTTCTCCCATTTATTCAACCAGGTTCTTTGGACCAGTTGATGTATTCAATTCTAAAAAAAAAAAATAACTTTAAAATTTAAAATTAAAATATGTGAATGTAGTTTAAAGGTATAGTATAGTATATCAGTGCACTTATTGTATAGTTGCAGTTACAAAATAAAACTTAGGTGTAGTTACTGTACTTAAAGTTTACTTACACTTAAAACATAATTAAAAGAATACTTTTAAAAAACTATAAAGTTTTCTACAAGTATGTACAAGATTACTTGCAGTATAAAAAATATTAAACTAGTAGTTTACTGAGAATGTACTTTAAAGTGTGCTTCCATAAATTCTAAAGTGGGTGACATACAGTATATACGCATACTTGCAGTACAACTATTAAACTAGTAGTTTCCTGCAAGTATACTTCAAGGTATACTTTCATGAACAATAAAGTGGGCTACAGGAATACAACTAGTGAAGTATCAACATACTTATAGTGTAGTTGCAGTACAAAATAAAACTTAGGTGTAAACTAGTTGTTGTCAAAGTTTACTATTCTTACACATAAAGTATGTGTAAATGTATACTTTTACAAACTAAATAATGAACCACTTTAGTCCCAAGAAATATTAAAGTAGTACACATACAAGTATACTACTATTACATTGATATTAGTATACTTACCCGATAAAGTATACTTGAACTTTACTGACTTTTGCAGGGAAACAGCTAGCTTCAATGGATCTAACCACACTGTCCTCTTGTTATACTGGAAAATCTCAGATTTTGAGGTTGAGTCACCCTTTTTTAATTTATTAAAAAAACCATAAACAAACATAATACATACGTAATAGGATCAAAATAAAAATTGATAAAAAAAACTCTCAGTAGAAGCATATCTCACCAGAAACAGTCCCCCCTCCACAGAACACTTTATTTCTTAGTATTAGGTAGTATCAAGAGAGGACTGGTCGGCCCACTGCCAATTACATAGTTACCTGACTGGGTCAGGCAACCATATCTGACGGAGTATCTTTTAAAATCATGTCAACACTGACCCAGCTAGCAGGTGACTGCTGCCGACCCATTTTACATGGCTGAAAAGCTCAAGGAAAAGAAGTTCAAATCCCCAGATATGGAAGCGTCTGAGGTTATTTACCTTTTTGCATCATGTATCACATATCACAAATCAGGGGGCTTTACAATCTGTAGAGCATACGACACCCTCTGTCCTTTTATGACCCT
Organism: Pterois miles; assembly: GCA_947000775.1. Lineage (NCBI taxonomy): Eukaryota > Metazoa > Chordata > Actinopteri > Perciformes > Scorpaenidae > Pterois > Pterois miles. The sequence goes on along the minus strand of CAMQGK010000634.1, from coordinate 25,019,572 downwards.
CACGAGGAGGGAAAATTTAACAGATCAAAAAAAAAAACAAAAAAACTTTTTAACAGAGAAAAATTGGAGGAAACCTCCAAGCAACTGAGGAGGGATCCCTCTCCCAGGACGGACAGACATGCAATAAATGCCGTGCTCTGGTTTCATCAGAAATTTTAATGTGTTAATTAAGCAAAGTACTCAAAGTATTTAGTTTTGTGTGATTAGTTCAGACCTTACAGAGCTTTGTTCTTGATAGATTCAATGAAGGAAGAAAAGACACTGAAATGAATTATGTTGCTGCTGTAAATCCTAATGCTACACTTCGTGTTCATTTTGTCTGCTTTTTTTAAATTTCTTCTTAATCCTGTGTCAAATATCCCTATTACTAATCTATCATATAGTCAACTTCATTGTTTAGTCAAGTTTTAGCTGACTAAAAGTCTGAGCATTTCAGTCTTATCCTAGTCAAAGAAAACTGTAACTACATTAGTACAGTTTTAGTCAATGAAATCTGACAAGTCTGAGAACTGAAGCCAATGCTGAGGTGCCTTAAACTTAAACCAGCAGTGGGCGATTTCTCTGGTTGCAGAAAGAAATCTGATTGTATAGAAGTCTATGAGAAAATGAGTCTACTTCTCATTTGATTTATTACCTCAGTAATCATTGTAAACATGAGTTTCTGGTCTCAATCACTAGTTTCAAGTCTTCTTCAATACAGCATGATGTTCATTTAGTAAATTATGATCCCATTTAAACTCAAATAGGCCACAAAGCAGGGGATGCTTTAGAGCGTGGCTACCTTGGTGTTGTCCAGTCTGGGAGTTGTCTGTGTTTTGTCTGACAACTTAAACCCTTTCACAGTTTTAGTAAATTATCATCTCATTTAGAGTCAAATATACCACAGAGCAGGGGAGGCTTTAGGGGTGGCTACCTTGGGATTAACAGGTCGCTACCATGGCGTTGTCCAGTCTGGAAGTTGTCTGTCTTTTGTCTGACAATTTAAACCCTTCCACAGTGTGTTTTCAGTTCATAAAAGTTAATTATACCCTTTTTGGTCACCTAAAAATGTTTTGTTCAGCATTCAGTTGTGTTTAGCTCCACCCTCTTGTATCACTTCCTGGTTGCAAAAATATGCTGACGGCCAAAAACCAAGGCGGCAACCACCAAAATGTCGAACGCAAGGCTTCAAAATGGTAGTTCACAAACCAGTGCTGACATCGTGACAATGTCCACTTCTTATATACAGTCTATGGTCCGGCCGTGTATTGAAATGTGTTTGTGTTTTTATGTAAGAGTGAGTGCCTCTCTGTCTTTTGAGGATCTTTGTGTCCAATTAAGGCGCCTCTCTCTGACTGGCTGGAGTCGTGGCTCGGTCTGGGCTGTGTCTGCTGCTGACTGGTCCATCAATCAAACCCTGCCTTTAAAAATGCTCAGGTACCCAGCAGTCAGGTGATAGACTGATAGCAGCCTCCAGAACTCTTTGCCCTGAAATCTGTGATATAGTTTTGAATCCTTAGACTTGGTGCCCTAGTTGGTTTTGAGAGTGTTAACTTGTAATCTTTTACAAATAGCACTGAAGTGGGTTGAACTGTCATTTTCTTTTATGCTCTTTTTCCCTGTTTTTCAGCTGTTTTCTAGGGAGCCAGATTTAGTTTAATTGTCTTTTTGATTGTTTATTTCGTTTAGGCTTAGCCAGCATTTCTGAGCACATAGATTATATTTTTGCCTGAGTTTACTCTGAGTTGGAGTGATAAATCTTTTTAATAAACTGAGACTTTGGTTTGGGTACTGGGGTGGCAACGCTCCTAACCCCCTAAATGGGGGCGTAACAGCCATCAGATAACATTTCAGTCAATCTAGTCTCACCTCATTTGTCTCCAAAGCCCTGTTGTTGTCATTGATAACTTAAGTAAGTTACTCCGAGTCCTCCTGACGGCTCATTGTGTGCTTCCAGTGTAACCCTGATATGGTGCCACGGCATAGATGTTAAACTGCTGCATTGAAAAAAAAACCTAATATATAATATTTCATCTCCTTTTTTCTCTCAAATGAAATAAAGACAGATTTTGGTAAAGTTTTTTATTTTCAATAAAAATTAAATTTATTTTAAATTTTATTTTTTTCACAGTGCTTACACTGATACACTGTATAGCATATAGAGAGTGGAACATGAAAAATGCAAATACTTGGCTATAGCTATTTTTGAGACTATTTCTTGTAATGGACTATATTATATGTATAAAGGTGTTTGTTCACCTCAAACCGCCACAAACTACAGTTATAAAATCACTATCAAATCAGATCTGACCCAGTGTGAATAGCAACTACAACATTACACAATTATCTGAATATTTTGTCAAAATCATCACCATTATATTGCATTGTACAGGGGTTTCTATTTCATGTATTTTATAAATTATCATAGTTGATTTAATCAAACAGGACTTTCAACCAAGAAACTGGTGTTTTGTTTTTAAAGTTACCCTTGTCACATGTTTTCCGTACTTATATGTTACCATACGTATTTTTTTTTTTTCGTTTACGAACTAATTTTAAGACCAGCCATTACATTGTCCCTTAACCTCACTAAATGGTTTTGTTACCTAAACCTACATCAGTGGTTTTGTCACCCCCTGCTGGTACTACTGCACCATGTAATTTTTATGCCTCGGCGAGGCAAAACATGACACTGACATGCTATCCTCTGGTGGGTCATCGTCGCTTTGGTGTGATACTGTGTTGTCTGTTGAGACATGTTGTTAAATTTTCTAAATCTCATTTTTCAATATTGTGAGCACCACAAACAAAATTCCATTCACCTCCATTGTTCTGAAGTGCAGACGGATATCTCAAAACCTGGACAAATCAAACCATAATAATAATAATAATAATAATAATAATAATAATAATAATAATAACACATTTAATTTATAACGCACTTTACATTTTAGACAAATCCCAAAGTGCTACATGAGAAACACTAAAAAAAAAAAACATTTGATAAAAACACCAAAACTAATTGATTAAAAGACTAAAGAACAACAACATGAAAGCACATAGGATTAACGAAAAACAAAAAGGTGAGTTTTAAGGCCTCGTTTAAAGGTGTCCACAGTCTGCGGTGCCCTCAGGTGGTCAGGGAGAGCATTCCATAGGCAGGGGGTGGCCTGATCCCACATGGTGCGGAGCTTGGTCCTGGAGGGTTTGACGAGGTAGGTGGAGGAGGAGTGGAGGGAACGTGTCGACATCTGGGGAGTGAGGAGGTCTTTGAGGTAGGTAGGGGCACTACCGTGGATGCACTGGTGGGTGAGGAGGGAGACCTTATACTCCAACCTGAATGAGACGGGGAGCCAGCAGTGTGGTTTGAGGATAGGAGTTATATGTTCATATTTATGCACCTGCATCAGGATCCTAGCGGCACTGTTCTGAATGTACTGAAGCTTGCTGGGGTTCCCGATGAGGAGTGCTTTGCAGTAGTCCGGCCTGGGGGAGACAAAGACATGGACCAGCTTCTCTGTAATCATTATTAGTAAGTAATCATTAGTAAGTTTATAATTTGGGCAAAACTAAGGGCTGTTGTATTTGTGCATGAATGACAGTTAGGTTTTGAAATTCAGCTCACATAATCCCAGATGTTTTCATTACTGATTACGGTCAATGTTAGAGAAAAAATAAAAATAAAATAATTATTTTTTTCAAAGTGTCATAAAGGCATCTGGCACTGTTGGAAGCCTGTCATTTCTAATCACTCATTGCAGGAGGGTCAAAACATGTGACCTTACAAGCTGCAGTTGGCAGACTACGAGCACGGCTTGAGAGACAACAGACAGTCTGGACCCAGAGCACTCCAGGGAAGAGCAAATGTGTCAATAATATTCCCTGAAGCACACACACACACACACACACACACACACACACACACAATACACACACGCACGCACACATACCTCCATAGATAGTCCACCTCCATGCCCCCATCTCCTACACTGCACCAACGAGCACCTTTCAAAGGAGCCACACCTGCTTGTCAAAGCCGTGGTTTGAAACCACCTGATCACTGGTGCAGATGGATGGTCATGCACAACCAGTAAGAAGCCTGGGGAGAGAGAGAGAGAGAGAGAGAGAGAGAGAGAGAGAGAGAGAGAGAGTAGTGAGAGGGGAGACAGAGATGAGCGAGAGAGTGTCACTCTAATGTACATGCTGCAGCTCTGCCCCCTCAGAGGAACACGCAACACCTCGGGTTTCACAGACAGCGACATCAAACAAGGTCCGGTTGATGTGTAAAGGCTTCATTTGTCATTTTGAACAAACTATTTCAGCTGCCACAGCTCCCTAATTATGTTCATCCAAGAGCAGAGTATCATTTATAATTCCTACTTTCATTCCGCTATCTCAAAAGCATACTATGTCTCCCTTCTTCTCATTTTCCCTGGGTGGAAGGCAGAGGATGCAAATGGCATAGCTCCCTCCCACTAGAGCCCTTTGAATAAGTTGTTGTGTAACTAATTATTAAGCAGATCAATGCAGGAGGAGGGCACCTGCTGAAGTTGCGTAACCTTTCGCAGATGGCTGGAAAAGTGTCAACCCAAAATGAACTATAGCAGCATCGATCAAGCACAGTAGCTAATAGGGATGGGTGACACCAAAGTCTTTGTAATTCAATATGATACCGATACAATTTTACCAATAATGCTCATTTCCTAAATAGGTGTGATTTTCAAAATAATGGTCATTTTTGAAAAAAAAAAGGTTATATATTGTATTACAAGTATACATTGTAATTCAAGTGCTCTGAGAGAAAACTAGACTTCTGCAGCTCCTCATGACTTTAGAAAGTTTTGCCTGTGATGGGAGACTTTGACGAATCACAGGTCATTTGAGAGAGAGCATTCCTATTGGCTGTTCATGCAACAGAGGCAGCTGTCATTCACTGGCGAACGGTCAAACCAAATCTGAATTAATATTCTGTTACTGTAATGACTATTAAAATGTTTCCAGGAACATCTTGTAGTTACTGTTTAGCTGCAAAATGAGAAAGTTCGGTGGGCGGTGCTTGGTATTTCCTCGACTGATCTCAGTGTGGCCCGCTGGGTCGCAAACGTTCTCGTTACAGCAACAGAACATCGATTCACATTTGATCAGCGCTGCCTACTTTGGCCATTTGATTGGAGTTCATGAGTGATTGACGGCTGCTCCAAGAAGGTTGTTTTCCTCCAGTCTATGAGTTCTTGCAGATGCCATTTGGAGCACCGGAGGCACATTAGTTTTTTCAGATTACCTGTCTCTACCTGCACTACTGTCAGGATATAGTGACCATTTTACAAAAATAACTTTTTTTAATCATATTCGCTCCAACCTGCCTACTGCTGCTTTAAGAGGATCCGACACGACTTTGTTAGTCAAACGTTGTGGCTGTTGTAGTTGAGGCTACTGTCTCATCTAGCCCCCACATAGCACTACTGCGCCTATTGCCAAGCCTCAAACGCATCATCAAATAAAGTCAGTCAATTTTACACACACAAAAGCAAACTCTCCTCAGTAGAAAAACATGGAGAATGAAGTGAGTCAACATGAACATGTGAATGTCTGAGTAAATGCATCTGAATATGATTATTTTATGTTGGTTTTGATTATGTTAAAATGCAAAACTGGATTAATTACTGTTGGATTTAATGTGCAAGAGAAAGACATTCCCTAAGCTTTCTTATTTGTTCATTAGCCAGATATGAACAGCAGCCTTTTGTCTTTGTTTTCTATTTTATGGACAGCCTATCGACTCTTACTTGTTTTCTTTGGCATTTGAAGGGTATTGACGCCCTCTGTTTGCTCATGGGAAGGGAAACCAACAACGGATTCAAGCATTCCCCTTCATTGTTTTGCCATCATGTTGTGTATGCATGTGTGAGAGTAAGAGGAGGGGAAAAAGAAAAGCACTCACACTTGCATAGTGCCGTGTGGTATTTGCTTTCTCCTCTTTTAACAGCAGCCCATAAAAAGTTTACTGAGAGCCCTTCCTTCTGCTTTCATCAGCATATCACTTTGAGCTCCTATTATGCAAATGAAATCACAGCTCTATAAACCATATGTAAATGGAAAAACACAAGCATGTCCAGACAAAATTACAGTCATAAATTTGATCAACAGTGCTCTAATAATCAGAACGGTGAGCGAAGCTTTCCTGCTCCATACTGTATGGTAAGATCCTTTCCATTCATCAGTGAGACGCGCCAGCCGAGACGTGTCAAATTGCCAAAATTTGAGGGCTGATTGTCAGGATATTTGCTCGTAGCTTCAGTAATTCTGAGCTGCATTTCCAAACATCTTTTTAGAGCCCGCAGAGTACTTTTAAAACACACCGCTGGCAGAGAAAAAGGCAGACAGTGTGTGTCCATCAAGTCAATTGACCATGCATGACTGAATTCTTTAGCAATTCCATTTAATCTAAAATGCGTCTATGCAAAACCGTCGCCGATGTAACTATGATGTATTGATACGCTGGATGCAAATTCTACCTCGAATCAGCACATAAAATATTCATAATTGAGAGTGAGCAGAGTGAGATGGCGAGCCAGATTTAAAGGCCATGTGGACCGAATGGATCCCATAAGCTTTCGGATGTCCAACAACATTAATAATAAATGTCCCTACAAGCGGCTATTAGTGCACATGGTTCGACAGTGGGGAGATAAAACTGATTCATCATTTTGGATAAGTGCTATGTCTCTAAAAACTTTGGCAACTGCAGCTGAAATGTTGTCTAAGTAATTTCCATTAAAAAAATGTCAATTTTGGTGAAGCTACAGAGTACAACCAAATCTTGGTCACTTTTAAACCCATCTCAACAATATGAAGCTTGATGAAGCATCACTAAATTACGCAGACCTTCTTGTTAGCACATCTTTGCTATAGTCTTTTTTTCAGTGTCATAGTTACACAGTGGGATGTTTTGAAATCCAGTGATACAAAGATGATGTAACCAGTTAAAATAACAATAAAACATGATTAAAAGATACATTAGCTCACAAAACATTGGTTGGATAAGAGACAGCGATGAACAACTTTGTGATTCATACAGATATTTGCCGCTAGTGGTGCAAAAAAACATAAAAAGTGTCATTTGAGTTAGCATGGTAATATGCAAATGTTTCAGCATGCTGGTGAAATATCACAAGCTAAATATTTAATTTTTCTGATTAGTTGATGTTTAAACCTACATTCATTTCATTTCTTTGGCCACTTGAGGAAACGCAACAAGCTAACAAAACGATGGGGTCATTCCCGTGTTCCCAGAGTCATATGTTCCCCAGATTTTTATGGCATGTAATGGGAAAATAACAAACGGTCCTATGTTCTCTACATATGTGCTCTCCCAGGGTCCAGGGCTATGTTCCCAGGGTCTTTTGTACCCCTAACCCATTCTCATTCCTGACCCATCACATTCGGATACTTGGTCAGGACTCCTTGGCATCACTTTTTTAACACACTGGATTTGATTTAGGAAAAGATTGTTGTTTGGGTTAAAATAAGCATGTTTTTGACAACCTGGGAATGAGAACGGGCTGATTCTCCAGCAATATGCAGTACAGTATAGTACATACATACATAATGAGAACCTGAAAAAGATTTTCCCCATCGAGGGATGTGGACACTCGTCAAAGGGAACATAGCATGGGCCTGGGGAAAATGAGTCCAGTCACATAACATAACCTTTTGAAAAGTTTACTTAATGTATCTTACCAGAACACTGAACTAGGTGACATGGGACCCTGGGAACATAGAACACTGGGAACAGAGAACACTGGGAACATAGGACCCAGAGAACATAGAACACTGGGAACGTAGGACCCAGAGAACATAGGACCCGGGGAACATAGAACCCAGGGAACATAGGACCCTGGGAACATAGAACACTGGGAACATAGAACACTGGGAAAATAGGACCCTGGGAACATAGAACACTGGGAACAGAGAACACTGGGAACATAGGACACTGGGAACATAGGACCCTGGGAATATAGGACCCAGAGAACATAGGACACTGGGAATATAGGACCCAGAGAACATAGGACCCTGGGAATATAGGACCCAGAGAACATAGGACACTGGGAATATAGGACCCAGAGAACATAGGACCCTGGGAATATAGGACCCAGAGAACATAGGACACTGGGAATATAGGACCCAGAGAACATAGGACACTGGGAACATAGGACACTGGGAATATAGGACCCAGAGAACATAGGACACTGGGAACATAGGACCCAGAGAACATAGGACACTGGGAACATAGGACCTTGGGAATATAGAACACTGGGAACATAGGACCCTGGGAACATAGAACACTGGGAACATATAACACTGGGAAAATAGGACCCAGAGAACATAGGACACTGGGAACATAGGACCTTGGGAATATAGAACACTGGGAACATAGGACCCTGGGAACATAGAACACTGGGAACATAGAACACTGGGAAAATAGGACCCAGAGAACATAGGACACTGGGAACATAGAACATTCAGAACATAAGACACTTGGCACATAGGATTCTGAGAATATAGGGCCATAGGAACATAAGACACTGGGAACACAGGATCCTGGGAATGTAGATCCCAAAAGCAATGACATGTTGTCACCTTATAAACACTGACATACAGGGTTATCACCTTATAAACAATGTCACCCCAAAAACAATGACATATTGTCATCCTATATAGTATGTCACCTTATAAACAATCATATAATCCCATTTTATAAATTTTGTCACCTTTTAAACAATGACATAATCTCACCTTATAAATATTGTCACCTTTTAAACAATGACATAATCTCATTTTACAAACAATGATATATTGTCAATTTCTAGACTGTCTCCTTATAAACAATGACATACTGTCACCTGTCTCCTTTTAACTCCATTTTTGGTCTCCACCAACCCCCAATGAACATATCTGTCTCTTTAACAGTTTAACACTCCACTAAGGTCACTAGCTAGTTATAATGCTCTACAGCCACCCCAAACTCCCATTATGCCTGTCAATTTCATCAATACAAACATATTGATTAGGAAACTTATAGTATTTTAGTGAGTGACAATGAAACATTAAAATGTCTACAAAACAATGACAGCTCAGCCTAAATTTTATGTTCAGAATCATTGAATGCAAGACGTTTTAAAAGATCTTAAGAGATTAAAGTGAGTTTTCTAGTGTAACATCTTCAAACACACTCTCAGGGTCTCAGGGCCCTACTTAGAAAAGCTCCACCATCTGTGGGTTTATGTGATGGACTTAAAAACAGTAAGCAGGGCTCCACTGGGGTAAAGATCTGTAAAATAATGAGCTGTCAGACCATTAACACCATTGTGTGAAGGCTTCACGATAAAGCGATGTATTTGTCTGCATTTAAAGCGAGTAATATTTACAAACCAGAGGAGCAGAGTGTTCTCACACAAGGCAGAGTACAGCCAGAAAATTATCAACTGGTGCCCAGGCTTTCTGTTTGGCTCTTGCTGCGTTGATGGGCTCTGGTCCATATCCAGAGGACGACCTGCCCAGCATGACACTGGTTACTTTAGCTTTTTACACAGACTGTAACCCTGTCACTTTTAATGGCTGCTTCACAAGTGACGGACCGCTGTGTTTGTGTTTTGTCAAAATAAAGCTTTGTCTTTCTGTCTGTTGCCTCTAATGATCCATTTAAATGCCTCCCTACTTATATTAGAATCATAGATTGTAGTATTGTATTAGAAGTGGACATAGTCACTGTGATGTTACTTGTTGCTTTGTGGACTGCTGTTTTAAAGCCCTGAGCTTAGCATCTTGTCCGTAGCCATTTTGTTTTGTTTTTTTCTTGCAACCAAAAGTGACAGGAGAGGGTGGAGCTAAGTACAACCGAATGCTGAAAAAGATTTTTAGGGGACCAAAAAGGTTATAATTAACTTTCATGAACTTCAAGCATGTGCAGTGGTTAGCGCTGTTGCCTCACAGCAAGAGGGTCGCAGGTTCGATTCCAGCTTGGGGCTCTTCTGCTTGTGGGGCAGTTGCCCCTTAGGAATTGGGTTGGGGTTGGGGGGGGCCCGGGTTCAAATCCAACTTGTTTCTGGAGGGGTGCCAGTTTACCTCTTGGGCACTGCCGAGGTGCCCCTGAGCAAGGCACCAAACCCCCAACTGCTCTGGGTGCATGTTCTCAGCCCAGCCCCATCACTCTACATCTCTCCATTACATTATATGTACTGTGTGAACTGACTGTGTGAACAACAGCGTGGGTAAACTGAATTTCCCCACTGTGGGACTAATAAAGGAATATCTTTCTTTCTTTCTTTCTTTCTTTCCGGGTGGAGTTTGCATGTTCTCCCCTGCAAGCGTGGGTTTTCTCCGGGTACTCCAGTTTCCTCCCACAGTCCAAAGACATGCTGTTTAGGTTGATGACTCTAAATTGCCCGTAGGTGTGGATGTGAGCGTGAATGGTTTTCTGTCTATATGTTGTCTGTCTCTATGTGCTCTGTGATGGACTGGCGACCTGTCCAGGGTGAACCCCGCCTTCGCCCAATGCCAGCTGGGATTGGCTCCAGCCCCCCGCGACCCCTAACGGGAAAAGCGGTTGACGATGGATGGATGGATCGAACTTCAAGCACACTGTGAAAGGGTTTAAGTTGTCAGAAAAAAACACAGACAGCTCCCAGATTGGACAACACCAAGGTAGCCACGCTCTAAAGCATCCCCTGCTCTGTGGCCTATTTGAGTTTAAATGGGATCATAATTTACTAAATGAACGTCATGCTGTAAATTATTGATTGAGAAGAAACTCATGTTAACAATGTTTACTGAGGTAACAAACCAAGTGAGAAGTAGTAGTAGTAGTTTTCTCATAGACTTCTATAGAATCAGACTAATTTTTGCAATCAGAGGAGTCGCCCCTTGCTGGCTGTTAGAAAGAATGCAAGTTTAAGGTAGTTCCGCATTGGCTTCACTTTTAAGACTTGGAGGTTGCCCACTGATTATAATACATGAATTCACTATGAATCAGCACTTAATTTTAAGTGTACAAGTGACACAACTTAAATTTACAGGAATTTAGGTTTTCTGAGGTACAAATTCAGTGGTATATGTAATGTTAATGTAAACATTTTAAGGGGTTTTTTTTCGTTCCTTAATGAGATCTTAAATCAATATTTAGCATATTACAAATATAACAAAAAAAATGTGTACATTAAAGAGAAAGCAACTAAAAATCAGCACAATTTGTTACTTAAGAGTTATTATATTCAATTTGAAATTTTCCTAGTTTCAAATGGACAAATTAAAAGATTTTGTGGTATGATTTCAGAGGAATTAAAGGTGCTAAATACCGGATTGGGAGCATTTCTATTGCCTCTCAACAGCTCTGAATATGGTGACAGTGAGCCGAGTGGCTCACAGCTAATGGTGCTAACAGTACAAACAATAGCCAAAGTACTGCCAGAGATAGCAGTGTTTACCCGAGGGCACTACACTTCTGTGACAATGCCATCGGTAAGGACACCGTTATCAGCTCTAACTGCCATATGAGAGGAGTAGAGTGGCAGCCATGAGCAAGTCAGTGGTCAACAAAGCATGGAGAAGCTCAGACTACAACACACACAGGTAGAGCGACTTCAGTCTCTGCAAGTGGGCAACCTCCAGATCTCAAGAGTGAAGCCAATGTAGAAGTAGCTTAAACTTGCATTCTTTCTAATAGCCAGCAGGAGGCGACTCCTCTGGTTGCAGAAACTCTGATTGTTTTCAGTCTATGAGAAAATGAGCCCACTTCTCACTGGATTTATTACCACAGTTAACATTGTAAACATGAGTTTATGGTCTCAATTCCTAGTTCAAGTCTTCTTCAATACAGCATGATGTTCATTTAGTAAATTATGGTTCGATTTAGAAAATGCAAAAACTCAAGGCTTCAGTTCACAAACCAGTGGGAGAAGTCACAGTGACTACATGTACAGTCTGTTCTCTGCTCAGGTGGACATTACTCCCCTATTGCAAATAATTGTTTGCAGCTATATTATTGCTCTGGATACTGAATTTAGCACCTTTAAGGATAAATTAAAGGCATTTTAAGGGATTGTTGTTTCCCAGTGCGCTTTACTGTTGACTTGCAGGAAACTTGTGTTTTAAAAATCATTTTTAAAAAGTAAATGTGGAAACAAAAAGTACCTATATTGTGCATTTGAGAGCAATTTAGGGAGTGTAACCTACATGCAGACAGCTATTCAGCTGTTTAATAGCTCCTGTCTTTGTCCCTGGTGTAGTTTAGAAGCTCATTCACTCAAGATAAAACTGTGATGGGGGTGAGCTGTGAGAACTGATGTTACCCATGGGCTGCCTATATTGCTGTTATAATATATAATAAGGTTTTGTACATAACCATGTTCATAAAACACTGCAGCAATTGATGGATGCATCAAACTCCCTTTAGTTTCATAAAACACAATCCCTATCTGTCATCAGCTTGGCTCTGAGCACCAGCGGGCCGGTCTGAACCTTTGAACCCGGCACGTTAATGGGCTTGTGTACGTAACAGGAGTCTGACCTGGTTGTGCCAAGACAGCAGGAACACGGTCGCTCCCTCGCTCGCAGACTGTTACCTTCAGGTGAGAGTGTTCACACAGTTGGCACAGAGGCGAGCTCTCCATGCCCGCTTGCTTCCAGGAATCACACACAACATGCACGTAGTAGCGCCTTCTACAACCTGCATAAAAAAATCCACACACACAAGTTCAAACACACACAGATGAGAATTTAAACATGGGCGGACACGCAACTGCCCACCGCCTGCTGATTGCACGCCACACATACACAATCTCAGGCTCTGTCTGGCCTGAGGGCTGATCAAAACCACCATAGAAAAGCTGTCTTGGTTCCCAGAACATCTCTCTCTCTCCCTCCCCTGAGACTCCTGAACCATCATGCCCTGCCATCCTCCACATCTGAGGCAACCCAGAGATGAAACAGTAATTACTCACATATTGGGGTTACATGTCACATATCAAACAATATGGATTTGGCTAGTTGGGTGTGATCAGATATTGGCATCATAATAAAGCGCTCCTCTCTGCATCGAGTTGCTCAGCTCAGCTTCCCAAATACAATCCTGTTACCATAGTGAAAATATTCCAGTTTTAAGGTTTAATCATATTTCATCAAGCTATGTTTCTTTTACATTTCATGCTTTGTACATTTCCTGTATTCCCACTACCCAGTGAAGACTCCATGTTCATTTTTTTTTTTCGTCACAGGGAGGCCTCATCTCATCTTTTGCAAATATGCTCGCTATTTGAAGGAAGTATATTTTATTATCAACATCCAGTAATGGAACTAAAAGCACAGAGGTTCAGTCCAAGGTCATTTGGCTACCATCACCATGCAATTTCAGTTACGTCATAGTCTGTACACAGAGGACAATTTTCTCCCTTTTTTTGGATGGGAAGGAGATGCCAACAAATTTCATTCGCTGTGCACGTCAGACATGAAGACACATCATTGAACGTGAACATAGAAATCTTATAACTAATAACATGTTTGATCAGTTTACTCAGCAGGCAGTACATGTCAACACCCATTCAGCATATATTCTCAAGCAACACGTTCCCAACCCAGCTCGTCACATTTTGATGCTTTGTCAGTCCCCTTTGCATATCTTTATGGTTGCAGTAAACACCTAGTTAAAGGGATAATATGCAATATGTTTCCTAAAAAACAATGTATAGACTGACATAAACATAAACTCTCTCAATCATCACTTATGACCCGCTAAAAGTGTATGGTGGTGTCTGTAGAGACCCTGCCCTCCACCTGTGTTTTTCTTCTTATTTTGTTGTTTATGACGTTTCTGGGCTTAAGGAAAGAGCCTGTTGGTCCTACCCCCAGCCAGTAACAGCACTGTTACAGCACTGAGGTTGTCAAATACTGCTGCTTTGTCATGCTCCACGGTGTGTGATACCAAGGTACAAGCATTATGGTACATCGATGGGCATCAAACACCTCCTTTAGCACTGTCAGATACAAAGTATAACCGCCATGAAACAATTTGAAAACTAGGTTTTATTGCTCTGATTCACTGCTTTGTTTTCACCAATCCCGCTCCCTTTCTTCATTCACTCTACAGCTTGCTCAACCATTGATGCTCTCTCTCTCGTTGAGTCATGGAGGAGGGGACAACTTTGAATGCCATGTGTTTACAAACAGCAACTGACAACAGTTACATATTTTATCTTTAATATTGTGAGTTCAAGTAAAATGACTTGATTAGAATTAGTCAACAAACCACTTAGGTTAGGAAAGAACATCATGGTTTCGCTTCAAATTACATTTGTGATGATATCTTACAAATAGAAAAGTTGCATCTCTCTTTTTCATTCCAGTGTCCAGCAATATATGTCAATTTCTACTTGTTACATGCAGTCTTTTCAAAATAAACTTCCGTCATCATAGGTCACGATTCACGATTGTGTTAACTATACACAAACTGATTTCAAGGGGTATACACACATTATATTACATTACTTATGGTAAGTATAGCAACAAACAGTGGATGAGACTCCTAGTTTCAGGGGATCGTATGTAACCCACAGATATCCTATCCAAGACTTCCTTTCCTTTCCTTTTCTGTGTGCTGTTGATCATTTACAATTTCATTAGAAACTTGAGACGAGACTGGATTTGGAGTTAAGAGACAATGTGTACGACCAGATTGCAGTTTAGCTAACAACAATGCTCTTGAATCAATGCATAGCAAACAATTAGAATCTTATACATCAAACTCATTTAGTGACAAACATCATCACTCTCCTCTCCCCTATTTCAAAACTCACCATAATAAACTACACGCTTGTGTATTTATGGAATAGCAGCAGAGAGAAAGCAGGTGCACAAACACACAAATGTTATTGATCATGTGCAAATGCATTATGCATTAACACATGGCTTCGCCAGGTGTACAGTACATACCAAAGTTTATTTAAAAAGGACTCAATTTATGTTGGGGGGTACTTCTTGCTGAAAAATACAGCCTCTTGTAGACTTCCTGTATGATGTCCAGTCAAAATAGCCTCAGGTAAAATTATTCAAACTGACAGCCTTGAAATTGTTGGCAAAGTTCTGCATGCATTTCCTCTCACACTTAACGCTGGTGAACCATCTGTTCAAATTGCACTTGAAAGCAGCATTCGCCCCCGACTGAGATCAGACCAAATCCAAACTTTACTCTACGTATGATCTCTCGCTGAAATGCTTGAGCATGTTAACACCAGAAATGATGTGTCATGCGTTGGACATTTTTGGTGTGGCCCTGTGCAGTTGGCAGAGTTCATCCTGTTAACAAATACTTTGTGAACCTCTTCAAAAAATCTGCAATTTATGAACAGATTTTCTTCATCAAACCTTTATTGTCCTATTTACATGGTGAGATTAAGATTGGGGGATGTTTCTGTTCACACTTAAATTCTACAGCAAATATACTTTAAATAGTTTTCCCTAATTATCACACGGTATAAAGCACAAACAGCAATATTTGTAAAGGTCCAGTGTGTAGGAGTTTGGGGGATTTATTTGCAGAAACTGAATATAATATTCATTACTAGATTTTCATTAGCATATAATCACCTGAAACTGTTTCCCTTAGCTTAGAATGAGCTCTTCATATCTACATAGGAAGCGGGTCTTCTTCACCGAGTCCGCCATGTTGCTTTGCTGGGTTTCTATGGTAGCCCAGACCAGACAAACCAAACACTGGTTCTAGCAAGGGCCATTTGGATTTTTTTACATTACCTGAAGGCCACCATAGTTCTCCGACACGCTTGTGAAACTGCAGAGACGTGAGCCGCAGAGTACAAAACCGTGGTACCGCCAGCCATCGTCTGACGTCCGAGGCGAACAGCGTCATTGCGGTTTTGCACTCGCCGGCTTACCACAGTCAAAGATACTCTGTAACAAAGATCACGCATTTCAAGCTCCATAAATGGTTTGAAATGGTATAGACGTCCTGTCTCCTGGCACGGTCAACGTCGAGTGGATAAATGAAAGCCAACTGGATTATATTTGCATAATGTGTTTATATCATCTTTGCCTACATTACATACTTATACAACTAACAGATATATTTAGCAAAAACAGAAATTAGTGTTTGTTTCCCATGTGAAACTAAAAGTGACTTATTTTAACACATCAGTTGCTTGTCACATAACTCGTCAGTATTGCCAGTCAGTCCCTAGTCAGTGAAGCCTAAACCTAACTCCCTGTGAAAACATGAGTTTATTTTGAAAGGACACAATTACACATTACAAGAGGGATACTCTGTGCGTCGGCCTCTGATGCTAAGGGCACTGACCAAATGGTGGTTTTTGAAGAGTTGGGAGTGAGAATGTGTTGGCAGCTCCCTAAAGGGACGGACAGTGGTGAAACCCATGTAACACAGATACAGGAAACTGTGTACTTTCTGAACTGTCTCTGGCGCAGTTTTGGAAAATGAGGACTTAGCGGCGGGGTACTCAGTTCGCTGCAATCTGTAACCACAACACTAGATGTTACCAAATCCTGCACACTGTACCTAAATAAATAAGGTTACATGTGGAACATCCTCGATGATCTGAACTCAGAGCAGTGACAAGGACATTTGCAAACACTCAACTGGTTTGTTGCTTTGAGCCTGTTGAGAGATGAATTTCACAAAGGCTATATGTCACTGACCCCATCTGGAATGAGGTCAGAGTGCAGCCACATTTCCACTCAGGCCTCAGCGTGATCATGAGTTTGGAAGAGCAAACCAACAGT
Organism: Pterois miles; assembly: GCA_947000775.1. Taxonomy (NCBI): domain Eukaryota; kingdom Metazoa; phylum Chordata; class Actinopteri; order Perciformes; family Scorpaenidae; genus Pterois; species Pterois miles. The sequence goes on along the minus strand of CAMQGK010000634.1, from coordinate 25,002,790 downwards.
TGTTCTTTTCTCCTCCTGAGTACTTGAGTTTACTTTGTGTAGCAAACAATGCACTTTAAACCATTTTAAAAATCAACTGTCCTTGAACTGGCTAGAGGTATCAATCTTCTCATCTAACTTTTGGTAAGAAGGCAAATTCGTGGATCTCCCAAAATACCTCTTTAGCATACACAGAAATACACGTAAAAATACCTCTCACGAGAGAGGAAATAGTGTAAAAAAAAAAAAAAAAAAAAATGAAGTGGCCTGTTTACTTACATTTTTTTTAATTCATTTTCCCCCACATCCAGCTGCATTTGACAGTAAGTGGGCTGTATGGACAGGGGTAAAAATAGCAGCACTTTCAGCTGAACTCTTAATGGTCAGACCTGTAGCTAAAACTGAAAACAGATGCCTAAATGTGTTCCTTTCGCTGCTTCTTTTCACATAAGCTCCTGACAGCGTGCTCTTAGAGATAATCATAGTCTGAGATCAGATGGCGAGGTGTTAATGTTCCACCGCACTGTTTGGTGTAAAAATTGAGGAAAGCTTTAAGAGGCAGCGATGGTGAAGGGGCCCCTGCTGGGGAAGATAGGATGAGATTAGTGGTTCCTAATGAATGCATTACCAAACCAGCAAATTAGAATAATGTCACTTTCAACTTAAAATCATGTTGTTTTTCTTTCTTTTCATTTTCCCACTCTTAAATCTCTTTTTGATGAATCCTAATTACAATTTCTTGGGGTTATAAAGTCATAAAATTAAATCAAAACTTTGAAATAGATTTATTGGGTTTCTCCCCACCATTACTCCTCCGCCCCTTCAGTTTGCTTTGTTCTACTGAAGTGCTTGCCTTTGCAAAATTGCAGTTTTTACTTAACACAACGCTTAATTGCAGGCACATGCTCGAGTGGTCACTGTGCCCATCAGAGGCAAAACGAGCCACAACAGCGCAGCATAGATTATTCTGGAATCAGCATCCATGATGCCAGGCTCCCACTCTAAGCCCCCCGATTGCAAACCAGAGCCGAGTCCATCTCATGGGCACCGGCACCAGATGGCAGAGCCAGTAACAGAGCTGGGAGGAAAACAATGGCGAACAGGAGTGAGGAATAGAGAGAGGAAATGAGGAAAAAAAAGTCAGATTGGGAAAAAAGAGAGAATGGAAAGTGCTTGGGTTCGGTCTGATCATTAGATTTCTAAACTCAGACGGATTTGCATAGCCTAGGGTTGGCTGTGGCCCACTTTCCCCTCGCTGTCTTTCTGAAAGACTGCCAGTGCATTCCATTATTTGTGTCAAGGCGGGTTCTGTGATGAAGAAAATAACAGTGCTGGCACATAGTCAGAGTTTACGGTCTCTCCCCTCCCCTCGCCTTCCCCTCCTGGTGCTCACTGTGGCTGGCTGATTCCTGAATGCAACCCAGATATCTGCAGAGGAGGGAGGGAGGGAGAGAGAAGCAGAAAACCAGAAATACAGCGGGTGAAAGAAAGTGTAAGCGAGATGAAGAGAGGGAATGTGTTAGAGAATGAAAGAGATAAAGAGATCAGTGAAGGACACACACTTTCTACAGGCAGAGCTTGAGGCCTGGCTCGCTCTGAAGACTGAGGAAACCAGCTGGAGACCAGCTCCCACTGCTTAGATGGCTGTGAGACATTACCTTGTTATGTAGCTCTGTGCTAACGGAATAGCAAGGACACAGAGACATACCGGTGATGCTGGCTGAGGAAGAAAGGTGGACTGCAGAGAGAGGTTGACGTTCCACACAGCAATGACTTAAACAGATTTTATATATCAAGATCATGATTGTATGATCATACTAGTTTTAATAAAAACAGAATTTGAGTATCTGTGTGCAGCTTGTTCTCACACACTGTTTGCAGCTATACTATATATGAAAGGTTAATGCACTGTAATTTGTGCGCTACCCACGAAATATCATGTAATGGCGAACCAGTCATTAAGTATGCGACAAACGCGGCGTAGGCAGGAGGTCGGGGTGGACGAGTGGGTCAAAAGCCAGAAACTTCCAGAGTTATTCCAAACCAAACCACAATCTTTTCCTAAACCCGACAAACTAGTTTTGTTGCCTTGTAAAACTTTTCCTCCTGTATATTCACATTAAGTATACTTTAATACTTGGAGCACACTTTAAGTACAACAATAATACTGTGATTGCAATCCAGCAGTGTACTTACAAGTTCACTTTACATGTACTTTATGTTCAAAATAACACAGGGAAGCAGTGCACTAGTGTTCAGTCCACTCAATGTATACTTTGAGGTGCACTTCAGATATGTACTAACAGTAGACCACTTTAGCCCAAACAAATATTAAACTAGTCAGCTTACACGTGTACCAATATTTTACCCAACAGTATATTTACACAGTATATATATCCACAGAAGTATACTTAATGGCGTTTACTTGGGCTTCACCTGAAATCGTACTATACTACTATACTATGCACTACATACCCACTATGTCTGCTATAGTTCATAGTATGTATCTTTTCGGACGGACTGAGCAGTAATTTAGGTTGTCACTTCCTGAGAGCCTCTGGTTTCAAGTTGGAAACATGTAACCACGGTAACCCGTGCCAACCTCATGTGACCAAAACGTTGTTTTGTGAGAATTAGTCTGAATTATAAAATATATTTCACGCCTAGCAAAGTGAAATCTTACACTTGAATACTTACACTTGAAGTGAAGCGTTACTGATGTTACAGAGCTGTCTGTCAACATCTGTTATGAACGTTGCCGTCACTACCGCATTGTATTGTGGGATATTTATGCCACTTTAGTGTCCAGCATTGCATACTGTTATTTACTGTATAACATGCAATTAGCATACTACTGGTTTCATACTAAGGTTTCAGACATACTAAATCTCTTCACGTGCTGTTTTAACGTACTAAATAGCATGTTAGTGTGGAATTTCAGACACAACGAAGGGGTTTATTATTTTTTTCTAAGGGTATCCATCTGTGTTTGTGTCATTTTTTGTTCTTATAGCCATCATTTTAATATGTATGATATCTTATTTACTGCAAGCAAAATCCCCTCCTCAGCATCATCTCTAATACTCTGTGTATCTCCGTGGCTGTATTCCTCACAGGACGCTCATGCAGCATGAGCGTATTGTTATTCATGGCCAAGGTGTTTTCACTGTCTCTGCATATTTTTAGGGATTTGAATAACCATTCCCCTGTGGCTCTGAATCTGCTGACCTAATGAGCCAGCCTGACTGATTGACACAGGAGACCATCACAGGAGCCATTCATCATCTCCTGTGAATAAACGTTGGATATTCCATCCTCCCGATGTATGCTTGATAATAGATCATTTTAATCCCTTTAAAAAAGAAAAAAAAATCCTATACAGCTGCCAACATGTGCCTGACAATGCCTGATCACAGTCCCTCGTCTTCAATCCACATGGGAAGGGTGTGGAGGCTGCCAAGAATTTAGAAAATATGAAATGATGATTGCTTTTTAGGTTCACAAAAGAGCTCATTCTACTATAAAATTGCTGGTGGCAATACAAATTGAAGTAGGAAAAAAGTGTTTTCTCTTTCAAAAAAAGTGACTTCAGTTGACAAGTTTGAGAAGGCGTCTTTAGGAGAGCGATGAAATGCAGCACATGAATGACAATGTTGGGAGTGAAACGCACTGGATGCTTTTTTAATTGTTTTCGTCACTTTTGTATTCAGAGGCGCACATCTAGCTGTCACTTAACAAGGATCTTGCTGGAAATCGCTGCTGTTCTGGCTTTTCCTCTAAGAGGTTGGATAGACCCAGACTTCCTAAATCTGGCATTATCCTGTCAAAAGGAAGATTAGTGGATAATGTGCATAAGCCTTGGCCTGTTTTCTTTTAAGATTTTTGCCTATGTTAAATGCAAAACAAACCTAGAATTAGTTATTGGAAAATGGGTCTATCAAAGGTGAGAGGGAATATAGTGCCACAAGCCATTAAAAAAATCTGACCATACTAAAGTACCTTTTCAGGATTCAAGAGCAAGTACAAGGTCAACCAAGCCTGTTCCATATATAACACTACCCAAATGAAGGAATCTGTCCTTTAATTTAACTCATACTCATACATGTGTTAGAAGGTCAGGTTTTATGGCTGTTTTGTTGTTGAAAAGAATGGTTCAACATTTTGACAAACACATCTATTAATTTTCTTGCAGAGAGTTAGATGAGAAGATCGATACCACTCTCATGGTCCTGTGTTAAATATGAAGCTGCAGCCAGAAGGGAGTTAGCTTAGCTTAGCATAAAGACTGGAAACAGGTGGAAACAGCTGGTTTGGTCAATGAAAAAAAAAATCTGACAACCAGCATGAGAGATAACATGTTAATTACTGAGATTTAAAAGAGTTGGTATGCAGATTTTGTTACCCTTGTACATAGCCAGGCTAGTTTTTTAGTTTTTTTCTTAATGGTAAGCTAATTAGCTGCTTACCGTAGCAAATAAGTATAGAAGCAAAGAGGCGAAACTATTTTTGTGACAAAAGCCACTAGATGCTGCTGCAGTAGCACTTTTGCCATTTTGGACTGACACCAATGAGTCCATAGCCATGGATGTATAAGGAGACGTCTGTAAATCAGAGGATATTTTTTTTTTTTTTAGTTAAATCAACTTCGAACAATTTCTCTCTCTTTAACTCTAACTCTCAGTTAAATCATTATGTCCTAAAAGTTGTAAAAGTAATTAATAGCCGAATCCAGAGTCAGGGTGAACGTGCATCAGACCCACAAGACTGCACCACCCTGCACGCTCAAATGACAAATTTGGTTCTGCTAGCTTCCTGCTAGCTGTAATAATGGATATATTGGCTGTAAGTCATCACTTTTATTATCTTATAATCCACCCATGGGTTGTATGCTGTAAGCCTGTACCGTGGTAGATGCATTAAGGTCTCCGTTCCCAAACAACCGGCTATCGGCCAGTAGCTAGCAGTGCTAGTTGTCAGTGGTCTATTGGACATCAATCTTGGAAGTCCTCGAATTGAAAAAGTTTGAGATTGGTCTCAAAATCTGTGTGCTGGATTTGTCTAACTTCCATTTATGTCTATCGCTCACTTTAAGCTCCTCTGGGAAGCAGCTGAGCAAAAATAGTTTAATAAGTAAATAAGTAAATAGTTATAATAGTATGCAAATCTATAATATTCTTATTGTTCAATACGGGCCATTTCAGTAGACACATTAAAATTATGACAATAGAACAGAAATAGTATTGCTTTAATTTTGCATGGCACTTTCGTAAGCAGTCGTTTTACCCACATCTGGTGGTCACTTTCAGTTAAAAATAGGCGGGGAGGCGTAGATCTGCTGCTGGGCGCTGACATTGCAATTTACATGAACGCTTTCATTTCTTGGTAATATATGTTCTTTGCTGTAGCTTTGCATTTAACTTACAGACAGGAGAGTGGTATCAATCTTCTCATCTAATGCTTGGCAAGAAGGCGAATAAGCTTATTTCCCAAAATGTCAAACTTGTCCTGTAAAGAAAAATGTGTCCGTGTTTAACTGTGTGCCGACCATTCTGTTGTATCCAAGCAAAAGTAAGCGGTGCGTGTCCTTTTAAGCCGACGTTTTAGAGGGAAGTGGATGCATATTTTGAGTGTGGTAATCAGCTGTAAAAGGGCCTGAGTTGATTGGCGTACTGCATTTCTGATTTTGCTTAACTGTTTGGTGCAGAGTCGGGGGATTGTAGAAATTACATATAATAGTTGTTTGATGAAGAGGGCATCAATAGTCCTCTTCACCTCCGCCTTCACACCAGCATCCCCCCTTGTATTTATTTACTGGCCTAATGCAGGCTCTTATAGACAAGTGTCTGTCATTTGTCAGCAGGAAAATTGTGGTTTAAGGAACAAGCATTTATACTGAGCCCTGGCCTGTTTACTGTATCTATTTAGCATTTGTATGGCGGTTGTAGAGGAGATTTCTGAAACATTTATGCACACCGTCGGTTGTCTATATCTAAATGCTGAGGGTGAGTTGAGCACACGGTTATTTTAGAAACTGCTTAGACTGGAAAACATACAGTAGCCTTGCCCTTTATATCGCTGGCAATTCAATCCTGAAGTCCCTTAGGGAGGCGCACACCCATTTAAAAGCCGTTAAATGATGATTGATGAGGCATCCTCACAATGAGCGCGCCCCCTTCCGCTGCTTTGGAAACAATCTGTTATCCCCAAAACACCAAAAGCTAGGCCACTTTGTTGTATTAGGCCCCCTAATTTTCTTGCATCGAGGGAATGGGAGCCATTAGCCATTTAAGTGACAGCAGAGAGCTTCGGAGGGCAAGTTGTCCAGAGATGGAAAGTCCTCATTCTAACTGGAGGTCAGAGGGCTGCTAGTTTGTTGTACCCCTCAGGGGGGCTCACACACTCACATGCTCCCTGTTAAAGATAGCTCTGGAGAACATATGGTCTGGAGGAAATATCAGGGGAAAGGAAATAGCAATTGAACAAGTAGGGTCATGTTGTTTACTTTTCAGTTCACTGAGTCTATTACAGAAAGTGTGTGCAGCATCATTATAAACTATTAGTCAGGATGATATCTAATTTGTCTCGTTTTTTTTTTTTTTTTTTTTTGAGATGTAGGGCATTTTATGCATAATTGTGTGTGCATGTAGCTTTGCATCAAATAATCTGTAAGCATGCAGTAAAACGTGAGCTTTGTAATCTGTACTTCTCCCCATCCACATATCATCTAGACAATGCCTCCTGAAAATCGCTTCATTGAGGACAAGGTTCAAAGGGATCGCAGTATTGATTATGTAGAGATCATGTGCTGCCCATTATGTACTATTTCTGTTCATGGTACATACCTTTAACCTACTAGTAGAGTGAAGAACCCAGACACAGATAATGTTTTTGACCCTGCAGTTCGCTAATGTCTAAATGGGTATACACAATTAAAAGAGCTAATGCCTTTCATTCTCTTGTGCAATCAAATAGTGATTAAAATAACTGTAATTAAAATAACTAACGCCTAAAATGTATTTAATTCTCCTTTGCAAGTTATAAAAAACAAATAAACAATCAATATCTTCAATTCTCTCATGCTAATAGTTACAACAGTAAAAACAATGTCTAAATTGTTAAAAAAAAAAAAAAGAGTTAAAACGGCTCTACATGGTCCACAGTAGCACTGTTACCTCACAGCAAGAAGTCTGCAGGATTGAATCTGGCTGGGGGCCCTTCTGTGTGGAGTCTGCATGTTTTCTAGTGGGGGTTTTCTCCAGGTACTCCAGTTTCCACAGACACAGTCCAAAGACATGGAGGTTAGGTTAACTGTTGATTTTAAATTGCTTGTAGGTGTGAAAGATTGTCTCTATGTGTCTAGGTGTACCCCACCTTCGACCAGTCAGCTGGGATTGGCTTAAATAGAAATAATAGAAACATAGTTAAATATATCCAATGTGTTTATTTATCTAATACCAACTAATGGTTAAACCACTTAAAAATGCTATCTAAATTGTAAAAAAAAAAAAAAAAAACAAAAGGTAAAATTGCTCATTTTTCTTTGACTTTTGTGTATCAAACCATGTAGTTAAAACAGCTAATGCAAAAATGTTTAAAATACTTAAAACAGCTAAAATCTAGGTTAAAATCTGTTAATCTATTTCATTCTGTTATGCTATCAAATAGCTTCCACTTACATGTTTTCTTCGAAAAATATCTGCTTTTCAGTAATGCTTTCAAAGTGGCCACAAATGGAGGAAAATAAAATGAGCACTTTGGTTCCGTATGTCTGTTTTTGTTGATGCAACCTTGAAAAGGAAATCGCTTGAGTTCGATTTGTGCAGAGACACAAACAACGTGAGAGGTAACCACGTCTTTTCATTCAGCCCTGATGTTCTGGGCACAGAGCATGAATTCACTATACATGGGGCCCAAGCCACTGCATTCATACTTCCACAAATCATAGAAATTACCTTGTTTCAGAAATTGCAGGACTTTAGAAAGTGTGTATGCTTCTTTGTCTGTACATGCCATGAACCGATTTTTATACAGTGATGAACTTGTTTTTCAGTCTTTTCTCCATTCATGAGTAAATGAAACGCAAAAACTGTTCTGACAGTCATGATATTTACACCACAAACCTCGTCTTGTGTCAATATAACATTTCAAATTGAGCTGAGTTGTTAAGTTGAGCATAAAGTAAAAATATAAGGAATGTGAATCATCGATTGAGACAAGTGCAGACTTGACAGGCTGAAGAACATAACCTGCAAATAGGAGATGAAATCAACAATGGAGATAAATTGTGATTTGTGACACAGTCTGGAGGCAAATTGATTGTCAGGTTGGTATTTTCATCCCCCCCTTCTGTCGTAATAAATTTCCCACTCCGGACGGGTATTGACGCCCCTCAGCAGAGGTATACAGTATGTGATAATAAGCGAGAGAAATAGAAATAACGCCAAAGAGACGGTGAAAGATAGACAGAGAATACAGAAGCAGAAAGAGAAAGATTTTCACAGGGAGGAATAATTACCAGAAGGGAGACAAAGACAGATAGAAAACAGAAAAAGAGAGAGAAGAGAAAATGTTCCCGTACCCAACAGAAAAAGTATTGACTTCAGCAGCGTGAAAACTTAAACCCTTTAAAGGATTTTTTTTCATCAATGCAACAAACACAAAATGGCCTGACTTATCAGACAAGAGCCCACTGAGCCCTTTGCCCTCACATTACAGATTTCCCACTGAGAGCAAACGGGAAAACTCGATCCTTTGTTTCTGCTCTCTCCGGGTCTACAAATCTTTTTCTGATTACTGGATGTGTGTGGGGACTCCAGCATTATTGGGATATTGTATTTCCCTTTACCAGAGTTTTTGCATGCATTCAATCAAACATAGACACAACAAAAGACAGTAGGGAGTTGGGCAATGATTCAAGAAAGAAATGAGAAAAAGTACACACTGTGCTCAGAAGCGTACACATTAGGTTTCTGCTTGAAATTGAAGACTATTCTGACACTCAGACCAATCATTCGAAGAAGCTGGGAGCTAAGGATGTAATATTACACAGAATTTCTCATATAATATCTTTCAAAAAGTTATTCCTCATTTTCTCAGCATTTTCCTATGACTGTCCATCAACAGGTGTCAATTTCTGTTCATTACATACATAAACTTAGGTAACAAAACCGCTTGGTTACAATTACACAATAAAACTACTTACGTTTAGGAAAATATTGACTGGCTTAGGTTTAGGCAATAAAACTACTTAGGTTTAGGAAAAGCTTGACTTGGTTAGTATTAGGCAACAAAACTACTTGGGATTAGGAAAAGACTGACTTAGTTGGTTTAGCCAACAAAACTACTTAGGTTTAAGAAAAGATTGTGGTTTGAGTTAAACTAATTCCAGAAGTGATGTAACTACGGCAGTTATGTGACAAACAAATTAACACTGACTTCTGTTTTTTGTCGCCTGGGTGAAAGACAGTTTTTGTTTTATGACCCACTCGTCCACCCCGACCTCCTCCCTACCAAGCCCCCAGGAAGTGGGTCAGGCAAATTTTGCGTAGTGGCTAAATGGTGGTACTACACATTCTGTGTCCACCACATGATGCCATTGGGCCCCTTTAAACTTACATTGGAAAGAGACATCTGTAAATCAGAGGATAATTCAACTGAGGTAAATCGATTTCCTACTTTAACACTTGTATAGCCATTATTTAAATTAGTAGGTCCCAAAAGTTGTAAAATGCCCTAAAAGCCGAATCCAGAGTTATTTTCCTTCCTCCCTCCATGTGAATGAGACCCAGGCTACATCCCTAGTCTCCTAATTGCCTTCCATGTTTCCCTCAGTTGTGTGGTTTCCTTGCATCTTAGTCCCTATTGCATGCATGGAGAGATGCAAGGAAACATGCAAGGACAGACCAAATGAGGAAATATGGTTTTAGAGACATGAGACGTCCTTTCCTCTGAAGCGTCACATGAAGCAACGGCTGTTTCTGGATCAGCGGTCAGCACCTTTAACAGCTGAAGAGACTTTTGATGGAGTTTTTTCTAGCTGATGAATTATTGAAGACACACGATGCACCTCGAAGTTCTCTTTATACATCAGTAGCTGCATATCGTATCATGCCCTTTATGGCTTATATTAAATGCATTGAATTTTCAAAATAAAAAAAAAAAAAATTTATTTTTTATTTTTCCTTTTTTTTTTCAATTTTTTTTTTTTTTTTTTGTTTTCTTTTTTTATTTTGATGCTTCTTGTTGCTAATTTGTAATTGCCTATATACCATTGAGATTGTTTCTACAATAAAAAAATAAAAAATGCAATGCTCTCATGCAGTCAGCCACTATAACTTTACCTAATATTAGTTTAGGTTCTTTATACTGTAAATTTAAATCTTGACTTTTTAAAATCCACATCTACCTTTGACCCCCATTTAAAACTGCAATACCTTGTCTTCCTGTTACTTGGCTACACGGGCCATGCAGCATGAACAATCACCCCAGGCATGTTGAAGCGGCTAATTTGAATTGCTTTCCTTGAGACCCCCCCCCGCCTTGTCTTCCTGTTACTTGGTTTGTGCGGCTGCTTTCCTTAAAGTTCTAATAGTTTCGAATTTTCAGTTGTTTTTTTGCTCTATTTTACTTTTGACTTTTCAACTTAATTTTAGTTTAGTTTCAGTTAGTTTTCAGAGTGTGTTTGCTAGTCACTGCTTCATCTATCCGATCTGAAAACCCTTCTGGCTTTGTCTTGCTGCATCATACAACATTGTACTTACACAATTTTCCACTCATGTGCCCACCTACACTGCCGAACTCCACATGCCACTGTTTCAGTTTTCCCCTTATGCTCCCTAAAATCATAAATTATTTGTTATTTGGCTTCATTCTGTGCATTGCCTTCTTTTGCCATGGCTGTGCAGCCTGGTTTGTGACAACCATCCAGCAGACACATAATCAACATTAGCATTTATTTGGAGTGTTTCTGGCCACCTGGCAAGTCCAACATTTACTCTCCTTTTAGCTCTGTGGGGAAATATCCAACATTTTAGCTGCTAAATGCACCACTTTGTTCACCAGCTAGTTGCCAGTCGATTAGACTGTTGTCAGGCTTTTATATAGGCATTATCGGTTGCTATAAGCACCATAGATTTGGGTCAATAGGGACCTACTACTCCCAGAAGTAGGTTTAATCATCTATTGACATGCTAGATCACTGAAAGAAGGTATAAAAGAATACAACAGTAACCTCTAGGGACTGTAGTAACTATGATAGGAGCAGAAGCGGCAGTCAAGTGCTGCAGTATAGACTGTGTGAAACTCCATATGGGGTGGAGATCAGGGTGAGGGCGATGGATAATGATACCAAACACAGGGCTATCACACTGGAGGCCAGTATTCACAATGTGTGTGAAACCATAGACTGCATATAAGACGTGAACATAGTCACAGTGTCATCACCGATCTGTTGGTGCACTGATTTTTTGAAGTCTTGAGTTTGCTGTTTTGGCCATCGCCATCCTGGTGTTTGCAACCAGAAGTAACACACCCACACAAGTGGGTGGAGCTTAGTACAAATCAAAGCTGAAAAAGTCAAGACAAGTGACCAGAAAGGTTAGAATTAACTTTCATGAACTGAAAACACACTGATAAAGGGTTAAAGCTCTAAGATGAAATCACAAACAACACCCAGACTGCACAACACCGTGTCAGTCACAAGGTAGCCACGCTCTAAAGCATCCCCTGCTTTATGGTCTATTTGACTCTAAATGGGACCATAATTTACTAAATGAACATCACGCTGTATTGAAGACTTGAAACTAGTGATTGAGACCATAAACTCATGTTTACAGTGTTTGCTGAGGTAATAAACCAAGTGAGATGTAGGCTCATTTTCTCATAGACTTCTATACAGTCAGACTTCTTTTTACAACCAGAGGAGTCGCCCCCTGCTGGCTGTTAGAAATAATGCAAGTTTAAGACATTTCCTTATCAGCTTCACTTTTCAGATCCCAGATTTGCCCACTGTGTGAAACCAGCAACATGTCATTTGAAACATGAAACTTGAAACTTTTGAAACATGGTTATTTTAAGCCAAAACATGTTTTTCCCTAAACTTAACCTGTTTTGTTTTTTTTTTTGCTAAACCAATAGAAGTTGTAGTTTTGTTGCCTAAACCTAAAGAAGGATCTTAGTTTGTACTATAAACGTACTGTTGTACGTGTTGTGCATGTAGCTTTTAAGTTTTACTTTCACTTTTAAAACACAGTAGGCATAATAGGCCCCTAATGACCCACATCTATAGTGCTTATAGCAACTGATAATATCTCTTTAATGGCCAGTCGAACTGACTGCTGTTGATCACTGTGTCATTCTGAGGTTTGCTGCTTGGCAGGAAGTGTACGGTTGGTTTGCAGAGCTAAAAGTGGCTGCCTGCTGCGACCACAAAGGAGACTCTGAGAGCAAACCAGAATAATAAATTTGTAGTGGCAAAAAACAAAACACTGAGCTGAAAGACGTTACAATGCTAACAGCTGCAGAGTCGGGTGATCTCTCACTTTGGGTGAAACCTTCCACATTCTAGTTATGTAATCCATCGTTCATTCAACATATTTTACATTTAAGATTCAATTCTGTTTAACTTCTAATCCAAGATGAAAGCTGTCGACCACACGTTAGTCCTTGTATCAATAAACAGTGAATCATTTCATGAATGAGAAATATATTCAGCTCAATAAGCCAGGTAGTGAGAGAAGTCAACAGCTTTGGATTTGGCCTGTAAAAGTGGAACTATCTGCTGGGTGCTGGCCGGGTGGTGAAGGAGGCAACGCTCACATACTCCACCACCTCCTGACCGTAAACCTCGCTGCTCGCTTTGCTCTGTTCTTCCACCACCTCTACCCTTCACTGTGCTCGATTCCCCCTCCTCTCCCTCACCTCCTGTGCCCTCTTACATCCTGAAATGAAGGCCTAACACTCCCCCCTCATCCTCGTGCAGCTTACATGTGGCTATTCCTTGGCCTGAAGTCCATCGAGACTCTGCCAGTCTGATCGTGTCAGATTAGCGACTCCTTCTCATTTGACTCCCTGTCTCCGATCCATCTGTCAGTATCCTTAGTGTCTTACTCTGTCTGTTTGCTTTGTTAAAACAGAATAGACTGCAAAGGAGAGAAGGAATCAAGGGGATAAGGGGCGAAGAGAATCAGCCCATTGTGAAGGGCTGACATGACGGCCATTATCGTCGCATGATGGCCAATTATAACCTCTTTTTCACCATTTGTGTTGGTGCAGTAGACAGGATTTCAAAGTGTAAGTGAAGTGCTGCCTCTTTAATGACAGTTTACAGTGAGTGTTTCTCTTTTTCACAAAGGCTTCCGCCACACAAAGCCAAAAGTGTCAATTTAGCACAGCAGCTTTCAGCCCAAGGCAGTTGGCCGCTACACGCTATAAAAGTTTCATTGTCATCGCTGAGCTGCCTCAATGACAGTTTAAAGTAAAAGTTGGAGAAAAAAGGAAGCAAAACCGGAGTAAAGTCATTTGACATCGCTGTAACAGTATGGTTTAGAAGTTATACGAGAAGCCGGTCTGATCAACAACAATTTTTAGATTTTTGTTTTGACAGTTGGAGTTTATTTTTAGGTTGAAATTCCATATAACGTTGCTAAAGTAAGCCTGGCAGCCAATCACATCTACTGTTTAATTCAAAGTGATTCAGAGAAGCTCCTCTCTGGACCAAAGTTAAGCTTCAGTACGTAAAATATTCCAGAGAGCACCGTGACCCTGAATCTTTCCACAGGGATATCTTGACATTTAAATACAAGATGTAATCAAGAGCAAAAACCATGCAACCTCCCACTGGTAACCCACTTTTACCTTTTGTGCACAGAAAGTGCTCTGCTCAGCTTTGATTCACAGAGAGAGCTGCAGACAGACGATGCTGACAGACTTAAAGGAACAGTGTGTAGCATTCAGGAGGATCTATTAACAGAAATGAAATATACAATTAATAAGTGTGTTTTCTTTAGTGTGTAATCACCTGAGAATAAGAATCGTTGTGTTTTTGTCACCTTAGAATGAGACTTTTGCATCTACATAGGGAGCAGGTGAAACAGACAAATCAAATACTGACAATAGAGAGGGATATTTACGTTTTTGCGTCAGCCACCTCCTTCGTGTTTAGCACACGGGAGAAGTTGCGGTTGGTTGCAGTCTGCAACCAGATGCTGCCAAATCCTACATACTGCAGCTTTAATAGCAGATTCATATTCTGTCACTAAGGGACTGTATGGAAATGAGTAGGATGGGAAGGGGGGCATTTTTCAAAAAAAGCAAGACCTCCCCAGCATTAATTATATTTTTGTTAGGCTCTCCCCTTTAGTTGCTGAGAAAAACCTGCACCTGCCTTGCCCAATATTTCATAACTATATATTAATGGAAACCATAAAAGTGAATCTGAGAGACTGTAATTTGTGACACAGTGGTGCTTCAAGCTAATTGGAAATGTTGGCATGCTAACATCTCCACAATGACAGCACTAACATGCTGATATCTGGCAAGTATAATATTTACCATGCTAACCATTGTAGTGAAAATGCTCAACTTCAGTAAACACTGAAATGAAGAGACTCGGAGAACCAGGGAGAAAGGTTACAGCCAACGGGATCAATTTATTCGTAGATCGTAGCATACAACAGTATACTAGCCTACATTACGAATCATTGGGAAACAACCCTCTTCCTTCAGACTTCAGGGCGTATTTATACTCATCATCTGTTCGTGTGTGTGTGTGTGTGTGTGTGTGTGTGTGTGTGTGTGTGTGTCTCCCAGGAATTCAATGTTCCCCTGATTTCCTGTTATGTTCCGAACAAGGGTCTTCTTGCGTAAAACTTCTTAAATCTGGCAATAGCAGTTATCTTTGGTTGCCAAACATAACTCACCCACTCCATGTTCGGTCACCATGACCGCAGTCGATGTCAAACTGATATCTTGGCCAGCTGCCTTCTCAACCTTGCCTAAACAACTCTATCTTTCACCTTTGCTATAAACTGATGCATAATCTGCCTCTACACCATCTTAGCTTAGCATGATAGCACGCTAACTATTAAGGCCTTGAGGCTCCAGGTGTGATGTATGCAGCTAGTTGCACTTCGGATTGCAGTTCAAACTAAGATTACTGAGATCTGCGTGTATAAACAATAAACCACATTTCATTTGAAAGCGAAGTATATTTTGTACAAAAGCCCCAACAGCTTATAATTTGAAACAAACAAAAAAGGGCTCTAGAAATACGCTGCTAGACTTATTTAGTGCAATCAAAAACTGTATATTATCACACTCCATGGGGCCCACCAGAGCTCCCTGCCCCATTTCCATAGACAAATATAATGACAACATTTATTACAAAGAATTTAATAAACTAAATATCTAATGGGGCAACAAAAATATAATTGACCATATTTTGAAATGAGGAATTTGGCTCCTACACTAATATTTAGTAGCACCAAAGTACACAAGCACAAAGTACAGCTAAGGCTGATGTGAATGTCAGTAGTTTTGCAGGTATTTAGCCATAAACCAAAGTATTTAACACACATTTTAATTTTGATCTGATGACGGCGCAAGCTGGGAACTGGCTGGCAATCGGCTGGGAGGGGAAATTCTAGGAGGCTGCATCTGTAGATGAAAAGTTATGACATCACTAAAGTATTACAATTCATGCTGAGGGAAATATGAAGGTCTGGTCTGTACTAACTTTAATGGCAATCAATCTAACAGTTATCAAACATCAAAACCCATGTCACCAAACAGGCAAACTTTACAGAACACATTTAACTCATCCTGCTTTGTTATGATGTGTAGATAGTCCACCATGTTGCTCTGCCATGTTTCTACAGTAGACCAGAACGGACAAACTAAGCACTGTGCAGCATTACTAGTTTTCCGATATGCTTGTGAAACTGCGTTTCCGTAGAGTGTATTCGCTTCTTAGTGAGGCATTACGGCGGTTTTGCACTGGGCGGCTCAACGTTATTGCAGTCTTGGAAAGGGGGAGGAGTAAGCAGAGGGGTATTCAGTTGGTTGCAATCTGCAACCACACCACTAGATGCCCCGAATTCTATGTACTGTACCTTTAATGAGGAAGATAAAGCCCTGAAACAGAGACGGTATTGCTGTGTGTATCCTCATAATCCATGTAAGAATGAAATGAAATATAAATTTAGTGAGAAAAAAAAGTTAAAAGGTCCTCCCCTGCTGTCTCAGAAATTATAACAAAAAGGAGAGCAATCATTTTCATGCAGTCCCTAATCTGACTACAGTTGAGTAGTGTGTGCAGGCATTGTGTATTTGTGTGAAGAGGGATGGGAGAAAATGAGGCATGCTGAGAGCCACCGTAATAGAGTCACTTTCTATCAGTCTGTGGAGGGAAATGCAAAATTGGAATCAATGACAAAACCTCCTAAAACATTTACAAATCCTCTTAATATTGCAAATCAAAATTCACATCAAATCACGAGGACTCTGTCTCTCTCTGTATTAATTGTGATTACAAGAGTGGAATCATATAATATCACAATTGCCTTTTTTCAGATTAATTGCCCTCCAGATGCATACTGCACACAGCCCAGCACTCAACTCAAGGACAGCCACCTGGCGTCGGCAGTGTGCTGTGAAGAGAGCTGCCTGCTCATCACTGTTTGATCCTGCAAGCGCCAGCAAACCGGTGTTTTATCAGGATGGCTAATTATAGGCAGCGAGAGGGCTGCGGGAGAACGCATCCTGCCTCCAGAGGAACGCGACGTGCCCACGCGTTCATTTGTACACACACACACACGCACACACATGCTGGGAGGCATGGGTTTGGCACGGCCGCTCGTGTGATTAGGGAGCACACGTGCATGCACACAGGGACCTCAGAGTTTCCTCTTAGGGCATCCATCTATTACGGGGACAGCAGAATGACACAGCTAACTGCTCTGCTGTGGTTGGTCAACAACAGAAACGGATCTCTGGCCCCAATTTGGGGCCCTTGAACTCTGTGGTCCTTGCTTGTATCCTCCCATAACCTCAGGTTCCTCTGTTGTGGGGAGATTTATTGAGGTTGGGTCTTGTTTGGGGAGGCAAA
Organism: Pterois miles; assembly: GCA_947000775.1. NCBI lineage: Eukaryota > Metazoa > Chordata > Actinopteri > Perciformes > Scorpaenidae > Pterois > Pterois miles. Next base: position 24,985,707 of record CAMQGK010000634.1, on the reverse strand, counting down.
CATCTTACTGGGCTTTGGTGGAAGTTGCTCTTGCGTGCAGAGGTTACCCAAGTTCACCTGGGGCTGAGTTCACTTGCTGTGTTATTTATTGGAAAAAACTCAGTCAAAAGAATAGCGCCTTAAGCTATGAGAATGATAATGACTGTTTTCAGTATTATTCATAATGATAAAGTTTTGGGGCAACAACTTGTTTACATAAATTAGAAAACTTTTGCTGGAGTTAACAGGTGAATAAAGCAATACATTTCTCATTATCACTAATTAATAACAGCCTAATTATTTGCTTTTTATCTAAAATGACAGAGAAGATTATAATTTTGTTGTTTTGCTGTAACAGGTATAGAGCTAGAGTGAAGTTGCAGATATCATATGAACTAAAATCTACTGGTGACAACCATGTCATACTAGCTTGTCAAGAAGGAGGCGAAATAATGCAACAAAACTGCAAAGGATGCAAGGAAAAACTGGCATGGCCATTTTCCTTGACCTCTGACCTCAGGGTATGTGAATGAAAATGGGTTCTATGGGTACTGACAAGTCTCATCTTCATGATAATAACATGCAGTTTTTGGGAAAATATTTTGGGAATATTTCTGCATACTGGGGTCCCTAAACCACCTTGAATTACATGAATTGGGTCTCACTGTAAAGCTGAGACTCTTGTGGATCTAATGAGCAATTATATTCATGTGTGATGATGTTAGTTCCCACAGTAGGCATTTCATTGTAGCGAGACCTCTCTAAAATGACCTGTGGTGACCTCTAGGATAATCACAGCCTCATGAAACTGTACAGCCACAAACTAGAGACCGAGGGTACATCGTAAGTCTCTTATTTGTTGTTTCCTCTCTCCTCGATCCTCGTTTGAACTGGAAATTGTTCTGGTGCACCATGTTGAAGAGCTCCAAAGCTCTTACTTCTGCTTGAAGGAGCGAGCAGCCTTCATGGGAGTCTTTTACCAAGAGACACACCCCTTGTTGGATATCAGTTACTGACTGGACGCTGCAGCCGATTGGACTGTTCTGATAAGTTTCATACCGGAGTGAGGACAGACAGCAAGTTAAATGTTTTGTTTGTCAGTTGCCTTCTGATTCACCATCTAGTTGAAATCTGTTAATTCTAAGGTCTGAACAAAAGCAGAAGGACCTGCAGTATCTCTCCTTCACACACTGAAGCAGCCTGACACTGATAGAGCTATTTAACACATGATAAATGGACCCAAAACAACTTTCTGCATTTCTTAGAATGATTTTTCTTCTCATGATCTGTTATTATCACATTAACTTTTATTAAGGATACAGTCAAAGTCAGAGAGAATAGGAGAGTCTGTTTTACATCATTTTCATTCAGTCACATGTGAGACTGATAATTCCTGAGCGGCGGGTTTGATATGAATGACATCATTTCAATTTTCCCTGAAACATTCAGCCAAATAAATGATTTCTAGTCTTCAAAAGACAGCATAATCATATTATGGGTTATTAAATAATGAATTCACAATAAGATAATCAATAAATAGGCTACCTATGCTACTAATGAATAAATGATAGAAATATATTGTGCCAATAAAAATGGTTCCTCAGCCTCTAAGCAGGGCTCAGTCCACAGTATAAATGCAGACTGCAGGTTTATTCGTGTGCAGGTGTTTGTTAACCAGGTAATATATATAGTATAGGGAGAAAACACTGCTGCTCTGCCACGGATAATAACTGTCTTTATTATTGTTAGATCAGTTCAGACACAAACACCTGTAAAAGCCAACTGACAGCTGTTCCAGCTGTGGTTTGCTGCTGCTGTCATCAGAAATGGCCGTCGCTTCATGTGACGCATCAGAGGAAATGACGTCTCGTGAATCTTGAAACATATTTCCTTGTTTACTGTCTCCTCACAGGGTTTCCTTGAATCTCTCCATGCCTCCCTGGAGGGAGGGACTAAGACGCAAGGAAAAGACGCAAGTGAGGGAAACATAGATGCAATTAAGAGATTTGCAAAGCACCCCTAGAGCATTCAGAGGATGTATGGTTTTCCTAGATATACTGATAGTAAGGGGGTTTCTGAGCCGTTTCCAGAACAGAAGTGCTCACTATTTAATCGCCAAAAAATGCAATTCTTGCAGAAATCTCCAGAAGTTTTGATACCAGATCACAGCATGGCTTTTTCTATGATGTTCCTCAAGGTCTTGGTGTCTTAATGTGGTATTTTGAAGGGATTATTGATCATTTTTATCAATTCTAGAGTGGTAAAAATGGTTCAATTTAGCAGCAAATCTGTGTGGTATCAACCCAAAGATTGCTGCAACAACTTATGAGACATAGAGCATGGGGATAGCATATATTATATATCATATCATATACTTCTATCAAAATGTTCTAAATCATGATGCAATTTATTTGAAATAATTAAATGATTATTTAATTCATGTTTATTTCTGATTTATGACTAGAAGCTGAGCTGCATCTCAAATGAATCTTCAGGTTCCCAGCTTTCAGATGATGTACACCACTTCTATGTGAAATCTACTGTTGACCTGTTGTCTCCCCCTCAAGACCCCCCGTGCCCCCCTAAAAAAAGACAAAAACAGGTCTACTGTGGGTCTCAGAGGGTTAAACAAATCAGCACAGCTGAAAGAACAAATGTTTCAGTTTCCGGACCAAATGTGAAATGTGAAAGCGAGGCTGTGTTGTCACTGGAGTCCAACAAACAAAATCCTTGGCGTAATTACAGAGATTTGGCAGCTGAATTATCAACTCCAAACTCTGAGCATCAGTTCATCCAAACAGAAAAAGTGTGTCGGCATTCAAGCCATCCCGTCTTTTCAGTTTCCTCTTTTATTTGCCAATCACTCAGCACAGGTTCGTGTGTAATAAGTTAAGTTGAAATGTTAATTATCTTCCCATTTTGTGTGCGCATTGTTCTGCTTTCTGTTCACACACACTTATCAAGGATGTCAGCAGATGACGTTCCAGTCTTGGATGCCAACTTTGGGGCACGAGTCATAAAACTGCTACTTCGGCAGTAAAGAGTCCTCCACCTGCTTTGAGCACATTTCCCCCACGTTTCCCCTCACGCCAATTTTCCAGCATGTTGCAGAACCCCTCCTTTAAGCGCAGTCACGTCATATAAATTATTATAAGTAATTTTCATGGTCGTGACAGAGCAGCATGAGGGGAACTTGGCTCCTCTTTGCAGCTGAGGCCCCTCCGTAGGGTCCCGCAGTGTGCAGAAGATGGAAACGTTGATGTATGCCATTCATCTTCATGTCAGATGTGTGTGTGTGTGTGTGCGTGTGATGTATCTCATTGATAGATGTTCTGACAGCGCCGTCGTCTTCCAACCTGTCTGAGGAAGAAGAAGCAGCCTGTTCTGATTTGTGAAGAGCTCAGAAGCTGCAGATGTCAGAAACCAGAACAGTGAGTTGTTTGTGAATCTCTTCCTTTCTGTCTCTTTGTCTTTCTCTTTGTCCCTTCTCCATTGTATGCCTGAGCATGCAGGCACAAAAGAAGGTCCGCCCGAGCTAATTTTGTATTTCCACCCCCGAACAAACATCTTCTTTAACCACTGAATGAATGACTGAGATGAGGCAAAATGATCTGAAGAAAATTTTTACTGACACTTAGTTGAAGCTGAAAGAGACCCACAAAATCTCACAAACTGAACCCCCAGAGAGATTTAATTAGTTTATATAGTAAAGCAAAATGGCAAATGTTTTAGGTGGTCACTGGAGTGATGAAGTATGAAGGTTTCTGAGGGTGTTTTCACACCTAAGCTGTTTGGTTTGGTTAAAACAAACTGTGGTCCGTTAGTATAGTTAGTACGGTTCTTTTGGGCCGGTGGGAAAACTGATAAATCAAACCCCGGTGCAGACCATGCAATCGACCTGAAACCACTTGAAAAGGTGAGTCTGTTTCCAATGAATTAACCACAGGATGTTATGATAGCAGGTATGTGACTTTAGCATGATTTGAAAAGCTAAACAATATCAATTCATCTGTTGATCTTATTGATCTGTATAGGGCCATGTAGGGGAGCGCGGGGTAGGTTGGGACACTTTTCTATCAACACCAAATAATCTTCCATTACTCACAGACTAGTTGAACTGTAATGAAATTAATTTGATCCCTGAACTGATACAGGTGTCTGCTAACTATTACGTTTCCAAAATTGAAAGGCACAACTTTGTTAAATGTACAAGGATTGCATCTTCCTGAAATTCTGCTGGAGCTGTGGGATCAACGTCCCGTCCACACACCCCTGTCCGAGCCACCTGGCTACTACATTAGTACCATGGTAGCTGTTTGTCTAGACTGTTTGTCAACAACTAATTATAACATCTCTGTAACTACATTTATGATCAAATTGACACTTGTTCTATTACACAAACTCATACAGATATGGAAAGTTAAAGTTACATCTCCTTTCTCATAAAATTCCCGAGCCTCCAGCTGCGTGACACTCAGAGCAGCTGTCAATCACAGCTGTCAACCATCATCGTCTCACCCCTTTTTTATTGCATAAAATAACTAATTAAAACCAAACAACAGAAGAATTAACACTTGACCATATATCAGCATGATAAGATAAATTGATTCAATGTGTTCTTTGAATTTTTAGTTTGACCATGACCCATCCGCTAACATGGAAGAGGCGGGACTTATGACCTATACTGCAGCCAGCCACCAGGGGGCAATCAAGATGTTTTGGCTTGGGAGCTGTCATGTCGTCCATCTTTATCTACAGTCTATAGTCTGGATGAAATTAACAGGTGTGAAAGAACCCTTAGGGTTTGATTTCAACGCTCTGCCCCTTGACCCTCAAACAAGTGTCTTCTGTTACAATCCAGTCCTATTTTTAGTAGGGTTGTCAGATGATTCAAACATTTAATTGGGATTAATTGCACAATTAATCATTCCCCTTAAAGGGGATATGTCAAGTATCTAATACTCTTACCAACATGGAGTGGGCAATATGCTGCTTTATGCAAAGGTTTGAATATATTTATTATTGGAAATCAATTACCAACACAGAGCAACGATAAATATTGTCCACCCTCACAGGTACTACATTTAGCATAAAAAATATGCTCAAATCATAACATGGAAAACTGCAGACCAACAGGCAACAACAGGTGTTAGTGTGCTGACTTGACTATGATTATGACTATTGCCCCAAACTGCAGGTGATTATTATAAAGTGGGCATGTCTGTCAAGGGGAGACTGGTGGGTACCCATAGAACCCATTTACATTCACATATCTTGAGGTCAGAGGCCAAGGGACCCCTTTGAAAGTGGCCATGCCAATTTTTCCTCGCCAAAATTTAGCATAGGTTAGCAGCGTTATTTAGCCTCCTTTCTGACAAACTGTGGTTGGCACCAATGGATTCCTTAAGTTTTCTTGTTTCATATAATACCTGTATCTTCATTCAGAGTCTGCTACACCCTCCGAAAGATCAATTATGTTAATGCATTACAGAAATTAATGGCGTTAAAACAATTTTGCGTCAGCTCTGACAACCCTAACTTATTGAAAGAATGAGCTGGATCTCATTCAGCATCGTGCACTATTCCCATCCTAACAACTGAGGATGATCATGGTTTTGACACGTGGTACTAAAAAAAAAAAAAGAAAAACAGTCTGAAAGGATTTTGAAAGCTAACAGCTTGATCATGAAATTCACCTCCAGCTCCTGCACTGTTGCTGCTTCATCCTCTTATTTCATGAATTCCCAAAAAGACAAGCTTAATCCTTCTGCCTGACGAAAACAACACAGATAAATAAATCAGGAGGTCAACCTTGTGAACTAACCTGAGAACACAAACAACATTCATACATTTAAGCTCTGCGTTCTGCAAGCGGCTCAGTCCATTTGATTAAAACCGCCATATTTTGACGTAATTTGCCTTCCTTGTATCCTGTGCACTGCATTAATATAATCACTGAGGCCCTCTTGCATGCTGTTTAAGTTTATCCAGATCAATCAAATTGAGTTTGATGCTTAATTACTTTGTTTTAATAACAGTCTGAGTGTGTAGGAGCGCTGCCGTATAGTCTGAAACTATAAGGATGAATATACAGACAGCAGTGAACAGATTTATTCTCTGAAAACTGAGAAAATCAACCTCATGCTCACAGTTTCCATAAAGTATTATTTATGGTGTCTGCACAGCTCAGCCTGTCTTAACTAAACCTGTAAATAATTCCAGCCAACGTTTGGTGTTTCTTCATAGTATTACACCTTTCACATATATTAGTTTCTGTCTGGAACATATTGAATTTCTCAAAAAGTCGTTCAGCGCTGAGAGCACAGATGATCAGTGTTTGAGTTTGACCTCAAAGAGGTGTTTTGAGTCAAGGTGTTTGGAAATATTTCAAGTGAAAAACGATTCAAATGCAAATCACACAGTAAAGAGTGCCAGTATTCACAAATAAGTTTCTCTTGCTCGCCGTACATGGCTAAATTTCTCAGCTTAGAAGGAATATTATTATATCGTTGCCCTTTTGCTCTGTTGATTCAGTTGTAATGAGCTGCTTTAATATGCCTATATAAACACAGATTCCCAGAGTTCACCTGGGTGTTTTGATGTCTGGACTCAGAAAGCAAACATGGGAAGATGAATTTCTGATAGGCAGCTTCCTTCTGGGGGGGAGGTTGATAAGAGCAGATAGACACCTTGGAGAGTCTGATTACACATAGGATTGTTTTTTCTGCTTATAGTAGTTGTTTATGAATACAAAGTAGAGCAAACTATTGATTAACAGCACAGAACAATGATAAATATTGTCCAGAAACCCTCACAGGTTCTGCATTTAGCATAAAATATATGCTCAAATCATAACATGACAAACTGCAGCCCAACAGGCAACAACAGCTGTCAGTGTGTCAGAGTGCTGACTTGACTATGACTTGATCCAAACTGACTGTGATTATCATAAAGTGTTCATGTCTGTAAAGGGGAGACTGGTGGGAACCCAGAGAACCCATTTACATTCACATATCTAGAGGTCAAAGGTCAAGGGACCATACCTTGAGGCCATGCCTCGCTAAATTTAGTCCAAATTTGGAGGGTTATTCACCCTCCTTCCCGACGTGGTAGCGTCACATGGTTGGTATCAATGTATTCCTTATTCTCATATGATAGCTTCAGTACCTTGGTTAAAATGTAAAAAAAAAAAAAAAAATTAAAATAAAAAAAAAATCTTAACTTATTGTATGTCATAAAAAAGGCATAGTATATTACATTGTAAAAAAAATGCTTTAAAGACATTCAAATAGATTAAAAAGATCCAGAGAATGAAATTTGAAATCTCTAATTCTACAATTGGAGGAAAATTTGACTATGCATGTAGCAAGAAAGGTCAATAGCTGATTCTGACACCAAATCCAATTCTGACGTTGTTCCTTGCCAAAATTTAGCGTAAGCCTCCTTTCTGACAAGCTGTGGTTGGCTCCAATGGATTCCTTAAGTTTTGTAGTTTCATGTGATACCAATATCTTTACGCTGGTTTTAAAACCGAGCCTGCTACAATCTAAAAATCACAAGTTAGATCAATGCACTGAAGAAATTAATAGTAAAGGAATTTGTGCATTAATATTGTGTTAATGTTGACAGCGCTAATACAAACACGAATTTGTTCATACACTTGGAGAGGTGTATGCTTGTGAAATAAACTCCTGATGTGTGTGTGGTGTTTTACCGCACACACATGCATCACGGTAGGTTGGTCTGCAACATGGTTCGAGCTCCATTAACAATTGAAATGCATCTGCTGCAGCACTTGTGTGAAAGGCCTATAAACCTCCTGATACCCTTGTGTCCCTTTTCAAGTTCTCCATTCTGCTGCAGTTACATTTGCTTCCAAAATTCACCCAAAAGAAGAGTAAGCAATGAAAGCCTTTTATCAGCACAGCTGGTGCCCAAATATCCCGTGAAATGGTATTTAATATTCTCTCCCCCTCCTATTGCTGAAGAGATGCCACCTCATTTCCTTTGTGTGGCTGCAGCCTAATTTGAATTGACAGTTGGCTAAACCCCCTCCCCGAACAGTGATTTCTCCACATGTTAAATCGGAGTATATGAAGCTATATAGATGTTTAAATAGCATGGCACTACAATGACATTCCATGTGTCATGAGGGCGCTTTTTTTTTTTTTTCATGTCACATTGTACGCCACTTTTGGTGTGTCATTTGTACACCATGAAATAAAACTACTAACAAAACCACATAGTTCAGTTTAAGAGAAAACATTATGGTACGGCTTAAAATAAGTAAATAAGCTAAGAAAAATACATATGGTAACAATGCAACACAACTATGAAAAACGTGACAAATATTTCTTAAAAACATGAAAAAACATCACTAATGTAAAAGACAAAGAAAAAAAACAAAAAGTAAGTCATGTTTTTTGGACCCATCCACCTGCCTCCCATAAGTGGGCTTTCTCACTTTTTATTCTACGTCACGAGCTCTGAGCGTAGTATATTTACACAGATTCGTTTACATTGGATCCTGTGGACTGCAAATGACACGAAAAACAAGACAGGCATTCTTATTGCATGCTAAATGCCTTGCACATTATTGTGGTATACATACACCCTGTGAATGGCTGATAGAAGATGAAGTCATTTTTTTGCCTTTCCAAAAACCAAAAACGCACAAGAAAAAGTGTAAGGAATACATAAGAAGGAGCGTGTGTTTTATGTTTTGCTCTCACATAAACTACAATTGTTAGCATTTCCAACATTGTTACCTACATGATGTGAGCGAGCTTCAGTGACAAAATCAGCTTGATTACACTGTTTTCTATTGGAGTGTCCTAACTGGATGCGAGTGACACGGTGCTGCAACATGGACGACGAACAGCTGATTACTTAAATGAGGCGTCAGTGCTGCCAACTGTGGGAAACAACGGATCAATTTTTCTGGATGTAGCTGAGGATATTAAGTTGATTATTGCCTCTTTGACCACAAGCGCTGATGCACTTTATGTGAATAACATTCACGAGTGAAACATTTTATATTACCTGGTGTCAAGAAATGTAACACCACCTCCCTAATGTTAAAACAAAACACAGCACAAAAGAGACAACTATGGAAACTATAGCCAGATTAGGAAAAGCAAGGACAGCATTTCAAATACTTGGAAACATCTGGAAGTCGACACATATGACTAGAAACACCAAGATAAAGTTATTCAACAGCTGTGTACTATGTGTCCTTTCATATGGTGCTGCGTGCTGGAGAATGACTGAAAGAGATATAGGCAAGCTTTCCAGCTTTCACAATACCTGCCTCTGAAGATCATGAGGATATTCTGCAATTGCAAATTGTGAACTACACACAACAACAGGCTGCTTGGACATGGAAAAAATATTGATAAGAAGAAGATGGAGATGGCTAGGACATGTATTAAGGAAACCATCTGATGACACGACAAAAGGGGGCATTGTGTTGGACACCAGAGGGAAAACACAAAAGAGGGAGGCTCAAAACAACCTAGAGGCGAACCACTGAAGGAGAAATGAAGGCGAGAGAATACAGCTGGAACAGCACTGAGAAGAAAGTAAACAATAGAGATGAGTGAAGATCCTTCATCCTTGCCCTATGTGCCACCTGGCACAACAAGGACAAAGTAAGTAAGTATGGAAACTATAGGAAATGTGGGCTGTCTCTACAGTAGTTCAGTACAAATCCTCATTTTGATCCGCTCCAGTACACCGTTTGTGTGGTTTTTAATCTTGTTCAATGGTAAAAAAAAAAAAATACATGAGAGAAAGCAGGCCTACAAATAGAGTGCATTAACACACAAGAACCAAGAGAGTAAGAAAAGCATCCTCTGCTCCTCTTACATATTACTTCTTCCATGGATAGCTTTTGCTGCTCTTGACTGATTCAAGCAGTCCTTTGTGCTTTTGCACAGCCAGAGAGGAGTCCTTACATGACAAGGCTCAGTTCACAGAAATTTCCTCTGCTCTGAGCTGCATCTGTTTCTAGAGTCTGACCATTTAATGGTCATCATCGGCATTATCTACTACATATGCTGTGATGTGTCTGATATCCAGGTCATGCTTTTCCAGACAGCTCATCAGAGCTTGATGTATGCCATTTGCAGTTACATCACTGTCTCTATAAAAGTCAAGTAACTTGCGCTGCACTCCATCAGAAGCAGAAAAATATCTCACGCACACTGGAAACATTTTTCTATTCCCTATGTTTAAGGTATCAAGGGTATATACAGGCTCACCTTCCAGGATCATCCTAAATATTCTGTACAGTCTTTAAAACAATCATTGTAATCATCAGTGCTGTTGGAAATGAGTCCATGTTTAGCCGTATGGTGCACATATGAGGCTTCACTTGCCATGATTTTGTCATTTTGCACAGTAGATGTCACAAAGAATGCATTGAACTGACTGCATTGACTGAATTAGGTCTTTCTCAGCCATGTGGCCAACTGAAAATTTCTGACAGCATAAAGCACAGAAGGCTTTTATGGAGTCGCTGCTGATAGGCTTGACCTATGTCTTTTTTGCTTCCCATTGTTTGTTGTTGCTGCACAGACTTCTTTTTTGCAGGTTAATCCATATTTTGCACAAGCCAAACCAACCAAACAACACCAGACTTTACCAAATCATTGTTTTTTGGCAGGAATCTAGCCCAATATACAGGACGTCCCAGCTAATACAGGACAGTTGGCAACCTTAAAACATATAGTTTGAAAATACAGATGTACTGTATGTAAGCTAAGCAGCCAAACAGGGTTAGGTTAGAATGACACAATATTCAGGTCTTATGTTTTTCCTTATCATGCTCATAGTGCAAGGTAGATAGATCATCAACTGGTAAGGTTGCTGACTTTTAGCCAGGGATGTGCACCTTTAGCTTCAGTGTTGTAGCACTATATGCTGTGGGTCTATATAGCCATCAAGTGCATGTTTAAAGGGGACATGTCATGAAAAGTCCCATTTTCAGTGCGTGTGCACATATATTTGGGTATCCAATCCACAAACTGTAAAATAAGACAACCCAGTCAGTTTTTGTGGGCTGCCTGGATCAGAAAACATGTGATTCAACAAGAGATTCAGATTTGGCTCCCCTTCTTATGTCACATGCATGCTCATTATAATACATCTAATGGGGCAGCAAGAAATGGGGAAGGCTGCTTTTTACAACCTCTGGCTGAAATCAAGGACGCACAATATGTGCCACGTGACAATGGAAAGCTTGATAAGCCTTCCAACAGTAATCTTAAATCTATAAATGGGCACTGCATTGCGCTCCTGTAGAGTTAAGCCTTTCACATGTATGAGCTGAATCGTCTGGCTCTTCTTGCCAGTATGGCTACAGAAGATTTGAGTCCTTCTTTTAATGCGTTTTCAAAAATAAGGCAGTTACTGCTGAAATATAACTCTTGTGTTCGATTAGCATTGTATCCAGTGGGCAAGAGGAGTTCTGAATTGTATGAAAGATAACATCGTCATTCACTAATCCAGCCATTCGATGTGACTAACCTTGAGCTACAGTGCAGGGAGAGCACAATAACTGTGGGGCATGTCAGTGCTGAGATGTGTGAGTGAGACAAGTTGACTGCTGACTAATGTTTCATTAGTGCAGGGAATTAATGGAGGTTCAAAGCAGCAAGAAATAAAGTATGAAAATGTTCTTTCCCCAAGAAGGGTCTATTTATTACTTGGATGCAGCCATGGGAAATGTACATTTTACATCAGCTCTTTTGTTGATCTGCTGCCTCTCAAAGCCCTCCCATGTCTGTTCTATGGTCTCTGTGAAAAGCATGTTGCGAGGCCATATAGGCTCATAACTATCTGGAAGCAATGGGCCAGCGAGAGGGATGATTCACATCAACAGCAGAGCTTATATTACTTGGGGTATAAAAGGGACAACGCTGGGAGGGAAGGGTTGGGAATATAACATAATGTGTATGCCAAAATTTAAAGCTGGGAGAGTGTTCTGCTTAGCAGGAGACACACCACACAAAACACAAAACTACACAATGCAGACATGTATAGCGCATGCACAATTTGCCAAAGCACCTGAATAAACTTTGTTCAAGGTTTAGGAATAATCAGCCCAGTTGCACAGCAGGTTGTGAAATAGTCACAAAATATAATGTATTGATAAAAAGACATAGACACGAAATTCACATTTAAAAATCAATTTGTATGTAATTCATGCAATGGAGACCTGCAGTGAACCCAGAGCGGTGAACAATGTGTAGGGAGGACATTGTGGTGGGTGGGTTGATCAAAAAACACAGGACTTTTGCCCAGGAGACCGGTATTGGTGCCCTGTGTGAAGCCAGAAGTTGACGTTGATTTGTCATATAACTTGTCATATAAGTTACGGCCTCTCCAAAGTTATGTTAACCCAAACCATGATCTTGTCCTAAAACTACAACTTCCATACTTAAGTTATGCCACATCTGGGGTGATTTAAACTCAAATCACAATCTTTTCCTAAACCTAAACCTAAATTAGTTTTGTTGCCTAAGCCTAACTCAGTTGAGCTTTACCTACACCTTTCTAAGTAGTTTTGCTATCTAAACCTAACGAAGTGGATCTTTTCCTCAACCTAAGTAGTATTGTTGCGAAGCTTAATGCGGTTGATCTTTTCCTCTGCCTAAGTAAGTAGTTTTGTTGTCTAAGCCAAATAGATCTATTCCTAAACCTAACTGAGTTTTATTTTGAAAATACTGGAGTGTAAATTGACATGTGTATCACATGTTGTTGGACATTTGAAGGAAAATGTACTAAAAACACATTGTTGAAAGTCATGCTAAGCATCACGAAAAGAAAGTGAAGCTCATGTCATCCCAGTCAGTTGTTTGTGGGGTGCCTGGATCAGAAAACGTTCAAGCCATTCAGATTTGGCTCCCCTTCCTATGTCACATGCAAGCTTATTAGAATATGTCTAGGGAGCCTTAAAGAGACAGGCACTAAAACAGAGTGTTTCAGACAGACAGTATGAGAAAACTAATGTGTTTTCCGAACATTAAAGCATGTAAATATGTTATAGTAGAAGCACAAAATACAAGTATGAACCTGGAAATGAGCATGATGTGGCCCCTTTCAGACACATTTTTACAAAATTCTTGTTTTACAGTCAGCTGGAAAAAGTTAGCTGGACCGTGTTTTAGCCAACTCATGGTGTTAGCTTAATTAGCCAGCTTGCTACACCCTGCCATCAAATGTTTTTTTCTACTGGGATGGTTGCCAGCAAGAAATGAGGAAGGCTGCTTTTGTCTACCTCTGCCTGAAATCAAGGACACACATCTGCAAATCTACAGTATGTGCCACGTGACAATGGAAAGCCTGATATGCCTTGCAACAGTAATCTTAAATCTATAAATGGGCACTGCATTGCACTCCTGCTGAGTTAAGCCTTTCTCTTGTATGAGTTGGATTGTCTGGCTCTTCTCATGTCTATGTACACGAATCAAATAGATTAAATCTCATGACTTTCATGAACTGCCGTGAGACCATGTTGTTTGAGGACATATAGGTCTATAACTATCTGGGAGCAATGGACCAGCGAGACGAATGATTGCGCAGAGCTCATATCACTCGGGATGTAAACAGGACAATGGTGGAAGGGAATGTACCATAATATGTATGCCGTCATTAAAAGCTGGGAGAGTGCTCTGCTTAGCATGAAGCAGAGACACGTGCAACACACATATTGGACAAAACTACACAATACAGACATGTATTGCATGCACAATTTGGAGAGACACCTGAATAAACTTTGCTCAAGGTTTGGGAATAATAGCTCCATACAATCCTAATATCTGCATACCTCTGTCATTTAAAAGCCATTATATTTGAACCGATTTCATAAATGTGCTCTTATCCATGTCTGACCAGTCAAATCAGCAGGCCTTTACCAAAACACAATGACTTTCTCGTAAAGCCAGAGAAGGTGAACACGTCCACCAACCCGTTACCACTTAGGCTTATGCTTTTTTTTTTACGCCTTATTTGGTGCAGCTGAATCAAATCCTGGACTGTTTACCTGCTCAGTTTTGACTCCCGTCGTGAATGGAGAATGCTCCAATCAAAATCTGATCTGCATGAAACAACAGCTCCCCGGCTGGCCTGACACAGGTGATTTCACGGCACTTTCTAGTGAGTCCCGGGGAGGGCAATTTAAGGTGAGAATCCAATCAAAAAAGTGCTCGCTTAGAAAACCCATAATAAAGCTGATTTACTGATTGTTTTTGGCTGCTGTAATTTTCCTACACCTGTCCAAATGTCTCCCAGACCATCACTTCACAGTGAAATAAAAAAATAACTGCTAAATGTTACCTATGTGTATGTCCTTGATTCTATTTATAGTACTTCATGGAAAAAAAAAAAACTTTGTTTTTAGTGGCTGCATCTGGTGTGTAATACACAAAATCCATTTATTATTAATACAATAACAGATTTTGGGACCCGCAGCTTCTAAAAGTTCAATGAGTCACTACATTATATGATAGCAGTAACCTTTTCCTAAGATGCAACAGACACATCCCAGCGCTTGTGATTTTACCCTTTTGAGAAATCCATAATTTTTGACAGCTCAAGATTTATAATGTTTTGTCCAATAAACGGCTGACCTGAGCAATCGTGTGACTGATTACAAATAGCCTGCTTAAATGCCGCTGTCAGTTGTTAATGGGAAAGTCTGAGCAAATGAAAAGCTGCAACACAGCTTAAGATCTGGACCAACTGAAACAAACTAGGTGAGAAGCAAACATAAAGATAAATATCCACAGAAATGGGGAAACTCTGCTAAGGGAACCAGCATGTGAGATGACGAAGAAGCATATTTTGGTTTGTAAATAAAAAATGATTTTAAAATAAAGCTGATTTCCTTCCCATCTCCTCAGGCAAACATTTGTGACGCCCAAAATGAAACTGGCATGCATTTTATTTACAGGGAGATTCCAGTTTTAACACCTGATGACATCATAGGTCTGACAGAGTAGCCTCCCTCCCGCTGAAGTTACTTTGCAGCTCTCCGGAGCGAGAGCCTGTAACTAAAGAGCTATAATTGATTCTAGAAGGTTTCTGCTGGTGATTTGTATATAGCTCAGGGTTCAAACCCAAATCACTCACTGCCCTCTCAGAGACACAGCTCCCTCGGAGGTGCTCATTTCTGCTGTGAGATGGATCTCTACTGATATCTAGTGGCGTTAAAAGGTAAATTCAAGGATGGGACCATTCAAATGCTTTCTGAGATGGAAAGATAATGTTGCAGGGTGGCGCAGTCCCTTACAAGTAAAAGTACTGCAATCAAAATCTCACTAAAGTAAAGGTACATTAGTATAATTAGAAAAGGGCACTTAAAGTGGTAGGACTGTAGGATTATTGTCACTGATGCATCAATGTGAGAGCAGCGTTTTTGTTGTATTTATCAAGGTGGAACTGATTTTAAAGGAGAACGCCACCCAACAAAATTAAGAATTCAAAAATGTTATTTCCATGGTCTAGGGACAAAAAATATGGCACCACCACACTAGAACCACCGAAAGAAGATTTTAGAAAATTCACAAGACAAGTTTATTTTGTTAAAGTTGCTGTACTCAGCCACTTAATGTCACACTCTCCCTCCCCATTCCATTGCATGCACTTCACAACAAGTGCTTGCCAGTTTGTTGTATAACCTGTATATTTTATGGTTGAGTGGAGACTCAGACAGACATGTCAATTGATGAATCTTTTGTTGTAGATTGATGAAATCATTTTTCAAAATGCAGCTATACATAGATGTGTGTATGCATGTATGCAGTGTGGCCCTTTTATTGGTATTCATCCATTTTTTTCCACACTAACTGGCAACTTGATTGCAGACGACACAGAGATACCATGTGATACCAGCGTTGTTTTAATATTGGCTCACGAGCCTTGATAGAAGTGGGAACCAATCTTCGGATATCTTCCACGGAGATAAACAAAACATTCATTTTGGACCCGCCAATTTAAAAAAAAAAAAAAAAATTATTCCAGATCTTTTTTTTTTTTCAGGAAAAGCCATACATTTATTTGGCATCTGTCTAAAAGCTCTGTGGATGTATTATTATTAAATCTTTGTCAACATTAAAAATGTTATAACGTTATAGAGTAATAAATAAATAAAACCGTGAAATGTTCCTACTAATCTGCTACTTTTATTTATTTTTTTTAGATTTTTTTTAAAGATATTATTTTTTACGATAAACAGGAAAGAGATATTAATATTATTATTGTATTATATAATTAAATTGTTAGCTTCTAACAAGCTAACATGAAATCTATGGACGTTACGTCACGTACGGGGGATGCACGGCACTTCCGGGTCTGGCCGTGCGGGGCAGAGGCGTTGTTGTGGTGGGCGCAGCATCCAGAAATACAAAGAAGACGGCGACAATGGCCGATATTTCACTGTATCTCACTAACGTCAACGTGTCTATAGGGCAGACCATGGATGTGGAGCAGGTCGGTAAACAGCCTCTTTTATAATCACCACTTTTTCACGGTACCGTTTTGTTTACTGAATGTGGCTAATGGTGATGTCGCCCAGTGCCTGTAGCTTGTTGTCACTTGTCAGCTGTGTCATGTCGGTCCGGATGTAGTATCATGACAGACAACACCTCTAGTAGGTCTTCGAGGCTGCATTGACTAGCTGACTCCTTTATAAAATGGTCTCACAATAACACACACTGTCTTCATGTTTGCTTGTGATGTCTTGTCAGGCTCAGAGCCCTAATAACCCGGGTAGAGGCTTTGAGAGTGTGGAGCTGGGGGAGCTGGACAAGAGAGAGGAGGAGCAGAGGGAAAAGGTTCCCCGCAGGATCATCCATTTCTCCAGCGGGGAGACCATGGAGGAGTACAGCACCGACGAGGAGGAGGGAGAAGACAAAGAGCCAGAGAGGAAAGACCTGCTGTCCTCCCCGGGCGATGCGGTGAGGGTGAGGAATGGTGGAGGGACGGGGAATTCATGTGTGTGGGTACATGGAGCTAAACGAGGACAAGGGAAATGATGGAGGGAGGGTGATGTGAGTGTGTGACCGTCAAGTCATCAGAGTTTAATGATATTTAAAGAGGACCTTTCCCTTTTTATTCAGTGTTTAGAAGAAGAAGAAGAAGAAGATATTCCTTTATTAGTCCCGCTAGGGGAAATTCAATTTTTTTCACTCTGTTAACTTATACACACACATGCACAAACGGGTCCATATACATGCAACAATTGGAGAGATGTCAGAGTGAGGGGGCTGCTCCTGACAAACGCCCCGAGCAGTTGGGGGTTTGGTGCCTTGCTCAGGGGCACCTCGGCAGTGCCCAAGAGGTAAACTGGCACCTCTCCAGCTACCAGTTCACACTCAGTTCTTGGTCCATGTCGGGACTTGAACTGGTGCCCCTCCGGTTCCCAAGCCAACTCCCTACAGACTGAGCTACTGCCGCCCCCGTTTAGTTTCTGTGTATGTAAAAGGTCTGCTAAGTTATAAAGTCCAAAGTCCACGTCAAAGGGAGTTTCTCACCCCCACAGAAACGCTGCTCTAGAAGCACCTCGCTCGAAGTCCCACCTTTTCTTCAGTAACAAATGAAGCTAGTTAAAGCGGAGCTGAGTCTGAAGAGTTTGCTTTGGTTGACCAATCAGAGCAGACTAGGCTTTTCATGCTGCAGCACAGCCGGTATTAGACAAGTAAAGGGTTTTTTGAATATTAAAGCCTGTAAACATGGTCTAATAGAAGCTCATAATATAACTATGCACCTGAAAATAAGCATAATAATTCCTCTTTAGACAAGGAGTGAGAAGAGATATACATGTAGTGCAAATTTAACAGTGTCCTCTGTACTTTTTTGTGTTGTAGTCCAAGTTGACCTGGGGTCCATACTTCTGGTTTCATATGTGGAGAGCAGCCACATCCACCATCTCAGGTTTGTCAGCATAATTATTTCCAATCTGGTGGACGCTGGGCCTCTATCATGAAGCGTGATTGTCTGTGTTTGACTTTGACTCAAGTTTTGTGGTATCATAAAACCGGGTCTGGTGTGAATTGAAGGTGTTGCCTTGTTCCATTTTTGTCAATGAGGCCCAACGATTTTCCTCCTAAATAGTGCCGTGTCCACTCCACACAACAAAACCCTATCCAGACATGTGATGCTAACACTAGCTAGTGTGGCGAGCCCTGTTACGTACCAACATATAACGTTAGAAAGAGCATATCAGCTACATCACCATCTTCACTGTATCCTAGCTGCTGGGCGATCTCAAGCCACATTGTCCTTTACTTGGTTGTTGAGGTAGTAGTGTTTGTCGTATATTATTGTGTGTTGAGAAGGGAACGGCCTTAACATTCAAATAGTTTCCCTCTGGACAAATGTTTCACATCGCAGTGCAAATATTCACAAGAGAATAAATTTCTGTGCAAATTTTTTAGATGAAAACCCATGCTTGGTGTGAAATGGCTTTAAAGCTGGTATCATAACTGAGGTAGATCACCATGGTAACCTATGCTGCGCACAGCTAACGTGCACCAAAGCAGGATAACTTCAGAGGATCAGATTAAAACATGTATTGATCGATCAGCTCACTGTCAAATGGAGTCAACATTCTCATACGATCAAAACATAGATGAAATTACTAAGTTTGCAATAGCATTAGAAGCAATAGAGTTATTTTTTATAAATTAGCAGAATCATTTTGTCCGCCATGATAATTATATTACAGAAGAAGTAACATTTTTTACACAACCATGTGTCCTCACTGGTTTTAAGGCATAGCCTCTAACAGAGAAGGTAGTTTAACACACTAACGGTCTAATGAATGATGATTATAGCTGTGTGTTAATTACACACAGTTCTGCGCACTCTGCTAATTAACTCAGTATATTATAAATGCAGATAGACCTTATTAGGCATTCATTTCTTTACCTCAGTACTTTACCTCATCTCGCTTTTGCAGCAGAAAGAGCCTTAATTTATTTGAAATAAATTCTGTACAATATTTGTCATTGTTTTGTGTCCAATAATAAATATATACATACATTTACATAAAGCAACATATTTGCACACTTTCACGTTGATAAGAGTAATAAATACTTGATAACTCTATCTTCCTTGAAGGTACATTTTGAACAGATACAAAATGTGGAATAATTTGCGATTAATCATGATAACTAACTATAGACAATAATGTGATCACGATTAAATATTTTTTATAGACCTGGTATGAATTTTTACCAATAATTATAAATATATAAATTGTGTTATTGACTCTGCAGTGCAGCTGCTCTTTATATTTTGGCAAACACATTTAAACAAATTCTGAATAATTGAAGCTGCTCACGTTTAACCCAGCATCTGTGAAGTTAGTAGAGGATTAGAACAAGAACATGTAATGTCTTACAAAGATTAGATATTTATTTGTTTTTTCTTTTTAATTTCACAGAAATATTGCTTAATTCATAATGGAAATTGTCCATAAAGGGTGCTGCATCATTAGTTGAGGATATTCAATGTAGACTTTAAAGAGATTAAATTTCTTTTGATGTATTATTTTCCAGCCTGTGACTACCTGGGGGAGAGGATGGCCTCCCTCTTTGGAATAACATCAGCCAAATATCAGTACGCTATTGATGAATACTACAGGATGAAGAAAGAGGTATGTTACGCTGAGGTTCTGTAGGTATGAACTGTGATTTTGTGTAGCAGCTGATGTAATTCCTTCTGGTGTCTGCGTGTCAGAGGGAGGAAGAGAAAGAGGAAACCCGCCTGTCAGAAGAAGCGGAACGATCTTTTGACCAGCTGCCTTCTCGGGAAGACGAAGACGAGCCAATCACAATTGCAGGCCAGCCGGATGTGGCTGCCACGGCTCACCTCGACGTGACCTATCAGATTGAGGATGAAAATCGGGCATCCTCGAGCACCATCAGAGTCCCCGCTATCGTCACAGCAACTTAACTAACCCTAGGAATGGACGTTTGCGCTTTAATGTCTGTCTGTTTGTTAAAGAAGGAACACTGTCTTGTTTCACCAAGCACCGTTTGGTTTGTGTACGACGCAGCTTTAGATGGGCAGTGCTGCTGTATTGTGGTTGTTTGGCGAGGGCAGTGGTGGTGGAGTTAACTCCGCTGACTACTGACTACTGACTATAGTGTCCCTATGCAATAATGTAGCAATTGATAAAGCAACTGCTGGATAATGGTTCCCTTGTATAGCAGCTGGATTCTCGCGATGTTGCAACACTACACAAGAATCACAGGATTACATGTGACATGAAAACCTATCTTGTCAAGGCTCAAGTAATGTGTTTGTGTCCAGCAAGCCAGAGCACGGACCAATCAGCGTCCTGTGGTAGCTGCCGGCATGGCTTAGGTACGTGTTATGACGTATGCCAGCTCCTGAAGAGTTTAGCGTAGCAGCAGTAGCATCAGTTCTATCAGAACTGGAGAGTACTTCTTCACTGAAAGGGCAATGAAGTGCACTGAAGGCTTTTCTTGATGAAAAAGATGTTTTCGCTCTTCTCCTGACTGGTTGCGGTAATAGTTTGATTGACATATGGATCATCCAATCCAAGTGTCTGTCCTTTGCCAAATAGGGAAGGAAACAATCAGCACCACAATGTGCAATCAAGGGCTGAAATGCTAGCAAAATGCCTGTAGCTAGATTTAAACGTTTAGCATGTCTAAAGATTATTCTTGCACCCCATGTCTACCAGGGTTGTGGCCGATAACTAAAATGATGGGATGGGATAAGTTAGCTGTTAGCTGTGTTACCAGGTTACTTGCAAACTTAGTACCGTATAGCTTTCTGATGTAACCATATTCCACTATAACACAATTTCCATACTGTTAACATATTTTATCTTAACTTACAGAAATATAGTTAGCCTAAAACTATTTGGACAAAATGCTTGTTGCACAAGTAACATTAGACGTACAAAACCACAGTTTTCCCATTTTTCTTACTGATGCCTCACGTCATATTGCCTGTATCCTCAGTTTTTTGGTTCAGCAGCTCATAAAAACTTAGTTCTGGATTCTTAACCCTGTTGGTAGTGCATCCCACACACAGCTTTTAGGCATTTTTCTGTTGTTTGCTGGAAGACAAAAGTGACAAGGAGGCACCTTCTTGCAATACAAAGTCAATGGAGAGCGATGAATAGTTTTCCCCTCCATTGTGGGCTGGACTTAATTGTGCTCTGTCTCTATGACGGCTTTTCAGATGGTTCTGTGTAACAAACCATCTGGCGGGTCAGGTTAGGATAATGGAACAACATATTTGGATCTTTGTCAAGGCAGTTTTATTTGTATAGCCCAATATCACAAATCACAAAGTTACTTCAGGGGTATAAACAATCACAACAGGATATGACACCCTCTGTCCTTTACAGTACGACCCTCTCATCGGATGAGGAAAAACTCCCCCCACAAAAACCTTTTCAACAGGGAAAAAACATGGAAGAAACCTCAGTAAGGGCAATGGAGGAGGGATCCCTCCCCCAGGAGGGAGACAGACATGCAGTAGATGTCATATGTACAGAGTAACAACATAATGGAAATACAACATAAATTCATGTGACAAAATTAAAATGATACATACTGTATAATGTGAAACATTTATGAAGAGTTCAGGGTCCAGGAGGATGTCAAGCAGCTTGCAGGTAACAAATAGAGCCAGAGCACCACGACCTCCTCTCCACCATGAAATCTGGAGAGAGGTTTTTAGTTCACTGTTGTTTAAGTAATGTAAATGTGTGTTTTCCATGCCAAAAGCCCCTTTGGACTGAAGTAAATTAATAGAGAGGCTAAATCTTTTGGAGGACAGAGGTCCTGGTCCATCATGTTACATGAGGTACCAACAACCAGATGCAGAGAGAGGTCCCAGAACAGCTTAATATTATTCTCGTCGGCAGGACTACTAGGCTTAAATTACACTTTGAGACTGAGACGCCAGCCAGTTAGATGGGCTCCGAGTTTGGATTTAAAGGGAAGCATAGAACCAGATTGTCTGATGTCCATAGGGAGGTTATTCCAGAGGAAGGGGGCAATAAAAGCTGACTTCTCTGGATACATTGAGTTCTGTGTGTTGTGAGTCAGAAAAGGCTAAATAATGTGCCAACTAATCTGCCAGTGCGTAGTTTTGTTCACATCCTTATCTCATTTAGAACAACTATTTTCCATTTTGGTGAGGTACATTATCCAGCAGCTATTGCGTTATCAGTCGCTACAGAATTTGAACGTCTGCTGTGGAGTGAAGGTTACATATTGCTCCCCCGTGCCTATTATCTCGACCGGACACTGTGCCTAAATCACCAATACAGCCGAGTCAGTGACAGATCTGGACAAAGCATAATGTTTGAAAATGATTTCAAGACCTTTTGAACATTTGACGTATGTACAACTAGCTGTTTTTGTCCAGATCTGGTCAAACTGGTGCATAATCTCGATAGACCTGGCTGCACCAAAGAGCTGGCCATTTTAACACTCCCTCGCATGTTAATTTGCTCTCTGTTTTTTGTATTAATGCTTGCATTGCACTCGATGGGTGGAAGCACGGAGCAGATTTAGTCTCGGTTAACGCATCATCTGTGGAGTCTGACTGACGTTTTGTTAAAAAGATAATGAAAACGGGTTTAGGTGTTCTATGTCGCTCTTATTATCTGCCTTATCTACTATGGACATTAGCATAGTGGATGTGGTGTGTATGCCTTTGATAATGGCAGGGAGCATTGTTACACTAAGTCTGTATCAAGACATGCAAACTTACCTTTTTAACTGTTTTTAGTACGATTTTTGATATTTATGTATTTATTTTACTGGACTGAGCACTTAATTTAAGCATATTTTCTATTGATTTAATACTGTAACACTGTAATTAACTGTTAATAAAACCATAGTTATTGTCTTACTTTTATACTCTTTGTCCATTTGTAAAAATATTACTTAAAGTTCAATTTGATCAACATTTCAAAAATAAGTGTCAACAGGATGAACAGGTCCAAAATGGAGATCTTTATTGTTTTTAATTTAAGTAAATGTTGGAAAGACTCGTAGTGGTGCTACAGTGTTAGCAATGTGAGCAATTGTCTTTGTCACTTCTAACAAAGAGCCTGTGTTGCTCTGAGGTCAGAGACCCCGTCCACTTGCTGCACACTGTGTTTATTCTCAGGTCAGAGTGGGTTTCTGTGGTCCAGGACGACCTCCACAGCAGTCACAGCCCTCACCGATACTGACATACAGTACACAGCAATCAAAAATGCCTCAATCACAGTCCAGACAACATAAGCGTATTGGGTGGTAGGTTTGATGGTGGAATCCATGTTAGACACCAGCCGTCATTCACACACATAAAAAAACAACACAAAAATAACAATGTGAGCAAAGAGCTGAAAAACACAGGGTTTGATGCCAGTGGCCAGTCTGTAGCCGGCCAGCAATATCCAACACCATAAAGGCAAAAAGTGTTTGAGTGCAAGTGCCGTGATCAGTGTTTACAAATCTAATAGCCTCTGGATGATCATTTATTGTAGATCTAGAAAAGATCTGTTGCACCAGTCCACCAGTTTTTGCAGTAGAGCTCCATGGTGATTGATCTGACATCATCAGCAATTTTTTCCCCTGTAAGTCAAAATGGATTTAATTTTCAGAAATATTTTTAGGGAGACATAATCTTCAATTTAAAAAAAAAAAAAGAAAAAACAGCAGCAAGGGTTATCTCCAGCTGATCCATTCATGAGTGATTCAACTCCAGTCAAGTTGTTGTGCGCTACAGTTCTTCAGATGGTTCAAATATACTGTGCCAGTATTGTCTAAAGGCAGCCAGTAATTCATATCCTCTGAGAACACACTTCTTTTCCTCAGTCTTGCCTTTTTTTTGCTTTATCAGCAATGTTACAGTATGGTGATTTATACATTAACCACAGCAGTCATCTGCATACAGGATTTTAGAGAAAGTAGACATTGCCTGGTATGTGGTCTCAGCCGACAGAAAGGCAAGCAAACAGAATCTATTACCTCTGTTACCTTCCCAGTTTACACATACATTATCACAATGTTGTTTTCCTGCCTCAGTCTCTCTCGCTCTAGGCTGTCCTGTGCCCTTGAAGTAAACTAATGCCCCGAGCATTTCCCTTCTCCGCCTGCCAGCACCCGGCTCTGTATCATGAACCAAATCCAAACCAAATCATGAACTAAATCTTAGCAGCTGTTTCATGTTGATTTCAGCTGTGCCAGCCCAAAAATAACTGGCTGCGTCCACATTCAGTAGATCGTAACATATGTGGGATAAATCATTTAAGACAGGAAAAGGTCTGGAAGCATTAACTTTGTTATTGGCAGGTGTAGGAAAGTGGAAGCACTAGTGCCCCAGATGTACCCATATACTGTAGTTCCTATGCATTTGTTTTCCACATAAAAGATCAGTTAAGGAAAGAGATACACACAGTCACATACTCTTTCTTTGTACTTTTAGTAGCCTATTACTGCAGCTGTCACAAATATGTATTGTTGCATACAGTTGGGACATATACTTCATCATAACATTGTACCTTGAACTTTGACCTTGTTCGTATATCTGTTGCACAGAGGATTGTAGGTCAGAATCATTTTTAAAGCTTGTTTGCATATTTTGTAAATGCGACCGGATGCAATAGGACATCCTGTTTTACTTTATTAGTGTTATTATTATTATTATTTTGTTGTTTTTTTTGGGAGTACTGTATTTGACATACTACGAATTGGGACTAGGACTGTCAAAGCTAATGGAATAATAACACGATAATGCAAATTAACATATAACAGATTTCTTTAACGCATGAAGGCAACTTGCAATTTTTAGGTTGTAGCAAAGGAGTCAAAGGGATCCCTTGATCTCTGACCTCCAGATATGAGAATGTAAATGGGTTCTCTGGATACCCACCAGTCTCCCCTTCACAGACATGCCCACTTTATGATAGTCACATGCAGTTTGGATCAAGTCATAGTCAAGTCAGCATACTGACAGCTGTTGCTGACTGTTGGGCTGCAGTTTACCATGTTATGATTTGAGCAGATTTTATGCTAAATGCAGAACCTGTGAGGGTTTCTGGATAATACTAGTCATTGTTTTGTGTCGTTAATTGATTTCCAGTAATAAATATACATACATTCGTATAAAGCAGCATATTTGTCCACTCCCATGTTGCTAATATTATTAAATACTTGACAAATCTCCCTTTAATGTACATTAAATAAAACGTGTAATTAATTTGCAATTAATCGCTATTAACTATTGACAATTATGTAATTAATCTCGATTGAATATTTTAATTGACATCTCTAATTGGGACAAATACATTTTTTTCTTGCATACCAAATAGTATATTGTAGTCTGCTACTGGAATACACAGAGGAGCTTTTATCAAAACTCTGTAGTCCCTAGTCAGTCCACTAGAGGGTAGCGCTGGATTTAACAGGACAGACTAACTAAGGTTACTACGGGACAGTAACACTATTCAAGGTCAAAATATGTATGTAAACACATTTTGATGTATGTTTGTTGAATGATTGTTAGGAAAATTGTGCTGAAAATATAACTGGCAAGCTGAAAGTAAAGTAAATAATGTCAATAGAAATAGTATAGTAAAGATAGTAAGAAAAAAACATCATAAAAATTCACATTGATCTTTTTTTCTATTTAAATTTGGAATCTGATGACTTACAAACTGTCAGTCATTGGTCTATGTAAACAGCTGTGCTGCGGCAGAAAACAAACTTTATCCATTTGGTTCCTTCTGGGAGACATGAGACACTCAGCAGTCATCGGTAATCAGTGATTAAGAGGGAAAACCCAGAGTTGAGAACTCACAATGCCATTCCTTGTGACTTAGCATTTACTGGTTGCAGCCATGAATATGTCTGCGTGTACAAACAGTCGCTTGTGTGTCCCCATAATATGCACGAAGGGGTCCGTCCCCAGCTTTGCCTCGTCTCTTCATGTGCCAATCCCCCGCCTGCGTGTCCACGCGCCGGCCTGGAGGTGTTTGCCGCTTCAAACATACCTGACATTTTTGTGGGCTCTGAGCAGTGGGGGTGGGGACTGGCAGTGCTTTAGTGTTCTGAGGAGACCAGTTTAGCAAGCTTCTGATTTTTTTTGTCCAACCACGTGCCCTGAAAATATAGTACACCACACCTGACTGCCATGTGTGCTGCTGTCTCCGTTATTAATCGAAGTGCATATGCTAGTTAGTCTTTGGCAAATTAGTGTTCAAATACTTTGGTACATTTTGTGCTGTGGATGCTAAATGCCCTGTACCACAGAATCTAGTATGCAGAAACACCCAGGTAGGTCACTGCCACCTCTACAATCTCAACACCCTTGAGATGCAGCCAGTACAGCTGCTCCTCAGTGGTAGAAGAGATGTGTTTAAATGGAAACAGAGACAGAGGTGAAGTGGGTAAAGACAGAAGGACAGTGAGACATATAGAAAGACAGAAGGAGGGAGGATGATGAGAACAGCAGCAGCCCCTTTGATGTGGGCCTCAGCGGGGCCCTGTGTGTCTAAGACGAGGCAGGCCTGCTGAGGGAAGGGGATTTCCAGCGCTGCTTGGTCTCCTGTCTCACCCCCTTAGCCTTAGCTTCCTCCGTGGGCTACAGCTTAAAAACAAAGAGACAAAGACTCCAGGGCCAACTGTCTCTCTGCAATGACAGGCATTGTCATTTTAGCAATGAGACGCTGTTTTATCACCACGTCCCTTTGGGGGTAGCGTGGAGTAGATGTTAGTTTGTGGGTTGCTTTGCTGTGGAGATCTTTTACATCAGGTTTGCATGAGTGTGATATTTTCTGAGCTTTGGATATGCTCGTACATCTCCTCATTGGAGCATCTTTTGTTGCATTATTGCATCCAAAGTTTGCAAGCCATGCAATATCTTATGAATACTCACCATCATAAACTTTTACATGCATAGAAAACCTCCCATATGCACGATTATTATCTCTGTTACATCACTGCAAAGGCTCCTCTGCATATGTTCTCACACTTGTTGTAGTTCACGCTACTCAGTCTGTCTGCATGCACACACCCAAATGCAGAAACATGCACTTGACTGTCAAAGAAGTATTTCACACACACACACACACACACACACACACACCACACACACACACTGGGTTGTGGAAAGTCCCTGGCACTAGCTGCCTCCTATCTTAGCTGCAATTTGCTCATACAGGTGGCTATAACACAATATGATCTGTGAACCTATACACCACCATCCAGCTGCACATGCATTCATCGACCTGCTGTTTGTTAGTAAAATAAAAGGCAGAATTAAACGAAAAGGAAAAGGGGCTTTCAGGACTTGACATTAACACCATCCAATAGCTAAATCTGACTGCCAGCTTTTC
This sequence comes from Pterois miles, assembly GCA_947000775.1. Classification (NCBI taxonomy): domain Eukaryota; kingdom Metazoa; phylum Chordata; class Actinopteri; order Perciformes; family Scorpaenidae; genus Pterois; species Pterois miles. The sequence goes on along the minus strand of CAMQGK010000634.1, from coordinate 24,958,343 downwards.
CAAACTTTGGATGATAGAATAATTTTGAATGCACTTGAAAACGTTGTCTATGTCTCACCTCATAGTTTTGGCCAATCACTGCAGTAAAGCATTTCAAATATCTTACATTTTGGTGAAATATATTGAAGACAGAACCTGCCAATATAAAAAGTAAGTCATTGAATAAATTAAAAAAAGACTCAATAGATAAATACAGTATGCCATTAAATGTAGCAAAAATAATATTGACATTGTAGACATTAATTTATTTATAAAATGTGACATAAATTGGTATTTCTGTTTTTGTATTAATTCCTTTATTTGTTTACTTTTCTATGAAATTTTCCTGTATTTTTTATTTTTATGTTTTGCACTTATTTTATAATTATTTTTAAATGTGTTTATTTGTTTATGCACAATTTCCCTTTGCATTTCAACCATTATTTGTATCCGTATTCTTTTCTTTATATATTTCTTATGATTTTTACATTTACCTTTAGATATTCTTCTGAATCATCGCTTTAACCATCAACAGATCAAGAACCAGTTTCAGCCTTTGAAATTCTATGCAACCTGTCTGTACACATATTTGCTGTTGCTGCTGTCAGATCCTGGTCCTTACTGCGTTGAGCAGCAAGAACCTGTGGGCTTGACTCAAAACCTGAAAACAGATTTTAAACTGACAGAAAACAAACAAAAAAAGGATGAAGTGATAATCAGTCTGTATGATAGATGCACATTGTATATGAAATTTTATTGAATTAAAGTGTGTTATTTTTTTATGCAGACGTGCATCTAGAAAATGCAACACATCCTGAATGGAATATATGAGTCAGTTCAGTTCCTTCATCAATAGAAGCACCTGACAGTATCTCATCCTTATCTGTGTTTGCAGCGATCGTCATACACGTTATGACTCGAGCATCCGTTAATTGTGAACCAGCACACACAATACACTAATCGCTAACTTTAATCTGGACTCGAGTCACAGGTGATAAACGTTAGCAGTCTGCGAAAAAGTCCCAGTGTGGAACTGACTTGATTTGTTTTGATGTATCAGTAACTCATTGATAATCAGTCTCACGAAACCCCACACAGTACATATTGTACCAACTTAAAGGCTATTGATAACATTCAGCAACGAGATGTTGCCCTCTCCCGTTCCATTGCATTCAATTATATATATATATATATATATATATATATATATATATATATATATATATATATATATATATATATATATATATATATATATATATATATATATATATATATATATATATATATATGACAGTCATGTCAAGTGATAGAGTAATGAAGTCATTTCGCATCATGTAGCTATGGGCCTACAATAGATGTGTGCGTGCGTGTGTGTTTTTATCAGTATTTATTAGGGCTGTCAAAGTTTACACGATAATAAAGCGTTAATGCAAATTTGTATTAATGCCATTAATTTCTTTAATGCATTAACTCAATTTGTGTGATTTTTAGGTTGTTGTGGGCTCAGTTTTAAAGCTAGAGTGAAGATCCTGTCCTCATTTAAGATAAGAAAACCTAAGAAATCCATTGGAAGGAGGCGAGGAAAAACTGGCAAGATATGTGAATGTAAATGGGTTCAATGGGTACCCACCAGTCTCCACTTTACAGACAAGCCCACTTTATTATAATCATATGCTATTTGGGGCAAGTCATAGTCAAGTCAGCACTCTGACACACTGACAGCTGTTGTTGCAGTTTACCTTGTTATGATTTGAGCATATGTTTTATGCTAAATGCAGTAGCTGTGAGGGTTTCTGGACAATGTGTGTCATTGTTTTGTGTTGTTAATTGATTTCCAATAATACATATATACATACATTTGCATGTCCAACCATGTCATGTTAGCTTGTCGCAAACACGGTAAAATAATGTGAAAAAGTTACACGCTAAATTTTAGCGAGGAAAAACTGTCATGGCCATTTTCAAAGGGGTCTCTTGACCTCTGACCTCAAGATATGTGAATGTAAATGGGTCCTATGGGTATCCACGAGTCTCCCCTTTACAGACATGAACACTTTATGATAATCACATGTAGTTTGGGGCAAGTCATCAAGTCAGCGCACTGGCAAATCTCCCTTTAAGGTACATTTTGAATAGATAAAAAATGTGTTATTCATTTGCGATTAATCATGATTAACTATGGACAATCATGTGATTAAGCGCGACTTACTGATCTCTGATCTTGACTTGATCTCTGACAACAGAAGTGGGAACCAGATGTCAGATACTGTATCTTCCACAGACATAAACAAATCATTCATTTTGGACCGCCAATTTTTTTAATTATAAATTCACAATCATAATTTTTTTTTTTTTTTCAGGAAAAGGCTTAACTTTTGTTTGGCACCTTTCTAAAAGCTCTGTGAATGTATTACATATTTTCTAAGTTTTTCAAAAATTTATCAGAGGATAAATCCCTTGACATGCACCATCTCGTTCTCAAGGGGGTCCTCAGGCACAAAACATAGAATTTAACAAACATCTAATCACATAAATAATAAAGATAATAAATTAAACAAAACAATCAACATAGTAACATCAACAATTTATATTTATCTACATAATGATGTTACCTATAAGACCTTTAATTTAGATTTTGATTTATATAAAATGAAAAAAGACACACTTTTATATTTTAGTTTTAAATTTGATTCCTAACATATTTTTCTTATTTTTTCAAATGTGTAAAAGCTTAAGAAAGGAGTTAAAAAAAAAACCTGGTGGTATAGTATAGAGTACAACTTAAATGTCATTTCTGATTAGAACAAGAAGCAGCGAGTCTGATTATTTTGGCCTTTTGACTTTGAGAAACCTTGACTGGTCAGTGGGTGTTGTGTTTTCAGGGTGGAGGCCCGCTCCCTTTTTCAGAATGGCTTATGTAACTGTTGGTCAGAGCAAAACGGTAGTGAAACATCCTCTGCAGAATAATGCGCTTGCGTTGGTGGAGCGTAGTGGTGGTGCAAAGGACACTGAGGTCCAGATGTATACTTTAGGTACTTTCCTCTGTGAGGAGCAGCCTCAAATGGCTTATTTTAATCATTCACAGACAAAAGGAACATAGAAAGGTAGTACTGATGATAGACAGTATTTCAGGCAGGACAAACCATGGTTATCATCTGGTGTACATTAGTCCTCATTGATGGCCATGGGCACCAAGTTTCTAATTTAAATTTGCATTGTTGAGGACTTCGACATGAATGAAAGAGTGGCACCAACTATTTAAAGCACATTGAGTGGCCCTAAGCAAGGATTTATTTGTTAATGTGCTCTGTGCTCTTCTGGCACCATCTAACATGTAAGATCAAAACTCTGTTGTGAGATATGGTTAATATAATATAATAAAAACACATTAGATCCAGATCCTAGATCCCTCGTACAATTTTGAGTTATGCTGCAGATGTAAAAGTTGATCATTGAAAGCAGAAATAATTTATTTAATTTTTTGTGCAACAAGCTGTAAACATGACATTACCACCTTACAGCGGGTTCACATAGGGAACAGCAGCGCTGTGCTATGTTAATCGTCACACCAGCTCAAGCCAGGCTTTTGACATTAGAAGCGCATTTCTAATAAATATAATGGATAGATTTTGAAATGTAATTTGGGGTAGGGACTCGGAGGGAATGTATATTTTATCATCTTATCAGAATAAGATCATTTTTGTAATGTATTATTTTATATCCCAATTTATTCATTTACAGCCCAATTGATTTACAGGGCCGCCGAAAGGACGCGGGCAGCCCTTTTCTGAAAGCCTATGTGAACCCGTCATTATGCAGCTGATAAGGCTAACATGTTAGGAAACAGCAGACACGGAGCATCAGTAGCATTCATTTGGTGCTGTGTTTCTGGCCACCTGACAAATAGAAGTCCAATAGGCTTTTGATTTTCTTTTTAACCTGGTTTTTGGTCACTACCAACTCCTGATTGAAATCTGTCTCTAGCTGCTAAACGCTCCACTCTGTTCACCAGCCAGTCGTTAACTTTGTCTGTCTGCCAACTGGTGCAGGGTCAGTAGTGTACAGTGGGTTTTTAGAGCTTTACTGCTCAAAACAGCTGCCTGATGTGTCTGGAAATTATACTGATGAGAGCGGTGAGACGATAGGGCTGAAAAAAACAAACAATTACAAACAGTCCTGAGAGCTGGCCTGTTATTACTATAAAAATATTATAGTGAAACAATGTAGATGCAAGACATCATGTAACTCTAAGAGCAAAAATGGGCCAATAAGCCAGACAGATCCTGTATAGTCTGTCCCTATATACTGTATGAGCATCTGGCCTGAGCTTTGACTAATACAGAAGGCACAACACCAAAAATACATCTGAAACTCAAAAACTTCATTTCTGTAGTTACACAGACTAATCTTGAAAGAAGAACATAAATCCTGGTATTCATAGTGTAACTTTCTGTCTGTTCGTTGTCTACATGTCAAAGAAATCAGTTGTCCCTCTGGTTAAAATACATGTGTTTGAAATAGCATGTGTGTATTTAATTGTATTAAACAGGCCGTTTCTTTAATCCATCCTACTGACTAAATAGGATAACCCTGGGTGTGTCCAGTCACCAAAAAAGAAAATCAGGTGAAAGGTCAAGCAAATGGTGAGCTTGTGAGTCTTCAGTAAGTGGTAACGTCCAACATGGTCTCATGGTAGTTCATGAAATAGTCACAAAATTGAATCGATTAGATTTGTGTACATATTTTCAACAATGTATTTTTTCTACAAATGTCCAGCAACTAGTGATAGACCTATCAATTTCTGCTTGAGTTTAGGAAAACACTGACTTACTTAGGCTTAGGTAACAAAACTGGTTAGTTAGCTTTAGGAAAAGATTGTGGTTTGGGTTAAAATAACTCTGCATGTGCCTTAGCTTAAGTAAGTTACATGACAAATAAATCAACTCTGACCTCTGGTTTCACACGGGGTACCAACACCGGTCTCCTGGGCAAAAGTCCTATGTTTTTTTCACCCACCCATTCACCCCGACCTCCTCCCCATGCAGCATTTGCTGATCTTTATACTTCCTGGTTCACAATTACAGTATGTGGATTACATCCAAACTGATTTTGTGTTGTAAATCACAAAAAAAATGTTAAATTCATGTCTATGTACACTGATCAATACACTGAATTTCGTGACTATTTCACAAGCTATTATGAGACTGGGTTGTAATGTCATATCACAGCCCATGTCAAAGGGACAATGGGAAGAATCACCTGTATAACCACACACACACACGTAAGATCATTTATCAGAAATAATAATACTCCAGCCAGTACTTGATGCCTTACATCCCAAACTGCTTCCGTCCCTGGAGGAAAGAGAGGATGAGAACGTTGCGTCCCAGAGGAGGTTGAGCATTGAAGTGCGTCTCAGTGTAGATCAGTGCCATCTTGGACATCTTGTTCCCCGATCTTGAAACGCTAATACAAGGAAACCTCTCCGCTTCCTGGAGGAGAGGAAACTCTGTGCTTTTGTTGTGCTCTGGCCCACGCAGCAGCAAAACAATAGATATTCTTAGCTCTTTTGTTAAATTTAACCCACTTACCAGCACTGTTAAAACAAAATTGCTATTTACATTTTTTGGAGGCTTTTTGGGCGAGCTGGAGCCTGTCTCCTTATTGCTTTGATAAAGCACTTGTGGCCTAAACCTTTGCGTCTTTTTCTTTGTCATGGTGAGGGCATGTGCGGTGAGGTGCGTTCAAAGCCTGTGATACCAAATACAGCCTCATAGTTAAGTGCTTGTTATGTCTGTGCCTCATACACAGCACTGTATATTTACAGGCAGACTTTTATCTTCCCTTTAAATTTCCTCAACACAAAAGGATCCCACGCCTTCTGGAGTCGCTGCCAGACTGGCCTGTTTGTCTGCCTGTGGGGGGAAACGGTTCATGACACACAGAGGGAAATATGAGAGGAAGAACAGAGGGAGGTAGTCAAGCAACTCATTGTCCCGAGTTGAGGATTCAGCGGGACAAAATATATGGAGACGCGCAGTGAGGGAGGAATTCCCCCAGCAAGTTCAAACGGTTGCAGATGTGCGCCTGGCCGACTGCTACTGCACACATCTGGGCCAGCTTCCCCGCACGCCTCCCCTTCCATCCTCTGAGCCCTCCGTGTCTCGTCTTTATACCGCTGCCCTCCGCTCTACCCCTGGAAAAGCAATTAGGTGCAACACATGGCCGGTGTTAACTGCCACTCACCAGGCAGCCGCTTCGCCAGCTGCGGTGGATCCGCAGCAGTGTGTATCACAGGAGGCCTGAAAAGACCATTATCTTGGAAGCTGGGAGGAAGGATTTGGCGGAGGGAAAGTTTGGGGGATTTCAGAAGGGAGAGATGCAGCCTCAAATTAACAGTGCTACTGGAGGTCACCAGTAGTCAAAACTACACTTTTAAAATACAGTACTACAGACTTTGCATGTTGTTAAAGCTTAATTTTCATTTCTTGCAACTATACTCTATAAAGCAGCTTTCCACCATAAACTGTATGTGCAATTTCATTTAGAGGAACTAACTCTAAATCAGTGGCAATTTTACACTCCTTTAGGTCTGCTCAAGCACACCTTAATTCTATCTCAGCACCTCAAAATACTAGAAGACATAAGGAAATCCATTGGTACCAACCATGCTATGCTAGGTTGTCGGGAAGGCTCAGTAATGCTCCGAATTTCAATTCAATTTTGGCAAGGAAAAACTGGCATGGCCATTTTCAAAGGGATCCCTTGACCTCTGACCTCAAGATAACTGGAAGAAAATTGGTTCAATTTATGTTAATCACATGCAGTTTGGTCCAAAAACCATGCAGTTTTTTGCAGCCCCAAAATTGCTGCAACAACTTATGAAACATAGAGCATGGGAATGACCGTCATATACTGCCATCATCATGTTCCAAGCCCTTACACACACTTAGTTAATTAATTAATTAATGTGTTCATTCATGTTTATTTCTGATTTATGACTAAAACTACTTGACACACAGTGCTGAACATCTCAAAATAATCTTCAGGTTTCCAGCTTTCAGATGACTTATGGCACTTCTATGCGACATCTACTGTTGACCTGCCATCTCCCCATAAAGACCCCCTGTGTACCCCCCAACAAAAACAGATCTATTTGGGTCTCAGGGCGTTAATCATTAGGCCTGTTATTTTCTTTATTTTCTGAAATAATTTAAAGATTTTGGGAATTTGTTTGTTAGCGACAGGGGCCAAACAATTACAGGTTCAAAGCTTTATTTAAACAGGTTTAATATCCGGTATTCTTTATAAAGTCATGACGGTAGGTCAGGTGGTGGCATGCATCTTTAACGTTGGTAGTCTGCCAGTAAAACCAAAGGAGAAGTACATATTGAATTTCCTGATGGCGCAGATTTAAACAAAAGTTCAGACCTTAGCAAATAAAATTGCTAAGAAGAATATATCTAGAGGAGAATCAGTATTTGAAAGCAATACAAAATGACTATGTACTGCAGTATATTCCATTAGATTTTGAATTGTCTCCTGAATTTAGTTTCTTTTCTTTCCATAAATAAAGACATTTCCACCATAACTTTATGCAGAAAAGGCAGAAATTGCATACTTGCCAATACTCCTGATTTTCTCATTGCCCCCTCCCAGTTTCATCCTAACGTCAAAATTCTCCTTCATTTCTCCCGATGTGTGGCAATTTTTCACACCTTTTTGTTATTTAAACCAGTTTCTGGCACTGTTAAGTGTGTATAAGCCTGGGTGTTTCCACCTGGAAGACAACAGAGCTACATTAAATGTCTTTTCCCAGCAGAGGAGAGCTGCTCGCGACACTGCGGTGTGGATTTAGCTGTGCTCGTCACACATCACAGCATCACAGCAAAGCTGTGAGGGGATTTTTTTTTATCACAAGGGATCGCCTCGGTTCCCAGCATTGGACGCTTGGTGGGCTCCCGCTAGACACAAGGCACTCAGCACCGGTTTGGATGAACGCTTTCCCTTGTGGGCTGCTGCTCCCAGCTTTCAAACCGGAAACAACATGGTGGCTCGTTTGGAAACGTTCTTCTCTTATTTCATGATAAATGTTCACTGAAATGTGTTTCTGAAAACATTTAATGCAAGAAATAAGCCAAGCAGTTGCTGAATCTGTCTTTATTTTGAATCGTCGGAAGCTGTGGACACATACCATAAAACACTGGAAATAACGGGTTTCAGATCGCCGTGGTGTCATTGTCACTTTGTGTCTGAAAGGACATTCAGTGAGTGAGAGAAGGACAGGAATAGAAAGTAGTAAGTGTAAGATACAACTGATGAATATTAGCCTAGTTTATACCAGAGATTCACACAAATTATTCAGTTTTCTAGGCCCATTTAACAAGAAATGCAGTTGCAGTGTTCTTATTATTTTGTTGTCTTCCTTTTTTTAAAGTCACCAGAATGTATGGTTTCAAAATCCTCCTTACTTTTGAGGTCTCAAGGTCAGCATTTATGAGAAATTGGTGCATAAAAACTCACCAGAATGCAGGAAATTAAGTGTTTGATGTTCAAAAATTACTGGGAAAGGAATGCCCTCTTAATATGCCCCCCCAATACTGCAACGAAACATATGCTCTTGATTGTTCACGTTAGTCTCATTGGGGGCTGAGCCACCCTAAATGTGCGATCCTGGAAGCACCCCTGCTCCAAATTATGTGAAAAGTTTTAAAAAGAGGTGTGAGTGAGTCAGCCTCTCTAAGTGCTTTGTTGTACAATGTCTATAGTACAGCGTGTCCTCTTGAAACAGGGAACCCTCCCAGGTACTACTGATGATTCATAATTGATCTGAAATAGCTCGCACGAACAAGCAAGAGGCATCGCTGGCACCTTGCACACGTCTGTTGTTTACCTCTTCAAAAAGAGAGGCATTCACCTGAATCAGTCAGATTTGTTTATGCTCACTCACTCAGAGACAACAGGGTCTCCACCTAGGCCGCATGCGTACACGGCGTACGCATGTGCAAACACACACTATAGTGGGAAATTCCCAGCAAAAATTCCACTCCAGCAGTCCTCTGTGAGCACATTCCTGTGTTTTTCATAACATCTCACTGCTGAAATGGAAGTCGAATTTACAGTTGTACAGTTTTTGAAGATCCAGCGTACCCTCAAGCTACCAATAAATCTCCCAAGACTGAGGATATTGCATGTAAGCTTATATCCCTGCTCGATTTCCTGGATGCAGATTACTTTGGGAATGTGGGGGAGCGTGAAAGAACAGGCAGAGTAAAGGGAGGGAGGAAGACACCAAAGGGTTTGAGAGAAAAGGTGGTGAAAATGTTAAATACAGTAAGATGTTGCCCAGTATTTAATTGGTTTCCATCTAAATAGAGACTATGTTTTTGCCAGAACACAAATAGCATAATAACCATCCAGTACACAGTCATATCAGTTGTTTAATTTTTGGAAAAGGTTTTCTCATTCCAAATTCCCCTAACATTCCCAGAAATGACTTCACCCCTCAATGTAGAAATAAATAACTATTTCTAATCCTGTTTGACTATCTAACATAACCAAATAAGATCGATGAGAGCATGTTTTCCATTTGCGGACAATGTGGACACTCAATTAATGAATGCATAAGTGTGTGAAAGGGGGGATTTTTATAGGCGTACAGTAGTGTGCAGAAAATGAGTCATGCTCTTTGGTCACTTGGATCTTTACACAGTCTCGCTGCTAGCATGCCACCAGCGTGTCTATCAAAGGCTAAAGCTCCAGGATTGCCCAATATTTAGTAATACAACAGTATTCTTGTTCTTGTTGGTCAGTCACGTGTTGGTTTGATGTATATCTTTCATCACCATGTATGTAATGGACCAGAGCACAGTTGGTTTGGCCACTGCTGTGAGGTAGGCCTAGTTGGCATTGCTGCAATGCAGCAGGGTGTTTCCTCTCTTCTTAAGCCATCAGGAGATTACTGACACTGTTATTACTGAGGCCACCACAACTACTGGCCTCCAAAATTACTCTGTAGAATGGTTTTCCAGGTTTTGGCTCCAGGCATACCTTGAAAATGTCTTTAAAGTCTATGCCACGTTGATGTACTTTGTGTCTTAATGTTGTTGATCATTTTTGAAAATTTACATTAAAGCAAACTTTTGCTAATTTAGATTAACATAAAGACAAAGGGACAACTAGCCAGGATTTGTCTACACTGGTATTAAAATCTGCCTACGACAACCTCTAAAACGCAATACGTTTTTCCTGCAGGCTTTTATGCCGCATACTGTATTTCATTTGTTTACAGGAACAGACTAGATGCTAATGCAAGACAACTCCCAACAATAATCCACAGTGGAGTGGGTGAAGTGGAGGTTAGTGCACGAGTAAATGTTGCTGTCTTTTACCATCCGTTGTAATAATATTAGCAATAAACAGAATATTTAAAGGGAACCTTTAATGCGTTTGTGCTTTTTCCCTTTCCTTTAGTGTATTATATAGTTTTTGTGCATGTAAAAGATCTGCAAAGTTACGAAGCCCAAAGTCCACCAAATGGAGTTACTCTCCCCCACAAAATACTGCCCCTGAACCTCCTGAAACGCCCCGTTGGAGGCGTAACATGGTGATGTCACCAAGTAACACAGCTCAGACAGAGGGTGAAAAGAGGTGCTGCCGCACTACCGCTATGAGAAAAGTAGTGTTTTTTGAACATTTAAGCATGTAAACATGTTAGTATATATATCTAGTAGAAACCCGAAATACAAGCATGCACCTGAAAATTATTATAATGAGAAGGTGAAACACTGAGCAATGTTGCTCTGTCTGTTTTAGCGATTTCTAGCTAGCGTAAAATATCAGTACATCAAGCTGCCATATTATCTATTGCACTGAGCTGGAAGTCCCTTGTCAGATGGAAAGTCATGAAAACTTCCTTGAGCATGTTTCTGTTATTTGTTAGCGCAGTTCGCAACAGCAGTGTAACATTTGAGGTTCCATTGCATGTTATGGACATTTCACACAGAACGCAGTTTCCATTGCAATGTGCACTGCGCCCAAAGTTCAACCAGAATGTTGAGCGCTGCGCATTCCACTGCGCTCGTGTTTTGCTTGGTGCGGCCTGCAAGCCATTGGAAAAATTGGGTTCCAGAGCGCAGTGGTGCCATTGCTGCATTGTGTTTGAAACAGCGACTGGCTGTTAGCTAAGACACCAGTGCTGGAGAGTGAATATTGGATCTATGATATATATATATATATATATATATATATATATATATATATATATATATATATATGGAGCTATATAAACGTCTGCAACTGCTGGAATTTAATAATGCTTTTAACAATACATTTTTGTTATGTCTGGAGCATTACTGCAAGCTGTATTGTGAAATAAAAGACTATTTTTAAATATTCAGCTAAATAAAACTGTTGCAATTAAGAGTTGCTTTTTGAATATTTTTAGCCTTACCAATTGGTGAAGCTTTTTATCATTTTCTGCTTTGCTCTTGAAACAAAGTAAAAGATACAGCTCCAAAGCCTGAGGGCAAGGAGGAGTAAAGTTGCACTTGCTGTCAGCACGTGAGCAAAACCCTGCATGTCTGGTTTACACACCGCTATCAGATGGAGGGCAGAAGGGATACAGAATGAGACTGCTCTGCATGACACACAATTGAGTGTACAGGATGATACAGTGAGCAGGCCATGATGCACGGCTGACAAGCTCCCCAGTAGAACCTGATAGTTAAGGCCTGTCTGAATACGCCTGCTGGTGAGCACGGAGAGACTCTCTCAGCCTCAAAAAAAATGAGACACTTCGAAAAAGAAGAAGAGGTTTTGGGTTTCCTGCTGCCCTGTGGCACAGCAGTGAAAGACATGTTTACTTCCTCAAGCGGCTAACTTACGCAAGAGAATGCAAAATTAAGGTTGTTTTTGCTTTTGGAGTTTTCGTCAGGTCAAGTTTGATCTATGTGTATTCAACATGCTCTCTATTTAATTTCTGTACACAGACACATTTTATTATGTGCATATAACATAATCTTATCTATCCATCCTACAGGACAGTTTTATGGTTATATTCAGGAGTATTTGGGAGTAAGGATGTCTAAAATAGCTATTGATCTCACTGCTCTGTATCCAATCCTGTAGGTTTCTTTGCATATTTATATTTTTATATTATATTACAGGTGTTCAGACATAGAGTGCATCTAATTTGAATTAATGCTGTCAATCAGTTAAATTTTGAAGTGCAATTAATTGCATGATTGTGCATAATTGAAAATTGTTATTTTATATAATTATATAAGTAATTACATAAATGTTACGTAATACGAAATTAATCACACACTTTTTTATTTAAAAAATGTCACATTTGTCACATTTTTTATTTTAAAATGCACATTTGCACATTTTTTTATTTTAAAAATGCCCAAGGAGATTATTTAGTATTAAGACTCTTAACACAGAAGTGGGCAAATATGCTGCTTTATGCAAATGTACATATATATTTATTATTGGAAATCAATTAACAACAATAAACAATGACAAATATTGTCCAGAAACCCTCACAAATACTACATTTAGCATAAAAAAATATCCTCAAATCAAAAAAAGTCCACTTGACTATGACTTGCCCCAAACTGCATGTGATTATCATAAAGTGGGCATATCTGTAAAGGGGAGACTCGTGGGTACCCAGAGAACCCATTTACATTCACCTACAGTGTCTTGATGTTAGAGGAAAAGGGACTCCTTTGAAAATGGCCATGCCAGTTTTTTTTCACCAAAATTTAGCTTAAGTTTGGAGCTCTAAAATTGAGCCTGTTACAATGCCTTATTATCGTGTTAACTTTGACAGCCCTAATTTGAATTAAGTGTGCTCGGTGTCTGTGAATTTGTGTTGCATCTACAGTATTTCAATGGTATGTGCAGCTTATTTGAGATTTTTTTGACATAAGACATTTATAGTAAGATATGTGGGTTAAAACCACGGATATCCCCCCTTCCATGCTGGATCTATTGTTACTGCAGACACCTGTTTTTACTCTGAAAGACCAGCTGATGAGGCCCCAGTCAGCTCTTACTCACTGTTCATACAGTCATTTTAGACTCAGTCTTAACTGGAAACAGGAGATAACAGTAAAGGAGCAGTGAGACTGGTTCAAAATGGGGACTTAGAGGTCTCTCTCACTGTCTACAATCTCATGAACTTGGACTTCACCATAAACAAGTGTGCATGTGATAAATTATACCACTTTCCGTACAACGCTACATCTGTCTCTGTCACAAAGTAAAAAAAGGCACATGTCAAAGCAATTGCACAATCAGCATGACTTCTGCTAACGGCAGGCTGCTTGCATGCAGCCCTTTGGTTTGAGTAAACTGCAAAGTCAATACGCCACATGACTATCAAAGTCAAATGCTCAATTTCCCAGCTGAATCTCATCTAAATCAAATGATGCGGTATGTGTATTTCAGCCGACTGTACGAGCATTGTAATGCATCAACCACATTACATAAACAGTTCTTCGTCACGATGTGGAGGAATCACAAGCTGGGTCAACTCACGTGGCCCACAACACCAGTATAGTGTTATACACAGTATGTATCATATTCATTAAATGTAACAGTTTTACACATGAAAGTCAGTTTATTTGTCACTGAGTACTATTTAATCTGTGAAAGAAAGATGTGGTATGTTTTCTGTGGCTCTTGAGGGAGCTTTTCAAAGTAAGAAAAAACAAAAAAAGGGGGGAAAAATGAAAAAAAATGTTGTTTTGCACTTTTGATTTCTTACCAAAAGACTGCCTGAAGGCCTTTGTACACGGTCTGTATTTTTCATCCGAAATTGTTGCATGTTTAAAAATAAATCTGACCTCACAATGTGTCAATCTCGTTTACGCAAGTGCTTCGAAACTTTCTTCCGTCATTAAAGTTTTCATAATGGGTTTGAGTTTCTGCATTTTTTTTTATCCATCAAAAGGCAAAAGAAGGTTGTCTGACCACTCAGAGCCACTGTCAGTGCAAATGTCATCATCGAAAATGGCATCTGATAAACATTCACATCATCTCAGGCCCCCAGGAAGAGCGCCGATCGTTGATCTCAATGTTCGTAATGACCAAATGGTGGTGCTACAACTTCTGTGTCCATCGCATGACGTCATTGGGGCCCGTAAAGACTTTTTCTCATAGATTTACATTGAGAAAAAAATGTCTGTAACTCAACTGATAATTTTTTTTAGGTGAACCAACTCCCCAGTACAAACACTCAAATAGCCCTTATTTAAATCATTCAGTCTTAAAGTTGTAAAATGCGCTAATAGCCAAATGCAGAGTTTATTTTCTTCCTCTGTTTATGTCTATTGAGACACAGACTGTGACGACAGCGCCAGCTGTGACACTGGGACCCCATGACCGCGTCATATGACCAAGCAGACATTAATGCGCATATCGGACATGCTCAGTAGGGCCCAGTAAGACCCAGAAGTCCCCAGAAGATCTGGGTACTTTTCCTTTTTGTCTTCATGCTCCACTGAATAACGTTCACAGGAATGAACAGGATCCCGCCTCCAACACTGGATCCAGTTCTCTTTATACATCCATGCTTCGTCACCACAAAGTTCTCCATGATTAAGAAATAAAAGAATACAGAGATGTGGTATTTAAAGATAGATTGTGGCAGGTGATTGTAGAACAGCTTAGAACCGGGCATGGTTGCCAAACAAAGGATGTACAAAAGATTCGGCAGTAGTGACTGTGCCCTAGGCAGCTAAACGATAGCTTCTTTTTAAAGTCATTCATTAATTAGCCTGGTTTAGAGCAAACGCTGTCCATTGCACCCATGCAGTTCATTCAGTTTTGTATTATATTGCAAATTTTTGCAACAATAGAATCATAAAACGCATTGGACTCAGTGTGCAAGGTTTCTGTTTCTGGCGGTGTCTGACAGATTGAAAAAATATATGGACTTGGTGTGTAAAGACCTTTACAAACTGGAGGTGTGAGGTTTGAAAAAAGGGGGCAGAGATGGTCTTGTGAAAGATGCCATTGGGTTGCATCATGGGAAATGTGGGATCCAGATTTTGACCATTCTTTTTAATGGTTCTCTATACAATATCCAAGGCATTACTATAGCAGTAAATAACTATTCAATGTAACGATACTGAGGAGTAATTTCTACCATAGCAGAGAGTAAATTCACTCTCCCTCAGGGTGTGTTGTAATCCAAGGGTCTCCATGCTTTGTTGACATCGCCGGGCCTACCATGCATGTCTTGTAATGTGTTAGTGCATGTGAGCTTGCCCCACTGGCTAGCACTGCTCTGCACTCACATGGTGGTTACATCTGATAATGCTGTCCTGACCGTAGTGCCCACCCTCTGGTTCCCCCTCAGGTTAACACTGTTATCTCTGTCAGCACTTTTACCATTGTTTGTAATGCTAACACTGTTAGCACCGTTTGCTGCGAGCCGCTGGCTCAGCTACCGCCATATTGAGAGCTGTGTGGAAGCAATAGAAATGCTCCTAATAACATATTTTGCACCTTTAAAATCTACCTCTCACAAGTCCCTCAACTTTCTAGAAGCGCAATGCTAAATTGCTTTAAAATATTAATCTGAATTTGACAGTTTTACCCCTGATTCAACATTTAAAGTCCCATTTACAGCTTGATAACGTGATATGTCTGGATACATTATCTGGGTAATAGCATCTGATCGACAAGCCTTTGCATTTGCATCTGGTATTAATATGTGTTATGTGTTATGTGTATATTACCTCAATTCTGCCTGCATTGTGGTCAGATCTCAATATGAAACAAAATTAGGTAGGCAACGGGTGGCATGCTCACATTAGGTAAGACTTGCTTGCCAGTGCTGCTACTTATAGTTGTTTTTGACTGGCAGATAGAGGTGGAGCTTGGCGAATGCCCTCAGTCACACACAGATTGTACAGATTACATTTACACCAGGGTGAGATACAACCATAATGTCAGGTAGACCACCTCCAGATGTGGTCTAGCTGTGTGTTTAGTTTTGGATACATCCACACCTTGCATTAGCATGTCTTTCCTCATCCAGATACAGATTGCATGTTAATTCCAGTTAAGTAAATGAGAATATAATATCCACTGCAGACTGAAGCGAGGTGAGAAGAGGAACTAACTTTGACAATGATAAATTGACATAAATTTAAATTTCAGTGACAAAATCCAGCTCAGACCTTGCGTTTGCACTCTTTCTTTCGTGAGTGACCTGAGTGGTGTTTTGCTTTCTATTAGCAGTAACCAGTAAGTTTTGTTTTCCCTATCTTCCAGTCTCAGTAGGTCTTAATACATCCAATATTTAGCTGGAAAATGATCACAGCAGCTCTGAAGGGAATGTGGTCATAAAACAAAAGATATTACTTAGTACATGAGTGAAAATAAAAGCTGAATTGCCTGGCAAATAGTTCAGTAAATAGAAAGAGTATTAAAGCAGGCCTGACCTAGCTGGCGTCTCACCAACCCACTGAAACCATGGATACAGAAGAACTGGAGCAGTATGCATGTAGTTGAAAACAATACAGGCCTGCGTTTTCCAAATTCTGTCAACATTTTTTTTTTTTCAAGCAAATGAAACTCAGATTTTGCCCGGAGTCAATAATTTAGGACATTAGATCAGGAGATCGGGGCTTGTTTTATCTACAATATAAACCAGGTGTGAGTTTATTTTAAAAGCCTGGCATGAGCCGCAGAGTAAAGCTTATCTACCCTCTCTCTTGAAACCAGTCATTGCATACATGTTCTTCTATGTAACGCACCAGTGGTTTAGTTTTAAACTTGTATGACACAATGCCAAGACGAGTGCTGTCTCGCTGTCGTGCGACCAATCCTGAATAACAAGAATAAAAACATTTCCTTAAGCAATAAAGCGCAACACTGCGAATTGCAACATACTTTGAGGCTACTGTGGAACCACAGGAGTGTTTGCAAAATGACAAACCAGTCGATAATTTAAGGAACTGTATGCAAATTCTAAAGAGGATGTCTGTAGTGAAAGGAAGCAAGCACGCAGCATTGTTATCTTGCACACGCTTCACAAGCTTATATCCCTTTTACATGATGTTGTGTTTTAGTTCACAAGATAAGACGTTCCTAGAGGCTGCTCTCTGCATTCAGATTCTTAGAAACTGTGTTTGGTTAAAGTAGATGAATTGTTTGTTTTTGTGAGATAAATTAGTCTGTTTTATATTTTCACGCTTTTTTTAGAGTAAAAAAAAAGTACATTGTGGTTCTGGACAGAAAAGCACATACAAAAGATTTCAGAGAAATGTATTTGGGGAATTTTAAATACTCGTGTGTCCATGGTTATGGAAAGAAAATGTTCAAAATTCAGAAAATGAGTCAAAACTACTAGGTTCATTTTAACTTACGAGGGTTTTCAGAGAAAGGCCTCATCACAATGTTTCCTTTATTGCCTAACATCTAAAGTTCTGTGCTTGGAAAACATTACTGTGGCTTTTGCAATGTGAAAAGAGTATTTTCATAGATGGTGGAGATCCCCCCGCACCCCAGAAGTAGTCCCACGCCTCTTCTCTTAGGCCCGGGGGTGGGGGTCTTTCTGGTTTGAAAATGTGACTACAAATGCTGCGCTGGTGCGGCATGAATGAGCTGCACTTTTTGTAGAGAAAGAACAGAAGCAGGAGGAGAGGCAGAGTGAGAATGGAGGTGGGAAGAAGAAGAAGAAGAAGAAGAAAGGAGAGGGGGAGGAAAGTGTGAGGTATCAGGACATAGGGTCATCTGCATGAGTGGGGGGGTTGCTGTCTAGGTGTGAAATTTCAAAGTAAAAGACGTGTAGATGCTCTAGGAACATAGTCTAGAAGAATTTTATCACTTTGCCTTTTAGCCATTTGTTTAACTAATTTTTAACATCGTAATTAAGGCTTAAAGCTTCAGTAGGCAGAATGTTTTGGCATCACTGGCCAAAAATTCTATAATAACCTTTCAGCATATTGTAATTCAAGTGATCTGGGAGAAAAAAAGAGTTTTGCACCGCCTCATGGCTCTGTTTGCAGGATTTAGGAAATCTAGTCCATGGCGGGAGACTTTGACCGTTCATTATTGGCTGTTTTCCGACTGGTGGGCGGGGCTTGCTATTCCCTCAGCAGATCTCAACATGGCTGTCTCTTATTATAGCTAAGAGTGCACTACAAAATGTTTCTGAAAACATTTGAGGTGAGGAATAGGTATTACAGTAACAGAATATTAATTGATATTTGATCAACACTGCCTAGTTTGCCTAGTCAGCTCTGATTGGTTGTTTTCCTCTGGTCTGTGAAATCTCACAGATGCCATTAGGAGGACACAGAGGAACATGATTTATTTCAGATTACCTGTCTCGTGCACTACTGTCTAGATATAGTGATATAGTTCCATTAGTTTTTTAAAATCATATTTGCTCCATTTCTACCCTCTGCTGCTTTAAGAACATATATTTGATAGATGGCATCCAAACTCTTGAGCTCAATGAATGTGGGATGTTTTAAAGCTGCTCTGTGTCAGCGCTGCCTAGTTTGATCATTTGATCAGAGTTCGCCAGTGATTGACAGCTGCCGCCGTTGTAGGAACAGCCGATAGGAACGCTCTCTCTCTGACATGACCTGTGATTGGCCAAAGTCCCCTGTCACGGGGAAGATTTTTTAAAACCTGAAAACAGAGCCATGAGGAGGTGCAGAAGTCTAGCTTTCTCTCAGAAAACTTGAATTACAATATACTGAATGGTTAGTGTGGAATTTTTGTCCAATGATGCCAAAAATATTCTGCCTACTGCTGCTTTAAAGTGCTCTTCAAACCGCATATTTTGAGTTGCCATCTTGTCTTCATCCTTCTGCAGCACTATTTAGTAAGAATGAATACTTGTTGTGCAGTAGCGGAACAAACCTATTGCAATACTGGATTTTGCATTCATTTTTACATGATTCACTGTTTATTGTTGAATAATACTACATATTGCATATATGGTGTATGATTGTGTCAAATTCCAGATGTGGTTCTGTGGTTAAATACAAACACCCCCATGTGTGTCATCTATGAGTATATCGTTTTTACAATAGGATAATGACGTCACAACCAAAGGCAGGGACTTTTTGCTATAAACCCATATCTGAATTTTTTATAAGATAACCCCTGTTGGCATTGCAGACTTAAAATTTAACATACATTCAACTGCTCATCACTGATCATACAATACCGCACTGAGTAGCCTTATGAGTCATTATCTAAATGTGTCAGTAACTTATTAAAGGGAAGAAACATCCTGCTACATCAGCTACCTGGGGACAGAAGGGAAAATCCCTGATGACAAACGTACATTTGAAGGTTTCTTTTTTTTCAGGAACAAGGAAATGGGAGTTAGATGTTTATCAAGTGATCTGTCAGGAATTTTGTTCCACAAATAATAAATGGCATTTTAAAAATGGCATTATTTTCACTTGGCTTGACATGTGATTGTGGAAGGTAACTTGTGGTATCATATGAAATGCTGTTTTCACCAATATATAGTTACAATTTTAGCGTCTCTTTGCAGGTTATGCAGAAATGATGGTGCCGTTATGTTGGCAAAAGGAAGCTTACACAATATTAGTAATGCAATAGCTAATGTATCACTTATGTTGTTAAGTTAATACAAAAGGCAGCCAGGGAGGACACTAACAACACTAGACACAGTTAAAATGTCAATCACATTAATACTGGACAGTGAAGCATAATTAACTCCCTAGCTTCCTGATTCTTTTTCACAGCAGATATTTTTGCCTTGTCATGGCAGGGAAAGCACAGGTGTGACTAATGACAATAATTACGGCCTTTCCATGCAAGTGTACTAGTAAGCCAGGTCAATAGGCATGTACTGCTTTACAGTAGGAAACACCCAGATGTAGTTTACAGGTTAATGATTAATTAAACTGGGACTAGTATTGGACAAGTATTGGAAATTTGCTTCGGCTGTACAGACACTGCTTCTGCAACTGCCATTTCTCCGTACTTGCCCCTTCCAAATCAACAAATTAATAATAAAATAAACAATAAAAACTACACTGAATGTTTGACTCCTGGTATTGTGCATGCTGGCTCACTGTCACACTGTCAAAATGTCTGCATATGTCTATGGTTGTATCCCAATTTCATACTACGTATCAATTTGTATATTGATTGCAGTGCTGGAAGAAGTACTAAACCTTTTACCTAATTAAAAGCAATACAACAGTTTATAAGTACTCTGTTTAAAGGTAAAAACTATGCATTTGAAATCTTATGTAAAAGTATATAAGAATTAGCATCAAACTACATATCAAAAGTCCAAGTACCATATCAAAGAATAATATTACCCTCTGAAATGTAGTGGGGTAGAAGTATAAAGTACAGGTATCTCAAAAGTGTAGGTTACTTTAGTACTACTTGAGGCAATGTACACAGATACATTCCATTGATGAATTTTATATAATATCTACTCTATGTTTATATATACTGTTTTGCCATTTGTCAGTATGTCAACATACTTAACTGTTTCATATGAGCAGGAAATGATGAATACTATAATTTCTGGATGTGTATATTTGAAAATAGTAATTGCAAAGTCAATGTTTTTTCCCATAAATAACTTTTCTTTCATCTTCTGACCATAGCCACAAACTGGACTTGTGGAAGATGAAGGTGACCTTATTTATGTTTAGGGTCAATTAGTGGTAACCAACTAATTTCTAAACTAATAACATTTATTATCATTTATTATTAATTGCAGATGTTGATGGTGATGATGGATTACTATTATTAGGTCAATGTCTAATACATTAAGGTTAATAAATAGCATGTTTATGTTGTAGTTGATCAATGTATAGCTAATTTTAACTACTTTATTTACTGTTGGGTAGTTAAACTTGTATCCACACGCTATATTTTATGATAATCGTTTATTTTGTGTGTAAAATATTAGCTGTCAAATAAATGTAATATTAAAAATGATGATGTTACAGTATATTTACAGATGATGTTACAGTATATTTCCTTCTCAAATGTAGTGGATGTATAAAACAGTATAAAATTAAAATACTCAAGCAACTACAAAATAACTCAAAATTGTACTCTAGTACCAAAGAAAATTTTGATTTACCAAAAAAACACTTAAGATAATACCTGAGCTACAGCATTAAGCACTACAGCAATAGTCAGTAGCCTATTATGTCACCATGGAAACGAGAGAGGCCTCTGACACCGGATGAAGTTCACGTCCCATCAGTTCAACTTCCGGGTAAGGATATTGTGCATGAAGTATAATCTGCTTGCAAATTCATTTGGACGAACTTCTGGGCCAACTTAACGTTGTAAAATGTCCCGAGGGTCAAGCGCAGGGTTCGATCGACACATCACCATCTTCTCCCCCGAAGGAAGGCTCTATCAAGTCGGTCAGTATGTGGATCTGTTCACACAAAAGCCGGCTCGCAGGCTTACTTCTTGGCTAGCTAGCTAAATGCTCTGTCATGGTTGGTTTAGCTTGGCTTCTAGCTGATAAATAATACCCCGCCAAAGCGAAAGTAGTGTCATATAAAACACGAAAGTCGTTCTTGTGGTGTGCCAGTTGTTATTTTGCGTCTACTTAACTTGTGTTTCAAATAAAACAAAAAGCGCGACTCACAATAGCTAGTATGCTAGTTAGCATGTTTAGCATTGCACTGAAGCGAGCTGATTCATTGCAGAAAGTGTCAACTTGCAATTGTGTGAAATGTTGCGTTTAATTTAGTTTAATGTTAGTTTAATGTCGTTAAATTAAAACAATCTTAATCATGGTAGCACTTTGTCGCAATTGCAGTTATATCAAGTATTTTTTAAGCTAGCGTTGGTTGGAATTAAAGGGAAAACTCACCCAAAATATTTAGCCAGCATATACGTTGTTTGTACAGTTTGCAGTTTAGCTTTAGTTCGTGAAATTGATCCTAACTTATGAGATAAACTGGACTTTTGTTGGTGTCATCTGATCAACAGCAATCAGCAAACAAGTCCTGCAATAACAGAACAAATCTTAATTTACAATCATAGTATGCAGCCATAACTCTTAAATAAGTATCACTGTTTGGATGCAACATCTCAAGCAAAACTCTGTCAATGTTTCATTGTAAAGCTGGCCAACCAGATGACTCCTGATAACAGTCTTATGATTGTTGCCTCAGTTTTCCTGCTGAGAGAAACAGCTGTCTGTGTTTACTTTTCACATATTGACTCTACTGTTCAAAATCATTGAATTCTGTCCTTGTTTTTTATTTTTTGCGTACTTTGATTTCTGTTGTCAGATGATCATGTAAACTTAAAAACACCATCTTTTCTCACTTATTTGCAGAATATGCTTTCAAGGCCATAAACCAAGGTGGACTCACATCAGTAGCAGTCAGGGGGAAGGACTGCGCAATTGTTGTAACACAGAAAAAAGTACCGGTGAGTTGATATCAGGTTTCAGGTCCGTCTGTCTGTCTGTCTGTCTTGAACAACATCCATACTTATAGTGACATATATATAGTTCTTTACATGTGGGTTTATTTTATTTCCATGGAAACTTGATATAGTACATTAATGTGTAAATGTATGTCTTGTGTCCAAATTCAATTTGGAACGATTCATCTTTGCAAAATGCATTACAGTGCACCTCAGTTTCTCTGTACTGGAGAATCTTAAACTACTGGTAAAATACTTCACATTTTAGAGGCACATTTATCTTGTTTTAAAAGGCATTAGTTATTTAGTTATTATGAAATATGTTGAGATATTGACACATGATGTTGTGCTTTTAGAGCCCAAAGTGGCGTCAGTCACCAGTCAGCCGAAAGATTTTTATTGTTCAATTTACATTATATGAATCTTAAAGCATTTTATAAGTCAAACCAGTTAATGTTAAGGTAATATACTTAAACGCGCTGAATTTGAAATTCAGAGCATTTCTGTTGCCTCCACATGGCTCTCAACATGGAGACCGGAGTCTCACACCTAACGGTGCTAACAGTGCAAACAAGGGCACCGGTGATGGCAGAGCCAACAGTGTTTACCTGGGCGGGGGAATAGGCACTACGCTTCCATGACGACAGCGTCGGATGGGATGGCATTATCAGCTGTAACCACTGTGTCAATGTTGTCAGCTAGCCAGTGGAGCACACTCACAGAACACTAAAAGCTAAAATGACCGGCCTGGCACAAAGCACGAACAAACTCAGATTACAACACACATTGGAGGAGCGACTTCATTTTCTGCTCTGGTAGACTTTACTCCACATTGCAAATAGTTGTTTGCTGCTATATTAATGCTCTGAATATCTTATAACGCTCCTTTAATTTATTTATTCAGTTAGTTTCCGTCAATATAGTTTTGTATTGGCGGGGAGATGTACCTTCATTTAATTATTTTGTCCAATGTATGCATTTTAGTTTATTATAATCACATGAACACCCAAGACACGTATTCTTTTGAAGTGTCAAGTATATCTTTTGGATGCAAAAGTGTCACCAAAAGAAGGGGCAGTTATCCCACATTCATTCACTTCTATTAAACCCTTTGTTCCTTGAAACAGGACAAGCTTCTGGATGCCGCCACAGTGACCCACCTTTTCAGAATAACAGATAATATCGGATGCGTAATGTCTGGGATGACAGGTAAGACTGAGCAGGAGACCCATTATAATGTTTTAGGACAAAGCAAGAGATTAATTACAGTGGTGTACATAGTGAGCAGTTCATTAATCATCAGGATTTCTTGTTTAAATGTAGTAAAAGTGCTGAAATGTTGGTAGAGTGGGTGCCCATGTAACAAGGCTGAGTCCCAGCCATGGCGGCCTGGGTTCGTATCCAGCCTGTGGCCCTTTATGTAGGTTACTCTCTCTCTCTCCTCCTTTCTAAGCGATCCATTTAGCTTTATCGATAAAAGCTAAAATGACAAAAAAAATAATCTTAAAAAAGGTGCTGTTGATAATGTTCAGACACTACATGTCGTATTGTCCCTCCCCCGTTCCATTGCATTCAGTTCACAACAAGTCATTGCCATGCACTTATCATCATCCTCAGCTATTTGTCAGTTTTTCCACACTGACAACCCATAAATACCACATGATACCAACGTCGTACTAGCACATAAGACTTGTCAGAAGTGGGAACCAAATGTCCGATATCTTTCATTTCATTTCATTTCTTATCATTTTGGACCCGCCAACATTTTAAAAATGATTAATTCACAATCATAAAAATTCCTACTTATATTCGAGACCTTTCTAAAGGCTCTGTCTATTTTTTGTAAAATATTTATTGACATAAAAATATTATCAGTAAGACCTTGAATGCTGTCCAGGAATTTCTTGGTTTATTTGGAAAAAATAGATTTTAAAAAATGATATATTCAAAAACATGGGTGAAAATTGGATATTGACTAATCCATTTTTTTCAGCACAAACACTGAAACTCTACTCTGTTTTTTTCTTTCTTTTGTTGCACTGTTCATATTCAGTAGTGTGTTTGTATCTCATTTTTCGCTTCCCTTGCTATTACCTGTAAACTTAATACAGTCAGCATGTTCTTGCAGCAGGAAATGCATTAGTTTTTGGGAACAAAAAACACTAAAAACCAGCAGAAACCCAAATACCTCTTTAAAGAAAATCCCAAGTATTTTCAGTTAAAATTGAAAGTGATGCATCTTATGGGTCATTTAACATCTCTGTTCTCCTCAGTGACAGCATTTACTGTAGCTGTTGTTTCCTCTTTCCATACAACAGTTATGTTTGCCATGAGCACAGCTTTCTGAAGATATCTTGTAAACATTGCATGAGAGATTAGAAATACCAATATGACTGTTTGACAGTTAAATGGATACTTTGATCAAATCACCCACTTTCCCTCCTCCTCATCTCTTCCAGCTGACAGCAGGTCTCAAGTCCAGCGAGCTCGCTACGAGGCAGCCAACTGGCAGTACAAGTACGGTTATGAGATTCCGGTGGACATGCTGTGTAAGAGAATCGCTGACATCTCACAAGTCTACACGCAGAACGCTGAGATGCGACCACTGGGCTGCTGTGAGTGTATTTATTGATTTACACTCTGGTTAGGGGTTTTCTCATGACGGTAAAGTTGTGTTGTAATGTCACAGTCCTCTCTGCTCGCTGTGGCCTGCAGGTATGATCATGATTGGCATAGACGAGGAGCACGGCCCCCAGGTGTACAAATGCGACCCAGCAGGCTACTACTGCGGCTTCAAGGCCACTGCTGCTGGAGTGAAGCAGACAGAAGCCACCAGCTTCTTGGAGAAGAAAGTGAAAAAGAAACTGGATTGGACCTTTGAACAAACTATCGAGGTAAAAAAAAAAAATTCTTAACAGGGATGTAATGCAGATTGTGAGGGAGGAACACAAATGTGAAAGTGACCTTTACTGGTGGTTTCCAGCCATGTGGCGTCTAATTAGAAATATCATTAACACAATCTTATCTCTTATCTTTTCTCACCTCCAGACGGCAATCTCTTGTCTGTCAACCGTCCTCTCCATTGACTTCAAGCCCTCTGAGCTGGAGGTGGGCGTTGTCACAACGCAGGACCCCAAGTTCAGGTAAAAGACTGGCAATACATGGTGATTTGGCAAATTGATACCCTTCTAAAATGAAAATAGCAGAAAGTTGTTTTTTTTAATATTTTAGACAGAAAAGGGTTAAAGAAGAGTATGCTCATTTGTAAATAATAGTCATAATCCACAATTGGTATTCTATTAATTTATCGAGCCTTGCAAGTCATTTCCCACAACACTGTCCTGCGAATATTTCAGAATAAAAGCCTTATGTTAAGAAATGAAGAAATTCTCTCCACTGAAAAAAGTGTTGAGTTAAATATAAATCCTTACTTTTTTGATGTCTGTGACATTCTACGGATGTCTACATGTTGAAACTGTACTAATGTTGTTGGTATGATGTCAGTATACTGTCATTTTCACTGTCTGTTGCTGTGAACCGCGCAGGAGTCGGAAAAAAATAGGCCAGACCTCGAATCTGTAGAAGAGATGTGCTGAAATAAAAAGCAAAACATTCCATGACACACACTCGCTGCCCAAGTGGGCAATCTGGTCCGGCCATTAGGAATCCATTGGTATCAACTAGGGATGCTAATTTTGGAAAAAAAAAAAAAGTTCTTAATGGACCCTCATTAACCGATTATTAACCGTTAACCGACAAGATTTGTGCCTCGCATGCAGCTGTGTGCCAGCTTCAGTATAACAAACAATTCACATCAGGAGAGCTGCTGCAGCAGCCACAGTGCTGCATTCACTGTCTCCAATTCACTGTCCATGCATGTAGTGTTGCGGACATGCAGCCACTTTCCCAGTAAAAGTCTCGACTGCACATTTAGTTTAGTTCAACAGGTTGTCAGCTATGTGTCAGGATGTACAGTACAGTACAGCTTATTTGTTGTGAATAAATGCTACAACTCCTCAGCTGGAAGTCCTGAGCCAACTTCCTGTATCTGTGCCGGCTCTCTCTTAAGGTGGACCACCTTTTTTCCTTAAAGTAACGAGCCGCTCCCCTGCCTTTTTCTAGCTTTTTAATTATTAATATTTCTTTTAACCGATAATGTTAATCGGTTAAAATGCTAAATGTCGGTTATCGGTTAAACGGTTAATTTTTAACATCCCTAGCATCAACAAATGTCATGCTAACTTGTCGGGAAGAACGCTAAGTAATGCTGCAAAGTTGTGCAAAATTTTGGTGGCATGGACATTTTCAAAGGGGTCCCTTGACCTCTGATCTCTGTCATATTAGATAAATCAGATGTTGACAAACTGCATAATTTGCAGTTGAAAAATGGTAATAAATCACAGTATATCTTATCACAATACTCTACTACTAATAGAATACACAATACTAATATTTTATTGTGGGGTCTCTGATGACCCCTACTAATGACACTGAAGCTCATTCTCACTCTTATGTTAGGTTTAGGGCTGCTATTTTTTCTTTATTGATTAATCTGTCGCGTATGTTCTTGATTAATCTACAACTTACGTCAGTTCTGTTTTCCAAGAGCATAGTGAGTTTCACTCTGACTGCTCCTTCTATTCAACCTGCAGTCTCAATAATCCAGTTACTATCATATAGCAAAGAAAAGCATCAAATGCTCTTTATTTGTGCCAGTCAAGGAAGCCATTTATTTCTAATATGGGGTTAAAATAGATGGTGGATGTCTTCTCTCTGCAGGATTCTGACAGAGACTGAAGTGGACACCCACCTGGTGTCCCTGGCAGAGAGGGACTGAGCGAGCAGAGACGCGTCACCTGTTGGATTAGGTTAAAGCATGATTGGATATGCAGTTCCTAGATGGAGGCTGGTGTTATCTTTGTTTGCTGTACATTTACCCCCACTGTTTCATTCAACAATAAAAAAAAGTTTTTCGAGTAAAATAACCATCGTTTTTACACCTATTTTTTTGTGAAAATAATTTTTTTTTGCACATGGAGTTGCTTTTATAACAAATTTACATGATATGAATATGTATGAAAACTTAACTCATGGTAGTGTAAACAAAGGCCTCTGTTTTCAGGTGTCGGTTGAGTTTAGCAGCAGAGGAAAACGTTTATGGGAACATGAGCGTGTGCAGAGCTCTACATCTGAGCTTCCTGTTGCGGCTCCAAAGTCACATGACATACCGAGGTGCTGCGGAGAGCTTATTTTACTACGCAGACCTGATCTGACCTCATTTTCTCAACAATCTAGCTTTTTTACGCACATGTAGCATGTCAGAAATAGATTGCTTCGACTCACCGGATGTATCGTACAAGTAGTTTCTCTTTGCAAAGGGGAAATTTGTTCCCCTTGATATTTCAGACATGGCTTCTGGTGTGTGTCGGGGGAAACAGTGGCTCTGGCTCAACATTTACTTTAATATTATCAGAAATGATGATCTCGGCTAGGACTTTTTCCTATCAGCCTTGTCACCCTAACTTTTCTCCCTGCTGCTATTACATAAATAGAAATCCTAAAAAGTGATGCTTGTTCATCCCAAATGCAGTAAAAATCTTTAGGACCTTATATTAATGTCTCTGAAGTAATTTCCACTGTCATTAAGAAGTAACAACCTTAACCTTAAAAAAAAAAACTGCAATCCATGTTTACAACAAGGAGGACAATTACAGGCTTGATACAGTACACACTGCTATTAAACCTAGTCATTCAGGGACATATTTAAGGGTTGGCTCCAGGTTTACTTCATACTGGGAAGTAGAGCGACTCGCTGGTTATTTCTTCTCTGAAAAATTCCCGACTCCTATGCACATATCTATCAGCAGACAGGGAAATCTTGTACTTCCCAGACTCCTGCAAAGCTTCCTGGTCATTGTGACACAGCAGTTAGACTTAACTATCTCTGGCACATTTCCCGTTTTAGTAAAAGACACTTCCTCCTCACAAAAAGTTCCTCGGTATTCTAGTGATTGTTAGTTCCTAGCTGGTAGCGCCAGGACGGGGTGGAATATTTAAGTACATTATGTTCCTCTTATGCCGCCCAGGGACTTTCAACGCGGTGACTCAGAGACCCGGGTGACCTCGCCCCAACAAGGAAATCCCAGACTGTTCCAAATACGATCGTTGCTGTCTGTGTGTCTTTCACATGTCTGGGCGATGACTCTCCTCCTCGTCACTTTTTTTGTGAGAAATGATGCTTATTTTACGATGTGGAAAGGGAGTGAAACACAAAATTACCAGTCAGAGTGGTTTATATTCATAAATTCTTTTTATTCTGAACATTTTTTTGTTAATAGTGTTTAAATTCACGCAACATATGTACAGGTACAAAAATAATATCTCTGTATTTACAATATATTACACATGTCTGGTATATACACATCAATATATATTTATACAGTATATAGAAGGACTATATGGAGGTCGTGGTCTTGTGGTATTTCGGTGCAGATGGTTCTGTCATCCGGACCGGGCATGACCAGACTGGACGCCGTCTTCATCCGTGTTCTTGAGATCCTGGGACCAGCACCTGTGGACTTGGACCTGGACGGGGGACCGATGTGTCCCGCATCAGGGGGGCCGTGGCTGGGCAACCCAGTAGCA
Source organism: Pterois miles (assembly GCA_947000775.1). Classification (NCBI taxonomy): domain Eukaryota; kingdom Metazoa; phylum Chordata; class Actinopteri; order Perciformes; family Scorpaenidae; genus Pterois; species Pterois miles. The sequence continues at coordinate 24,929,279 of CAMQGK010000634.1, read as the reverse complement.
GCTTCACTGTTGTTCACACCACCGGTGGAGGTTGTGTTTACTTTCCAAATTTTATGTCATCGTACAACTGTAGGAGAGAAAAGAAAAACACGTCAGGAACCCATTCTTTAAAGACTATAAAGATTATATGAGATGTTCAGGGAATACTTCATATGAGGAGGACTCTGATTCTGAAACTAACCTCATCTTCTGATGAGTCCAGATCCTCCATGTCACTCTCGTCTGATTCACTTTCGGGGAGCTCCCTCAGGTCTTGCGCCGTCCTCTCATACAGCTGACAGCGGATCTCTTCGTTCTGGCGCCCATAGGTGAGGTGGTACGGCGTGAAGCCACCGTAGTTCAAGCAGTTGACGTCGGCGCCGAGCTCGAGGAGGCGACACACCAGCGTGGGGTTCTGGAGATCCACGGCTAGGTGGAGCGACGTCCGCCCGCTGCACTGTTCCTATGAGCAACAACGTGAAGAAACACCGTTAGCTTCCTATTACATCAGTTTTCCTTTGGACATCCTTTTGCAAAACTTTCTGCATATTGAGTTAACAACACCTACCTGTGCATTGATGTCTGCGCCCAGTCGAACAAGGCTCTCGACCAATGAAATGTAGCCGTTAATGGCCGCCAAGTGGAGACAGTTATGTCCTGCAAGGAGAAAAGCTCAGTTTAAAACCAAATTCAAGATGTGAAAGTGTGTGTGTCTTAAGGGGGTTCTATTTGAACTTACCACTGTAGTTGGGGAAGGTCACCATGGAGGTGATGTGGCGCTGGCAGTTCTGGGTGATGACACCGAAGCAGGCGAGGGACCCCCTCTTGCAGGCGATGTGGAGCGGCGTGTTGCCGCTGTCGTCGGCCAGACGTGGGTCGCTGCCGGCCTTCAGGAGTCGCTCCACCAACTGGGGCTGTTCTGTGATCACCGCGAGGTGGAGGGCAGTCTGGGGAGGACACATTTATAGGATATATTTAATTATTATTTTGAATTTGTGTGCATGATGAGGAATGTTTGTGTCTGTGTTCGGCTGATAATCAGTCATTTGGGTTTGAGTTTGGTTATTTACCTGTCTCTGGTGGTTCTGTGCATTGAGGAAGGGGTGATTGTGAGAAAGTTTGATCATCTGGAAGGCATGTTCTGTGGCTTCGTGAATGATCGCCAAGTGGAGAAGCCTGTGGGGTGGAGGGGAGAAAAAAGAGACAGGGGTTAGTTAAAATAGTGCTTTTACGCATGGAGGAAGTGGTTCCAGTTAAATGAAAAAGAACAAAGCCCGAGCAGTGGAGCGTTTCGCAAGAGCGGAGTTTTGTCGGGTTATTTCCACCAGTTGTGGCTTGACACATCTGATGCTTTATCAGTTCCTGGCAGCGAGCCAGGGACTTTCCTGAACGCGCAGAGCGGACTTTAGTACCGCCCAGACTGCGCTCTCAGCCAAAGTACACACACACACACACACACACACACACACACACTGGGTACGCGCTTTGCTGCACACACACACTTTTAAATGCCTTTTTTTTCATGCAACTTTCGACATTTTCGTGCGTAATTCTGCAGCTTTTTCAAATTTTCAGTGCATTGGATTTCAAGTTTAGATGCTGCGTTCGAGTGCGTATTTTACGCTCAATTAAGAAATGTGCAAATGCGCAACGGTATAATTAATAATCTACAAAAAAATCAACTTACGTGTCACCATCCTCCGTCACCGCAGCTCGCCAAGGCTCGTATTCTTGTGTGATCTCCTCGCTTGCGTTCATAGTCATGTCCTCAAAGTCGCTCACCAGCTCGTCCTCCTTCAGGGAGTCCAGGCCGCTGTCAAAGCGGTCCTCCTGGCAAGGCCACATTTTCCCGTGTTTGTTGGGCTCCATGCTGTCGAAGTTGTAATCCATTTGGTTGTGGTTAGACACTCTGTGCACGTCCATGTTGACTGTCAGAAGCTCCGTCTCTATCCAAAGGTCGGGGTAGAGTAGTGCGGATGAAGGGAGGCGCACTGGTTTTTGTGCGCTCGGCGGGGCGGGGCTTCAGCGGGGAATTCCAATTGACTTATCTTAGAAAAAGCAAAGGGAAAGAACACAGGGCTTATGCTTTTGTGTGAAAAATCCCCCCTAATAGACACTCAGAATGAAAACCCGTAGTTTCCTATTAGACACCAATTTTCACCTGTGATGTAGGTTAGGGGACATGCCATTATTTATGTCAATGAATGAGACACGATGGGCATGAATGAGAGGGAGACAGCCCCGAACAGGCTCTTGAAGAATTCCCTTCTGCACTGGGGGAAATTATCTATTTTAAGTGGCTATCCAAGTAGCATTACATTTAATATTTATATTTCCATTTACTTGCTTTGGCCTAATTTGCTAAATTGAAAATCCATTTTAAAAAAGAGACATCCCTGTTTCATTCATAATTTACACCGATAATGGCCCACACCTACACTAATAACCACACTGTGATAACAAATCATATAACTGCTCATATAAGCTCTGTGGCTGTCATAACCATACAGTAGATAAAGCTTGTTTTACTTGCAAAGCACATTCATATTGACACTGGGTTCAGTCTCCTACACATGTAGCCTAATACCACAAAATGTAAGACATGCATTTTATTTAACTGTGGTGGTGTGTTGAGTGGGCAAATATGCTTGATTTATGCAAATGTATTTATATATGTATTATTTATTATACACAAAACAATGACAAATATCCACACAGGTACTGCATTCAGCATAAAAGTATGTCCAAATCATAACATGATAAACTCAAACTCAACAGCTGTCAGTATGTCAGTGTGCTGACTTGACAATGACTTGCCCCAAACTGCATGTGATTATCATAGTAGGCATGTCTGTAAAGAGGGACTCTTTACATTCACACATCCTGAAGTCAGAGGTCAAGGGGCCCTTCTCAAAATGGCCATGCCAGTTTTTCCTCGCCAAAATTTAGAGTAAGTTCTGAGTGTTATTTAGCCTCTTTCACCACAACCTACTATACAATTGATATCAATGGTTCCCTCGGTTTTCTAGTTTCATATGATGTCAGTATCTTCACTCTAGCTTTAAGACTGCATCTGCTACCAACCTAAAAATCACAAATTGGGTTAAAGAAATTAGCGACGTTATAAATTTATGTTAATGCGTTATCGCATTATTTATTTATTTATTTTAAAGATTTCCATTCTCTGTCACCATGATTTACTTTTGCAATCTCAAAAGAGTTGACAAGCATCTTAAACTTTCCATTATTGTGATCAGGCCTGCCAAACAAGTCCTTTTACGCTAAGGCACACTACCGGTATTTTCTAAAAAGTCTGTTATTTTGTGACCTGCAAAATAATGAGATTTGCCTGAGTGAAAAAAAAAAAAAAAAAACACACAAAAAAACTCAGCCCAGCACATTCAGGAATCAGACAGATGAGGATTTCCACACTTGTGTCTGTACACGGTTGCACTACAAAGTGAATTTACGCAGCACACAAAGTACTGAGGAGGGGGGAAAGACTCTAAAGTTTCCTTGTGGAGACTCCCTTGTGAAACCAACACTGCATGTTCCACAATAGGATGTTCTGGACTTACCCGTCTAGCATTGCACATGCTTAACAACACAACGCCAGAGGTGAAACCCTGCACAAATTAGCGTTCATTCCAGAAAATACAGTGATTGATCGTGCAGAAAATGACTTTTGGTAGGAATTTTGAATATTTTCCTTTTGTTTACCAGTGTTTTGCATTTATGCCATAGTTGCTTTGTGGCAACTCATAAAGAGGAAATTCCTTTCTACTGCGCAACTTAGTGGCAAAATGTGTGACGGAGCTACCTGTCTGTGCTCCCCTGACATTTAAGATAAAAATCCCAGGATCGCGTCTGTTTGCATTGTGAAAGGTAGGCTTGGTGAAAACATAGCAACTGTATCCAAGGGCAGTGAAGCGTTCACACCTCTGTGAGGCACAGTCAAATACAAACAGGCACTTCCAGCAGGGCTCTGATGTCATATGATGTCATCTAACGCAGCCTGCTATCTCAGTCTGAGTATCTGTGAGTGTGTCATGTCAGGCGAATGTCATTCATACAGGTGGCTCTTGTCTTGAATGCCACACATTCTTTAATCTCAGCCAAGTATCACGGTGAGGCATCTCAGGACAAACTGTTCTTGCAGCGCTGTGTTTTTTTCTCCTGCTGCCAAGATTGCGTGCTTGTTGTGTGTTTACATGGTCAAATATTTACCCCACATGGGAAATACTGGGACTTCCACATTACTTCCTTGAGAATTTTTTTTTGTTTTTTTTCGACAAGTTGTGCAAGTGCTCTTGTCTCGTCTTGCTATGTGTTTACTGCTGGTTGCCATGGATGCCAACCGCTGAAAAAGCACAGACGCCAGTTCAGTGTCAAGTGCTGTACATTGCCCTCTGTCTGCGTGTTGGAAAAGCACCACTTATCTGAGTCAGTAAAGTGCCTCAGGGGATCATCACACCCTATTAGTGAAGTGCTTAAGTCATGAAACTCCCCTTTTTCTCAGTTGACCAACTAACACCAATCTGCTACTCTTAGTTACCAATTTATTAGGTACAACAATGTAAAACTAATGCGGTCTAATATAACATCTCTGTAATAAATCCTATCTTCACAAGGGTTATAATGTTCAGTTTTTGCTGAAACTGTTTAGTGCTGACTCAGTTGTGTTTGTGTTGCTGTTCAATTATACATAGTGGTGTTCCTCTGTCTACCCCCACTGATATACTGGAAATAGACAAAATATTATTATAACACCGCTCAGCATAATGCAACGTGATGTAGTAGCAACTGTATGGAGGAACCTGCCAAAATTAAAAAAAATATTAAATAAATGACAAATAATACTGATAAATACTTACAAAAAATATAAAAAAAAATGTATGTAGCCATTAATTCACTGATGAAATGTGAGAAATTTGACATTTCTGTTTTAATTCCCTTATTATTTACTCTTTTTCGTTTTTGTATTATTTTTAATTTTGAAATGTGTTTATTTATATTTGCATTCATTATTTATTTATTCATTTAAAATGCATTTATTTATATTTTTTATTGATTAAATAATTTATTTCCTGTTTCACCCCTTATTTATTTCCCTAAACGTGTTTGTTTCTGTGTTCTTTTCTTTATTTATTATTTCTTTTATATATTTATTATTTTTTTGACATTTCTTTATGTATGATCATAGTCAGAGTGCATACATCAACTATATGCTTACTAGCTGCACTCCAGTCTTCATTCCTTTCTCCATAGTTTGTTTGTTTGTTTGTTTGTTTGTTTGTTTATTTGTTTTTTGTTTGTTTGTTTATTTATTGATTATTTAGGCAGGTTCCATCCTCTATACTACTGCTGCCTCCAACCATTATTAGATAAAAGAGCTCTCTAAAAACTGAACATTATAACCACCATGAAGGGAGGGTTTATTATAGAGTTGTTATATTAGATTGCATCAGTGAAGTATATCAGGTTGGGTTATTCAAGTGGACCCAATAAACTGGCAACTGAATGAATAAAGTCCATAAAGTCCAAGCAAAATAAAAAAAAAAAAAAAAAAAACTAATAATCTGCTATTAGGTCTACCGAATTTTGTATGTCAAATTTGGAGAAAAATCCTGGCTAAATATAAATAAAATATAAATAAAGCAGATTAAATAATCAACATTATGTCTGAAGGAAGTGTTTCACCCAGAGAAGTTTTCATAATTTTCCATAACTTCATTCCCATAGTCAGTAATATGTACCAAACATTTGGTAGATGGAAGTGATGGATCCCTAAATTAAGTAAGTAATTACTGGAGGATTTTAATTAATTAATTAACTGATCTTTTTTTATAGTGACCGTTAACTTAGGGGTAAAATACTGATGATGAAGAAGCGGAGAGAAAGGGAGTGGGAAAGTATTAGTATTAATACTGAAATTACATCATGGTTAATTTGTGAAACCGAAACACTTGTCATTTCTGAAAGCATCCTTTTTACTCTGAAGGGAATAGTTTGACATTTTGGGAAATATGCTTATTTGCTTTTGCCAAGAGTCAGACAAGAAGATTGATACGGTAGGCTGATCATGGAGTTAGAGCCAGGAGATGATTATCTTAGCTTAGCATAAAAAAGAGGAAACAGGGGAAAACAGCTGGCCTGGCTCTGTCCAAAGTTGAAAAACATACCAGCACCTTGTACCACATGCTATTTACTTTGTATTATTTGTAGGCTATAGATAGAAATGAGGTAGGACCTGTTAATTAGTACACTTTAGGTGTAGGTATAGGCATACCAGCTCATTCTCATTCCCAGGGTGTCAAATAGGGTGCAGTCGCTTTGTCATGCCTCTCAGCGACGCACAAGGCACCCTTTAGCGTCAGACTTTGAAGTAACTACAACGTAAACCCCTCCATATCAATATTAATGTTATATTAATTATGCACATAGAAGGTGCTCCGGGGAGTGTGCTGGATGGTTCAACCGTAGATATATGCTGAACAAAAATATAAACGCAACACCTTTGTTTTTGCTCCCATTATGAGAGCCCAGGTTGATCAAACATCTGAGACTTTTTCTGTGTACACAAAAGGCCTATTTCTCTCAAATATTGTTCACAAGTTTGTCTAAATCAGTGTTAGTGAGCACGCCGAAATACTCCATACATCTCACAGGTGCGACATGTCAAGATTCTGATTAGACAGCATGATAATTATTAGACCGGTCACAATAAAAGTCCATCCTAAAATGTGCAGTTTTATCACACAAGTTTTGAGGGAGTGTGCAATTGGCATGCTGACTGCAGGAATGTCCACCAGAGGTGTTGCCCGTGAACTGAATGTTCATTTCTCTACCACAAGCCGTCTCCAAAGGTGTTTCCGAGAAATTTGCAGTACATCCAACTAGCCTCACAACCGCAGACCATGTATAACCACACCCGCCCAGGACCTCCACATCCGGTATTTTCACCTAAAAGATGGTCTGAGACCAGCCACCCGGAGAAGTGATGCAACAACCGGTTTGCATAACCGAAGAATTTCTGCACAAACTGTCAGAAACCCAAAATGTTGACCTACTTGTTTAAATCTTCCCTCACCTACTTTATCTATTCGCTCAAGCGCACCTTTCTAAAAGGTCATGCTTTTTGAGTCAGACAACATGATGATTTCATTCTGAATCTGTCATAGACAGGTGCTGGACATATAATTAGGATATCATGAAAAAGTTTATTCATTTCAGTAATTCCATTCAAAATGTGAAACTTGTATATTTTATTCATTCATTACACACAGACTGACATATTTCAAGTGTTTATTTCTTTCAATATTGATGATTATAAGTGACAACTAAAAAATCCCAAATTCGGTATCAGAGAAAATTTGAATATTACTTAAGACCGATACAAAGAAGGATTTCTAGAAATGTTGGCCAACTGAAAAGTATGAGCATGTACAGCACTCGGTTCTTAGTTGGGGGAATTACTGCAGCAATGCGGCGAGGCATGGAGTCGATCATTCTGTGTGCTCAGGTGTTGGGAGAGCCCAGGTGGCTCTGATAGCGGCCTTCAGCTCTTCTGCATTATTGGGTCTGGTATCGCATCTGTCTCTTCACAATACCCCATAGATTTTCTACAGGGTTAAGGTCAGGCGAGTTTGCTGGCCAGTTAAGAACAGCGATACCATGGTGCTTAAACCAGGTACTGGTAGCTTTGGCACTGTGTGCAGGTGCCAAATCCTGTTGGAAAATGAAATCTGCATCTCCATAAAGTTGGTCGGCAGCAGGAAGCATGAAGTGCTCTAAAACTTCCTGGTAGACGGCTGTGTTGACCTTGCACCTGAGAAAACACGGTGGACCAACACCAGCAGATGACATGGCGCCCCAAACCATCACCGACTGTGGAAACTTTACACTCGACCTCAAGCAACGTGGATCCTGTGCCTCTCCTCTCTTCCTCCAGACTCTGGGACCTTGATATCCAAAGGACATGCAAAATGTACTTTCATCAGAGAACATAACTTTGGACCACTCAGCAGCAGTCCGGTCCTTTTTGTCTGTAGCCCAGGCGAGACGCTTCTGACGCTGTCTCTTGACACAAGGAATGCGACAGTTGAAACCCATGTCTTGCATACGTCTGTGCGTGGTGGTTCTTGAAGCACTGACTCCAGCTGCAGTCCACTCTTTGTGAATCTCCCCCACATTTTTGAATGGGTTTTGTTTCACAGTGCTCTCCAGGGTGCAGTTATCCCCATTGCTTATACACTTTCTTCTACCACATCTTTTCCTTCCCCTCGCCTCTCGATTAACATGCTTGGACACAGAGCTCTGTGAACAGCCAGCCTCTTTAGCAATGACCTTTTGTGTTTTGCCCTCCTTGTGCAAGGTGTCAATGGTCGTCTTTTGGACAACTGTCAGATCAGCAGTCTTCCCCGTGACTGTGTAGCCAACAGAAGTAGACCGAGAGACCATTTTAAGGCCTTTGCAGGTGTTTTGAGTTAATTACCTGATTAGAGTGTGGCACCAGGTGTCTTCAATATTGAACCTTTCCACAATATTCTAATTTTCTGAGATACTCAATTTGGGGTTTTCATTAGGTGTCAGTTATAATCATCAATATTAAAAGAAATAAACACTTGAAGTATGTCAGTCTGTGTGTAATGAATGGAATTACTGAAATAAATCAACTTTTTCATGATATTCTAATGATATGACCAGCGCCTGTATGTCAGTAGTTTGTATCAGTGATCCACTTGTTGCTCAGCTGTCTAAAAATAGCCTCAGATTCCCAGATGTGCGCATGTCATTCACGACAACTTCCCTTGGTGTTTCAGAAGGAAGCCATCACTCAGTTGTTACAGTAATCACTCAGTGGAACCTCAACCAGTCCAGTTTTTGTGTGGGCTCGGTGACACAGCAGCTCTACACTCAGAGTTTACACAAACTACGCCCACTTTATGTATTCACAATGTGTGGCTCGATGTAAAACGGACTGTTTTAGTTTGCGCATGGCTGCTTTCCATGACTTGTACTTAATAACAGGTGGGCAGGCTCGCTGTTTAATGATATGAGTCAGGCTGTTTCTTTGTCAGAGGGACTCCACCGCAACCATGCTATGTGAGAAGATACAGGTGGTTTATTATATCGTGTAATTGCATGATGTACACGCCTATTATATTGCATTTGACATGGTTTTAATGGAGTCATCGGAGAAGACTTGAATGTAGATCACAGTGTGTGACCTAATGCCCTGGCCTCATTCAATGGGAAGACAAAAGTACAATGAAGGTCATAAATGTGGTGTTTTCCAGAACAAACAAAAACGTTGTTCACGCAGGTTTCCATACCTGTAAAAAGAACAATGTTCATTTGCTTACGTGACGTGATGGTCATGTGATCTGGTGAGGGGAAAACGGTGTTTCAGCATCTTTTTTATTTTTTTGTTACTATAACCTCTGAAAAAGTGAGACACAGGCTATTGAAACTTTCAACTTTCAAAGTGGTGTTGAGATCCTCCCCTCTACTGCCACGGTTTCACGCTGAATGTGCAAATGCATATTTTTTCGAGGAAGCGTGGGTGTTTTTCGGAGAAGGGGTAATACCTTTATTTCCCTCCCCAGGCATTCCCACAGTGTTATACACACGCACGCACACACACACACACACACACACACACACACACACACACACACACACATACAGAGGGATTAATTGTACGCGATATGATCTGTTGTCCTACTGCCCTACTGCCACCAGGCATCTCTCACAGTCCTCGGGTCACTATCGGGTTCCAAGTTGTTGTTTAACTCTGCCAGTATGAAAAAACACAAAGGTTAGTTCACCCAAATCACACAAAAAGCACATTCACTCACTTGCCCTTTGTGCTATCTAACTGTGTAGATTTTGCCAGAGACAACTGAATTTCATCAAAGGAACAGTTCGACTTTTTGGGAAATATTTTTATTTCTTTACTTCTGTTTCCTTTCTTGCACAGAGTTAGATGAGAAGATTGATGCTACTCCTGCGTTTGTATGGTAAATATGAAGCTGCAGCCAGCAGGTGATTAGCTTAGCTTAGCATAAAGACAGGAAACAGAAGGAAACAGCCTGGCTCTGTCCCTATAAATCAAAGCATAAAAACTGGGGCTGTCAGTCGACAGCCCTCATAAAATATGTAATTGTGATTAATCACAACTTAATCGCACATCATTTATCTGTTCAAGATGTACCTTAAAGGGAGATCTGTCAAATATTTAATACTGTTATCAACATGGGAATAGATAACTATGCTGCTTTATGGAAATGCATTTATATATTTATTATTGGAAATCAATTAACAACACAGAACAATGACAAATATTGCCCAGAAACCCTCAAAGGCACTGCATTTAGCATATAAAAATAAAAAAAAATCATAAAAACCCAGGCCCAACAGGCAACAACAGCTGTCAGTGTGTTGATTTGACTGACTTGATCCAAACTGCATGTGATTATCATAAAGTGGGCATGTCTGTAAAGGGAAGAACCCATTTACATTCACGTATCTTGAGGTCAGAGGTCAAGGGACCCCTTTGCAAATGGCCTTGCCAATTTTTCTTTTTTTCTTGTTTGGAGTGTTATTTAACCTCCTTCGTGGCAAGCTCGTATACAATTGTTACCGATGGATTCTTTAGGTTTTCTAGTTTCATATGATACCAGTATTTTCAGCGTAGTTTTAAAACTGAGCCCACTACAACCTAAAAATCACAAGTTACATTTGAGAAATAGTGGCAAACAAATTTATGTTAATGTATTATTATCGTGTCAACTTTGCCAGCTCTAGTGAAACCCAAAAAGATGTGATTTTATTGTCATCACTGTGAAGTCACCAGGCGAATGGCCCAGCCAAGGAATAGTTCCAGCACTTAACTCCCCTTAAAACCAGAACTTGACATTTTTACACTGATGAACTAATCCAAGTAGATATAACATGGTAACGATGCCTGATTTCCGCTGCATGGTGCGGGTCACTATTGATACCAGGTCCTTTTTTCTATTTCATGTTCCCCTGCGCATTGCACGCCCTCAGTGCAGGCAAGCTTCTCAGCTGGTAGCCACATTGTGTCTGCACAGTGTAGTGTATGCCGTAGTAATCCAATCTCACTCCCAACTCATCAAGTGCTGCAACTTGCTAAGTGCCCTTCGGCATTGGATACTTGTGTACACGGGCACCCTTTAGCGACTGCGATGCACCGGATTTTCAGCTAACTCCAGTCAAAACCTACTCGCGGCAATATCTTCAAGTGATGTAGTTTTAATCGTGGGAAAGTCCCCAAGGGCGGGTGGGAGTTGAGGTGGACAGGCCAAACAAACACAGGATTTTCAACTAGGAGGCTGCTGTTTGTAGCCTATGTGAAACTAAGTTACACTGACTTATTTTTTCACGTCAGTCATTAGTCACATGAGTTGCTAGTGAACTTAACATCAACCTCGAACAAGTGGTTGTATTGCCAAAACCTAACTTCCAGTGAAAATGGAAGTTTATTTTGAAAGGACACTATGCATGTAACAAGCTTATATTGACACGCCGGTCCTGACTTGTCCAAAAGTAATGTAAGAAAGGTAGGCTTACCCTGTGTGTTGGCCTCTGATGCTGAGGGGCACTGACCAAGCAGCGGCAATTTGCAAATTTGGAGTGAGAATGCACTGGTGCACCTTAGTGTTTGGTGTAGTTTTGTGGGCTGACATTTTTTTGTGAATAAAAAAATTGCGGTCGCTATTGACAGTAGCTTGGCTACCTTCTAGTAGCTACTGCTAGGAACCTCAACCAAGGTGGTACCAAAAAAGGTGCTAGTATCCACAACTCTTGCTGGTGGAAAACCTCCCACAAATGTGAGTTGAGTTGAGCAGAGCCGTACCGTACCATGCAGTGGAAATGCATTAGTAAATGAGTAATAAGTGATGGTACTACGAAAAAAGCAAAATGCATATTTCCCACAATTTTAAGTTAAAGATCATATTTGGGTTTTTTGTGTGAAATCAAAATCATGAAGTGAAAAACTTAGCGTTGCTTAGTCCCAGTGGAAACAGGAAAATAACCTCTTAACAAGAATGCAAATCAATATACTATTAAAGATGATAATGTTGATAATAGTGGGCCACAAAAGCTGGAGTAGGTCAGGCTGTGCATGTGTAGAGCCAAGAGCCTTGGAATGCAACTAGGGAGTAAAACAGGTTGAACTGGATCACTAAAATTTGAATATAAAAAAGGGGACGACTGCTGATGTTGGGGATTTACAAACACTTTGCTTGGCTCCAATTCAAGTACTTGTTCCTGCGTATTGAATAAGCTGGAGATATAAGGGTGACTTTTGAGGCTGCAGTAGTTCAGAGGATATAAGATAAAAAGCATCAGAGACAAACTTCAATAACTTTTTTTGATTGCCATTTTTTCAAGTGTAGGAAGCAAGTCTTCACTTGTATCTCTACCTGATCTTCGAAAAATGAGTCAATAGTCTGAACGTTGAGTGTTGTTTGTTAAAGACAGGTCACCAAGAATAAACAAAATGAAACACTTTGAAAGGTTAAAGTCATTTTGAAATTGCAAACCTAACTATCAGAAGGCAACAAAAGGGGTAGGGTGTGCAGTCTGTGTACGCAAGTATGGTTTGAGGTTAAAGATTTACATTGATTATACATGGTTATCACAGTGTGAGTGCACATGCAAAGCAGTTAAAAAATGCAAATAACACTGCACTAGGAACTTCTGTTCAGGCTATCAGATCTACTGGCAGGCATGGAATATACAATAATATTCATAACTAAATGTTTTCATTAGTGTATAACCACCTCAAACTAAGAATCATTGTGTTTTTGTTAGCTTAAAATGAGCCCATCCTATCTTCATAGGGAGCGGGATCCGCCATGTTTCTCCACCGTGTTTCTACAGTAGACCAGAATGGACAAACCAAATATTGGCTATAGGTAGACTTCACCCGTAGTTCCTTGGCACATCAAAAAACATACTGTGAATTGCCCTTAAGTGAAAGCTAATTGTTTTTTCCTTTGCAACATCAGCAACCAGCAGTAAAGGTACGCTTCCATCATGTTGGACTGAAAGCAACGCCAGTAAAACGTCCGCCTACAAGTGCCGTACATGAGGAAAACAAACTTTTTCCTAGTCTATTGTTATATTCTACCAAAATGACCTGTGTAGAACAATAACATGTCATAAATATAATCAGTGTTTTCAGTCCAAAATGGTGGCAGTGGATTTTGTCAAGAAAACACTGGAGTTTCGTCTCGTTGCTTCTGTGTTATCGCCACCTGCCGTCTGACTTCTGCTGCTCCTAAAGTAGTGTTGCTATGGTGAGGACGGCCCGAAAGCGAGGCAAACAGCAAGTGCAAAACAACGATTTTGCATTTGGCGGCTCATGTTACCACAGTCTTGGAAAGGGAGGACTGAGCAGAGCGGTACTCAGTTGGTTGCAATGTGCAACCACACCACTAGACGCTGCTAAATCCTACACACTGTACCTTTAAATAATTTAATTAGGAAGAGTGCGGTTCACTGTTTGGTTGTCATCTCATTCTGGACTTATTCCTGCATTTATTTCTGTGCAACTTCAATAATTGTCCATTTGTGTCAGCAGTTGACACTCTGGATCATATGAGATGATGAGAAAAAAAAATTCAGTATTGTGAAATAAACCACAAAGACAACTACTCACACTTTCTGCTAACACACTGTACTGCCCTAAATACAAATCAGACCAGCAAAGTTTCCTGACACACTTACAGCAGCGTGAGAATGGATGTGACTGGCAGGCCATGGAAACAGTGAGGCTACGACACAAACCGCAAATCAACTGAGCAAAATCTGTCACTGTTTAATATTTTCTCTTTTTTTGTATAATGTGAGGGTTGAGCAGCCCGTCTGTCTGTTATGTCAGCTCATGAATCACAATTTAAACTCCAGCTTCCTGCTTTTTCTTTAGATGTCAGCACACATTGGTGTGTTTAACGTTCATTTTTTTTCTAACATGTCACTCAAATTGAGCAGTCTGTTAATCATAGCGTTGTGCCTTTTTATAGCATCCATATATAGCAAGCACTTATGTTCATTATGTTTTCATTGGTGCTCCTATATAAAGTACGTTCATTTATCCATTTATTCAAATATCCAGTTATCCATTGATAAATCATGCTCCTTTTATTCTATAGTTGTTATTCAATCATTAGTAGGAATGCTCCCAGTATCAGTACTACAAGACATCATACTCATCAAGACTGGATTAAAATTCAAGCACTGGAGAGCTATTGTTAGGCCATCAAATAAAGGCCTTTATCGCCTTTCTGTGGTTACAACGTGAATTGCAGTTATGATCGGCCTTACAATGCACTAAGTTTTTTGAAAGATACATATAAAAAGGAGCGGGCAATGTGGATGAAATCATCAATCATAGTGTATGTCATTTTGTATTGCAATGTAGTATACTTTCTGGGTAAATCTGAATCAGATAACCAGGCAAGAAATGTCTATTTTTGGCAATCCAGCAAATAAATACCTGACAAATCAGGCAACTTTATTCCATTGATCATACAATTTATTTTTGCCATATAGAGATATTTGCATTTACAACAAAGGCTTAATATTCCAAGATATATGTAAGGGATAATGTACAGTGAGCCGGTCATTGTTGTGAAATAAACCCCTGACGTGAAGCATAGGGGTCTCTCATTGCCCTGTTGGTGTTTATTTCACAACAATGACCCACTAGCCGTACATTATCCTGCTCAAGAAATTAATAATTTGACAGAAAAACAATCCTCCTGAGTCTGACATCATAACTGCGCCTGCAGCAACAGTCTGTTATACATGTGCTATAAAGAAATAGACGGTAGAATGCTGTGATTGACCAGTCTGAGGACTCAACAAAGTTATGTAACACTAAAGGATAATTACCTATGGTATGGCAAAATCTCTGACAGCCTAAAGAATGTATATATTGTGAGATGATTTACGTGCATTTGCATACTTACTAATTATTTTGTGACAATCAGCACTATAAATTTGTACAAACTGTCACTGGTGAAGGGACATTGACGTGCAGTTAATCATTTAGTAAATTTTACTTAAAGGTCTTATTGATAGCATTTTTATGTTGATGAATATTTAAAAAAAAAAAATAACACATCCACAGAGTATTTAGAAAGGTGCCAAATAAAATAATGGCTTTTCCTGAAAAAAATATTATGACTTTGAATTCAGTCATTTCAAAAATTTTGGCAGGTCCAAAATGAATGTTTTATTTATCTCTGTGGGAGATGTCTGACGTGTGGTTCCCACTTCTGACAAGGCTTGTGAGCCAATAGTAAAACGGCGGTCCTCAGTTAGTGTGCAAAAAATGAATAAATGGCTGAGATTGATGGTAAGTGTTGTGAAGTGTTGTGCAGTCAATACAGTGGAACAGGGGAGGGAGAATGTAGTGTGCTGGAAAGAAATATTATAGTAGTAGAAGTGGTGCAATACTTTTCTCATGAAAGACCCACTCATTTGATACACGCACACTTCCAGTTGTCCATCACACCAGTATACAACAGCACAGCTTCAACCTCCACCCACTTCTCAGTCTGTCCATCAGTGACACTCAGGTGAGTGAGGAAAGAGTCAAGCATCGAGCCGTGACAGCTTCAGCCCCGGGGTGTTTGAATCATCTGCCAGTCAGCTAGCAGGGGCACTCTGGCATCTCTTCAACAGCTGTAACAGGGTGCCTTCACTATGAAAACCTCCTGTCAGCATGTGTTTGAGTCGGGACCAAAGAATAAACTCTTTATATCTACATAGGGAGCACCTGCATAATAAACCATCAAGGCTGCAGGTAAACCTTAATAAATCATGAATAAAGGCCCTATGAGGCCATCAGAAAAAGTGAGTAAATCTTCTGTAGTTATAAAAATCAATCAGTCACTAATAAAAGATTTCAATAATTCAGGAAGGCAGTTGTTAATTAATGAATTCAGATGCTCTGCTGTCCTTTTCCAGAAGGTCATGGGTCAAATAAGTCCATTGAGAGTCTTCATGATGAGCTACAGAGCTAAGAAAGACAAAGCCACTATAAAGCATATATACCATAAAACATGATATAATGATTTATGAGCAAGTAATAAAAATCTTTTTATTTTATTTTTTTACATCTTTTAACCCATTTATGATGACTTATCAAATCAAATCAACTTTTTTGTCATTAGCTGTACATACAACAGTCCTGCAGGCTAAATGAGACAGCGTTTCTCACAGGGATCCAAAATCATCAAAATAACTTAAAATGTACACAACAATGCAATCACACCCCCCACCCACCCTTGTGCTGGTACAAAACAATATAATATAATATAATATAATATAATATAATATAATATAATATAATATAATATAATATAATATATACTTGCATAAACAGTACGTATTAGTTCTTAAGAAAAAAAGTTAAGTTAAAAAAGTTAAAATACAAGTCCCAAAAGTCTTTGCGCAGCAATTAGTAACCCATACCGACATTTGATTGGACAGACTCAGTAAAACTCCCAGTGATTGGTCGACGGTGGCCATATCTGCATTACCAGCTGTCTAGATGCGGGCTAGCTAACCGGTTAGCTGTCTGAGGTACATTTGCCTCTTTTTTCGTGGTAAAATTCACGAACAGCGCTTCCAACCCCGTTAACACCGGCTTATCTGGAAGTCGCAATGCCGGTTCACTCCCGGGAGAAGAAAGAAAGCAACCACGAAGAAATGGAGGTGGATTTTCCAGAGCAAGACGGCAGCAGCACAGACGAGGAGGACACTGTTAGCTCGTCCGTGTCTGAAGATGGAGACAGCTCGGGTAGGAAAAAATAGGCCTTAAATATTAACCCACAGCTACATTTATCAAATATGCATGTCTGTCAGACACGGGTTCATCACGATATGTGGTACTACTGTTGAAAAGTAGCTGACATTTCGACCAATGTACAGTATGGGGTGGAGATGTTGATGATGGTGGAGGAAAAGAAAAGCAGTAGATATGGAGGTGATGTCAAAGCTGTCATGTGTTTCTGTGAACAGAGATGGATGATGAGGACTGTGAGAGGAGGAGGATGGAGTGCTTGGATGAGATGACCACCCTGGAGAAACAGTTTACCGACTTGAAGGAGCAGTAAGTTCCTTCCCATGTTGTTCCCAACTAAATAGAAACTGCTGCTGTTTGGTCCGAATCAACAGTGAACACAATATTGAACTTCTACTAAGATCTGTGCCAGAGACTCTCTGAGATGCGTGTCATATCATGTGATTACTTTAGATACTTTATCAGAGTGATGATCATTCATATTCTCCATAGTACTGTACAACTATGTGTAATCTGAGTGATAACTGGCCAGTTTCTTGTATGACTGAATGAATATTTTATTTTCATGTCTGGTCATGTACATTATCATCCCTTATGACATTATTCAGACACATTAGCTAACAATAAATGAAACCTTCTGGCGCGTTAGCCCACCATCGTCTAACAGCACAATACACCAGCATCATCTAAAATACATATAGACATTAATATCATCCAGATAATCTCAAATGAAGCTCCCGGATAAATCCCACAGTACAAATACAACAAATATACAATCACAAATATACAAATACAGCCACCTAAGTGCAAGACACATACACAAATCCAATCATGACTAAAATACTGTATCGTATGTAACTTTTGTCCTCCTCAGAAAATATAAAAACATGATCAAAATATATTCTCCAGTCTCCACACCTATCAAATCTAAACCAGGAACATTAACCTTTTTAAATAATATTTGAAGTTAATCATAATATAAAGGACAAAATAAAATAAAATTAATTTCTTTCTCAATCTCATTTTGTTCACAATATTGGATTTTGTTTTCAGTTACACCTCTGTATCTTCCTGTGTCAGTATGTATGTATGTAGTGTTAATATACCACATTTTAACTGTGCACAAAGTGACCTTTGATGTTTAGGCAAATTATATTTAACAGATTTTACACATTTGTGATCTTTTTAAATAAACACTAAATTTGACTTTTACCAGATTTCTTCTGCACATGATCATATTCATTTAGCCCAGACTTGGTATTTAAACTCCTCCACCTCCACATTTGCTTTTTGAAAATACTGTTCTTGTAAATCTTTGTGGGTCAGATGCATTATTTCCTAGCAGCAATTTTGACAAGCTGAGGTGAAATTCTGCATTCAAAATTCATCTTTTCCTCATAGCCTACAGGGTCTGAAAAGCTGTCAAGTTTTATTCACATTTTTTATTTATTGCCACAGTTTTTAGTTTGCTCACAAGACATTCGGCTCTCTGTAATTTTAAAATGAAGCCATTTTAGGCTTGTGAATTGTGAACTTATTTTTTCCACTGTTCAGGTTGTACAAGGAGCGTCTGAGCCAGGTGGACATCAAGCTGCAGGAGGTAATGGCCGGCTGTGCCCAGGAGTACCTGGAACCTTTAGCCAACTTGCAGGAGAACATGCAGATAAGGACCAAAGTTGCTGGTGGGTTAATTTAACATTACAGGCTTTGTTGTAATTTTTAATGCAATTTTTACATTTGATTTTAATGTGACAGAATTTGACTTTACATGTCAGTCACCTATGACAGTGAGTTAGGATGTCACATTACCTACTTTGCATTACTTTGGCAAAAACAGTTGAAACTCTTTGTGTTTAAATTCCACTATATTTCATCCCTTTACTGGGAAGCTAAACAGAGCAGGTTGTGGCACTTGTACAACTGTCTTTCCATCTGTGTTCTTGTCCGGATTCTTCAAATAAAAACGCCCACCCAGCCGTTAGCAAACCATGATGATGTAGATTATCAAAGTAAGCTAATCAGTGAAGTTATGAATAATGTGATTGCTAGCACTCGCCGAGTCAAAAAAATATCTAATTAGTTACAGATGTCTCTTTCCTAATGTAAGTCTATGGGAAAAAGTCCTTTTAGGCCCAACGGCATCACGTGACAGACACAGAAGTTGTATTATCGCTGTTTGGCCACTACAAAAATTGTGATCAATGACTGGCGCTCGTCCGGGGGGCTTGTAATACACTTGGACTATGGATGGTTAAGGATATGTGTATTTAGCATCATCATCATGCAGAAATCGATGTCAGGTCATGTGGGAAAACGTTTTTGAAGGGTCTAGGAATACATAATTTGACCAAAATTTGAATGTTCAGATTAGGATACATAAGGAACGCCACTGGGAAAATACAGAATTATATAAAAACCTAAAAACTGACTGCTGGCTGCCTCAGATTGATTTAATGTGTAAATGCCTGTCTCAGGGATCTACAGGGAGCTGTGCTTGGAGTCGGTGAAGAACAAGTATGAGTGTGAGATCCAGGCTGCCTGCCAACACTGGGAGGTGAGAGGTCAGCAAATGAGTCAGGGCTTATGTGGGGGTTAGGTTTGAATTTTCCATGTCAAAACCCATTTTGTTCAAATAGATTACTGCCTCTACAATGTAGGATATCCACTGTAAGTTTGGATGTTTGGGCTTTTGCCACAGTATCCACTGTCTAACCAGACTGAACCCAGTCTGTTACTTCTGGAGATGATTTTTAATGTTGTTGTCCAACCTGTGTATGTTGTTTCTGTCTCCCAGAGTGAGAAGTTATTGCTGTTTGACACAGTGCAGAGTGAACTAGAGGAGAAGATAAGAAGATTGGAGGAAGACAGACACAGTATCGACATTACCTCAGGTACCAACTAGGGCTCACAGTCACTTCCTGACCCCAAAAGTCACTGTATTCACTTCACGATATTTTCACTGAAAAGTACATAAGACAATGAATTTATCATCATTTGAATCTGTCCACTGAAAACCTGTCAGTTAATTGTCTGGTGCAAGTGTGGTGGTGTTAATGATCTCATGACACACGCCTGACATCCCCCTCATTTGCAGAACGAGGCAGAAATGCATAAAGAAATGTGTAAAGAAATTAATAAAGACAAAAATACAAAAATAAGTAAGTTTAAGGAAATATAAAAGGTAAAATACAAAGGGAAAATTAAGTAAGAATAAAAAATGTATAAATAATATAACAAAATATTCAAAAATAAATAAAAAAATAAATTGAAAAAAATAAATAAATTAAAAAAATTATTAAAGCATAAAAAGAAGCAAATTAAAACAGAAATATCAATTTATGTAATTTTATCAGTTAATGGCTACATTTATTTGTCGTAATAATATATATAATATAACATAAAATCTATATAGAATATAAAATATAGTAATATATACTAAACATAACATATAGTATATTTGCTACATTTAATGACATATTTATTTATTTTGTCATTTATTAATTATTTCTTTTTTTATTTTATTTTGGTAGGTTCTGTCCCCTATAGAGTATATTAATGCCAAGTTTGCACTTATAATCTATAAAATGATTTGACAAATGAATGAATTATCCTCCAGAAGCACCTTGTTTTCCCTCTCTGTAATCTTTCCTCTTTGTTTTCCAGAGTTGTGGAATGATGGATTGCACTCACGGAAAAACAAGAAGAAAGACCCGTTCTGCCCCGTCAAGAAGAAGAAGCCCGTTGTTGTCTCTGATATCCTTTTGCCTTTGTCCTGTCCTCGCCTTCTTCCTCCCATCATTCATCTTCTGCACCACATTTTTTGCTGCTGCACTTCAGTGGCGTGCTTATAAGACAGATGTTTCCTGCCACTTCCCTGTACGTTTGTCCTTAACCGCTCCATTACGGCCTTATATTGTTTACATGCTGCAAGATCTTGATATTCTTGAAGACTGGACCGCAATAAGAAAGGTATTTTGGAAACGGGCATGGTAGCCACTTGGTGTTGTGATTTGAACTTTTAGTTTTGTCTGTGTCCTCCCCCCACAGGCGATGGCATCACTGGGGCCACACAGGGTGAAGGTGGATGGTAAGAGTTTCTCCTCCTCCTTGGTTACAGTCAATACCTGGTTGAGTGCAGCGATCGACCCACAGTTACGCAAGAGGAGGGGCAGATTCAATACTTTCAGCTGGAAGTACTCAAGATCAGAGTTGAAACAGAGACAATGTTACTGTCTTTGTCCTTCTCCCTGTCATCCTTTTTTCTTCTTTGTGCTACATTTTGTTACACTGTCCTCTTTGTCCTCCTCTCCCTCCAGTCCCTGCAGTCAAGCCTGACAGACATCACCATGTGGCGCGATTCGAGGACGGTCGTCTTTTCTATGACAACCAGTGGTACTGCAGGGGACAGGCCATCTGCATCAACAGGAAGGACGAGTACCCGACTAGGTGTGTATGTGTGTGTGGGAGCAGGGTTTTTTAATGTTTGTCATAACACGAGGGAGCAGCGATTCTGGCGCGAGTTATGGTGCTAAAATGATGTGTGCACTCATCTACAAAAGTTGGCGTTTCTGACGCACATTGTGTGAGTGACTGAGACGCAGTGGTCACCCGATGGATTCATTTGTAATGGAAATGATTGTGGATGGATTTAAACAAAGAGAGACTCTGTGAGTTTTAGGCAGAGTGATTGTGATTCAGCATTGTGCGTCCGGCCTTTTGTGTCATCTGAACAGGATGTTCAGTAAATAGTGAGTGTGTATTGATGTTTTCACCGCACGCCACTCCTCTCCCTCAGAACTGCTGAGTGGTGACACAAACGCAACAGGTGTCTATGAACGGGCAGAGCTACAGTACGGGCGATCTGGACAGTCATACAGCAGATTATACCAGATGGTCTGTGGACGTTGAAATGTAGTTTCCTTCACCAGATCTCAACTTCACTGTGCAGCTATATTGAAGATACAATCCTGAAAACACCAAAAGAGGGACTATGTTTATTAAAGCGGTTCATCCTTTCAGTAGAGAGACACTGCTACATAGCACCAGGGGCCAGGCGCATCTCCAAACTCAGTGTAGGTTCACAAGTCTCAGCGTGCACCAGATACATACTACATATTAATTCTAAGCTGTTTAGTATATTGTGGTGTTCACTGTTCAAAAGAAATAAAGGAGCTACTCACAGCTTGGAAATAATATTAAATAAATTGTGGGTTAGTGGTAAAACAGCTCCAGGAAGATCTTCGAAAACAAAATTAAGTAGTCAGTCATAAGAAAGACATCATGCTTTCTATCAGTTTAACTGCAGTGACGTTCTGTCAGACGTCTGTCAAAGATTAGCCACCATTATGTGTACAGCTGAGGCTTTTTACACTGCCCATTTCATTAATTTAAACTAAATTCTCACTCCCCTTCACTGAACACCTTAAAATAGTGCACAATTTATCAGAGTTTTATCAAAATCACATCACAAATGGCTTGTTACAATTTTCAAATTGCAAGAGGTGCGATATTTGTTAAATGCAAAATTGAGTTAAATTAGATACTGATACTGCTGCAGAGATGTCCTGGTCATATTCTACAGGCTTAAGATTGTTTGGTACATATCCCTGCAACAATCACATCATCATTTTAGTACATTTTTCAGTGAAAGCGAGAATAAGTGATGAATAAGTTATCGTTCCCTCTAATATCGCAAATCATATCTGAATTGTCATATCAGTCAAAATAATCGCAACTACATATGTTTTCAAAATTGTGCAGCCCTACCAAAAAGTTATTTTATTAGTTATTTTAGTTATAATGCAAAGAATCTAAACACCGTTGGCACATACGTCTACTTGGACTGAAGGATGAATGGATTAGAGTTTGGTGGTTAAAGGTCAAGGTCTGCTTGACCTTATGTCCATCCCGTTCTCCCCACCCCTCAGGAATGCTTGGAGGGAATTTCTTCAAATTTGGCAGAAACGCTCATTCTGACTCAAGGATGAACTGATTTTGTCGGTCAAAGGTCACTGTGACCTCACAAAACACCTTGCTGGCTATAACTGAAGAATTTACGTGTTAAAATTCTGATAATAACTAACAGGATAAAATGATAAAGCCATGTCATTTTTAACAGACTTGACTTCTGCCTGCAGTGATGTGACGTGTCGGTTGTGAGGATCGATGTGCTAACGTCGCTGTATGTTTCTGTCACGCAGCGCCATCATCACCACCATCAACAACGATGAGGTGTGGTTCAAACGGCTGGATGGCACCAAGTCAAAGCTGTACATCTCCCAGCTGCAGAAAGGCAAATACACTATCAAGCACTCGTAAAAACACACTTTAACACACACACACACACACACACATACATACCGACAGGTCATCATCTCTGCTGTGTTTCTTTTTGTCCCCTTTACCGTGTGGTATCTCTCAATCTTGCCATATGTACAGTCACACACACGCCTCACTTCATCCTCTGTGTGTAACAAAAAACATACAAATATCATCTGAGGTCTAAGGAGCCAATCTTCTCTGTAAATATGTATGTATGTGGATATTACTGACAAGGTCACAAAGTGTAATTTTCTCTGGAACAGAGATCAATGCAAAGTGCTGCTAAAAAAACAAGCGAAGGACGAGGAGCTGCAGCAGTAGCGAACTTTGAACCGCGGAGCTCAGTCGCGTGCCTTTCTGAGACAAGACTGTCCTGAACTATGAATACCAACGCAGTGAAGCCTTACTCTGTACTATGTTAGCAACAAGACGACTGAAGCGGGTCAGTGACCCGAGTGACCCCTGCTGCAGGTGAGGATAGCGTCAGCAGTGTGCTTGATTTGCCTCTCTGGACGCACCGGTTAGACTTGAATTACACGCTCCTTTGGGCCTAATAAGTCTGTATTAGGAGGAAATGTTTCTTTAGTTAAAAAAAATTGCACAAGTGTTAATATAGATAGAGATGAATGATTAATCAATTTTGAGGAAATTATTATATTGTGAAAATCATGAGATGAAACTCTTCTTCAAGAGCACCTTGAGGTGTTGTTGAAACCCACTTGTGAGCCACTGTACTAAATAATCTCTTGATGTTTTAGTGTAATTTTCACAGCTCTGTGTTTTCAGTTCAACCCAAGGCCAGCCCCATGCACTAAGAAAAACATAAAAGCCTAGAACTGTACTTTAAGCATACAGTAATGGGAGGTGCCCTGTATATAGAGATGACTGTGTGTTTTCGTCTTCACTGTGATTCTTCCCTCCGTCTCTGTTGCCATGCGTCTCATAGTGCCTACCGCAGAACTTAACATTGATGCAAGAACCAGGCTAAAGTCCCAGGCCAGGCTGGATGCATGAACAGTGCGTGATGGCTACCTCGCTGAATCACGGCGTCTCTCACACACGAGGTGTCCACACCCAGCGTTGCTGCTGCTGGGCTGCTACTGCCAGCCCTTTCTTTAAATAGTTTACCTTCATAATGGCCATTTCTTTTCATTATAAATGTCATTGATTTTAAACAGAAAAAGGTTAAGAGACGTGCTCATTTATACATAATTACGATAATCATGATTTAAAAACCAGTACTTTTCATTTATGTAGCTCTGCGGGGCACGGCATTTTCCCCAATACTGTCCTGCAGGTATTTCACAATAAAAGCCTTGTGTTAACAAAAGAAAGAATTACATCCACAGAAGAAAACGCTAGATGTCAATATACAGTCAAAAGATAATTTTTACTCTCTTTTTGCTGTGAACTGCACGTGAGGAAAAATAGCCTTGAATCTCTAGCAGCGATGCAGCTGAGGTGGTCATGTCTAGAAGGTAACCCACAATTTGAGAAACTCTCGCAAGGTGGTTAAAGGGGAACTACGCCCATTTTCAAAATTCATACATGTTATTCCTATGGTCTGAGACAGTCCAAAAATATTAGTAAATATGAACAACTCTGGGGCTGCACGGTGGTGCAGAGGTTAGCACTATCACCTCAAGAGGGTTGCGGGTTCGAATCCGACTTGGGACTCTTCTGTGTGCAGTTTGCATGTTCTCCCCGTGTAAGCGTGGGTTTTCTCCAGGTACTCCAGCTTCCTCACACAGTCCAAAGACATGCAATTTAGGTTAATTGATGGCCCTAAATTGCCCGTAGGTGTGCATGTGTGCATGTATGGTTGTCTGTCCATATGTTGTCTGTCTCTATGTGCCCTGTGATGACTGGTCACCTGTCCAGGTTGAACCCCGCCTTCGCCCAATGCCAGCTGGGATCGGCTCCAGCCTCCCCGCGACCCCTTACGGGACAAGCAGTTGACGATGAATGGAAATCCATAGACAATGAATGGATATTTTTTTGGACTATCTTTTACTATAGCAATAACGTATGAAATTTGAGAGTTGCCGTTGTTCCCCTTTAATGTTAGACATTGACCTCTAATAGTTAAAGTAAGGATATGTCATCGGGCAGTGAGTCTTGTCAGAGTTTTTGCACATTTTTGCAAGTTGCCACAATTTGTCGGTTACCTTCTACACACGACCCTGACACTCAGCCGAGCCATAGCTACTTGAACCTTTTGACACAGTCGCTGACATAGAAAGCAAGCGGTTCTGCGACGCACACACACCGCATCCAGTGTGGCCCGGGCGTAAGAAAAACATAACTGTATTTTGAGCATACAGTAATGGGAGGTATAGAGATGACTGTGTGTTTCTTCTTTACGTCACTGTGATTCTTCCCTCCGTGTCTTTATCATGTTGCCATGTGTCTCATCGTGCCTACCGTGGAACTCAACATTGAAGGCAGGAACCAAGCTTGAGTTGCCCTACTCCACATGTATGAACTGCCTGTGGTGGTAGGCTCATAACGGCCTCAAATTTTGTAACTTGTAGTGCCATTTTTCATTTTTTTTTAATCTTTATTCAGCCCATTTTTGTGTGTGCTCTGAAAATAGCTGGTTAAATCCAAAGTACCTCCCATTCTCCGTCCTCTCTTCTGTCTGTTCCCCCCTCTACCTTTTCACTTCTCTTTCGCTATTCCTTTTTGTCTGTCTCCATCCTGTCGGTAAAAATGGTCCTCAACATTGATGTATTAACTGTACAATGAGAAAGCAAGATGAAGGGATTTTTTTTGTACAATCCGTCCAATCGAATCATCTGCATATGTGTAAATTTTGCTTGATTCAATGAAGGGGATCTCGCTTTGTGTTGTATTTACAGTGCTTTATATTTTCAGCATTGCATACATATTTCAAAGTATTTACCCGCCAACAGTATTGTAACGAGAGGTGCGTGCAACATTATATCATAAAGTGTCTGTGAAGCCCAATGTGGCATCCACTGAGTAGAACATTTGATAGTTTCTTTCTGCTTTGTTTTACCTTTTTATGCATTATGGTTCCTTTTCCATGTTTGAGGTAAAAAGCAAAACATGTGACATTGTGCCAACGCATGTACAGCTGATTAAAGATATTGTTTTTATCATCTGAAGAGTCAAACCAGCACATAAGCAATTCTTTATCCTTTTACAGTCTCAACTTGAGTGGAGTGGTGTTCCTACTGTTCCTACTTCCTTCTCCTGCATTGTAAGCAAAAAGGGAAGCGCCTGTGCGTTTAGGTGATTGCTGTATCAACATGCACTGCTCAGCTGGAGTCAAGCTAATTTCCTTTTCTTGGACTTAAGAGCTTTGGATGAAAAATATCAGACTTAAATGTGCTATTGGATTTGGCCTAGCATGCACAAAAAAGCCCAGATACAATCTTATATAATACTCAAGTGCACAAAGGGAGAAAGTCCCTGACAGTGCTCAACCCAAAGTCACCCCCGAGGTTCACCGAACCCTGGCTACACCCCTCAAACAATAAAAAAGTAGCTTATTTAGGAGAAACATGCTGAGCTAGTCCTATTTGATAATGGCTCTTTTGGTCTGCTGTGCTGTTCAACCTTTCAGTCACTTATTTCAGGGACACTAGATTAACCACATACTGGTTCATCCTCATCTGCCTGGCCTCGGGCATGTGCAGGCGCCTCATGTGGAACCACTTCAACCTGTGATTGACCTATTGGGAATATTGATCAGGTACGGCAGTGCAGCCAGAAATTCAAAGGAATCAATTGAAAGGCTGGTGAGTTGAATTTTTGATTTTTAGATAGAACTTTAGCTTTAGAACCAAAACTGGTGATTTTACATGAATATTATTGCCATACTCAAGAATTGAACTCAACTGACCTGCAGCTCTGGAGCTGGATCAGTTGAAATGTTTGGATCAGCTGCCGTGCGCAATGCACAGATGCATTCTGGTCGAGCTGGCTCTTGCATGCTTCAAACTCATGGTATGAATGGTAGTGGAGCGAAATTTGAGATTGGCTAATGCATCTGCAACTTTTTCAATAACCCACTTGCGATCCATCCAAAATCCGTCCGTTCACACTCCCCACTCCGCTCACGCTCCACTCCGCTCACGCTCCACTCCGCTCACATGCTCTGTCATTTTTTTTTTCACAAAAAGTATCGATTAGGTATTGTTCGACTGGAGACTGTCAGTTGATACCTTTTTATAGGTATTGAGTACCAATACCCATCCCTAATGGTACATGTCCATAGGGGTGATTTTTATCACAAGCAATCGCCTCGCTTCCCATCATTAGACGCTCGATGGGCTGCCACTAGACACAAAACACTGTGCACCTGATTGGACAAACGCTTTCCTCTGTAGGCTGCTACTCCCCAGTTTTCAAACCAGAATCAACATGGTGGCTTGTTTGGTAACTTTCTTCTCTTATTTCACAAAAATAGTTCACCAAAATGTGTTTCTGAAAACATTTGATGCAAGAAATAAGCCACGCGGTTGTTGAATCTGTCTTAATTTTGGCTCAACAATGGTTAGTTTAAAAGTTTGTAGGGAGTTTCCTGAGGCGGCAAGTCATGCTGGATATCCCTGATTTGCATAAAGTAGCCTAGACCTGCAAATAAGGAGCGGAAAACTTGGCGCTCCATCTGTCAAATCGTGCCGCCATGCTACCAGAATGCATTGCACGGCTGCTTACGTAGGCAGTAAATGGGATGCATAGAAAGGACGCAAGCTGTGGACATGTACCATAATGGTCACTCCAGGTCAACACCATGAAATTCATGCGTTCATGTGAGAGTGTATCTCATAATCCCATGTCAAACCACCAAATAAGCCTTCCTTGCACTCCCTGTTGTGTGCCGTTTGCCTGGCCAGAAGGTGTCAGTAGTGCTCCACAGTGGAGAGGAATCAGCCTCTGCACTAGATGGGAGGAGGGAGGTGGTCTGTGAATCTGGGGCACCCTGCTGCTGAAGCCCTCCAGCTGATGAGAGAGAGAGAGAGAGAGAGAGAGGGGATGAAGGCACAGTTTGATCACAGCTCGCTGGCTACGTCTGCTGCCGCAACAGAGAGACGGAGAGCGAGAAAGAGGAAAATCCCCATCACCGCGTCGAAGGCAGCAGCAACAGCAAGCAACAGAGCTGTCTGTCTCTCTACACGCCGTGCAGCATCTCTCTAGAGCTTTTCTTGAGTCGGCTTCACACACTCCTGTCAACGTGTACACACACACACCATCGCGCATGCTTTTAGTGCGAATTTGGTCAGAAATGGACCTTTCCTAACCACAAAGGAAAGAGTTTCCTTGTTTGGTTTGTGTCTAATGATGGTGGTTGAATCTGGATACTTGTCCCAAGGTTCTGGCCATCTTCAGCTCCATCTATACTTAATGAGTAACCAGAACTGGAGGGTCATTGGGACGTGTTTACTGCAACACTGGGGCTAATTAGACCGTGAAAGTGTCATTCATTCATTCATCGTCAACCGCTTATCCCGTTAGGGGTCGCGGGTAGGCTGGAGCCGATCCCAGCTGCATAGGGCGAAGGCAGGGTACACCCTGGACAGGTCGCCAGTCCATCGCAGGGCACATAGAGACAGACAACCATTCACACTCACATCCACACCTATGGGCAATTTAGAGTAATCAATTAACCTAAACAGCATGTCTTTGGACGGTGGGAGGAAGCCGGAGTACCCGGAGAAAACCCACACTTACACGGGGAGAACATGCAAACTCCACACAGAAGAGCCGCAAGCTGGAATCGAACCTGCGACCCTCTTGCTGTGAGGCGACAGCGCTAACCACTACACCACCGTGCAGCCCGTGAAAGTGTCACACTGTGCTAAATTACTTATATCCCCGTCCCTCTGTGTGATGTATGTGCGTGTGCATCGCTGTGAGTTTTCAAGAGAGCGAGACGTGTGTGTTCGGGGTCTCTTTGAGCATGCATGCATGTGCTGTGTGCCGGGGCCTGTGCGTGGGTGTGTACCTTTGATGCTGATTGTGTAAGAGAATGTTGAATGCATACATCCATAAGTTAACATCAAAGGGATGAGGCAAGCTGCTCATCATCAGGATTACTAGGCGAGAGCGAGGGGGATGCAAGTGGACGGTGCTTCAACCTGTGTTCTAAATGAGCCTGGTGCCACCTCTGTAGGTGTGGCAGTGGCCTGGAATTCACCATTATTACTCCGATTATAGCTGTTTCTCTATCTTATACTGTCTTTTCTTGCATCATGTTTCTGCTTCTTTAAAGATACGTTTGATTTACCAATCAAACTGATTTTTACTGCATTAGGGGAGAAATATGTTTAGTTGCGGCCTATTGTATCAGTAACATTTTATCTACCGTTTTAATATCTCACAACTCATTTAAAAGATAAATATCCTTTGGAGATGTAAAGTGGTTACCTCTAAAACAGCCACTTCACTCACATGACGTAGGGTTGGGCGTCCACCTGTCGTCACTCCCCCCTCACTGATGTTTACTTGTGACACCAAACATTAGTTCTGCAAATAATCTACATTTACAAAATAAACTCTTCTTGTGAGCTGGCTGGCTGAAAATGGTTTCAAAGTGGTTGCAAGTGGGACAGAGCCATACAATATTCTGTTGTTTTTGACATGAACAATTTCACACCGAACAACTATTATTTGGCACAAAAGACCAAGGTTGATTTTCTGAACTTTAACGCTGCAAGGCATCAATCAATCACATTATGTGGAACAGACTAAGTTGCACTTATATATGAAACAACACAGAGGCTCCAAACCAAGGTGCCAAACTTTATTACTCCTTTCAGTCTTGACAAGGGCCAGATCCACTGCATTTTTACCTACAGCATATAAAACAACATATAATATTCGCAGAGAAGTAGTCTGCATTTTTGTGTCATTTACTCATTGTGTCCCCAGTGTTTAAAGGCTTAGGCGGGAGAGAAAAATCTCAATCCGACTCTAGATTACCAAAAGGTCTGTAATGTTACCATTACAACCAAAGTGTAGTCGGAAGCAATCAGTGACCCAGAAGCAATCAGTGCCAGCATCCAAGCCCTCCTTTCAATGAGGTGGAAGCAATGGTTTAACCATTTCCAGTGTCTTCATATGATGGCGCTGCAAGGCCATAAAGCCATGTGTAGCAGTTGTTCTCAAGACTACTCGGCTCCTGTACAAGACACCGCTATTCCTGGTTAGATTACTGCCCAACAAGTTTGTCTCCAGCTTCCCAGACTTTACACAAGTAAACAGGGCATGCTGTGCCATGGCATTCATCCACTTGGTAGCACATTGCCATAGTGGCTTGTCTGCGACGTACCCCTGACGTCTCATCCGAGGTCAAACAGTATCTTCTGCGAGGAGAACGAAGAGAGGAAGAAGGAATTTCTTCTAACAATATCTTCCTCGATATCAAGCCAGCAATTTCATTTGACAGCTTGGCGGCTTTGGTCTGTCTCTAACAACAGGAAAAGTCTGTTTCAACAACAGAACCCATCCAACAACTGCTTCTTATAGCCTTACTGAGGGTTAAATTACGGCCAAAATTACATATGTAGAGCTGTCATGTCCCAAACTACTGTGGGAGTATCTCAGGTATGGCACTGCATGATTCCCTACAGCACCAGGATAGCAAGGTCTTCATGGGTGGCCAGCTCTGTCCTCACAGACTTCTTGGTAACCGCAAGACCGTCAAAGACCGAAAAATGGCTTTTGTTGAGTCAGTTCAAGGAACGCAGTATGTCAGAGCAGCCTTGATTGTCATGCCTCAAAGCCGAACACCGTCTCCTATATCACTCAGCGTCATCCACCCTTGGGAATAGGTATGTTTGCTTATGGGACATGACTGAGCAACAGTTTCATGATATGCTGAGGTATCCCAGCTAATATAAGCTGAAATCCACAATACTGGGGAGTGTTGTCACAGGCGAATGGCATGACTGACACAGTGCTCAACTTGGGGTGGCCTCACAACGGCGTATCTTGGATTGACCCCAGCAGTGAGGCGAAAAATCCCAGAATGCAGCCAAATCTGTGTACATGGTAGAAATAGCTGGGCTTTTAGAAGTAGTGTGAGGAGAGGGAGTTGGCCTAGAGAGCTACCTAATCTGTTCTGTTCTATCTTTCCTGTCTGTCACATTCTACTATTGAGGTGTATGCATCAGTGATCTCTTCCTGTCAGGGTTTGGAGGGAGTTTATTTTTAACCACCTTCTACTGAATATGTCTAAGGTGTCTAAGGTATCAAGACAGCATTGCTGTGTGCTCTGACAATAGCCAAGAGGCTGAATAAGCAGTGTGCCCTTTCATACCACCCAAAATGTATGCTTAGTCGAGGGGACTTGAGAGGAGCTACCCTCCGATAGAAACTTCTCTTTTCGCCAACAAATAAACATGAAAAATTGCACCGTCTCTGACGTGTGACCTTTTGCATGATATGCACTTAGCGGCACTTTTTTCTACTCTGCGGACAGTGATGTTGGTAAAACCCCTTAGGCTCACCCATTGGCTGTGCAAGGGTATCATGGAAAAACTCCCTTGGCTGTCTGTGTGCACTCAACAAGGTGGCCTTGCTCAGTGGAACATCTGTCGAAGACATCTGTATGTTACCATCTAGGTTGTGCATTTTTATCAGGTTTTACTTGTTAGACACTGATACTGGTTTAAATGACCCATGAATGACCATGAGTTGCTGTCCAGCTATCCCTCTGTCCTTTCTGCGGGGTCTTAGACCAGACTTCAGCAGTTGGTGCAGCCTTGTCACCCTGCACTTTCGCCAAGTAGATTGGTCGGCACCTGGTGAGCGCTACTTGCCTACATGCAAATTTTAAATGTAGAGTTGCCAAGCTGTTAGAGCTCTGTTTCAGGGATAGTGCTATCCATCATTAATATTCCTAATTCAAAAAGTGGAGTAAGCTATATAGCAACAGATATTGATGACATTTGAATAGATGATTGTGTCTGACCTGTGTTGTGATATTAGAGCTCTTAAACACTTGCCTGTGCCTAAAACTTAAAAATGATTCCCTTGGCTTCCCGTTAGAGATCATTTCTATTGCTAATAGAGCTGTGATCATTGTTTTTTGGAGTTATAACTCTTTTTGACATGCTAGCTTGGAACTGAGGCGCTCCAGTGTGCTGGCAGGCCTGTATGTGTCAGGTTTATTTAGCTGACCAGATGAGGTGGCAGTATCACCTTCCACCTCCACACCCACTGTCCTCAGACACCGTACAGTATCTCCTCATTGTGTCAGGTCTGATATACAAAGTAGTCCCAGGAAGCATTGTAGCATGGCAGCAGCAGACGGGGTAATGTTTGTGTGGGTGTGGGTGTGGATGTGTGTGTCTGCGTGCTCCCCAGTCAGTGGCAGCACTATAGCAATGATTTTACATAGAGATCAAGGGTATCAAGTTCAGCATCATCCCCCAACAGATAAACACACCTTATCCACCTCTTGCAGGCTCAGCCTCAAGTGCTTTGTGCAGGCTCAATATGGAAATGTAGTCAAATGGCCAATTGACATCAGCGACAGGATAAGAGACAACAGGGACTTGGTAGTGAGGGCGATTCTCCTGCATCAAAATTTAGACGCTGGCTTCCTTTCGGTCAGGATGCTGGTTGTGTTTCTTTCCTGTTCAAAAATGTGTGCATATACAGTATGTGTGTAAACACAGGCACACGCACATACATGTTTCATTTGAACATATACTCCAATGTGCACTGGCCTTGTTTACTGCATGTGTGTATGTGCATGTCAGGGTGTGTATGTTTATGCTGGACGCAGAATCAGTGGAGTGAGAAACGGAAAGCTCACCCCGCCATTTGGCTGCAGTCCTAATTGGCTGTGCGCTGTTGACAGGATGCTGACAGAGCGCATCGCACCGACAGGTACTCTGTTTCTCTCTGTTTCATCTTCTGGGTTTGTGAAAGTATTTCCTCTGAGGAATTCCCCTGCTCTACTCATTTTCAGGCATAGAAAAAAACCTTAAGTGGCGCCCTTTGACAAGTTACAAAGCTTGTTGTTTTTCTTGTGTTTGGATATGGAAAAAGGGAATGGGGAGGCTGGAGATATGCCAGCCCTAATGAGGCTGTTTTCTGCCTCTTATCTGGCCAGGGTGGTTTACTGTTCGGTGACCTGCTTGGCTTCTGAGTGTGTGCAGACAAACGCATGGAGTCACAACTACATATTTCACTACTGGAATCCCTTTTCTGTATGGTGTAAGCATATAAAGGAAGGAGTATCCCTAAAGACACCCCTGCTAATTAACTGCATTTAAAACATAGAAAGACCTGGATTCAGATCATCGACAGTACCACTTGTCATAATGACATACTTGACTTGCATGCACATGCTCACACAGGGCTTTTGATCAACAGCAAAGACCACTGTGATTTAAGTGAAAGAGGGGGAGGGGGCGTAAGCTACATCTGAAACGAACCATGTCTAAAGACGGGAAAGATTGGCGCCTCAGGGTGCTTTTACCCAACACTTTACTTTGATGGGTCACAATGATATCAGTGAATGCACTTCTTTCTCATAATTCATAAATATATTTACTGAATCTGAGATCCCTTCAGGTGACTTTTTACTTTGTGTACACTTGATGTGAAGTTATGTCATACATTGAATCATCATGTCCTTCAGTCTAGACTCATGGATAAAGAGGATGCCGAGCCATCAGGGCTTCAGTGTTGTGGAGCACCCTGCTTGAGGAAGCTAGTTTAATCAAATCAAGTTTCTTCCTCTATTTTCCTACTTTTTATAGTGACTTTATGTCAAGTAGTAGTTAGACATGTTAGAAGCCATAACCATTGCCATAGCCGCTGGATTGGACAACAAGGGCCAGCCCTTGCTCCCCATGTGCATCACTGAGCCTTGGCCACCCATGACCTTGCCGCTGGTTCACCAGTTTGCCTGCTTTGGACCACTTTTGATAGGTCCTGACCACTGCAGACCGGGAACATCCCACAAGAGCTGCAGTTTTTGAGATGCTCTGACCCAGTTGTCTAGCCATCACTATTTAGCCCTTGTCAAATGGTGTCTTCAAATGGGGTGGTGTTTACCATGTTTACGAGTTGGGCCCATATGAACGCCCCCTCATGTCGTATTCATAACATCATAAAAGTTTCTGAAAGTTCAGAGTTCATGATTTGTGATGTGTTTATTGACGTGAGAAATAGTGAAGCCCGTGGAAGTTCGTTTATTGGCATAATACGTTAATACTGTACAGTACATTGTGATTTTAGTCATATTATTTGTCTTGGTCATTTTATACTCTGTCTGCGGAAAATGTATTTAATCTTTCTCCTCTGTCATTATGCCTATTGCATTTCCTGCGTTATGTTACCCACTTGCTAGCTTGCTAAATTGTTAGCCTCTGCCTCTGTGGCTTCTAGGACTCAGACAGTAAAGTTAATATTGCCGATGCTTAGCAGCGATGTTCTTCATGACTTAACCACTTGAACGGCACACATATCATGTATATGACTTCCCACCTCGTGAACACAACCTCATTTTAAGGCACCAAAAGTCGCACTGCCCATTGTTTTTTGGCTTCAACACATCAACTTAAAGGACAAAATGTTCACTTGCTGCCTAATACAGTGTCCCACCACTGTTATTCACTTCACCTGTCAGCAGTCATAATGTTGTTAATGTTATGGCTGACCGGTGTATATTTACACAGGCGGAAATCCAGGGAAATCACGGTCTAGCTGAATATTTTTTTCCTCTACGCAAATGTTACGCAGAGGTGTGTAAGCATTCATAAGAACCCACAAAATCAGTTTTTATGAATCTCCGTGCTAATCTTTTGGATGAAAATATGCGCATGGTGTGAAACAGCTTTGAATCAGCTACTTTTTTTGTTTTGCCTATTTGGAGTGGTTAATTAACCAGTGAAACCAGATGGCAGCTAGCTGAATCGATTGTTCGACAGTAGGATTTTATTTAGGTGGAAATGCTAGTGATGGAGGCTTTACGGCCATTTTGCCAGCAGTTTGTTGGTTCATTTTCTTCAATTCTAAATTATGACTTTAATGCTGATGTGAATTTAACTATTTTTTTACTTGGCTGCTTGTAATTTTGTCCGGACCAATATGATGTGAAGGCAGCAATAACCCCCTAGAACACAGCAAGTTTTTACACTTTTAATATAGACTATTTTTGTCAGAATGCTAATTGGCAGTCGTTAGCATGCTAACACTCTGAGATGGTAATCACGGTAAACATACCTGCTAAACATCAGTATGCTAGCATTGTCATTGTGAGCATGTTAGCATGCTGATGTTAGCATTAAGCTCAAAGCACCGCTGTGTCCAAGTACAGCCTCACAGAGCGGCTAGCATGCGGTTAGCATGTAGACTCTTGGTTTTGTTAATTTTGTTCACTATGTTAGCTCGATTCTTTGGTTAATAGCCCAAAAAACAGACTAGAGAGATCTTCAGGTCTCAGATATGCAACTTATTTAGGTTACATGTAAAATTACACAGCGTTGGACTCAGAGGACGGAGCTCACATGGAAACTCGATTTCCGGGTTCAATTTGCAATATCTTCTGGGCTGGGAGCCGCCGTCATACTTCACGCAACCGAGTCTCATTGGCCGACTATCGCTGACATGAGCAGGCCAACCACTGCTCACATGACTTCACCGTGTGTTGTCATGAAGGCGTGTAGCTAAATAATACAGAAACTATTCGCTTCGAAACTATTACAGTCTGGGAGCCCGTTTACTCTCTTTCATTTGTTTCAATCATCACAATAATAATGTTGGTAATCAGTACGATCTGTCCCTGAAACTAAATAAAAAGAGAACGGGGAGTGCAGCTGTTCCTGTTTTCACAGCAATGAAAAAGATGAGTACAATCTTTCTATAAAGTTAAACAAAGTTATACAAAGGTGCTGAAACATGCACTCCCAAGATCACATAAGATAATTGAATAAGTAAAAACAAGGAATAATAGAATCGATAATGAAATAATATCACAACTACATTGACAGATAAAGTAAATCTACAGTTTCTGAACATATTATTAATTGTGCACTTCTTGCAAGGAATCTTCCAAAAAAAGGAGAGTAATGTTTGAGGCTCATGGGAGGCTCAGCATTGAGAGGAGCTGAAGCGTCCTTAATTCCCTTAAGCTGGAGGGAGTTTAAAAGGTGAAGCTGCTGTGGGGCTGAGTGCAGGGAAGGAAGCAGGCGGGAAGCTGAGACCCATCAGGGGACGACCCTACATTTTAAAGTACAGTTTCTCTCTCCTTCTGCCTCCTCTCCAACTGCCTATTTAATGTTACATCACTTTTTCTCTCTGACTCAAATCCTAGTCCCTCTTTACATGTTACATTTATAAATGAAGCCTTTACGTGCTTTTTAATTTGTTTACCTTTGTTGGACTCTATGCACATTTGCCTTCCCCAAATCCTTATCTTTCTATCTTTTTTTTTTTTTTTATGACGTGGCAAGCAACAGTGATAATAAAATAGCAGCTCGCAACTCACTGACTGAAAAGATGGCGTGGAGAGGAAATGACTTTCAGGATTCAGGACCACCTCTTGTTGCTATAGATAGGTTAGCATTTTAAAATATTGATGTGATGTTCCAATTTTAATAAAGCTCTACCGCGGCAACTCTTAATACCAACTGAGCTAATAGCATGTGACGTGTGTGATCCCTTGCAGTAATATTTTTCTTTCAAGATGTGTGTGTTTTTGGTTTTCATTGGGATGTGTAGCACCCAGTAATGTGACGTCTGCCCATAATATAGCAACTTCTATAATGTGAAATGCCATGAAAGAAAATATTAAGAAGATAATATGAAGCCAGTGGCATTACTTAGAACTGTCAGTTGATTAAAATACTTGCAAATAATCACGATTGTTGATAGTTAATCACAATTAATCGCAAATGAATCATAGTTTTTATCTGTTCAGAATGTACCTTAAAGGGAGATTTGTCAAGTATTTAATACTCTTATCAACATGGAAGTGGGAAAATATGCTGCTTTATGCAAATGTATGTATATATTTATTGTTCTAAATCAGTTAACAACACAAAACAATGACAAATATTGTCCAGGAAGCCTAACAGGTACTGTATTTAGCATAAAAAATATGCTCAAATCATAACACGGCAAACAACAGCTGTCAGTGTGCTGACTTGACTGACTTGTTTGAGATCATTATAAAGTGGGCATATCTGTGACTCGTGGGTATCCACAGCACCCATTTTCATTCACATATCTTGAGGTCAGAGGTCAAGGTACCTCTTAGAAACTGGATATGGCAGTTTTTCCTCACCAAAATTGTGCATAAGTTTGGAGTGTTATTTACCCTCCTTTGCCACAAGCTAGTATGACATGGCTGGTGCCAGTGGATTCCTTAGGTTTTCTAGTTTCATCCTGATAGCACTATCTTCACTCTAGCTTAAAACTGAACCTGCTACAACCTCTGAAAGAGTAATTGCATTAATGCATTAAAGAAATTAGTGGTGTTCAAGTGAATTTGTGTTCGTGTTATTATTGTGTCATCTTGTGACAGCCCTGAATTAAATGTGTGCATCAATCACCAGTGTCTTATATTTCCTCCTTACTGAAATCCCAGGAAAACAGAGCTCCTTACAGTGCATTTCTTCCCAAAGAGGAATGATTCCAGATGGGTGATTAATAGCAGTGGCTTTAGCACTTGCCCCATTGGAATACAGTTCAATTAATGTAATTAGTTGTCTACAGATAGACGCAACAGTTACTGAAGTAGTGCAGTTGCTCATCTTTGCATGTTTTCCATTGATGTTGGTCTTATACCTTGTTTCCAGAAAGTCCATTCATTCCTATGGGAACCTCCATGATCACTGATGTTTGTGAAACTCTTTCTGTTTTTTTGGTTGTTTTTTTTTTCCCGTTATGTAATTTACCTTTAGTAGTTTGTTAAAAAGAAAATTCTTTTGTGGTGATAACGAATAGACCATATG
Source organism: Pterois miles (assembly GCA_947000775.1). NCBI lineage: Eukaryota > Metazoa > Chordata > Actinopteri > Perciformes > Scorpaenidae > Pterois > Pterois miles. The sequence continues at coordinate 24,891,182 of CAMQGK010000634.1, read as the reverse complement.
CACTGTGTGCCACAGGAATTTGCATGTTCTGCATAAAATGCCAACTTCCTGTGGAATTAGCTAATTAATACAGCTCTATGTATACATAGTTTTGTAAGTGAAAAGTTCAACTGTACTGTATATTTAGCAGTTTTGTGAACTATTTTGATAAAGATGTATAAATCACTAGCTTATAAGTGCTCTACGTTACACAGCTCACATGCTACTTAAATATGCCGGCAAACGTTTCTCATAGAAGAAAATGTAATGTTTAAATGTGACTTGCTGGCGAAAAGGAGACAGTTACTCATAGATATAAAAACAGAGTTTCATATCTATGTAGTAACTTCTCTCCCGTATCTGCGGTGATGTTTCTTGTCATTTGTAAATAAATAGATAGTTTTTAATCCCCGGCGGGAAATTACATCGTCATAGCAGCCAGAATGACATGAGAACAACACTGGTACATTGAACACCACAGTAGTACATAACAACGAGACAACAAGACATGACAAACAATGTACTCTCACACAGCCAGATAACTTCACATTGACATGAACATAGTTATATAAAGTGAGAGCAGTGAGAACAACAGCTTATAGCTGTAGCGAAGGTGCAGGTGAAAGTATACACTGCTGATAAAAGTGCTAACTGTGATAAGAGAGTATATAAGTGATATATAGTAATAACAATCTAGTAATGTAATATATAATATATATACATAAATATAGTTTAAATAGTAGTATAAATGCTCTGTATAATATAGATAACAGTAGTATTATGTATAGTAGATAAAAAATAACAATGAATACTAGCTATATATATATATATATATTAACATTATAACAATGATGATAATTAATTTCCTGAAGCCCAAATGACTTATTTTGTCTGACCAACAGTCCAAATAATACTATATAATATATAGATATAAATAATATAATCACATTCCCCTCAGTCTCACCTGTACTTTGTGATGCTTTCAAGAAATGTACTTCTACTTACTTATTTGCACTGCGGTTATGTCTTAATGTAAATATTTGTTAATTACTTATATTCCCATTTCTTATTTTTCTTATTTTATTATTTGCCTATAATTCTCTGTATATATTGTCATAGTGTAGCATTAAGTAATAATTTACACATTACATGCTTCTTTATTTCTGTTTTCTTAGATTTCTTTATATCTGTATAACAGCAACTGTAATGCCCTAATTTCCCCCCCGGGATCAATAAAGTATGTCTGATTCTGATTTAGTGCTAATTAGAAAATACTAGCATGCTAACATAATAAACTAATGACAAACATGGTTAAGATTGTACTTACTAAACATCAGCATGCTAGCGTTGTCATAGTGAGCACATTAGGGTTAGCATGATGTCAAAGCACAGCGGTGCCTAAATACAGCCTCGCAAAGCTGCTAGTGCGGCTGCAGGCTCTTGTTGATTAATAGTTGCAGATTAATCAACTGATTGTTTCAGCTCTACTTCGTTTATTTACAGTAATGCAAACTGTTGCCAACGCTGCTGAAAATGAATACCTTCTCCCAGCAGCACCAAATAAGTTTTTAGAGCAGTGCGATTTGCAAATGGAGATAGGAATTGCACTTCTTTTTACTTTCATATCCAGTAAATACATTGACTATGAGGCATGCTGCCACAAATATATTTTGAATAAACCAATTAACCGTCTGAGACCCACAACAGACCTGTTTAATAGACCTGGCTAAAGGGGTCTTCAGGGGGAGATAGCAATTGATTAATTAAATTGAATTGTGAAGGTGTATTAGGGTTTAGATCATTATGATAAAAGTATATAATGAGCATTCCCATGCTCAGTTATGTCTCATAAGTTGCAGCAATTTTTGTGTTGATATCATTTGTTACACAGATTTGGTGCTAAATTTAATCATTTTTTACCACTTAAGAATTGCCATGTTGTGATTTGTTTTTAAAACCTTTTAACATTTTGAGATTTTTGCAAGAACTGCATTTTTCAGCGATTGGTTGGGGAGCACTTCTGTTCTGGAAACTGCACAGAAACCCCCTTATTTTCAGCCTACCTAGTAAAGCCATCCATCGTCTGAATGCTCTACGTCTCTAGTTTGTGGCTGTAAAGTTTCACGAGGCTGTGATTAACCTAGAGGTCACCACAGGTCATTTTATACAGTGAGGTCAAGTTTCAAAAAAATGGTCTCGCGATTGGACCACAGGATGTAGAAATATTAAAATACATCATTATTAGAATTGTAAACACATTTACACTGCATGAAAAAACTGTGTGGTTTTTGCCCCAAACTGCATGTGATTATCATAAAATGGGCATGTCTGTAAAATGGAGACATTTTCATTCACATATCTGGAGGTCAGAGGTCAATGAACCCCTTTGAAAATGGCCATGCTAGTTTTTCCTCGCTAATAGGTAGCACAATTGTGGAGCATTATTTAGGTGCTTGGTACCAATGTATGTTTTGGTTTTCTAGTTTCATATGATATCTATGGCATCACTCTAGCTCTAAAACTGAACCTGCTACAGCTTCTGAAAGACAGTTAAGTTGGTCGGGATCGCCTCCGGTCCCGTGGGTCTCTTAGGGTTAGTGTAATGGGAAGCTACACACAGTGCATCATTGATTTCCAAAATCGACTGCAACTTGTGCCTGTGTCACCCACATTTCACTCAAAACGCCACATCAAATGCACAGCTGTGAGCTGAACAACGCTGCCAGGGGACCACAGAGCACAGCAGTAATACAAGGGAGCTTGTCACTGTCTGGGCCCATAGGCTCGGCCTCATCACAGCTCTCCAAAGCTGACATCAGATCGGCTGTCATCTCCGTTTAGCGTCAGGAGTCTCTGCCTCTGTACTGTCGAAGCTGCTGTAGCAACTCGGAAACTGCCAAGTGGAAAGGCAGGTGTTGAACACGTGGAGCTGAGCCATCCGAGGACGCGGTGAGAAGCGCTGACTCGTGAACGGAAGCGAGAACACGGTGTGAATTTGTCCAAAGTGCTGCGATGATGCCTTAACAAATCAATTCATTAGGCTCCGCTGAGGTCAAACAATTCTACCATGATAGGCCAGTAATGTGAAAGAGAGGCAGCTGTCTGGATTCATCACAAATAATTCACTTACACATTTGAATATCAACCAACTCATATGCTGGGCAGCTGCTGGATTATGACATGCATATTAGTGGACAAAGGACCTCATGAAGGGAAAGCGAAGATGTGGACCAAAGTGTTCACCAGCCAGACCGGGTAAACGTGAAAGCATGTAGGTGGATTCAAGTTCGTGCGTGCTTTTTGACATTTGGATGCGCATGGGCGGGCGGGATGTCAGAGAAGACAGAAATATAGAGAGAGAGTAGCACCTCCACCACACACACCCATACTGTACTGCACGAGTGTACTTGTGTGTTTTCGCACAATGGGGATTTCTCGGCGCTGATCTCAGCGAATTCTGTTGCGTCTCCAGCAGTGTTGGCAACTTGAATATTCATGAGGTCCTCTTGTCTTTGGTAAAAGCCTCGTGTCGTTCCACAGGGGCCGCTAGAGGGGCGGTCGGGGGGGGGGGGGGGGGGGTTGTTTCGTGTGCACCGCTGAGGTGAATCAATGTTTCATTTGCAGGTTCACCTTTTGGCGTCGGAGAGAGCCGGGGGAGGTCGTGTCAATCATGACTGAGCTTTTACATTTTGCAAGTGTGTGTGTTCTGTCAAGATCGGCTTGTGTGACGCTGAGAAGACACTGGTAGTTGTGTGATCTACATTTCACCTTTTACCGGATTTATTTCTCACATGCATGTGTGCGTAATTATTTCTGCTTTACATTTTAAAAAAAGCACATGAATGTGTTGAAAACCAGCCCTTGAGCTCTCTGTTTATGAATAAGTAAATAGAACTTCCTGTCCAGCGGTGGCTCCATTTGCTTCAGCCCAGCCCACCGCTTCTAGCTGTTTTTTTTTTTTTTTCTCCTCACATGGTCCTCTCTAACATCCACAAACACACACACAACTATCACCCCTTTGGCTTAACAGGCTTACTTTCACCTCCGGCTGCAACAGCGCCAGTATGCCTGCATCTTCCATTCTTATGTAACCCTCAGAAGGAGGGCAAGCAGTGGAGCAGGCTTGCTCTGTCTTTATGCGCTGGCTTCATTGAGCGTCAGTGATGCCCAGGGGTGCGTGTTAAGCCCCGCAGACCACGCGCCGGAACATACATAAAGACGGAGCGCCCTCGGAGCATAGCGCGCCCCCTTCTACCTGACCCATCCATGCACATACATGTTTAAAGCGGAAATGAATAGGCTGACGTGTCTGCGTCTTCTCTATAAGGAAACGTTCTGTTCCTTTTATCTGTCAGCGAGCTAATGCAGGGAGGGGGGAAAATAGGGCTTTTATTGTGAAATGGATGCATCTTTTAATGGGCTAGAGAGGGGGGAAGGAGGGAGACTACATGGGCAGGGAAATGCAGAGAAAGGAGAGGGGAGGCACTAATGGAATTCACTATCATCCAACCATTTTCAAGTCCAAATAATTCCAAAAGGCTTTTTATAGCAGCACATTTGCTCTGCTTCTGAGGCGATTATAACTGTACACAGTCTGATGTAACTATGCCTTATTATGGAATAATAATATGAGGGAGCACTTCCAAAAAGGTTGAGAGACGGATTTTCCAGTGGGGTTATTAAAAGTACACCTGGCCCTCATTAATGTTCATTGGGTCAGGGTTAACAGCAGCATCACCCCGAAAGTGATGCCAGCGCTGATCAAAAGCTGCAGCTGTGTTACAGGTTTGCCTCATGGTAAAAAAGGTCCAAGTCCAAACCTCACGTCGGCCTTCCTGTGTGGAGCTTGTATGTATGTTCAACCCGTGTTCACGTGGGTTTTCTTCCTGGAAACTAAATTTCAAATAGGTGTGAATGTGAGTGTGAATGTGTTTGCGTAGAGCTGAGAATCCTCGGTTATTGGCAGAAAACGCACCGATTTAACAACCAAAATGATTTTGTAAATCAACTATCAATCAAAAATGTTACTGGTTTCAGCTTCTCTAATGTGGGAATTTGCAGGTTTTCTCTGTTTTTTTTTTTTTTTTTTTATCATTGTAAATTCAAAATCTTTGAGTTTTAAGGCACACCAAGTTTGTGTTTTTCATCCGAAATTGTCGCACGTTTAAAAATGAATACGACCTCACGTTGTGTCAATCACGTTTACACATAGACTCTGAAACTTTTAGTCTGTCATTAAAGTTTTCAGAGCTGGCTCGATTTTTTTGTGTTTTTCCGCATCTGTCAAAAGCCAAAAGAGGGTTGTTTGACCTCCACCGTCATCATCCAAATTGGCCTCTAATAAACATTCACTCTGTTTGCACAACAAACCAAGTAAAAATACAGAGACGCAGAACTTAAAGATAGATTGTGGCAGAACAGCTTGGAATCAGGGATGATCGTAAAACAAAGTACAACAGATCAGACAGTAGTGACTGTGTACTGTGCAGCTAAACGATAGCTTCTTGCTAATGTCATTCATTCATTATCCCCATTTGGGACTAGTGCTATCATTGCACCCACGTAATTAATTTAGTTTTGTGTTCTATTGCAGATTTTTGCAAGGAACAGAATAATAAAACAAATTGGACTCAGTGTGCAAAGTTTCTGTGCATAAAGATTTTCATTGGATGATGGATTAACAAAATGCATAGAAAAATATAATAAGAAGAAAAATACGTACTTGGTGAGCAAAGGCCTTCACACTGTTGGTCCGACAAAAAAAAAATTTATGAATAAAAATTAAAGTGTGTTTTGTCTGCTGTCTATGGTGGGTGGTGTTAAAACCTTTTCTATTCTTATATGACTACTTATATCAAAATGAATAGTCACTCACATATTTGAAATATAAATGAAATATCTTTTTTTACTAAACTTTTTTGTCTTTCAACAAAACGAAGCACATAAATGTTAAATATTGCCTAAACACAATTAACTGCACTGCTTTAACCTAAATAAAAGTCTATTCTTTGGTGTAATCGTTTATATGAATAAGTGAACAAGATTAAGAACCTGACAAGACGTTTAATGCTAGCTTTTTATACGTGACGGTATATCAGAATCTTTGGTGCTATGAGCACGTTTCCATCACTACCAGAAAGTATAGAGCTTCAGTACCTGAATCTACCACGGTTATTTCCTGCTCACTATACTGTTGGGTCTCATTATCACTGTTCTGTGTCAGTGACCCTGGAGCTGCTCGGTGCCTCGTGCTGGCCCGGGCTCTGTGCCGATTGGCCTTTGTTTGCCCCTCTCACTTAATGCCCCTCTCCTGAGGCCAAGTGTGAGCCTCTAAATGTTGGCCTGCACTTGCTCCGACCCTGAGCTGAGCTCTAACCACAGCCAGGTGAGTTCACCTGCCCTCGCCAGGCTACAGCCCGTCTATTATTCATCAGCCATCTCAAGTGACCTCTCATAAACATTCTGTTATCATTTAGGATCCAATGTCTCATTAGCGGCCCATTCAACTTCCTCAAATATTGCTTTTGTGACTTCAGCGGGCCGCTGCCCTCACCCGACCGACTGATCCTTGACAGTCTGTCATTCGCCAGCTGGCGCCGCCAAGCTGTTCTGATTGGCCCTCGTCGGAGAGGGTGCCTACAGGTGCTCCGGCGGAAACTGAAGACAGTGGTGGCGAGTTTCAGCAAGCCACTGCCGTCGTCTCAGGTTCTTCAAAGTCCCCTGTGGGTCTCATCGCTAACCCTTCATGAAGTGCCTTTCTTTCATTGCCCCCCGTATGCCACTCAGCTCAGGAGCATTTAGTAAACGTACTGGGGAGGGATCGAAGTGGACCTGAGAGATGAGTGAGATGTGTACTTGTAATGCAGCTCTTTATTAACCCAGAGGAATGTAGAATAAAATGATATTTTTAGCCCAACAAGCCGTGCCTCTGTTTAGCCTATGATCCTCCATTAGCACTGGACTGGCTTCATTGGCTCAGACTTTTGTCTGCTTAGACTGGGCTCTTGACACTAAACACAGCAGCTCCATTACTATCCAGTTCGCCTTGAGCACTTTAATAAAGTATGCGTTGATGCTTTTGTATAGCCTCTTGTGCATGTGTGTGTGAAGAAAAGGCATTGGTTAAAGTGGTAGCAGGCAGAATACCTTTGGCCTCATTGGGCAAAAATCCCATAATAACCTTTCAGCATATTGTAATTCAAGTATTGTGAGAGGAAAAGTAGACTTCTGCACCTCCTCATGGCTGTTTTCAGGCTTTTAAAATATCTAGCCTGTGATGGGAGACTTTAGCCAATCACAGGTCATTTCAGAGAGAGAGCATTCCTATTGGCTGTTCATTCAACAGAGGCAGCTGTCAATCACTCAAGAACTCCAACCAACTGATCAAACTAGGCAACGCTGATTAAATATGAATGACTATTCCTCGTCTCAGATGTTTTCAGAAACATTTTGTAGCCACTGTTTAGCTGTAAAATGAGAAAGTTTGCTCCGGCTGATGGGCGGTGCTTGGTATTTCCTCAACTGATCTCAACATGCTGCCGGGTCACAAACTTTCTCATTTTACAGTTAAACAGTAACTACAATATGATTTTGAAAACATTTTACACAAGAAATAGTCATTACAGAAACAGAATAATGATTCATACTCGGTCTTTGCTGCCTAGTTTGACTGTTTGATCAGAGTGATTGACAGCTGCTCAGAGATGGATAGGCTCTAGCTCAGCTCTGATTGGTTGTTTTCCTCCTGTGAAATCTTGCTGATACCATTAGGAGCACCAGAGGACACATAGACACAATTTTTTTTTATTTTAGATTAAATGTCTAACACAGTACTGTCAGGACACAGTGACCGTTTTATAAAAATATATATTTTAAGTCACATTTGCTCTGCCTACTCCAGCTTTAAGGCTAGAATTACCCCCTCTCAGTTTTAGCCTCTGCCAACCAGTAGAGTTGCAGTTTACATCCATGTCACTTCATCATTTTATTCTATTAGACATTTTTGTGAAATTATCATAATTATCATATGAATTCTTGAGTTATGGCCAAAATGTAATCAATGCATCCTCGAGTCCAGGTTGGTATTAACAAATTTGAATGAATTGAAGAAGAATGCCAGACGGACTATCCAAAAACATAATACATGCATACAAATGGCAAAAAGTTTATTTTCCATCCTCAGGGAGACTTAATATACATAACACAAATGAAAACTCTCTCACTCATCGTCAATCGCTTATCCGGGGTCGGGTCGCAGGGGCAACAGCTCCAGCGGGGGACCCCAAAGTTCTTTTTCCCAGCCACATTAACCAGCTCTGAGTGGGGGATCCCGAGGCATTCGCAGGCCAGTGTGGAGATATAATCTCTCCACCTAGTCCTGGGTCGTCCCCGGGGCCTCCTCCCAGCTGATCGTGCCTGGAGCGCCTCCCTAGGGAGGCACCCAGGGGGCATCCTTGCCAGCCTGAACCACCTCAACTGACTCCTTTCAATGCAAAGGAGCAGCGGCTCTACTCCGAGTCCCTCATGGATGGCTGAGCTTCACACCCCATCTCTAAGGGAGATGCCAGCCACCCTCTTGAGGCAGAGGAGGAGAGACCCAGCCTGGAGGAAGCCCGGGGCCGCCGTCGGGTGCCTGGCCCTCCTCCATCCTTTGGGCTCACCACCTGCGGGAGGAGTTACTGGGGTCCGGAGCGCTGCCACACGGGTGTCAGTGAAGGCCAGGGACCTTAACGGACCAGACCCAGGTGGCTGAGGCTGGCTCTGGGGACGTAGAACGTCACCTCTCTGTAGGGGAAGGAGCCGGAGCTTGTGCGGGAGGTGGAGTGCTATCAACTAGATCTGGTGGGGCTTACCCCTACGCACAGCCTCGGTTCTGGAACCGTACTCCTGGATAGGGGATGGACTCAAAAAATACTGTCCCAAGAAAAAAAAAACATTATGAAATGATTCTGACCTTTTCCTGTTGTGCTCCCTATCCTCTCCTTTTGCTGTACTGATTAGACCTCAAGAATGCTTCCAGTTCGAGGGTCTTATTTTAGTTTGAAATATCTTAGCTATCCTTCAGGTTCCAAGATTTAATGACATTTGTAGATATAAGGAGCTCATATGTTAACCTGGAACAAGCAGTTTACACCATTAACATTGTCTCTCTGATGCTCTTCCTCTTCATTTTCAGCAAACAATGACAGACTGCTGAGCAAGACAAGGTCTCGTATACACACTAAACAATAAACGCCCAACCACGCTGGATGATTCCCCCCACCATTTGGATGTCGGGTGGCAAGGCCTTTATTTGTCTCAGTGTCAGCTAGGACTGGGCCTTTATTAGATGCTCTACTCTCTGCCACAGTGTTTTCAAAAAACAAGCCAGATAGGCTGCTAATTAAGGGCCAGGCTGCTGTTTGTATTTAACGAAAGAATCCTCCTCATTAGTTTGCCAGGCAGTAATTAGAGAGAAATCGTAGTGGGAGAGAGAGCGAGGAAAGGGATGAACAAGTGACTGACTCCGCTCAGCACGAGGCACCGTTTCTGTACATCAGTGAGGGATTAATGACCAAAGTATGGTGCTGTGCATGATGCGAAATTGTCTAGAAAACTGACCACAACACTTTTTTTTTATCAGGTTTATGTCAATGAATTACAAAATAATATTAACTGAGTATTAAATAACAACAAAACAGGACTGTGTTACTCAGCAATAAATACGAAAGACTCTAAGAGATTGGAAGACTTGATTAAAAAGGTTTCCTTTTGTCTAGACAGTCGAACAGAGAGAAGCACTCAGCTCAAGGACTTCAGTCGGCTGCTCAAAGAGCAGACTGTGATGTATTTTAAAATAAATAAAAAGGAATAAATGAAAATGGGAAAAAAAGAGATCTTTCACTTTCCCAGAAAATAAATAAAAAGACAAACAAGTTCTACTGTGAAACTGTTCTGTGTTCGAGGATAAATTTACATTACAGGGCTGTATGTGTGGATATGCAGCATAAACATATAGATGAGAACAGGTCTTTCTCATTTTCAGTTCTTCTAATGAAGTGTCCATGGTGGTAAAAAGTCAGATTAATCATTCTCTGTTGAACCGAAGGCATTCGTTTAATATAGGGCTGTCAATTAACCTAAAGACGTCTTAACACAAAATCATTGTAGCGCCACAAATTTCTTTAATGCTTTAACGCAATCAGTATTCCAGAGGTTGTAGCAGACTAGTTTTAAAGCTAGAGGGAAGATAGTGGCAGCACATGAATCTAGAAAACCTAAAGAGTCTATTAGTGTCTACATCGTCATGCTCGCTTATCTTGAGGGAGGCTAAATGCTACTTGTGCTAAATTTTGGCTAGGAAAAAAAGGCATGGCAACAGGTGACCTCTGACCTCCAGATATGTGAATGAAAATGGGTTCTATGGGTACCCACGAGTCTCCTCTTTACAGACATGCCCACTTTATAATAATCACATGCAGTTTGGGACAAGTCATAGTCAAGTCAGCACACTGACAGCTGTTGTTGCCTGTTGGGCTGCAGTTTGTCATGTTATGATTTGAGCATATTTTTTACACTAAATGTAGTACCTGTGAGGGTGTCTGGACAATATTTGTCATTGTTTTTTGTTGGTATTTGATTTCCAGTAATCAATATATACATACATTTGCATAAAGCAGCATAGTTATCCACTCCCATGCTGATAAGAGTATTAAATACTCAAGAAAGCTCCCTTTAAGGAACATTTTGAACAGATTAATTTGCGATTAATCATGGACAACCATGCGATTAATCGCTATTAAATATTTTAATCGATTGGCAGCCCTAGTTTAATATGATGTGAACTTAGGGAGGCATTTTTAATGCTGCGTTTTGTGATTGCTTTTAACCCCATTGACTTTCATTTACGTTAACCTGGAGTGTTTCTATTCAGTGAACGATGTAAGAACGAGCCATGGTCTGATAGGCCTCCCAAGCTCGCGGTGACTCACATACATTTCTCGAAATTCTTAACCAGCGCTTTAAATCCTCTGCGAAGACTCATCAAAGGAGGATGATGGCATAACTATTTATATCAAGGTAATTCTCTGTTCTGAATCAGCCGCTGCTCATCACTGCGGCTGGGGTACATTTGTGTGGGGAGATGAAAAGATGGAAATCATCTTCTTTTGGCTGGGGAAACCATGCTCTCGCTGTTTCTAGTGGACAGGCGGCCTCAGCTGGCCAATGAGAGTGGACTGCCAGCCGCCCACCTGGTGACTAGGCCGCTGTGTGGGAGGACACGGCGGAGAGGACACTGCTGCTTTGTGGTTGCATGTACAGACACACATTCGCTTTCATATGCATAAGGCCTTTAAACAGTTCTGTGCTATTCAAAGCAAATAACTGGGTTTGCTGATCTTCCTTAGTTAGTGGAACACATTTGAAATTTGATGGGTAGACATTTCAAGTTTGTTATGACAAAGCAATGACAGATTTGTGCATTTTTTTTCATAAACATCTTATTTTTCAGAAACTGATTTGTTCAATCAGCTTTTGACCTTTGTTGCTGCATACATAGTGACATTTTCCTCCAATTGTAGAATCAGAGATATTAGAATAACAGTTACGCTCATTCTGGGTCTTTTGAATCTATTTTAATGTCTGTATGAGCAGTAGTTTTGTTTTTTTTTTTTTTACTTTTTTACAGCATACACTACAATACACTATTATTCTTTTATGACATACTATACCATACTATACTAAGGCTACTATGTCGGGAAGGAGGCTAAATAACACTCCAAATTTGAACTAAATTTTAGTGAGACATGACCATTTTCAAAGGGGTCCCTTGACCTCTGACCTCAAGATATGTGAATGTAAATGGGTTCTCTGGGTACCCACGAGTCTCCCCTTTACAGACATGACGCCTTTATGATAATCACATGCAGCTTTTTTTTTTTTTTTTTGTGCAGTATAAACGTGTTATTTTCTCCTAGTCTAAAATGATGTGTTTGAATATTTCTGCATCCTGGGGTCCATAAACAGACTTGGAATTACATGAATTGGGTATCACTGTAAAGCTGAGACTCTCAGTGGCTACTATGAGGACACTATAGGCTCATTTCACATAGTGAGTCAATTTTTTTAAATTTGCCCTCACTGTAAAAAATGACCTGTGGTGACCTCTAGGATAATCACAGCCTCATGAAACTTTACAGCCACAAACTAGAGCATTCAGAGGATGGATGGCTTTACTTATTAGATTGACAATAATGGGGTTTCTGAGCAGTTTTTAGAACAGAAGTTCAACCAATTGCTGAAAAATGCAATTCTTACAAAATGTCAAAAGTTTTGGACACCAAGCATGGCTTTTTCTGTGGTGTTCCTCAAGGTCTTGGTGTCTTAATGTGGTAATTTGGAGGGATTATTGGTCATGTTTATCACTTCTCAAGTGGTAACAAAAAGGTTCAATTTAGCACCAAATCTGTGTAACAAATGGTATCAACCCAAATATTGCTACGTAATAGAGCATGGGGATGGACATCACATACTTCTATCATAATGTTCAAATCACTTATACACTTTTACAGTTAATTTCAGATAATTAATAAATTCATGTTTGTTTCTGATTTTAGAGGAACTTGACCCGCAGTGCTGAGATGCATCTCCCAGCTTTCAAATGAAGTACAACACTTCTATGTGGCATCCTCTGTTCTACTACTATCTCCCCCTAAAGACCCACTGTACCCCCCTTAAAAAGCCAAAAAAACTATTGTGGGCCTCAGAGGGTTAATGACATACTATTCTACAACTTTTTTACACTTTACTGACATACTTAAATATGGCTTTTTACATTTTAATTACATACTATTCTAATAACTTTTTATGACATACTATACTATGACTATTTTACAACACACTATACTGTGACTATTGCATGTCTCTGTATGACATACTATCCTATCACTTGGTCGGGCATTTTATAACATACCATACCATGACTTTTTTATGGCCTTTTTGTGACTTTATACTATGACTTTTCTGACATTTTACTCACAGGGTATTCACTCACAGCACCGCTGTCAGCTCAGCCTCACAGAGCTGACAACATGCCAGTGAAATCTCTTGGTTCAGAGCAGAAAACTGGAACAATAACACAAAGCTTCACAAAGATGGGATTTAATCTTTATTATATGTTATTGTATTAGATTGTGTAGCTATACTTTTAAACTTTAAACTACAACTAACACCATACAATATACTGTATGTCAATGCTGATGGACAATGCAAGTAAATACAAATGTTTATCACCTTCTATGTAATGGTGCTCTGTGTTATATTTTTGGATCCATAACTATACAACAGATAATATTTTTAATTGTTTAGAGCTTAATCTTTGGATTGAGACTTAAGTGCTGTATAGGGTCATCTGAGGTCTTGGCTGCATCCTAACCTGCAATTAGCCACCTCCCATTTCTGCTTCAGGTCTGAGGTTTTATATGTGACACGTGTTCCTGCAGGGTGATGCTATTGTGCAGAAAAGCCTTAGAGTGGTGTTGAGAACACGGCTTTTCACTTGCTGACAGTTGGCCCTGTGTCAATCAACACAGCTCAGGATTAGCCTGCGCTGACGGCTAGCTGACCAACCCATCCTGGGAACGAATGCTCTGCCCTTCCCACACTGTCGCCTGTCAGCATCTTTCACATACAATATTATACAAATGCAGAGCCTCTCCATTCCCATCACATTTCTCCCCGCTGTCTCTTCCAACTACCCCTTGACAGCAGGTTCTTTTTCTTTTTTTACCCCTGCAGCACAAAACGTGGCCCACGGCTTGTCACAGCAGGACAGAAAAAGTCTGAGTCGGCTAGTTGCCTCCGCTTTCTTGGCACTCTAATATACTGTCAATGCAGGGAGAACTGACAGAGAGGTGGTTGGGGCTGAGGGGTTATACAAACACAATGAACAAATAAGGGATCTAAGCATAAACCAGGCTGTCAAAACACGTTGTCTGGCTAATTGAATTGTTCCTGGCAGCCTTGAGAGAGCGCAGACCCTTTTAAGTTTAGCTTTATTGAATTATTAAATCAAAAAAGGAGAACGCTAACATTTAAGGGAACATTCTCCAGATTTGTTCGCCGAGAGAGGAGGGAATGGTGTTGTGACTCTCCGACTCTACGCTGTCTAACAAGACTTGAAACAAGATTACCTCTGGAAATTGTATTACTCTGAACTGCGTCACCGTAGATTGCCTTGTCTACATTTACCTAAACCCCCGCCTATTTGCAGTAATGACTTCTTTTGTGTCATGGTACATTTGAGCCGTTTGTGTTTTGTTCAGACGGTGTATTGGTAATGAATAATTGAACAGTTAGGCATGTGTGTGTAGAATGTTATAAGAGTGTGTGCATGAGCTGATGGATGTTTATGTGTGCTTAGAAGAGGGAGGGGTAGAAGTTGGATTTGGATTTCAAACAAATCTGTCGACTGGGACTGCAGGATGAGCTCTGGTCATTCTCCACTTCATCCACAGCTACTGTTGCACATTTCTATGGCGTACTAATATGTAATTTATAATATACATCGTCCAACAAGGTCATGGGTGCATTTCAAGTCTCATCCCTCGTGCCCATGGGGGCTTGGAGTAACAGCCTTCCCTTGGATGTCCTTGCCCCGTCTCATCTGCAATGCCTCCCCCAGCACCACTGCATTATGTTGCATTTGCATCGTATTGCCTCTGCATTGCCTCTGCAAGACTGGCCACCTTTTCAGTACCCCCCCCCCCCTTCTCGTTCCTCTCTTGCTCTTTTATATCTCCTTCTCCTTCTTTCCCACCTCGTCATCCCTCTCTCCAGTGTCAGGTTGGTGTCAATCTGCAGGGGTTTGGCAGTGAGCCGTTGTGCAGGCGGGGCAGGATGGGGCCGGATGGCTCAGTAGGTCTGCAGCAGCAGTAGTAGTGTTTGAAGTGAAGGCGGTGAGGTGCAGCACTTGGGTATTGGCAAGGAATATGCAATGAGCCCAGGAAAGATTACGTTGCGGTAAAAAAAAAAAAAAAAAAAAGAGGGGGAAATACATCAGAGGGAGGAAATCCCTAGCAGGAGGATCCCAGCTCAGCTCTTTCTCTCTGACAACCCCCTCCTTCCACCCTTCTGCTTCGTTTTTTCCTCCCTCCCCCTTTTTCCTCATTCCCCCTTCTGCATCTCTTTCCTGTCTCTTTGGATTGGTCTCTCTGCATTGATCTTTCTCTCTTTCTCTCTCTCCGAGTTTTTTTCTCCCCATCGGAGGAGCTGCTGATGCAATCCACTGCCACTAAGCCCCGCCACCACCACCTTACGCCTGCCCATACAGTGTGTGTGTGTATACATGAGTGGGCGTATTTGCTTTTTGCATGTGTATGCATTTGTTGTGTGTGCATCAGATGGTGAGGAATTTGCAGAACACAAGCAGGGGGAATGTAAAGCTAAACTGTCCCTCTCGCCATCATTTTGTCTCTCGCCCCTGCCTTTACAATATATCTTTCAAAGGAGGGTTTGCATGACTGGATGGAAACTCCCATGCTAAAGATTAATGCTGATAATGGTGCTTGTTATGTAGATAAGCCCTGTGGTGCAAGTGGGCCCCATGCAAACAGGTACATGGGTGCCTTCACCCTAGGGGCCATTGTTGATTTACGGGGTCTCTCAGCCTCTGACCACAACCAGCTGACTGCACTCCTGAAGCTTAATAGGTAGCAGGCTGTTCTGCCAGGCCATTATTAAAGGGCTGTTTGTATTGCCTGCTGTTTTTTTCATTAGCAGGAATCTTATATCATTGCCTCTGAATATTGCATGAGGTTCAGGGAGGCTTGGTTGTCGTGACACCGCCGTAATATTTCACAACAATCAAAGATGGATGAGCCTATTCTTCTTGGTAAATAGAGGGAGGCCTGGCGCTGGTGAGGAAAAGCCCAAACACGGTGACGCCGACACTGACGCTCTGTAAGAGGGGGCTGTAGGAAGAGGAAGAAGAAAAAACTAGAAGAGTGATTGGAGTCCATAAAAATGAAAATGCACCGTAAGACAAACGGAGCAGGCGAGAAATGAGAGAGCAGGGTAAATGAGGGGGAAAGAGAGAGGGAGAGGACAAGGGAGGGGGACAGAGTGAGAAATCAAGACGGAGAGAATGACAGTGAGGAGGTTAAAAAAGCGAGAGATGGGGCTATTAGAGGTTGAGAGAAAGAGTTAGTGAGAGACCCACGCTGCTCCCGGTAATTGAAAAGGCACCGGGACTGATTTAGAGGGGAGCTTAGCTGGTTTGTTGGGATGGTGGTGGTAGTGGTGGTGGTGGTAGTGGTGGGTGGGGTTGACACGCTGCATTGCAGAGTACGAGCAGCCAAACCCCCTGCAGTGCTTTGCTCCACCACCTCTACAGTCGTCATTAGCGTAACACGGTGAAAAAGACCCTCCAAGGCCCATAATAAGCAGTGAGGCTGCAAAAACATTATGGCTAAATCCATATAGGCTAATTACTGTAGGTGTCTCTGCTTTTTGGCATCAATAATACAGTGAAATAAAGAATAGGAAAGGACAGTTTTAAAGGTAAAAGACTAAAAAAAAACACTGATGAAGTGGGAGGAAAGTTCCCGTGTTACCTCAGGTGTGTGTGTACATGCAAAGCGTGAAAGTGTAAAGATCAAGCCATTATAAAAGGTCTTCTCTGCCGTTCTTTATTTCAGTGCTCCTGACACTGTACCCGTAACTTTTGCAGGAATTGGTCCATTCCTTTAAAATGTTGCCACCTTTACAGCCAACCAGAATGAACATATGCTTGTTTAGCTCAATATAACAGCATCCAGAGCACATTAAGCTGGTGCTAATGGACTTCTACTACCGTGTGTGTGTGTGCATGTGTGTGTTAGAAAGTGCCAGAAGCTTCCCAGTATTGATGTTGTGCCTGGCTCAGCTCTCCACATCCACTTCCTTAACCTGCTAATACAGCTGGATACTACACCAACAAACAGGGCTCCATGTCCCTACACACATGCTCTGTCTGCACCCCACACACACACACACACAGACATCTATATACAGGATACACACCCTCACACACACCAGACATACACACTCCTGCTGAATGTCATGGGCCTGTCTCATAAGTGTGCCTGTTCTTTCCAGGGGCGCTGATACGTGATACCTCTGCCCAGTCAATCCTTCTCGCATTACTGCCTTCACAGTGTGCTGCTTCATTTACACGTGAAATATTGATGTTCTTAATTTAACCCCCAGGGTGCTCAAGTGTCCCGTCCTTCGCTGAGAGGAGGGGAGGCCTCTTTCAGGGAACTCGCAGCCTCAACCAAACCACACCCTTTCTGTCTTGGGATTGGTTGGCAGGGTGTGTTAGGTTTTGGTTCCTTGCTTGGCTGGAGCATAGAGCGGCAGCGCAAACTTACCAATAATGTCGTATCCTAGTGGATTTGCCCTCTGTTTGGTAGCCCACCTGTTCTCTGTGCGTGTATCTTGTGTATTCAACTGTATGTCTGTCTGTACAGTAGTTAATAAAATTGTCCTGAAAAGTCACACTACTGTTGTGTTTTTTTTAATGAAAGTCATAGTATGTCATAAAAATGTCAAAGGAATTCATAGTATAGTATCTCATAAAAATATCATAGAAAAAGTAATTGTATAGTATGTTGTACAAAGCATAAAGTCATAATATAGCATGGCATAAAATTTTCATGCATAAAAAATCAGATGTCATTAAAATATCAGAGTCATAGTATATTATGTCATTGAAATATTAGTTTAAAAAATGACATCGTTTTGTATGTTTAAAAATTCATCAAAAAAGTCAGTCATAAAAATGTCAGTCATAATATAGCATGTAATTAAAATGTCTCAAAAAGTAGTAGTAAAGACTGTCAAATGTCATACAAAGTCATAGAAAACTCCTAGTATAGTATCTCATTAAAAGTCATAGCATAGTATGTCAGAAAGATCACAAAATTCAGTATAAAAAAGTCATAGAATAGTGTCAGTAAAATGTAAAAAGTCATAGTATAGTATGTCGTTAAAAGGTTATTAAAAAGTCAGTGTAGTATGTCATAAAATTATGAAAATCCTTAGTGTAGTATGTCATAAAAAAAGGCGTAAAATATCTTAGTATTGTAAAAGAAAAATGTCGTGAAAGTCAGTCCTGTATACCTAAAAATGTTATGTATGTCATAAAGTAGTATTTCATGAAAAAGTCAGTAAAAAAAGAAGTCATGGAGCCGATCCCAGCGGCATTGGGCCAGTCGCCAGTCCGTCGCAGGGCACATAGAGACAGACGACATATAGACAACCATTCACCAATTTAGAGTCATCAATTAACCTAAACTACATGTCTGTGGGAGGAACTGCTTACAAGGGGAGAACATGCAAACTCCATAAAAACATGCAAACTCCACAGATTCGAACTTGCAACCCTCTTGCTGTGAGGCTAGAGTGCTAACCACTGCACCACCGTGCATTAATATATTTTAATGATATACTAAACTATGACTTTGACTATGACTAAACTACATTTTAACTAAACAGTGGGTCATGTACTGGCTGAAAAAGAAAAGTAACATGAAATAAAAGTGTCTGGGAAAAATGCCATTATGAAAAAAATGACTTAAAAAAGGGCCTTTAGAAATAAAATAAAATCTATAATGAAAAATGTACTTTCATAACACTAAAATATTAACTCAATTATTTTGCAATTAATTGGTTCATTCATAGATTTTACTTTTCTTACTCAATTACAATTAATTTTATGTCATATTATTTTTTTTATGTTGAACATAATGGGACTCAAAATTTGCTGCGTTATTTTCTATTAAATGTAAACTTCAAGGTTTGAGTGCCTGACTAGAGTAGCAGAGCGTCAGTCCCAGCTGTCAGTCAGCTTCACAGCAGTTTCTATTGGCTGGGTGCCTTAGTTTGTCTGCTTCTCTTATTAGTGATGGGATGATAGGCACTTACTGGCAGCATTTGGGTGGGGTTTCCCCTCCAGCTTCTTGTTACCTACTCCTTCCCTCACTGAACCTCAGTTTATCTGATTAATGCCAGTTGGGCTCATTCCACAGTAGGTTGATGGCATCTAATTTAAAACAGATCTACAGAGATAATGAGGGTATGAGGAATGCAGAGAATGTTGTGTTTTTCCCCCTGAAAGCAGAACCCCACCCTGTCTATGTGTATGAAGAATAAGGTGGCTATGTACAAGGACGTGCTGGCTGTAGGTGGGTGGAGACCTGCCCCGGCTATCTTTGCTCCTCACCAAACATGGTCAAATTACAGTCCAAATATAGTAAAACCACGCAGTAACTTTTAAGACATTTAAATAGTATCGTGTCATAGGCCAGGTAGAGACCTTCCTGTCCTGTACTCGGTATGTGCATGCTGTTTAAAAAGTGCACACGGCAGTAGCGCTGTGGCCTGGTTTGCCTTACTAGGACAAGCCAACATGGAGTCATCAGCAGAAGCAGGAGGGTTTATTCAAACTCCCACTTGCCTTTTCAAAAACCCCCAACATCCCAGTTACAGCATGCTCCTGTTGCCTAGCAACCGGCCAGGTCTTGAGAGAGAAAGAGGCGTCATAGATGTGTGTATGTATATCCACCGCTGAGCGCGAGAGCAAACACTCTCTGCTGCCGCTCCCTCCCCTGTGAGCAGCTCACTCTCTCCACAGCCTCACTGCCATGTAATGAAGCACAGTATTACACATAGCAAGGCCTGCCTCTGCCGAACATCACCCCAGTGACACTGCACATGGAGAGAACGATGCTTATAATAACTTATTATTTGTCTAGTCCGTGAACTGACTTATTATTAGGGCTGGGACGGTACACCTATCTCCCAATTCAGTACTATCAGGATACTTGGGTGCCGATTCGCTATGTATTGTGACTTGATTTTACGATTTGCTGCGATTTTTAACTTTTTTTAACACAAGACCATGGGGAAAAGATGGATCATATCTTCTATCATCATCTTCTAGGGACTTTTACTTTGGAAAATATCTAAATTAATGTTTGATTTTCAGCGTGTATTTAGTCAGATACCCTAAAGTCAAATATATCAGTCACTGTCAGGCATCAGTTTTTTCAAACAACCCAGAAATCTAAGAATAAATTAGTGGTATTTTCTTTTTTATTAATAAGGGACATGAAATGTTTTATACTTATAGTGCATATAATCCAATCAATCTCATTTCCATGGATGTATTTTGTATGTACCTTTATTAACACCTTATTTTGAAAACCCAATCTCACATATGTATACTTCTGCTAACTTCGCCAAGTCCATTGCTAGCTTTCCCCATCAGCTCCGTTCCCTTTATACATCCATGTTCAGCTCCATCGGGGTCTTTTGAATG
The DNA here is from genome assembly GCA_947000775.1 of Pterois miles. Classification (NCBI taxonomy): domain Eukaryota; kingdom Metazoa; phylum Chordata; class Actinopteri; order Perciformes; family Scorpaenidae; genus Pterois; species Pterois miles. The sequence goes on along the minus strand of CAMQGK010000634.1, from coordinate 24,870,862 downwards.
CATTTAACATAAATGTCAGTATATGGGTGATCTACAGTTGTAGCGTCGACTGATTTGATTACAGAGATGAGAGCGACGGCCGGCTTGACAGCACGTTACCGCAATACGATAACATTTCCCATCCATGACAGAGTCAGCGTGCAGCTTTAGCCGTGATGTCTAGCTCTGTTTTTCCTTCAATGTGCGAAACCCAAAGCGTTTCCATACTTTACTGTATGTGTAGTGTTTAGCAGGCTGGATTTAAAATGTGAGGGTGCAGATTGTATCCAAGCGAACCCATTTTCCACTTTCTGGTTTCAGCTTGCTGTGGTTTGTTTTGGTTGACAGATACAGAAAGGACATGACATCACATTACTCCGACTACAACAATAAAAGCAGTAACTTCCTTCTACCGCCGCACACACTCGACTGAAGCAAATACTTTGATTGGCATTAAAGAATCAATTTCAAAATTAAAAAAATGATACTTATCTACTACTTCACTATCCTAATTGTTATGTTGTCTTTATGGATAATTTTCACATCCAAGCATTACAAAGATGACATAAGACATGATAAAGTTCATGGTCTTTTATTTGAAAAAAAAAATAAAATAAAATAAAGACTAGCATGTACAACTTGGAATGAATGTAAACTGAACTCAGGCGAACAGTTGCGAAGACTGGTGTGCTGACACTCCTAACAGCGTGCGCTGCGAACGCAGCACACCCCTCACTATGCTCTTGTGAGTCGAGAAACAGAAGAAGAAAAAGAAAAGTGAAGGCCAGTGATTCTCTCTTGCAAGAAAAGAGGACAGACACTCCATCTCAGCGAAAAAAAAAGAAGAGAGAAAAAAAAATAGAAAGCTCACCGTAAGACTCTTTTTAAGTCCCCCCTCCTTTAAAAGGGCAGGACGCACAACTACTAAGATGGCCGTCCAAATAACATAACAAAAACAAAAGAACATGCCAAACATTTGAAAATGTATTTTTTGTACATTGTTTTTTTTTTCTCTTTTTATCTAGCATACAATTAAGTCCCATTCCACTTTAACGCTTGAGTTAGAACCTGGTATACTCTCTCATCTGAACAGTACAGGGTTCCTCTCCAAATACAAAAAAACTGTACCAAACCAACAAGAGGACAGCTTATAGTGGAATCAGCACGCTCTGGTAGCCCGGAGGAGGGATATGGGGGGGGGCAGGGGGGTTAGTGCTCCGGTCTCAAGCTGCATGCATGAAGAACAGAAAACAGAGAGAGAGAGAAAGAAGAGATGGCCAGCCCAGACATTTACCACTAGCAAATGGAACTGGAGTTTGCCAAATGCTTTTGCTTTAGTCTGAAGGTAGTAGTTACAGGGTTTGTTGTTATTATTATTTTTACTTGTTAAGTACTGATGCTAAACTGATCTCCGGGGGGAGGGGACAGGGTCACTAACCATCATTTTCATGCAGATATTTTTTGTATATTTTTATATTTTTCCTGTGTGGACAGAAGGATATTTTATTTCAACATTCAATTATTTTCTATACAGAAACAGTATGAATAAATGAACATTTTTTTTCCCAAGAGGTAAGTAAAACATTTTGATTTTTTTTTTTCTTTGTTTTTTTTTTTTCTTCTAAGAGGGGACAGGACGGGGCGGGCAAGCTTCACTTTGCAGTCATCATCTGTACAAACTCTGCAGAGAGAGAGAGAGAGAGAGAGAGAGAGAGAGAGAGAGGACAGTAAGGACATGAGGTTTAAGTCTTTGGCACAGCCTGTTGCCAGTGAGAGCAGTCACCTGCTTAACTGTTAAATGCTTTATTCATTTTTTAATCAACTTGAGCAGGTTGAGAACACACATCCTAATTAGTGTCCCCTTTCCGAACGGCTTCCATGTTCATCTCATTAAACCCGTTTGATTAAAAAGGCTCTTGCGTTGTGCTTACAGTTGATGGCGATGTACACGCACACATATAAAACAGAAAACAGATAAATAAGAGAGGGCTTTCATTGTCTGCTGAGTACATATTCTGTCCGTGGTACAATGGGAGTATAGAAGTAGGGCACTTTTCAGCCAAGACTTACGGACTGTTCATAATATATCAACAGCCTTCTAGAAAATGAGCGCAGTCTCTCGTGTAATGTGCCAAGGGACCGACAGTAAAGGAAGGGAGAGAGAGAGAGAGAGAGAGAGAGGAAGGAAGAGTGAAAAGGCTCCTGGCACACTGATGATAATTCAGAAGGATAGCTTTCTCCCATCTCTGTTTCAGCAGGCTCCATCTATAGCCCCTATCTAATAACTAATATTATGTGTGGCTGGCTTGTCTTGCAGTCGCCCTCAGAGAAATATGCAGCTTGGAAAATGAAGTGCTCTGGTCCCCCTGTTTAATAAAAGCTTACACCGTGGCCTAGAAACCAAAGCTATTTTGTGCGCCGTGACATTTTAGTACGCGCTTCCTTCTTCCGTCTTTGTCTTACCTTCGTAGTTGACCTGTCCGTCTCCGTCGATGTCTGCTTCTCTGATCATCTCGTCCACCTCCTCGTCTGTTAGCTTCTCTCCCAGGTTCGTCATGACGTGACGGAGCTCTGCGGCGCTGATGTAGCCATTTCCGTCCTGGAAACATGCGGCATGGGATCAAATGTGTGAAAGCTGAAGGGGGGGGGATTCTCCCCAGATTGATAAATGAGGAGCTGTGTCAACAGGTGCTAAGTAGGCTGGAAGCTTTCTTTTCCAATCAGGTGAAACTATTTACCAGTAGCCTGGTCTGGCACCTGGGGAGGGCTTACCAAAATGCTATGAAGCTTCAACTGTTGCCATGGTAATCAACCTTTAAATCAGTATTTGATTTGATTGATTTAAATCTATAATAATGTATAAATCCCAAAATAGGCCATGAAATAAGGAAAAATCCAACATGTTATATTATTCATATTCAACATGAATTATTATTAGTTATTCTCAGATGGATATCTCTGTTTGCTATGTGTAGAGGTGTTTGTGTACAGTAGTGTACAGTCGCTGTGTCCCAAAGCTCTGAATACCTTTGAATATTTCTCACCGATGCTTCAAAGCCAAATAAACCTGGTCATCATGCTGACTTGACTCCCCATAAATCAAAGTGGACCTATTATGCTTTTGTGCTTTTAGTGTATTATGTAGTTTTTAGTCCTGCCTTGATTTCTGTAACGGTGTGATGTCACCAAGAAACATATTTGCGTAATTCCTGCCTGGCACGTGTTTGATGTGAGGGTCACTTGCCACTCAGCAGGCTGGCTGGGTTCATTATCTCTGAGGAGAGGCAGCTGTGGAGCCTAATTGTCCCTGATGAGGATCAGGTGGTTGAAGCCTATATCTACTCCTGGTTTCAGTGCTCAGTTGCTGCTCATTGTCTCTTTGTCAGAGGTGGAGAAAGTGCTGTCCTGTTTTTGCTCGAGCTGTACAGGGGTGTGTGACTCTGCAGAAGTACCACGTGAACCTATCTGTGAGATTTGCTCACCATTTAGGTCCTTCTGGGGTTGGTTCGTTCTGGGTTAGGTCTGTGTGGTCTGCCTTAGTTGGTTCCTTGGTTTCCTTTTTGTTCTAGTCAGCTGCTCGGCAGCGGTGGTTTATTTAGTATTTTCATGATATACTGAGTGTAGGGAGCCTTCCTTTTAGGCCTGTTTTCATCTGGTGTCTCCCCTCTCCCTTTCAATCGCTTGCGATTTTTATGGGTATCTTTCAGGATTAACTGTAGGATTCCCCTGGTCTGCAATTGTGTCCCTCTCCTCATTGAGCTGGAGTCCAAGTCAAAGAGTTTGGGGGGGGGGGGTCGAGTAGAAACCCAACATACGAGTATGCATCTGAAATTAGCATAATTGGTCCTCTTAAAAATAAAAAAAATAAAAATGGACCTAAACCTTAGTTTGCCAAGCAAGGAAACTGCTCTATAAGTTCTTCATTATGCTCTTAAAAGCTTTAGTTACCTTGTCAAATACCCGGAAAGCCTCGCGGATCTCCTCCTCGCTGTCTGTGTCCTTCATTTTTCTGGCCATCATGGTCAGGAACTCTGGGAAGTCAATGGTTCCATTACCTGGAATGGGTGATCAATGGGGGCACATTTAATCAGCAAAAATTGCAATTACCTAAAAGCATTATCGGATAAGTAGAGATAATGTAACCAAGCATTTAGCTGATGAAAAGCAAAAAATATTCAGAGAGGACTTAATATTCATTTAGTCCTCCACTTTTCTGTCCCTGTGTATGACTGTAGCTTTTACATGATCCTATGGGACGCACCTGGCAGGGCCCTAAAATCATTTTAGCATACATCTTCCTCGCTGTGATAAACCTGCTACCTCAGGCTGAGAGGAGGAGGTGGAGGGATGTTTGTGTGTGTGTTTCCCTTTCTTCCTCAGGGAAGCCCTGGGAAGATGTTGCATATGTTATACACAAACGCAGCAGGATTGCAGGGGGGAACCCATGGCCAGTCATCCATAATGTAGACATATAGTATACTGTGCAGCTTGGCCTCCGAGGAGCCTGGATAAATCAAAGGCTCATCTCCCCTGGTGCTCCTGTCAGAAAGCCCGGCTGGAGAGGAAGGGAGGAGGAGGCCAGAAAGGGAGGTGGGGAGCTTCAATCCAGATGCTCCATCCCTCATGCCCACTTTTATCCACCCTTGAGTCCTGTTTTTTTGTCCCTCTTTCCCTTTCTGACTGTGTTTTGTTGGTGCTAATGGCTGCCGCTGTGCTGGTGGCCCATGTGTGCGTGCAATGGGATCAATATCCATGTTGCTGGTGTCAAGACAGGATTACCAGCGGATCAGACCCTCTTGACAGAGGAAGGATCTATGAGGAACTCAGCAGCTCACCGACCACAGGGGGGAGGATGGTGGCGGGTCTGATGGTGGTACACTTTGCTTTCATGTAGACCTGGAGATGTTACGGCGGCGTATTATAATTAAAAACTGCCAAAAAAAAACCCGTCAGGGATTGGGGAGAAGGTCAGGGACACCGAGGGCAAAGCACCCGGGAGGATTAGCTGGTGGAGGGGGGACAAATGGGGGCGGAGGGATTGTATGCAGATTAACCAATGACAGAGCACGGCTCAGAGAGCGAGATAGGGAGAATGGATGTGTGTGGAACGAAAAGGGATGCAGTAATGTGATGGGGCAGATGGTGATCTCATTGCCCGGGGTAACAATCTAAGGACCTGTTATCTAACACACAGAGACAGCCAGCAGCACCGAGGGAACACATTCTGCCACTGGGGGGGTTGGAAGCTGAAGGGGGGCTTGTCCCAGTCTTGGAGAAGGGCAGTGGAAAACCATCATCTGAGGGGGGATAATGACTAAAGAAGGCCCTTGAGCAATATCTGCTCAACTGCACCTCAAGCCAGCTGCTGTGGTGGAGGAGGGATGGAAGCAAGGAGGGATGAAGATAGGGAGGAAGGCAGGCAAGAGGACAGAGAAAATGGTGGGAGGGGAAGAGAGAGAAAAAAGGGAGTGGGTGGTAGAGAGAGAGAGAGAGAGAGAGAAAGAGATGGAGATGAGGGAGCTGTGAAGAGGAGAGAATATAAGGAGTGAACCGAGTGGGAGATGGTGCGATTACACATAAGAGGTGCTGACGCAAACTATAGAAGGCTGAGGCATCTCAATATGTGTGGTCATGGCTTTTTCCTGCATCATAAAGCCAACTTCCATCCCGGAGATAAGAAAGAAATGTCGGAGGTTGTGTAATAATGACGTGTGATGTGACTAAAGCTAATATTTTTGTCATAGTTATTTAATCCGTATTGAATATCTTTTCCATATTTTAGCTCAGCCTGGTCTGTGATATGACAGAAATATGGAAGTATCCTTTCAAGCAGGTGTGGTTATAGTTCAGTTTCCTGATCTGTGTGGCTGTAACATAAAACAGCCACAAATCCATTTGATACCCACACTGCTCATAAATCGTGGCTTGGCTTTCACAATCAAACAGCCAAAGAGACCATTTCTTTTAAGGGCTCCCTGTCCGTCTAAAGCCTCCCGTCCTCTCTTCCATTCATTGTAATTCTTTGCCACGGCTTCCTTGTTTGGTAAATAAAGCTCATTTTCAATGGGCCAGCTGACATCCCATGGCTGCCGATGTGGGTACTGGATGTGCGGAGCGCAGAGAGGGCCTTATGTAACCACTTTTATTTTCCATTACTAGCTTCATTGCTGTCTGACCTAGATTGCATCAGCCAAGGGAGGCAGAGGCAGAACAAGGGGATGTTAGTGATGGTGTGGGTGTGTGGGTGTGTGTGCTTGCTCTTGGGTGTAACTGACAGAGAGAGGGAGGGCACTGAGGATGGTGGGAGGACGTTTCAATAAAAGGGGCAGCCAAGCTGCGGTGCAATCGATTTCTCCTGATCAATGCGGCCCCATTTACAAAATCCTATAAGCTGACAGAGCACCGCTGGGGCAAAGGCCCACTGACAGCTAACATCCTCGACTCTGCCGCCCAAGGACAGCCAGCTTGGGAGCTACTCGCCAACTTCTCTGACTCTTCTCTTTCTCTCTTTCTCTCTTACTCTCTCTATCACTACCTTTCAATCACAGCACCTCTGCAGTGGAGGATAAAGACTCAGTGAACCTGTTCATGAGGTGAACAGAAGAATCTGCCTGAATTATGGCACTCAGCATGGGGCGCCAACACTCTCGCCAGCACTGAAAGCACCTCCCGCCTACGCGCCCATATCCCTGACATTGTCAACTATGATGGAGCCGAAACACGCAGTGACTAAACTGCTGACACAGAAGGACACGTCATCCGACAGTAAAGCTGGCCGGACAGTTGGCTTGGACAGTTGGTTGACAGTTGGCAGAAAAGGGGAGGGAGGTGGGCAACAACACCACAGATGTGTTTGGAGATGGGGGCAGTAATGGATGCTCTATTTAATCCCTCATGCATTTGTAACAGAGATTTTATCACCAAAGACATGCAACAAAATGATTGGATAAATCTCCCAAAAAACTGTACCACCTAGTATTGAACCAAATTTGGACTTTTACTGTGAGTCATTTCACTGATTAAAAATGGGGGCATGAGCAGGAACGGATCAGTTAAACTGCTGATGGGAAAGGAATGGCATCACCTTATTAACCTAAATATCAAAACCTTTCCTATGACAGACTTTCTAAAATGTGAGTACAGTTAACAGTTTTACTGCTGATTATCCATCTTTTATACATATTTCCCCACTAAATTAAGCCAAAAAATGAAATGCATTCAGTATTTGTCCACTGACATGTTCACTCGCCTGGATAGAAAACGCAAAAATAGCTGTCTATCTTTGAAATGTAAGACATTTCTAGCACTCCATGATGATGTAGTCCACTCTGCAGTTTAGGATTTAGCAGAAATGATGACTTGTCTATTAGCACTGTACATGAAGTCCAATCTCAGGATTTAATCATAGACTGCATATAAGAAGTAGGTGTAGTCATCCATTGCTGTTTTGAAGCCTAGAGTTCAGCATTTCGACCGTAACCATCTTGGTTTTTTGCAACCAGAAGTGACAGGAGAGGGTGGAGTTAAATACAGCCAACTCTGTATGAAACATTTTCAGATGAGCAAAAAGGTTATTTACTTTCATGAACTGTGAAAGGGTTAATGTTCTATGATTAAAAACAATACCTGAATTGGACAACACCATGGTAGTGACCTGTCAATCACAAGGTAGCGACGCCCTAAAGCATCCCCTGCTCCATGGTTTAAACTACCTAGAGACTGAGACCATAAACTCATGTTTACAATGTTTACTAAGGTACTAAATCAAGTGAGAAGTAGTGTAATTTTCTCAGACCCCCTGCTGGACATTTGAAAGACTGCAAGTTTAAGACACTTCCTCATTAGTTTCCACTTTCAGACCAGTGGATTTAACAAGTGTTAGATGAAGTCTACAGTGTGAAACACAGTAATATTAACTGTTAAAGCAGTGTGTTTGTAAAATAAGGGTACTTATAATTGTACACCTCTTTAAAACTCATCATTTTGGGTAAATCAAGAGGCATTCACTAGCTCCATTCCCTTATTTGGCACTTGTTAGGACCTCTTTAATTTACAGGGAATTTATTTATTACTGGTATATCAGTAACTCACAGCTGTCAATATATCATGGAAAAATCAAGTACATATACTGACCATCAGCGTCCACCTCGTTGATCATGTCCTGCAGTTCGGCCTCTGTGGGGTTCTGGCCCAGCGACCTCATGACGGTGCCGAGCTCTTTGGTGGTGATGGTGCCGTCACCATCCTTGTCAAATAAGGAGAAAGCCTCCTTGAACTCTGCGGGGGTGAAAGTAAGAGTGGGAGGTTATTTTACCGTCGCCACCACTAAATGCGGGTAAATTGTTCAGAATTAAATCAGGACAGCACCACTTCGGTAGGCAGGGATAATGCTAGTGATGAGAATAAAGAACTGTATTGCCCGTTTTCTTGGCATCTCATGCCTCCATGGCTACCGATTCTTCTGCTGTATCGTGTTTCAGTTTGTTTTGGACCAGAGCCACAGCGGAGACAAAAAAAAAGCACTCAACAGCATGGTGCTACTAAACGTTAGGGGACACGCCCTATTTCTACCTGATAATGTGACGCTGTGAACATATCTGTGTTGAAATCAGCAGGAGGAGAGTTAGTAATACTACCTGTGAAAAAAAGGTGGGCAACACAGTCCTGCTTCGTTAAATAACGGCGGTACGAATGCTAACGGAGGTGCCATTGAGATATTATTATGAGACGTTCACGGTCTGCTCAGCAAAATGACCATTGGGTGAAGGTAAATTACAACGTTATCACGATGTGTTCATGTGTAATCTAGTCAAATGTAATTTTTGGTGAGAAACTTGAAAAATCCAGTTGTTTAAAGGCGATTCTCTCACAGTAATATGAAATAGGGGTAATTATGACCTGTTTAACTTCCTAACAACTTACCATGATTTTTTTCAATCAAAGCAAATATTTAAATAATCCTAATCATTTGAATTTTCTGTTTTTATGCAAATAACCACAACAGATGACAATAACAAAGTAATCTGATATAAAATGTTATTCCTTCATTTAGTGCAGAGATTTCAAAAGAGGCACATTTTTCAGAGGCAGACAAAAAAAATACTTGTCTCCCACAGCAGCAGGTAGTGAAGAACGTTCATTTCAGACCCTGGTTGCTATGCACTTACAGAAAGCGGTAATGTTAGGATGATGCAGTCAAGTTGAAAAGGTTAATCAATCCTCTGTATTGGCCCACATGAGTGTGGATGGAAGTGAAGTCGTAAGTGAAGTTGTGCAAAAACCACGCAGAGATCTTATCTCATAATGTGAAAAAGGAGAATGGTGCAAGAATATTGGCAGCTGAAACTGATTTTACTGTAATAACTTCAATATCCTGCACCAGCTTGTAAAAGCAGGCTTCTGAACTATGGGCCATAAAAAACCATTCAGGGAGGTGCAAGCCATAGTATAGCGTTAGCACAAGCTAATTAGCCACAGAGGGGGTTTGACTGAGAAGAAACTGTGCTGCTTCCAGTTTTATTACAAAGGCCACATCATTTATTTATCGAGGATATCAAGGTGCCTCAGTGATGGAAACTACTCATAAGCTTGCCTTGCAAAACTGTCTTTTCACTGTGGTTTCATGGGTTTTACTCCTGACTCATAACATAGTGTCAATGCTTCCTCCCCTTATTTCCTGTTCATTTTGAAAAGCTAATGATCTACCAAGGGAGGGCAGCTGCTAAATCCCTCAATGTTCAGTTTCATTTCATGCTCTCCGTGACGAGGCAACCAGAATAGCTAATGAGAGATATCACCTTGCGCGTGACGGAGGAACTTTAATGAATAACATAGCGAGGAAGTGATCCACCAGTGGCCAGTAATTATATGAAGAAAGCACTTGGCAATGAGGGAGGAGTGAAGGAGAAAAACATGTCTGTTCCTACCTGCAATCTGCTCCTCTGTTAGTTGGTCAGCCTGTGGTTGGAAAAAAAAAATCAGGAGGTTACAAACAATGAAGTTTTTCTCAGCCAGGCAAAATCAAAAACTGTTGCGTCATTACATTCCTCATTGTCCCCACCCACCACCACACGGCTCAACACTGAGCTCAGTGTTCGGGGGTCTGTTGGAGCCGGTGCTAGGCCATCACCAGAGGCCTCAGCTGGAATCTGCTCTCAGGACTGCCAAGATTTACCAATGACAACACTCCAAATTAACTGCTAGCCCCCTCAGCTCGCAGCCAATGCACTGGGGATGTGAGCCTGATCTGACTTTTTCAGTCCCAATACCTGGGCTTTGGGTATCGGCTAAAACCAAGCACTGATCTGATACCAGTGTTTAATTAATAAACTGTATGCCTCACTGTGTGGAAGTGATTGGGATCAGTCTTTTATATGTAAGGCAACAGGGTTGGGAAATATGACAATATATCATCAAAATGACACAAAAATGTCAAAGTTTTCTATATTGTTTCTATCGCCATATAAGCTAGGCCTATATTTATTCAATTTCTGAAGTTCTCATGCAAAAATACTCTGTACTTTTCCTTTTTCAAGTACTGAATTCACACAGGATTATACAAAAATAGGCTTTACCATGTGGTTATTTCATACAGACTATTTATTAATTAATTACTAAAAAATATGCTGTATAGCGATATATGTCGTTATTGAGATATGAAATGTCCTATATAATAATAGATAAATGAATCAGGCCTGACTTAAAAATTGCTTTCCTAACTTTGTAAAACAATATTTAACAAATGAATGCATACATATAAATTCACTGAATTTTATTATTAAAATAATAAATTGTGCATCAGCAAATTGGTAAAAAAAATCTTCAAAATTAATAGGAATTACATTTCATATGTATATCTCTTTAATGCAACAACAAATTCATCAAAACTTAAACAGGAAGTGGAAATCCTGTGTATAGTGTGTATAAACATATAATTGAACTGAATAGATGGGCCCCATTGTCACAGTACCTCATCCAGCTGTTTCAGTCAGTATTGGCCTGATATCCGATGTTGTCTGTGCTTTGCTAACGATCATTTAGAGGACTTCTTTCAATATTTGCAATTTAAGGTTTATAAGGCTGCAACTATTATTATTATTAATAATAATTATTCACATTGTCCATTAATCTGTTGATTATTTTCTTAATTACTTGATTAGTTGTTTTCTATAAAATTCAGGAAATGGTGAATAAATGACAATCAATTTGTCATCAAGTGTCCAGAACTCCAACATTTTCAGTTCACTGTCACAGAGGAGTAAAGAAACCAGAAAATATTCACATTTAAAAAGCTGGAATCAGAGAAATTTTGACTTTTCTTTCTTTTAAAAAAATACTCAAACCAATTAATCGATTATGAAAATAGTTGATTAATTTGATAGTTGACAAATAATTAATTATTACAGCCCTTAAGATTTCCTTTACATTTCTTATCTAAATGGCATTTTCTTGTCTAAGCAGAAGCTAGATTGATTTTGTCCCTGCAATAGGTGCATGCCAATTGGAGTCCACCTCGACTCCAGTTGGACTACTGTAAAATTGATACTGAAAATCAGCTATCAGACTGGCTCACACTAACAGACGTTATCAAGATGTCTTTTAAAGGTTGTGTTTGCTTGATGGGCCGCTAAAAAGCTACCGCATAGAGAGCTAAACAACGGCACTGTGCGAAATTAAACGTCCAGCTGACGAGGGGCTCCATGGGATTGACTCACGCCATGTTCCAAAAGTAGGCTACGCCATAGCGGCCCGCACAAGAGCGACTGCTTGGGCAACGAGATGCTGTAATAAAACGGATGAAGTGCTGTCTCCAGACCGGGAGTGAGTGTTTAGGCGGGGGTTGTTTCAGGACATGTCAGCATGGGAGTGTTTTCCACGGTCATACCGACAGGAGAAACGGCCTGCTGCGTTGGCGCAGATTGGTTCCCGCTTCCAGCCTGTTCCCTCTGCTAGCTGAGGGCTCTGCGATGGTTGATGGTGACTCACGCATGGCGAGCATCCACCGCCGGGCCTTTAACATAGACGCATCGAGCTTCTTTGTGGAGGAGCTACTGTTTTCAAACAAATTCCCTCTGCAGTAAAGTGTGAATACAAAGCCTGAGACGCAAATAACTCCCACTGATACCCTCCAATTCTTTCTTTTACTATCATTAACAGGCCACGCTGACATCCTTGTGCCTGGCAGCAAATAACACATAGATAAACATGAGCAGTCACAGATGTGCATGTACGCTTGCTTGCATACATGCATGTGTGCTCTTGCAAACACACACACAGTCTTAATGGTATTCTTCCTCAACACCAATACTTTCCATCCCCATGTTTCCTGTGAATTAGTCAGAGAAGCCAGTTCTGCCTCAAAGCGAATTCCTCCAGCCCATCATTGCGTTTGTGTTTGTACAAGTGATCTAGCTGCGGATGCTGCCAAGCAAACATCCCATAACAGTCATCCTTAAATCCGACGGCTGTGGAAATGGGAGCCTTGTAAAGTCCATGTTTGGAGGTGAGGGTATTTTCATTTTGTAAATCAAACCCAGTAAATTAAATTTGTTGCATAATGACTAGATTCGGTTAGGCCGGATGAGATTTAGCTGATGACACACTGAGAGCCGACCTTTAGCTTTTCAAAAAACAAGAGGCCTCTCCCTGTAGCTCGAGTAGCAGCAGCCACAGGATGGATTGATCTGGCCAGCGAGGGGTTTCTTGGATAACATCAGCAGCGCTCATACAATTAGCTGACTGACATGATTCCCTCTTCCTGTCTCCACTTCCATCTGCAATGATTGGAAATGTCAGGAGACAAAACAGCTCCGCCGATGCTAACGTGCCACCCAGCTTGACCAGTGCTCTCTTTCTCGTCTGTGTGTTTTCTGGCGCCATCTTGCTCTCATCTCTTTTCCCTCATGTTGGTAAGTCTCCCATCCTATCTCTCCTTAGTCACCCTCTTTGTCATGCCGTGTCGCTCCTGTTGTCTCTTTCTGTCCTCTGCTGTCTCTCTAAGTGGACAGGGTGTGGGGTTTGGTGACTCAGTGCTATGGATCCTCTCCTGGCTTAGGCCTAAGCTGTCGGGTCCTCCTGGTGCTGCTGCACCACCAGGCCCATTACTGGCCCATCCCTTCCTTTTTTCTGCCTTTTCCTCCTTCTTTCCCTGAACCTCAGCCAATACCAACTCCTCCTCCTCCTCCTCCTACCAACCTTTCCCCTCTGTGTGTGTCCATTTTCTCTCTATATATGTGACATACTGTTCAAGGGAAACTCCCTGTGATTCACCATCCACAGTGGTCCACGGACAGGGCTGTTCCCTGCCAGGCTTCCAGTCTTATAACAGCTTGTAGAGGAATATCGGTCTGTGAGTGTTGTGGGGGGTGGGGGGCTCTGTTGGCACCAGTTAGCTGGCATGAGTGGGTCAACCACTCCCACTGTTGCCCGGGCAGCCGGCCCCAGCAATGCGTTCCCAACAGGACCGTGGGAGGAAGGAGGCAGTTCACTGGGCCAGCGAGGAATATCATGTGCTCTCGGTTGATGTCATATTACCCTCGTACAAACATACCACATCGCTCACTGTTCACACTAGGTTTAATCTGATAGGGGATGCAAAATGGCGTAAGAGAACGCCAATGATTATCCTCTTCTGTCAATGCTGTGGGCACTTTCAAATAGCTGATCTGTCGCCGAGAGGCGCCTTGACAATTCCTGAGGTGGCTTTGCTTCTCTATATGTGAAAGATGCACAACCAACTGTCAGTCCAACAGATGGGTGTGACATACACACACACACACATGCACACTTTCTATTCATCCTAACACAAGCACAAGCACAAAGAGTCAGTGTGGCACACACACTTCCTTTCTATAGCAGCACTGAGCTCCACAGAGTGCTGAACGCCTCCTCTCTTTGAGGCCCGGACAAAAGATAGAGAGGCCTCGGGCCCCGGGGGCTGTGTCTGGAGGGGAGGAGGGAGAGAGGATGGGTATAAACAACACCAGCCTACCCACACCCTGCGGACAAGGCCGGTGCACCGTATGGCCCGGTGGCACATGGTAGCCGGGCACTCCTCCGCACCACTTTATCGCTCCTAGACACTGGGAACTTGGGACATGGCTAGGTGTTGCCACCAAGCATATCAATTATTCATCGCAGCGGATCGGATGTCCTTCGAGTTACTAAACATGCATCAGCAAACAAGAGCTTAACAGGAACAGGATAGGGTCTTAGCATGGTCCGACTACTTATTCGATACTTCCACCTCAATGGGGGAGGCTGTTTCCGCTTCAGTGGCCGAACTGATGCAGACAAGGGGTCTGTGGATTCAACTATTCAGAGGTGCTGATACGGAGGATAGCTCCACAACAATTCCGCTTTACACTCCGATTACTGCGCCGCCGCGTTGCAACATGAACCTACATCGCAGCTCGATACCATATATGGGATATTTGATCATGGCGGGAAGGGGGGAGGGTGCAGATCTACAGCTTCTTGACTCCCTCCCTCGGGCCATTAATGATCCATCAGGGCTGGTAATCAATGGATTTAGTTTGAAGGCCTCTTTTCCACATCCAGATCACTTCCACTTATGTGACGTAGCCAGCGGAGGGGCTCGGTTTCATTCGCTTGCAGATGTCGTGTGAAAGTGCGTCTCCAACATCTGGTGAAATTGGTTAGAATGGCGCGTGCAATGTATTTTGTAAGTCACAGAGGCCTTTTAAAAGTGTTTTTCCAGCATCCTACATAACCTTTTTTTTTTTTTTTTAAATACTGTACATAAGCTATAGAGTAAACCCTAAATCCTCAATACCTGGCCATAAAAGTAGACTTCACTTCCCAGCTGTTGATGTTTCGTGGTGGCCTGTGCCAGAAAGAGCTTCTTGGTCAACTCACCCCATTTGCATAACATCGCAAAATTTGCAAAGAGGCAACCAAATCAGCCGACATAACACAGATAGATAAACCCCGCAGAGAAAGGCGGAACTGCGTGTCGTTGTCGTGTTTAGTAGCCTTTACAGGCCGTGTTGCTATAACCTTGTAATTACAGAATATGGTCCGTTTCCGTTGCGGAACACTGACGAGATAAAATAGTGCCATCCCACCCCCCCACACCCCCACCCCATCATGGCACGGCTCGGCTCGACTCGAGATGGTGCATAGAAAAAAAGGGGAAGCCAGCTCATTTTTCCTCATGACGAGGGTTCACCGTGTTCGAGCAGCGGGAACACAATAAAACGTGAAGAAGGTGTTCAGGCTCTGATGGGGAAAATGTCAGCTCCTATGTCTCTAATAACGTTAGACAGGCTTCACCAACACGCCTGCGCTCCTAAGGCGGATTGTAAAATGCACCCTAACGCATTTATGGCTGCAGAATAACGCTGTAATGACCCACAATAGCTTGCTAGTTATCCCGATACCACTAAATCTAGTCCCATAATTAATTCGAGCTGCACCGTGCAGCCGTGAACGGGCTACTTGACCCGATGGAGCCGAATACCTAATAATGCTGTATGAACTGCGCAGTTAGGAGGAAATGCGGCGCCGTTTTGAAGGTGAACATCGTTTCAGGTGAACAAAAGGCAGCCCATAATAATAAGTCGCATGCAGTATTGCGGGAACATATGAAATGCGGGCGTTTTCCGTCTCCTAACATGCGAATAGCGTAAGCGGAATCGATGACTGAATAGTATAGCCTACAGAAAAAGCATGTTTAAACGCCGCGATACACTGTTAGAAACCAGGCTTCCCTATAATTAAAACGCGTTTCCCCAGTGAACAGAATGAATGGCAATACATACCATGTCGGATGGGTTGTGTGCTTGTTGGTCTGTGGAGGCAGACTAGGAGTGTGGTCGGTCCTTAGATGGAGTTCCACTAGCGGGTTAGGAGTGTGTATATCGGCCGTGGCCAGAATGGGGATTGCCTCGCGTATCCCTCCGCCGCACTAGCACTGATCACTCACTTCCTTATTTCAAGTCAGGGTTGCTGCAGCGGCGCGGGCCTCCAGCGCAGGACGTGCCAATCACCGGGGCTAAAACGCCTGCAGTACACGGGGTGCATCCGTGCACGCCTATTAAACTACAGCCAAAGTAGTTTAATACGAATGATGTGGATATCTGGTTATTGCACATCCATCTTTGTAGCATGTGGTTTTCAATATGTACATTAACACTGTTGCCTGTATAAAACCACTGTAAATATACAAACATAGGCCTACACATGGTGAGCAAACCAGCAGATAATATGTTGTTGCCACGCTTATAGCTTACTAAACCATCAGCCTCCATCACAGGAAACAATGCTGGAGTCATGTGAGGATAAGGTCCTGTAAGGAGAACCTGCATGGATGTTTTTAAATGCTATTACTTTTATATTGTTCCATGTAATCACCAACTGTAGTTGCCCCACCTTTTGATATCTATTTCCTTTGCTTTGTGCACTTATATAAGCTGGAGCCATAATATAACTTGCAGTATTTTATGGAGGCTTTTTATATTTGGTAGGCCCCTTGGGAGCTCTTATAACCAGTTAGATTTAGTAGCTGCAAATTAAAGTTAAGCCCAAATAGTTATTGAGGCATTATGGTTTATGTAAAGACCAGAATTAACTTTGAGTGTGCAAGAAAGTGGTATTGATCCATCATCATTATCATCTCATACGGAAATGGCAGCGGTACACGAGCAAGCTTTAGTAACTAGAAAGACTTGTTTTCTCCCAGCTTTCCACTGCCTGATCACCATCACAAGTCATTTTGACATAAGTGTAGTCCCTATAATGGCAAAAGAAGAGGGAAGATGTTTTACAATTGGTATAATGAGCAAGCTATAATCACAAATATAGGCTTATTTAGAGACTCAAAATGCCTATAGCAGTCATTTTAATGTCAGGATAGTCCCTATAATGACAAAAGAAAAAAACTAAATATTACCAATGTGGAAGATGGTTTGCATTTGGTAAAATGAGCAAGCTATAATCACAAATATAACTCAAAGACAAAGGGGCACCAAACTGAACTTTAGCAAGTTTAGCAACTATAACTAAATCTGCGTAAGATCAATTTATCAATTTATTTGTAATATTTGCCATTTGTAGCAATTTTAATAATCAAATTTATTGCCTGGGGGAAAATGCAGACTGTACCTTTAAATTTGAGCATATAATTGTTAAACCTGTCAACTTCACTAAATATATCAAATATTGAACTTCACATAAAACATATTAAATCCCTAATGGTGCTCTAACTACCACCCATCCATCTGGTTTCTTTATTATCCCAGAAAGAGAGTTAGAGTCGCCCAAACACGGGGTACTAGTTTTCAGCCGCGGAAGGATATCGTCAGTGTAGGAAGCGGCCTGGTTGACACTAGAGAATTTGCTGTGCCGTTGTGTGTTCGCGTTTCTGATTGGCCGCTGCAGACCTGCAATATTATACTCCATGTGTCGGCCGCGTCGATTGGCTACACGGGACCTGCATTGCACCAGGCAGTGGCACTTGATGGAAATATAATAAATATAAATACGGGAATCTTAAAAACCAACGCACCTTCCAGCGCTGCGTTTCAAACGATTTATTACTGTTTGTAATTATTCTGATTTGTTTGGTGGAGACGGGTGGAAAAAACGACAGGTTTTCATTGGTGCGGGGTGAAGGTTTGATAGGCTCGATATGGGAAGTGCGCACACTTACTATTGGCTACTACACCGTGTGGTAGGCCTACGTGGAGTTAACAATGAAGCGCGGCAGGGCTGGCGCCTACTTATTTAAACCGCACACAACTGCGGTGCGTTGCACTTCACGACAGTAACGACCGTGTTGTGTCGTTGACTGAAGCTTACATGTGTGCGCTTCCTCGGTAAAACCCGTCAAACCTCGGTAGGTATAATGACGACGCAGAATCTGGCCAAGCAGATGGTATCAGTGTGTTGTCATAATCTACACATAAATCCTCCGGTGTGGTTGAGTGGGTGAAGTGTACCTGACACAAGCACCACCCAGTGGAGAAAGTGAAGCTGTACATCATGTTATTTACAGCAGCCGACACGGAGGAAGAGGTGCACTATGTCTAGTCAGAGTATGGCTATAACCATACCTGTCTTTCATTCACTGCAGTGGGTCAGAAACACAGCTGAAGTGTAAGACAAGCCATTTTAACATCTACCAGCTAGACTGACTGGTCTGTAGAGATATCTGCAGCCTCATTTTGCCTTGTCTAAACTCTAAACCAGGATATAATACAGTACATGTATGTAACTCTATTTTGTCTAGGCAAAACTCCACTTATAGATAGATATCTGTACTTACATTTTGATTTGTGAGGTTCAAACTACGTTTATGAGTCTGGAGTTTCTCATTACAGGTATCAGTTTAGTTGCAGATATCCAAAATGTGAATTATGTTTATCCGCGACTGAATCATAACTAGTTGTAAGTCTTTCAGATATCTACTATTTAATCCTGACTGGTCAGTTTTCCAGTTCAAGATATCTTTAATTCCCCTCTATAAGATATCTACATTGTGCTTTTTAGATATCAGAAATAAAGTTTTAACTATAAAGCGACATATTTTGAAATGGTATTGTGGCTAGTCGAAATGACATAGATATCTTAAACTTAGTAATAAGATAAGATGAACCTTTATTAATCCCCGGAGGGAAATCGGGATAGTAATAGTCATAATCTAATTGTAGATGTTTATTATCAAGTTATAGATTTGAATGTGTATGGGGTTCCCATTACATACTGTATGTCTACAATCTAGTTACAGATATCTGCAATGTGAATAACATATCTACAGCTGAATTATGACTAGTTGTAATTCCAGGTTCAGATATTTACAATTTAATTCAGACTAGGCAAAATCCAGTTCGAGATATCTTTAATTCCCCTCAGTTGAACATATCTACATTGTCCTTTTTATATATCTTCAATTAAGTTTTAACCAGTCAAAATGATGAAGATATCTCAAACTGGAGTTAGTAATAGCCATAATCTAAAAGTAGACATCTATCAGTATATCTTGAAATGAATTTTGATCAGAGATATCTCATTTGGAGATATCTTTAACTTTCATTCTACCTAGTCAAAATGTAATTACACATATCTTGAATTAGAGTTTTCACTAGACGAAATGACAATGCAGATATCTGAAACTCTCATTTTAGATATCTGTAACTACATTTTCGTGTCGATATACCAAGCTGGAATTACGGATAGTCACAATTTAATTGGAGATATTTATTATCAAGTTATAGATAGCTTGAAATTAATTTTGATCAGAGATATATCATTTGGAAATATCTTTAACTTATTACATATATCCTGAATTAGAGTTTTGACTAGGCGAAATGACATTGCAGATATCTGCAATTATGTCAGATGCAACGGCAAGAGGGGGGAGGTATTCAAACATACTGTGGTGCTGCACTGCAGCCGTATGGGTTTATAAAGTGTGTCTGGAGACAATAAATCTACAACACGTGGTAAATTTCGACCACAACTCTCTAGTGAACGAAGCTCTCGTTCACCACAAATTCGTTGATGATGAGCTCTTTATGTTTCATGTCATTTTCAAAACCTACTGCTAACACTGTTCAGATGCTTTGTTGGGCCAGTATCCAATGGGAAGCCTGGGATAAGTGACAAAGTTTGAGGTATCTGTTATTTTGGATAGTCAAAACTGCATTACATACTGTATACGCGCTACTGCCCATTTAAGATGTGACATTACTGCAGATAGTTGTAATTCAGTTTTGACTGGTCTAAATTAAATTACATTACAGATATCGCTAACTGTCGTTTTGACTAGTCAGAATGACGTTATAGATATCTGAAATAAAACTTATGACTAGTCGAAATGCCATTGTTATATGGATAGTCAAGCTTAGCTAACAGATGTTAAAGCGGCTTGCAGATGTTAAAGCGGCTTGCCATAGAAGTGTTTCCCCACTTTTAGCTTTGTTTCTGTTCGTATTCGAAGAACAGAAGAGCTTCAGCCTAAAAGGTTTGTTAAGCATCACCGTCCTTAACACTAAAATCAGATTTGGTGACAGTGTATAATAAGGTAAGCCCTGTTCTGTACAAGGAGGCCATTCAGTAAAAAATCCCTGAATAACATTACTTTTAAAAGCAGCTTTAAAGGAGCAGTATGTAGGATTCGGTGGTATCTGGTGATGTGGTTGCAGATTGAAACCAGGTGAATACTCCTTTGCTCAGCAATGTAACATCATCATTGTGATTGGCCCCGGTGTGAATACGTTTTTCTTCGGCCCTCACTTGCCCCAAACATGCACTCTTGTGAATACACAGACGAACATAGCTATGCAAAGCAGACGATGCTATATCACTAAGTAAGGGGGAAGCAACTCCCATCCTGCATACCAGTCTTTGATCAGCACCACGGACAGCAGCCGTAGCGCCAAATTTATTGATGCTAATCTGACAGCATACCCTGGATTGAAAGCACCGCAGCCGGACTTCTCCAGCTGTCAAACATCTGAAATGGCCTTAGCCAACCTACAGTATGCTAACACAAAGGTAGCTTACACAGCATGTCAATAACCATACAGTATGAATGAATGGATGGATGGATGACGGACGATCACACACAATCATTTGCATTTCTAATAACAATTACGTAACAAGTACATTACAGCTGTAACTCCTTGATCCCACTCCATAACAAAAAAACTGTACTCACACATTTGAAGTTCATCCTTTGGGTCTTGTGCTCAGCAATTCCTGGCATGCTGTTCCATGCAGGAAAAACTAACATCTATGCAAGTTATCACAAATAACTTGGAGCAAGATGACTGGACAAATTAACGTTTCCTAACAGGCTTTTGTTTTTCCTTCATAATGTTTAAGAGGAAAGCAACCAAATTAGCTAAGTGGTGGGTCAAAATAACATTTATTTGTGATGAAAACATGCAGTTTTGGAACATTTCAATAGACATAAATACAATTTAAAATACATTAAAAAAAATAGGCTATGATTCAAAACTGTGGTGAAAGTGTTATACAGTATTTAACAATCAAAAAATTGGATAATTCAAATGTTTTTGAGGACCTGCCAACAATATAAAAGCAGCAAAATCAGTTGTACTGTCACTATTTATGTCACTGCCTCTGCTTGGAGAACTACAGCGGCCTTCAGGGAAGGTAAAAATACGAAAGGCTCTCTCTAGAGCCAGTGTTTGGTTTGTCCGTTCTTAGCTTCAGGTGATTATACAGTAATGAAAACATTATAAATATTAGATTTCTGCCAATGGATCCATGCAATGATATATACTGTTCCTTTAAGAGATTTGTAATAAATCATAGATATATTTAAGGTTGTTTGGGGTTGGACAGATAGAGAATTTACTATATAGCTTATTATAATGAGAATATAATGAGATAGTGTATTGTTCTTTATTGCATTTGTAAACTGCATATTTGATGGTAGCGTGTGTACTGCAGTACTGCTGATTATATTACGCACTCGTGCTGCAGCTTGTTTTATTTCATTGCCTGTTTTATGTGTATATGGATATGTCTGCCATCAATCATATGAACTAGTCATTTTTTTCCAGTAGACCCCAGGAAGAGATGCACTGGTTACAGCTAATGTGGATCCACTAAAGAAAAACAAACAAAGATCATGAACATTTTAGCACAACATGGCAAATCTCTGCAGTTCAGTCAGAGTCCAGGCTGTTTTTTTTTTTTTTGTTTTTTGTTTTTTTTAGTCCTCATCAGGTCAAGTAACTCTAACTCAAGTTGAGCTATTTCATTTGTTAATCTACTGGAACTAATTGGGACTTCTTACTGAATTTGTTCAATGTACTGCCCTGTTTAACACCAGAAATTAGCTATTACATAAGCAGATGTGCATTTTACATGCTGCTTTGCTACACGCATATTTCTTGTTTTGTTGTTTTACCCTTTGCAGTACCACAGAGGTGAGAGAATTTCATTCATTTTCCTGAATCCACCTGCATATAGGGGATGTGTAACAGTTTGGTCACCTTTCCTTTTTAAAGGGGTACTATACCCTTTCTCAAACTTCATACATATTATTCCTATTGTCTAAGACAGTCCAAAAACATTAGTAAACATAAACAACTCTCTCCCAATCCAACAACTAAGTGCTAAAACTCAAATTTGTGATGTCACAGGATTTTAAAGGTGGAGCTGCTCCATAGACAATGAATGGGAAAGATATTTTAGATGACAGAGAGCACCCAGGAGAATGATCAGAGTTATTTTTTCTGTTTCATAACTGAGAAAACTACAGTAACTAAAGCGTTATCACAAATTGCATACTATGCACTACATGCTCAACAGGAATACTACTACTGTACTGTACTTTTGTGTGAATAAACAGTAGTATGTATCTTTTCGGACGCACTGATAATTTCTGCCATCACTTCCTGAGAGCCTCTTTGCTGACTGGTGACGTGTAACCATGGTAACCCATGTCAACCTCGTGACCAAAACGAAGGTTTGTGAGAATCAGATTCTGAATGGATTTAAAATACATACTATATGACGCCTTGTAAAGTGAAATCTTAAACTTACAGTTAAATTGAAACATTACAGAGCTGTCCAACATTGCCATCCCTACCACATTGCATTGTGGGATATTTATGCTGCCGTAGTGTCCAGCGTTTGCGTACTGTAATATTTCACAGTAAAAATATATAGTATGCAATTTGTATACTATTGGTTCATACTAAGGTTTTGGACATTCTTAAATATCTCCCATACTGTTTCAGTGTACTAAATAGCATGCTAGTATGGCATTTCATATATGCCACAAAATCTCCCATTCATTGTCTATGGAGCAGCTCCACACTTTATACCTGGTGAGACTCTGGTTTCTGGCTTTGAGAGAGGTGAGCTCATGTTCACAGATAGTGATTGTACTTTACCAGGCAATGGAAATAACATATTGGAAGTCTTAATTTAGGCGGTGCTCCCCTTTTAAGCCTCTTGCTGCCCTTTATACAGGATAAATTAAAGTCAGGTATGAGGAATAAGGAATAGTCAGTGCCCACACAAGACCAAGCATATCATTTTGAAGTATACAAATAGATTGTTGCAGGATTTTTTACAAGGCAAATTGATCACCATACTTCCTAAAAACTACTTAACAAATGTAAACATGCTATATATATAGTTTGTAGTACGTTGTAAGGCTTTCTTTTAGATTTCGTCAGGCCCTTCATGAGTTTGGGAGCAGCAGAGAGCTCTATCAACTAGAACACAATCTGTACACATCATGAATGAACGATAATGTGGATGTGACATTTCAGAGAATGCCAACACCATGTTCTGCCCTGCCGTATCATCCCCCCTCATCAGTATGTGTGTGCTCACGGGTGGGGTGCGTTTAGAAACACCCAACCCACAGTTTGCCTTGAGCTGACAGGGCAGATGCCTCATTAGAACACACGCCCCTGTTCTTGAAACCCTCTCAGTCTCTCTGGCCCAACATGCCACGCTTGATTTAAATGTTTTTTTTTTTTTTTCCCTTCTCCCATTTGCTGAATGCGCTGCGATGTACGAGCTGCAGTTGAAATGCGTGACTGATTTAATAAGGAGAGTGTTTCCGAGGAGGGGGCTGCAGCAGCGGTGGCTCCGTTCTCACTCAGATGGCCCTTGCGAAGTGGTTCAATGCTTGCTGCATGGGGGCCACTTTCTGCTGAGCACAGAGTTACACATGGCTCCACATCAAGAGGAATTAAATCACCGCCGCCGTTCTCCGCGTGTCACACTGCAGCAAGGCCAGCTTAGCTGGACTGACTTAACAGCGCTGTAAAAACGTAAAGGCTGATTTGACTAGAGAACAGCAAAATCAAATCACAGGCCTCACTCATCCCCCTCTGCCAGATATGTATGATCATGTGCAGACAGAAGATTCACTTTTAACGTCTCTTTACTGCTCAGGCCGAGTCTCTTTAAACATTTAAGAGTGAAGCATTAGTCCAAGGACATTGTGCTGCTCCTGGAGGCAGTGTCCAAGTAAAATGCTACAGTCAGGGTGTTTTATCTCAGATTTATGCACAGTATGTGCATCTATCTACACTGTCGCCAAGTGTGTGGGAGTCATGGAATATTCTGGTAATTAGTTAAGGTTTTTTTTTTTTTTTTTTTTCCAACGAGGAGACTGGGCAAATCTTTCATATATGTGTCTGGTCTCTGGGCTCTCGAAATAACATCCTTGGAATGTATGCGAGGAGCACCATGAGTTTGCATATTGATATGCTTGTTTCTGTTTGCAACACCATGGGCGACCGCACCGAGTCTGATCTAATTGAATAATTCATGTGATTAATTATCTCAAGATATTACAGCACAGCTATGAACTCAATATACAGAAATCTAATAAGAAGCAGACATCAACAGATGCCGCCTCTGTCCAAACAACATTTGAGAGGGTGCTGCGAGCCGGCCGATTTAGATTGTTGTCAGACTATTAAAAAGGCATTATCAGTCGCTATAAGCCCCATACATGTGGCTCAATAGGGGCCTACTACACCCACTAGTAGGTTTTATCATCTATTTACATGGTAGGTCATGGAAAGAAGGTATAAAAGAAAACAACAGCGACTTCTAGCAATCTTAGTAATTATGATGGAGGCAGAAGCACGGCAGACACTGTTAGTATAGGGTTTTCACCCAGGACAGTGAAGTTTGCATCCCATGTGAAACAAACACTTTGGCTGTCTTTGTGTTCGTAGTTATTTTAACCCAAGACACCTGATTTTCCTTAAATGTAACTGTTGTTTTTTTTTCCCCAAACCTAAAGAAGTTGTAGTTTTGTTGCCTAAATCTTAAGTTGCAATTTTGTTGCTTAAACCTAAAGAAGTTGCAGTTTTATTGCCTAAACCTAAGGAAGCCATTTTGTTTGTTTAAAATGAGACATTTCACTTCTACATTAGAAAGTGTTGCTTTTAAGCTTGACTTTCACTATGTAGTGGGCCCCTATTGCCCCACATCTATGGTGCTTATAGTGACTGATAATTGTTTAATGGCCTGATAACAGTCAAATCAGGTGCCTGAGCCAAAAATGAAGAAAATTAAAAACATGACTAACACAGTATGGCTATTTTTTTTTTTTTTGGTGTCCTTTTATTCACATAACGGTAACAGGAAAGTGGGATAAGCCAGACATGACATGCAGATATATCAAAACTCTCTCTGGGGAAACAGACAACTCAACTGCTGCCTCCTCGGTTTCATACAGCGATAGAGAGGGGAAGGGGTGAGTGGTAGGGTGAGAGTGAGAGAAACATAAAAGTTTGAAGGTTAGAGGTAGAGCCCCTCTGGTGTGCCCTCCTGCTTCTTGTACAGGACGTTTTCCTTGGACTTCTTGAAGTCTTCGTTGGTGACTTTCATGCGGCGCTCGCGCAGAGCCATGAGGCCTGCTTCTGTGCAGATGGCCTTGAGGACACAGTGAGAGGGAGAGGAATGAAAAGGGTCATTTCAGCTTTATCTTTCTGCAAAAGAAAAGAGGTGTTTTACACTGAGTAGAAATAGAGTAAGAATGGTTATGGAAGCTCTTTCTAACACTGCGGGGGGAGTACACTCGGAGGTCTGCACCCTCTCTCGCAATGTTAAGGAACACAAAAAATAATTTGTGCATCTGTCCTGTGATTCAGATCCGCCCAAAATGTAAAAGGTCCTTCCGTAGCCCATGCTATATCCTTCCACCAAGTTTCATTAAATCAAGGCAAGTCGTGTTTCCGTGATCCTGCTCAAAACAAACTAACCGAACCGACATCATTATGCTGCGTCTCATTTGAACAGGGAAGCTGGAAATTTCAACTGGAATGCCCCCTTAAGTCAGACGAACCTCACCCACACCAAAATCTAAGATGGCTGCTGCATCAACTGTTAAAAAGCTGTGGTAAATACTGTTTGTTAGACTTATGTCTCATTTGTGTCTCATTAAACAATGCTGTCCAACATCTGTGGACACATTGCTATGGTGTTTGTATGCACAAAAAACTGCCATAATGCATTGTGATCATCTGGTATTGCTAATAATGGCTAACCTAGCTGGAGTAAACCCCTTTAAGTTTTCTCCAACCTCTGATTTTTGAGGTAAATGGACCACAGTATGACCTCCTAGGCAGAGATATCAATGCTCTGCTCTGTGTTGTCATTTAGTTGACTTATGTGTGTTTAGCATTCCTGCTTAACAGGATAAACAAGTAACTAGCAGAAACCCCTGATGTGAGGAATAACAGAAACTACCATTAATCTATTTGACAATGCTGTACTGACAGGATATACTATATTAAACTAAAGATGGATGTAGGTGGTTTTTATTGGCTGGACTGCAGAGGACCAGCCCTACAAGCACATAAGGCTATCACTGAGTGACTGACTGAGTGAAGTTACACAATTGGTCAGGCAAGTGGAGTTTCCTCATAGTCGTTGCACTGTCAAAATGATAAGATGAGGAACAGTCCTTTATGCAAATGGCCTGTCCAAGCGTGATGCATCCAGCTCACAAAACTTGAACCAAGCTGTCAAACTAGGCGATCTAGTTCTAAAATGAAAGAAGATTCAGTAGTGGCATCGTCTATGCTGTTTCCTGTTTGAAACGGCGAGAAGAAAACCAGGGACCAATCAGGTGCATTCCACAAGAGGGTACATCACCACTTGAACGGCCAGCTCGCCAGACCAAGTGGACATGTACTGCTGGATTTAACTTTATAGACATGACCACTCTATTAGTGTTACGGTTAAGCCACAAATTTGCAGACTGACCATACACGGTCCAGCTATATATTATATATAGACATAATTAAAACTGACAACGGTTCAGATGACAGGATGAATCAAAAGATAAGAGTTCAGGTGGAGCTCTCACTTCAATGCTTACACTTTAGTTCAAGCTTTGAAACACTGAAAGCATCAGATCTCAAAACACAGTGATTTTTTTTCTGTCCAATACTAAATGTTGTAAATGAATGACATTTCTATAACAATGTTGATCTACACAAGAAGCATGATACAGAATGCTGGAAACCCACTCAAAGTGTAATTCTGTCAGATGCCACATGAGGGCAGCAGAGTTGAGTCAGTGAGAAGTAAAGAGTTAAATGTACACAACACTTTGAATGGAGGACAGAGTACAGTACAATTACATTTTCAGTGTTGATACAACAGTAATTTAGAAAATCAGCACTTGCGGCTTCTCCTAATCTCGTTTCCCATTTCTGCTGAGCTGCAGAGTGAACTGGCTCGCTGCCATGACCTGTTGAAATCGATAAGTGGCTGTGGTCACAGAATCAGGCCGGAGCAAATTAAGAAAATGGACAGGACACATCTCCAGTGCCAGGATGAACTCTGATTGGACACAACCGCTACCATGCTGCTTAATCCACTCTTGAGCTAAGACAGAGTACACCAACTGATACTACTACATCTGTGGGAGTGAAGAATAAGAAAATATATAATCAACGGCTCTAGTCCGCCTCCACCAATCAGTCAAGATGCAGTTTACATCTGTTCAAAATGTCATCACTTCATCATTTTATCATATAGATCTTTATATGAACTTGCCATAATTAGCATATGCATTATTATGGTCTATGACCACAAAAATCTAATGATTTCATCCTTGTCTCCAAGTGGACGTTTGTGCCAAATTTGAAGAAATTCCCTCCAGGTGTTGGGACAGACAGACGGATGGAGAACCCAAAAATATGATAAAACTCACTGGAACCATTAGCACTAGCCATCATGTTATGTATGTATGCTGTTCTACTGCTCTACCCATTATTTGTAAGCTCCTTCCTGACCTTAAGAACAATGCAGCTGGTTAGTTTGCAGCTGCGAGTGGACCGTTTAGCTCTTACCTTAATGTCTGCCCCTGATAGGTCGTCCTTAGCCAGGATGAGGTCATCGAGGGTGACATCATCTGCTACTGTCATGCGGCTGGTGTGGATCTGGAAGATCCTCCTCTTGGTCTTCTCATCCGGCAGGGGAAACTCGATCTTACGGTCGATTCTCCCTGAGGAGGAGGAGAGAGGAAAACTACAACGTCAGACTGCTGCTATAAGGAGCTTCTTATAGTTTTGACAAATTTATATGATTTAAATGATTCTGCCATCAACTGAATCCCCAAGTTTTTACAGTAAAGCATTTTAAAGCAGATCTGATCAATAATCAACTGTCCATATCAGTATCGGTGCACAATCAGTGCAAGTCTAAATGAATAAATTACAGTTAATACTGTAACTGCCAACGTCAAATGAGTACTGATTTTTTGAAAATAGCAAGGTTTTCAAACTTTTTCACCAAGAGGAAACCTTGATTACTCCTTGGTCTATTAGGAATAATAATAAGGAAGCGCTTCGTTTTGTTAAGTGTAAGAAAATGAATATCTGGCAGTGAGCACCTTCAGCATGGATCTGTGTTTTTTCAAAGTGGAAGAAAAAAAAAACATTCATTTCTAAAAGCAGAAAAACAATCTGACATGATTCCTACTTCCTACCATGACTCAGCAGAATACCACCATTTCCTAAATGTCTGTGCAAGCAGCAGCCAGGTTGTTTTGTCCCTGGAACTACATTTCAAGGAAACAAAAGGTCCTTGCAGCCCACTGTTGTCTGCTTTTCCACCACGGTTTAAAGACGAATCTGTGAAGATTAGGCAATTTGGTCCGCTGATGTAAGAAAAGCAACATGACATGGGCCGAGGGCTGCTGGTGGGAACTGCAGTAAACAAGCTCTGCAGCCTGAAGTTCAGTGTGTCCGCCTGTTACCTCTAAATAAACACTGCAATGGTATTTACTGCTGCACCTTGGACGTAATTAATGAAATGCAGTGGAAGAAAATTAGACTAAGAGCGTCTGTCTCCACAGTAAATCATCTGTTGAGTGTTTGATGGATATTTATTTGTGATTTAGAACGTTAACGTCGTAAAACCGTCACAAAATAACTAATAATTTTTCTCTCATTCACAGCACCACCGCAGTGTCTCATTCACCCTCGCAATCTCTCTTTTTTTTCTCTCTGTTGGGAGGCTGACTGCAGAGCCTAATTTTACTGTCAACGTTATAAAAGAAAGAGAAATGTTCTCCCCTCGTCCAAAATGGTCCTAAATCGATACTAGAGTACTTGCAAACCCCAAAAGTTCTGGTACTTTCAGAAAGTACTACCCCAGGGTAGGGCCAGGGCCTTTTTGGGGTGTAAAACATCCCCATAAAATATCCCCGGAACCTCATTTATATCCCGGACCCGGCAGTCGAAACACAGTGAGTCTCTCAAAAGGTTCTTATTTCTGTGGGCAGGTTCATGTGGTGGAAACAGTGACAAATACAGGCAGAATCAGACCCAATTAGACTCCTACTGACCTGGTCTGATGAGGGCTGGATCCAGGGTTTCTATCCGATTGGTGGCCATGATCACTTTGACATCTCCCCTTGAATCGAAGCCATCCAGTTGATTGAGCAGCTCCAGCATGGTCCTCTGGATCTCCCTCTCACCGCCAGAGTTAGAGTCATACCTACACAACACAGGCAGGAAACATACATTCATCTTAAGATAGATTTACAGAATTGACTACACAGCCCTACATCTTCAGACCAAGGACTTCAAGCTCAAGCTCGTCTTGTTATCATTACTGGGTTGTTTGCTGTCTGTTCCATGAGCAGTAAAGAGTGCAGCCACATCTACAGGCTCATTCATTATTCAATCAACATCCAGCCAGCTTGTTCATTTAAGTCAGCCAATGTCCTGCCTAACGATGTTACTGTCTTTTTACATTGTGTTCTCAACAGGGAAGAAAAACAGAAGCTGATTTTGTATTTTCTACACTGCCTGTTGCCACTGGTCCTGTAACTGTCATCTTTTTTTTTTTTTAAGAGCGGGGGAAAGTAGTAGTTTATTAGTGCTTTCTGAAAATGGAAAACTTACTGTTCACAGGGATCCTAGACATTTTCCATTTAAAAATTCCTTGTATGAAAAGCTTGTATGATCAATTTATATATTTTAGCAAACAGAATGAGGGCAACAGTCAGAAAACTGAAATGTTTTTCCATACTTATCCGGACCTGGAAATTACTAAAATCAGATTTCATACTTTTCCGTACTGTGTAGGAACCCTGTGCACAGTTTAATAGGCTTACATCATTTTAAAATCTGCCAAACAGAAACACACTTTCAGTTAATTATGAAGAAAGTTCATCTACCTGAACTGTTAATGTGTTGTTCAGTGCTGACTAAAAATAAACCTGTAATTTATATCAAGGCATAGCCGGTTATCACACTTACTAATCCAACACCTTGTCATCCACTTCTGCCTCAACGCTAAAGGTGACACATACATTATCACTGCTCTGATGCTCTCAGTCTCTCATACCCTCGGTCTAAAATAGTTTGAAGTAGACGTCTTTGTACCTTTTAGTGCCGATGGCATCAATCTCGTCAATGAAGACGATGGAGGGCGCATGCTCCTCTGCCACCCTGAAGAGCTCTCGGACCAGCTTGGGCCCGTCTCCCAGGTACTTCTGGATCAGCTCTGAGCCCACGACGCGCAGGAAGGTGGCTGATGTCTGATTGGCTACAGCCTTGGCGAGCAGTGTCTTACCTGGTACATGCATAACGTGAAATACATTATTTGCCGCATTTCCAGTATACATTTAGCATCAGAATATAGTAACTACTACACTGTACCACCATTAGAGGAGAGAAGACAAGTTAGTTAAGAGGTTCCTAACATCAGCAGTTGACCCTGTTCACTAATGATTTATTTATTATACAGTGCATTAAGAAATATTCAGACCCCTTCACTTTTTTCACATTTTTTATGTTGCATCTTAATGCTAAAATCAATTAAATTAGTTTTCCCGTCATCTTTCTGCACTTAGATTTATTAAAAAGGAAAAACTGAACTATCACATTGACTTAAGTATTCAGACCCTTTACCTCCCATTTCCCCTGATCATTTCTCCACCTTGACTGGAGTCCACCTGTGGTAAATTAAACTGTTTGGACATGTTTGGAAAGGCACACACCTGTCTATATAAGGGCTCACAGCTGACAATGCATATCAGAGCAAAAACCAAGCCATGGGGTTGAAGGAACTGCCTGCAGAGCTCAGAGATAGGATTGTGTTGAGGCACAGATCTGGGGACAGCTACAAAAACCTTCTGCTACATTAAATGTCCCCAAGATCACAGTGGCCTCCATGACTCTTAAATGGAAGAAGTTTGGACCAACCAGGACTCTCTCTAGAGCTAGCCGCCTGGCCAAAGTGAGCAATCAGGGGAGAAGGGCCTTGGTAGCGTCTTGTTAAGAGAGGTGATCACTCTGGCTGAGCTCCAGAGATCCTGTGTGGAGATGGGAGAAACTTCTAGTAGGACTACCATCACTGCAATACTCCACCGATCTGGGCTTTATGGCAGAGTGAAAGCACCTAAAGGACACTCAGACTGTGAGGAACAAGATTCTCTGGTCTGATAAAACCAAGATTAAATGGTTTGGCCTCAGTTCTAAGTGTTATGTCTGAAGGAAACCAGGCACCACTGGTGAAGCATGGTGGTGGCAGCATCATGCTCTGGGGGTGTTTTCAGTGGCAGGGACTGAGTGACTGGTCAGGGCTGAGAGAAAGCTGAATGGAGCAAAGTACAGAGATATCCTTAATGAAACCTGGTCCAGAGTACTCATGACCTCAGACTGGGCCGAAGGTTCACCTTCCAACAGGAAAATGACCCTAAGCACTCAGGCAAGACAACGCAGGAGTGGATTAGGGACAAGTCTGTGAATGTCCTTGAGTGGCCCAACCAGAGCCCTGACCTGAACCCAAACGTCTCTGGAGTGACCTGAAAATGTCTGTAAACCAACGGTCCTCATCCAACCTGACAGAGCTGGAGAGGATCTGCAGAGAGTGGCAGAAAATCCCCAAATCCACATTGCTTCATACCCAAGAAGACTCAATCACTGCCAAAGGTGCTTCAACTAAGTGCTGACTGAGTAAAGGGTCAGAATACTGAAGTCAATGTGATATACCGGTTTTTCCTTTTTAATAAATTTGTAAATAAATCTAAAATTCTGTTTCCACTTTGTCATTATGGCGTATTGAGTGTATATTGATGAAAAAAATAATAATTTTAACAATTTTGGCGTTAGGCTGCAACATAACAAAATGTGAAAAAAGGGGTCTGAATACTTTCTGAATGCACTGTAGCTGCCTAATATCCAGGTGGATGTTAACAATTAATGGTAGAGTAGAACAGCAACACCAAGACTTATTTTTTTAGATATTTAAATTGATCTGTGATGTATCCATTACAGACATGTTAAGGAAAAAAATTATATTTTTTCATTTTTTTTAAAAGAGAAAAACTGGCAACCATTTGATTTTCAAATGCTTGGGCAGTTTCCCAAAACATTTTATTTCAGATATCTCATATAATTATAATATTTCATTTGGTAAAATTTGTCCTTGTCTAATTTTCTCAGTATATACACTTCATGTATTTTTTCCACTGCTGGAGGTTTATAGGAACACAAAACATCAAACACTGCCTAAGTCTATCTAAAAACAGTTATAAGACACACACACACACACACACACACACACACACACACACACACACACACACACACACACACCCCCCCCCCCCCCCCCCCCCCCCCCCCCCATTTGTCCATCATATCGCCTTCATTCATCATCAAGTTCCAACGTAACATCATACCGATCAGTTGATTAGTACCACCCCTGAAAGAAATTAATATATGCAGCTTCTGCAATACAGACTGGTTTTATATGCAATTGTTGGCTTTTTATCTATTTTTGATTGCGATACAACTTGAATTACTGCCACCACCACCCAGTCAAGCTGCAGTTTATATCCATGTCTGTCCAAAATTTGTGTGAAATTGTCATAATAAGCATATGAATCTTTGATTTGTGGCCATAAACCTGTTTTGTGAGGTCACAGTGACCTTTGATATTATTGGGGTTCTCAGTGTCTGGCACAGCTGAAAACACCAGGCACTGAGAACAACAGTCAGTCATGCCCGATACTACTTTTTCCATCCTCATGGGTAATATTACTGTCCATCATCTGCTAAATTACTTCTTTTTCTCATCATATGCAATATCACTTCCCTTTTCTGTTTCTAGTTTACTTATTTTTATAAGTAAATATTAGTATTCACATATTTTATCTTACTTATTTTACAAAATGCATCTTACTTTACTGTTATTCTATTAGGCACTGTTGCTCGAAATAGTACTTTGCTTTATACACTTAAACACACAAGAAATTCCCTCCAGGCGCTCCAAAAATGGGACGGATGGACAGATGGACAACTAAAAACATGATGACTATGGCACAGCAGTCACCAGCGCGGAGGCATAATTAAACAATTCTCTATCCATTTGAAAGAGACAGACAAAAGTCAAAACTATCATGGCAATGTGTGGTAGCAATACATGGTGATAATAAAGATGATTAAGAAGGCATTCTTCATTTTTACAGTATTATTGCCTGGTCAAAAGCACTCGTGGTATCTCTTAATATCAGGGTCCCTATAAATATGTATCTACCGTGTTACCCTTGACAAAAATAGCTGAGTGATATCGTAGCTTTAATTTCATAAAAAGGTACTGAGGCTGCATTCACATCAGGTCAGGTGTTGTGCCGATTCGCTCGTCACTAACGGCCCACTGACTGCACAACAATTAACGTCTTTTGTTCCCTCATGACTGGGTTGTACAGCTCTGGACCGCCTGTTGCGTGATTGGCGACCGCACTGTGACGTTGGGTTGCGTTTCTCCAAAAGCTGATTGTGTTTTGTGTTTCAACTTGAATGCTGCAGACCAGAGCGGTTTAGTTAAGCATCTCCAACAGCCCCCACCGCTGCAGCCAAACACACTACCCCCATTCTGATGACATCTGATCACCTATGGATCTGGTGTGAATCCAGCCGAAGACGTGTATTATGTCCCAAATGTTCTTATTAGTTATACAACACACGCATCATGTTATCTTGTCCTCAAAGACTTTAACAATATGAATCTGACACCTACAAAGCTTAAGCCTCGAAAACTGTTCTTCCCTGTGCCATCGAGCGGGCATTAAACTTTATTTCTATGCTATCTTATTTGTTAGTGATGATGTGTAATTCTTTATAAATGCACTAACAGATTGAAATTCACAGCCGAGCTGAGGCAAAGTGCACCTCACTTAACCTTTACTTTTTTGTTAACGAGATCTTGTTTTGACAGATTTGATTTGTAAATTTGTAAAAAATGAATTTTTAAATGCTATACACTGTGACAAGGGGTTGAAAATTTTCACAAAGGCAATTACAGTGGTTGAAGGCTAATTATACTGCATTGATGATACCCCCTGCTAGTTGGCATATTTTTTTTTTTCTTTTTACAATTATTGAAGGTTTTTTGAGTCACTACAACGGTGTAACACGGACTGTAGAGCACTTCTTTCCATGGCTGCAAGAGGCTTCCCCACTGCGGTGCCCTTTAAAAAAAGTCCCTAAGAACTAAATGAAATTTGTCAGTGATGTCAATCTGGGGTAAGCTGGTTGGTGGAAGATAAGGTAGATTTAAAAAAGCGCTGAAATTTAACTCCCTAAAACAAGCTGTGTTTTTCTTGAGTTTGAGAGCCACTGTTGGTAACATGTTTAATGAAAGCACTCACCTGTGCCAGGTGGTCCATATAGAATGACACCTTTGGGAGGCTTTATGCCCATCTCCTCATAATACTCTGGATGTGTGAGAGGCAGCTCCACTGACTCCTATCAAAACCAAAAGAAAACAGCACTGTCAACCTCAGCACCAAAACAAAAGATGTAATACACATAAACAATTCAACTTCAGTTTGCTTACATTGGGCACTCAACAAATGTAGTTGCAAGTGATGTAAACAGCTCACTGTGAAAGCTTTAAATATTATCCATATTATGGTCACTACTTGATTGCATTTAAAGAGAGAAGAAAAAATTATTTATGTTGCAGGTGCAAAAGTAGTTTGTGACAAAGCCACCAACTTTTAATGGCTATCTTTCAGGTCCACAGGGAGTAAATTTCGATACTATAAACACCCCCCCCCCCCTTTTTGGGTACAGCATGATTTTAAAGCAAAATTATGTGACATTTACAACTCAGGGCACAGACCCATTTTAAAGCCCCTATGAACTGAAAAATGCATTTTTCCAGTTTTAATCCTGTGTCTCCGGGGCTCCACAGTGCAACCATTTTCGTCACATATACGATCAAAAATATGCAAAGTGTGGCTAAATATAATATAATAATATAAGTACACTGGGTGCACCGGTGCGCCTGCCAGATCTATCTGTGTGTGTGTGTGTGTGTGTGTGTGTGTGTGTGTGTGTGAAAATCATGGCACGTAGACTACTCCTCCTCAAAACCATAAAACACGATGGTAGTTCAGAATGAAAAGAACTAGCGATACACCTGTCCCTGGCCCTAAACAGCACCGGCCCTCCATCTGTCTACCTGGTCCCCATAAGATGCCTAAATCTGAAGATGGTGCTGGATTCATTTCACAAGAGGGGAGAGTAAAAGAGTGTGCCTTGGTGTGTGTGTGTGTGTGTGTGGTGACACTATTGTACATTTATTACCACAACGTAACTTTACCGCTAATTTCTTCTCTACTCTGATGGCAGCCAAACAGCTGATCTACTCGTAGCACATCTCTCTTCACATCCATCTGTAGGTACTGCCCACGCTGCAGTAACGTACCACACAGCTGGTTGAAAAATCAGCAAATTTTCCCTTCATGTCTTCCTCGTCCTCCACCTGATCTAACAGGTGAGGAAGGCGTGTGCATGGAGCCGACAGTCCTCTGCTCTGAAGCTCCGTATTGAGCTAAACTCTAAGCCTGCCCACTTTTAGCGGCCCAATCAAATATGAATGATTTGATTTAAATCACTGTTGTAACTGTACATCGCTCAAATAATCTGTTTCACTGTGAGATACATCACAGTACAACAGACAGAGATGCTCTAACGTCCATTTCATGGGGACTTTTACTGAAGTGCATGTATTACACTGTATATGTACCTTGATCTCCTGGATCTGATTGTCCAGTCCTCCGATGTCGGCGTAGGTTTCTTGTGGGGCCTTCTCCACCTTCATCACGGTCACCAAGGGATCAGTGTCATCCATCAGCACACCAATCACAGCATGAACCTACAAGTGACACACACACACACACACAACAGGATATCTTGTGAATTATATTACAGTTAAAAGAGGTGGCAGAAATCCTAAAAATGTTCAATGTTATAAACTTGGGGGGGAATGAAGGGTGGGCGCTATGCTTCTGCAACAACGTCATCTGTTGGGATGGCGTTATCAGCGGGAACTGCCTTATGAGAGCAGTGCAGAGTGGCGACCGTGAGCTAGTCAGTGGGGCACACTTACATGCACTAAAAACATGCACAACAAGTCAGGTGATGTCAACAAAGCACAGAGAAGTCGATCGTTTCTCTGCTCAGGTCGATGTTACTCCTCTATCTTTACATAGTAAATAGTTGTCTGATACTATATTATTGCTCTGGATATCATATAGGGCATCTTGAAAGCATTTCAAGGAGCTGTCAGATACTTGCTGACCCTAAATTGTTGAATAGTAGTAGTGCAGTGTCATGGTTGCGTGAGAAACACCATTGAGAAGTGAACTGTAATTATTTCCCTTTTTACTGTCTTGAATCATACTCTTTAAAACAAAGGCATCTTGGTTAAAATTAATGTATTTTAAAAAAAGGTAAATATAAAATAAGCATTCTCACTAGGTTTGGGCAGTTGGATGAAGATATCGAGGATTGGCTGAGTACATCGATGTTTGTCTTTTGGGGCAACTTTTTGGCCGATGTTTGTCATTTTATTTTGCTAATTTAATGTTATGCCTTCAAAGACTGGTCGTGCCCAGAAGGTAAGCTGCAAATTGCAAAATCTGATCTGAGATCTGCAAAAACTTTTGTGAGACTCCTTGCCCAATGACCTACCCTTACCCTATCAATTCAGGACCTCAACGATCTCACGAATTTCCCTTCTAGCATTACTCCCTGAAGAACAAGAGCCTCTTAGCCGCTGCTCAGCGAGCACAGACACAGACGGTAAGGGGGAAAAACATGTAGATGGGCATATTTTCACATCCAACTATAGCAATATAGTTGCTAGTTGGGGGCGGCAGTAGCTCAGTCTGTAGGGAGTTGGCTTGGGAACCGGAGGGTCACCGGTTCAAGTCCCGACATGGACCAAAAACTGAGTGTGAACTGGTAGCTGGAGAGGTGCCAGTTTACCTCTTGGGCACTGCCGAGGTGCCCCTGAGCAAGGCACCAAACCCCCAACTGCTCGGGGCGCTTGTCAGGAGCAGCCCCCTCACTCTGACATCTCTCCATTAATGCATGTATGTGTGTTTCAGGTCTGCATGTACCATGTATGAGTTAAACAGAGTGAAATTGAATTTCCCCATTGTGGGACTAATAAAGGTAGATCTTCTTCTTCTTCTTCTTCTTCAATATTTCTTTACTTATAATAGTTTATTTCAAACAATAAACTAGACTGTGATTGTTGGAAAAACTAAGCAAGGTGGTTTTATTTTGTTTCTGTGGAGTCTGAATCAAGTATGTTTTATGATGCTCTGCACAATGCGCTCACACAAGCATACCCACCCACACACTCACACCCACACCCACAGACCTGTGCAAATATATTAGCTGTTTGCCAGTTTTTGGGCTGATGATGGCTGTTGGAAAATTATAACATACCACCCAAACCTAATTTTCACTGAATATCACCTTGTGGTTGAGCAGAACAGAGCAGCCTGGCTCCAGCAGATCCTTATCCACAAAGGACAGGATGCTGACATAGTGCTCTGATCCCACTGAGGTGGAAACGATGGCATGGTTGTCATCGATGATTTCCTCCAGAGTGCCCACAGACATAGGGGTCCCTCGCAGGTCGTCCACCTTTGACCTCTCCTCCTGTAAAACAAGATAAAACCAGGACGATTGTGACAACAAAATAGTGGGAGAAGTTAACATTTGGTGTGTTTTGTATTGTTCAGTAATATGACCACATTACAATAAATTATATATAAAAATAGAATAGTGTACCTACATTATACTCAAATATACAACACAAAAACAAGTGAGGCACAAGTGTAACAAGGGCTAACCTCCTGTTTCTCTTCCAGGGGCTTCATCTGCTCCTGATTTCGGATGAATTCTTCCTCCATCAATAGGTAGTCTTTGATTCGCTCCTGCTTCAGCAGCTTCAAACGGCATTGAGTGTGAGGAGTGACTGAAAGACAAACACAGGCCAGCATATGTAAAATATACATTTAAAAAATTATAAAACACCAATTTGATCCAACCACAGACACTGTGTTTCACAGATCCTTTTGAACTTTCCACCCCTCATCGTTTACATCAGATTGTGCTACTTTGTGCTCTCTTTTTATTCAATAACACCAAAAAAGGAGTTTTAATACTATTTCAATCTTTCCAGCAGGGATTTCAGGGATAACTGCCAGACAATACCCCAGTTGTATCCAGTGTGCTAAAATAAAGCTACGCAGGAGAACTACGAATTTAACACCTCTCATGTAAAACAACTGCAAAAACTGAGACAGGTTACCAGACAGAAAAAATACACCTTCCCATCTCCCTGCCCTTGCAGTTCCTCACCTAATGGTAGTTTACTGGCAGCATCTGGTCCTTTGGTCTTCTTCTTTCTTTTGCCAACTCTGGTGGGAATTGGAGGCTCATACTTCTTTTTCTTATCCTTCAGTTGGAATGACACATTGAACACGTTGACATTATAGAAAAGGTAATAGTCAGTCTGTCTGTCTGCCTGCCTGCTTAGAAATACATATATAATACATAAAATAAATTTAAAGATAAATGAATTAAAACTGCAAAAATAAACACAATACACAAATAAATAAACAATAATGGCAAAAAAATGTACAGATAAATAAATAAGAAGAAGCAAATAAAAACAGAAATATAAATTCATGTCATATTTTACCAATTAAATAATGGCTACATTTAATGACATCTACTTATTTATTCATTTATTTTTTATTTTGGCAGGTTCTGTCCTCCAGTGGCAGGTCAGATAGTGATGAGAAAAAAACTGAAGCAAAATATAATCTTAGATTGCTATATCGAATTAATAAATATAGGGTTTATCACATACTGCAGCTCTAATTGTCATTTAAAGCATCCTAAATATGAGTTAAATCATCAAAACGTTTCAACATAATACATTTTGTTTGCAAATGAAATGTTGCCTTTAAAATGCCAATAATGAACGCGTTAGTTTAGTTCAGAGGCCACATGAAAGCATAACATCTGGATACCAAACAAGTCCTGATACTAGCTAACGGAAGCTTTGTCATTCTCACCTTGTCATCCTTCTTGCCTCCCCCCGGACCGTGGCCTCCACTCTGGCTTTGACCCTAAAACAATATCAGACAGAAGATACGTTAATAAAGAAACGCATCCATCGGTGCACTCTTACCGTTATAGACAGATATTTAATGTCCTAGTAAATATAGCACATTAGCTGAGCGGTTTACGGTATAGCTCATTGACTGAGCTGTTTACAACAACGTTAGCTTACGTCGCCGTTTACTATGCATACCAGGATAGATAAATTCAGCGTTACTCTGATGTTGTTAGCACAAACTTTATCAAAACAAGCTAAAGGTTACCTACCTCTCCGATATGAATGGCTATGCTAATTTGAGCTAGGATCGCGACTGTTCCCAGCCGAGAAAAAAGGTAATGCAGCTAGCCTTCGGCTAGGTGGTTCTTACTTACTTATAATTTTGTTGTTACTTCACAAATAAGACGTAAAGCCGCTTGAAATGATAAGGCAACAAGAATGTTAACGTTTCAAGCACTACGAATAGTGTTGTATTGGCGAATAAAACGTTTTAGTAAAATAAATATACGAGCCGCAGAGAAAATTGCTTGCTCACTTACCATTGTTGCTTGTCGCACTAATGTGACGTCGGAGGGTACGGCAACGCTAAGGGACAAAAACTATGGAGGAAACGCAAACTGTGCCCTAAACAGTCCACGGTGAAGTATCTGAGAAACATGCTTTTTAAAGGCCTACAACAATAGTGTAAAGGTAAGGTAAGATTATTACATTTTAAACAATATTGTTTTAAAGTGGTGTAAAATAATAGTAATAATGGAATTTGTCAGCTAGTTGTAAAACAGTCAAACACGTGTATTAGTCAATGTGGAGTCTGAGAAAAATGTTTTTTGGAGCTGCAAACTCCAAGAATATTTTCATAC
The DNA here is from genome assembly GCA_947000775.1 of Pterois miles. Classification (NCBI taxonomy): domain Eukaryota; kingdom Metazoa; phylum Chordata; class Actinopteri; order Perciformes; family Scorpaenidae; genus Pterois; species Pterois miles. Next base: position 24,830,585 of record CAMQGK010000634.1, on the reverse strand, counting down.
TGTCATTATTAAATGCTTATAGGTGGCAGCAGAGTTGCTCACATCCCCACTGTCCCACTGAGATCTCAGTTGATGCAGCAGCTGGATCACCACTCCCAAAGGAAAGAGAAAAAATAAGGAATATCATGGCAGACTTGGACAAGGTGTGTGTTTTTCTAACAAATCCCCATTCATCAAGAATATACATTATGTGTGTATATCAGAGGTCAACCGATATGGGTTTTTTATTTCCGATGCCAATTTATTAGAGAATCAGGATAACCGATGGCCGACATGATGCAGATTTTTTTGAGGGCCGATATGTTTGTGTGATTTTCTTTTTTTTAATCCATCAGATAAATTATAACAGCTTAATAATAACAAATGACACACAAAATTTCTCAACCTCAGTAAACATTTATTGAACAACACCTATGGTCTGTCTCTCCAATCTACATTTTGTGTCTGCGCTGCAGTGCACTTACATATTTTAAATAAAAATAATGTAGAAACTAAATATCAAATACATGAAACAAGCAATCAAAAAAATAAACCTTTGGATGAAAAAATAAAGTTTTAGTGCACTTAGCAGCATTTATGCACCTGTTTGATAATCAGCTTAATATGCTCAGACATCGGCCGATGCCGATTATCAAAAAAAGTCGGATTGAAGAGGAACAATGCGGATTTCGTCCTGGCTGTGGAATAACGGACCAGCTCTTCACTCCCACAAGGATCCTTGAGGGGGCCTGGGAATATGCCCATCCAGTCTACATGTGTTTTGTGGACTTGGAGAAGGTGTACAATCGCGTCCCCCAAGGGATACTGTCGGAGGTGCTGAGGGAGTATAGGGTGAGGGGGTCACTTCTCAGGGCCATCCAATCTCTGTACTCCCAAAGCGAGAGCTGTGTCCGGGTTCTCGGCAGTAAGTTGGACTCGTTTCTGGTGGGGGTTGGCCTCCGCCAGGTTTGCGCCTTGTCACCAATCCTGTTCGTGATATTCATGGACAGGATATCGAGGCGTAGTCGAGGGGAGGAGGGTTTGGACACAGAGAGCTTTTCAACAAGGAGTTGTTTTTCCAGTAATATTTTTAATTGATTTTTGCTGTGTTCCATATCACCAGTATTTCTCAACAACATTGTGCCCTCGCTGGTTGGGTGTATCTTTGTAGTATAGTTCAAAGGTTTGTTGAATGTTTTCTATTTCACTGCAGACACTCTGTGTTTTAGGATTTCTAATTTTGTTTTTTATTTTCTTGTTTTTGTATTCTCCAGGAAAGGAGTTTCATTGCTTATGGTCCTGTCTCCTAGTATTTTTGTTTGACAAGCTCGAGTCGCTTTTCTATTTCCTCATCATATATCTCATTTATTTGTTGTTTAACTTTGTTTAATCTAGTCAGTATTTGCGTGTCTTTTTTTTTTTGTTCTGTACATCTAATGTAATGTAAATCAGATAAACTTTTCTATTTTACCTTTTTTTGGAAAGAGGGCGATAATGTTACCTCGAATCACAGCCATTGTTGCATCCCATGGAGTACCAAAACTTCTCCTTGTTTCTGTACTGTTTTGTCATTTAAAATACTTGTGTTGGGTCTCAAGGGTGTATTTTCCTGTTGATTAAAGGTATAGTTAAGCATATACTGAATGGTCAGATACATCCCTGATCCCTATAACAATTTTTGATAAGGTAAATATAATAATAAATTCTTGAGTATACAGAGTAGCATGTGGAATATTAAGTAAATTGGATTAGTTGTATCCAATTTAGGATGAAATTGGACATTCAAATCTCCACCACATATTTGAGTACCATATGATTCTGTGGCTATCAAGTTAAATATACTCTTAAAAAAGGAATTGTTACTTCCTGGCAGAGCATGTACGTTAAGTAGTACCTCTTTATTGTTTAGTTTGCCCCTAACAAGGACATATCTCCCCTCCTTATCCTTGATTTCAGACATAAAAATTGACTGAGTTAGGGATCAGAGTAGCCTTCCCCTCCTCCGTCCAGATTTATGTGATGAATAGTAGGTATTTTGGAATCCAAGTTTTTCAGTTTCTGCTGTTCTGGTGGAGAAAGGTGGCTTTCCTGCCAATATTTTACCTGTATCCTTTCGCGTTTCATCTTTGCGATGATTTTGTGATGGTGTGTAACATTACCCATGACATCCTAGTAATTACAATGAATGATGTACTATATGAACCATCATAATAGAACAAATACTTGTAGCAATAAAGTAAGAAAAGAAAAAAAAAGTCTAAATAAAACATCAAATTGAGAGGAAAACCCGCCAGTGTAAAAGAAAATACTCTGTTTCAAAACTGTTCCCATGTGGCCGGTAAATATTCAGCTTAGCTAAGCTCAAGGAAAAATAATATTAAGTTCCTTAATGAAGTGGTTGAAACTAAAATAGCAGATTGACCTCTTAAATTAAAACAATATTACTTTGTCTCTGATGTTCAGTGGCCCAGTGTTAATGCATCAATATCACTGTCAGTCTACTCAAAACTGGGCAGTCCATTGTAATTTCAAGGTAGGAATTGACATTTTATCAGTCATTTAAGTGACTCATCGTGGAGGTGTATAGCTCTGTCCACTTACCGCTAAGTCGCCTTCTAATGACCCTGGTACATGTCACTCCTCACCCTCCTGTACCTGCCTCCTCCCACGTTGCTAGTCTCCGCTCTTTCACCGCTGCAGAGTCAGAATCTGCAGAGCTCCTTGACTATATCAATGGAGAATCCTTTCTTCTTCAAGTCTTTAGCTACTTCTGCCACACGCTTGTAGATTTGGGTAAATTAAATGGAGAAAACATGGTTAATTTCCCTCTAGGGTTCCCTTAAATGGAGAAAACATCATGACGTGGCCTCTAGGGTTCCCTTCCAGTCGTGAAAATGTGATAAAGTGACCTCCAGCGTGGCCTTAAAATTGAAAAGACACAATAGAGTTGGCTGCATTAGATGCGAGAAACTTTTCTGCGCCCTGGTGCCCTTTATTTCAGACAGCCTGAGGCCGTTACTGTTTCAACTATGGAGTACAGGTTACATGTAAACTGAACAGTGGAGAGACGAGAAAAAATAATGGAGCAACTTCTTATGATATTAGGACAGCATTCTGTGGTCGATTTTACTGGGAAATTTCCCGTATAATAAAAGAAAATGTGAGCTATTTGGCAGGAATATTTTTGAACACAACACCTTTATGCTCCACTAAATATGCATGACAATAGAATTTTTTTTTTAAAAAAGTACAATTTGATGGCATCACACCTTCAACTCAATGATTTCCTGTTCATCTTCCACTTGTTAATCAATTTCAATTTAAAAAATCAGTTTTCATGAACATCACATTTCATGAGTTGTGATGACACTGCACATTGCTCCACATTGTGGCTATTAGTGAGCTATCATTAGAGCAGCTAAAGACGCTGCGATCAGCTGATTCCTGTATTTTGTGAGACTTAAGTGAGCTTATAGTTTATCATGCATATCAGAAAAATAGCCAACAGAAAGGCTGGTTCCCAACCTTTTTTTAGGGGACCTCTTTTCTAATATTGTTGACAATTTCTGACTAAGTGACATTTTATGTATATTTCATATTATATTCAATGCATAACAATAACAGTGCAGAACAACTGATAAACTGTACAATTAACCCAAATACTGAATGAAAAATCTGCAGGAAGTTTGTCAGGAAAAGCAAACGGAAGTCGGTTCATTTCTGTGAATTTTGCATCAGAGATGTTTCCTGTTATTTTAGGATTTCTTTTCATTTTTTTGGCCGTATTATGTATTTAACGACAATCATACATACACAATGGGCTTCGTTTTTGAGAAATTCATTGTTTTCTTTTTCTTGATGCTTGGCCATTGTTTTATTAGCTCTTTGCTGGTTTTAATTATGACCTTTCTAATTTTTAAGTTTATGTCTTAAATAATAATCTAAACTTTCGAAATTTTAATTTCATTTTTTCTTCACAGAAAACAATGAAATGCTGAGATACTATAGGCAAACTGTAAATTAAAAATTAATTAATTAATTAATTAATTAATTAAGAAGGCCTCGCAACCTCCCGTGAAGCTTTGGCGACCCTTGTTGGGATTCAGGACCCCAGTTTGGGAAGCAGTGATCTAGACAGGGTAGACTTTCATGTATGACTTTCATGACAGCATCCTCAGCACTGCACAAGGTCTTGACACGGGCGCTCAACAGTGAAGAGGATGGACTGCAGCTGCAGAAATATTATTGTCTTTATTTTGTGTTCCACCTGGATCTCATTGCCTTGGTTTTCACAGAGACTATTTCATTGGCTTGAATGTTATTTACTCTCCTCTGTCACACACTGGCACATGATCAATCAGTAATTATACAAACACACACACAACATTGACGATGCAGTTCAACCATCCTAATTAAGTCATTAAGGCAATTAGCTCATTGTTCAGGGCTGTCACTATTTGTGTAGCTGATCCCTCAGGTCAGACATGTCTGAACCAGACTGGACTTAACTGGTATATTGCATATTTTACACATTATGTATGTGTAATATATACTGTGTAAATATATTAGGGCTGGCAAAGTTAACGCGATAATAATGCGTTCAGGTGTTTCTATAACTACAGATATTTTTAAGTCTCAGCAAAGAAATTTATGTTAAAATTTGCTGTGCAATGACTGATAATTATACATACAGTATATTTACTCATCTTGAAATAAAAATAATACAAAATAAAAATACTAAATTATGTAAATTTTTCAAACTCATGAAGCATTTTTTGGGTCCACTGTGGTTGCCATACAAAGACATTAAACAATAGAATTGCAATATCTGTCATAAAACACAACATATTTTATATTTTTTTGTGTATGAAGACTGTCGTCTATGATCACCGTCAAATTTATCACAATGTAGAAATCCCCTATTTAAAAAAAGTTTTTATATCAATATTCACAATGATGCACAAAGCTTGATAAAATTAATTTAAATGTATTAACAATATGTTAGAATTTTAAAAAGTCTGCAAAATGTATAAAATGAACATTATTGTAGTGTCATTTAGTATAACAGGTGATGAAAATGCACTCTGATGGTCAAAAGTTGATTTTTTTTTCTTTCATTTGGGAGAGTCAAAGTGACTGAAATGCCTGTTAACGCAAATTCGTTTTAGCTCTACCAATTTCTTGAAGGCATTAATACAACTTGTGATTCTTTGGTTATGACAGGCTCCGGTCTAAAGCGAGAGTGAAGTTACTGGTATCATATGAAATTAGAAAACCTAAAGGATCCATTGATACCAATCATGTCACACTAGCCTGCCACAGAGGAGGCTAAATAACACTCCAAATTTCTGTTAAAAGCTGGCAAGGCCATTTTCAAAGGGGTCCTTTGACCTCTGACCTCCAGATATGTGAATGTAAATGGGTTCTATGGGTACCTACGAGTCTCCTCTTTACAGACTTGTCCACTTTATGATAATCACGTGCAGTTTGGTGCAAGTCATAGTCAAGTCAGCACACTGACAGCTGTTGTTGCCTGTTGGGCTGCAGTTTGCCATGTTATGATCTGAGCATATTTTTTATGTGAGTGAGGGTTTCTGGACAATATTTGTTATTTTTCTGTGTTGTTAATTGTTTTCCAGTAATAAATATATACATTCATTTGCATAAATTAGCATATTTATCCACTCCCATGTTGATAAGAGTATTAAATACTGAAAAATCTTCCTTTAAGGTACATTTTTAACAGATAAAATGCACTTAATTTGCGGTTAATCGCTGTGAACAACATGCGATTAATCGTGATTAAATAGTTTAACTGATAGACAGCCTTGGGGCGGCAGTAGCTCAGTCTGTAGGGAGTTGGCTTGGGAACCGGAGGGTCACCAGTTCAAGTCCCGACATGGACCAAAAACTGAGTGTGAACTGGTAGCTGGAGAGGTGCCAGTTTACCTCTTGGGCACTGCCGAGGTGCCCCTGAGCAAGGCACCAAACCCCCAACTGCTCGGGGCACTTGTCTGGAGCAGCCCCCTCACTCTGACATCTCTCCATTACTGCATGTGTGTGTGTGTTTGTGTGCATGTACCATGTATAAGTTAAACAGAGTGTAAATTGAATTTCCCCACTGTGGGACTAATAAAGGTAGACTTCTTCTTCTAATAATATTAACTGATTTTCCCCAGAAATGTTAGAGTCATAGTAAGGGAAATACATCCACTTTCTTTTATTTTCAAAATTGCTCACAGTGTGTGTCACACATGCATCTTTGATCAGGTACACACAGTTTTCACACCTTTTGTGAACATAATAACAAAACCTATGAAGTGCATTCCCACTGAACCATGAATGTTGGTGTAACACTGAGACACCCCGGCAGCACAGCACAATAAAACCACATTGTCAAATCCCACTCTGTTCCATTAGAGTGTGTTTCAAATTGTTCTCAGTGCAGTGGGCACGACGGCAGTGTCAGTAATTCTCCGGGAGTTGCCGTGACTCTAAAAAGAGCTTTAACAAAGAGCCTTTGTATGTCCACATCTGTCCTGGTCTCGCCTGCAGCGCACTGAACTCGTGCACATGCACACTAACACACAGGAGCACACGAGCAAGCTATTAATATCTGTGTAGGCACAGCTTCACTAACATATTCTCTGATTCTCTATTAGGCTATTTTGTGTGCATGTGCATGAATACTGGCAATGGCAAAGCAAGCTCTTTGCAGTTTGTGTATCAGATTATTCTGTCTGAGGGGGAGATTGTCTCCATAGCAAAGAGTGGAGACTGCCAGGTTTGGGTTATTTTTGTCAGTTTTTAGCTCAATGATTTGTTTAAAAAGATTCTCTCCAGCTGACTTTTTAATGTTTCCAGCAGAATATTTTTTAAAAAAGAAGTAGTTCTACTTCATGGCTACAAACATGATATTGTGCTCAAAGACTGAGGCTGAGAGCCGATTAGATTGTTGTCAGGCTATTAAATAGGTCAGAAATAGGAAGTAAGCCCCATAGATGTGGGTCAATAGGAGCCGACTACACCCAATGGCAGGCTTTATCATCTATTCACATGGTAGACCACCAAAAGACACAGCAACTTCTAGTAACAGTAGTAATTAGAGCAGAGCAGAAGCATTACTCTGTAGTATACCTAGCCAAAATGCATTTTCCCCAAAATGTAGCAGTGAAAATGTTTACCAAAAAGGGTTTTGTTGCCTAAACCTAAAAAAAGCCATTTTGTTTGTCTTCAAAAGGTAACGTTTCATTTAATTTTACATGTTAGAACGTGTTGCTTTTAAGTTTCACTTTCAGTTTTACAACGTAGGGGTGTATTCAGCCCCTAATGACCCACATCTATGGTGCTTATAGGAAGGCGACCACTGTGGAAACGCTTGTCAACAGCAAGAATTGTACCATGAATCATACATATGATGTTCAACAATTTAAAAGATAATTTTGTAAGGCAAGGAAACCGCAGTTTATAGTACAAATTTTGAAGTTTAAGACAGTGAAATATGAAATTAGAAACCCTGTACACCCATAGGTAAGTGCATAAGTGACATCTCTCTCTGAAGCTACGATACCTGTGTCTTTCATACTGGGTTGTACTCACACCAGCAACGAGTCTTGCTCGCTCTTCCGCTTCTTGACTGATGAAAAAGACTAGTAGTCGCTGGATAAAACACAGATTATTTTTCTATCTTTCAGATCAGTGATTCAGAGTGTTCTGTTGTACTGCAGTACTATCTGTGAAACTTAAAAACAAACTTTATAGCCAAATCCAAATATGTGCGAAGATCGTTGGCCAACCTGTGACACCCTCCTTTCAAGCAGCTTACAACAAGATCATGCTCCGACTTGCTAACGGCATTTCTTCTGATCACTTGCATGCTTTAAATGGGAAATATCAACTTCTGCCATGTAATGGCTGATTTAGAGTCTCCAAATTAATCGCATCAGGCTGAAAAATGCTGTTGTTGATCGGTCCATCTTGTTGCTATATAATAATTATTCTACTGCTAAGGAGAGGACAGAAGGTCATTTTTAATGTGTTTCATATGGATAGTTGCACTGTGTTTTGGCTTTGTCTTGTATGTACAACTGATGTGTGTAATGGTCTCTATGGTAACATTATGTCCATGTGTACTTTCTTCTCAAATTGTGCTGCTTATGGAAGCAAAATAAATTTCAGCGCAAACTGAATATAAAGTCATATTGCATCGTATTGTATCGTAGGTAAGATAACGTTCATTTGTGAGTTTAACACAGCTAAATTTACCAGCACTACCTAGCTAGCTATTGTTGGTGACATACAGTATGTTGTGCAAGACAAGAGACTCAAAACCGAATGATACAACAACCATACGACGAGCTGACTTTGCAAAATTATCTTTTAAAATGACAGATATCATGTGATTCATAGTGCAATTCAAATGGGATCCATAAAATATTGAGTAACGTACATATTATTCTGAAATAAGGTCCCATAGGGTCCACCAGAAGGGCTTGCATGGACCTTGCCTCTCGATAGCGATAACGCCTATTTAATGTCCTGATAACAGTCCAACTTGGTGCACTAAAGCTGCATTCATGGCTGGAGTATAACATCCTCAAAAAAAAAAAAAAAAATAGCCATTTGGGGGACGGGTGTAGAGCAAATATTCAATTACATTGTGTTTCTTTCTTTTCATACAAATACATTCTTCATGCTGCATATGTTTTATTAATGCGTGTGCCATCTGGAATTGCACCTCCTTCTTCTCAGTTTGTGCTGTGAACTGAAAAGGAGTTTGCAACAAATGACTCACAGATATATTATTCTTACAACCATTGAAAATCATCCTTTAAAAAAAAAAATCATGCCAACCTTGTACAAAAATATCACATATATCGCGTTCTCTCTTTGCACATTGCCATTTTATAGAGACAACACCAAGGTTGTCTCTCTTGCTCTCTGGAAAACCGACACACTTTAAGTCAAATCCACCAAAGCTCTGCCGGTGAGGTCAGAGGAGGACTCTCGCCCTGTAAATTCCTCTCAGCTGCATTTATAAAGAGAAATAAGATGTCTTTACAATCTCACTAGTTCAAGCATACTGTAGTAGTGTCCACGAGTCGTCCTCTCAGTTGCAGGTTTCAGCCAAGTCTGTGACACCCTCCTTTCAAGCAGCTCACAAGAGCATGCTCAGCCTATCTAACAGCACCCTTCCTGATCACTTGCATGTTTTAAATGAGTTATATCAACTTCTGGCTCTAATTGGTGATTTAGAGTCCCTCCAATTAATTGCATCAAGCTGAAGAATGCTTGTGTTCATCAGTCCATCTTGTTGCTAAATAATAATTCATGTGCTTCAAAGGAGATGTAAATCCAGAGGACAGAGGGTCATTTTTAATGTTAATTAAGTTTGGTTGTATAGTATCGTATTGTAAGTCAATCACGCCGCAGGCATTTTAGTAACAATCTGTCTTTTGTCCTTTTTGCACTTGCGGTGAATCCAGACCACAGGAAAAACAAAAACCTAACACTGCCGCGCTAAAATCAAATAACAATCCCTGGAGCGACCTCTTTCATTGCGACCACCTAAAGGGATAGCAGGACAATATAAGGGTGTGAAAATGTCCTCATGTCTGCATCCGTGCTTGGACAATGTGCAGCAAACCCCAGAGTAAATAGCAGTCTCACATATAATAGGCTTCTCCTCGGACTCCGAGCACCACCCATTTAGCTGGAGATAGGTCTGCTTGTGTTGTATTGAGGCTGTTTTGCGGAGTTTTGTCTTCTTTTTGTTGTGATAATGAATGAAAACACTGCTAAGACGGAGGCTACTGAATGACATATAATAAGACTGTGAAACATTTGTTACATTGAGTCACGGATGATGCGAATGTGAATGTCACTGATAGTCTAATTGTGAAAAGTGTGCAGTTGAGGCAAACATTCAATTACTCTTGAATCAGGCTACTCATTTGTACATGACACCCAGATTTATGCAGTACTGTTAGATATTATATCAAGAAACATTTTATTAAAGCCATTTCAATGTCAGACACAGTGTGGACATGGGTGGTTGTAGTTAGTACTGTCAAGTACAATAGATAAGTGGAAGTGGCGGTTAGGTGTGAAGTAGCATGTAGTGCATCATGTTTATAAGGCTTAGATACAAGGGCTCTGGGCAGCCTTTTTTATCGCCATGGAAACTGAAATCCTCATGGGGGGAAACATACCAGCGCACTGAGTCTGGTCCAGATGTGAGTCTCCAGCAAACTATCATGCATCTTTCATGTAGCTATGTTCTTGACAGAAAAAGGGGCTGAGATGTTAGCTGCTGGGGTTCAGCTTGCTTGACGATGGAAAAAGATGAATTAGTCATAAATTCCTCAGTCCTCCGTGTCCTTCCTCGTCTCAGCCTCTCTCAGCCTTTTGTAACCTTTCAAAAAGGACTCACTTTCCCCTATCTGTCCACGCTGGTCTCTGCCAGTCGGTTGTTCATGATGCCAAGGGCGCCCACCCCTCCTGAGAATCCGTTCTGGCGCGAACTGGTGCTAGACTGGCGCGGGTGCCCGATGGCCATCTCCGAAAGCTGCTTCTGCATAATAGCCAGATTCACCTGCCAAGGGGAAGAGACAAAGAAATCAACAGATGAGGAAATATTTGCCGTCTGTGTTGGGTACAGTGTGGTACATGCAACCTGCGAAAACAGCGATTAATACAATGTGCTGGCAGCAGGCACATCTGATTTCACAGGTGTGATATGAAGCTACCAGATGGTGTTTTTCCCCTCTCCTTTGGTGTTTCGATTTATGGGAACAAAGATGACAAATACAGAAGTGTGACAGACAGAAACCAGATATTTACTCTCCCAAACACCAGCCTTTCCCTTTCATTTGTCACTCTACAAAGCAATGAGTAGAGAATGCAGACAGATGATGCGTAATGCTGGTTTACATGTGTTAGTCAATATTAAATTAAATGGAATGGAGCCGTTTTCACAATTATGGCTATTTTTAGCCACACCAGCAGCATGACTCTAGGGATGTTGATCTGTGGGCCGGTCCACCAATTGTATGGATTTTTATTTAATTTTGTAAAGACAACGCCCCCAGAAGTCTACTTACTTCAGTGATGCCCAGACTTTTACTCTGGCACCACTTTAAGATGGGCAGTTCTCATTTTTGACGAAATGGCTCAGCCAGGGATGTATTCACGTCCAACTTAATCGATTCCAAGTCAAGTCCAAGACCAGGTCCAGTCAATTCCGAAACAAGACCAAGTCAAGACCGAGTCCAGAGCAAATCGAGTCCTGTTCAAGACCATTATAGGTAATAGTGTCTTTCCAATGCCAATAGGCTATATATAGTGATAGATAGATTGATAGATTGATAGATAGATAGATCAGTTCTCAGTAGCTGAGTTCGAGACCAAGACAAGTTGAGTCCAACGAGAAATGAATCCAAGACAAATGCAAGACTTAAAAAAAGTGAACTTGAGTGCAGACTGAGACTGGACTCAAGTACTACAGCCCTGGTCTCAACAAATATTGGATGGATTGCCATGACATCTGTTGTAGACCTTCATGTTCCCTTCAGGATGAAGTCTAATAACTCACACCTGCAAAACTAATGACATTCCCATCAGCCTCAGCTGCACCTCGTGTTTAGTGAAAATTAGCAAATGTTAGCATGCTATCGTGGCCGGGGTTGAACCAGGGTTGATTGAGTGTCTGAAAGGGTTAATCTGTATTGATTGACTCGGCTTTGCATCCCAGGTCAGGTAGCTGTGGCTAAGAGGCAGAGCAGGTTGCCCACCAATTGGAAGGTCGTGGTTCAATCCCCACTCCTCCTCCACATGTTGAAGTGTCCTTGAACAAGATACTGAATCCCAAATTGCTCCTGAAGGCTGTGCCATCAGTGTGAGAGTGAGTATTTAGATATGAGCCAAATGGGCAGGTTGGAACCTTGCATGGCAGCCTCTGTCATCAGTGTATGAATGTGTGTGTGTGAATGAGTGAATGCTGACATGTAGCGTAAAGTGCTTTGAGTGGTCACAGGACAAGAAAGGCGCTATATAAATTCAAGTACATTTGCCATTTACTCCTACAAGTAGAACCTGTACCTGAAGTGAGGGAAATTAACTTGGTACTGAATAGAAATATTGGAAATAAACGTACTTGTACCTGAGTTGCCATGTTTTAATAAGCTGCCTTGTGGTCTCTAATAACCAAGTGGTATGTAAGTATTGCAGGGTGCTATTTTTTAATTATTTACCAATGTGTGTTCTCAAGCGTTACTCCCCAAATTTGGAAGCAATATGCAAGGAGATATTTGGATGTGGGGTAATGCTGATTCACCTCAGCTTCTCTTTAAATTAGCTAAATTCTTCAACTTGATATGATGAAGTAATTTAACTGCATAAAGATGTTACATCATTGTGCTGAGGACGACCCTGAAGCGATGACCTCATCTTCGGTGTACGGACCACTGACTAAGACTGTAATGAATGTGACTCAGTATTGGGAGATCTGTTCCTAAGAATGAGTCCATCCTTTGCAGTCAGACGGGTTACTGGAATGAAATAAACTCTTCATATTTAGTGCAACACCAACCCAGCTTACTAGAGGTTATAACTAATTACATGTTGCCACAAAAGTCAACAGATCATCAGTGTTAAGCAGTCCCTGATTGAACATGAAAAGGTTAGTGTATTATATTGTGCAGCAGTATTACTGTAATTCCCATCTCTCTCCCTCCACCCCTCCGTTTCCTCTCTCTCTCCTATTCTTCTCTCCACAAGAACAATATGTACAAAGCCACTTTCTCAGACTTTACATGCTACTCATGTGGGACTGTGAATCAAACTTGGAACAAGTTGTTCTTTGAATTCAAACAGGGACAGTAGTGTTGGCTTTTGTAAGTATTGTGAATGTCCAGTATTTTTATCAGCATTACACGTAGCAAACAAGAGTCAACAACAGCACAGATCTTTGAGCTACGTGCCAAAGTCAGCATGCTAACTAGAGGTCAACCGATATGGGTTTTTATGGCTGATGCCGATTTATTGGAGAATGAGGATAGCTGATGGTCGATATATGATGCCAGGGGCCGATATGTTTGGGTGATTTTCTTTTTTTCCTCCATCTGATAAAGTATAACAGCTTAATAATAACAAATGATACACAAAATTTCTCAACTTCAGTAAACATTTATTGAACAACACCTATGGTCTGTCTCTGCAGTGCACTCATATATTTGAAATAAAAATAATGTATAATCTAAATATTGACTACATGAAACAGGTAATCAAAAAAACTAGACCATGTCAAATAAACTTTTGGATGAAAAAATAAATTTTAGTGCACTTATCAGCATTTATGCACCTGCTTGATAATCTGCTTTATATGCTCAGACACTGGCCAATGCCGATTATCAAAAAAAGTCAAATAATCGGCCCAATTAATTGGTCGACTGATTAATGCGAACATTTAGCTAATTAGCATGCTAGCATGTGTGCTCCATATTTAGCACCTTTAAGGTAAGCTATTACATAATGTTCTAGTAGTCAATAACATGTTTCCACCTTTGAATGTTACCGCTGTTGTGGTAATGATTTATGGTTTCTTCACATTCTTGCAGCATCACGTCTTATAATTTTCTCAGTAGAGGCCTTTTAATCAGAATAATCATCAGGTGTGAAATTCTGATTTTGTTTATTCTGGTTAAGAATAATCCTGCGGTGAGTGAGCGTGTTTTTTTTACATTCAACAGCTCACGCTGCAGCTCATTCGTCTCGTCGGAAAGGTAGGGTAGTAGTTATGTAAATGTCTGGACAACTGATGCCTGTGAGTGGTCTCAAGGGCTGGTGAAGGGTGATAACAATGGAGTAAGGCCATTGGTGTTCAGATGCATGTTGCATGCGCACAATATGAATTCAGCCTAGGAAACAACAGTGAAAAAAACTGCTGCTTAGCAGCATGTGTATACAGGAAGTTATCGAAATATTAATCACACTATGTAACCTTTGTTGAACTATTATGCTATTGAGCTTGCATATTTTCCCTTTATTTAGACAATAATTAACATGATTTAACATTGGCTTCAGTAATAGGAAGTATGCACAGGCCATGTTATGATATGTTTTGGTTCAGAAGGAGTTCCTGCATTGACAGTCGTGTAGGAAAGCTGCAACAGAGCATTCAAAATTGAATTCAGCTTATGATGAGGGTGATGACTGTGAGAGCAGGGTGAATAAGAAGTTAATGACTACAGTAAGCATGACTACAGGGAAGCAAGATTATTGACTAAATGTCCTTTCTGCAATACGTGAGCACTTTAATGAAATTACCCTGGGAGATAACTGAGTATATTGTGTGTAATATTAACACGTGATTACATTAGACAGGTTGAATGTTACACAAGCTGTCTGTTCCAGTCCTGAAGCTCTCACCTTGTTGGCTGCCAGGAAGTCCCTCATGGAGATCATCTCCCCAGACATCCTGCGCCCGGTGTCAGTCTCACTTTCGTTGATGGCATCTGTCTCGATGGAGGGGTCCCTGCGGGCGCGCAGGTGGCCCGGGGCCACCACGTTCCTTCGTGGGTGGCGGTGCGGGTGGTGACCCCTCCTGGGGAAACAGCAGCGGCAGGGGGCCTCCAGCCTCCTCAGCAGCCAGTTGAGGACCTGCTTGATGACGATGGAGATGACATTGAAGAGGGAGTAGATGCAGCAGACGCCGGTCAAGATGAAGAAGAAGTTGCCCAGCCGGTACGCGGCCGTGGCGTGACCCTCGTAGACGACCCGCTGGCTGCTCACCATGTCTCCGAAACCGATGGTGCTGAAGGCCACAAAGCAGAAGTAGAGCGAGTCCAGGTAGCTCCAGCCCTCGGCTGCCGAGTACATGAGCGAGGCGCAGCAGGATACCAAGATGGCTGCCGCTCCTAGAATGAGCATGACGCAGTATACCGAAGGCTTCCAGCCAGCCAGATCTCTTCCTCCTCCTTTTCCTCCTCCGCTTCCACCTGCTCTGTTCCCCCCAGAGACTCGTCGGCCGTTTGGAGGGAGCACAGCTTTGTTATGGCGTCGTTCGTGACAGGACTTGAGGACGACAGCGATGACGGTGATGACACGCTCCAGGAAGAGGTTGAAGAAGAGGATGGTGGCTGCACAGCCGAGCAGGCCGTAGAACATCAGAAAGACTTTTCCTCCGATGGTAGCCGGGGTGGTCATCCCAAACCCTGGGACACACACAGAAACATTATGCAATAAGTGGTGGTAGTATTACAAGAATGAATGAACTAGAGATCCCAATCCATTCAAATATTTAATTATGATTGATCACACATTTTTATCTGTTCAAAATGTACCTTATACTGAGATTTGTCATGTATTTATTTCTCTTATGTATATTTTTATTATTGGAAATCAATTAACAACACAAGACAATGACAAATATTGTGCTCAAATCATAACATGGCAAACTCAAGTCCAGTAGGCAACAACAGCTGTCAGTGTGCTGACTTGACTATGACTTGCCCCAATCTACAAGTGAGACTTGTGGGTACCTATAGAACCCATTTTCATGGGTTCAGAGGTCATTAAAAATGGTTATGCCTATTTTTCCTTACCAAAGTTTAGCACATTCGGAGCATTATTAAGCCACCTTCTCAACAAGCTAGTATGACATGGTTGACACCAAAGGATTTCTTAGGTTTTCTAGTTTCACACGATACCAGTATCTTCACTCTAGCTTTGAGCCTACCACAACAAATTGCATATTGCGTTGACGCGTTAAAGCAATTAGTGGCGTTAAAACAAATTTGTGCTGACATGTTATTATCACGTTAACTCTGACAGCCCTGGGCTGCACGGTGGTGTAGTGGTTAGCACTGTCGCCTCACAGCAAGAGGGTCGCAGGTTCGATTCCGGCTTGGGACTCTTCTGTGTGGAGTTTGTATGTTCTCCCCGTGGAAGCGTGGGTTTTCTCCGGGTACTCTGGCTTCCTCCCACAGTCCAAAAACATGCAATTTAGGTTAATTGATGACTATAAATTGCCCGTAGTTGTGGATGTGAGTGTGAATGGTTTTCTGTCTATATGTTGTCTGTCTCTATGTGCCCTGTGATGGACTGGCGACCTGTCCAGGGTGAACCCCGTCTTCGCCCCAATGCTAGCTGGGATCGGCTCCAACCCCTAACGGGATAAACGGTTGACGATGAATGAATGAATGATCTAACAGCCCTAGAATGAACAAAAGGAGTTGAAGTAGTCATTTGCAGGTGCATGTGTTGCTGAATAAAAGGACAGAACTTAATTATTTTACATAATAGCATTACCATCACTTGAAAAACGATTAGTCTTACTCAGTGCCTCCAATTTATTTAGCTCACTTTCAAATAAATAAGTGAAAGGATTATTTATAGAGAGGACGAGTGTGTCCATTGCATCCAGCTGTTTTTATTTGCTTTTTAAACCAAACTTGCATTTTTTTTCAGTCCTTAACAAAGGTGGCTAATTAGCCTCCTGATCTCTTCTTCTAAGGGAAAAATATGCCACACAACTGCTGCAATCTGCTGGGTTGCCATTGGTGACGCACCCTTCTTCGCCAGGCTCTTTGCCGCTCACTTACTTTAAGAGCTGAGGTGTTTTCAGTCTGAGCACATAACGGCAATCAGTCCCAAAGTGTCGGTTTATCTTACATTTCACTGTATTCCCTACTGTTACTTGGTGGGTAAAAGACCCACTGGTGCCCCTTCACATCTCAATTTTACCATTTTCTCTTATTTTTAAAGATAAGGAGAACCCATTAAACTGTTTTTACTCTGAGACACTCTGGTGTGACCTCTCCTGTCTCTTGTGAACTGCCAGATGCATAAAATGGGAGTCAAACTGAGAGCTCTTTCCATCAACTGCACGCATCTCAGTGATCCTTGTCATCCCTCATTTAACACTGAAAGCTCAATGAGGCACTGTCTTTCTATTCTGTTCTCCCTTTTCAGTTTATTACAGTCATAACATTGTCGCAAATTTGAACACAACCTGTAATTTGTATGCCGATTACACAACTTTGCATGCATTATTTTCTGGTGTGCGGCAGCTGTGAATTCTTATGACACGAGTTATTTTCATGAGAAAAGCAAAGATAAATGTTGCTGTATCTCATGTTTGTGAAAATCTGTGAGGATTTAATTGCCTCCACATTCGGATTCGCTCTCAAGGTGCTAATTGAGCTGGAGCTTTCTTCCAAACGAGGCGATAAAGCCAAATTGGGTGGATTTTATGGCAGTGTTTTTCTTTCCTTTTTGTTTCATAAGCTTGGTTGAATGTGACATTGATGAGTCATTTGACCTGTTTAATGAATTACGCCATATGTGAAAGAAAGAGAAAAGGATGTGCTACTGTGTCAACATGACACCTGTCAGGCATAAACGCTCTGAACGTGATTGGTGTTCATGGGGGTCCAAAGTCTACACATTTTCCTCCCAAATGCAACCTCAACAAAAACATTTCAGTAACTGTTTGTCTTTTGGAGAAGTACACTTATTAGCTTTCTTGCTGAGAGTTAGATGAGACTCTCATATCTGTCAGTTGAATATGAAGCTGCAGCCAGCGGCTGCTTAGCTTAGCTTAGTTTAGCACAAAGACTAGAAATGGGTAAACGGCTAGCTTGGCTCTTTCCAAAGGTAACAAACCTCTCCACCACCTCTAAAGCTCACTAATTAACACATTACATCTTCCTGAAGTCTTGACGTCACTATGTGACTACATCACGTGACCAGCACATAACCACCTGAAAAAAACACAATTGGCATTTTTTGGGGTTTTTCTGTACAGATTAAACATACTGGATCTAATGTGTTAATTGGTGACCGTTAGAGGTTGTGTTTCCCCTTCTCCAGCCTTTGTGCTAAACTAAGCTAGGCTAACCAGTTGTAGCCTTACTTTTAGAACATTTTTCCCATTATGTAATCTCGTTTAAAATTTTCATTAAAACATATGCTGTGCGGAGCACTTTAGGAGCCGCCTGGCTGCAGGCCATGCCGTATAAGTCCAACCTCGGGACCTTAAGTTGCAGATGTGCTCCAACTGTGGTTCACCTCACATTGTGAAGAACGAAGGGTACTTTTTACTTCCAAAACCAGGGTCATCTGAGGGTGACTGCCCATTGTTCCGACGAATCATTAGTTGGAAAAGTGTGCTATTGAACCAAAAGCCTATTTTCTGACACCAATTATCCAGAAAACAAATGCATTGTTCCAAAAATACACAGTCATACGGCACATTGCTAGTTATTATACAAAATTACATCATCAGACCCTCCTGATTTTTTTTTTTTCCCACACACAAGGGAAGTTAGACTTCAGGGCTTTCTGCCAGAAATCTCATCAGGTTTAAGCAACAAAAGTATTTGAACAAAAGTATTTGGATAGGTTTAGGTTTGGGAAGGTCTGTTTGTTGCATGATACACCCCTCTCATACACATTTTTATTCTACTGTCCTCTGTCAAATAAAAGCAAAAATTCACCAACAAATTTTCTTTAAAAAAAGATCCTTAATGACCAGTTTGTGTATTGAATTCAAAATGCTTCGTCTTTGAATTTGTGAGCAAAGTGCATCACCCTGGTTGTAAAATTGACCCAGAATCCAAAAGTAGCCTTCAACTGGATATTATGCTTCGCGGTTTTGAGTGTCTGAGGAGATTGGATTTTTCTTGCCTAAATGCACCTTGGGAGGCGGAGTTAACTTTTATGTACATATGCTTGTAACTTTGACTTTTATTCATTTTTTTTTTTTTTTTATCAAAGATCCATTTAATTTGTAACACAGTTGATAATAGTTTGGACTGATGATTCAACTGGGAGATTTTCAAGCAGATCCAAGTTGCAGATGTGCTCCAACTGTGGGTAACCTCACATTGTGAAGAATAACAGATTTTTACTTCCAAAACCAGGGTCATTCGAGAGGGCACTGCCCATTATTCTGATGGACCATTATGCCGAAACACCAGTAATTGGAAAATGCCCCATTGAACCAAAAGGCTATTTTCTAACAGCCTGTTATCCAGAAAACAAACACATTGTTCCAAAAATGCACACTCACATGGCACATGGCTAGTTATTATACAGCATTACATCATCATCTTTTTTTCTGCATGAGGGAAGTTAGACTTCACGGCTTTATGCCAGAAATCTCATCAGGTTTAAGCAACAAAACTACTGAGACAGGTTTAGGAAATGACCATGGTTTGGGTTAAAATAGTCCCTTTTTGGCAGAAAACCCTGAAGGCTGACTTCTCTTATCTGCAAAAAACTGCTGAAACTAGGAAGGTTTGTTTGTTGCATGGAAGAGTGTGTGTTTTTGGAGCAATGGGTCCTCAGAACAATGGCTGTTTGTTTTTGGGTTAATGGGCTGTTGGGTAAGTGGGCTTTCGGTCCAAAGGGACATTTTTTTGGACTGGTGGTGTTTCGGAATAATGGGTCATAGGTACAATGCCATGGCACTATCCGAGAAACCTCCTCCCACTTCACAACTCAGCTATGTAAAGACAGTAGTGATGATCTTCTCATCTTCATCTTCTAAATGTGAAAGTAAACTGATCTATGCACAGTAACTGAAATTGTTGTGCATAGATTGATGCATAATGCTGAAATTTGTTTTGCTAGTCACTCAGGCACAAGCGAGCATGAGTACTTATATGTGCATTTGTTCTGAACACGCATACAAGAAAACATCTTTTGCACACTTTTATGTTTTAATCCAAGCTCGGACGCAGAGCTGTGTTTGTGAGGGGTTTGTTGATCACTTAGAATGATGAGAGTTGACATAAATCAAATAATGGGAAATTATTGAAATAGCAAGTGTATTACAGCGTACAGTATCTCTACAGGATGTTACAACAATGATGATATATCACATGATTTTATGATGATGCATCTGTCATTTGTAAGATAAGAGGAAGATGTGCTTTTGTTACAGTTATAGATCAATGGGTACATTACTTACACTGTTACAATCTCCAACTGCACCCTGTAGTCAATGATTGTGGAGCCATATGTCAAAGCATTTTGATGTCTGCATTTCCTGTTTCATGTCACCCAGAACAATGATGCTTTGTCTCCACATGAATGCTACCTGATGAACCCATTGATGAAGTTTGTGGTTAAAAATCAGTATGTCGTCTTTACTAGTTTGTCAGAGGACTGCTAGTAGAGCAGAGGAAAACAATGCATTTGATTTGAAAATATACATTTTCATGTTGAGAACTGTTACTGCTTTAGGAATCATGGGAGAATCAGGTGGTCAATATTGTGATCACATCTCTTTTTTTTCGTCCACCGTCAGTCACAATAGTCTGGTCCTTCATCAGCATAGCTCTCATTTTAAATGGTGATGCCCGTCTAATCAGAAAGCCTGTCAAACTGTCGACAACCACAAATCAACTCACTCCACAGACAGATGCTGGAACAGCACTACCCATCAGGTACTGAGAAGTAAAAAAAAAAACAATGTGCAGGTATGAATCAGAGGGATCAACTACAAAAGGTCATTAGGATTATTGTCAGTATTGTATATAATGGTGCTATTGTTCTGAGGAGTGGCTCTGTATCTCTATTCTGTCTGACATACTGATTACAATGCCTCTGGGGCTTTGAGTCCTGGACACTGCAGCCAGTGATGAAATGGAGAACTGGTTGTCAAGGACAAATGCTGCTCTGATGCAGACACTAAATTGACTTTTTTCTCTGTGTAGTTTGGTTAAACCCACTGAAGAGCGAAGTCATGACTAAGAAATGTTGCTCGGCTTTAAAAAATAGCTTGAAGTGGATCTTTTAACAGTCAGTAAACATAACAGATAGTGTTGTGTTGACTTGTCAAACACAGGTGTGACTAATAGCTTTAATTAGGGCTTCATTTCATTCAGATACGCTAGGTTCAGATATGCTGGCTCACTGCGTGGCTTACCAGTACAACTAAATGGACCAGGGCCAGCATTATAGCTGCTATCTGACAAGTCAGTCACCACATAACCCGCTGCAACACAAAAGCCAGTGAGGGGGTAAGTTTGTAATGTCTTTTTTTTTAATTTTAGCTCATGGAAAGTGAGTAATAAATAGCCTATAGTATGGGAGAGTTTGTTAAAGTTTTTCCAAAAGAAGGAAAAGCATGCACAGGCATGTTCAGAGCTGATGATGGTCTCAAAGAGATATTAAACGGTTGATTTTAAAATGTTTTCAGTAAAAAAGATGGCATAGCTGATGGAGAAAACTGCATATTACGCTGTTTTTAAACGCTGGTCTCTCCATCTCACCAATGGTTGACACCACAGTTCCCACGAAGTAAAAAGCGCCCGTGAAGTCCCATCGAGGTCTGATTGTGTCCACTCGTATCCCCGCCGCGTTCGCCTCCTCGTAGTTCCTGAGGAAGTTATTCAGGTCTTTCTTGCTCAGGTTGTACTTCTGACTAAAATGCTCGAACCGCTGCACCCAGCGCTCCTTCGCTTCGCGCTCCTTTGGCTGCTCCAGCGCTGAGAAGACCGCGGCCCCACACAGGAGATAGACGATGATGAACAATGCCAGCAACAGGAACCTCGCGTTATCCTCGTTTATTGGACCGGAACCGCAGCAGCAACCGCTCCTGCATGCCATTATGTTGCTGTGGTGCGGCTGCAGCGATGGACCTGTGGCATTGTGGTCTCGAATAAAACGCACAGTCCTTTGAATGTTTTTAAGGTAGACAAGTCCTGCGCAATACAATTAAATTGTTGTTCAGGCAGGTTACAATCGCCCATGGCTGTGGATTTGGCATTTTGCAGCTCATGTGTCCAGTCCAAGCTCAAACCGTTCATCCAAACGCGTCCTCTAAGGACTTCAAGGTTCACGTCTACCGGCTGGACTCTCGGGTCCGGGTTGCTAAGATGCTCAGAAAGGAGGAGAGAGTCTCGCTGCAACCTGTGGATTCAGAGAGTCGTCCTATTGTGCTCTCTGGTCCTGCCTCTCCAAACAAGTCTCCACCCCTGAACGCGCGTTTTTACGCACCGCGGACTGACACACGGATGGATTTACAGACTGTCCATTCATTAAATGCGAAGCCTAAGTAGTCAGATCTGCTTATTCCAGTGTTGATTTCCATATTTCAGCGTGTAAAAGGCATCATAATCGGATAATGAGTCCTGGTCTGAAAATGTTCAACCTGAGCACAACTTTGGAGGTTTGATTCTGACAGTATAAGAGTGCGTTTGCGGAGGGAGATCAATATGACTTGACCTTTCCGGGCTCTAGTGAGGCATTCATGCTCCTGCTTATACCCGGGGACGATCTGAGCAAATGTCACACCGAAACGACGGTTCGAGATAAATTATTCAGGATCACAGGGACAACAAAAGAGCCATTTCTGTAAAACTGGGAATTTAGCACCACGATGACGCGTTCAGGGCCATTTCAGAACCATGGACAGAGCAGCTTTTCTAGGCCACACTTTACTGATGTAAACTTACACCTTGTTTGATAATATTATAAGAAATGAGTGTTGACTGATAAGTTCAATGAATTCTTTTACTTACTTTGCCAGTGCTACTTTAGAAAGAAAAAATATTTGTACCAATTGTAAGCATTTTATATTATGTGTTAATAATACACATACAGAAGCCTGTATTATATCAGTGCAATATTGTCTCTGCAGTCTTAAAGTGACTTGTAATAGTAGACCTGTGCATCACTGAAAGTCTACTGCTACTTGTGATTACAGTTATGAGCTTTAATAAAGCAGTAGGGGAGAGTGGGGTGAGTTGATCCAGTTTTTACTTGAGACGTCTTTAAAGTGACAGAATGACAGTGATGTCTCCAACTAAAACATGTAAATATATAACCAGGATGTGGTGCATCCTTGAGAATAATCACTGAAACAAGTAGTTTTCAAAATTTGACTTTCCAAAACAAAAGGTGTCTTGGCTGAGCCTGCCCCAGATGAGGGGGGATAAGATAATCTGAGCCATATCTGTAAGCTTATTTTATCAGTCATACCTTCAGGAGTGCAACATGACAGATGGTGATGCACCCTGAAATGTGAACCAATCACGTCCTAGAAAAGGAATCTGTAAATAAAAAAATAAATTGACATTTCCTTACAAAAATGTGCAGTTCCATAAGAGTAAGTTATAGTGAATGGTCAATATTATCACTAGAAACATTTAAATACAGTATTAACAGCATATCAACTTGATTATGATTGTATCTATGCCTAATGAGTTATTGTTAAAGCAACGTTAGGTCATGATACTACACTTATTGAATAGCAGCTCATCGGCTGTGATTGTCCCTGGTTGTAGCTACAACCATACCACAGTTCGGGGAAACCTTTTTTTTAGTTGAACATACATTTATACCGATTGTTTTAATGACAAATTATTGAAAAGTTGCTTCGAGAATATGATTTTATTCTAAAAGACAAATAGAAAGATAAAATCAAATTATGGATTTGCCAATCCTCTGTCATATTGGATTCATCCATAAAATAAACAAAGACATGAATAAAAATAGTAAATAAAGGTAAAGTAATAACAGGGGGTAGTTTTATTAAAGGACAAGCACCTTTATGAGAAATGAGACAGACACAAGATAAAAGTGTGACCAGAAAGGTGATTTTCCTTTTCCTTTACGGATGGTGGTTATACAGAGTAGATAAACTAATTATGAAACCAGTGTAAGGTCTGAGTCATTATAGTCATTAAAGAGGAGGAAGCAATTGATAAATACAGTACCTGATGAAATAATTCATCAATGAAAACAAACAATCTACTTGAATGTGTTCTGTATACATGACTCACTCCCCAATTACAGGAGTTTATAGACTGGGCCAAATCCATACCACATAGCAAAGTATTGATATTTCACTGGCAATTATTTGTAGATAACTGTTGATTGGAGTGCTGTTTCTCCTCTCCTAGCAACTGATATTGGTCTGGAGTGGCTGCTATCACCTATCAGAGAATAATAAATGAACTCGAAGTGCGGAGGACACTGAGACAAAATGGGAATCACTTTAATTGTTTCTGGTATAAATCTGTTGTGTTTTCAGTCTTTTTTTTCATTCTTTAATTTGTAAAGTAAGATTTCATGCTGCAATCATATAGCGTACTATACTATACTATACTATACTATTTTATAAGTGACTATACTATAATACTATAATGCTATGCTATGCTATCACTATACTATACTACACTGTACTACTATACTATATACCAGTGTCAAGAGTACCATACAACACTGTACTGCACTGCTATATGGTACTGGTACTACACAATCTTATACTATGCCTTGGTATTCTATAATACTATACCATACTGTTTTACTGTACAGTGTAATTGCTCCATACTACTACAACTATTATTCTCATAAATTTCCCCACTGTGGGACTAACAAAGGAATATCTTATGCTTGTTAAACTATTATACTATACTAGACTATTATTATACCATACTACACTATAGGCTACTACTATAATATACTATACATAATAATATATATATAATATTCTATATTGGGGGCGGCAGTAGCTCAGTCTGTAGGGAGTTGGCTTGGGAACCGGAGGGTCACCGGTTCAAGTCCCGCCATGGACCAAGAACTGAGTGTGAACTGGTAGCTGGAGAGGTGCCAGTTTACCTCTTGGGCACTGCCGAGGTGCCCCTGAGCAAGGCACCAAACCCCCAACTGCTCGGGGCGCTTGTCAGGAGCAGCCCCCTCACTCTGACATCTCTCCATTGTTGCATGTTTGTGCATGTGTGTGTTCAGGGTCTGCATGTACCATGTATAAGTTAACAACAGAGTGAAAAAATTGAATTTCCCCTCGTGGGACTAATAAAGGACTATCTTACTATGCTATCCTGCACTATACTATCCTGTACTGTACTGTACTGTATTATACTATACAGTAGGCTATTATACTATATTATATAACACTGTCTAGAGTACTATGCAACACTGTACTGCACTGCTATATGGTACTGGTACTACACTATATTATACTATGCCTTGGTGTTCTATAATATTATGCCATACTGTATTACTGTACAGTGTAATTGCTCCATGCTACACTATATTATCTTACACCACACTGTACTGGTCTGTCAGTATAAAAATCAGGTTGCGCTCATACATTCCTCAGCAATGACTAACTATGTTGTCTGTCTTTGATTCTCTGAACACACTGTAAACTTTTTAATTGCTCTTTTTCAAACAATTGCTGGCTTAAAATAAGATAAGATAAGATAAGATGAACCTTTATTAATCCCCAGAGGGAAATTCGGGTGTCATAGCAGCAGCAACAACAGTACAGATGAAACAACAGTACAGATGAATTATAATATAAGTAAAAAAGAAGGTGCAATGAAGGTGCGTAGCTTTTTTAATCAAATGGTGACATGTTGTACATACAAAATCTTTCTCTCTCAGATATCTCATTGTCAAGCAGTGTTTCATTTTGAAATGTGAGCTGTGTCTTGTTCCTCACACTGGAATATAAGTGTAGGGTTTGGTGGCATCTAGTGAGGTTGCAGATTGCAGCCAACTAAAACTGTGTGCCATGTGTATAGAACTACGGTGGATGACACAAAAACCTGAAAATGCGAATATGCAAATGGCCCTATCTAAAGCCAGCATTTTTTAAATACTGGCTCTATGAAGAGGATCCGTGCAGTATGTGGATATAAATGGCTCATTCTAAGGTAACAAAAACAGTGATTCTTATTTTCTGATGATTATAAAGAAAACATACTTAATAATATAATGTTCCATTTCTGCTGATAGATCCCCTGAAATGCTACATACTGTGCCTTTAAGCACAAGCAGATAGTTATTTCATTAACTTACACCCTACAGACTGGGATACTGAATATGGTGTAACCCTGCTCTTAAAGAAGGCCTCAGTAATTACCTCCCTGGCCCAAGCATAACAATTTAGAAACACTGTGATTACTAACAGGACTCTGTATAAACACCATGCGTTCATGTTTGTGCATACAGGTATATGGCCGTTATTACTAGTCATTAATTGTGGCAGAGTGTGGGAATTCACAGGCATAGGAGTGGGTGTAAATACACGTAATTTGCTTATTTATGCATACAAACAGACACAGGTACACATATATACTGCAAATCTGTATTGTATATGTGGCTTTGATACTGCTATAGTCAGGGCAAACTTCTTCATCAGGCATCTGATTTCCCCAGGTAGGAAATAATGGAAAATGTCATGTCATGCCAAGGATGAAAACAACATAGTTAGTGCAGGCTACTTGAATCCTAAGTATAACTACACTGACGGCACAGCCGTCGACACACATTTTTTGAGTGCAGCTGATGGTTGAAAGCAGCATTTGCACAAAGACTCTGCAGCATCCTGTAAGCTGGTGAAAAGCCAGCGAGTACTTTGATAGTAAACAGTGAGGGTATTTTGGAGGATTAGCGGCACCGGCTGCACTCAACTCCTAATATTCACACAGTGGATGGAAAGACCAGACGGCAGCGCCGGCATCTGAAAAGGGAAGCCAATGTGTACAACTTGTATTTTTTTCTAATAGCCAGCAGGGGGCGACTCCTCTGGTTGCAAAAAGAAGTCTGATTGTATAGAAGTCTATGAGAAAATTAGCCTGCTTATCACTTGATTGATTACTTCAGTAAACATTATAAACACAAGTTTATGGTCTCAATCACTAGTTTCAAGTGTTCTTCAATATAGTATGATGGTCATTTAATAAATTACGGTCCCATTTCCAGTCAAATAGACCATAAACCAGGGGATGCGTTTGGGTGGGTTTACCTTGAGATTGACAGGTTGTTAAAAATGTCTTTTTCAGCCTTCGGTTGTACTACTTGTTCATTGATGAAAATTAATTGTAAAATTTTAGTAGCTTAAAATGTGTTGAGTTGTATTTAGCTCCACCCTCTCGTGTCACTTCTGGTGCCAACAAACCAACATGGCGACCACCAAAATGTCAAAATCTAGGCTTCAAAACGGCAGTCCACAAACCAATGGGTGACGTCACAGTGACTGCATCCACTTCTTACATGCAGTCTCCTGTAAAGATGCGTCAATTTGTATTTTCTTGAGAAAATTGTCTGGAAATTTGGTTAAATAATAAATATAATACATATATTATAAATATAATAATAATAAAATACGGCTGCAGTGAAGTGATGAAATCTGTTTTAAACTAAAAGCCAAAGAAAATATATACAATAATATAATAGTTGTATATCCTACCAGACTATGAGACACACAAGATGACACTATTTACATGAAGACACATATCTTCAGTGTTCTTTTTTGGGATAAGTTTTTATTTCAGTTTTTCATATACCTATGCACAGCTAAAATGTACCAACAACAAAATATGTGACAAGTGCTTGCTGGGATAGATTACTTTATAAAGGATGCTGAAGCATCTAATGACTTTATATAGTTTACTGTTGCTTTTTTTTTTTCCTGGTAGGTAACTATGAGATCTGTTTCCATGGAAATACATTGGGAATATTCAAATAAGGGTTATTCATGAGCTGAGTGTTAAGACGTTTTGTAACCATAGTAGCTGACATGCTGTAACCTAATAATAATAATCCTCTTTGCATGTGTATAATATATGGACGTGCATGAACCCAAATGAACCTGAATTTTCTTAGTTGATGTGATGACAATGTTGCTGCTTCACTATTGCTGACAATGGCCCCACCATTACCGTGCAAGTCTGCCAAGGTCACAGCCATTTGTCATTAGCCTCTATATCAGTAAGTGGGCACTTCATCTCATTTGGTCGTGGTTCATAAGCAGCATCATTAGGCCAGTGCTCTAATGAGTTGCACACAAACACATGCACTCATGCACATAAACATATACCAGCTTTTAAAGCAGGACTCTGATATAAGCTACTGAATCTACAACCGTCACACTGCTCAATCTGTGAATTGCGTAGTTGACCTTTGCCCTTTAAAGGCTGTAATCAAAACCGCCTACTACATACTACTGAGGAATGCAGTATGCAGTCTACAGTACATACTACATACTGAGTTCCTCAGTAGTATGTAGTATGCAGTGGTTAAAGCCATGTATTTTGCAGTATGCTAGAACAGACTTTAGACCTTAAACCAGCTCTTGGACAAAGAACTCGTACCACGATTGCAATAATGTCAAACAATACAACTTTAATTTTGTCGTTTATGTTATGTTTGTTTGTCATGATAAGGTTAAGGTCAGTGAAGTATGACAAACAGGATCATCAATGAGTGGAGACGTTAAATACACTATAAAACATTGCTTGTCAAAATTTACGTTACTCAAACTGCTTTTACAGTTATAGCAACAGTGGACTGATCTCCCTACAGATATTAGAGTAATGTTAAAATCTCTCTGCCTCATCAGAGGTAGCTCTATCTCTCGCCTCTTCCCTCGCCACTTTGCTGCTCTGTAGCCGCTCTGTGAACGTCACTGGCCGGCTGGCGAGCGAGTTACCGCAGGTTCCCCTTAATTAATAATGGACATTTATGTTGTGATATTTAAACTAACTATCCATCAGCAGGAAAATCAAAGCCCCTCATATACAGACCGGTCTCTAGAGAGCTCCAGCCAGCTCATAGCTTTCTGTAAGTGCGACTGACTGGCAAGGTAGCGACCCCGGCAGGCGCAGGCTAACTGTCATGACAATTTGTGGAGCATCTACACTCCGAAAACGTCGCCGCAAATGTTCGATTCGTCTTCTAATATCTTAAAACTGTCAATATTCACAATCCACACAGTTGATTTCTTGCCTCAGAAATGTTCAGAAATAAATTTAGTGATGAAATAGCCACAAAAAATGCAAAAAAATGAGCCATTTTTGGCTGCTGTTGTTGTAACCGTAACTTGTACTGTTGTAGCCCTTTGCATTGTGGGATACAGGAGGCGAGGTACACTGGTGTGATGCATACTGAAGGAAATCCAAATCAGCATGACATCCAGGTATTTTTGGCATACTGCAGATTTTGCTTTTGTTCGTATACTGCATACTACATTTTGGGCAAATCACAAATATGATCTATTTGGGAAAATACAGTCAAATAGACCATAAAGAAGGGTACGCTTTAGGGCATGGCTACTTTGGTATTGACAGGTCACTACCATGGCGTTTACCAGTCTAGGAGTCGTCCATGTTTTTGTCTTAGAACATTAATCCTTTCACTGTGTGTTTTCAGTACTTGAAAGTTAATTTTAACATTCTGGTCACATGAAAATGTCTCATTCTGTGTTTGTACTGAACTTCACCCTCTCCTGGTACGTCAGGTTGCAAATAACTACAAGTTCACAATTTTTCAATAGTTTGTTAATCAAACATACAAAAATACTGTATAAAATAGCTTAACATGACCAAATAAAAGCAGTTGGTTTGGAAAACATTTCAGCACATTAATAAAGTAAACCCCATGGTCATATTACAGGTGTTGTTATACTCACACCAAACTAGCTCGTTTGACTTTTTTCTGAGCCAGAAGGCAATTCAAATGGAAATAACAGCAAACGATCTCTGACAGTCATTTATTGTGCTGCGATTCCTTTGTACATAGTGAAAGAAACTATTGTGTAAAAAGGAGAGTTTAAGAGAGAAAGTCAAACAGTGATGACTTTGTCATTCACAGTGGGAGGAAGTGGAGACGTATCATCCATCTTTATATACAGTCTGTAGTAAAACCTCACACAGCTGGCTTGGCCTCTTGGGTTCGTATCAAAGAATGTACAGCTCAGCCATGCTGACAGTCTAAATAGCTTTCAGACAACCATATTCATCAATGCAGTCTGCTATACAATAGTCACACAGTGCTTGAACAATAGTTATCTTTTATTTGATCCAGTACCATCTTTGCTATTCCAGAGCTGAATGATTTTGACATATTTAACAGCATTTATTATAGATTCAGCTATGCAGTATGAACATTTGAACAATACCACATTTTAGCTACATATGGAGCTAGATTTCAGCACCGCTGGTAAGTGTTTTATTGCTTTTTTTAAACTGAACAACAGTGAATCAAATCACATTCCAGTTCAATTAAATCACAAGATTGAATTTAATATATTCACAGCGATCATCTCTCTCTCTCTCTGTGGTAGGGAGACATCTATCCACTGAACATGGGGGTAACCATAGTAACTAGAAACTAGGTTATAAAGTACTGTATATAAACAACAGTAAAGTGCACACGAGCGTACAGTGCACTGTCTCAGCCAGTCAATATTCTATCAACAAGATGTTCCAGAGAAGGATTCTGAATATCATAAATACTAAAATCGTCGTTTGTCAGGATGCGTGTGTCTGTATCTGAGTGGGCTGCTTTGTCTCTCAGTCTGTCTCTACTCGGTATCTGATTCTCTATGTTCACCTAGAGCACACAATCTCATTCAATGAGATTCAGCCACATTTTATCATAACGCTGTTATGCCATTCCTGAAGCGTTCTGTGTGTACTGCTACAGAAGTCTCAGTGCCAGAGTTTAAATAGACTGCATTCGATTTTACCAGTGGCATTGACACTTTGTCCACCATTTGTACCAGAACTGCTCTAGTGCTTCAGTAGATTATGCTTCAAAAAACATGAAAATAATATATAATTTGATATATATATCAGATTGTCTTGTGAGTCTTGTGGTCATGTCAAGCATATGGGAGGAAGATTTCACAGCCTACTGAAACAAGAACAGAAAAACATGTGGTCCACCACATAGACGGCATCGTGTGGTGGGGCTTATTGGTCAGTTGGTGATATAAGTGTTATATGTTGT
This sequence comes from Pterois miles, assembly GCA_947000775.1. Classification (NCBI taxonomy): domain Eukaryota; kingdom Metazoa; phylum Chordata; class Actinopteri; order Perciformes; family Scorpaenidae; genus Pterois; species Pterois miles. The sequence continues at coordinate 24,799,832 of CAMQGK010000634.1, read as the reverse complement.
ATGACTGAAATACTGAAATTACTGATGTACAATGTATTCACATATTGATGTCTGAAGTGATGGAGCTGGCAATATTTTAGTCTGAACTATTGTCAGCCAACCCTATTAATATTAGCCGAAACCAACAAATAAGTATTAGGCATCATTGGGCAAAAACTCCATAATAACCTTTCAGCAGATGTAATTCAAGTTTTCTGAACGATCACTAGACTTCTGCACCTCCTCATGGCTGTTTTCACGCTTCAGAAAATCTAGCCTATGATGGGAGACTTTGGCCAATCACAGGTCATTTCAGAGAAGAGAAGCATTCCTATTGGCTGTTCATTCAACAGAGACAGCTGTCAATCACTCACAAACTCTGATATTCAATATTCTCTTACTGTAATGCCTATTTTTTGCATAAAATGTTTTCTGAAACATCTCATTAGCTGGAAAATGAGAAAGTTTCCTCCGGCTGGTGGGCGGTGCTTGGTGTTTCCTCAGCTGATCTCAACATGGATGCTGGACCATAAACTTTCTAATTTTACAGCTAAACAGTAACTACAAGATGTTTCTGAAAACATTTGAGGAGAGAAATGGTCATTACAGTAACAGAATATTGATTCATATTTGATTAGCGCTGCCAAGATTGATGATTTGATCGGAGTTTGTGAGTGATTGACAGCTGCACAGAGACGGCAGGCTCCAGCTCGGCTCTGATTGGTTGTTTTCCTACGGTCTGTGAAATCTTGCAGATGTCATTAGGAGCACCAGAGGACACACAGGCACATGAGTTTTTTTCAGATTACCTGATTATCATGCACTATTGTCAGGATATAAAACTTTATGTATATCATATTTGCTCCAATTTCACCCACTGCCATGCTTAATCCGTATTGAACATCATATTAATAATAATAATAATAATAATAATAATAATAATAATAATAATAATAATAACAATAGATTATCAGATAGTGTAGCTGCTGATGGGTGAAATAAGGCCAAGTGTCTGACACTCCTGTGGCGCCCTGCGGTGCATCATTGAAGCTGAATGTACTCTGTGATTGACCAGCTCATCATTGAGTGGGTGGGAGACATTGTCCAAGATAACAAGTAGCTTGAACAGCATCCTCCTCTCTGACACTGCCGTCAGGGAGTCCAGCTCCACCCCGGCAACCTCACTGGCCTTACGGGTCAGTTTGTTAAGTCTGTTATCATCCTCTACCCTGTTTGTGAAGGTTCTGTGGTCCAGATCAGGGTATCTGAGTAAGGGTTAAATCAGCAGCAGCTGAACTTGGTTTAGATCCTTGAAGACGATTCACTTCTCATCTAAGAAGCTTTAGTTCTAACTGGCAGGGGAACCCAGGAATTTAACCCCTTTGCTGTCTCAGCAAACAACAGCATTCAAAGTGTTATGCGGGAGATGTTAAAGGACCTCAGTCAGAAAACTGTGCTGCTACACAAAGTCCACCCTGACAGACTGAAGTTGGAGGTGCATGACAAAATTCTTCCCCTTTTTGATATTTGCCACGGCTTCACGTGATAATTTGAATTTTCTCCGAAGCAAACTCTCCTCCAGTCTCACCGTCTCTCATATAAATAACTATGTGTATTGTTTTATAAAGGTCTCAGTCCTAATCCATTATGTTGGATTATACAGTAAGCTTTCTCTCTATTGCACTGGAGGTGTATCAGCAGCCATGCCGGGATTAGTTTTGAGCCAATTAATTGCTTTAGGCACCACGGCTGCTTTCTGCATGTGCTCTCTGTGGGGAAAAGTGCATCTGTACACGTGGTTCTGCTCATGTCTTTACATATTTATGTGTGTTTGCGCATCCACGAGAGGTTTTCTTTGAGGGGGTTCGGGTGTTGGCGAGTGTGTGGATGCCGGCCTTCATCTCCAGCACCTTTGATGCTCGCAGCTTATTCTCGTCTTTTATGAAACACGGAGGGGTAAGCACTGTGGTGCTTTACCGTCCAAAACCAGTAGACACACCGCAGCCTCTTAAGTTCATTGTAATTGGCCCTGGGAGGGTTAATGAGCTTGTTCCATTTGTGGTGGAGTGATTTGCCACAGAAACAGAAGGGGCATAATAACAAAGCTAAATTGGACAGATCTGTCCTTCATTCTGGCCCCATGCTATCAGCAATGTCAAAGAAAGGATTCGTCGTCCCCTGGAAGGTGATTACAGCTGATTTGTGGTTGGCCACCCTGACTGGTGTGACATCTCCCACCTCTGCTGGAGGGTTTATTTTATCTTATATAAAATGATGAAGTAATGAAACAGATCTGTTTGATGTCCTGAGCCTGTCAGTGCTGCAGATAGGACTACTGGTCCTATGCTTCACTTTGCTGTGAGCACCCCATTATTACTTTATTATATGGTATTGTCAGTCTGATGGTCCACCACTGGACACTGGACCTTGACAACTAATGGGTGGATTGCCGTTACATTTAGTGCAAACATTCATGTCCCCCTTAGGATGAATCCTAATGACTATGGTGATCCCATGATGTTTTTAAAATTTGTATTTAACATGTCTATGTTTTCAATATCATATATAAAATGAAGTTATGATTTATCAAACATATATTTCTTTGAAGGGGCTACACAATGGTTAGCACTCTCGCCTCACAGCAAGAAGATTGCATGTTCGAATCCGGCTTGGGATTCCTCTGTGTGGAGCCAACATGGACACAGTCCTCTGTGTCCATGTTAGCGTGGGTTTTCTCCAGGCTCTAGGGCTTCCTCCCACAGTCCAAAGACATGCAATTTAGCTTAACTGATTACTCTAAATTGCCTATATGTGTGAATTTGAGTATGAATGGTTGTCTGTCTCTATGTGCCCTGCGATGGACTGGCGACCTGTCCAGGGTGAACCCCGCCTTCGCCCAATGCCAGCTGGGATTGACTTTAGCCCCCCCGCGACCCCTAACAGGGCAAGTGGTTGAAGATAGAGGGATGGATATCTCTTTAAAGTGGCTGGTTTATCAATTGAAGATAATATAAGGTGATGCGGTAATAGCAGTAAAAATGTCAGGAATGTTCATTTACGCACAAATTCGCTCACAGTTTATTGTGAATTTGGTCACAATGGCTTGTCATTTTTAAAAAGTGGTTCCCCTGGAAAAAAGTTAAGGAAACAGTGCCCTAGACTATAAATCCAGCTTGAGTCATATAGCCTTTCCTTCTAAACTTTGGGTATTGATAAATGTGTTCATTTGTCAAACACTTCATCAGATTTTAAGAACATGTTTCAAAGAAATCTCCCTGCTCTTTTTATGCCTCTCAGTATCCTCAACAAAATGGGTTTGAAAATTGCTCCTGCTGCCAAACTGAATCATTTTTTGCCCTCTAGGCTTTTACAGTAGAGTCTCCTCAGTGTTAGTGTGAGATATACGATAAATCAACACGTGGCACTGTTATTGACAAGCTCACCGTTACCGTGTGGAGAACTTGCACAACTCATTATATGCTCATCAGCATATAATGAAGAAATTATTCAGTCAGTGATTGCTGCAGCGGGAGGAGGCCTGCTCACACCTTATAAGCTGTCTCAGATTTACATTAATGCATTTTGGTAGACAAGACATTTCTTGTTGGTGTGGTTTTGTCTGTTTTAGTATGTTGAAATACTTTCAACTATTTTCCAAACCCACCATAGGATTTTAAATCACTTTTCCTCTTGACTTTTTTGCTTAATTTCACAATAATTAAAAAAAAAACTGTATTTATTACTTACATTATCGTCAAGTGGTCATGCTGCTGCAAAAAACAAACTGTACTTTACTGCAAACAGAGACCAAATTCACATTCCTCGTTGTCCATTTTTGTTGCTTTGAATTTCAACAACTGACCCTCAAGTGTGAGATGCCTGAGTGTCCTTAAACACACCAGCAACTTTGCTTAAAGGAGTTCTACATGATTTTCATAACATTAATACAGCATCAAACAACTGTTTGCTATATAAAGATATGGAGGAGTAATATTTACCCAAGCAGCACTCTTCCTCATTGAGCTTCTCCTTTCTTTGTTGACATCGGCCACATGCTTTTAGTGCATGTTAGTGCATGTGAGCGTTCCCCACTGGCTAGCTCATGGCCGCCGCTCTGCACTGCTCTCAATCAGCAGTTCGCATCCACCCTCAGGTTAAACACTGTTAGCTCTGCTAGCACTGTTTGATAACTGTTGTCATTGTTTGCTCTGTTAGCTCTGCTTAGCTGTTGTCACCTTTAAAGGGGACCTATTATGCTTTTGTACATTTTCCATTTCCTTTTGTACGTTAAATCATTTTTTGTGCATGTAAAAGGTCTGCAAAGTTATTCTCCCCCACAGCAACACTGGTCCTAAAATGGCTGAAATGCCTCGCTTGAAGTCACACCTTTTCTTCTGTAACGTAGTGATGTCACCAAGGAACACATTTTGCCTAGCAGCTAGATTTGCATGTCCTCAAACAAAGCAAGTTAGAGCAGAGCTGGAGTCCAAAGAGTTTGGATCAGTTGACCAATCACAACAATGGGCCAGCCGACCAAAAGTAAACAGTTTTTTTTAATGCACTTGACAATGAGCATAACAGGTCCCCTTTAATTACAAAAAAGTTGCAACCCTTATTAACATAAAAAGGTATACAGCCTTTCTATCTAGTTTGCTTCTGCATGACCGGCATTAAAGCCTCACCTTGACAAAGACTATTATGCTGCCTGCCTCTCAGCGCCAGAGAGCACACAGTCTTCTTTTCACAAATCCTTGTCTGTTTGCTGCAGGATTTCACACAAAGCATGGTAGATACTTACAGACGGAGAAGCACAGTTTCCTCCACTCGTGAGACTGCTCCTCTTTTCAGAGGGTTGTTTTCCTCCAATATGTGCTCTCGTACATTCAGTTCTTCATATTGGATTAAAGACATGGCAAAATTCGTAGTCTTTTCAGACATAACAGTCCAATTTGTAATATTAATATTAGCCATGAGGACTATGATTTGCTGCCTAAATCAAAAGTGGGTCACAGAAAGCACCAGAAAGAAGCACCTTGACAGATAGGTGCTACTATCCAAATATAAAATAAATTCCATTTCAACAGCTATGGTTGTAATACATTTTAAACATGCATACATGCGATCAAACAATTAAACAGAGTTCAAACTCAACGAGCTTTGGAGCGTAACACCTCCTCATTTTCTATATATTTCTGTGTCCCAGTGAATCAGTGGTATCATAAAACATTCTAAAAGACCACATATGGTGTTTTTGCCCTCTGTGGCGATGTCATGGTGAGGCAGACTGGTTGCCATGGCTATTTCCAGTGGCTGGCCCTTTGATGTGTCACAGCAGCTTTTTCCCACCCATGTTGGACCACACTGCCCACTCTGGCCAACCAATGAGATCGGACACTGGTCCTCTAATCTTTCATTTCACCACGGCGCCCTGCTGGGAATCAGGTCATCAATATGGGACCGATGTAAACATTTCAATCACTTGTACACAAAAATAAGTTTGGTGGAGCAAATTGAAAGATACAGCCCGCGATCACACAAGAGCTCTGTGAAATTAGTCAAGCTTGTATTGGGTAAAACAAGCCTTGTCATTATTATGCCTACATTACAGTCATTGTCAATGATGTGTGCAGAAAGGTTAGTTTAGCTTTGATTCAACCTTTGACATGTGGATTGTGGGTGGGACTGGCCGTCAAACTGCACCGTGGAGGATGGGTGGCAGAGAGAGCAGTTAAAACTAGTGGGCAACCTTTGAAAAGTGAAGCCAATGCGTAAGTGCCTTAAACTTGCATTATTTGTAACAGCCAGCGGGGGGGGGGGGGGGGACTCCTGTGGTTGCAAAAAAAGTCCAATTGTATTCTCACTTGATTTATTACCTCAGTAAACATTGTAAATATGAGTTTATGTTCTCATTCACTAGTTTCAAGTCTTCTTCAACACAGCATGATGTTCATTTTGTAAGTTATGGTCCCATTTAGAGTCAAATAGACAATAAAGCAGGATATGCTTTAGGGTGCAGCTACCTTATGCCAAGATATAGAAGCAAAGAGACGAAACTCCTGTGTTTTTTGACAACAGCCGCTGTTGCCGTTTATAATATTTAATTATTCGACACAGGTAATTTTGGTAGAATGTGCCAATAGAATAGAAATAATTTTGTTTTACTTTTGTACAACATTTAATGTACTGCAGGTTTTACTGGCATCTGGTTGTCGCTTTCAGTTCAAAATAGAGGAAACATGGGCGCTGATGTTGCAGTTGAGCGAACAATTGTCACTTCTTTTCTTTTCTTTCAGTGCGCTTTTAGTTCATGAAAGTCAGCTGTAACATTTTGTTTGCCTAAAAATGTCTTACTCAGCATTTGGTGGTACTTAGCTCCACTCTCTCGTCTCTTCTGGTTGCAAAAAAAACCCTATGTACAGTGTAGATGAATGTATGGTGTGTATGTGTGTGTGTGGGGGGGGGGGGGACTTTTGGATCCAGATATATCCACATACGTTATGCTAGTGGCAATGATAAATACCATCACCATGGTTTCAGGGTAAGGCTCATGCACAGTGGGAGGTGTTGAAAGGTTGCTTGTTTTCAAAAGAAGAGTTGAAAACTGATGATGCACATTTTGTAATGATTTAGTGGTAACAGATGATTCCTTTTCACCGTGTAAATGCAATAACGACACTTTATTATTATTATCTGTGTGTTGATGTGTGTGTTGTGCACAATTTGTGCTATTGTGTGTATATGTGTTTTTGTGTGTATGACATGTATTAGTGCACTTTGGATTTTTGTGCATATTATGCATGTTTTTTTCATGTGCATGTCTGTTTTTGTGTATCAAAGAGGAGCATTTTGTAGGTAATGTCAGTATTACTTAAGAGACCACAATGCAACCATAGACATTAAATGAGAAACAAACAACCAAACAAAATGCTCAGAGGGATCACTTGCCACCATCAGTATCACACACAGTGTGCTGTACTAGTGCGGTTCATGTGGTTCATGGATGATTGCAGTGATTGCATGTGTTCATCAATTTCATGCGTACAAAATATACTAGATTCTGTGTGGTAAGAATAGTTTCTTCATTATTTCTCTAGTGGTGATAATGTCGGTCAGTCCATCACTTTTTGTACTATTTGATGCACTGCCATGAAGTTTTGGACAGACCTTCACGTTGCCATCAAAATGAATTGCAGTCCTTTCATCCAGCAAACGATATGACCAAGCACCTGCCAAAGTAATGACATTCCCATCAGCCTGTTGTACTTTGTGTGCAGTGCTAATTACCAAATGTTAGCATGCTAAGTGGTGATTACATACAGTCGTACAGCAGTTTTAAATAGGCACAATATTAAATGCATTGATTTGTTACAAAGACACAAATTTCACAGTTTTTTGTGACAAAATGAAACACAAAATGAATTCCTATGTAATCCACTTAATTGTGAACTGGGAAGTATAGAGAGCGGCGAACATTGTGAAGGTAGAAGGTCGGGGTGGATGAGTGGGTCAAAAAGCACAGGACTGAGACTGGTGTTCATATCCTGTGTGAAACCACAAGTCAGAGTTAATTTATTTGCCATGTAATCTACGTACTGAAGTTACAGCACTTCCAGAGTTAACCCTTAAACCTTTTCCTTAACCAAAGTGGTTTTATTTTGAAAAGACTGGAGTGGAAATTGACACGTGCATCACATCTTACTGGACATTTGTAGGAAAACACATGAAAAATGTGTTGTTGAAAGTCATGCTGACTATCGCAAAAAAAAAAAAAAAGGGGGAAATTTGTGTCTATGAACACAAATCAAATAGATTAAATTTCGTTCAGGCATGGACAAGCCTTGGACTTAATATAAAAAGTTTTATTTCGATTTAAAGATTTAAATTCAACATAAATGCCTATTGTATATTCTTTTCCATTTTCCATAAATACTACAGATATTTTGTTGACTTGGTTGTCTTTTTTTCTTCATGCTTAAAGGTCTACTGTTTCTATGATTGCTACAGCAACGCATACGCAATACTGCATATAAAAAGTGTCAACAGCCAATAGTTTAGCCTACAATGCGAACTTGCCATTTTTTTTTGTCATGTTGTTGCCAGTGGAGCTAATGGCTGATATTTTGGTTGGTAATGGATAGTTATGTCCTACAAGGCTACTGTACTACGATGTGCTTATGGCCTATACAACTTGGCTGACAAAGGAAATCAGAGTAGCAAAGAGACGCTATACTGAAAAGCTGAAAAACATTTTTTGAGCCAATGACCCTCCATCAGTGTGGAGAGGCCAGCAGGACATCACCAGCTACAGGAAACCGTCTCCCCACACTGTGGAGAACCATCACTTGAATATATTTTACTGTAGGTTTGATAAGCTCACATTCACACTCTTCAACTGCTCATTCAGACTTCACACAACCAACTGTGACCCCTGCCACCCCCTCACCATCCCCCACTCCCGACCCCCCACCTGCACTCAGGATCTATGAAGAGGCTGTGTCACTTCTTTCAGAGGATGTTAGCATTCAGCTCAAAGCACTGTCATGCCTAGAAATAACCTCATAGAGCTGCTAGGGTGGCTGTAGGCTGTGTTGTGTTCTTTGCAGTCCTTAGAGGTGCATTGTGTGTGATTTGGTGGCATCTAGTGGTGTAGTTGCAGATTGCAACCGAATGAATAGCCTTCTGCTCACGCCTTCCTCTCCAAGGCTGTGGTCATGTGAGCTGCCAAGTGCAAAACCACCGTGGTGAAGCAGTCTGCCTCGCTCTGAGGCTGGTGGTACCACAGTTTTGCAATCTGCAGCTCATATTACCGCAGTCTCTCTCTAGAGATAGTGTTTGGTTTGTCCGTTCTGGGCTACTGTAAACACATGGAGGGGCAACATGGCGGACTCCCTATGTAAATATGAAGGGCTCATTCTAAGCTAATGAAAACACAATAGTTTCAGGTGATTATACACAGAAGAAAACATAGTTATCAATATATTTCATTTCAGCTAATACCAAAATGCCACACTCTGTACCTTTAAGAGAACAAATTTATGACTAAAATATATCTCTATAATAGTCGGTTTCCATAGGAAGCCTTTGTAGGATTGATAGGAAATTATACATTACAGAATACAGTTTTGAGAGAGTAATCTTAATCCTCAGACACTGTAATAAACCCAAAGTGGGTGCACAGTATAAGTATATAGTTGTAGTATAAAAATCACAGCCATGAGAACCACTTTGAAGAGACACCAGACTACTCCTATTTGTTATCAAAGTACAGCAGTAACAGTGTTTACCAGGTTTCCATTGTTAGCTTTTCATACAGTGATAAATCAGTGTGTACAAGTAAGGCTTGTGCAGCAATCTGGTGTAGGTCAACAACGATCCACACAGCGACCTCCGGCAGATTGGAAGAGAAGTCCCCAAAGATCCCCTTTGATGTCATACAAAAATAGGCTTATTGTTAGATTCGAGGCCTGGAGCAGCAACAGCTGAACAAGTGTTGTTTAGCAGGAATTATGAACATGTTGTGTCAATGTTAAGTGAGTTATAATCACTGCACAGAAAAAAAGATAATGTCTTTTAATACACAAAAAGTGCAAGCAAAGTTACATAATTTTAGAGGCAGAAAAAAATGCTAAGAGCCAGCACACAGAAGGTTTTCTTGCAGCCTATATCACACTACAACCCATTTTCTCCACTGGAAGAGCACCCTAGGGGGCACTGCATCCTGTTTTGTCCTCTGGCCACGCAGCGTAGAAGGTGCTGCATCCTGTTTTCTTCACTGGACTTCACCCTGGAGGGCCCTCCATCACATTTTCTCTACTAGAAGGGTACCCTAGAGGGCACTCCATCACATTTTCTCTACTAGAAGGGTACCCTAGAGGGCACTCCATCACATTTTCTCTACTAGAAGGGTACCCTAGAGGGCACTCCATCACATTTTCTCTACTAGAAGGGTACCCTAGAGGGTACTTTATTGTGTTTTCTCCACTAGAAGGGTAACCTAGAGGGCACTTTATCACATTTTCTCCAGTGGAAGGGTACCCTAGAGGGCCCTCCATCACATTTTCTCCACTGGAAGGGCACCCTAGAGGGCCCTCCATCACATTTTCTCCACTGGAAGGGTACCCTAGAGGGCACTCCATCACATTTTCTCCACTGGAAGGGTACCCTAGAGGGCACTCCATCACATTTTCTCCACTGGAGGGGTACCCTAGAGGCATTTTATCATGTTTTCTTCACTGGAAAGGCACCAGAGATGGCACTCCATCACATTTTCTCCACTGGAGGGGTACCCTAGAGGCACTTTGTCACGTTTTCTCCACCGGAAAGGCACCATAGATGGCACTTTGTCATGTTTTCTCTCCTGGCAACTTTTGTAGTATTTTTTTTTTTCAACCCCCTCTGCCCCAGTATACAGAATTAGTGCACTTATATGCCACTGTTACTAGAGGCACATAAGACATACAGCGTGTCATTGTGGGCTACATTAAAAGTTATAGCACTAATATAGAGGATCTCACTGTTTGTCATCTATGCATTTTAAATGTTCTATTACTTTTCCCAGATAGACAGTATTAGAAATGATTAATTAATCAAATAGTCACTTGGCTTTGCCTCAAACAGTCTTTTTCTGAATCATAAACAACTAATCAAACACTAACAAATCAATTACAGCAGCACGCTGTACTATTAACTTCATACACGCTAACTAACCAACCAAGCATCACCTTCATCAACGCCACCGCATCCAGCTGGAGTAGAAGCAATTCATGTCCTCTCTGTGATTGTGCTGTCACTGTAACAGCTGTAAATTAACACCTCTCCCTTCCTCATCTAGCCTCGCAGCAGTTAGCCACCAGCACGGTGCTGTAATAAACCTTCTCAGGGACTTGGGGATCTGTTGAATTGATATTGCAAAAGACACTCACAAGCTGTGCACTCATGACAGTGAGTCGTTCCTTCCTTGCTCACATGTCCCCTCTTTACAGTAATAGAGTTTATATTTTCGTATTTGTGCAATGGCTGTGAGCAAACCTGAGGATTTTTCGAAAGGTAACTTCCAGAGGTTATGATATCACAGTTAACTCTCACCTATAATGTAAATGTAGTATTTCAGCTCATGTTAATTTTTTCAGTGACACTTATACAAAATACATTTTTGGAAATTTGCTCATTTATTTTCTTGCTGAGGTTGATGCCACACTTATGTCTGTACACAGTCAAGCTCGAGCCAGCAAGAGATTAGCTTAGCATAAACACTGGAAGCAGAGGGAACAGTTAGCATGGCTCAGTAGGATTTAGGCGGATTTTTTGACAGATAGCCGTTTCCCCCTGGTTTCCCACTGTTTCCAGTCCTTATGCTAAGATAGGCTAATTGCCTGCTGACTGCTTCATATTTAGTTCACAGACTTGAGAGTGGTGTTGATCCTTTAAATAAACAGATTTCCCAATATGTCAAACTTTTGCTTTAAAAACTGGGCTCTTAAAGCTAAATGCATTCCATCATTTTTGGATGGTGAGGGCTATTTTGAAATAAAGAAACATTTGATTTGAACAGCTTTCGATTAGATTTGTAAAATCTAGGTTCCCTTATAAAAATCTGATTACAAAATACCTTTGTTGGAATTCTCATGGGTAAGCTTTTCTCAAAAACATTACACTGGTATTTTCGTGGAACTGAAGGGTTAATGGGTGAAAATTTTTAAAAGTTGGTAGAAATAAGCCTAAACCTGTTTTAAGTCATTTTTTGGACCACTTGGGTGCCGGGCAACAAGCTGTAAACACAATACTGACATAGAGTCACCTTATAAAGTTTTGGTGAAGATGTTTTCAAACAGTATAATCAGTATTCATTTACAGTTGTGTTTCTGGCCAGCTGAATGTAATCCAATATTCAGTCTCCTTTGAGCTCTGTTTTGGTCTCCACCAACTCCTGAGGGAAATATCTGGCTTTTTATCCATTACATTTTCCACAATGTTTGCCAGCTATAGTCACTAACTTTCTCACTGAAAACAGCTGCTTGAGGCCCTTATCAGACAGAGTGGGGCAGATTTTTGGAATTGTTTTCAATGAGAGTGAAGATTTTTGTGTGCTGCTTTCGCGATGCTGATCACATCGTGTTTATCCATCCCTGAACATTGAAAAAAATGTAACAGTGTTTTTTTTCTCATTGTGGTAACTTTTGCTGGATACCCAGAGTTTTAACACACACATCATAGTACCTACGGTTGGTTAACAGCAAACACCAGGCCTGGAAGATGTTGCTGGATACCCAGAGCTACTATATATGAGTTTCCCAACCGTTAATACCACGATCTGAACAGAAAACAGCAGGAGGCAAATTAGTGTGGTACTTTCGATTTTGAATAAGTTGTTTTCATTCATTTAAACTGTACTATTAACTATTTGGGTCAGTTCATGGTTTGTAAGAAGGTAACATTAGCCTTCATTTGGTAGTTGCCTAGCAAACTGGAAAAAACGCTCTGATTGGCCAACAAACGGCAGTACGATGTGCCTCACATTTTCCACCAGCAGAATGTGCTCTGTCTAATCAGGGCCTGATGCAGCCAAATAAAACCTTACACTGATGGATCAGTGAGAGTGAACTAAAGCTGGGGACACGCTGACCTGACATCAGTGAACTAGCGGCAACAAAGGCCGCCTGTTGAGTTGCCTCATGTCACCTTTGTTTTTGCCGACAAGTTGCACCTGAACACACCATGAAAACTACAGGAGATGGCCAGTTAGCATGTACACTCTGCCCCTGCGTGATATGGAATAACTCTCCACACTAGCGAGCGGCGAAATTCTGTATTCATCATTCAAAAAAGGGAAACGGAAGACCGAGGACTGTGGATATACAAGCCACTGTTATGCTGGTGGTGGTTTGCTAACCATGTTCACACCACTGTCACTCACCACTGTTGGAGTAAACAGTTGAGATTAAGATGAAAAAAAAAGAGCCTTCTGTGTTTTTCCTCTTGATTTACTCGTTACTCGTCATATTCGTTGGATGTGAGGAAATGTACATCTCATGCACCGATCTGTTTTAGCTGAACAGCCAGTCAGAGTGACTTCTCACCGTCAATCTCCACCAGCGATTCAACATGCTGAATCGGCCAAAAAGCCACAGACAGACTAGAGCTGACGTTGTAGAACACATTGAAAAAAATAGTTCTACGGACGCTCACCAACGGCCCCAAACTGTCCAACGGCCGACTTCCGGCTTGGTGCTCAGTCTCTGTGGATTTGTCGCATCATTTTAATATAAAAATATGAAGTCATGAGAGCTTTGAATATAAGCTTGTTAGACATCGCAATCCTCCTAATTGAGCTGGTTAATCTCACACTGTTTATGTGTAGACGACTTCTGAGCCTGCTGTGCATCCTCTGAAAGGGGCATAAATTGCTCGCAAATAGACGAGTGTACAACTAGTATAGATTGGGCTGTGGTTCAATGGTGACTATTATCTGCCCAATGTGGCGTATGGTATAATAAGTGCCTCCATTTTCTTGCAAATGGTCCCTGTGGGGAGTGAGCCTTTAACCCTGTCACTGTTGGTACCTCATTGCTCTACTCCTTCACACAGACACAACTACTTGGTTCTGTAGGCTGTTGCACAGAAGCTTTTGTCCAGCCAAAATACACCGCTGAAAAATATTAAAAACACTTAAATCAGACATTAGGTCTTGATGAAAGAATCATTCAAGTTAAAAATCTTTACTGAGGTACATTGTATAATTTGTTAAGAACAAAATGATGTAACAACAGTCTGTGGAAACCAAATTTATCAACCCACTGAGGGCTGGGTTGAAGATTTCATCACAGCAACTCATAATGTGACTCGGTAGTGTGTTTGGTCTCTGTGCACTCTCGACAACGTCAGGGCATGCTCCGGATGAGTCGGCAGGTCATGGTCTCGGGGAGCTCCTCCCAGACCTGGATCAGGGCATCAGAGAGCTCCTGGACAGTCTGTGGCAGAACTTGGCTACATCAGATGCACCAATACATAGTAGACTATTGTCCTGCACCAGGAGGAAGCCAGGGCACCATGCACCAGCATACGGACAGTCGCTTTGAGGATTTCATCCGAACAGCAGCCAGAGTGCCATTGGCTATGACATGGAGGTCTGCGCAACCCTCCAAGGATATGCCTCCCCCAACCATCACTGACCCACCGCCAAACTGGTCATGCTGGATGATGTTACTGGCAGCATAACACCAGGACGTCTCTAGACTCTTTCAGGCCTGTCACATGTGCTCAGAATGCGGCACCAATGGCAGACCTGCTAATTCTGGTGTTCTCTGGTGCCAATTGAGCCGCACAGTGCTGGGCTGTGAGCACAGGACCCACTAGAGGACAATGGGCCCTCACGCCACCGTCATGGAGTCTGTTTCTGACAGTTTGGTCAGAAACATGTAGAAGAAGAAGATCAACCTTTATTAGTCCCACGAGGGGAAATTCAATTTTTACACTCTGTTTGTTAACTTATACACAGTACATGCAGACCCGAAACACACACATGCACATGCAACAATGGAGAGATGTCAGAGTGATGGGGCTGCTCCTGACAAGCGCCCCGAGCAGTTGCGGGTTTGGTGCCTTGCTCAGGGGCACCTCGGCAGTGCCCAAGAGGTAAACTGGCACCTCTCCAGCTACCAGTTCACACTCAGTTCTTGGTCCATGTCGGGACTTGAACCGGTGACCCTCCGGTTCCCAAGCCAACTCCCTACAGACTGAGCTACTGCCGCCCCCAAACACCAGTACACCACCACCAGTAGCCTGCTGGAGGTCCGCCTTCTGGACTACCTGTGCAGCCTGATTGGGCTGCAGGTACCACCTCATGCTACAAGTAGTGACAAGAACACTAGCAGAACACAAAACCAGAGAAGAATGAGCCAGGAAGGATGAGGAGAGAGCAACTGTCTGTGGCCACCACATGTAAAACCATTTCCTTTTTGGGGATTGTCTTGCTGTTGCCTCTCCATTGCACCTGTTGTCACTTTCACAATCACTTGTGCTTCGTAAATGGACAGATTGATATCCCTGACGTTTAGGTCACTTGTTGTTATACTGTGATGATTAAGTGATCCCTTATTTTTTTGAGCAGACTACAAACCTAGTGACTCATTACTGTGAACTCTGCATATGTAGAAAAAATTGTACATTCCACACCAGCACAAACAGGTACAAAGCAAACAGTTCTTGTAGTGTGAGAAAAAGTCTAATTGGGCTCACATGGTGTCTGACTGCCGGAAGATTAAAAGAAAAGCAGAGTATAAAGTAGAACGTTAATTGCTCATTCATTTCTGCCATAACTCACTCTCCTGCCTCCATCCACCCCTCCATCCACTTGTTCTGCTGTTCGCCCACACAACTCCAAGGAGTCACCGTTCCCTGGCAACCCCGAGGTCGGCGGGAGGTGGAGGCAACGGAGGCGCCAAAAGGTGGGGAGGGCAAAGGTGGAGACGCATCTGTGTTAAGAAGGGGGAGGGGGGTGATCAGGAGCCTCGTTAAAGGCCTCTAAAGATGAATTCAAGCACTGATTGGGCTTCTTGAGGGTGTCATGGTAACCGTCCTGTAATATTACAGCTTGGAGGTTTTATGGTGGGGTGAGGCCAGGAGAGCAAGAACGTGGAGGAATATTAAATTTACTGTAATCCACAGTATAGCACTAGTTCAGTGAAACGAGAAAGAAAGAGGATTCCCGCTCTTGTGCAGCTCTCCTGCTGTCTTCAGTTTAGCTGACTGAAACATAAATTGGCTCTTCAGCAATCAACATCAGTTGGCTCGCTACTCAGCAACTGCTGAGGTCTAACAGGAGGTTGCGCGAAGGTATTGAGCCGACGGTGGAAATATAACAAAGAGCTGAAAAGAAACGAAATAGATTAAAGATGAACAGACACTGAATTGAACGAGATAACAAGTGATTATGATGAGAAAGAGCTGACAGGGAGACTAAATGACTCTTGTCCCGGAGAAATGAGTCTGCTGCTGAAGGACCAAAAATGGCTCTTGTTACTGATAGAAATGTGTGTGTGTGTGTGTGTGTGTGTGTGTGTGTGTGTGTGTGTGTGTGTGTGTGTGTGTGTGTGTGTGTGGATTGCACTGCTGAAGGCAGTTCATGTTTCAGCCCGATGAGTGCTATTTTGATCTTCTCATCCTAAGGAGTACAGACGCTGGCCCGGCACAGTTAGGCAAAAGTGTCACCGTGTCGTCGCTATTTTTAGACATCCACTCCGAATGTCTGCCTAATTAACATTTTCTAGTGACATCGTGAGAGAAAACAAAGCGTGTGATTGGCTCAGAGCCTGGAGTGTCTTAACAGAGCTTCTCAAGTAATGGACAGTGGGGGCTGATTGTATCCTTATTTAACATCCTTGCTTCAGAGTGCGTGTTAAATGAGACTAGAAGGTTACCAATTCAAATCCGCAAGAAGAGTAGATATGGAAAGTGGATAAAAAAAAAAACTACATCTACTTGTAATGTTGCTATAGAGGTAGAAAAGTGTTCGGGGTTGTCCTGGTCTGATTACGCAGCTGTATCTGACTCAGCATGCGAGACAAAAAAGGGCACCTGGAGAAAAATGTCAATGGTTAGAGTGACAACAGAAAGAAATATAACAAGGTTAGAGAAAATGACGTAAATGAAAGAATAATTCAGAAAGAGATTTTGTGAGTGTAGACACAGGGACCATCCAGCGAATGATAAAATGGGTGAGTGAATGCACTCTGGAAGTAGAAAAGGTTGTGCAATACACTGGCATCAGAAAGTGGGCTTTAAATAAGGGTGTAAGGCAGCGGCGGTGCAGGCTGTCTGAGGGACGGGTGAAAAAATGAAAAGGGCACCAGGTGCACGCAGTGGGACCTGCAGAAACATGTAGGGCACCCTAGATATGGCACTGCATCATGTTTTGTCCAACCTAGAGGGCACTGCATGTTTTCTACACTGTAAGGGCACCCTAGGGCATTTAATCATGTTTTAACTACCACTGAGACATCTAAGAGGGCACTTTTGCTGTGATTGTCCAAACATGGGGGCATATAGTTTTTAGCAATGGAAATAATATTTACAATTTGTTACTGTCACATCTGTCAGATCTTAGGTCAAGTTTTGTTTTGTCATTTCATTCATTTATGTGTTTCCTGTTTTATTTTGGCGCACTGAGCCTCCCTCTCGTTTCAGATCACCTCACTTCCTGTGCTTGTGTGTTTCCCTCCTTTTGCATGACTGACAGCTCTACCCTGATCACCTCCACCTGTGTCTGACTGTCTGCTCCGCCCTGATTGTGTCCACCTATGTCTTGTTATCCAGTCCCTCACTTGTATTTAATGTGCGTTCCCCCTTCTTTTCTGT
Organism: Pterois miles; assembly: GCA_947000775.1. NCBI lineage: Eukaryota > Metazoa > Chordata > Actinopteri > Perciformes > Scorpaenidae > Pterois > Pterois miles. The sequence goes on along the minus strand of CAMQGK010000634.1, from coordinate 24,782,501 downwards.
GCCAGCTCGTCTTTGTTCCTTGTGAGAAGTGGACCAGCAATTTCCTTATGTTAGACTCCCAGTCCTTTTTGAATCTCTACCTGTTTTTTGACCTTGCCCTGCCTGCTGTTTTGGATTTCTTTGCCTGTGAGTGTTGATTGCCTGTGTATCAAACTATTTTGACTTCAGTAAAGGTCTCTGATTTTTTTGATAACTCCCTGCTTCCTGAGTTGTGCATTTGGGTCCTAGTTACTCCTGTGTCCAAGTCATAACAGTTACCCAATAAACCAAATACTAACTAAATGCAACATGGACGCAATCAAAACTGAAAAGATGATGATAACTAACATTAGGGATGTGACGTCAGGAAACTTTCCCACCAGTTATACTTGTGACAACACCGGTGTTACCGATTACACCGGACATTTTACAAGATGGCATTCAATATCTGAATGTCTGTATAGCGTTTACTTTGATCTTTAACGACGGGTGGCGGTGTATCTCGCGTCTCTGGTTGAGTTTTCACTGCAAGTCTGCAGGTTTCTGCCATGCACACTGGCTGTGACCACTCTGTCCTCCTCACAGCATCTATCTCAATTACGTTATGGTCCTCTTATAGCATTGGTTTTAAATTTGAAATATTGTCAAATAGGCAATAAAAACAGGCTTTTGCTTTTTTGCTTCAACACCCAATCCTCCGCCATCGTCTTGTCAACTCTCTCTCGTCCTGTGTGGGAAATCTTACTCCTGCTACTCTATTGAACACTGGGGCTGAGACACAGTACAGAGCAGACACCTCACTTTCAGATTGTAGCATCCGTTGTCCAGCTATGTATTGATACTGATGTGCCAAAATGAAGAAAATTTGTTTTATTTCTGTAATTAAAGCAAAACAATGGTGGGAACGGTGGGGACATAATGTAAACGGTGTGTGACCATCATATACTACTGGTAATACCAACTACTACCTTTAGGAAAGGGCTATGTGACGGCAAGATAAAGCAAAATATTCTAAATATAGCGTACACTTAAATGAATATCTTTTTTTTAGGTGATCCTTTCTTTTAGGTGGCTAAAATATATGTTTTTCTGCCCTCCCTGTCCCCAGCGCTGTATGGCTTTGCTATGGTGCTGGTGCTCCTATCTGTTTCCAAACTGGGGACACACTGACCATCATCTACTGTAAGTAATACACTGACTACGGCTAAGGCCAACACCCATACTATCCCTTTAACTTGCCTTTAACAAAGTAGTTTTGTTACAGTTTCAATTCACAATGTTAACTCTGTGTTTAAAACTGTGACTGTTTCACAACGTGCGGGTGCTGGTCCTCTCCAATAGTCAAACATGTTGTTTTGGGAGTCATTGGCAAACACCCTATTTTGTTGTTTAGGTATGAGGACATGTTGGAAATTTTAGACATGATTGCTCCAGTTTTAGCCAAAATGATGTATCCAGTATTTAAAAATGACACTGCACCATAATTAAAGGTAAAAAAAAAAAAAAAGTTCAGTTCTGATGAAAACCTGACAGGGTGATGCTCTTTGGCAAAGTTTCAAACTTTGAAAGACCATAGTTGCTTTTAAATGATGCAGATATGACACCTGAAGGGATAATGTTGGTTATCGGCCCATACGAAGTCTATGTCATTTATGGGGAATGATTTTGAAGTGTAACTGACAGGAAGCCAGCATTTAGCTTTATTCTTGGTGGAAATGAATAATCACAGTCAGCTATGACTGCTTATCAGTTCAGCGAGGATACCACTCCATATACAGTATTTATATCTAACGGCTCTTTAGCCAGAAATATATGGCCACATTTAATGAATGTATTTATATATTACATAGCCCACAACAGAGCTAAAAGACAAGTCAGAATTGGACTTTGATTCATGAATGCTAATGTGTGTTTGCTTACATGGGCACCGTATCGTCAATGTTGTATTTAAAACTTAATTCTGCTGCCCCCAAGTGGCCAAATATTGCATTATTTTACCTGTTGCCCTCACATTTTAAGATATTATGTTAACAACTGCAATAACTTGCCCTTGTGTCTTATTATTATTTTAGGCAAGTAAATACAATAAAAATGATTTTAGTGTCCTTTTTAAATTTTGAGACCAGTTGAGTGAATGTATTAATCCCCAGACCTTGTGGGAAAATCAATACCCAGTGTTCAATACTTCAAAAACTGTCCTACAGAGACGATGTATAGCCTACTGTATAGGTTACTGTTACCATCTAGTGGCTAAAAGCATGCAGCACACCTTTAATGGTGGAAAGAACAGCCTCTAATCTTTAGTCTTCATTAAAATCATACTCATACTTACCTCATTCTCATTACTTAGATAGTTTTTTAGTGTGTACTTACTGTATACCTACAGTAGATATCTCAGCAAAGTTCTAGCAATTCTGAAATGTAAGCTAAGTTTAGTTTATAAAACGAGGTCCAAGAGATTTTTTGAAACCTTTCATTCTACTGCAGAAAACGAATGATGAGTAAATATAATCTGAACAGTTTGAATACTGTAGGTAAAAGAAATACTGTGAATTAAGTGTACTTGTTTTTGGAAACTTTAAATTTTACGTGGATATCATAAACTAGAGCCTAATTCTAATGTCATCCTAAGACCTTAACCCCTGAACACTCCCCCCCCCCCCCCCCCGTCTGAGGTCACCTGGTATAGTATAAGAGGCTGCAAGGCCTTGAAATGATATAAATATGAATGGGACAACAATCATGTTACCTTGACGATCACAGTTTTAACATTTTTTTACTGCCTATTGGAACATCTTCTTGCCGTATAAGACTAGAGGTCAAAAAATCAATTTACTTGTTTTTGTCAAATTTCATTAAGCAAAATATTTAAAAAATGGTTGATGAATAAACCAGGTATGTAATACAGTTTGTTTGCTTATCTCTGATTTCATGTGTTTTTTATGTATCATCTTAAATCCTTAATGTTGATGTTTCTGTGAAAATTTAAACATGCCTGGCTGTTTCATATTTTTTTTATCTTTTGTTATTTCCTCCTCCGGGGTTGCCTGGTAACTGTGGTAACCCTGTGTTTAATGTCACAGTGCTATGAATTCTGGGTAATTCCCTTAGGCAAAGTCAGGCAGAAAGAGGACTTACAGAGAGTTACCATAAAGCTCAAAAAGTCTTCGATAGAGTCCTCAAGGACATAATGACTTGACAGCGGGACGGCCCTAAACCTTCATGGACTTTGTAGGAACGTGTCTCGATGTTAGAGAGTTTATGAGCGTGGACATTGTGATTGGATCTATCTTTGCATGGTCTCACTTCAAACTTTAACTGCCTGTTAAAGCTGAAGTAGGCGAGATTGGAGCAAATATGGTTAAGAAAAATTATTTTTATAAAACGGTTACTATATCTCGACAGTAGTGCATGACACAGGTAATCTGAAAAAAAACCATGTGCCTCTGTGTTCTCCGATGTCCTCCAGTGCTCCTAATGGCATCTGCAGACCAGAAGAAAACAACTAATCAGAGTCGATCTGGAGCCTTGTCAATCACTCGCAAACTCCAATCAAGCAGTCGAACTAGGCAGCGCTGATCAAATATGAATTACTGTAACTCCTATTTTTCTCCTCAAATGTTTTTAGAAACATTTTGTAGTTTTTGTTTAGCTGTAAAATGAGAAAGTTGCAGCCATGTTGGTATCAGATGAGGAAATACCAAGCACCGCCCATCACAGAGCGAACTTTCTCATGCCTTGTTTGAACGTTTGATCAGAGTTGGTGAGTGATTGTCAGCTGCCTCAGTTGAATGAACAGCCAATAGGAACGCTCTCTCTTTGAAATGTCATGTGATTGGTCAGAGTTTTCCATCACAGGCTAGATTTTTTTTAAAGCCTGAAAACAGCCACAAGGAGGTGCAGAAGTCTAGTTTTCTCTGAGAACCCTTGAATTACAATATGCTGGGAGGTTATTATGCCCAGTGATGCCAAAAATATTCTGCCTACTGCAGGTTTAACACAGAAACATAATTAACAGACTCTGCTTTAAAAAATAATTTCCTAGAGCTGTCAGCTACATAGACAGCTGGCCCAACAGAGAGGATAAAGGGTCGTAAGCTGCGTTCACTAACACTCAATCACACACCCGTCCACATGGAGTCCAGACTCGTGCCCTCGCCTGTCAGGTGAAATGCCTCTTTTCTTCTCCATAGCGGCTCCCTGCTAGGCTCTTGACCTCCGGCTGGAGGAGTCCCGGCCACTTTGCAGTGACAGTCCAAACGGATCGACTCAAGCGAACGACCTTGTCCATCCCCTCCGGGCATCTGTACACTTGCTCGGTGTAGACAATCAATCTGGCTCTCTAAGTGTGTGCCATGCTGTCGGCCACCATGAGAGGGAGCTGAGATACTCTTAAATCTCTGAAGCTTTTCTTTGCTTGAATCTTTCTGCTTTTTTGTCTCTCTCTCTCAATCCTTTCCGTCTCTTTCATGTGTCCAACTTTCTCTGCATCTGTGTGTGTGTCTCTCTCTTTGCAAGCTTGCTTGTGTGTCTCAGTGTGTACTGTATGTGTGTGCACACGTGCCTGTTCCGCTCTCTGTTGTGGAACAAATTACACAGCGGCTGGGGAGCCAAATGACTAATCAGTGGTACACAGATTAAAATCCAATTGCTGCAATTTGAAGCCACACAGGAGTAGTATGGGAAATTAACTACTACAGTGTCTGCGCCGCTGTCTCCACCAGGCATACCTGTTAGATGTTGATCTTTTAATTAGCGCGGCCCATAGAAACTTTAGATCCATCTAAAAGAAAATACAACAAAGCTGATGAGTGACACCTCAAGTTTTTGACATCCAAATAAAAACAATGTGTTTCTGCCCTGTCTGTGCAGCACTTAATGCATCTCAAGAGTTAAAAAAAAAAAAAATCAGACTGTCTGAGATATAATCTGTGCATGAAAGACAATAAAAAATGAACTAAGTCAGAGCAGAGCACAGTTGGTGGTTAATTTGTTCATATTCACCAGGAGGGGCGTTAAGAAGATCAAGCGTTGCGTTTACGACAGGGCCGGGAGGATGGGATGTTGTCTGCAGCCACTCATTCACCATCGCTGTATCATCCCCTGCCCTCAATAACCACTTATCAACCACAGGCTAAATTGGCCATTGCCAGGGCTTACCGACTCCGACTTAGAAATGGATTGAAGGCGCCGCTTGTTTATTTTAAACTACAGCAGACAATTCATTTCTCCTCGCATAAAAACATGTTCAGCGGGGAGAATGAATGATGTGAATAATGAGCAAGCCCTGGCCGAGCCCGCTAGGTGAAACCAGGCATACTTATTATTATATTGTGATTTTTTTTTTTTTTTCTTGGATGTACAGAAGTGCAATATGCGCTTGAGCGGGGCTGAGACACAACACGAACGCTTGCCTGGAATAATCTCAATGGCAAGAAATAATCTCATTTTGTCTGGGAGTGTAAAAATCCTGTTTGCATGGCTGTGGCGTGTGTCTTTGTGTCTTATGGCAGGCAGGAGATGTGCGTGCAGGCTGTTGCTGAAACCATAACAATTTCGCTGGAACATTTCATTGGCAATGAATTGAAACATGCACGCCACGTTTACCTTTTTTCACAGATGTGACATTATTACAGTTTTGGATCAGGCACACAAAGGACAGCCTTGTTTTCTAGATTTTTAACAGTGTGGAAAATGCTCTAAATGCCAAATTTGACCTTTTTTTTTAAACCTTTATTAACCTGCAATGGGTTGACAAAACACATCTGCTCTTTTGCAGCAATGTCCTGCATATCCTAATTCAGTAGCAGAACTGAGCATACCTGGGAGCTGCTACAGCCCTCCTGGGCATTGAGCATCTCCACTGGAGCAGTTCCTAGTACAGATGCCTGGTTCAGGGGTGTCTGTGTGGTAGCTGCAGAGAGACGAGAGAATGTGTTCAGTGATTTTTCCATCCAGTCAAACCCTCTACTTTATCTTCATAAGCCCACTTCTCCAAAGTCCGGCCTGCTATGTGCAGCTCAAGGAGTCTTCTAGCACTGATCCAAGAGGGTCAATACTGCCTCGCCCTGGATGGCCACCTCCTGGAACTTGGTCATTTCAGTCATTCGTTGGCTTATGAAATTTGTTACCAGAAGAACGTTGAATATACGACTTCATAAGATAGTAGGCAGCTAGGTCTTTTTTTAAAAATAGATTCACATTTTTGGGAAATGTTTATTCACTTTCTTGCTGAGAATTAAGGCCCTGACACTGTCGGTGCGCGTCTGTTGGCCTAGTTTTTGCAGCGTGTCCTGCACCGTTGGCACTAGTCTGTCCACGTCGGAGGCTTTTTGGCCAATTCACCATGTTGAGTTCATATATACTGTATATACAGACTACCACTACCTGCTGGTAGGGAAAATTATTTCTGTTATTTCTGTGGTACTTGGCCATGTAGTGCAACTTTTTGGCCAAGTCAGACAGCGTGAAGTGACGCAACAGTCGACCTTCATCGCCGCCTATTCGATGTTGGTTTGGTGTGTCTAGGCAGTTAGATGAGAGGGTCAATACCACTCTCATATCTGACCAGTAAATATAACAGTTTAGCTTCGCATAACATTAGCAATGAATGGAAAACAAGGGAAACAGTTAGCCTGGCTCTGTCCAAAGGTCCACCTACTAGCATCTTATTAATTACGCTTTGTATCCTGTTTGTTTAATATGTTGAAAAGTCAGAGTGTAAAAATGACATATTGTGGTTTAATGGGGATTATGTGCTGGACTAGAGATTACTCTATCAATCTTCTCTCAAGAAAGCAGATATTTTTTTCCCAAAATGTCTTAATATTCCTTTCAGACGGGGGTTTTTACTATAAGAGTCAGACACTGTACACTCTTATAGTAATCTTTGAAGCATTAAAGCACTGCATCTCTGGCTACAGCGATGCAGTTAGCAGTGTCTATAGGTCTTTTAGTTGTTCTCTAGCCATTCAGTTAGCAGCGTGTATAAGGCCTTCTGGTCATTCCGTTAATCAATAGCCAAACACACCGTCCAAAACAATAAAACTGAGCAAATTGTTTTCCCACAGTGTCTTGCTTGTGGCCCCTATTGGAGTAGTAGAAGAGTAGTGAGTGAGGAGTCAGCAGTCAATCAGTGGTAGTATCAAACAGGCATTAAAAGGTGTTTTGATGTGCGTGAGTCACTGCAACCACGAGAAGTCCTTGAGCGTGCAGCCATAAATGAACACCCACGTTATTATGGCGTTTGGTGCAGCAGTATGCAAGATTAGCCATGGGACAGACACAGAGATGCACACACTTGACCGATCTCATTATCTCCTAGCGGAGAGAATCAAAGATGGTGCAGGATGTCTTCACTCACTCCTCTTCTCAGTGAACACACTGCTGCAGTCAAGTTTGTGAACAAAGGATCATCTTTACATAGTTTGTATTGACATTAATGGGAGGCACATCTCTTGGTTGGACACTTTATAACTTCTACTTCATACTTACTTTACATTGTTGTTTTCCACCATTAAAGTTGCTCAGGAGATTGCCTACAATCAGGTGAGCTAGTATTCACAGCATCTGTCAGAGTCATGGGAGATAGTCATCCAGGCCCGTCATATGTATTATTGTTTCCGTGCCACACTTTCTGCCCAGACCAGCTTCCTTACATGTACACGAAATAATGATTTCAGAATGGCGTGATTATAAGCTTTTATTTAGTCGTATAGCCATAAGGCACACCACTGTCAATAAATCATTAAATCACTATAGCTCGGGGCTTGGTCAAAGGACCATCCAAAAGCCATTACTCCAGATGGTGCATTAGGATGAATATCATTATGATGATATCATCCCCCACAGGTCCTGTCTTTCTCCTGTCATTTTCATCATATTTTATGACTGACCATCACGCCGCCATTTTGCCATGTGGTCTTTAACTTACTGCAGACATGACGACAGAGGACACAGCGATGAGAGGAAAGTGTATGTATTTTTTCCCACTCTGGATTAAAACTCTTTGAGCAGGTTGTTCTTTTAGCGTATTAAGGAAAGCTCTTTACAATCCAAAAAGAAGAAGATTCCTCAGGCTGAAACATTTCCGCCCCTCTCTCTTCTCTTCTTCTCTTTTGACTATATTTCTAAATTTACCCGTCCATTAGCGGGAGACACAGAAGAAGACAGAGTTGCTCGAGCTTTTAACAAGGCTTCTTCTTCTTTTCAGTGTCATGCTCTGCTGGCCTTCAAAACACGCAGCCCTCTTTTGTGTCTTTATTATAGCTGCTGTTGAAAGAGATGAGTTTGAGGTTATTGAGCGTGTGTGTGTGTGTGTGTGTGTGTGTGTGTTGGTAAGAGACGGGTTGGCATCAATAAAATCTCAGGGAAGCTGCAGTAGGTGGTATTTGGGGGGTAGTAGGAGTGTGTGCGCAGAGTTATGTCCCAGTTATCTACCACAGATAATTGATGTGGACAAGCTCGACTGAAATCTCTGTGACAGCGATAGGCAGGCCGCACGCTCGCCGTTGATGGATGCCCATGTCAATCTTTCTGACCCCCACTCCCCACCCCTCCACCATCATTCAAACACACACACACTCACAAGCTATGAGTCCTTTTCAGCAGGGCACAAAAGGAGCAGTCTCCTGGCACGCAGTCACCAGCTGAGCTGTTACAGAACGGCGCTCAGAGGGCACGGAGCGGGGAGGACGAGGGAGGAGGATGCGGGCGGAGGGCAGGGGAGTAAGAAAAGGATAGCGGGAGGAGGAGGATGGAAAATATTGGGAGGGAAGGAGGATTTGAGGCATTATTAATGAGGTTACAGAGGCGGGATGTGAGGAGGATGACGGAGGATTGATGGAGAAGTATAAATGTTGGAGATGAGGAGGCGAGGCAGGTGGAGGGGAGAGGGGGTTGGCTCAAAGAGGAACATAAAAGAAGGAGAGGACAAGAAGGAGTGTTTTGTTAACCGTGCTGAGTTTCCCCCCGTGATGCAAAGAGTTTAGGAGGCTGCTTAGCATTCTTTCTCTCTCTCGCACTCACTCCAACTTTAGAGCTGGCTCAGCAGAGAACACATAGATGTTAAAGTGGCGTGATTAATTTAGGATGCAGTGAGCTTTTTTGGCCAGCGTGCATTCACTCACACACACACACACACACACACACACACACACACACACACACACACACACACACACACACACACACACAAGCGTCTGAATGGAGGTAGTAGTTGTAGAGAAATGGCCTTTCCAACGGATTTATCCTTACGCAATATCCATCAGGTCTCACAGTATCAATATGACATAATGAAAACTTCAGTTCGGGCTTATCAAAAGGGCACAGCTGTAACTACAAGTCAAGATGCTTTTTATATCAAAATTGAATGAGCAAAAAAAATGTAAAAGTTCAACATTTGAGAAACAGGTTTATTTGCTATCTCGCCCAGAGTTAGATGAGACGATCAATACCACTCTCATTCATTGCCTGGCCCACATCAAGAAGATGGTTAGCACACTAAAAACAGAAAACTGGAGCTAACTTACAGCCATGCCAGCAGCTCTGTGACGCCGTAGGCCCACTTGGACACAGCGGTGCTTTGAGTGCTAACATAAGCATGCTAATATGGTCACTAGGGCTAGGTATCGGTACTCGATATCTTTAAGGTATTGACTGAAATGAGTGTTTTTAGTGGCTGCTGCTGTCACTGTTCATCCTTTCTTTCCATGCTTGCCCATAAATGCATAATCTATAAGCTCGTCATGTATATTAGTTATTAATATATCAATTATTAAATAACAATCACACACAGCAAGTCATCATATCTGTAACTGTCTCAGTCCATAAGTTAGCATTTATTTAAGATATACGTAATCAGCAATCATAAAAAATTTTATCTAAAGTTTTTATCTAATGAAATATTCTGCTTCAATCCATATTTATTGATATTTATCCTTTCAAAACAATATTTTCATTGCGCAACTGGTGTAACAGCAGTCAGATGAAACTGACAAGTTGTAAGCTTTTTATTAAAGAAAACTGTTTGAATTTATTAAAATTGTGAATTTTTGTTCAAGGATTTTACAGCCCCAATTGAAATACCTGTTTTGATGAGTGATTTGATACTCGGTATCAGTATTGGTATTTGTACTGGCATCATCATTTTTTTAAACAATTACCAGCCCTAGTGCTCAGTGACAATGCTTGACGTTTAGTTTTTACCGTGTTCACCATCTTAGCATGCTAACATTTGCTAATTAGCTCTAATTACAAAGTACAGCTGTGTTTGGTCATAAACCAAAGTATTGGAAAAATTGTAAAATATTCCCTGATGATGGCGCTAGATTAAAGGTCAATCATCCCTACAAGCAAAAGTCATGGTAATCCATCAAATTCATCAGATTTTTCATTAAAAAAACTGATCTGTCCATCTCATGGTGGCACTGGGCAAAAAAAAAAAAAAATCATCTTTGCGATCTATGTCTCTCTCTGTGTCTCTCAGTTTCCTTATTATCTTCTTCCTTATGGTGTTAGTGAAGGCAGATTGGGGCTTAGCTGATTGGGCAAACCCAACGGGACAGATGAATTAAGCAGCACTCAAGACACATACCTGCTTTCATGCATTAGCGATTGTGCAGTCAAATTGCTGCCTACCTGTCGCTGCATACCCTCAGCTCTTCTCCTTCAGCTTCACTGACCACTCCACAATCCAGAAAAACAAACACATGCATTAACACCTCAGCCCAGAAGAGCACAGGAAGCGAATCGAACGCCCACTGGTGTTTCCGGAAAGAAACCTGTATACCGGTGCAGAAGCGTGTGCGGTGGCGGCGACACTGGTGGGCACTGCTATGAGAATTGGACCATCCTCCTGGCGTGGGTAGCATTCGTATTTTCGCTGCCACGAGTGCCCGCGGTGCAGTGTGGGGCTGGCTGGCAGGCTCGGGGAAAAGGACCCATCTGTTGTATGAGATTATTTCAAACCAGATACAGCACAGGATGTCACCTGTTTGGAGAGTCTCAGGGGAGGTGGGATTATCAGGATGAGGATGTATGTGTGCGGGTAGGGGAGTATAGAGGTGAATTTCTCAAGACAACATGTGTTGTCTCATCCTATCTAGTTGTATTGATGTGTGTTTAATGCGATTCTATATGTTTATCTGTACATCTGCCAGCCTATAAATGTGTTTATAGTCAACATAAAGAGACTCTCTGAGGAGAAGAAGCCTCCTTTAATTGCGTGTATGATCCGTCGTATAATTGTTTCTTTCATGTATCATCTTCAACAATATGGATTTTTTTTCTGTTTTTAAACAGTATATCAGATTCTTTCATAGAGCATATATAAAGATGGATGACATGACAGCCCCCCAAAGTGAAGCCAAAACATCTTGATTTCCTCCTGGTGGCTGGCTGCACTCGTTATATGTATACAGTCTTTTCAAAATAAATTTCCATCTTCACAGGAAACAACTTAGGTCTAGGCAACAAATCAGCTCAGTTAGCTTCAGGAAAAGATTGTAGTTTCGGTTAAAATAAAGCCAAAAGTGACCTAGCTTAAGCACTGAAGTTATGTGACAAAAACTACTTAGTTAGGTTTAGGAAAAGGTCATTGTTTGGGTTAAAATAACTTCATAAGTGGCGTAACTTCAGTATGGAAGTTATGTGATCGATAAATTAGTGTTCACATGTGGTGTCACCCATCCACCCGACATCCCCCTACACATTGTTTGCAGCTCTTTATACTTCCTGGGAAACAGTTAGATGGATTACATACTAATTCATTTAGTGCAATATATACAAATTTTTAGAGATAAACATACAGAGAGTGGTTTCTTTTTGGTGTCAACATTCACAGACGTGCAATCAGTGGTTTTTATGACGTTGACATGGTCCAGGGTTTTACAGAATCGTCCCATGTTGACGTTGTTGGCTGGTGACAGGGTTGCTTTATCTGAACTACAAACTGAAAGAGCAACCTTTCCTACAAGACCAACTAAACAACAAAAGATGTGCAGAAGGCTATATCACAATAATAGAAACTAACTTCTGTCCCTCTAAAGAACATGTGTCAAATAATGATGGTAAAAAAACAGACCTATTTAGATCTTTGATGGATGAGTAATCATGATGGTTTCTTAATCTCATAAATTTATGAGATTTGTTATCATAACGCATAGAAATGTGTGTGTGTGTGTGTGTGTGTGTGTGTGTGTGTGTGTGTGTGTGTGTGTGTGTGTGTGTGTGTGTGTGTGTGTGTGCGCGTACATACAGTATTTTTGTGTCGTCGTGCATGCTCACACATTTTTTTAAATAAATTGTGCAATATTTCAGCTTGCAATTATTTTTCCTTGACTTCTGCTTTCAGAGCTAGTTATTAAATAAATTATTACTAAAAGTAATAATAATCAAATGCAGAGGCAATTTTGTAATATGATCAAGAGTAGATATATTTATATATTCTTACAGTTAAAACCGGCCCTTTGAGGGCAACCATGATGCTGATGTGGCCCGGGATGAAATTGAGTTTGACACCCCTGATCTAAAGGATAACAATACTCATCTAGTTTCATCATTTTTATTTGCTATAATAGTGTAGAATAATATTGTACACATCTGATTTATTGCTGAGATTGAGGAACAAGGTGACATCTCTAAAAAGAACGAGCGGTCAGAAGAAGATACGGCCTTCAAACAAAATAACTGTAAATATCTATCTCAGTATATAGACTGACTTTCTGGTTCAACCTACAGTACTACACTTAACGTAACTGTGCTTTGACAGTTTGCCTGTGAGGGATTATTACTAATATTTTGGGTATGCCCAGTTAGGTTTTACCTTCAAATAAAATGGTTACACATGGACAGATTATCAATAGGCTCCTGGGCACAGAAATGTAAAAGGTTCCCTCTCCAGCACCACAGCAAGTCGCTCTCCCATGGCAAGGAGAAATCTGCACTCATCTTCTTCAGCAACATTTTTATTATGCCTCCTGTGGACGGACGCATTATGTTTCGGGTCGTCCATCCGTACCGTTCTTCTGATACATGGAGGGAATTTCTTAAAATTTGGTACAAACAGCCACTAGGACTCCAGGATGAACTGATTAGATGGTCAAAGGTCAAGGTCACTGTGACCTCTTGTCCATCCCATCGAGATCTGAACTTCAGTAGTTTGTTTATCAACGCTGTCTAAAACCTTCCCAAAGCTTCTTGACATAGCAGATCCATATATTATACTCACACTTTACAGGAATTCACAGTATCTCGGGTGTAAAGGTGATGCAGGAAATAGTCAAAGCAAAGACATTCTGCTGTAAATCATTTAAATGTTTGACGTGTGCTTACTTTAGCCAAATTTATAGCAGATACTAATTATAAAAAGGGCTCATTTTGAGATCAGATCATCCCTACTTTTGAAGATGTGTAAATAACTGTCATTTTAAACAGAGCTCTGGTTTGGGGCCCCCAGACCTGTTGGGCCTCTCGGCCTGTGCCAAGAGTATGCCTGTGCTCTAATCTATTCATGGGTTTAGATAATCCGGCTAAGCTGTTGGCTTGTTTACAACCTGTCTGATCATTTGACTCCTCATGTTTCCTGTTTCTTGATCTCAGCCATGAACTCAATGACCTCAAACTTACCATAATTGATGGAAATGGTGGCCAGAACTGTGAACTTATGACCAAAATTTTATTTAACTGGAAGTTTTCTTCGAATGTTTCATGGTCTAAGTGAAATAAAGGGTAAATAAAGCGGAAAAATAGGTGTAAATCCAGTATTGAGTATAAGTCAGAGCACGGTGCACCCACTATCCACGTCAGAACCCCAAAGTAGTCGGACCTTCGGCCAAGGTTAGAGCGATGCACCACCTGCATCCTAACGGCTGTAAAGCAGAATCCCTGCCTGCAGGTGATGAATGAGTGTCATGTCAGGAGAGAAGAAGAATGAGAGGAGGAGGTGAAGAGGAGGAGGAAGATGAAATTTGGCTCTAGAGATGCTGCCCACAGGATGCTCGGGCACAGACCTCAGGGAGCCCTAACCCCTTCACTCTGCCATCTGTTGCGCAGAGGTGTGTGTGTGTGTGTGTGTGTGTGTGTGTGTGTGTGTGTGTGTGTGTGTGTGTGTGTGTGTGTGTGTGTGTGTGTGTGTGTGTGTGTGTGTGTGTGTGTGTGTGAAGAGGTTGTGTTACAGGGAGATAGCTTTTGTAGTTTTAGTGGTTTGCCCATATATATTGGTCATATAGTATTTGATACAATATTGTATTTGAGTATGCATATGTGTGTGTGCACTGCAGTTGTTGCAAGGTGCGTGCATGCATCCATATATGCAATACAGCCTCATACTTAATTATTTAGCTGTGTGTGTGTGTGTGTGTGTGTGTTTCTGTTTCACTACATACCTGTATACACACACTCAGCACCTCTATCACCTCTTGCACCTCCACTGAGAAGAACAGATGGGAGAACAGGAGAGAGGGTTCCCACGTCCGCTCCTCCACCTCGTCCAAACTCAACCCATCGCCGCCCAGCCGGCCCCGACCCTGCCAGAACCACGGTGACTCAGCCAAAACACACACACACACACACACCTATGCTGGAACCCACACACTCCAAAAATACCGTGCCAAACTCATGCACACAAAATACACATTTATGCTCAAAGGCACAAATTCACATGCAAATTGCCTGCACACACACACACACACACACACACACACACACACACACACACACACACACACACACACACACACACATGAAGTACTTTGGCTCTCTGACTGTCCAGAGTGACACCAGTGAGCCAAATTATGATGAGGTAATCAAACTGCTGTTAGTGGTGATCTCTCATCTATCTCCAAGTTATAAAGACTCTGCTAATAAAGCGCTGCTCATCATCAAAGTCTAAAGACAAGGTCAGAGTTTGGTTTGACCAAAAGGCAGATAAATGTACTTTTGGCAAACAACTTTTGCTGAACTGCAGCCATTGTGGCAACAAGTGGCAATTACAGGATGAGTAAGTTGCTTTAAAGTAAACTGACTGAGAGAAAGTGGACTAGGGCCACAAGTAGGAAACAACAAATATGTCCCTTGGTGAGGTACGAAGTGTTCACTTCCTGTTTAATTTTCAGCTGGACCACAGAGGGCCAGTCTTTCACTGCGTGACTGAGTGATGAAGCTATACAATCGGTCAGCCGAGTGTTGGAGTATCCTCATTGGCTGTTGCTCTTTCAAAATTAAAAAGCACTGAACTATATGAATTTGAGTTATACATGTATTTATTTTCACAAAGTATCACTATACTGTAGTGGGATGGAAGCCATTACTGGGCTAATTTATCTGTCTATTCTGATTGAATTACTGCAGATACGGTGTGATGTCCATGGCTGACTATTACCAGCAGATGTACCGAGCTGCCGATGAATGCACAACAGCCATGTGTCATTTGAATAATACTCTGTCGAAATTCACGCACAACACAAGTACATAGTGTGCAGAGTGTACTACATAGAAAGATACAGCTCAAGTTAAAATGTATATGTAGAACTTAATTACTGCAAACATTTTGACTCGTTATAGCAAGAAAATTGCAGGTGTTTCAATAATATCGATGGCTCTGCTCCATGTATGTGTCCCAATAAGCCACTGCAATAGAGTCAGTGTGCACAATACCAGGCCCTTGGAGCTGATGCAGCTGTGTGGAAAGTTGCTATAATTAATGTTATTAATTATACCTGTGCTTTTCCTGTTCAGACATGGTCTCATTTTAACAGAAATACCACTCGGTGCCTTCAGACTGAATAAAAAACATACACCGTCCAACATCATGTGAGTAAATCACCATATCCCACCACGGTCCACCTGCCTAGCTGTTAATCAACCACCTGGGCTTCACTCCACTCACCACAAGTATGGTTTTACATAACCACCAATACCGCTCTGTCAAGACCAGATGATTCCTTCACTCTCTCTCCTGACAGAGAAAGAGATGGCATCAGCATGTCATAAAATCAATGGCAGTTTCATGAGGAAATCATCGCTCAAGCGTTGTGTTCTCCTCCGCCTAAACCCCTCTGGCTGTTTTTCTCCCGCCGTGAGGAGAGAGGATGAGAGGGACGGCTGGCGGACGGACACGGAAAGCGACGGATCGCAGTACAGGGCGAAAGCTGGGTAGTAATCGATATAGAGTTGGCAAAGGGCTGGGGCTGGGGATAAACAGTGGAGATTGCTCCAAGGGACCAGCATTGATGTGTGATTAAAGTCAGAGAATCCCCCCGCCGTCCGGAACTTGTGAGTGAGATCTCTGACGCCGGGGTAATTGGTCTCGGGAAAATCAATGGGTTTGGCGAGTGAGCTAGTCACATCTGTCGAGGCTGCTGGACGGTACAGGGCAGACACTGGCATTTTCACCTAAGGCTGAACTTGACATTTTTGTGGGCTGCGGGTCTGACTTGACCTAACTGGATGCAGCAGCCAAAAATATTGCTGAGAAGTGTGACCAGGGCCATAGCAACACACAGTCCTCACTGTCCTTACAGAGGTCACGTCTTTTTCTGAGAGTTGTGGGTGTTTTAGTGACCTGAATGGATCTACAGTCTAGAGTTAAAAATGTACATATAATGGATATTCCAGAAGCCAGTATTTTTAGACTCGATATATTAAAATGTGGTTAACTTCAGGCCAACAGAAGGCTTCAGTACTTCCCCTCCAATTTTATCCCTGGCTGTCCTTTGTGTTGGTGAATATATATATTTGCAAATTATTTTAGAAAGCCCTCTTTGTGACCTAATCATGTAGTTAAAATTTATTTATTTATTCACTATTCTGTATACAGTGTATACACCGATCAGCCATAACATTATGACCACCTGCCTAATATTGAGGAGGTCCCCCTTTTGCCGCCAAAACAGCCCTAACCCATCAAAGCATGGACTTCTCAAGACCTCTGAAGGTCTGCTGTGATATCTGGTGCCGGGCCGTCAGTAGCAGATCCTTTAAGTCCTGTAAGTTGGGAGGTGGGGCCTCCATGGATTGGATTTGTTTGTCCAGCACATCCCACAGATGCTCGATTACATTGAGATCTGGAGAAATCGGAGACCAAGTCAACACCTCAAACTCATTGTTGTGTTCTTCAAACCATTCTTGGACCATATTTGCAGGTACATTATCCTACTGAAAGAGGACACTGCCATTAGAGAATACCGTTTCCATGAAGGGGTGTATTTGGTTAGCAACAATGTTTAGGTAGGTGCTACGTGTGAACGAAACATCCACATGAATGGCAGGACCCAAGATTTCCCAGCAGAACGTTGCCCAAAGCATCATCACTTGCTTTCTTCCCATAGTGCATCCTGGTGCCAAGCCCACACATACCCGGCCATCCACATGATTGATCCATTGCTTCATGGTCCAGTTCCGATGCTCACAAGCCCATTGTAGGCACTTTTGGCAGAAGACATTGGTCAGCATGGGCACCCTGACCAGTCTGCAGCTACGCAGCCCCATGCGCAACAAACTGCGATGCACTGCGTGTTCTGACACCTTTGTGTCAGAACCAGCATTAACGTTTTCAGCAGTATGAGCTACAGTAGCTCTTCTATTGGATCGGACAACAGAGGGCCAGCCTTCGCTGATTTAAAAAAAAAAAAAAATGCCAGGGGAAAGACAGTAGACCTCCATGTATTTTTACAGCAGAAACATTTTAATCATCATGACAAACACTAAGATTACGTCTGAAATTTCATACTAACATGCTATTTAGTATCCTACCACAGTATGAGAGATATTTTAGTATGTCCAAAATCTTAATATGAAACTAGTAGTACGTAAATAGCATACTATTTTCAGTTAATTACAGGATGCAACTCTGGGCACTGTGGAGGCATAAATATCTCACAATGCAATTTGGTAGTGATAAAAATAGCATTGACATTGACTGACAGCTTTGTAACATCACTAATGCTTCAATTTAACTGTAAGTATAAGATTTCACTTCGCTATATTATTTTTTATATATTATTTTACATGAATTTAGAGACGGACAGTTGTTTCGGTCACAAGGTTGCCATGGTTACACATCTCCAATCGAGTAGGCTCTCAGGAAGTGACAACATAAATTACTGCTCAGTGCATCTGAAAAGATACATACTCCTGTTTATTCATACAAAAGTATACTGAACAATAGTACACATATTGAGTATGAAGAGCATAGTATGCGATTTCGGACGAATCCCTCCTGACAGGAAGTAAACGAACCCAAGCTGTTGCCTGCTGGCAACGCATTTTTGTTGCTTTTCTTTTTTTATTCCACTGAAATGTGCTAAAACAGAGCAGAGTAAATACAGGCATATTCTGGCAGAAAGTATGAAAATAAAGGTTTTTTTTAACATTAAAGGATATAATGTTCTAATGGTATGAACCACAAAATTAGCATAATATAGGCCCTTTAAGTTAACTGCACTGCTACTGCAGCTTCCATGTCAACTGAAACGACCTTGGCGGGATAGATAATATATTTTATTTATTTGTTTCCCATTGCTCAAAGCCCCGATTAAACTGTGAGCCTTCAAAGGATGAACAGGCAATGAAATGTACAGCAAAGTGGATATTTTTAATTATTGCGCCAGGCTGCAGTGGATGTATACCTTTGTGGCCTCATTTAATAAAGAACCAATTTGTCACAGAAAATAAATTGTGACAAGCGGAATAAGGTTGGTAGCTTGATTTCTGTAACCCTACCGTCATCTCTGGCTCTGTTCAACATGACAGCTTTCTGTAGCACGGGCCTCATTTTCAAAAAGGTCATTGATGATGCCGGGGCACATCAGCATATATCTGATCCGGTGACAGCTGTGCCTGGGAGCCATCGCTCTCACAGCGCAGACCAATTAGAGAGGGTCTTGTATCAATCAGAAATAAAATAACATCTCATCAAAACACACGTCGGTTTTTGATTCCCTCTCCCCCAAGAGAATCGCCATTCTCCCCAGATCCCATCTCCATCACCCCCACACCTTCTGCCTATATCTTTTTTTTTTTTATTTTTTCAAACACCTATCTACATCTTAGCCGTGCATACACTTGACAGACATGCCCTCACATCTTCTCACAAATACACCGGAGCACACAGGGCCCAGGGCTGTGACGGACAGTGCAGGTAACCAATCCAATTAACACCTTAATGAGGAGGTCTCCAGTCACCAGTCACTGACTTGTTCTGCATGCAGAGCAGCACAGCGCACAGCTCTCATCTTCCTGGATACAGCAGACAGGCATCGTGTGGATAAGCTGCTACAGCGGGACTCTGTAGGTTAGATGGTCTTAAAGAAGAGAGACACCTAATGATTCTAGCCAGACAGGTTAGATTTTATATTTGACATACATTTTCTAAATTAAATTAAATAAATTTTGCGACACATACAAAGAGTATTTTTTAACTTTTTGCAGAGGCTATTTTGTCAAAACACAATTTAGTGTTACCTTTAACATTTTGCGTGCTTCTTAAAGGGAAAGTGTGTGAAATTTAGTAGAATCTCCGCAGACATGGAATATAATTTTCATAACCATGTTTTCATGGTGTATAATCAGAGAGGTCCTTTCACATTTTGACGTTACCTGAAGGCCACCGTAACATGCTTGGAAAGGCAGGTGTGAGCGGAGGGGTATTCAGCTGGTTGCAATCTGCAACCACACCACTAGATGCCATAAATCCTACACATTGTACCTTTAACACAAATAGTTGGCAATTTATACAGGCTTTTAAATATGTTTAGTTTTGTAAGATGTTTTGTAAGACGTTCCTGCCTGATAATAAGTTAGTCTTTTATTTAATAAAAAAATACCTCCACTAAACAGAGTAAATGCATACCGTTTCTTGATTTCAAGGTATGTAAATAATAAAATTAATAAGTCATAAATATGGCTTGATTACTGTAAATGCGTTCTGACAGAGCATGAAACAAATTTTCACCTCATTTTGTCTGCGCTGTTTGTGTTTGCGTGTTAGTTTCAGGGTGAATCATGCATCCTTATTTGTATCAAGTAAAGAAGTTTCAATTTTCACCCCTTCCTTTATCATATCACTGGTAAGTCCTTTGTTACCTGCATCACACAGTGCTCTGGGAGGCAGTTCACTTGCATCCCAAAGAAAATTAGGGCAGAACTTAAAGGGACTGTAAGAATCATAAATTGCTTGTTAACCGTGACACCTGTGACCGTTACGTCAACAACAGTCAACATCCTGCTGCTCGCGCTTGTGCTCTCACTACATAGGCATGAGTGAGCATCGGTCAAAACAGTGAGGTGACACACATGAATGACAGCTAAAACCACAAAATTACTATATATTTCACCTGATTGACAGTAATAGCCGACCAAACAAAGCTTTCTCCACGAACCCATGTTTGATTGTTTCAGCCGATTTAGCTTTGAAATATAAAATGAATGTTCGATGGAAGTTGCAGTTCGTACAGAAATAGATGTGGCACCTCCTCAAGATCAACGGAGGGTTCCTGTGTCTTGTTTCCATGCTGTTGAGTGAAATGATGGGGGTTAACTCTATATACCATACCAACTCCAGCGCTGGGGACCAAAGCTATGGTCTCCCCTGTGTCTTCTGACCACAGTCGAGAGGCTGAAACAGGAAGAGTTAACACTGTTTTGCAAGATGGGCTTCACTAGATATAATTTTAAGGTTTTGGTGCTGCCATGTACTTTGTGTTGAAGTCTGAAGAGTGTAGCCACATGCATGGGAAACTGACCAGCAATGATTTAAATGTGTACTCATTATCACTTTTTACCACTGCACAACCACGATGTAGAGATAAGGAGTCAGTCCCCACAGATCTTTATGTTAAAATGCCGAGATTAACAGCAGAAATAAACATGTTGACAGACTGATACGAAAAGCAATTTAGTCTCTTTAGCTGATTTCCCCGTTCATGACAACTATGAAAAGGAATGAATCATAGCAAGCTTAAAGTCAGGCATAGTTGAGGGCATGACCACTTTGAGTGCCATGCTGCTAGCTGTCTGCTCTGCTGTGTCACTCGGTGCACCTCAGCTTCACCGACGATGCACCTCATTGGCCATTTTTGGATGGAGTAAGGCTGTGTCATCACTGCCAAGATGGCGACAGGCGGGGCCACCCACTTTGAGCTTCACAACGGCTCTTCAGAAACCTGTGGATGACGCCACGGAGCCAACGTCCATATTTCATAGTCTGTGGTACGGATTCTCACTTCAGATGTAATAACAATCCTATTAGACATCTGCTCTCAGTTGGACCCATATAGAAATGGCAATCACAGCTCTCCATTTTCTCAAACAGAAGTTTTGTTAAATGTTACTTAGTTTATCTATATTCACAGTGGCTCTGACCATCGTCATTATTTTGCATCCATTCAAGTAGTACATGAATAATTCTCAAGCGCATGGCAAATCACAGAAGTGTGTAATGGAGTGAGCTGAAATGTGCCTTGAGGATTTTCCCAAATATCAAGCAAAGATTAAGTAAAAGCAATTTTGAGCAAAGTCGCACACACTGCATGAAGCCTTCATTAAATGTGATTTTAATTGATTTTGTACCAGTTTAATAAACCTTGCAGAGCCCCTAATGCGATCACATAAATAAAGAGTGCTATTATTATTACTTTTATTAGTACTAGGAGCATGGTAAATACTACAGTATAAGATGGAGCAGTAAGAAGAGTGCTGGACTTTTACTTCTTGAAGATGTGATCAAAGCGCTCAACCTGAGATTTAGTTTAGCCAGTTGCTTTCTCCTCTGAGTCGGAACACAAGTTTGCCTGGAATAATAAAAGCACCTTGATGAGGCTTCATGACGCACACAGCAGCATTACGCCAGGCAGTTTGATTCATGGCCCTGACAAAACTCCTCTTGTTTATGATCACACAACATCTGTTGACGGTGAATCACTTCTTGTAATCAGCACTCTGCTGCCATTTGATCATTTCATCAGTCACAACACCGTGTGACTGCACGTTAACGCACAACACAGTATATTTGGAGGTTCTATATCCCTGCAGAGCATTTACTTCTGTGTACAGTTACATTAATACACACTGAAGGGTCGCGTGTGTGTGTGTGTGTGTGTGTGTGTGTGTGTGTGTGGGATAATTTCCAGCATAGAGCCAGTGTTAGATGAATAAAGCCATAATCGGCGTGTAAGAGTGCACACTGGCTGTTGCGGGACGATGATGGCGGCGGCTCTCTCTCATCAAAGCCGATAAACATCAATGAGCTGTTCAAACATCTTCCAACGCCATTAATTAGAATGCATCAAATACCAAAGACGATGATGTAGCAGCTTGAATAAATAAAGCCGGAGTCTGACCCTGAAAATCGGGACCTGACTGTTATCCATTTGTATTTGAAGTGAGTGCTTGTGCTGCTGCCACTTCTAATTCCAAACACTAATTCAAAGAGGATTCGTAGGCATTTTTTCTAGGTCAAACATTGCAACTTTGAAAAGCCTTTTTCCCCCACCTCCTTCCCTTGCTGTTATTTTTTTTTTTTCCTGGCGTTTCTGCTTTACTAAATAGCACTTCAAAATGACAGGAGTTTTAAAAAAAAAAGGAGGAGTTGGCCAAGCTGTAAAGGTTAAAGTGGAGCTGAACATATGATGCAAACACAAGTTGCTCTTGATCCCCAAGAGCACTGAGAGGCATTGCTTTTCTGACGTCTATTTGTTTCTTGTGTTTTTGGGGGGTTTTTTTGTGTTCGGCCACCAGTGTGTCTTATGCTAAGTCTTCTGTTCCCGGTAGAGGCATGAAACAAAATCCAGAATGCACAAGTGAGGCTGTGGGACCAAATACAAGAAACCTTGATCCAGAAGGGCTTAGCCATCAGCTGGCTCGAAGAGTGCTGCAGGCCTCCAACTTTGGAGGACGGAATGTGCCAAAATAAAAAATAAATGAATAAATAAATCAATGACTCGATAAATAAATAAATAAATATATCATTAAATGTAGCATAGTAATATACAGTACAGACCAAAAGTTTGGACACACCTTCTCATTCAATGAGTTTCCTTTCTTTTCATGACTATTGACATTGTAGATTCACACTGAAGGCATCAAAACTATGAATTAACACATGTGGAAATATGTACTTAACAAAAAAGTGAAAATCAACTGAAAATACGCTTTCCGTGTGAATCTACAATTTTCATAGTCATGAAAATAAAGAAAACTCTTTGAATGAGAAGGGGTGTCCAAACTTTTGGTCTGTACTGTATAAAAATAAATGTAGCCTTTAATTAATTGATAAAATGTGGCATACATTTATATTTGTTTTAATTTACTTCTTTATTTATTTATTTTTCAAATTAAATCACTTATTTATTTAGTCTTTGTTTAATGTTCCCTTTTATTTATTTCTGTATTTCTTTTTATTATTTTTTAAAAATGTATTTATTTATATATGCAGTTATTTTTATTTATTCATTTATGTTTGCATTTACTTTGTATTTATTCATTTATTTTGTATTTATTTTTATTTTTAACCTTTGTGTCTAATTTATTTTATATATATTTTAATATTTACTGATTTATTTATTTATTTTTCTGTTTGCATTGTACCCATTAGTTATTTCCCTAAACTTATTTATTTCTGCATTATTTTCTTTACACATTTCTTGTTACATGTCTTTATGCATTTCTGCCTCATTATGCAAATGTTGGGTGTGTTACTCAACATGCAATTTTTGATTTCTGATTTTGACCAGTTCCGTCCTCCATATCCACCTACCATGTGTTTAAGTGCTAATCTGCAATCTCTGTGACTCATTTCGGCAACAAGTTGGTGCTAAATGATCACCTTGGAGATGTTTTGCAGTGCTCTGCCCAGCAATCACTTCAGACCAGTGTCACTGTGGCTTTGACATCAATGGACTGACAGCAGCTGCTGTGACCACAAGCACAAGCTCCTCTTCTGAGATGAGTAAAGAGACTATAAATAACAGACTGAGATTTATGTGTAGAGCCATTTGTGTCTACATTATGCAAATTCATACTAAATGGCAGTATAATTATGGTTAATTTGGTAACAAACAAATGCTGCTCTTCAAGCCTATTCTCTGTCGCCATAAATGTTTAACGTCAAATTGAAATTGAATTTTTTTTTTTGTTAAGAAATCAGTAGAAGTATCTTTAGTATCTACATTGTCAGTAACTACAAAACTGTACTGAACAAAACAAATCAGTAAAATAATTCATAATTTCCACGTCTAATAGACATTGCAGCTGTGGTATAGTTCAGGTCAGGTTATGGCAAATAAGCTAGGTTTAAAGGAACAGTGTGTAGCATTTCCGGGATCTGTTGGCAGAAATTAAATATAATATTAATAATGTTTTGTAGTTATTTTTTGTTATCTTAGAATAAGCCATTTATATCTCCATACTGAGCAGGTCCTCTTCACTGAGCCGGCCACCATGTTTCTACCGTAGCCCACAATGGACAAACCAAACACTGGCTCTAGATAGGGCCATTCGGCCACCATAGTTGTCCAACATGCTTGGCACACGGGGAAGCAATCTGCAACCTCACCACTAGATGCCGCCAAATCCCACACACTGCACCTTTAAGTTATGCTTAAGTAAATACTGGTTTAGGGTCGAGAAAGATGGTTCTGGTTAAAACATTAACTGCACATCTGTGGGGACACAAACCGGTCTCCTGTATGAAAGTCAGACACATTACACCCCCACTTCCACCCTGAATCTACACACTCTTATGTTATGTGTTGCTACATAAAGGGCACGCTACTTTCTGTATTGACAGTGAATGATGACTTTGGATGTAAATTGTGAGGTGCAGAATCGTCTACAATGAAAACAACAAACCCAGCGTCTCTCTTGTCAATATATGGGTCTTCATGCAAATACCACATTGAACATTGACAACTAATATCCTGAAACTTAGACAATATGTTAGAAAACTGACAGTTCCAGTGCAAAAGAAAGAAAAAAGCCTCATCCTTGAGCCTTTTTTATCCTCGAAAGGCACCACTGATATTCAGTCAACATTTGGCATGGAGACACTTTACTTCCACTTATCAAATAGCGAATGATTTTCCTTGATTTTTTTTTCCTCTTGATACACTTGGAGTTGTTGTGACTTTACTGCTGATGGTTTGTTTTGTGTGTTTAGCCAGAGTAGTTTTTGATGCCATGTGCCCAGTTTCGCTATTTATTCGAAACAAACCGCTGCCGCCGCTACCAGAGAAACATCAAATTCATTACCGCCTGTGTACCCAAGGGTATTTCCTCGGAAACAGCGCCACACTTATCAGTGTTTACAACAGCAAATATAAAAGAAGAAGTGAATGCGACCTTGCCTGCCTTTATTTATATTAAAATGTCACACTATTGCTTGGATTCTTTGCTTTTATGCATAGCCTACTGGAACACAGACACTAAATGTACAGTAAAACAGGACTGGAACTAAAGCACTACCTTGGGAACTCTGTAGTTGATCAGAATGATCCTCAGAGGTCTATGTTTAGACATGAGAAACCCCTGAGGCTGAGGAGGTTTGTTTTGTTCAACAGGGAATACAGTTAAACCACACTGTGATGAAAGAGTGTCACACACACAGTGTGGCATCCACGGTGATGAGAGATCATAGCTGACTATTCAGCTTGTGAAGAAAAGCAGCATTATGACAACATTGGCAGTATAATACTATTAGAAAACATAGAACGTGTCCTTTCAGTGCCGTTGCCAGGCATTGTGCTACAGCTGACATATGAACTGCGTCCTTACGGCAAACTAGTTCTTTGATCAGCCCAAGTTCATTCCTGTGTAACCACCGTAAAGTTTGCTATGGTATAAAAAACACTCTTGTGGTACATTTTGGACACTTCATATAAGCAGACATAAAAGAGACACAAAACCCCAAAACACCAGTCATTGTACATATCCTTGTATTTCTGTTCTGTGTTGTTTTCTGGTTTGCTTGAGTCATTCCAAAATAAGCTGTAACTACTACTTACTGTGAAGTAGGGTGTTAAACTGAAAGGGGCCGCAAATTTCACTACCACAAAATTGGGGAGTTACACTTTTAAGGCGCTAGTAATGTTCATGAAAGGGTTGGTAAAATGTCTTTTTCAATGCTTTCTCCACCGCAATGAAAATTCAAATCACCTATTGCTGAACTCAGGCCTGCAAACTCAAGTTGGATAAAAAATGCTGACCATTTCTGAAATGCAGCCACTGTGGAGGGGGTGTAGGGGCACGAAAAGGTGTGTGAATGACACAATAATGGCAAGGCACAATAATAATGTAATAAAAACATCGTTCTTGCTTTCATGCCATGTAGTCTGTACTGACTGCAGTGTACTATAAATGCAAAGTCCCGGTAGTGACGTTTGTGACGGCTTTTGTAGTGACATTTGAGATGTGTTTTCCATACTGATGTTGCGTTGTTTTCATACATATTTAGTTTGCGTACATATTTAAAGGTCAACCATGAGATTTTTCCTAAACCTATCTAAGCAGTTTTGTTACCCTAAACCTAAGTGAGTGGTTTTGTTGTTTATTTGTACAGCACACTTCAAAGTGCTTTACATAAAACATTAAAAGCATTACAGTGGGGTGCAGATGAAGCATTAAAAAGTACATAAAATCATGTAAAATAACTAAATTGAATTAGAATGATTAAAAACAGTCAATATAAGTTAAAAAAATACTGTACAGATTTCATGCATAGGTGCATGAGAAAATGTTTTTAACCTGGATTTAAAAGTATCTACATTTGGTGAAAGTTTAATCTCCACTGGCAGCTAAATGCTGCCTCTCCATGTTTAGCCCTTTAGTCCTTGGTCTATATGGTCTGAACATATCACAGATGTATTCTGGGCCTAAACCGTTCTGGGATTTGTAAACGATCAGTGGGGTTTTAAAATCTATTCTGTGACTGACTGGAAGCCAGTGTAGAGATTTTAAAACTGGTGTGATCCCTTAGTCCTGGTTAAAACTCTAGCAGCAGCGTTCTGGATGAGCTGTAGCTGTTTAATGCTCTTTTTGGGAAGAACACTGTACAATACTCTCAATTGAAAGTCATTACAATAACTATGCAATCGCTATTTTTCCACTCATGCAATTGTGTTAATAGTCAATACTGTATATATTGTTCCTATTTTTAATATTTCACCTTATTTATGTTGTTCCTATGTTTTATGTTTCCTTCTATTTAAATTGCCATATTTTATGTCAGTCTACTTTTGTTTAGCTTCTTGTTTTTGAATCTCCTTTACTGCTGTATACTGCAAAGTTCCCCACTGTGGGACGAATAAAGGAATATCTTATCTTATCTTATCTTAAGAGGACCCACTCCCTATGTAGATATGAATTCTTATTTTCAGGTGATTATACGCTAATGAAAACATAGTTATGAGTGTCATATTTCTGCTAATAGATCCCCTGGAATGTAACACACCTTTAACGGGGAAATGTTTTTGGTTGGCGAGATTCATTCAACACCACTTTCTGTGTGTTTCTTCAGCATCCGTTTTGAGCTTTACTGATGCTGGATCTCTCAGCCTGAGGCAAGACGCTGCTTTAAAGTAGACAACTCCTCAAGATGAGTGGCAGCTGTTTGGGGGGGTGTGAACTTGACCAATTGAGTAGGAGGAGAAGGGAGGAGCTGATGATACACTTCCTGCCTCAAGGCATAAAGTTACTAATATTAGCTAAGTGTTATCATGATCATTTAAGAGGTTTTTCCTCTGAAGGCAAAGAAGTGAAGCTTGTCGAGTAGCTGCCATCTCATCCCACAGTAGATAGGCCGGTCACTGTAAGTCATAGTTTTGTTGTTTTCTTGTCAGCCCCTCATTAAGGCAGGAGGACTTCATCCCAAGGGCACCACGGCACTAAAACAGTTCCATCTTTGTAATGAGGTAAAAATTACAAAGCTTCTCTGACCCTATTCAGATGCCAAGGCCTTTATGGCTTTATGTGCCTATTTATGACCACTTCCTGGGTGCAGCAGAGAGGAGGGGTGCCGAGCGGAGGGTGCCACTGTGGCTCTATCACTCTATTAACAAAGGGAGGACACACGGCGGAGCGGCACATTCATCATCTGGCCAGCAGCCGGCCCTGTGGAAAAGACAATACACATTGCTCTAAGCTCACATTTGCTTGTAGTGCTGCAGATGTGTGTGTGTGTGTGTGTGTGTAGCTGATGGTTAGATCCCTATGTAGTTGAGGTAAGTGATGGCGACATCCCACAGATCCTCTCCAGACAGCTGGGAAAACTCTAATGAGCCTGTGAACCTGCTGAGAAGTGTGTGTGTGTGTGTGTGTGTGTGTGTGTGTGTGTGTGTGTGTGTGTGGGGGGGTTACCTGAATGCGTACTGCGCTTTTAAATCTGCGATTCTTATCCCAAGACTCAATAAAAATAGAACACTTTTAGAGCAGGCGGTTATGGTTCGAAAACACAGCTCTTATATTCCCTAAATGTAAATACAAAATGAAATCAACTCAGTCTGAACCACAGCATCAGCTGTCTCCCATGGTAACACAAAGTTCTGCCTGAAAAAAAAAAAAACAGTTGGTAATAAACACTATATTCTGTACTGCTGTTTAATATTAACAGATTGAATTTGTGTGTGTATGTGTGTGTGTGTGTGTGTGTGTTTTCAGTTGTGTGTCATTCATGACAGCCGCCCAGCAGGAGGGGAACACACACTCCATCTTGTGACCTTCGCGGGTGCTTAGATCGTTGCCATGGCAGCGTGGCTTGATGCTTTCTGACAGGTCTGATTTGCCCTTGACAGAAATACGGCTGCAGGCCGTGCATCTCCCCTTGTCCTTGTCTCTTATACACTACTATATACAGTGTCACATCCACACACACACACACACATCCATATGCCCACACACATGCTTTCATGCAGTTAAATCACATTTTAACTGTACGAGCTAATGGCGGGCCTCCCGGCTGCGAGGCCCCCTGCTGGCCCGTTACAGCTCAAGACTAGAGTGAGACGAAGCCGTTTGAAGAACAGAGACTTTAACACACTCGCTGGGAACACGAGACACTACATCTACACTCCCTCTATTCCTTTCTTCACTTGACTTCCCCTCGTGACTCTTAATCTTGGGCTGGTTCACAGGCTAAAGGTCCAATAAGGGTTGGATGGGATCACAGAATGGGGGCCGCTGGTGTTGTGAGTCATGAGTAGATATTTCAGTGTATAATAGATGGTGGTGTAGTGAGATAACCTGATATATCTGATGATGGTGCAAACACACACACACACACACACACACTTCCACTACCCTCCCTGCTCTTAATCTCTGTC
Source organism: Pterois miles (assembly GCA_947000775.1). Classification (NCBI taxonomy): domain Eukaryota; kingdom Metazoa; phylum Chordata; class Actinopteri; order Perciformes; family Scorpaenidae; genus Pterois; species Pterois miles. The sequence continues at coordinate 24,753,213 of CAMQGK010000634.1, read as the reverse complement.
TGGGCTGCATGGGGACCCTGAGTGCACCTCCCTGACGTTGACAAAGCGCTATGGGTGTTTTTGGCAGTCATCCTCCCCTCACCTCCCCCCTCAGCTACCTGCTCAACCACTTCATCAAAACCACGGGCACCAAAATGGCGAGGGATCCATCAACTTCCCACGCTGAGAGATGATGTCATCAACGAGGGACGTCTCCCGGGGGATCGTTGCTGATAGCTGACATGGATCAGATCCACAAAGAAGGTAAGTATCCCGCAGTGCTGCAGTGGAAAACACGAATAACACTGCATCAACTACACCCAGATGTGAGACTATATGTGCCTGTTTGACCTTAATCCACAATAATACAAGGAAATCTATTTATGACTATTTATCCATCCCTGTCAACCGATGCTGTAATATGTTGAAATTACAGTACAAGCTGTCACTTGTTAGAAGTTTTTTGTGAGTTAAAGTTTTTGTATACCATGGAGTGAAAAAAAGAAACTTTAATATCAACATATGTCTTTTTTCTTCAATAAAACCAGCACAAAAAATATTTTATCTTACTGTGGCCCCACAGGACAAAACAAATGCAAATGTTACAGCCCAAATATTAAAAGAAAAACACTCTAAATATGTCACTACAGATATCAAAACACACACAAGTGAAAACGCAGACCTGAAGGGAAATCCACAAATGCTCCACATACCAAAACACAGACATTTCAAAAAGGAGACAACAGAAATGTCCAGAAACAGTACTGTATGGCGTAGACCATGTCAGTCAAATCGTTTTCAAATTAAATGTGTCAGTGGTAAGAGTGGGTGAACACAACAAAGTTTTTTTTAATTTTATATGAGTTTTTGACCATAAAATGACAGCCATTAATTCCAAATATTTCCAACACTATATCAAATGTTGACAAAAGCTGCCCAAATTCATTTTCCAGCCCAACCTAATCATAAGTAGCCCAACTGGGTTGAAACCAGCCCAATCTGGTAAAACCAAACACGTCCCACACCAGTGTTGTGTCGAGGACTGTTTCCCATGTTGTGTTCCCCCCTAACTAAACCTGAACTAAGAGGCAGACCTATTCAACAGGGGAACAGAGTTCAACATAACACCTGTCTCTCCCTTGAATTCGGAAAGAAAAAACTGGTATCAACCCTCGTTCAGCTTTTGATAAGACAACAAACAAGCTAGCTAACCCCCCAACATGTAAAAGTAAGAGACATTTCTTGGTATTAATAAATGCAATGTAATGGATTTCCAGCTTGACTTTACACTACTCATTACTGAAAAAAGTTACAGTAACTAATTTAGCTGGCAGCTAATATGTTAACACACTAACAGCCCAACTCAAACTTAACTATAGCTGACATTAAACATGTACTGTTAAATTTCATTATTGTTAATTTCCATGTGAAGTGATGCTATCTGCTTAGCTAACATTACTTAGCCACTACCATTTCTCTTCGTAACAGTGTAATCTAGCAGTGTTACTATCACAACATGCAGTTTATGTATAGTATATACACTGAACAAAAATATGAATGCAACACTTTTGTTTTTGCTCCCATTTTTTATGCGCTGAAGTCAAAGATCTAAGACTTTTTCTATGTACACAAAAGGCCTATTTCTTATCTGTTTGTGAGCACTTCTCTGTCAAAATAATCCATCCACCTCACAGGTGTGGTATATCAAGATGCTGAATAGACAGCATGATTATTGCACAGGTGTGCCTTAGACCGGTCACAATAAAAGTCCACTCCAATGTCCGTTTCTCTACCATAAGCCGTCTCCAAAGGTGTTTATGAGAAATTGGCAGTACATCCAACTGGCAACTTTTGGCAAAGGAGAAATGCTCACTAGCAGATTTAATTTCATTTGTGAACAATATTTGAGAGAAATAGGTCTTTTGTGTACATAGAAAAAGTCTTAGATGTGTGACTTCAGCGCATAAAAAATGGGAGCGAAAACATTGTTTACATATACTATATATTGTATTATATGTATTCTTGGATGTGTTTACGTCAACTTTGCTATGCTTCTTAAATGAAGCTCCGCACGTGTCACACTTTAGTTTCCGTACTCTGAAACTATTTAACTCAGGAACATAAAAATTGTTTTTATGGTTGATAGTGTGGTCTAGTCTATTTGACTCGGGAACTTCAAAGTTGGTATGCTGGCATTGACTGACAGTGTCCTTTAGTTGTGTCTTTTGATGTGAGAAATTTTGGCAAAAAAAAAAAAAGCTATGATAGTGATGATAATGGTACTGAAAGATGATCAGTGTGCTGTAAAACTGTCTTGACTCAGTAAACTTGAGGGCACTTATAACAGACAGTGTTACAACACTTATAGAAGCAAGTTGTGTTGTGTTTCTGGGCAAAATCTTCTCATTCATCTGATAGTTAGGTAAGTTCACATTAATTTTACCATTGCACTTGTGGTTGCAACATTTTTCAGAGAATTTGAAAATGAAATTTCTCTCATCAACTTTATCATTTTTATGAAAGATAACACTGTTAATGAAAACACTGAAAATGTTCAATCATTTTCAGAAATGCTTTTAAGCCAGGACGTACAAATTCTGGTCAGCTGGAAATTTCTATCAAAGTCATCACTCAAACTTGGATGGCAAGTCAAATCATGTACAATTAATCAAATATCAGACACTATCACCCTGCACTGTGAACACAGAGGCCAGGTGTTGGAGTAATGAAGTGGATAAAACCAGGAGATTATCAACAAGACGGTGCATATTTGTCTTCTACTGACTTTATCCCGAAGAAGGTGAGCTAATAAGCTAGATTGTGCACAATAGACCAATTCCATTATTTCCAAAAGGGCAAAACCTTTTGCCGTCCTTCAGTAGGAGTCAAGCGGTGAGCGGCGGTTTGTGAGCCATTTTGCCTTGTTTTTCTAGTCGGCTGTTTTTACTGCTCATATCTTTTTGTGTTTACAAATTTCAACTGTTTCACTTGGTATATGCTGCATTTCTTGGAGTACATGTATTTTAATGTTTCGGTCTTACGTGTGTTCTTCCCTTAAGGACCAGCACAGAAAGCATCAGTTTCTGAGTCTTACTTTTCAAGGTTACAGTCAGGATAAGTTTCCATATCAGCTCAGCTTGCTTTTCTCTTCTTGTTCCTCATATCTTTAGAGTGACCGGGGCCTTGACCAAACATCCTCAGCTGCTACGGCATGTTTCAGTGAGTATTTCACCGTTTTTGTGTGTGTTTAATGGCCTAACAGACTGTGGTCTTCCACAGGACTTTGACATGTACATGATTAGTACATGACTGTAGTCTGTGTTATTGTGTAATCTCTCAGTGTAGCTGCTGTAAATCCTATTTGAGGTAATGTACAACACTTTAAGGCTCCCTAAGTCCTCTTGCCTGACACTCATCCTGAATTTGCATTTTTCTCTTCATTATTCCGGCTGTATCTGGTTTTCTTTTGGAAGTAATGCAGTCAAGAATGATTGGACGTTGTTTAACCAATTAATATATTTTAACGAGGGCACAATTAATGGGCAAAGATCCTGCTTCATGTGTGCTTTTGTCACGTATTTGCGTGCCACGGCGTACCTGTGTAAGTCATTTTACTTTCCCCTCTTTACAAGGAGCATTTGGATTCCCCGCTCAATTCCTCAGCCCTTTAATTGATATAATTAGAGGATTACAGTGTAAAGCTGCTACTCTGTCACTCCTGGGCTGAGGTGACAGTGCCGAGGCGGGATCCACACACCGCCTCTCAGTTTGACACCAACATCCAGGAGGACAACAAAGATAAGGGCAGCTAGAGGGAAAGCCCTCGCTCTGACAAGAGCAAATTAACCTGCTGTGCCCGACAGAGAACTGCCGCTATCTCCTCCCTTTGCCCCATTCATACGCCTTCCTCCCTTGTTCCCTCCTTTCCCCACGGGCCTCCTTCTGAAATTTTACCTTTTTTTCCCCTCCAGTCTGTTTTGAATCATTACAACTTAAGGACTAGCATCTTGTCATCAACGTTAGGCGTGCATCTTTTATCCCTGCTTATAATGCAATCATCTGAAACCTCCTATACTTCTGTTCTGTCCCTCCCACTCTTACTTAGTCCCAATTATCCATCTTATTTTTGCCTCCTTTAACCCTCTGAGACCTGAGGGTCAGTTTGAGAGCTAGAAAGTAGATATAGATATTAAACTAGAAAATTTAAGGAATCCAGGGAATTGGTAACAACCATGTCATGCTAGCTCGACGGGAAAGAGGCTAAATAATGTTTAAATAATGTTTGGTTAAAGTTTGGCAAAATTTTGGTGAAGAAAAACTGGCATGGCCATTTTCAGAGGGGTTCCTTGACCTCTGATGTGACTGGAAATGGGTTTTATTGGTACCTATGAGTCTCCCCTTTACAGACATGCCCACCTTATGATAATCACATGCAGTTTGGGCAAAAACTGTGTAGTTCTTTGAATGCAGTATAACTGTGTTATACCTATTCTAAAATGGTTTATTTGAATATTTCTGCATATTTGGGTCCCTAAACATTCTTGAAATTACATAAATTGGGTATTACTTTAAAGCTGAGACTCTTGTGGATCCAATGAGCCCAATTTTTGTCATGTGTGATGTCCCATAATAGCCAATTCATTGTATTGAGACCATTTTTTAAAATTTGACATCACCGTATAAAATGACCGGAGGTGACCTCTAGAATAATCACAGCCTCATGAAACTTTGCAGCCAGAAACTAGAGACCTAGAGCATTTAGTGGATGGACGGCTTTACTACCTAGACTGACAAGTTTCCAAAACAGAAGTGCTCGCCATCCAATCGCTGAAAGATACCAAATCACAGCATTTCTGTGGTGTTCTTCAAGGTTTTGGTGTCTTAATGTGGTATTTTTTAGGGCTTATTGATCATTTTTATCAATTCTTGAGTGCTAAATAAAGGTTAAATTTAGCACCAAATCTGCATAACAAATGGTATCAACCCAAAAATTGATGCACCAACTTAAGACACATAATAGATCATATGGATGTACATCATGTACTTCTATCATAATGTTCTAAGACCATAAACACTTTTACAATTAATTTCAATTAACTCAATAATTCATTCATGTTTATTTCTGATTCAGATTCCCAGCTTTCAGATGATATACACCACTTCTATGTGACATCTACGGCTGACCTGCTATCTCCCCCTAAACGCCCCCTGTACCCCCATAACAAATAAACAAAAACTGGTCTATGCTGGGTCACAGAGGGTTAAACGTGCATTTAATTTACCCATAAAATGACCACTCACTTTCCCAGACTCTCCTGCTCTGTCCCTATCTTTCTCCGTCCCTCTCTCATTATTGGCGTAGTGGCGTGGTATTGCCTCAGGCGTCTCACCTGGTGTGGGTCGTTACTAATCATATCCCAGAGCTAAATTGACTAAAATGGCATCTTTATCAGGCCTTTGTTGTCCATAATACCTCTGCAGCACCCCAGGTGTGGATTAAATCCTTTTATATATCTGAAGTCATCTGCTGCTGCCAAGGTGTGTGTGTGTGTGTGTGTGTGTGTGTGTGTGTGTGTGTGTGTGTGTGTGTGTGTGTGTGTGTGTGTGTGTTTTGATCTTCTTCACCTCGAGGGAGCCCTGGCGAGAGGTTGTATCGAGCAGCAGGTTGGCAGGGGGAACCTATGGCTTATAATGTATATATAGGGGTTGCCTGTGTGTGTGTTTGCTAGCCAATGTGCACAGGGAGGGCCCACAGTCTCGTGTCTAATTAAGAACAGCAGATTGGTAAATAGAAATGCATGCCGGCCTGTGTGTTAACATGTTGCGTGACCTCCCTTAACATCCTGTGTCCGCCACGAAAGGCCTTTACTTTGCTGCAGCTACAGGTAGACTCAATCGCTCAACATGACCTCCACTGTCAATACAGAGTCAACCTGAGTGACGTGTCGCTCATTTGTCTCCCCCTCCCTCCGCCTCCGCAACGTCCGCCCTCCCTTTGTTGTCATTTTCTATAACTAAAGCTCTCACTCAGCTCCTGCTAATCACAAAGTTACACATCAACCACATGTGTACGGCATACAGGCATGCTATACGGTTTACACAGCTACGCGTGGCGTTTTGAATCGACTCCCATACGCTGATCACACACATTAATTAGAGGTTGATGAAAATCCACAGGTGACGACCAGTCTGTGTAAGTAAACATGGCCTGTGTGTGTGTGTGTGTGTGTGTGTGTGTGTGTGTGTGTGTGTGTGTGTGTGTGTGTGTTGGTTACTGCTGAAACAGGGATGTTGAGGCCAGACAAAATACAGGGAACCCGTCAGGCAGCGCTCACAATCCGCCACTCGTGGGTGAATCAATCGTACTGTCAATCCAAACACAGTTTAATGCTTGCTCCCATTGTTGTTGCCGTTTGGGTTCTCAGATGATAGAGATCAGTGCAGGAATGATAATAAGCTGCAATTTTCATATATATTGAATGAGTATAACCTTGGCTCTCAGGTGTGATTGGTTACTCTGCAGTGACTTATCGCACCTCATGGGTCACATTTCACGCACAGTATTTTGAACTCGACCCTCCTTGTTGCCTGTCCATCTCCTGCAAGAGCTTCACTGCTTCTCGTAGAAACTGAGATTTTTCTCAAATGAATATGCGTGTGATACAACCGACTACCGGTTATGAATCGACAGCTAATACTATTTGATAAGAAAGGTTGTTCAGATATATGTGATAGTTTTATTAGTTCTACAGTATAAAGGCTAGTTTACGTTAGCCATCTGTGCTTTATGTTTTGATAGTTACTAACTAAAACTGGTTTGGCTCATCCTCCCCGTGGTCAGGAGGTGGTCAGGTCACCCCGTCAGGAGGAAAGCGGCCCGCACTGGACTGGTCTGAGAGGCAGACGCCCATTGGCCCAGAACCCCTAACCTGTGAAACGGGAACAATAGAAAATTTGTGGATTTGGTGTTGGGGCAGTCCACTGGGATTTGCTGGGGTTTGCGCTGGCTAAATTCAAGCTAACTGCTAACTGGGAGCAGCTACGGCTCCCAAAGGTGCTGCGCACTCTACTCCTGGAGAAGCAGCATCCCGGTAGCGGTGAGGGATGCTACGGACTTAAGGATGGATTGGATTGGATTTAATTTAATGTAATAAACAAAATATGAAAACATACACAAACCATGTATGTATTACTGACAAGTTAGCATGCCAATTTCAGTATATATCTCTACAACACAATACATATCTTTGACATGATGTCAGCACCAGCGGGCAGCTCCAGAAAACTGAAGCCAATGCTGAAGTGCCTTAAACGTGCATTATTTCTAACAGCCAGCAGGGGGCGACTCCTCTGGTTGCAAAAAGAAGTCTGATAGTATAGAAAAATGACTTGAAATGACTGAAAAATGCTGAACTCAAGGCTTCAAAACCAACGGGTGATGTCACACTGAGTATGTCCACTTCTTACATACAGTCTATGGTCAACACTGATCTCTTCACATTCAGGTAACAGGTGGTGGAGCGGTTACCTCTGCTTGTGATTTCGGATCTGGAACCAACATGGTCCACACTCTGGTGCCCTGCAAAGGCCGGTAAGTTAATGATAGCATTAACGTTACTAACGTTAGTCAACGTCAGTCATTGATGGGTGGTCAGTATAACAATTAGTCTGCTGCTGTTCATGATTCCATAATAACCTTAGAAAAAAAACAAACTTTGCCTTGAGACTGTAAGATTTAAGACTTGCTTTGAACTTGAAAAACAATGACTGTCCTTCCTCTGATCAAAATCTGATTTGAACAAGTATGGTATAAATTGTGACACTGCTGCACAGTTTTACAAGAGGCTCATATCCTCATTTTATGGGGTCTTTAAACAGTGAACAGTGTTTTAAAGTTAGTAAATTATCCTGAATTATAATCTGAAACTTGCTTTCTCAGACTAGAGAGAAAGTCAGATCTTTCCTCGAAACATGTCAGAGCGGTTGCCTGTGTGCTCAAGACATTTGGATTGAAAATGAATGGATTGAAAGATGTTCAGATTAATATTCTGCTTATCTAATATCTACATATTGCAGCCTCATCTTCAGTCTGCTGCTGAATATTTCAGTGCATGCGACAAAACAGCTGCATCCATCAGGTTTATCAGGTTCATTTAATACTGGAAGAGTACGTTTTTTTTTTTTTTAATTGGAAAAACAAATGGATGAGGAGCACATGAAGACACAATTAGACATCAACAAAAGTACCAAAATGCTCTGATTGTTTGAGAGCACTGTTGGCTCCAACACACAAAAGAAATGTTGGTTTGAGGCCACTGACGACTTGGCAAAAACAGGTTGTGTTTTTGTCCATTCCCCTTTTTTTTTCTCTCAACGCTGGTTTCAGTCCAGTCCTGGGAACGTGCTGCGACTGTTCAAAAAAAAAAAAAACTCTTCTGTCTTCTGAAAGTGACCAAATGCTTCTTTTACTTGAGACGCACACGTCGTATACTTGATTGTGCTTAACAAGGGGGTCGTACTCTTCTTGACATAGCCACTTTGGCCTACGGCATTTCCAGGAAAATCTGCTTCCCTAGAAATGTCTGCCTGCTGCCTCACTTTGTCATTCAGACTCCTTTTCCCTCTCTCTCTCAACTCTTCCTTTCTTTTTCACTACTCTCTCTCATTCTGTGTTTACTCACTTCCTTCATCTCTGTCCCCCTTCGCTCTCCTCGTATCGACTCTACTCAACAGTCCCAGATACCACAGCCTACTATTACTGATCTGAGTCAACCATAACAGTCCAACCATCTGCTTATTTGACCTACATCTATAATTGACTGACAGCTGTGAACCCAAGCTGGAGTCAGATAGATATGGATGTGAGTTTATGTGTGTGTGCTTGTCACGTGTTATCATACATTTATCCTTACATTGGCAGCCAGGAATGACTCTCACGACCCCGTTGCTGTCACGTTTGGAAGCTGCCGTGACAAGTTAAACCCCTGAACACTCTGACGGCGCTCTTCTGTTTTCAGAGGTTGTTGTGGCTGAGTGTTCAAGCTAAAATGAAGATATTGTTATCATATGAACCTAGAAAATCTAAAGAATCCATTGGTACCAAGGTTATTGGGAAGAACACGAAATAACGTTACAAATTTATGCTCAATTTTGATGAGGAAAAACTGGTATGGCAATTTTCAAAGGGGTCCCTTGACCTCTGACCTCATGAAAATGGGTTCTATGGGTACCCACAAGTCTCCCCTTTACAGACATGCCACCTTTATGATATTCAAAGCTTGAGACTGTTGTGGATCCAGTCAGCCCAACTGTATGTACTGTTCATGTCTGATGATGTTAGTCCCCATAGTAGCCATTTCATTGTAGTGAGACCATTTGTTGAAACTTGACCTCACTGTATAAAATGACCTGTGGTGACCTCTAAGATAATCACAGCCTCATGCAACTTTACAACCACAAACTAGAGACCGAGAGCATTCAGAGGATGGGTGGCTGTCCTAAGTGTATTGAAAACAAGGGGGTTTCTGAGTAATTTCCAGAACAGAAGAGCTGGTCCAATCGCTGAAAAATGCAATTCTTGCTGAAAACACATCACAGCATGACTTTTTTCCATAGTGTTCCTCAAGGTCTCAGTGTCTTAACATGGTATTTTGGGGAGGGATTTTTGATCATTTTTGTCATGATAGGCCTACTCTATCATTGTATATGCTCTACATGGGCATCTTTGCTGATGTTACAGATGGTTACTATTTTGGGGTGGAATCATCCAATTTTCCCTTTCTTTGTCCTCTTTCATCTTTGCTTTTGTCTCATTTGATCTGGTGCCCTCGTTTCTTATGGACTTTCAACCCCTGTGCTAAATAGTCATCATTATTCTCCCATTCTCTCTCGCTCTGTGTGTCCTCTGTCTACGCGAGTCATCCCGACAGAACAATCGTGAAGGTTCAAAGTGACGGAGCGCACTGGAGGTCAGAGCGTATTGTGCCAGCAATGACAAATTGTCATGTTTGATGACAAAAATAAAGTAAAAAAAAAAAAAAAAGTACAACAGAGGCAGAGAGAGAGAGAGAGAGAGAAAAGAGAGAGAAAGGACTAAAAAAGGCAGAAAGAGTAAAATAATTAAAAGAGACAGGAAGAGAGAGAGTGAGTGACAGTCAAAGAAAGTGAACTAGAGAGAGTGGGAGACAGAAAGAGGCACACAGACATTATCAGGATGCATGCAGGGACTTGTTTTCTGCCCGGACAGAGGCTGGCAGTGTCAGAGAGTCCGTCCTACTAGGAGAATGAAAGCATCTGTATCAGCCCACAGGCATCTGGTTGACATTGCAAAAAGCTACATGACCACTAGGGACCTGTCTTTACAGTGTTGGCCTCTTTTTCCTGCTCGTTTTCAATGGTAAGAACATGTTTTTGCGCATTCCCAGCAGTATGGAAGAGACATATTTTTAGTGTTCAGTATGCCAGGTGCTGAAAGTTGAAAACATTTCAGCTTCCCAAAACCCACACCACTTTAAAACATGTTTACAGTGGTTCACATCAGCACAGTCATCTGCTGAATATACCTAGCCAAACAAGGCGGACAAGGCCTGAAGCCTTCAGATGGAATTTCTTTTCCTCTCTGTACTGATTTAATGAATGAATGATCCAAATGATTGTTTGATTTATGCAGCTCAAATTGCAACCAGTATGGATGGTTTCTTGTTTCTTCATTTATTTTTCTTCTTCTTCAGCTGGCCAGTTCAGCAGAAGAAGAAAAAAATGATGCATGACAAGTTGATGGATGGTGATAATAAAAGGTTTGTATAGGGCACTGCTGCATTCAAATGATCTCCGTAGCCTACATAGCGTGCCATATAAATATATGTCTCAGCTTTGCTTTGTCTGCATAGTTTCGCAGCCATATGGATACGGCTTGTTGTGGTTTCTCATGTTCGGTGCTGAAAAATGTTGGACTTTGACCAAAATGTGTATTATTTACTTAAATAGCTGGTGGCTTGGCATTTATACCGATTATTAATTAAGATATTTGACTTTTTGAATGCTTAGTCAGGGGAGGACGGTTTGCAGTTCAGTGAGCTGAAGATCTCATCACTGCTTATTGCAGATGATGTGATCCTGTTGGCATCATCGGTCTGTGATCTCCAACACTCACTGGATTGGTTCGCAGCCGAGTGTGAAGCAGCTGGGATGAGGATCAGCGCCTCTAAATCTGAGGCCATGGTTCTCAGCAGGAAACCGATGGATTGCCTTCTCTGGGTAGGGAATGAGTCCTTATCCCAAGTGAAGGAGTTCAAGTACCTCGGGGTCTTGTTCGTGAGAGAGGGGACAATGGACAAGAGCAGCGGGGACGGTATTGCATTTGCTTCACCGCACTGTTCGTTGACCGTTGATGAAAAGAGAGCTGAGCCGGAAGGCAAAGCTTTCGATCTACCAGTCAATCTCTATGTTCCTTCTCTCACCTATGATCATGAGGACTGGGTCCTGACCAAAAGAACTGGATCACGGGTACAAGTGGCCGAAATGTGTATTCTCAGGAGGGTGGCTGGCGTCTCCCTTAGCGACAGGGTGAGGAGCTCAGTCATCCGTGAAGGAGTCGGAGTAGAGCTGCTGCTCCTTTGCGTTGAAAGGAGCCAGTTGAGGTGGTTTGGACATCTGGTAAGGAAGGCGCCTCCCTAGGGAGGTGTACCAGGCACAATCATCTGGGAGGAGGAAGGGGAAGACCCAGGACTAGGTGGAGGGATTATATCTCCACACAGGCCTGGGAATGTCTCAGGATTCCCCAGTCAGGGCTGATGAATGTGATGATGACTTTTTGCACATTTTTTGAGTAGGGGTGTCAGAAACTATCAATACACAGGCTATCTTTAGATTGCATTATCGTGACATTAGGTACACCCTGGACTGGTCGCCAGACTACCACAGCACACATAAAGAAAGACAACCATTCACGCTCACATTCACTTATTTTATGATTATCTGATGAAAAACACAGGTTGAATGCAGCTTTGCAGTTAGTTTGAGTCCTCCTGACTGCGCTCATTAATGATGTTCGGTTCAGTCGCACCCACCGGCCCGTTATAAGAGCCAAGCCGCCCGTCAAACATGTAAAAATACGCATTACTCAACCACCCAAACCCGATCCAACCCACAAACCATCGACTTTGTGCATTATAGTAGCACAATTGTCAGGATTGAGGTGCGAGACAAGGACAGACACAGACTGAGAGCCGCCACTGCAGTGACAGAGACACGAAGAGAAGGTGGAAGGTGACAAAAGTAAAGAAAGATTTTGGTTTTTCATGTTTTTAAACTACATTTTGTAGTGAGCCTCGTCTTTTATTGTCAACGGTACTGCATGTTTGATACCGTCACCATTAGTGTTTAATGATACTGATGCCATCTCTTCATCGTCTTGTCTTAGGCATGAGAAAAAAGGTTGTGAACAACATATTTCGTCATAGTTTTCATTAACAAAATTAACACTAGTACCCACGAGTCTCCCCTTTACAAGCTTGCTCTTTATGATAATCCCATGCAATTTTTTGCTGCAGGATACATTTATTATTTTTGCCTCTCTAAAAAATGATGTATTCTGGTGTGTTCTTTATACTATGACAGTTTTCCTAAAATTAGATTTTAAAAATCACAATATATCACTTTGCTTACTGTATCACAATACAATATATCACGATATATTGATGTTGTCGCCCCTGTATCGTGATGCATATCACATTTCTATATTGTTGCCATATTTTACTGTGTTACATAATGGGATTTTACTGGGCCTCGTTTTGATCCGAGTCTTGTTGTGTAGCCTTTGTTTTGAGATGAAAGCCTATTGCCTCTTTGAGCGGGTCGGGCTAAACGTGGACGGCGTCCCCACAGGAACTGAGAACTGGATCTTAGCATTTCACCTAGATGAAAAACAGGTCCTGCTGAGTGGTTCTACATGGTCATCACTCACTCTTCCTGCTGCATTAATCAGCTGCATTACTTCATGGACATTGACCTTAGACATGTTTTCTATCCATCAGCCTTTAGATACATTATTTCTGGACACACGTCTATAGATAGATTTCACATCTTTAAATCTACTAAATCCATTTGCTAATTCTGCACGCTACATGTTCCTGCTTTGATCTATAAATTAACTGCAACATCTGTCAAGAATCTGTAGCGTCCATTAGCACGACCAGAATGTTTCCTTAATCAGTTGTATTGCTATGTATTATAATAATGACCCAATTTCCTTTAGCAGCCTTATTGATTGCTACTGGAAATTGGGTTCATCCTAGAAACTGCCTTTTGTTTCTTGAGGTATTTGTTTTCCGATCAGTGAAATTTGCTTTTCTAGAAACTGTAATTTTTTACAGTTAGCAAGTCCTTTTTGCAATCCAACCGCTATATTCTTTCCACTCGTGAAGCACTTCTTTCCAAGCTCAGATCTTGGCTGTACAAGTAAGGGAATCTGTGCATGCAGAGAGTGCTAAAACCTGAGTGTGGTGATGAAGGCCATTGGAAAAGGGATAAGTGATTCAGCAGGCGGATCAATAGAGAAAGATCCATGCCTCCCAGCCGGCTCAATCAGACCCCCTGGGGGGTGAGAGAAACATTAGGAGACGGAAAGATGGACAGAGAGAGTGTTTTTGTGCATGTGTGTGAGACAGAGTGAGTGTATGCTTTCATTTAAGACCTGATTAGACCAGCAGAGAGAGAGAAAGAGAGAAAATGTGGATCTTTTGTCTTGGTGCTTTGGCATTTCATTCTCAACTGCCATGCCAATAAACCACATTGTGCAGAAATGAATTATAATAAATTGAACTGAACTGAAGAGAATTGGGAAATAGAGACTAAGTGCATTGGGATTGGGGCTTTTTTTTGTTTTGAATTTCGTTTTCAGAGCTATTTCGAGACCCAAATCAGATGTTTGATTCAGTGGAGCAATGACACCGTGCCCTTGACACAATGCTGAACTTCAACGCCGGCGTTGCACTCAGGCTCATTGAAGCCTGGTCTTAATGCCCAAATTACTCCCATTTCCTCCACAAGATGATTCACTTTCCACCGTAGCTCATCCTCCAACCATTTGATGTGTGATTGATTAAAATAGAAGCCAGCGCAGCGCCGGTTAGGAAGCCTCATCACGCCGCTGCATTGATGTTAACATCTCTGGCTGCTGGTGTGGATTTCAGCATTGACCTCTGCTCAGACGTGTAAGTCAACCCCTCAGCAGCCCCATTGTCCTTGTATGACCGTCACACCAATGCCCCCCCAAGACAGTTCAGTTTAGCCCTGACAAGCAAGCACACACCGCCGCAGCCCACCTCCCATCCGCCAGCACTCACTCCGAGATGTTTTCCTTACTTGAATAATGTATCAATTTCTACAGAAACGGCAATGTTTGCATTTCTCTCTCGCTTGCTCTCTTCCTCTCCCTCTCTCTGGATGGTTCTCCCTTTTCAGTCTGAAAATAGAGTGCAGAAGAAGGCTGTTGCTATGGTGATACATCCACTGGCGTTGCCCGGGACATTTTTAGCCACGCGATGCGAGGGGGGATTTAGCTCGCCTGTAACTTTCTGTAATTTCCATTCTAATTATATCACTCCTGCCTGCGCTGTGTGCCGCCGCATGGGGTAAAACAGCAGAGCACGGCTGGGTGAGGATCCCAGTCACTGCTCTCTCCGCTGCCCTCACACCACATTATGCGATGCTATCGTATAATATCACTATTCAAAGACAGAGGAAAGACAGGGACAGGGAGAGGGGAGAGTGAATTTGTGTGTGCATGCTTGCTGCACCGGTGTGTGAATGAGAAACTGAGACAGTGAGAGAACTACCGGAGCAGAAAGTAATGCTGCTGCTCGACAGATATGCTGGTTTTACAATGTGATATGAGACAGGACTCTGTTACCGCTCAGTGGACAAATCAAATGAGAGACAAGCTGAGATTAGTTGGAAGCTCCGTTGATGCTCGCTGGACTTAACATCCAAGACCAGTAGGGGGTCTCAGCTAGCACTAATCACCAGGCTTATCAACTGTGCTCATAATATTGTACCTTTCTGATACAGTAGATGATGAAGAACACACACAGATGAGAATAAATGTGTTATTTTTCTCCATATTCTATTTATACTACCAGCATTTTATAAGACATCCTTCAAAAACATTCCCAACCGAGGACGCATTTCAGAACTGGGAATTAAGTTCAGCTTCATTATAGTTATACTTGCCTATAGCGGAAGATAGTCTTGTCATCTCAAGATAACTTGCTGAAAATAGAGAACAACTGAAGATAAAGCATTACAGTTATATAGGATATACTGTAGTTCTATAGAATACAGTACATACAGTATATAAATATATAGTACACTGTAAAACACTACAGCAACATTCATACTTTTATAATATAGTATATATAATAATATTGCATTAATCAGGATTAATCGCATGATCATCTATAGTAACGCATGATTAATCAGAAATTAATCACACATTTTTTATCCATTCAAAATGTACCTCAAAGGAATATTTGCAGCATGGAAGTCGGCAAATATGCTTGTTTTATGTAAATGTACGTATACAAGTTTGGAGCGTTATTTAGCCTCATTCGCAATATTTAGTACCAGGGATTTCTTAGGATTTCTAGTTTCACATGATGCCAGTATCTTTACTTTAGTTTTAAAACGGAGTCTGCTGCAACTTCTAAAGACCGAAAGCGGCCAGGTCTGATGGCAGCCTGTTGGATTTTTAAAAGGTTTTTTAAAAATTTCAAATTGTGTTACTGCATTTAAGAAATTAGTACCATTAAAACAAACTTGTGTTAATTACTGCATTATGTTTGACAGCCTTTCTGTTAATATTACAGTAAGGGTGTAAAAAATCCTCTGAGTCTGTGACCACTTATTCAGTGTTTTTGCATCACTGATCACACAGTAGTGGCAAAGTCAGTCATTTGTCTCTGTGCCAGTGGTTGAACAACTGCATTTATAAAATAAAACTGCAACTTCACCAATAGTTCAGTCAATAATTCATTTTTACAGCACATATCAAATGCTATAGCATGTAGAATATTCATTTTGAATCATAGATAATAAATGATATATGTTATCATAATTATTGAAACTTTCCTAGACACATTTTAACATTTATTTTATGTAAATTAATCTGAAATGATGCACCAGTATGACTTTTTCAGTCCCGATAGCTATACCTGGGCTTTGAGTACCAATCCGAAACCAGTGTTTAATTAATAAGCTGTATGCCTCACTATGTGGAATTAACAGGGATCATCTGTTATGTGTAAAGAAACATCAGCCTTGACGTAAACATCGTTTTACATTTACTGAATTATTATCTATTATTAAAATAATAAATCGTACAGCAGCAACTTGGTAGAAAATCTTTAGAATTAACAGCAATTACAGGGCTGCACGGTGGTGCAGTGGTTAGCGCTGTTGCCTCACAGCAAGAGGGTCGCCGGTTCTATTCCGGCTTGGGACTCTTCTGTGTGGAGTTTGCATGTTCTCCCTGTGTTAGCGTGGGTTTTCTCCGGGTGCTCCGGCTTCCTCCCACAGTCCAAAGACATGCTGTTTAGGTTAATTGATGACTCTAAATTGCCCGTAGGTGTGAATGTGAGCGTGAATGGTTGTCTGTCTCTATGTGCCCTGCGATGGACTGGCGACCTGTACAGGGTGAACCTCGCCTTTGCTCAATGCCCCCCCCCCCCGACCCCTAACGGGATAAGCGGTTGACGATGGATGGATGGATGGAGGAATTACAGTTTTATTAACCTTTTTAATTCAGCATCAAATTGGTCAAATAGGGAATCGAAATTTCAGTATATTATGTATATAATATATAAACTAGGGTTAAATTACTTGCATGATCGTCCATAGTTAATCACGATTCATCACACGTTTTTTATCTGTTCAGAATCTACCTTAAAGGGAGATTTGTCAAGTATTTAATATTCTTATCAACATGGGAGTGGTCAATATATGTTGCTTTATACAAATGTATGTATATATTTATTACTGGAAATTGTCCAGAAACTCTAACAGCATTTAGCATGTAAATATGCTCAGATCATAACATGGCAAACTGCAGCCCAACAGACAACAGCAGCTGTCAGTGTGTCAGTGTGCTGACTTGACTATGACTTGATCCAAACTGCATGTGATTATCATAAAGTGGGCATGTCTGTAAAGGGGAGACTCGTGGGTACCCATAGAACCCATTTACATTCACATATCTGGAGGTCAGAGGTCAAGGGACCCATTTGAATATGGCCATGACAATTTTTCCTCACCAAAATTTAGTGCAAGTTTGGAGCGTTATTTTGCTTCCTTCATGACAAGCTAGTTTGGCCTGGTTAGTAGCAGTAGATTTATTACATTTTCTAGGTTTATATGATACCAGCATCTTCACTGTAGCTTTAAAAAGTTAAGCGTTAAGATGTTATTATTGCGTCATTGCTACTCAATCAACCCACTCCAGCTGTCTGAGTCAGTATCGGCCCAATATCTGATCCGGTATCAGAATCACTGCATCCCTAATCCTAGGCTGTTAGCATTGAGCCCATCAATCAAATAAAAAAATGTATGTGTGTGATATTGACTGACATCAGATAAGGTATAAATCTGTATTGTGTGACCAGATATGCAGAACCAACCTTTAAAGTGTCATTGTGCTTCCAAGAAACTACTTGTCAGATTATCGTACAGCTTTGGAAACACACACCCCCCTCCAACACACACACACACACACTTTTTCCAACACCATGAATGCCTTTGACTGTCGACTGTTCAAAATTGTGTGACATTATTTCCATCTTGCCGTCAAGTGTGGCCATTCGGAACATCTATTAACACTTTAGCCTTTCGAAAAGTTTGGACCATGCGTTGGAAAAACTAGTTCTCTTCAAGCACACCTCGGCGTTAACTCTGCTAACACCAAACAGAGTAGTTAACATCATTTCGTATATTGAAAGGGGTCACGTGGATGTAAAAACACACAACATGTGACTGAATGTTGTACTGAACTTTCCTATTGTTTCCTCTTAACTTTGTCCCCCAAGATAGAAATAAAGAACCAATTAGGACTTTATGGACCACCACTTTAAATAATCTACCAATGTGTGCTTGTATTTACAAGCCACTTACTATACGCACTTGTATAGCAGCATCAGCCAACTGTGATAAAGATGAGGTAGTGAGCCCAGCATTTGGAAATAAAAAGAGAGACTTATTCTTATGAAACAATTTATTATACTAAATGAGAACATTTAAAGAATAGGACAAAAGTTTAGAAAACACTTAAACTGGTGGAGCCAAGATTGTGGAATTGAAACATGAAATACAGTTAATACAGCCTTGGGCCTTTTCAGCGGTGGACACTATTTGTCTCCAGGTGCCATCGTCCCATTAACCACCACAATGATAAAGACTTGGCGGGGCAGCGCGGAGACGTATTTACCAATGTGAGGGATTATTCAAAAAAGTGTTGCCTTTAAATTATTCATGGACATCAAAGGCCTCCCTCATTGAACCTCATGAATAAACCAACTCCTCGGTCAAGCTCAGTGTTCCACAGCACAAGTTCACAAGAGAAAAACCTGGGGAAAATATTTCAAGTTATTAAAATAAAAGAGGAGTAGACAGAGGGTGGGGAGTTAAAGCAGCATAATAAATAGGGCATCCGAGATCTCAGCGCTGAAGTAGACACATCAAGTTGTTGAAGCTGTTTAAGAGTCTATAAAAGTTAAATGAAGCATGTTTTGATGTTAAATGTAGAGAAGAAAGCTGGAGATAGAGAGCGTCCTCATCTTGTAGTCCTCCGTCTAAACTGGAGCATATGTAAGGGAATGAAGGGCCTGACTGATGGAGCCGTTCCCTTGCTGACCACAGCTTGCTGGTTGTACTGCATGTCCTATAGTGTCATTTTACGCTCCATTAGGGCTGCTGATAAAATTAAAGATGACTGCCCTTCAGCAGACGTGGCATCACAAACTAATTACAACTTTCAGCAGCTGACGCCCCCAACCCTCATTCACTGTCATGGTGCCTTGGAAGGAAAAAAAAACAAAAAGCGACTGCACTGTTTCAAAGTTTAGAAAGACTCCGAACATCTGCACTCTGTTGAAAACTGAGATGTGAAAACCAACAAGTGGCCAGTGCAGGAAACACTTCAGTTAAGCAACCATCTCCCATCTACTGCATCTTTTATTCCAGCATATCATCCTGCAGGTAAAAGGCCCTGTTTTTAATTATTCATTATGACTTGCATTAAAGCTATAGGTTTGCTGGGAAGCTTTCCTGCTCTTTCCATAGCCGGTATCAACAATCCATTATCTAATTTCCTGCATTATCTCAATCCCTCTCCTGGATACTCATTTACCCACTTGGGAGGAAAAAAAACAATTATTGGAAACTAAACTACTTGTGTTATTCCCCCTGTAATTTGTTAGCGTTTCTTTGATAACTTTTGCCAATTTATGCCTTTATTTGGTAATCTAACGTAAAGAGATGACGTGAAATGAGCGGAGCTTAAAATAAAAGTAATTTATGAAAAGTAAGGTTAACTTAAATGAACAATGAAATGTGTAGCTTAGCAATGAAAGCAGTGCATGGATGTGTGGTTAATGTGATATGGAGGTGTTGTAAACCAAAAGAGTGGTTGTCAGCTGTTGGAAGAGGGCAACCCAGTGTCACACCAAAGTAGGATAGGAGTGTCAGTATCACGTTTTGCCTCACTGAGGCGTGAATTTTCCATACATACGATGGAGCAGTACCAGCACGGGCAATATAGAATATAATATATAGAAAAATAGCATGGTTGACCATAAAATGACTACATAAACTAAGTACGGAAACATAACATAAGTGCGGAAAACACGTAATTAACACAACTTACAAAATAAAAGACCAGTTTCCTTGTTGAAAGCCCTGTGTTTGTTGGACCCATCCACCTCCCCATCCACCCACCATATACAGTCTTTCTCACTTTGTATTCAGTGGTTTGCCAGGACAGCCTCCAAGACAGTGGGAGTGGCGCCATGGATGCAAAAGAGATGCTCCACTGGATGCGGACTGGAAACGCTGCAGTTAATGGTCAGCGCTTTAACCTCTTGTCCGCCAGGGCACCCGTGGGAGAAATGTCTTATGGTGGCAATAGAGGAAAAGACAAGGGATCAGTAGGATTCATTCTCTGAGAACCATGAATGTCTGTACAAAGTTTGATAGCAATTCATCCATCCAGTTGATGAGCTACAGACCACTTGGAAGAAGCATGCATATCTGTCCTGTGATTTTCTAGACAATCGGCCATCCGATTGACTCCTTGGCAGGTGTACTGACAACCCAGTGAAGACATATTTCTTAGTAGTGCATTATGTACACACTGTGAGGGGGGACCCCTATTAACTGCTGCACCACCGAACGGCATGTTGGATACAGCTCGCTCTCCGACGCTCCATACAGTACATTCAACAGCAGATGAAGAAAGAGAGACTGGACACCTACGGGACATATTTATTAGTAATTTTCTCGACAAACGTTCACTTGATCAACATCATACTTGGCAAATGTATCGCTGAGGCAATACATTTGCGTAGTGTCTCTTAAGTCGTTTGAATGAGCAGTTCTGAGGCAGCAAGGCCACGTAATCGAAGCTTTCTGAGCAGGCCCGTTTTCACTGGGCAGTAGCTCAAAAGGAAGAAACTAAATGATTGATGACTGGGAAATTCACAGTTCAACTGTGCCTCATCTTCCTGTTTCAGACCAAATTGTTTGTGTCCAAACATCCCTCTCTTGGAAGTGTTTTCTTTTCATATGCACACACGCTGCATCACTTCTGGCACTAATGATATGCTGTAACCACACTCCACATGCCATTTCTTACAAAGAGCGAATAACTTTCCTCTGTGGGTCAGCGTTTCATGAATCCATCTCCCTCTGTCTCCGTTGTTAGCCCTGTACACATGCTGCTGTGCGTCTGACCCACTTTTTCCAGCCAGTACAAAAGATGGTTAACATGTGTCAGCTTGTGCAAACAAGTTCCCTGTGCCTTTAAATACTTCTCTATTCATTTCTAGCATGAATGACCTTTTTTGCATGCTGCCGTTTGCTTTTGGCAAGAGTCTGATTTTTGAATTGGCCTATGACAAACATACAATATTAATTGAATTAGTTGGCCTACTTCTGTTTAGCTGCCACTTGATGTAGGTATTAGTATTTTATTTCACCACTTTCAGCTTTAGCAGAAGCAGGTTTTATTCTTGGATTTTGTTTATTTGTGGCTTGGCAACTAGTATTGCGTCTTTCTCTGTGAGTTCACATTAGCAGTGCTAAACAGGACAAGCCAAGTCTTATTATTAGTGTCACTAAAAGTGCTCTCAGTGCAGCAGCACAGTTTTATCATCATAGAAAATCTATCTACACCATACATACATATATATAGATTGTTGAATTTATTTATAATAAGTATTTTCAGCATGCTCCACTGGTGATCATCCTCACATGGCCTCTTGAAAGTGGATCTTACATATACAAATGTCCTTTGTAAGAGGCTGCACACACTAGCAAATATAGAACACTGCAGTATTCGGATTTAGCACAAGAGTGAAATCAATAGGATTCTGGACCCCCTACCCCCCTCTTTCTCCCAGTCATTTGGTGTGTGTCTTTCCCTCAAACACACTCTCCTCTTTCTCTCTCTTCATCTTCCTCAATCCCCTCCTCAACCCCCCTGATTGGAAGCAAAGCAGGCAGGCTCAGTTCCACGGGAGGGCCTCTCCACGGCAGATAATGGTCCATTCCACTCATTTTGGCTTCCTTTTATTTGTTCACATCAACATCAAAGCCTGTCCATTTCCTCCGTCGGGGAGCAGGGCTTTAAGTCTTTGACTGATCTGCCTCGTTCAGTCGTAGCGCTGCCCTGGCGATGTCCATCCCTCATTGCATGCGCAGCAAACACACACATACAAAGGCGTTCACACACAGGGGACAAGGAGCTGCATAGACACACATAGTACATGTTTAGGAAGCCTCACATTCAAAACCCATATTTGCTTTCTAACAGTGTGATTGAGCTTCTGAATGAGCCCTTGTTATGGTCGTTTAGTCAGTCTAAAGAGGGCTGTTTTGACCCAAAATGTTTCTTTATTTTTGCATTTGGCACTACTATTTGGCACCATTGACAGCTGGGTAATATATTGATATTATATCAATATCGTGATATCAGATTTGATGTTGTCTTAGATTTTTGATATCATAATATAGCATTAGTGTTGTCTTTTCCTGGTTTTAAAGGCTATATTACAGTAAAGTTGTGTAATTTTCTGAACTTTCCAGTTGTATTTACCCACTTAGTCATTATATCCAAATTATTGAGGATTATTTATCAAAAAGCTCTTTGTCTAAATATTATGTAAAAGCACCAATGGTCAGCCCAACTATATCGTCAAAGGTATTTGGTCAAAAATATCATATTTGATTTTCTCCATATCGCCCATCCCTAGGTACAGCTAGCTTTTCCTGTCCTCAAATTACTGTCAGACAATTAGCTTTCATTGTAGAATGATTTTAGCTGTTTCAGTCAAATGTTTTGGCATTTCTTGAGCTCTATTTCTAGTAACAAATCTTTCTATTGTTTTCTCTGACAGTCGTAATCTCTGACGGATGTGCACATGGGAAATGTTACTGTGGCAATCATGAGGTGTTGTCTCCAGTTTTAGCTGCGGCATCTTACAGTTGCAAAGCGTGAGGAGCTATTTCAGGTGCCCCTGGTTCTGACAGTCCCATTCATTTTTTCCCCATAGAAAATGTTACGTGGCTCACAGTTGAAGTATTTCTGCGGCTTGGATCAGCACAACACTCGATGAATCATCTGTATGAAAGGTGAGCAACTGTTTTAGAAAATACCTGGTTCTTTCATAAGAAGCCAAACGTACAAGCTTATGTAGGCAACATGTTCTCATCCCTTTGTCACACCATGGCGTCACTTTATATTCAGCATCAAAACCACTATAGTTACCAGTGGTGTCACTTTAGTATTAGGGAGGGAAAACCACTATAGTTAGGTTTAGGAAAGAACTGCATGATTGGGCTTCAAACTATACTACATTTGTACAGTGAACATTGTGATCATGGGACACGAACAAACAGCTGTTTGAAACTTGAAGCACTGGACAAACAGCTGTCTCGTGGATGAAATCCTTGTTTGTTGGACCCATCCACCTCCCCTTCAGCCCACCTGGTGTGTCTCTTTTCATACTCTAAACCACGTCGCCACACTCCAGGCGTGCGTTCTCAGAGCGTTTACTCTCGCTACAGATGGGTTTACATTGTAGTTTAATGGAATGCCTGGAATTTTTCATACCAGCGCTAAATTGTGCTTTGTATGGCGTTATGTGACAAAATGTTGTATTTGACACCCTGGGAATGAGAATGGGCTGTTGTAGGCTACATAAAACCTTCAGGGGAAAAGCTAACTATGACTTCAAGGTTGCATTTCAGCAAGAAGCATCTAATCAGATTCTGCTACATGCCCAGCTAACAGCGAGCCGATCTTAAGGCTACAGTGTTGAGAAAACTAACAATACAATCTGCAGCTTAAACTCACTCACTGCTGAACTCTGGATCAGTTTTCAGTGACCAGCAACCATTGTGCTATGCTGTTGCTCTCAGCTGCAGTGTTCTGGATTTCCTACAGACTGGCTTCTTCTTCATGGCAATGGGTATTGTAGTATTTCACAATGAATGAAAGTAATGCACTAAAATGTGTATATAACCCACATAATCAGTTTGTATGTAATCCACGTAATTGTGAGCCAGGGCAGGTGAGGTAGCATAAAGAGCGCTAAAGTCCACGTAGAAAGGATGTCGGGCTGGTCTGTACTACGTAACACTTCCGTAGTTATTTTAACCAAAACGTTGACTTATTCGTAGGTAAGATTTGGGGCAGCTGTGGCTCAGAGGGTAGAGCGGGTCTTCCACCAATCGGATCGGTGGTTCGATCCCCAGCTGCTCTGATCACATGTCAATGTGTCCTTGAGCAAGACACTTAACCCCAAACTGCTCCTGAATGAATGAGTATGTAGATCAGATCCTGAAGGAAAAGTTGAACCCATTCAGTGTATGAATGTGTGTGTGAATGGATGAATGCTGACATGGAGTGTAAAGCGCTATGAGTGGTCAAAAGACTAGAAAAGCATTATATAAAGTCCATTTACCATTATTTCCTAAACCCAACCCAGCAGTTTTGTTGTTTGAACACTAAAGGGACAGGCACATTGATCACTGTGTTTGTGGACATTTGTAGGAAAACATATGAAAAATAGCTTTTTGTAAGATATCATATGAGGATACATAAAGTATTAAGACCTGCCCACTATATCAAACTAAAATAAACATGATTTCTCAGAAACAGAGTTGAAATAATTAAAACTGGTGCCCATGGCATAAACCTATATTGTTGTATTGTTTGAGAGTCCTGTGTTTCTACACTGAGGATATTCCCTGAAGAAACCTTAGAAATGGGAATACAAAACAGGAAAAAAATACTCCTGAAAACTCTGCCTCTGTCCTAAATAACTAGCCCGGTCTTCAGGAATCTTATATTGTTGATCTATTACTGCAATAAACAACTTGGAATAAGAAACCCAACCTCTTATAACCTCTTGTGTTTCAAGCAAATGTCTTGAGTATGAGTATTTTATCATGAAACAAGTGAATTTCCTGGAGACTGTCAGCATAGCAAAATAATTTGACTTGAATTTCAAAGTAAGCTTGATAAGCCTGAATAGCAGATAAAAACAAGTGCTCCGCTTATCATCGTTGTCCGTGTGGTTGTCGAGCTCGCCTCCGGAAAGTGCTGTCCGAGGGCTTAATGCTATGAGGGGTCCTTTCTTAAAATCGGGGCTCAGTGCAGCCCCCCTTCCAAACACACACTTATACACTCATATGGATGCAGAAGGCACAATGGCACAAGATCAATTACTGATCAGACGACGGGAGTTCCTTCTCTTGGCTTTCTTTAGACGTCAGCCTCTCCAGTTCTCTCTTAATTGGCCCCTAATCTCTTCTTTTCTGTATTCTCTTCCTTCCTCTCTCTTACACTGGCTTTATTCTGTCTGCCTGGATATCTGTCCTCGCTCTGTCTTCCTTTCTCTGTCGGCCCGTTTCTCTTTGCCCGTCGTCTGACCACCCCCCATTTCTTCCTCTGCGTCTCCTGACACCGCTCCTAATTACAAAACACACAGGGGCCATTAGCGCGGACCTCCAGCCGCCGCCTGTCCCTTTATCCATTCATCCCCTCCCCTCTGTCGCTATCTCTCCATCTCTGCCCTCCTTCTCTCTCTGTTGTCGGTCAAAAGTCGCTTTGTGTGGGACCCGTTAGGCGAACAAAGCCAGCCGGCTGCAGCGGTGCTCAGAAAGGTCACAGTGATGTACGGCCCTCGGCGCTGCCGCCGGGGTCAGGCCTGTCTCAATGGGGACGCACTTAACGCTCACACAGCCAAAAGCATTACAGCATTTTGAAAGAAATGCATGTTGTCTTAGCTCTGCTTAAAGGGGCATACCACTCAATGTGAAAAAGGTTTTCTTATTGCCAAGTCAACTTCATTGGTTATCAAAAAGGTTATCCAGAGGTTGAAACCAAACACACAAAATGGTCTCCTTAAAGTGTCACTTTTGGCATGGGTTTTAAGCCCCAGTTACATATTACGTAAAAACTAAAGGAGGAAATATTCCATACAAAAGTGTTGTGACAAAACCTACATTTATAAAATAAAACAAAATCTTTAAAGAGGCTACAGAAAACACTTTTCCCTTTTTTTTGAACCCAGTCTGCAAAACAATCATATACTACTAATACTCTCTGCAAAATACTCTTTGGAGGAAACATATTGGAGCCTATACATGTTCACGACAATGTTGTTTTGAGTTAAAGGAGCAGTGCGTAAATTTAGGGGGACTGGACTATTAAATGTATATGTTAGAATGAACAAAAAACAATGTATAAACTGATATTTAAAAAATAAACCCCCCCAATCATCATTTATCCCCCACTACCAGTGTGTGGTGGTGTCTTTTTCTGCAGAAACCCTGACCCTGACTCACTCAGGATGCATCTGTAGAGCCCCACATGCAGGTGAAGCCCCAGCCAGAAACAGCAGGTAGGGTTTGCAGCCCATTCAGGTGGACAAATATACCAAACATGCATTGAATTTTGGTGAGGAAAAACTGGCTGTAGCCTTTATCATGTTAATGCAACTTGCAATCTTTAGGTTGTAGTGGGTTCAGTTTAGTGAAGATACTGACATCATTGTGAAGGAGGCTAATTAACTATTGGTACCCACCAGTCTCCCCTTTACAGACATGCCCACTTTATGATAATCACATGCAGTTTGGGGCAAGTTATAGTCAAGTCAGCACACTGGCACACTGACAACTGTTGTTGCGGTTGAGTTTGTTATGATTTGAGCATATTTTTGTGCTAAATGCAGTACCTGTGAGGGTTTCTGGACAATATTAGTCATTGTTTTGTGTTGTTAATTGATTTCCAATGATAAATATATACGTACATCTGCATAAAGCAGCACATTTGCCCACTCCCATTTTGATAAGAGTATTAAATTCTTGATATATCTCTCTTTAAGGTACATTTTGAACAGATAAGAAATGTGATTAATTGTGATTAAATATTTTAATCGATTGACAGCCCTAATAATTATACAATCATCCCCCCATATTACAGCCCTAATGGAGGATTGGCGTCTGTCACAGTGGCCACGATGTGCCTGAAACCACTCATTTAAAAACACACTTTTTCCCAAGTTTCCAAATTCCTGAAATTCTGACTCTCAGTGGTACAAGCTTTGTCTGGGACACTGCTGGTGCCTAACAGAGCTCGTGCTTCTATGAAATTGTACAGCGTGTAGGAAGACGAGCTGTTTAAAGCGCCTGCATTCATTGTCCTTTCTCTTGTGAATGGCTCCCTGTGTTGTGCGCTCTGTGAGTGATATTTGTGTTAGGCTGTACAGCTTGTGTCGGGGCTCTGGAGGACCAAGAAAATTGAATCCCATTAGTGTTCTATTCAGCCTGTGTCTCTGGGTGTGTATACAGCCGCTATCTGAGCTGGGAGATTTGCCCCTCTGTGCCGTGTCTTGTACTCCGTGAGCCCGTGCATGAGTAGCATGTCAAACTAGCCAGTTACTGTATGTTGGAGTGTTGCGTTACTGTAAATTGTGTGCATGTGGCACCAACAGTGCATGCAGCCCACAGAGGCAGCCTTGACCCTGTGTGTTGTTCTAGTGGCACATCCAGTCGGGGCTCCTGTTGCAGATGCTGCGCCTCCTGGTCATTATAGCAATCACATGTTAGATTTATGCCGCTGCCTGATCTTTCATGGCTTTATAAAAGGAGATGAAAGTGGATCTCAATGGAGAAAGAGAGAGAGAGAGGGAGGAGTGTGAGTGATGGAGGAAAGAACAAGAGAATAAAAGAGGGGAATCCAGTGATGTCCTTTGCATGATGCCCTGTCATTAAACCAAAGCTTTTCATGAGGCAGCAGTGAAAATGAACAATTACTTTCCGCAGCTAAATCTGGGCAACCACTGTACGATATTAGAAATGTTGTTGTGTAATTCCTACGCCTTCTGGATGAGTAGAGCGTTTGAAATGTAAAGCCAAAGCTCACGATTCATGTGCTCAGAAAATTGATTCATCTCTGTATTGCAATTTTTTTTCCTTACAATTTTGAAATAGATTTTTTAATAAGAATAAAGTGAGGGAAATTGAAAGTATTTATTCTTTGATTTTTGGGTTGCTAGAAAAAAAAATAAAAAGTAAAAGTCCCTAGAAGTGTATGATTCACCTTTTTCCCATGGTCTAGTGTTAAAAAGTGAATAAAAATCACAATAAATCGTAATATCAAATTGCGACATTTAAAAACCACAATACATATCGAATCGGCACACAAGTATTGTGATAGTATCAAATATAGTTAGGTGTATAAGATAGGTGTATCATCCCAATCCTACTCTGTCGGTCCCATCGTTAGCCATGACCTGAATGCTCACACTGTACATGCATCAGAGGTCTGTACAATGGCATATATGGACTCGCAGGTGGCTAGGAAGACGTGGTATGACAGTATGGCTTGTCCATTTTGAAAGAGGTAAGATAGCTACATTTTTCTATATAATGTACGTTGTTATCTTGACAGCTACGCTCTTACTACTGTAATAAGAAGTAAAAAAAAAAAAAAAAGTAGGGCTGGGATGATAAACCTATCTACGGATTCGATACTATCATACTTGGGTTCAGATTCAATGTGCATTGCGATTCAATAATAACATATTTATTTCAATTTTTGTTAACTTTTTTAACACTAGATCATGAGAAAAAGTTGAATCATACACTTCTAGGAACTTTTACTTTGGAAAATTTCTAAAATAATACAGTAAAAATGCTTGATTTATAACCTTAAGTCAAATAAATCAGGCAAGATGTATTGAATTGTTTTCCAGTAACCCAGATATCAAAGAATAAATATATTTCCCTTATAAATTAGTGGTATTTTCTTTTTTAATTTATAAGGGACATGTAATGATTTATACTTTTGGTGAATATAATCCAATCAGTCTTATTTCCATTTCCATTTATATTTATTTTGTGTATACAGTTCCCTTTGTTAACACTATTTTGAACATAGTCACACATGTATTCTTCCACTAACTTCATAAAGTCTGTCCCTAACTCTCAGATCAGCTCCGTTTTCTTTATACATCCATGGTCAGCTCCATCGGTGCCATTTGAATGTGTTAACATAAATATCAGTATATGGGCTATTTGCAGTTGTAGCATCAGTTGATTTGACCACGGAGACAAGAGTGATGGCTGGTTTGACCGCACGTTACCACAATACAATAACGTTTCCTGCCCATGACAAAGTTAGCATGCAGCTTTAGCCGTGATGTCTAGTTCTGCTTTTCCTGCAGTGTGTGAAACCCAAAGTGTTTCCATACTTTACTGTATACTAAAGTGTAGTGTTTAGCCATTTTCTATTTTCTCATTTCAGCTCACTGGGTTTGTTGTGGTTGATGGATACAGAACTGAAACTATAAAAGTCACTCAGACTATAAAAGACAATAAAAGTTAAACAAACAATGACGATATGTGAACTGATTTTTTTCACACCCAAAAAGGCAGGAATCAGCACGTGGCTCTGCTTCAATTGTGCAAAAGCCTGTGGACGGCTGCCCAAAATTTTTGACGTGTCAGAAGTTCATCTAACTGGCGGAAGGCTGGTTGGGAGGAGTCAATCAGTCCTCAGTCCCCCCCTGTACACTGCAAGGCAAACGACGCCTGACGAAGCTAAAATTCAGTCTGACTCTTACATGAGTCATGCGGTTCAAAATTCAGGCCAGAAACAGGCTGAAGTCGTGCAGTGTATGACCAGCTTCAGTAATTCTTGTGTAAAAGAAGAAGGAAACATGAGCAAATACATTTTAAAAATTGGCATGGGTGACATCAGGAGCAGTTAGAGGCTAAACCAGGATTGACCCCCCCCCCCCCCCCCCCACACACACACACACACACACACACACACACTCACACAACCCCCACCCCAGCCCCACTCCACTTTACCCGGCTGCAAACAGCAGATGGAAGGCTTCATTACTGCTGCAGCTCTGGGAACGCCACACACACACACATACACACACACACACACACACACACACACACACACACACAAACACACACAGATGCTGCTAAAAATAAAAAATAAAACCTCTGGTTGTACCCTGCACAGCATTCCCACCATTAAACATACCTGTACAGTAGACGGTGATGTAAAAGCTGTGACTCATAAATGCAGAGCACACACTCAGTCCTCTTCTGAACACACATAAACACACATGTAACTCTTGCAAGACAGCCATCACGCCATGTCTCGGCAACACCATAAGCTCGTTGGTTTTGTTTATTGTTTGTCTCCTGGCACTGGGAGGCCTTTTCACACACACTCACTCATGCACACATTCGCAGGCGCTCCAAATTGTTCGATTAAGTGGGTCATCCTCTCCTACAGTCTCTTGAAAGAGAAAAGAGCTTTTTTTTTTTTGTGCGTTTCTAGCCGAGAGGCAATCGCACCCTTCCATGGTTTTGGCTGCACCTTTTAAGAGTATTTATGGAAATGACAGTACAGCACTCTGGAGGGCTGCACACTGCTTAATGTGTGTGTGTTGCATTTGTATCCATGTGTGTATGAGCACGGAGAGGATTTAAAAGCTCGGTTGTGTGAATATCGGCGGTCATGCGCAACTAATGATGTGTATGTCCAAGTGTATGGTCTGTGGTTATATTTATTTATTTGTCTGGCGACGAGCTGGGTCTGTAACACTTGAATAGGACTGAGCCACGACACCACCGCTGCACATTTGGCGAGAGTGCACAGAGGCCGACCTGTCACTGCAAATGAAAGCCAAATATCTTACACAGCCGATCCACTTTGGCTGTCTGAGAGAGAGAGAGAGAGAGAGAGAGAGAGAGACGCTGAGGGGGAAGGAGAATGAGAGAGAGAGAACTGAAGTGTCCATCTCTTTCTCTATCCATCCGTCCGTCTGTCTGTCTCCTTGGACAGCTCTGCGGCGGCCCAGTCAGATCAGACTCTCTATCACTGAGCATTTGGACTGATTCGCCTCCAACAGCCACAGCTGCACAGGAAACGTCGCAGGAAATAAACTGGCTTTAAATTAAATGAGTGTCGATGGTGCATGTTATAATTCTGGAGTTTGGTCAGTGGTGGAGGCACCTGAGGTACTCCGGGCGTGGACTAAACAGCCAACAGGTGACCATAATGTGTGTATTTAGGTATCATCTGGAAGGCTCTAAATGAGTATGAATAATAGATAAAGGAGTAATATTTTTGCATTAATCCATAATTATTTCATGCGATCTGGAATAAATTGTATGATGTAATAACAATTTTTGGTAAGACACACATTAATAGAATAGTGCAGGGATGGCATATTTTGGTAGGCCAACCAGGAAGTGAGCATTGCAGTCGACAAAAAGCCAATGGATTTTGGATTATCGCAGAAAAATAAGCTCTGTGCTAAACAAACGATTATGATAGTTATAAGTTTTGCTCAGCAAGATAATACCCACAAATGAACACCACTTCTATGATTTCTGAAGACTAAATACATACAATAACCAGAAAAGCTAACATTTGGCTTTAAACAAACTACACCACAGTTGCATGACTACATGTCGGTGGTGACATCGCACGACTAAGCTAACGGCGTCTAGTAGGCTTGTCACAGTAGTCAGTGCATTACATTACGTACCCACTGCCCCCACCATCGTTTCGCCTTTTTAATAGAAATAAAACCCATTCAGTTCACTTTGGCATATCAGTGCTTTTTGGTTAATAGATAGTCTGACAACAGATGCTACAGACTGACAGCAAATGTGTCTGCTCCATACTGAGTCTGAACTCAGAGTAGTAGGAATAATACTAGACATACTACACACTAAACTTTCACCAAGAAACCAGAAACCAGAACCAGTAGTCAGCGTTGATTTATTTGTCACATAACTTTTGTAATTAAGTTACGCCACTTCTGGAGTTATTTCAACCCAAACTGCAATCTTTTCCTAAACCTAAGTAGTTTTGTTGCCTAAACCTAAGCAAGTCAGTCTTTTCGTAAACCTAAGTTGTTTTGTTGCCTAAACCTAACCAAGTCGATCTTTTCCTAAACCTAAGCAGTTTTGTTGCCTAAACCTAACCAATCAATCTTTTCTTAAACTTAAGTAGCTTTGTTGCCTAAACTTAAACCAGTTGATCTTTTCCTAAATCTAAGAGGCTTGGTGCCAAACCTAACCAAGTCAATATTTTCCTAAACCTAACCCAATTGTTTATTTGGAAAAGACTGGAGCAAAAATTGACACATACGTCATGTGTTGCTAGACATTCATAAACGCACAAAAGATTAGCAATAACTTTTCGTAAAATATCCTACATCACCGTTGTATAAGAATATGTTGCATTATTGTATCAGTATAATTACTTTAGCGTTCGCCTTTTGAGCTTTTGTGCAAAGGTGTTTACACGCTCGACAATTATTTCACCATTTCATTTTTACCAAAGTTGCTCCTTCATGTCTATTGTGAACTGCATTGTGAGGCAGTAGTGTCCTTCACCTCCTCACACACATCGAGTCATTATAAATGGCTTACTCACTTGTAGGTACAACTTATTTGGTCACTGTTTTTCTTTGAAGGTACCACACACTCACACACTTGCTTACAGCTAGCCTAAACATAATTCCCAGGAAATGTAATCATAGTTATATCATCACCATTTCATGTGCTTCCGTCATTTTGAAAATATCTATACTAATCCATCATCAGCCACAGTGACAGAACAGATAAATCTCATCTCGGCCAGTTTGTCAAAAGTGGACAACAATACAGGTGGTGAAGTGACAAAGATGTATTGGTTCTCCCGGGAAGACTGATGCATATTTTAGGGTTTTTTTTGACACCTAGAGAGCAGACAGTGACATAATCGGCCATAAGAGTCTTGCTGTCACACTGTATCACAACCTATTCTATGTATTATAAGAGAAGTAGCTTCTATTAAATCCGATTGGGGTCTGAAAAGTGAAGAAATGCAGAAGTGTTTTAAACTTGCATTATTTCTAACAGCCAGCAGGAGGCGACTCCTCTGGTTACCAAAAAAAGTCTGATTCTATAGAAGTCTATGAGAAAATGAGCCTACTTCTCACTTGAATTATTACTTTAATAAACATTGTAAACATGAGTTTATGGTCTCAATCGCTAGTTTCAAGTCTTCTTCAATACAGCATGATGTTCATTTAGTAATTTATGGTCCCATTTAGAGTCAAATAGACCATAAAGCAGGGGATGCTTCAGAGCATGACTACCTTGTGATTGGCAGTCCTCTACTGCAGCATTCAAGCTGGGAGTTGCCCATTTTTTCATCTTACATCTTTCACAGTGTATTTTCAGTTCATTCAAGTTAATTATAACCTTTTTGATTGCCTAAAAATGTCTTATTACACATTCGGTTGTGTTTAGCCCCATCCTCTCGGGTCACTTCTGGTTGCAGGAAAACAAGATGGTGACGGCCAAAATGTTGAACTCCAGGATTCAAAATAGCAGTGCATAAAACAATGGATGACATCATGGTGATATGTCCACTTCTTATACACAATCTATGATTAGATCCTGAAATCCTATATTATTCAGCAGCAGTGAACTAGTTTTATTTCATTTTTGACATTTTTTTGTCAGAATTTCTAAATTTCTAACATGGCCACCCACCAGTGGCAGCATAGTAACAACACTGTACCAGACAGTAATGCATGCCGCTTCAAAATACTAAAATTCTACATAGTGTAGTAGCTTTGAAATAAATGTTCAAATAAAATAGAAGATATAAAATTATCTCTCTAATTTTAGACCTTTTTATTATGAAAATGAAGGGGAAAAGTTGTTAAAATAAGTACTTTGGTTGCATGGTGCCTGTTTGTTAAGGATAGCAACTATAAAACCCTTGTGGGTGACTTCATTGTCTACATGGAACAAATGTAGGTGGTCACAACGTAGGTGGTTTCATCCTGTCATACTGTAAGAGAAACGTGTACTTTTGAAGTTTTTGCACAAAAGCATCTTTGCAGGATGAGACTTTAACATACAGCAGGGCATGTAGAGATATCCCAGTAAAGTTGTGTGTGTGTGTGTGTGTGTGTGTGTGTGTGTGTGTGTGTGTGTGTGTGTGTGTGTGTGTGACCTTTGCTGCGTATGTCTGCACTCTAGCAGCAAGGTTGACATGAAGCTGAGAAGGAGTGTGAAGGGCACAGCACCTCAGGAGGAATGACACAACACATGCGCGCACACAAACACACACACATATACAGTACACACACACCTCCTCTCTTTTCTTTTCTTCTCTCTCTTCGATGACTCATCCCACCCAGGGACGGCGAGCGAGCGAGGGAGAGGGAGAATGAGGGAGGAAGTAGACGGAGGAGAGGGATGGGAGAGTGTGAGGGACTACACAACAGTGGAGAGGAAAAACGCTAGTTTATAGATTCACAGAGGAGACGTATGGCATAAAACATTTCCTTATTGACCTTTTATTTCAATGCTATGCTAATCCGATTGTGTGCAAAAGTTATTCACAGCCGTTTATTCCCAGCAAACGTGCGATACAATTCTCACCAGTCCCTCGTGGAATCTGGCAGATGATTCCCTAAACCGTTTTGTTTTAAAACGCTCTTCCTTCTTTGCATTGCGGCGGCTCAGCTACGAACACAAACCCTCCCCACCAGCTCAGCAGCACGCCGAGCTCTGCTCCAGTCTGCCCCGCCGCTGTGCTCATTTGATGGTATCTGTTAGAGAGATCCCAAACTTCCATGTGTTCCAGGTCTGTATCACTGGGCATCACAGACTGTAGACCCTATTCTTAACTCCCTCCAAATCCCATAGTCTCTAATGTCGTTATCTTATGGTGCGAGGGTATTTGAGGAGGTAGATAGACTCCTGAGGAGCCAGGGATGTTGTCACAAGAGGTGATTATGCTGCACTGAAGGAGGTACACTATTGAGCTGGCTGAATTGCTGAGGATATATCTGTATTGCTGACTGCTGCAAAGCCCAGAGATAGTTGAGTGGTCAGGTCCCATGTGCCTGTAGAGCATCATACAGCATATGCCCCTACTGCACCATTATTCTGTCCTTACTGAACTTCTTAAGGGC
Source organism: Pterois miles (assembly GCA_947000775.1). Lineage (NCBI taxonomy): Eukaryota > Metazoa > Chordata > Actinopteri > Perciformes > Scorpaenidae > Pterois > Pterois miles. The sequence continues at coordinate 24,718,441 of CAMQGK010000634.1, read as the reverse complement.
ACTACTGTTGCTCAGTGGTTAGATATATCATCTGATAATAGAAAGGTCCCATATCTGACTATTGTTCGGCTGACTTAAACTTGACCTTGTATTTAAAATTGAATATCAGCTAAGCAGTCCTGCATTGCTCATGTACTCATGATACAATGTTACTGTATCACGGTATGGCATTAAAATTAGCTTGAAATTATATCCAAAACAGGTCTCAATTTAAACCTTGAACTAAAGGGAATAAATACAGATAGTGCGGGTGCTGTGGTTGTACACCCAACACAACCCTGTCTCCTAAATATTCTGTTCCAGTACAACTAGACTGCATTCTCAACTACATTTGCAGGGAAACACAGTGTGGGGCTGCACAGTAGTGTAGTGGTTAGCGCTGTCACCTCACAGCAAGAGGTTCAAATCCAGCTTGGGGCCCTTCTGTGTGGAGTTTGCATGTTCTCCCCGTGTAAACATGGGTTTTCTCTGGTTTCTCCAGTTTCCCTGCATAGTCCAAAGACATGCAGGTTAGGATTGAGCGTGAATAGTTGACTGTCTCTATGTGTCAGCCCTGCAATGGACTGGCGATCTGTCCAAGGGATCGGCTCCAGACCCCCTGCGACCCAGGACAGGATAAGCAGTTGCAGATGGAGGGATGGGAAACATGCTGTATGTTTGTCTTTGATCACAAATATCTGCAGAAGGCCACAGCAAGTAACATGGTACAATGAGCAACATGCAGAGTATGTGATGTAGCAACCATTAATGAAGGTTACATTGCATAATAAGGAATATAACAAGTGGGTGGGTGGGGTAGGTGGATGAGTCAAACAAACACCGGACTTTCCCCCAAGACACCGCTGTTTGTCTCCCATGTGAAAGTTAAAGTCAATGTTCACCTAAGTATTAATTTTAAGCCAAACTATATATATATATTTTTTTTACTAAACCTAATCAAGTAGTTTTGTTGTCTAAACCTAACTAAGTAGAGTTGTCATGTTTTTTTTGTTTTGGCTTTGTTTCAATTTACAACGTTAACCATGTGTTTAAAACTGCGACTGTAATCCCGGAGAAATAGAGAGCTCCAGGGATGACTTATTTTTGTAGGCCAACCAGGAATTAGCAAACAGCCGATGGGATTTTTCCATTGGGTCTTGGATTTTGTGGAAAATAAGCTGTGTGGCAAACAAACGAAATGTTTCGTTCAGCAAGATAATCTCCACAAATGAAGACCATGAATGGGGCAATTAGGCTATGCATGCCCTCGAAAAGTCAAATCCATCTCCGTCATGGTTTTAATTTTTGGGATAAAATAGTCTGTTGCAATCTGCAACAAAAAAATACATATACTACATGAGCTATAAAGACAGGCAGCAGTGATGATTGTTGGGTAATATGTTTGATACAATATAAGGTAGCTAGCTTAGGCACAATACAAAATGTGTCAAGAGTGAAGACTGACAACTGAGCATCTGCAAGCCAAGCGAGCAGTCATGCATTTCAAACATAAAAGTAAGCAGTAAAAGTCTTTGCAGACTGTCTGTAATTTTCAGCCAAAATTGTTGCATGTTTAAAAATGAATATCACCTCACGTTGGGTCAATCATGTTTACACTCTCATTAAAGTTTTTGGAAGAGGTTTGATTTTCTGCGTTATTTCGCATCTGTCAAAAGCCAAAAGAGGGTTGTTTGACCATGCTGAGCCACCGACCGTGCAAACATCATCATCCAAAATGGTGTGATAAACGCTCAGTTTGTCTCTCAGCACAACGAAATGCTGAATTTAAACCACGATTGTGGCAGGTGATTGGAGAGCAGCTTAGAATCTGGGATGGTCACAAAACAAAGGACGTATGAAACATTAGATAGTAGTGATTGTGCTCTCAACAGCTAACCAAGCAGCTAAGAAGCAACAGCTTCTTGCTAATGCAATTCAGTCATTAGCTCTATCCATTGCACCCACGTAATTAATTCAGTTTTGTCTTGTGTTGTCATTTTTTGCAATCAATAGAATAATAAAATACATCAGACTCAGCATGCACAGTTCCTGTGCGTAATTTGTTTATATGGGATGACAGATTTAAAAAATACATATAAAAAACTATTCGCCTGGTGTGCAAAGGCCTTTAGAAAAGACAAAAATAAAAACACCAGGAGGAGAAGTTAGCAAAACTACGTAAAGGAGATTTCTTTGGCTTCTTCATTATAAACAGTGAGCATCGGCGCTGCCCTCAGTGGCGAGTCAACAACCATGCAACAGGTAACGTTAGGATAGCAAGCTAGATATAACCTTAGTCCCAAATAATTGTAATGTTACTGAGGCTGTTGTGTTAGATATAAACGTCAACACAAGTTGTATATTATAACATACATACAATAAACACGCATTATGGTGCTTGCTAGGTTGCAAGTTGGGTGAATGCCATCCTAATAGCGTGCACTGGGGCCGATCGTAACTACCTTACGCCGCTCGCCGAAACTGCTCATTCAGTGTAAAAGCATTAACTAAATGGATTCATGTTAGCAAAGATCAATTTCCTCATCAGTGTTTACTGCAGCGTCTCATTCCATACCACGCAATTTAATGTTAAAAATGACCGTTTTTCAACTTTATGCTCCTTTCCCTGCTTTTGGTCATTTTTACTGCTTTCAGCTGTGCCCCGAAGAAATGGCAGCGGGATTCGAAGTGCTGCTAGATTGCCTCAGATAATGCAATGCTCTCAGGCGGAGCGCAGGTGTGTGTTCGTGTGGTATGTGTGTGTGTGTGTGTGTGTGTGTGTGTGTGTGTGTGGGGCCTGCCTGGCTGCCTCAGAAGGGGAACGTTTCTGCCCAGAGATCCAAACTGATCCCCCCCAAAAGTCCAACAGCAAGCCCAGACAAGCCCTCACAGCATGCTGCTAAACAAACCCTCCAGAGGCTCTGTTGTGATTATTGGACCCCAATACGAATCCTCTCTGAAAATTTAAAAGCCCATTTACAGTGATTTCCTACATTATGAGCAGGAAATGGGTGTTGATTGAGGAGCAACGTGGTCAAAAAACAGGTTCTCTATATGGAATAGGGATGACTGAGCCGGCAACTAGCAGCTAACGGTGCTAAAAACCCAAACAATGCAAACAACTGCAACGATGCTGGCAGAGTTATCAGTGTTAACCTGGGGCGGAACCGGAGGGTGGACACTACGCTTCTACAATGACGGTGTTATCAGTGATAACCGCCATACGAGCGCAGCACAGAGCGATTAGCTAGCCAGTGGGATACGACAGAGAGACTCACATGCACGTCACATTCATTCTCTGCTCAGGTAGCCATTACTCCTCTATATCTTTACATTGCAAATAGTTGTTTGCCGATATATTAATGGTCACTATAGGCTTTCTGACGTCGGACTAGTTGGTTAACTACAATAGCTGGGAGTTTGTTTTTTTTTTTGCTTGCATGATGATTACCCCCCTCTCAGGATTGCACAAGTGTTATTGAAGAGTGGCATGAAGCCTGTTAGCTTGATCACTCACGGGACAGTAACTTAGCACAGTGTATTTAAAATAGAGCTGTCAAAGTTAACGCGATAACAACACGTTAACGCAAATTCATTTTCTCACCACTAATTGCTTTACATTAATGCAACTTGCTATTTTTAGGTTGTAGTGGGTTGAGTTTAGTGAAGATACTGACATCATCTCGAAAGGAGATTCCATCATCACAAACTCCAACTACAAGGGGTCCCTTGACCTCTGACCTCAAGATAAGTGAATGTAAATGGGTTCTCTTAGTACCCACGAGTCTCCTCTTTACAGACATGCCCACTTTATGATAATCACATGCCGTTTGGGGCAAGTCGTTGTCAAGTCAGCACACTGACACACTGACAGCTGTTGTTGCCTGTTGGGCTGCAGTTTGTCATGTTATGATTTGAGCATATTTTTTTATGCTAAATGCAGAACCTGAGGGTTTCAGGACAACATTTGTCATAGTGTTGTGTTCTTAATTGATTTCCAGCAATAAATATATGTATGCATTTGCATAAAAATGCATATTTGCCCACTCCCATATTGATGACTATTAAATACTTCTCCATTTAAGTTAGCCCTACATCCTGAACAGATAAAGAAATTAATTTTGCGATTAATTATGATTAACTATGAACAATCATGCAATTAATCATGAGCAAATATTTTAATCGATTGACAGGCCTGGTCTAAATATATAAATGTAATATAATGTAAGATACCATAGTTTATTAGCTTAGCTTACCTCAAAGGTCAGCATTGTTGAGACAGTCTGCTATTAGTCGATGATGGAAATTTGTGTTTTTCACCCCCACAATTCTCTGAAATGAACTGATTTTATCACAAAATTTAGCTATTTTAAAACAAATAATGTGAACAAATTTGAACTGTTTTTATACTGCATCTGAATTATAAAAAAAAAAAACGTAATCCCTGCTTATATTGGTCAGGGGGAAAAAAGTTCCTCTGTGATTGTAGAATTATAAATTCCTGGCAGGATTCGACAGCCAGCGGCTTGGAGTCAGCATACAGAGAGCTCCAGCCTAGCCAGCTGCTGAGAGCTGCCATCCCCAGAAACAGAGACCTTGGCAGGGGATGGTGGTGAGACACACTGGGTCCCCCTCCTCCAGCCTGGAGCCCTGTGAGTTCTGCTCAGTGGAGGAGAGACGAGAGCCCAGCCCAATGGGAGGCTTTGCTTGTCAGGCCCTGAGCGCGTTGAGTGTGTACTTGTCGGCGTGCGTAACTTCTTGTGTCAGTTTGTCTGCACCAGTGCGGCGTTGTGCTTGTGTGTGCGAGTGCGGCAGCATCGACTTCAGCTGCAGCGAGATTTATAATGTCGCACGCATGTGAGAGTGTGAATGTGGATTCTGTCACCCACTGGGCCTCACACACATTCCAAAATAAACGGCTCCCACCGAGGATTACTATCGATCCGTGTGGAGCACTCAGCTGCATTTGGAAAGAGAGAGCGACAACTTCCTCTCTCTCTCTCTCTCTCTTAGTCTGTCTTCTGAGGAATGTTATGTGTCTGCAGAAAAAGTGTAAGGGATGATTTGGAAACAGTCCACTAAAGTGTTACAATGACAAACCACAGCTAGCTGTCTTTCAGACATATGAGACTAAGAGTGTGTGTATGTGTGTGAAGAAGAGTGGGAATAGTAAAAGGAGACAGGGAGACTCTAACACCCCTCTCTCACTTATTTCCCCTCTCTGAAGTAAGTGAAAATCCTTTGCTTGTCAGACTTGAGGGAGAGACGGGGTGAGGAAAAAAGCGACAGCGAAAAGTGGAGAAACACACATGGAGCGACAGAACGCAGAGAGGAAATAAAGAGGCTGTTTGATTGACAGCCAATACGCCTGCCTGTTTCCTGTCACACACATGATTGCTGACCCACCCCTCTGCCCGGCTGAGGCCTCCGGGGTAGACAGGCCAAGATGGCAGCACCATTTAAAAAAGTGAAGGATCATGAATGGACGGACGCCTCCCAGGCCACTCACTGTCTCAGGGCTGCGTTCGTGTGTCTGTGTGTGCGTACTGCGTGTGCACATGCGAATGTTAGAGACAGCATTTTACCCCATTTCACCCCGTTACCATTTACCGTAATCTCTGACTCTTAATCCTACCAGAATGACCACTGCAGTTCATTTGTTTTAGCATGTACTGTGCAGCTGGATCCTGGTGACAGAACTGGAACACAAAATTGTTATCATAAAGAGCTTTGATGCTATGCAGTGCAGGAAACAGCAACGAACAAACAAAAAAAAGTTTGTCATACAAACCCGATGACGGGTGATAATGATGGCGTTCAACTCCTGTGTGACCGTTAAGTTGTGGGTAAATGATATCATGTGGGTATATAATGTTGCTAGTCACACCACACCTCTGCTTAAATCTCTGCATATCAATGTCAAACCAGGATTACAGTCATTGTAATTTTATTTAAAAAATAATGCAACAACTTCCCAAGTTGCCCAAATAGTTTGGTTTAAATCAGATTCATGAACAGTTATCGGGCCGTTAAGTAGGTATTATTGGTCGCTATAAGCCTCATAGATGTGGGTCAGTAGGGGCCTACTACACCCACTAGTAGGTTTTATCATCTATTTACATGGTAAATCACAGAAGACAACGACCTCTGGCGACAGTAGTAATGATGACAGGAGCAGAAGCGTAAATCAAGTGCTGTAGTATAGACAACGTAGTCAGACTAGTGGGGACTAGTCAGACTGTAGCGTTACGAACTGATGAAGCCACTTGGATGAGGGGCGAAACGTCTTCAGAGACAAATCTAAGTCCAGTTGCCTTCGATTTAATTGTTGCCAGAATGAATATGACAGACTTATAGACAACGTACAACTGATGATGGATGGGACGCAAAAGACAGGGCTTGCGACCCCTGTGAAACCGACACGTAGTTGCCTTTGTGTTCACAAGTCTTAAGGTCCTGACACACCAAGCTGACGGTCAGCCATCAGTGAACATCTGTCGGCCTAGTTTTTGCAGCCGATTCAGCAAGTTGAATTGGCACCGCCGCCCGTCGGTGAGAAAAATCACTCTGACTTGGCTGCTCAGCTTAAACGAATCAGTGCACGAGAAGAGAAAGAAGAAAGCAAGCCTAACGAGTAAAGTCAAGAGCAAAAACACAGAGGACTCCTCTCATTTCACATCTTCATCTCATTCCAGTACACGGATATTTTCACAACGACATAGCCGTCTGAAATGAAGCTAAGTGGTGAGTGAGAGTGGTGTGAAAATGATTGGCAGACGCCACTTGTTTTCATGGACATATCATGACACAACTTGCACATCCACCATCCTCGGTCTTCCTGTTTCCCTTTTTGAATGACAAATATAGATTATTGCCAGGGCTGCACGGTGGTGTAGTGGTTAGCGCTGTCGCCTCACAGCAAGAGGGTTGCAGGTTTGATTCCAGCTTGCGGCTCTTCTGTGTGGAGTTTGCATGTTCTCCCTGTGTAAGCGTGGGTTTTCTCCGGGTACTCCGGCTTCCTCCCACCATCCAAAGACATGCTGTTTAGGTTAATTGATTACTCTAAATTGCCCGTAGGTGTGGATGTGCGCGTGAATGGTTGTCTGTCTCTATGTGCCCTGCGATGGACTGGCGAGGGTGAACCCCGCCTTCGCCCAATGCCAGCTGGGATCGGCTCCAGCCCCCCCGCAACCCCTAACGGGATAAGCGGTTGACGATGGATGGATGGATTATTGCCACCTGCTGGAGTTATTTCGTCTCATGCAGACATGGACATACATGGTAGCTGCTTATTGGCTTTAGTCTTTGCGGAGTGTTTGGATGCAACTTTTTGACCAAGACAAAGGCAACGTGAGGAGATGCAGCTGGTGGCCTTCGTTGCCGCTAGTTCTTTGATGTCTGGGCCTTTCAATTTCACTTTCACTTTTGAAACATAGTTATTTTAAGCCAAAATACAACCTTTTCCCCTAAACTCAGCTAAGTGTTTTTATTGCCTAAACCTAAAGAAGCCTTTTTTGCACGAGTTATGTTATTGGGCCAGCAGGACTTTGGGCCAAGCAGGAAAAGTTTGGTTTGCCTGTTCTGAGCTACTGTAGAAACATGGTGGACTGGACATTTCTGCTAATGCATCCCCTAAATGTTACACACTGGTCTTTTAAGTTTTGCTTTCATTTTTAAAAAATAGTAGGTATAGTAGGCCCCTACTGACCCACATCTATGGTGCTTATAGGGACAGATAGGTACTTAATGGCCTGGTAACAGTTGAATCGGATACGATGGGTATCAGAAGATGTCAGAGTTATGATGAAATACTCTCATTTTTGCCAGACCACATCTTGTGGTGTCTCAATGTGGTCTGACTCTGGTCAGGACAGGTGTAAATGCACTCTATACAATTGGGCCACTTTCTTAAAGCTCCTGAATTCATATGTATTTTTCTATTTCAATATTCAAGACCAGATGTTCAGCAGTGTACGTTAAAAAAGATACCCATGGTTAGAATTTATTAAAAGTAAAAAACACACAAAAAAAGGATAATCTGCTTCATCAGAGCCTTGTGGGTGTTTGTTTGATCATTTGACTGACAGCAGGCTGGAAACTTCACATACATAACTTCGTCAACTGACCCCCACCCACTTCAAACCAGTGAGAAGAGCACAGGCAAAACAATGATGTAACTGTGGCAGAATATCTTGTGTTTGCATTAAAAAGTTGATTGACAAAATAGTTCCCTTAAGAAACAAATCTACCCAACAATGTATCATGTTTGTGACAAGTTCACCATCCCTGCCTAATGTGTATATTGAGATCTCAATCATAATGTGGGCAGAATTACAATGACAAGTACATTACAACTTGGAGAAGTTGTCAGCTCGGCTCGGCTAAATTTGGCCATCGAATTTGGATATATTTGGAGCTTAGCCACCGGGACACTCAGAGAGACTTAAGGCAGATGGAAAATTACAATGTCAGCCTGACCCAAAACAAGTGTTATCTTCATTGGCTCCCAGAGACAACCGGCCTTCCCAAGGCCGGTTATCTCTCCATTCTCCTGGATATTATGCCGACAAGATGCTCCGTCCCATTCAGATAACTTATCCAGATACAGATTACATGTTTATACCCAGGTGTAAATGAGGTATCACTCATTCAGCTAGCCTGAGTGCTGGATTTGATTCCCAGCTGAAACTGACCCAAATCTGCACCCTCAAAACCCAGCCAAATCTACAACAACTGCAGCCACACTTGGGCTCAAACTAGCTCACATTCGGTCGTCTGGCACTTGAACACAGCAGCAATCAGCCTGACTCAGATGGTTGCCTGGGTTCCTCCCTACAATCAAGTTCAAGAATCTCTGTGATCGATATTGGAATTATTTATGACCGGGGTGATTAGAAGTCCTCATGAGTATCTACAAAAAAGTATTGCTATAGTAAACCTATGGCAGCCTATAATGAGTCTTGTGAGCGCACCAAATAATGGGCCCTGCATGTATCGAAGGCCCGGCCGAACCTTTCTAGCCTCACCCTCCCAGCCGTGGTCAGAAGGCACAGGGGAGACATCTTAGTTTTGGTCTCAAAGCTAAACTAGCGTCGTTTGTTGGCATTAGCAGACTCCATTTCTAACCAAAAGTTAGCTATAGTTGCACATCGTTAGCCATGAAGCGGAGCTGAAGAGAGTTGGTAAAGGCACTTGTGAGCATGCATGACGTCACATCTGGCGTATTTTCCTGAAAAACACAACAGGGTGGTTCAGATTAAAAGCAGTCTACAGGCTGACAGAGCAAACCCAGAAAGTTGTGGAAAGTCTAACTTTTTTAGATTCGGTTACAACCTGTTCACACATTGCCAATAAAAATGGTTTTAAAAATGTTTATACATGTAAAAACTTACATACAGTCTTTTTAAGTTGATTTTCTGCAGATAAACAGCTCAGCCAATCACATCTTTTGTTGCCACTTGTTGCCCATAATAGTCGTCACATATTTCTGAGCTTAACTGTAGCACCTGGACTCTGCCATGCTCCTACACTCCGTCTTTGTTGTCTGTCATCTCTCTTTATTCCTCCTCTCCTCTCCTCTCTTCCCCTCTCCTCTCCTCCCTGTTCCTTTCCCTTGTCTTCTTTCCTCTGCTCTCCTCTCCCCTCCCCTCCCCTTTTTCCTCTCTCTTCTCCTCTCTTCTCCTCTCCTCTCTCCTTTTCCCTTCCTTTCTCTCCTCTCCTCTCCGCTCCTCCGCTCTCCACTCCTTTCCTCTCCTCTCCCCTCTCCTTTCTCCCCTCTTTGCTCCTCCCCCCATCTTCCCTTCTTTTACCTCCTCTCCTCTTCTTTTCCTTTACCTCCACTTCTCTCCTCTCCCCATCTCCTCTCTTCTTTCTTTCCTTTACCTCCTCTTCTCTCCTCTCCTCTCCTCTCCTCTCCCCTTCCTCCCCTCTCCTCTCCCCCTCTCCTCTTTTCTTCCCTTCCTTTCGCTCCTCTCCTCTCCCCTTCCTCCCCTCTCCTCTCTCCTCTTCCCTTCTTTTACCTCCTCTCCCCTTCCCTTCCTTTCCCTCCTCTCCTCCCCTTCCCCCCCTCCTTTCCTCTCTCCTTTTCTCTTCCCTTCCTTTACCTCCTCCCCTCTCTTGTCTCCTCTCCTTTTCCCTTCTTTTACCTCCTCTCCTCTCCTCTCCTCTCATCTCCTCTTTTTGGGGCTCAGAGATAAGATCTCCCTCAATGGCAAACTTTGGGAGACATCTTAAAGATCCCCACTGTCACTTCAGCTTAATGCAGCCCTCTGGGCTCAGAGCACACACACACACACACACACACACACACACACACACACACACACACACACACGGCCTCCCACTAATAATAGGGGCAGGGAGGCAGTCTGGATTCGAGGACTCGTAAACACACTTCTTTCTCCCAACAATTCTCTTTGATCTTTATCAAACAAAACAGTTTCCTCGGTGTATTTTCTGTTTCCATCTCTCGACTTGAACAAGCCGCAATGCACTTTTCCCACTTCGATTTCCCCACCCATAAATAAAATGAGAGCACATTTGGATTTCCTGACTGTGGGCTTTCAGTAGGCCGATCACTGCCACGTCTGTCAGATCCATTAATTCAGAAGTGTGCAAGCAACTTCTGGTTAACCATTTCTTGGGGCGACATGTTTACATCTCAAAACAGGCCATTTGCATATCTAATCAAATTTTGATTATTTTTAACAACATGCTGGGGTAGCAGACAGACATCACGTGTGTTTTTGAAGGGTTTAATGGATTATCAGAGCTCCTTTTTACCCCAAAACAGCACTCAGCAAAAACTTCCTTCTGCAGTGCTGCTCTGGTTGTTTAACTACGAATGAGTTCAAGCTTTCCTGTTAAGGGTTCCCACTTCCTGTGTTCGCAGAAGAAAAAAAAAAAATCATGTCCTTCAGTTTCTGGATCCCATGGTCCATAATGATCTGATCTCTGTCTCCCATAGGCGGGCAGTTGCTATGGCAACGTGATGACGCTCTGAGGAAGGACGGGAGGGAGAAAAGGGAGGGTGGAGGTGGAGGGTACTGAGGAAGAAGGTAGCTGCACCAAAGATTGAGTATGTTTGAGACGATGACTCACTCAATTATATGTATTAAAAACATCCCTCACGTTTTCAATCATCTTGTGCTTCATACAAAAATGCAGTTTAGAAACTATTTTGGAAGTGGGTGAAAAGGAGCCCTAGATATATGTCTGTGTAGTAACCTGGGATGGATTATCATGTACAATATAAAGGAAGTGGTTTCAAAGGCAGCTTGACATAACCCTGACTTCAACACAGACAGCATGAAAATAATGACTTATGATCTGAACAAATCAGGTCAGACCAAACCCAGACGTGATCATGTGCAGCGGACATGTCCCCTCCATCCTCCCATCTATAATGGCTCCTACACCCTTGCATGGCTCTCTGCCTCTGCTCTTGCCCTGCTGTTGCCATAGCGACCACTCGGGTACAGACTCAAACACAACTTACTGACAAAAACCTACATTACTTTTGGATGTTAACTGCTCTAAATGAGCCTTGGATGGGTAGAACAGCAGCAATGTTTTTTTCAGTTAAAGACGATATAGCCTATAGTGAGGAGATTCGCATGGTCTTGACGCATTTTGCAATTATGTTTGTGGTTTGTGGAAAGTTCTGCTTTTCCAATGTATAATTTCCCTGCTCTGAAAATAATTACACTTAAGGTTAAAGCATTTAGGCAATGTATTTGATCATTTTGTCAGTTTGCTTAATTGTATGATGGAGGTAGGAGTATGTGTGTGTGTGTGTGTGTGTGTGTCTGCATGCTCCATAATAGACCTTGCTGAAAACACGTCTATTGTCTTAATCAAGTCTTTTTTTCTCTGTGATTTTTGATTTTATTCTTATCTTAAAATAAACAGCTTCTGTTTCATTAACTAATTCATTTATTTATGTTGTTAGATATGGCTATATAGGAAAAAAAATCACAATGGCTTTGTCCAAAATGACATACTATGCATTACATACTCAATATATGTACTATCGTTCAACATACTTTTGTGTGTATAAATAGAAGTATATATCTTTTCCCATGCACTGAGCAGTAATTTACATAGTCACTTCCTGAGAGGCTCCTTGCCGGTTGGAGACGTGTAACCATGGTAACCTGTGCCAACCTCATGAGACCAAAACGACTGTTCTGAATCTGAATTTATTTAAAATATAGGTTGCGTTCGAAATTCCACGCTAGCATGCTATTTAGTAAAACAAAGCCTTAGTATGAAATCAATAGTATGATAATTGCATACTATCCATCCATCTATTGTCAACCGCGTATCCTGTTAGGGGTCGCAGGGGGGGCTGGAGCTGATCCCAGCTGGCATTGGGCGAAGGCGGGGTTCACCCTGGACAGGTCGCCAGTCCATCGCAGGGCACATAGAGACAGACAACATAGAGACAGACAACCATTCACGCTCACCTCCACACCTAGGGGCAATTTAGAGTCATCAATTAACCTAAACAGCATGTCTTTGGACTGTGGGAGGAAGCCAGAGTACCCGGAGAAAACCCACGCTTACACAGGGAGAACATGCAAACTCCACACAGAAGATGCGAACCTCTTGCTGTGAGGCGAGAGTGCTAACCACTGCACCACAGTGTAGCCCCATAACTAATATTATAATTTATACATATATATATAATATAATAATTATTATATGATTATATTATATTAGAAAATAGAAGCATTATTGATGTTACAGAGCTGTCGGTGATGAACGTTGTGGTCACTACCGCATTGCATTGTGGGATATTTATGCCGCTGTAGTGTCCAGTGTTACGTACTGTAAAATTTCATCATAAATAGTATGCAATTTGCATTCTGCTGGTTTCATATTAAGGTTATGGACATACTAAAATATCTCTCATGCTATATTAGCGTACTAAATAGCATGTTTGTATGGAATGGACGCAACCAAATTGTGAATCGTCTTGTCAAAATCATAGACGATCTTTGGGTGTACCTTCCGTACACAATGGCATTCTTTCAGTGAACTGAACCGGCGCTAGGACCCAGGGCGGGCGCCGGGGGAAGTCCTCTACTGCTCGCGGGGCAAGGCAGAACACACAGAAACACACACGTCCACGCACACACGCATACACGAACACGCACTCACAGAGAGAGAGAGCGAGAGAGAGCAGAGAGAGGGATAAACAGAGGAAGAGAGAGAGAGAGAGACCATAGGAACGCAGCGGCTCGTGTGTGCGTGCACGCGCGCGTGAGTGAGTGTGTGAAGGTACGCTCGCTCGGCGGCAGAAACGACTGGCGGGGCGGATATGGAGGGGCTCGGGAAAAACGCTGGGAACTGACCGAGCACCGAGACGAAGAGAGAGAGAGAAGAGAGAGGAAGGAAGGACGGACGGACAGCACGGAAGGAAGGAAGGAAGGAAGGAAGGAGAGGAGAGGAGGAGAGAGAGAGAGAGTCTGACAGAGGAGAGGAAGACTGTGAAGAAGGGGCTCGTCTGGAACACAGGAGGATCCTAAGGTGACTTTATGGGGCTTTCATGGCTGTACGATGTGTGTGTGCGCGCGCGCTCGCGCGGGGTGTTGACATGTGCTGCATGGCGCTGCACTTAAAGGGAAGAGTGGAGGTGTGTGTGAGGGGTGGGCAAAAATGTGTGTGACCGTGCAAGTGTGTGTGCGCACCAGCAGCCTATATATACATTTGTGTGTGTGTGTGTGTGTGTGTGAGTTTTTTAGGGTTGTTTTTCCACAAGCTAAAAAAGGGCCAAAGTGTGTAAGCGAGCCGAGCTGACCGCTGCAAACTGGAGTGAAGGGATCAGAAGGAGTGGATACTTTTTAGGGAACAGCGTGATCCCATTCCAACACACACACACTTCTCAGGTAGGATACTTGAAGTTGAGCTAGAGGAAAAGGGGAGGGGGGGTGACGCTCTCTCTAGAGAGTCCATATTTACCCCCCTTTCCTTCACAGAGCAGAGTTTTCAGTGCATGAGGTAACCCACACAGTCTTCTCGGTTGACGCTCAGTGAGGCTCGATACCTACGTAGTAGCAGCTTCTTGTTCCTGTGGATGTGTGTGTGTGTGTGTGTGTGTGTGTGTGTGTGTGTGTGTGTGTGTGTGTGTGTGTGCCATATACGGCAAACAGGTTGAGGGGAGGCAGATCTGATCAGACGCACAGCAACAGAGGAGAGAGTGTGGCACACAGGCTGAGCAGCAGCACATTGGATTACACACAGACGAATACACACTCACACACGCACACAAGCTCTATGGCCAGCAGAACAGCTGGGAGATGTGTGTGTGTGTGTGTGTGTGTGTGTGTGTCAGTGCCCAAGAGCGTTGCACTTAATGCACGCGGCTGCCTTTGCACGTGCAGGACTGTTTGCTTTTATATTATCTTTTGCTACTGTGTGTGTGTGTGTGTGTACCCATCTGAGGCTGTGTAAATATGTATGTGCAGGGAAAGAATGTACTGTCGTCTCTTCAGACAGACGGCGTGTGTGTCTACCCCACCACCACCACCACCACCACCCCGGTCTGGAGACGGGAGGTGGAGGAGGGTTAAGGGGGAGGCTGGAGGGAAGAAGAGCGATCAGATGACCGAGAGAATAAGGCAGACGAGGAGATTAATCCAGTAGCGAGGGATGAAACGGAGACGAGAGAGGAAGGAAAGGATGATGGAGATTTTAGGACAGGAGGTGGAGGAGGAGGAGGAGGAGGAGACGGAGTGAAGGAGACGGGGGCTGACATGCTCTCTCCAGGAGTGCTCAGAGTGCTGCTCATTCATAATTCACCTCCATGCCAAACGTTCATTCACATATTGACCCCCCATGGCTGCGCTCAATGGAGTTCTCGCCCCCTCCACCTCTCGCTGTCTCTCAATGGACACCCCTGTGGCGTGACGTTCAGTTAGCCCGCTCCTTTTTCACTTCGGAGACAGTTGAGTTCCTCGGAGGAAGCCTCGCGCTGGTTTTTGTCCGTTACAGCTCTTTTGACACCAGCAGCTTTTCAGTTGGAAGCTCTTGATGTGGGATTGAATTGCGTAAATTGAATATTGAGTTCAGACTCCACCCTAGACACAGATAATTGGTATGGATGGCTCAGTGGGTTAGTGCTCTCAGAACAACTGTTGTTAGTCTGATTCCCTCAACACAGCTAAAACAGTCCATAATGGATCTATAATTCATGTGTGAATGAATTGAATAGTCTGTGTTTTGAATAAAAGCACAGACGCCAGCGCATGATTTATTCAGCGTAAATACTCAAAAGTGGCTCTTTTTAATATTTCTGATTGTATTAGCCATGCCTGGAGCTACACTATAACCCACTGCTGTGCTCTGGTCAGCTGTAGCCCATGAGCCATATGGCTAAAATGCAGTCAGAGAGACAGTGTACTATGGAGGTACAGTTCTAAAAGGTAAACACTGCAGAAGTACACTTTATGAGCAAAAGTGCTACAAATATCCTGACTTTTATAGTTGTATAGGTATGACCACTCAATTCGAATGTTATCAGGCTATTAAATAGGCGTTATTGGTCGCTCTAAACGCCATAGATGTGGGTCATTAGGGGCCTACTACACCTACCATGCTGTAAAAGTGAAAGGGAAACTTTCAAAGCAAAGTGTTCTAATGTAAAATTGAATGAAATGTTAAGTTTCGAACACAAACACTTTTAGGTTTAGACAGCAAAACTACTACTTTGTTGGGTTTAGGTAACAAAACCACTACTTCTTAAGGCTTAGGCAACAAAATCATTTAGTTATTCTTAGGCAACAAAACTACAACTCTATGTTTAATCAACAAGACTACAACTTCTTTAGGTTTAGGCAAAAAAATAAATTTAGGTTTAGGCCACAAAAGTACAACTTCATGAGTTTTAGGCAACAAAACTACAATATTTCTATGTTTGCAAGAAACTACAAATTCTTCAGGTTTTAGAAACAAAACTATAACTTCTTTAGGTTCAGGCAACAAAAACATGTAGTTGGGTTTGGCAACAAACTACAATTTCTTTATGTTTAGGTAACAAACTCCAACCTCTTTGGGTTAAGGCAACAAAACTACTACTTTAGGTTTAGGCAATAAAACTGCAACTTCTTTAGGTTTAGGCAACAAAACTAAACAACAACTACTTAAGGTTTAGGCAACAAAACTACTACTTTAGGTTTAGGCAACAAAACTGTAACTTCTTTAGATGTAGGCAACAAACCTACAACTTAAGGTGTAGGCAACAAAACAACTACTTCTTTACATCTAGGTAAAAAAACTACAACTTCTTTAGGTTGAGGTGACAAAACTACTAGTTTAGGTTTAGGCAACAAAACTGCAACTTCTTTAGGTTTAGGCAACAAAACTACAACTTCTTTAGGTCTAGCCAACAAAACTACAACTTCTTTAGGTTTAGGCAACAAAACTACAACTTTAGGTTTAGGCAACAAAACTGCAACTTCTTTAGGTATAGGCAACAAAACTACTACTTTAGGTTTAGGCTACAAAACTAACTTCTTTTGGTTTTGGCAACAAAACTACAACTTCTTTAGGTTGAGGCAACAAAACTACAACTTTAGGTTTAGGCAACAAAACTGCAACTTCTTTAGGTATAGGCAATAAAACTACTGCTTTAGGTTTAGGCTACAAAACTAACTTCTTTTTGTTTTGGTAACAAAACTACAACTTCTTTAGGTTGAGGCAACAAAACTACAACTTTAGGTTTAGGCAACAAAACTGCAACTGCTTTAGGTATAGGCAACAAAACTGCTACTTTAGGTTTAGGCAACAAAACAAATTTCTTTTGGTTTAGGCAACAAAGCTACTAGTTTAGGTCGAGGCAACAAAACTGCAACTTCTTTAGGTGTAGGCAACAAAACTGCTACTTTAGGTTTAGGCAACAAAACAAATTTCTTTTGGTTTAGGCAACAAAGCTACTAGTTTAGGTCGAGGCAACAAAACTACAACTTCTTTAGGTTGAGGCAACAAAACTACTAGTTTACGTCTAGGCAACAAAACTACAACTTCTTTAGGCTTAGGCAACAAATCCATTTAGTTGAGTTTAGGGAAAACAGTGTTTTGACTTAAAGTATCAAAAATGAATGTGAAACGCTTGTGAACACAATATCAACTACACGTTTTTTTTTTCACTCCTTATCTAGTTTAATACTGTCTATACCACAGTGCCTGACTTTGGCTTTTGCTCCTGTCATTACAACGGTTGCTAGAGGTCTCTGTCGTGACTTTTATACCTTGTTTCGGTGATCTACCATTTGAATAGATGATAAAACCTGCTAGTGGGTGTAGTAAGCCCCTAATGGTCCAATGATCCATCTATGGTGCTTATAGTGACAGATAAAGTCTATTTAATGGCCTGATAGCAGTCTAATCGGCTGGAGTGATGGACCTATAACTTGTTTACTTGGTGAAAAGAGGACATAGTAGGTACAGTGTTGACTGCATCTGTTTGTTGTATGTAACTGCTAAAAAGTTCATGGTGTAGTACCTTTGTTATGTGGTAATATTGTGCAATGAGTTGTGTTTCCCAAAGCTGCAGATATGTAGAGATACAGCCACTGTGCTTCCATAGTAAGAGTGAGGCACTTCTGTCTCAGTAGCTATAGTACATCTGCTGCCACTGCCATTGTCAAGGGTTGGATTCCCACTGGATCCAAGCCCACTAAATATAGTGAAACTAATTAAAAGCATAGTCCACCCCGCAACCCCCTAAAGAGAGAAATGATTAAAGCAGCTTCAGTCATTAACCATTCATCTTTCGGTCAATGAAAACTTGTCTAAAGATCGCTCCATAATAACATAGAACAAGTAGCCTTGTTCCTCCATCGCTGCCTTTTTCTAAGATATCATTCATTAACGGAGGAACTTTTTTGAAAGCACTCAAAACATTTTTTTAAGGACTGCTATGACCTACATGGTAATCATCACCTGACCAACAAAAACAGGCGAAGGGATGATTAGGCGACTGCTTGTTAGCTTTGCCTTTTTGTTAGCTTGCACCTACTGAAATGTATTCATTGTAAAACAAAAAAAATCCCACTTAAAACAGTATTGTCAAACCCAACTATCTTAAAGGCCAAAGTGATCTTTAAGATAGCAGCCAGTAATATCACATAATAATCACAGTGAGAAAGCTACGGTTGTGATTGCTAGAAGCTGACTTAAGAGTTATGTATTTGTTTGTGTAAATAAACAGATGAATAAATTAATAGCGTTTGATGGATAGGCCTACATACACAGCATAGAATTAACTAATAATTTCTCCGATTCATCTCTGTAATGCAAATTTCAGTTACATATGTTCATTATTTATGAATATGCAGTTGAATTTTCCATTAAAGAAAAGGTACACAAAATGTTGTGTATGTTATAGTTCTTATGACAAAATCAGAAATCGGCCAAGAAAATTTCAATTATTGTATCTCTAGCTAGCCTTTTAGGAAAAATATGTACCCATTCTTAAGCCTGCCTACAAATCTCTGATAGGTCGACTGCACAACAACAGACCTTTTTGAGATGCTGAACTAGTCAGAGTTGTGATTCAAAGATCTGGATCTAGGCTACCAATAGTGGTCATTCAGCAGTAAACATGCTGGCAGATTAGCTTGTTAGTGGTCCTACTCGCACTAGCTTGGCTACCTCATGTGACCCTCCCCCTGTAGGTCATAGCGGTCCCTGTATAGAGGAGAGGTGAGAGGTCTGAATCGAACCAAAGGCATTGCAGTTTCAGTTATGCATCTTACCCACAAGGCCTCCAGGACATTCCTGAAATATGTTTTTAATCATTTGTGAAATTTCTCTAAACATCTTATACATCATAACGAGGGCTGTCAGTCGATGAAAATATTTAATCGCGAGTAATCGCATTTGATTGTCCATAGTTAATTGCACATTTGTATCTGCTCAAAATGTACCTTAAACAGAGATTGGTCATGTATTTAAATGGGCAAATATGCTTGCTTTATGTAAGTGTATGTATATATTTATTATTAGAAATCAATTAACAACACAAAACAAGACAAATATTGTCCAGAAGCCTCACAGATTCTGCATTTAGCATGAAAATATGCTCAGATCATAACATGGTAAACTGCAGTCCAACAGGCAACAACAGCTGTCAGTGTGTCAGTGTGCTGACTTGACTATGACTTGTCCCAAACTGCATGTGATTATCATAAAGTGGGCATGTCTGTAAAGGGGAGACTGGTGGGAACCCATAGAACCCATTTACATTCACATATCTGGAGGTCAGAGGTCAAGGTGCCCTTTGAAAATGGACATGACTGTTTTGAGCGTTATTTAGTCTCCTTCACGACAAGCTAGTATGATATGGTTGGTACCAATGGATTCCTTAGGTTTTCAAGGTTCATATGATACCAGTGATACCAGTAACCATTTTCACTCTAGCTTTAAAACTTAAATGTTATGTTAATGCTTTAAAGAAATTAGTGGCGTTAACAAATTTTTGTTCATGCATTATTATTGTGTTAACTTTGACAGCTCTAATCATAACCTGTGTTCTGAAGAGGGATGCTAATTTTGAAAAATTTTCTCAACTGATAACTGACCCTCGTGAACCGTTTGTTAACCGTTGACCGTCAAGTGCCTCACAGCACTGTGCCAGCTACAGTGTATATAAGCACAACAGACAACTGAGGCAACTGTGGCAGCCACGGTGCTGCATTCACTGTCCCCAGTTCACCGTCCAAGAGTGTTAGCATGTAGTGTTGCTGCACGTAGTGTTGAGGACATGCAGCCACTTTCCCAGTAAGTCTCCACCGCACGTTTAGTTTAGTTTGTCAGGTTGTCAGCTGTGTGTCTGCCCAGATTAACAATAGTGATTGTCCAACAAGGCTAGCCGCTAGTGTTGCCAGTAGCTTCACGCCCGCTGTAGCGTAACTTCAGCGAGTGTCCGACAAACCGTGTGTGTGTGTGTGTCGGCGGTGAGTGTGGGTTTGTTGGTGGCGTTATAGCTGTGAACGTAGCTGTAGCAGACAGTGTGTACAGTTTATTTGTCAGTGAATAAATGCTACGAGGTTACAAGCTACAACTCTTCAGCTGGAAGTCCAGAGGCAACTTCCTGTATCTGTGCCGGTTCAGACTCTCTTAAGGTGGTCTCTTAAGATGGACCAGCTTTTCTCCTTAAAGCGACACGGCGCTCCTCTGCATTGTTCTCAGCTGTTTAATTAATTAGTATTTCTTTTAATCGATAGCATTAATCGGTTAAAATGCTTAATATTGGTTAACAGTTAAACAGTTCAGTTAACATCCCCAGTTTTGAAGCAAACCTATTGTACTATGGCTTGAAAATGTCCCAATATTTTACTCTTTCATGAGCCCGCCTTCAAATCTTCCCAGCTCACTTACTATGTAGTAAAACTCAACTATGACCAAACACTGACAGTGAGCTCGGCGTAAATTTTAGGATTAGGCAATATAACAAAAACAGGGTGGATCTTCACTGCTGTTGCTTTTCTTAGTTGCCCCCAGGTGTGATACAAAGACTTTTGGATCCATGTTGCTATTAAAAAATAGTTGCATTATGCTGCACAGGAGAAACTTCATAGACTTTTCAAAAATGTTTTGTTCCTGCAAGAGATTTGTTAATGGAGTTTGCAGTCATTAATTCATTTCTTGGAAGGTGACCTTTACCTTTCATGCACTGCTTCATGTGTTAAAACAACTGAGGAGTTAATAGCAAGGTTTTAAATCGCAGTGGAAACACATGAAGCCTAAGTGGCCAAAGTGGCATAGAAGAATAATGCTCCTCTGTGTCCCCCAGGTTCTAATTGTCTTCAATACGCCTCCTGCTGATTTGAAATGGACTCATTGTCCACAGTGATGGGCAGCACCTCTGCTCAATTAGCCTCTCTCGACTTGTCGTGCTGAGCTATTGCCGGCCGCATCCTCATACTGTGGCGCACAAGTGTACGCGCAGAAATACACAGAGCTCAGTCGCGCACACAATCACGCATAGAAAGACGTCAGCTGGTGTAAAAATAGATTTTATAAATGGGGGGAAAAGTGTTTTATGTTTACAAGGGGTGATGTCATGCTTGGTTTAGATCCATAGTTGACGAATCGGAGGGCAGCTGTAGCGAGTATCAGCCTGCTCGGCTTTGGCTATCGCTGGTTTCTCTTTTTGGTGCTTTAAAGGAGCGGAGTTCAAGGAGTTGCAGTTTGTGTGTCTCTGTCTTTGTGTGTGTTGTTTTCAGCAGTAGAGGCATGCACACGGTGACGCTGCTCCGGTTGCCAAGCAACACAGGAACGTGGGTGGAAGGATTTCCTGTCCTTAGGAAGCTTTGTTTATAAGTGGGGGGGTAGAGTGAGTGTGCATGTATATGCATGTGTGTTTCAGTGTGCATTTCAGCAGTATGCTTGAGTGCTTGTGTGTTTTTAATGCACTCTTTGCCTCAAGTAAAAGTGCAAGAGAAAAGTCACTTAACACACACACACACCAACACTGTGTACGCACTGTACGCACAGAGAAAAGGCAAAAAAAAAGAGGCCCTTTCTTGTCTGTTGAGTTGGATTTGCGTTGCATAACTCCTCTGTTTGCAGCGCTCCTGTCTCTTCCTCTTCCACCCAAACACTCACACCGTGTCACGGCCGTTGGCTCACGCCAGGCTGCCTCCCGCTAATGATGTCATCAGCATGCCTCATTTTATGTCTCCTCTCACACATGAGATTGCAATTATGTGTTCTTGCCCCACATGCAATCGCAATCGCACACAAAACACACACACACAGACACAGACACACACACACACACACAGCATGCCTGTCCTGCAGGCGTTGGACCCCGTGATTACGTAATTGACATTGAGTGAATGGGGATGACGTCAGCTTGGCTCCCTCTGACTGTCTTTCTGGCTAGCTACAGTGATGTCATAAGTGGATGCAGCCATACACCATGTGTGTGTGTGTGTGTGTGTGTGTGTGTGTGTGTGTGTGTGTTGGCATGCATAATTGTGTGTGGAGACAAAAATGACCTCAGGAACCATCTGATTTATATAATGTGTTTACTCCTCCTCCTCTTTTCCCCTTCTTCCTTCCCCCTTAAAGTGAAAAGACTTAACAGCTGAAAGCTACTTTATTGTGCTGCATGTGTTGTTCTTAGCAACATGAGGCGTCCAAGGCCTTTTAATGTCTCTCAGGGGCTGTAACAGGTTTAGTTTTAGAGGTGAAAGTATACATATCTTATGAAACTAGAAAACTTAAGGAATCCATTGGCTTGTCAGGAAGGAGGCTTAAAAAACGCTCCAAAGTTTTGGGGAGGAAAAACTGGCATGGCAATTCTCAACGAGGTCCTTTCACCTCTGACCTCAAGATAGTGAATAAAAATGAGTTATGATAATCACATGCACTTTGGGGCAAAAAACATTTTTTTGAATTCAGTATAAATCGTATTTTCACCCAAAAATAAAGTGTATATTTTCTGCATACTGGGGTCCATAAACAGTCTTGCAATTACATAAATTGGGTCTCACTGTAAAGTTGAGACTCTTGTGGATCCAATGAGCCCAACTGTAATCATGTGTGATGAAGTTAGTCCCCATAGTAGCCATATCATTGTAGTAAGACTATTTTTTGAAACTTGACCCCATTGTGTAAAATGACCTATGGTGATCTCTAGAATAATCACAGCCACAAACTAGAGACCTAGAGCGTTCAGAGGATGGATGGCTTTCCTAGCTAGATGACAAATAGAGGGGTTTCTGAGCAGTTTACGCAGCGGCTCTTGTAAGTTCTCGCTGTCCAATCGCTGGAAAATGTAATTCTTGCAGAAATCTCCAAATGTCAAAATCACATCAGTCAATTAAATCACAGCAGGTCTTTTTCTGTGGCCTTCCTCTCAGTGTGGTATTTTTGTGGGATTATTGATATTTTTTTTTTAATCAGTTCTCAAGTTCAGATCAGCACCAAATCTGTGCAACAAATGGTATCTATCCAAAAATTGCTGCAACAACTTATGAGGCATAAGTAAGCATTGGCATAGCCATTATATACTTTTATCATAATGTGCTAAGCCCTTATACCCTTTCAAAATGTATTTTAATTAATTAATTAATTCATGTTTAATTCTGATTTATGACTAGAACAACTCAACACTGTTGAGCCGCATCTCAAATTAATCTTCAGGTTCCCAGCTTTCAGATGATGTACACCACTTCTATGTGACATCTACTGTTGACCTGCTATCTCCCCATAAAGACCCCCTGTCCCCCCTAAAAATAGACAAAGTTTGTAGGTCTGGTAAAGATGCTCGTCCAGCACACTCACACAGTCCCAGCCTGTTGCGTCGCCCCTCGTATTTGAAACGCATATCCCAGTGTCTCGCAACAGGTAACTCCATCACCTCGCTGCCCTCCGTCTCGGACCGCCTGACCTTTCGTTTGATTCTCATCCCGAGACTCGCCAGCAATCGCAGGCAGGCAGTGAAT